>CANTUR010000239.1:1277500-2748333 GCA_947683625.1 Mallotus nudiflorus
ATTTTTTAATATAGTTCAATTCAATTCGATTTTTCTATATTTCAATTGGTTAATTCAGTTTGGTAAAAAATTGTCCAAGGGAGCGAATTCTCACCCTTAAGTAGTATAACTTCAACAAAAACATAACCTATTAAACCCTTCCCCGGTTCAAAAATAACCTATTAAACATATAAAATTACAATTTATTTATACATCCATACACTCATTTTTAGCATAAAAAAATAAAACACAAAAGTATCATAATTGAAAAAAAATTGGAATTCCAATTTGTTCAAAATTCATGTGAACATTATTTTCAATCAGAAATACTGTCAAAGAAAATATAAATATTGAATATTGATAACCACTTAACTTTTCATTATATTTTCATAAAAAAAAAAAATTAAATGATAACTAATTTTCGAATATATTTTGAGATATATAATTCAAATTATGCTGTTGTTGGTTTAAAATTTAAAATGGAATCTCTCCCTGTTTTGAAAAAAAAAAACTTCCCACGTTTTTTTTGTTTTGCCATGTATATTCACATATGCATACAAATATTCAATCTTACATTTGCAGTCACGTTAAATTCTATGTATTTTTTCATGTTAAGATAGGCAAATTGCTATTGTTTATATTAGTCACAGACTTGCCATGAAAATCAAGCTCATACAAACCCCAAATAAGCGCAACAGATGACAAGCCAACAGCCACTGGACCAAGCAGCCATAACAACAGAGGAAAGGTCGAGCAGAGAACTCTGTTCCCTATAAAAGCCAACAAGAACCCTCTTTCAAATACTGTTTGTGAATGTGTTGGCGATGACGAGTACTCGTCGGAAGCGATATTTATCAAGAAATTGGAATCAACCAAAAATCCAAGACCCATAGAACTGCATAAGAAGCTAGCCACAAGAAACAGAGACGCTGACCCGAATTTTAGAGCAGAAACCTTTCCTGTCTGAGTCCCAAAAGCTGCACTGCTCAAGAAATGGCTCGCATTGTAGCCGTTGTTGACTAAACTTGCTAATGCTAAGTTTATAAGAATTGCTATTGAAGCTGCAAATATTGTCGTCATTTGGGTGTTTCTCAAGCTTTGAACTACTAGCATATTCTGCTTATCATCACCCTACATTTTTTTAACAAGAAAATTGATCAATCATCATTTTAAAGAAAGTAAAAAAAAAAAAAAAAAAGGGATTTAGGCTTCTGGGATTTTAGTTTTTACCTCTTTCATGTTAAGAAACCAACCTTTCATCCTCAATGAATGGATTCCAATGGTGGTTTGAGAGGGTTTGTTCTTGAAGCAATGCCATAGATAGACATGGTAACCCACAGTGAGGAAAAGACTTAGAGGAACCAATACAGTATCAAGACAAACAATTACACCCATGTTGTTCAGGCAATAAGAGAAAATTTGGTTTTGTTAAGGTAGAGCTCAGCTACTGTGTATTAATTTATGAGGGATGGATGGCTCTACAGTTCTTTAACAGAGATGATAGATTTTAATAGAAGGGGTCGATGCATGATGCGTGATTTCTTGAAAAAAGATAGTGGGAATTTTAGGTCATGATGTCAGGTGCAACCTTTTATTGTTGTGTGATTGGAGACCGGTATTTGTTCGTGGAACATTATGCGATGGTCATTAAGGATGATTCGTTGGAGTTTGAGTAATATGCCAAAGCAGTGCATCCCTAAAGGTCAAGGGCTTGTTTTTAGTGGCATATCCACCACCACTTGCCTTTTCTTCTGCTGAATGTCTAGAGCACACGCAAATGCCACAAACTCCAATTCTTTTTCCACGAACAACTTCCCATTATCTCTTTTGAAAAAAAAAAAAAAAATCCATCACAGCAACATAGTACTTACCAGAATGTACCATATTATTTCAATTGCAAATTCTTATATACACTAATTGTACTCCACTTAAGATTCCTTTCCCAAAAATAAAAAAAGAATGTACTGCACTTAAGGGTTAGGTTTATTCTAAATAATTTATTGTTTAGCAATTATATTAAGGATCGTAGTAGACATCAGTAGTAGTGACACCATGGACCAGATTAAGACAATTTTTTAAAATTATAGTTCTACTCTCTTTTTTACTGATGATACAGCGGGGTACTTGAATTAGTGAAAGGAGCATTTTAATAATTTATTGTGAACGACAACATATTGTTCATATCACTACCTATAACATTAAATATTATCCAATTACTAAATATGTGATAAAATGTTTTATATTTACCCATATTTAAAGTGTTAAATGACTTTTCTTTTCACTATCTTTTGATAGAAACAGTTTTCATCTATGTGGATCTAAATAGAGAAATAGTTGCAAGGAGTGATTTCTGACGGTGTTTTTAATGTGATCAAAGCCAGCAACGAGAAACTGTATATAAAAGTATCAGGCCGTGTTCTGTACACTGCAACTAGCAAGGCAATGGAATGTGATTTACATTGCATGCTGCATTACTATGTTTGGTTGTGTGAAAGATTTTTTTTATTGCAGTACAGTGGATATTACAATATATTCTTTGATTACCACATAGAAAAATGAATATGATACAATTAATAAAAAATTTTATTTCAAATATTCATTATACTTGTTATTAGGGGTGGTCAAATAACCGACTAGCTGATTATGCCGACTCGAATTGAAGAAGCGGTTCAATCTTCGAAACATGAGAGGTGGTTCGGTTCAAGGAGTTGATGGTTTTGCAGGTTTGGTTGGCAGTTAAGTGTGTGCAAGAATCGATTGAACTGAACCAAATCATTTTGAGTAATCGGTTCGATTCTTACTCTACTAAAATACGATTTTTGATTTTTAGTTCGGTTTGAGGGTTTTATCGACCGAAAACTGAAACTAATATGTATATATATATATATATATATATATTACTAAATCTAACCGACGTCATTTTTCCCAAACCCTACCTATATAAACATCCTAAAACTAACCCTAATCCTCATTTCCTATCTTTACACACTCACATGCTGCCTCCTTTCTTCTTCTCTCTCGAAACTTCCTTCTTAACTCTTCACTCCAGAACCCTAAACACCCCCTGTCTCGTCCTATTTTCTTACGTTACACCTTCTCTATATTCAATGTAGTCATCATCTTCTTTTATTTTTGTAGATCATAATGAATCTAGTGACAAAAACCTTATCTGCTTGCTTTGTTTCTTCGAGTTTTTAGTTGATTTCTTTTAATTTTTGCACTCTTAGACTCTAATACATTGAGATCTCATACTTCTTTGTTGATATAATCATTCATGCGATGAGATCTAAAGTGGTAAAGTGTGTTAACTTCTTTTCTTTTATGGGTTAATCGTATGTTTATATTTTTTTAACATATATTTTTTTATTTAAAATAGTTTGTTTATGATGTATTTTGAGTTAGATGTCACTGAGTTTGTATATATCTAAAATTTTTGAATATCTACAATCATTATTTGATTTGATTTGAAGAAAAAATTGTGGTTTTTTTAAAAAAAAATGATCGTCTGCAGAATTTTAATACATGCGTGTTAATTTTTTTCCAAATATATGTTTGATTTGTTATGATTTTTAAGTTAAATGTAGTATGTGCATATAGATCTAAATTATTAGTGAAAAAATTTTATATTTTTTGCATGTTATATTACTTTGATTTAAAAAAATATTAGTTTTATTTTTTATACTTTTGTTAGTTTCATTTAAATGTTATATGATTTATGTTAATATTTTGAGTTAAAAAGATTATGTAAACCTAGATCTAACTTACTAATGAAAAAATAATATATTTTTTTGAATGGAACTCCGATTGAAAAAAGAAAATGTTATTTTTAATAATTTTGTTACTTTCATTTATTTGTTATATGATTAAGTATATGATTCATTTCTGTTTGTTTATTTCTTTCAGTTTTGATTTTAAATGTTATATGATTTATGTTAATTTTTTGAGTTAAAAAGATTATGTAAACCTAGATCTAACTTATTAGTGAAAAAATAATTTATTTTTTTTGAATGGAACTCCGATTGAAAAAAGAAAATGTTATTTTTAATACTTTTGTTACTTTCATTTATTTGTTATATGATTGAGTAGATGGTTCATTTTTGTTTGTTTGTTTCTTTTAGTTTTGATGCTTCTAAAAAGGTGGAATCCATGAAATGGGTGGAAGCAATTTGATTCATTGTTGAATCACAAATGATATGTGATATGTGATATATTTTGAGTGCAAAATTTAAAAAGGGTGGAAGCACTGAAGCAGTCCATTTCTTGGATTTTGTCACTATGATTCACTATGATTCTTAATTCTTAGACTCTGTGGGGATGTTGAATTCAATTACAAAAAAAAAAAAAATAATAATAAAGGTAGCAACTATAGATACTCTTAATATTTTTAAGTTTGTTGATTAAATTATTTTAATTGTGTAACTAATTGGTTCATTTATCTTTTAATTATTTTGTAAAATGGAATGTGACAGTGGCAGTAATCCTGCCACTGGTGTCTCTGAGACTGTCTCTGAAAGCAATTTGGGGGTGGAGGCAAATCAATATGTAGCCCAAACACAGTCTAAGATACAGAATGCATCTGCGAAGATTGAGAAGCAGCTTGAGTCTGCAAAAAATAAAAAAAGAAAAGCCTCTGAATCTAGAGAAAAGTGTTGGGAGCATTTCTTAAAAACAAATGATAAGGCAGGGGGCAAGACTACCAAGTGTAAATACTGTGGTACCTAAAAAAATGGCACATCTAGTCTTAGAAATCATGTGATGACTTGCAGGAACATGCCATAATCTATAGAAAGCAGGCAGTCTCTTTTAACACTTCAACCTGCATTTGATATTGCTGCATCACAATCTAAGCAATTAGGCATATTAGGCACATGAAATTTTGACCAAGATGCAATATGGAAAGCACTTGCATATATGTTAATTGTTGATGAATTGCCCTTCAAATTTATTAAGGCTTTAGAAATTTGATGTCATCCTGTTGCCTTAGGTTTAAAATTCCATCTAGATGGACATTTTTTAGAGACTGTTACTCCATCTATCTTGATGAGATGGTGAAGCTAAAATCTTTTTTATATAGTTAGTCACATAAAATCAGTATTACAACTGATTCATGGACTTCCATTCAAAAAATTAATTGTATGGGTGTTACTACCCATTTTATAGACACAGAATGGAAGTTGCAAAAAAGAATAATCTCTTTTGTGCCTATGACTTCTTATAGGGGAGAATATATTACTAAGGCCCTTGAGAATTGCTTGCTTAATTGGGGCTTGAAATCTATTTTTTGTGTGATTGTTGATAATACTTCTTCGAATGATACTACAATCAATTATTTTAAAAAGAAGCTTTTGTCATGGGGTACTTGCACTTTTGTTAGATTAAAATTCCTTCATATGAGGTGTATTGCTCATGTTTTGAATCTTGTTGTTAATGATGGCTTGAAAGAAGCCTCTAAATCTATGAAAAAGATAAGAGAAGCTGTTATATATATAAAAAATTCACCTCTTTGAATTAGAAAATTTAAAGAAATATATGATTTTGTTGGGATTTCAAGTTAGTGAGCTTTGTCTCTAGATGTTCCAACTCGATGGCACTCCACTTATCTCATGCTAAAAATTGCTTATTTGTATAAAAGAGCGTTTGAAGAATAAGAAAGTTCTTTCAAGGCAGACTTAAAGGGTGATGTCCCTGACTTCCTTGATTGGGATTATTCAAAGAAAATGGTTGATATGTTGAAGCTATTTTATGGAATGACTCTGTAAATTTTTGGTTCTCTATATGTAACTTCTAATTTTTTTTAATGAAATCTTTGACTTGCACTATATGTTGAATGACTGCCAATCTTCTACTGATCTGACTGTTGTTTCTATGGGGCAATCAATGAAATCAAAATTTGATAAGTACTGGGGTGACCCAGAGAAAATGAACTCCCTTATCTTCCTGACCAATATTCTTGACCCTCGGGACAAGCTTAAGTATATGAATTTCTCACTCAAGCAAATATATGGTGAACATACTAGCCTAATCTTGTTTAGCATTGTCAAATCTGATATGTATTTGCTCTATGATGATTATATGAAGCTTGATGGTTCTAATTCTGGTAGAAGCCAATTTGTCTCCTCTTTTCCTTCTAATGTTTCTATTCTTAATACTGGAAAATCTATGTCACTTTTAAAAGCTAAGTTTATACAACATAAATTGGAATCTAGTGGAAGCTTTAGCAATAAGAAGTCTGAATTAGAAATTTATCTCTCTGAGGATATTGTGGAAGAAGGGGATTTATTTGATGTTTTATGTTGGTGGAAATTAAATTCTAAAAGATTTCCTATCCTTTCTCTTATGACACGTGATGTGCTTGCAGTTCCTTTTTCAACTGTTGCCTCTGAAAGTACTTTTAGTACTGGTGGCTATGTTCTGGATCAATTCGGGAGTTCTTTGACTTCTAAGATTATGGAGGCATTAATATGCACTAATGATTGGCTAATGATGTTTAAGACACAAATCAGTGTTGAGGAAACTATTGATGAATTGGAAATTTTGAGAAAAGTAATATTTGATTTACATTTTTAGTTCTATTTTAATAGCTTCATTTTTTATTTCTATAATTACTACTAATAATTTTCTTTATTTTTTATAGAGCTACCTGAACCCACAACCATTGGCACTTCAACTGCAGTTTAATTACATTAATCTAACAATGCTCAGTAAAATTTGTTGACACTTTGAATTAACTTAATTATTTTTCTAGAATTTTCCTAACTACTTCATTGCCTAATTGCCATATTGAATTAGATCATTTGGTTGCTTGTTGCTTGGCTGCCTGTTTGTCCTTGCTTTCTGCTGTTGATTGTGTTGTGCTTTTTGTGCCTGTGCGCACTTGGTCACCAAACTGATATGCCTCTGTCTATTTATTGAGGTGCCTTTTTCATTGCTCAACCTGATGTGCCTTTTTCTATTTCTTGAGGTGAATGTGTTGTTAATTCTTGTGCCTATGTACAATTTTTTTAAGGCGATGATGATGCTTTCACCCTCATATGATCCGATATACTAGTGTGCTTGCTTAAGTTTCTTTGGTGGCTTAGTTTTTATTAGCTATTAGAAATGTGGCTGCATACTTGGTTTGACTGATACATGCTTATTCTTAGCCTTATTTCAAATTTTGCATTTTATTTATTATTTTCAATTCTATGCCTCATTTTGAATTTGTTTATTTTTTATTTGTCTTGTAGTTTGTAGCATGAGAGCCAATATAAAAGTGGAAAAACACAAGTGGAGCTTCAATATAATGCCTTTGCCTGTATATTTTTTTTTTGTATATTGCATAGCAAATGAATTTTTTGCTATACTGCCTACAATTCTGCATGTTTTTTTTTGTATATTGCATACTTCTTTTGTATAATTGTATAGCTATAATATAGGGACATTCATTTTATTAGGTTATTTTTTTTGTAAATCACATATTTAGGCCTTTAATGGTCTTAGTTAATTTTTTGTATTTGTATTATAGTTTTAGGGTTTAAAATTAGTGAATTATATAGTGTTAAACATTGTAATTAATGAATTTTTAGTATTTACTTTTATATATTAGCATTGGGCTTTCAATTATTAAGCTCAGTCCATTAAAGCCCAAACTGATTTAAATCGACCAACTGAACTGAAAAACTGAATATTTTTGGCAATCGACCGAGGAGGTTTTCATACTCCATTCGATATGATTTGGTTTGTAAAATTTTCTCTTTATAACTGATCGATTTTAACCCTTTTATAACTGAACTGACCACTGCTTAGCCTTATTGGCAATTTAAGGGCAATGGTTCAAATAACCGAACCACCCAAACTTCTGAAATGTAAAATGATGTCATTTTACATTAGGGGTTACATATAAATACTTTTTTTTGTAATAATGGCCATTTCACAGCCACCTGTATATTTCCCCTAACCCTAGTGTCTCTTTGTTTACTCTCAAAATCCCTAAACCTAGCTGCTTCTAGTTCCTATCTTTAACCTCTTAAATCTCCCTCTTTGTCTAACCCTAGCCCCTCTTTATTTCTATTAACATCTCATCTCTTGCCTCCGTTTCCTATATTCAAGTATTCAACCTTGCATCTTACCATAACTCCTGCCGTTCTATCCTCTACGTGTGTTCTGTGTTCTCCTCTTCTTTATTTTTAAAGATTTGTGCTTAAGATCAATAAATTATTGATCTCATGTTCTGTGTAGTCATTCCTCTAATGATTTGAGATCAATAGATAATTGATATGTGTTCTCTCTCTCATTTTCTTTGCTTTGATTTGTGTAAGTTGAGTGATCTCATTGTATTGTATTCTCCTTTTTTTATTATTATTTTGAATCATATATCTATGAGATCCTTTTATAACTTCAATCATTTTTTTTGTTTTAAATCATAGATCATTTAAGATTGGAAGGTGGAATCTTTGAATCGTGGAAGCTTTAAGGAATTTCTTTGATCTATGAATGGTGGAAGCTATCTTTTGAGATATTGGTGATATAAAATCCCTACTACAAATCGACGCTTGAGTAATTGTAATAGAGGTAATAAAATTGATTTTATTTAAATATTTTTAAGATTTGGAAAAATGTTATTTTTTACTTATTTTATTTAAAAATTTGGAGAAATTTTTTTTGTTAATTTTATTTTAAGATCTGCTAAACATATATTCTTTTTAAACTTTTATACACTTTGTAAACATGTGTTGAAGTTGAAAATTTATTCTTTACTTATTTTATTTTAAGATCTTGAAAAAATATTTCTTTATTAATTTTATTTTATGATCTGGAAAGAATATATTATTTTGAAACTTTCATACACTTTGTGAACATGTGTTAATGATATAAATTTAATGTGTTATTCTATTTTTGTGAATCTATGATTGATAATGTGTTTATAAACTCCGTGAATATGTGCCTGATATAAGTGTTAAATTTAAAAAATTAATGTGTTATTCTATTTTGTGAAGCTGTAATTGATAATATATTTATAAAGTTTGTGAATCTGTGCTTGTTTTGAAGCTCTATGAATTTATATGTTCATTTGATATGTTTTCTTATAAATTTATGTGGTTAAATGCTAAAGTTTGTGAATCCGTACATAATTATATATATATTTTTTTCTCTTACTCGATTTCTAATACTTATATGTTGTGTTTGACCTAGATGGATAATGTTGTTAGTGGTGATATCACAACCAATAACAATATTACTTTTACTGCTAGTGGTACTTAAATGAACAAAGTCCTAAAGACACTGGAAGATTCTAAAAATTCTGAGAAGCCACCAAAAGCAACTCAAAAAGTAAAGTAAAGAAAATAGTTTGAACATAAATCATCAACTTAGGAATACTTTGAGGAGATAAAAAATACAACAGGAGTTATGAATCAAGCAAGATGCACATATTGTGCTAAAGTAATTAATGCTCACTCTAAGAAACATGGCACATCATATTTTAAGAATCATGTTCTTACTTGTTTGAAAAACCATCATGATAAAAACACTAGACATAAACCATTGGCACTTCAACATATGAACATGGTAGAAGCTGAAAGTAAAGAAACCCTAGGATCTTTAGGAACTTGAAAATTCGATCAAGAGGCAATTAGAAAGTGTCTATACATCTGATAATTGTAGATGAGTTACCTTTTAAATATGTGTAAAGGGAGGGTGTTTAAGATATTTTTGTGTCTTACATGTCTTAGGTTCAAATTACCATCTAGATCTACTTTGACTAGGGATTACTTTGATGTGTACTTGCATGAGAGGTAGTCTTTGAAGAATTTCTTTAAAAATCATTGTCAAAGGGTGAGCATTACAATAGATGTGTGGACATTTATTCAATTAATCAATTACATGTGTATAACTGCTCACTTTATAGATGATCAGTAGAGAAATTATCTCATTTATGCCTGTTACATCTCACAAAGGTGAGTATATTATAAAAGCTTTAGACAATTGTTTGCTTAAGTGGGGGCTAAGAAACATATTCACTATAACAATAGATAATGCCTCACCTAATGATACAACCATGGGGTATTTAAAAAAGAAAGTCTTAGGTTAGGGTGCTAGTGCAGTTAGATGTAAATATTTGCATATGAGATGCATTACTCACATATTAAACTTGATTGTGTAAGATGGGTTAAAATATATTAGTGAGGCTATAAGAAAATTTAGAGAATGTGTTAGATATGCCAGAAATTCACCAAAAAGACTTAGAAAATTAAAGAATTTATTGAATTAGTTAGCATCGAGTCTAAATCATGTCTGTCCTTTAATGTTCCAACAAGGTGGAATTCCACCTATTTCATGTTAAAAACTGCTTATGTTTATGAAAAAGCTTTTAATAATTATGATGAACAACAATCATCTTTAATATCAGATTTGAAGGATTCTACGCTTGATTACTTTGATTGGCTACTGTGAGCAAAATGGTTGAATTACTGAAACACTTTTATAACAATACTTTAAGACTTTCTGCTTCTTATAAAATGACTTTCAATACCTTATTTTCTAAAATTTCTGATTTATTCTAAATCTTGAATGTATGGAAGCTTTCTAATAACTTGGATGTCAGAATAATGGGCTTGAATATGATACAGAAGTTTGAAAAATATTTTAGTGATCCTGATAAGATGAATATAATCTTTATCTCTTCTATTTTGGATCCTTGAGATAAACTTGAGTACATGATATATTCTCTATGTCAAATATATGGGCTTGTTGTTAGTGAAAGCTTATCTCAATCTATGAAAAACTCTCTATTTGAATTGTTTGCTGATTATGTGGCTTTTTATTCTCAAACTAATTCTATTTATTTAGAATCCATTTCTCAATCTTTTATTTCTATTGCTACAAATTATGTGAAACCTATTTATGTGTTGAAAGTAAGATTTAAGCAATATAAAATAGATTATGGAATGGGTGGAAGCAAAAGGTCTGATCTTGAAATATACTTGACTAAGTCAGTGTTAGAAGAAGAGGGGGAATTATATATTCTAAATTCTAAAAAGTTCCCTATACTATTTAGAATGGCTTGGGATTTTTTAGTTATACCTATCTTAACTATTGCTTTAGAACATGCTTTTAGCACTGGTGGTAGTGTGCTTAATGCCTTTAGAAGTTTATTAACTCTTAGGATTGTGGAAACTTTAATTTATTCTCAAGATTGGCTTAAAGTTAGTAAATATGCTATTTTAGTTAAGGAGGAACTCAATGAACTTAACCCCATTGAAAATGGCAAGTATTTAATCTATTATTTTATTTTAATTCCAAGTTAATTTTTTACTGATTATGGATAAATTATCTTTATTACACTTTTTTAGATCTCCTACCTGTGGGTGTTGGTCCATTAAAAACACCCATATCAGGTGCCATGAATTAATGCTATTGGTAGTCCCCTTAGTCTTTTATGCACATTTTGGTAGTAAATTCATTTAATCTTTATTTCTTATATTCTTTATTCATCTGATTTATTTTAATTCTTATTTTAGGCTTTGATGATGCTATCTTCCACAATGAGTTGAAGAATGAGGTGCTCCATTATGTTGGGTGGCATGTTAATACAGTTAGAAAATGTTGTTGCATTTTTAGAAATTTTGAGCTTCTGATGTATGCATTCCTTAGTAGCCTTGCTTGCTTGCCTTGTTTATTGCTTTTGGTTAATATTTTGAATGTTTGTTGCCTATTTTGCTTGCATTAGAATATGCATATTTGCATTCTCAGCTGGTGCAATGATGAATGCTTTCACTTGGTTTTATGACAATAGTATCACTTGTGCTGTAATTTTTTTGGGGGCATTTTATTGCTACTAAAAATTGTGGTCAAATTTCTTATATGAATTACAAAACAAAATTGAGTATAAGCCAAGTTAATTTTAATAATTTGTTCACTGCATTTCTTACAAAATTTGAGTATTAGCCAAGTTAATTGTTTAATGTCTTTATTTTTTTGTAGGATTTTGTTAGATGTTTTTGCTTTATATATACAAAACCTCTTTTATTTTTTGTTAATGGGTTCTGAATCATATTGAAGTATAGTGAATCCTTTTTTTGGTATATAATTATAGTTTCATTTGATTTTGTAATTGAAAAAAAATTAAATGTAAATGACTCTAATATGTGTTTTTTTTTGCAACATTTCACATATTGAGTCCAATAAGTGCAATTGAAAATGTAAATTAGGCCCCGCTACAAATTTTTTTCGACCAATTTGTATATTTTTGTGGGTCATATATATATATATGTGATATATGGGCTCAATAATTTAAGGTCCAAAGCCCAAAATCGTTTTGCATATTTGATTCATATATGAACTTGCTCGATTTTCAGTTTTCTACTTCTGAGCCGACTCGATCTGCCCGAAAAACACCCTTGTTATATTTCATAAAATTGTATAAAAAATAATTGAAAATAAATTATAATATAAAAAATCACCTTAATCGAAATAAAATAGAATATTATATAACTCAAATAACTGTTAGAAATCAAGATAAATAAAATAGTCAAAATTTTAACCTAGACATTTTATATTTCCATTCAAAAAATAGTAAAAATTAAAAACCTTGGTATTTTTTTGGGGTTTTTACAAAAATCCCCATTTTTTATATATGGTTTTCAGCAAAAATACCCACATCGCATGCCCATTTTTCTAAAAAATTTTCAAGTGTACCCATTTTTTCCTATCAATTTCGTTCTTTTTTTTTCTTTTCCCACTTTCTTCTTCCTTCTCTTTTTTTTCCCCTAAAAACTAATACTAGAGATTAAAAACTCAACTTTTTTAAGCTCTCAATAAAAAACTTTTACACGAAAGTCTCTCTTAATCTATATCTAGTATCTCCTTTATTTTTTTCTTCTATTTCCTTTTTTTTGGTTTACTGATTTGGGTTGACTTTAGCTGGCCATCTCATCTTCTTTCTATTTTTTTGGCATTGTCTTCTTCTTCAACTATCTTTTCTCTCTGTTTTTAGTTTTTGTGCTTTTTAAATCTTCAACAACTAACTCTCTTAAGCCCTTTTCTTATCATGCCATTTCGAACACTAGTTGTCTTCTCTTCTACTATTTATAATTTCGAAAATGGCTTATGGTAAATCAACAAACCAAAATCAAAATTAAAATCAAAACCAAAACCAAAACTGATTGAATTCTCAAAATTCTTTTAAAAGGAAAAAAACTGTAAAGAAAACGAAAGGAGATTTACTGACGGTATGAAGAGCCGTTGTAGAAGCGTTCGAGAAATTGACAAGTTCAGTTGCAACAGTGTTCAATTTTTAGCTCACTCTTGTATGGCAGCAGCAGAAGTAGAGAAAGGTAAAGAAATGGAGGGATATAAAGAAATAGAGTTAAGACAAAAGGAAACATAGGGAGACAACGATGAGTGTTCATTTGTATGGGGTGATGCTACTCGGCTCCACTTCCACTCTAGGTTTTTTTAATTACAAATTACTATATTCTCTCACTCTTTAGTAGTTGATTATAGCTTCTATTTGTAACTTCTTTAATCATAGAATAGCTAAATTTGTTGGATTGGTGCAAAATGATTAAATGGGTAACTATCATTGCTATTGTTAGAGAAATACCTTTTTTGGGTTTTTTTTTTGTAAATTATTGATCTTTTTATTTCTTTGAAATCCTTTTGGCATTCTTGGAATTGTGATTCTTGATTTTTCGTTTCTTCTTACATAAGGAAATATGTTCAAAGCATCGTTTCTTGCTTTTTATTAATTTGCTTTTTTTTTTTATGCAGAAGTGGATTTTATCATGACCTTAATTCTAGTTGGTATTATAGTAGTAGAGATGGAGTTTATTAAAAATTTGAAAATGGAACTTATATGCTTTTAGAAAATACTAAGGTATCATTTCAGTTTAGGTAGTGCCTTTTGTTTGTTAGGTGTTTGGGCACTTCAAACTACACATTCATTTTATATGGAAGAGGTTTTCATTGGTTGCTTGATGTTGTAAGTGGTGTTGAAGGTTCTATTCAGTGTGATCTTGAAGAATCTAAGCTAAGAGCATTTTCCATTTTGGATCTTTGTTTGTGATTCATGTTATGTTTATTATTATTATTGTTATGGTTGTTTATGGTGTTTTAGCTAATAACATTAGTATCAAGAGATTATGGTTGTTTATTCCTAATGCTTCTACTGTTGCTAATTATAATCATACTCAAATGAAAGCTTTGACTGGTGCTCTGAATTTTTTTTTGTCAAACACTAATACTTAGGCTTGATGTTTCTTTTGGACCCACTTTTTAATGGCGGTGTGCTTTGAATTTTCCCCTTTCTTCTTTCACTTTATTGTAATTTTCTTTCTTTGATTAGATTTTTTTTTTTGTTATAATGCTTATGATACTGAAACTCAAAACAGTATATGAAATTCAAAATGGTATCTAAAATTCAAAAGTATCTAAATATGATAGTTTGAGTAAGTATATATTATTAGAAAAATTATCAAATAAATAGTTGGCATTGAGTAATAAATAAAAAATAATTGTATTCAATTAATTAAAATAATAAATAAATAAATAAAATAATTGATATATGCATATCAATTAGTTTGAATTCTAGTGTCCATCCTTGACTTATATTTTGTTTACTACCAGATACAGTTTATTAAAAATTAAAAACAGGTATTTGATATTGTTTGTTGTTAAAAATGCAAAACATGTGGCATTTTCATTTTTTAGTTAACTACATTTTTTAATATTATCCGAATATTTTTTGAATATTATTCGTACATTTTGAAAGTGAAAAACATGTGTCATATCATTATTCAAAAATTTTTGAATATTATCCAAATATTTTCTGAATATTTATCCAATATGTTGAAAGTGCAAAATAGATGTCATATCGTTATACAACATTTTTTAATATTATCTGAATATTTTATGAATCTTTTTCATTTATGTTGAATATGCAAAACATGTGTCATATTCATTATTCAATATTTTTTAATAATATCCGTATTTTTTTGAAATCTTATTCATAAATATTGAAAATGCAGAACAGGTGTCATATTCATTATTCAGTCATGTACATTTTTGAATAATATCCGTATATTTTCGAAATCTTATTCGTATATATTGAAAATGCAAAACAGGTGTCATATTCATTATTTAGTTATATAAATTTTTTACTATTATCCATATATTTTCAAAATCTTATTTGTATATGTTGAAAATGTAAAACAATTGTCATATTCATTATTTAGTTATATACATTTTTTAATATTCTCCGTATATTTTTAAAATTTAATTTGTAAATGATACAAAAAATATATATACTCTGAATATAATAAGTATCTGAAACTCAAAAAGAGTATCTAAAAGTAAGAACAATATATGAAATTAAAAACAATGTCTTAAACTTATAAAAATATTATTTGAATATGATAATTATAGTAAGTATATATTGTTAGAAAAATTATCAAAGTAATATTTGGCCTTAAGTAATAAATTTAAAATATAATTGTATTCAATTAATTAAAGTAAAAAATAAATAAAAATAATTGATATATGCATATCAATTAATTTAAATCCAAGTGCCCATTTTTTTCAAATGTATGAAACTTGAAAAATATGTTTCATTTATTTCTATTTTATCATTTGTATATTTTAGTTTATTTTACACATATAAAATGAATTAAATAATGAAACAGTTTTAGAAGGGGGTTGAATAGGACAATCGAACAATTATAAGAAATTAAAGAAATTTGAACAAAAATTAAAAGGAATGTTGAGAAGGAAGAATGATGAACACAAAAATTTAAGGAGTTCATATTCTCAATAATCCTACGTCTTCACCTAACTTATCCCCAAGTTAGGATTTTGAATCACCATAATCTATTTCCCTAGATTGATTTTTACAACTTGAGTTATAGGTTCAACTCAAACCTTACAACTCAAGTTTTCAAGACTTACTTAAAAACCAATTCACAAGTGTTTTCAAGGCTCACACTAAAATTGAATTTCCAAGTGTTTTAATGGCTAAACACTTAAACCAATTCCTTTAGAATAGAATCTCACTTCCCATTTTCTTAACCTAAGAAAATAGAAGAATAAGAATTTCTATTCTAACACTCACCAACTCTCACAAGAGTATACAAAAATAAAATGATTTTTGAAAGATTTTAGAGAGCTTAATTGAATCCTTGAAAGTATAGAATCAATAAATAAGTTTCTTAACTTCAAAATAATCTTCAGAGTTTATATTTATACTTGAGCAATTCAATTATAGCTGTTGGTTGAGCAATTCAATTATAGCTGTTGAAAGCAATAATTTCATTCTCAATAAAAATAAAGTCCCTTTGAATGAAATTTGAACTTTTGAGCTATAATCAAGATATCATCAGTTCCAGTCAGGATAATCATTGAATAGCCATTACAAGCCGTTGTATTTGAATTTTTTCTCTGGTTCT
The DNA here is from genome assembly GCA_947683625.1 of Mallotus nudiflorus. Lineage (NCBI taxonomy): Eukaryota > Viridiplantae > Streptophyta > Magnoliopsida > Malpighiales > Euphorbiaceae > Mallotus > Mallotus nudiflorus. The sequence continues at coordinate 1,293,898 of CANTUR010000239.1, forward strand.
AGTCGGGATATTAATGTCCTGGTCAAGACTACCATGTCTTGAGCAGTCTCCTTATCTAGACATAGGATCAAGATTGGTTCTGCCAAAAATTGAGTCTTATGCAAAAATTAGTCTTCCTTGGTCCTGGTCAAGGCTACCTTTGTCTCGGCTTGGACTATAACAAGTTTGCACTTTTTTGTGCAGTTTAGTCCCTAGGATGAGTCTGATTGAGATAGTGCTTGTGATGTCTTTTCGGAATAATTTTTCTTTGATAGTTCATCATTATTTTGACTTCCAAATTACTCCTAACTTATTCACACTTGAAGCAAACACATTAGTTGGTCAAAATAAAGTTTGTTAAAATCAAAATCAAGATTGAGAACTTGCTAAGGTCAACAATCTCTCCCTTTTTGATTTTGACAAACTTATTTTGAGTTTGATAAAAATAATACAAGGTAAAATGTATGATAGATAATAATAGTGATAATAATGATGGTATCAAATAAAATTAAATATATTTTTTTATTTCTCCCTCTATGAATATAGACATGAGAAGAAATATAAATTTATAATTTATTCTCCATGACAAAAATATAAAATATATTATGAGAAAATTATAGCCTAACATAACAAATGTGTCAAAAACATAAAAAGAATGTTTGATAATATGAAGAAATAATTTCAACCATATATGCATATAATGCATCACAAAAATAGTACATATAGGATGACCTCACATGATTATATAGGACGACCTCAAACATATTAGCATCTTACAAATATAAACACTAAGCACAAATATCACATAGCTTCTTCTCCCCCTATGTTAAAGACTAAGAAATAGAGGAAATAAAAGATCATAAACCAAAACAATGAAAAATAAAGATACACCAAATCATTATTGTAATATCCTGTGTTTTTAAAAATATTTTTACACTGTACCGGGATATGCAGTGTCAATAATTTTGACTGTATATATGATATTTTTATGAGTTGATATGTATTTTAAACCTATTTTAATTACTGTCTATTATTTTCAGTATTTTACGTAAAATTTTCCCGGGACTTTCATTTTCGGGGAAATTTTCACGTAAACAATGTATTATTAATTATTTTAAATGTATTTACGGGTTTGCATGAACTCATACATATTTTTAAATTATTAAATAAAGTTTGTGTGTGTATATTTATTTAATTAGGGTTTATTATTACCCTAATATTTTATTATTTATTTATTATTATTTGATTATTTTATTTATTATTAAATTATTAAAATTTATTATTTTATTATTATTTATTTATTAATATTTAATTATTTTAATTTATTTTATTTTTTTTCTTTTTCTTTTTTTTTTCTTTTCCTTTTTCTTTCTTTTTCTTTTTCTTTCTCTTTCCTTTTCTTTCTTTTTCTTTTTCTTCTTCTTCTTCTTCTTCTTCCCGTGGGTGCCGCCGGACCACCATTTCTTCCCACCGTCGTTTCTCCCTCCTCCGGCCACCGTTTTCGACACCGCCGGTCTCTATCTTCTCCTTGAGCTCCGGTGAGTGTTATTATAGCTTTGGTTTGAGCTAAAATGGTCTAGAATTGCTTAGGTTTTGAGTTGAAGTTTTCGGCCACTTTTGGTTTTCGATTTTTTTGAGCTTCAATTTGGATGATTCTTGGAAACTTCCTTCACAAATGTTGTTCCTGGTAGCTTAATCTTCATGTATGAATTTTTACAGAATTTTTGGAGAATTTTTGGATTTTTGGGTATTTTTGAATATTTTAATATTATTTTCTAATTTTCGGAAATTAATTATTTAAATTATGAAATTGGAGTTTATGGTTGAATTAGGTGTTGAAATGAATTATAGAAATTTATTTGGAATTTTTATGAATTTCTAAGTATTTATTTTTAATTATTGAAGTTTATGTGATTTTGTAAAATTAAGTTAATTGTGTTTTAAATTGAATTTAATTGGTTAATTGAGTTTAATTATTGATATTATTGATAAATATGTTGAGAAAATTAATTTTGGATAATTGTATGATTTTTGGTGAATTTTTGAAGTAATTTAGGTATATATATATATATATAGGGGTATTTTGGTAATTTTACCCTAAATTGTCTAAAAATGTAGTTTAATTGGTTTTAATATTTATTTAAGGTATAAAAATGATTTCTACAAAATATTTAGTATTTTTAACTAATTAAAACTATTTTCCGGGAATTATTTTCAATTATATATATAATATACGGTTTTTCTAATAAAATGAGTTTTAATCGGTTTTTATAGTGTTTCAAGATTTATTATGTAATTTCTACGTATGAAATGTATTTTTATGATTTAAGGATATTTTTGGTATATTTGAATATATATTCTGTGTTTGTGGACCCCGGTCGACAGATTGTAGTCTGGAGTCCGACCGAGGGGTTGTGATTGATTGTGGTGTTTATTTTTGAAGTGTATTTTCTTTGCAGGGTCGGCTCTACTCTTTTGAGTAGAGAGATGTCCGTTTTACAGGGGAGGTTCTGCCGGATTTTCGGTAGAATTCTCGTAAAACGTGATATCCAGTCGAACCCTAATTTCCGATTCTGTATTGAATACTCTAGATTTAATTCTAGGATTTCTGTTAGGGTTATTCTGATGTCGATTAATTATTTCTTGTTTAGTTGCGCCGAGACCGAGGGTTAGTGGACCAGGCCCGTCGGACCTGTCTCGTGGAGCGCATTAGGTGAGTTACTATATTATATATATATGCTTAGGATGCATGATTTAGAAAATGCATGTTTTATTTTGACTAAATATGCATAAATAACATGATTTATATTCAAGTATATTTTTGGTATATTTTTCGTATATAATAAATTATATACATGTTTTATTAATAAAATATATTTAAAATGTTTTTAAATATATTTTTAGTTTAATTCATGATTTGATTGAATTTATTTGACGTATATATACTCAAAATATACCTGGTTTATGTTTGGTATATTTTCGGTATATATATGGTTTATATTGTTGATTTATTTAAATTCATGCATCATGTATTTGTGAATGAATGTTTTATTATTTATCACTGAAGGATATCAATAGAACGTGCTACCTAGTGGGCAGCACTAGGACCGAGTACGTACCGGTACGCCTATAGTATTTAGGCTTTATTACTGACTATTTGTGGATATCGATTTGATTATGATTATTGATATGTGAGATGTGGTTTGGAGGTGTGATTGCTGGAGCTCGATTGACCAAGTGTCTCGGGGCCAATCACACTGGCAGTCAGACTGCTGGAGCTCGGTTGACTTAGTGTCTCGGGGCCAGTCTACTGTCCATATGGATTAAGTGGATATATTTGGTATAAGTGAGCCTGTATGGCCAGAGTGTTGCTTAACACTATTTTCTGAGGTTGCGATATTCTAGGGTTCTATGTGATCCTTCATAAACTGGGATTTTTCAGTAAAATATATAAAATGATTTTTCTGCATCTGTATGAATTTGCCTGTATATGTACATATTATATATATACTGTTGACTGTATGCATTATCATTTAGTGTGTATGTATATATATTATAGTAATTCACTCAGTGAGGTCTGACTCCCCTCCGTTGACTATTTTTCAGGAGAGTCAACTTCCTCAGACCTCAGTAGCAGGTCGATACGCCGGATTTCTTCCGCCCCGGCTTCTTTATGTAAATTATATACTTGAGTCTTATTTATTTTATCTAGACACTGCAGTAGTTGTGATTTTCAGTAGTTGTGATTTTCAGTGGTTGTGAAATAAAGTATTTGTTTTAAAGAGATGTATTATAGTAAAACTGGATTTGTATAAAGATTATACATTTATGAGATTATATATGTGATGTGATGAGTTTTGAATTATATCCAGTTGTTATGGATGATATTGTAATATTTATGATTTTATTTTCCGCTGCATATTATATTTTTATGGTTATTATTGCATTTTTATTTTATTTTTAGGCTTGCTACGGGTTCCGGATTCGAAAGAATTCCCGTTCCCTAGCGCCGGTCATGGCCCCTGTTTTGGGTCGTGACAAAGTTGGTATCAGAGCGAAGTTCGTATCAGAGTGGAGTTCTGTGTCAGGGCTTAGTTATGTGAGTTGTGGCCCTAGTTTTAAAGTTGTGTTTTCTGTTGGACTACTGCAGTGTATTAGGTTCGAGTATGTCTTGATGAGTATTCCTTGCTGTAGTTTTCAGCGTTATTCCTCCGTTGTCTGTTTTGTCTGAATCTTTCCGTTTGTCTTTTCAGAATGAGGAGGCGAGCGCGTGTCGCTCCACCGGTCGTTGAGGCCGAGGATGATGAGTCTTTTCAGGACGAGGTTTTACCTCCTGAGCAGCCAGTTAGACGTAGAGGTCGTGGCAGGGGTAGACCTCGAGGAGCGGCAGGTCGCCGTAGGCAGAGAGAGTTACAGGACGAGGAGCCTGTTGAGCCTGAGTTTGATGTTCCTGTTCCTCCAGTTGTTCAGCCTGCCTATCAGCAGGGTATGTCTGACCCTGAGGCAGCTTTGTTCTATGCCAGAGTTGGCAGGATTGCGTTTGATGGTACTTCTGATCCTTTAGATTTTCTGCATGCGATTGAGACTAGGACTCGGACTGCTCATACTGAGTACCAGAGGATCATGATCGTTGAGTTGTCTGTTGAGGGACCAGCTTTGGATTGGTTTATTCAGATGATCCAGCCCTTTATGATGACGATGACCTGGGCTCAGTTTCGAGAGCGATTCATGAGGAGATTTTGTCCAGAGCCTCTTCGTTTGAGCTATCGTCTTCGTCTGACTAGTATTTCTCGTGGAGATCGATCAGTAGAGGAGTATACCCGAGAGTTCCTTCGTCTGGGTAGATATGCTGAGGATCTGATGCGAGATCAGTATTTCGCGGTTACTACCTATGTTACTGGTTTGGGTTTAGCTTTTGCTGGTATGCCTACAGCAGGTCTTACTTTGGAGTCGGTGATTGAGCTAGCTAAGGAGATTGAGCTGAGATTAGTTAGGAAGGGAGCGATGCCTGATTATTACCAGTTGGGAGTTCAGTCGAGTGGATTGCAGGCTACTCCGTATTCGAGTTTTCATGTTGGTTCGAGTAGTCAGCAGCGAGGTTCGACTCAGCAGAGTCAGAGACAGCAGCAGCGAGTGCATCGGAGCAGTAGACATGGCCGTGGAGGTCAGCGTAGATCGTTCAGATTCGGGTCAGGTGCTTCGAGCAGCAGCAGTGGTCGTAGTTCTGGATCAGCGGCCAGTGTTTGTCAGACTTGTGGTAGAGTCCATCAGGGACCGTGTTATCTGACACCGTTGACATGTTTCAGATGCGGGCAGACAGGACATTTTGCCAGATCGTGTCCTTATTCCGGATATCAGTAGCAGCAGATTCCGCGATTCCCACAGTAGTCGATTGCTAGTGCAGCACCCGTGCCATTTCAGTTACCACCAGCTCAGCATCAGAGTTCTACTCAGTTTGTTCCACAGCAGAGTCGTGGTAGAGGTACGAGAGGAGGTGCTAGAGGCGTTGGCCAGGCTTCTACCAGTCAGCAGGGAGGTCGAGGTCAGGCGAGAGTTTTCCATCTGACTCAGCAGGATGCTCAGGCATCTAATGCAGTCGTGGCAGGTATTCTTTCTGTTTGTTACCTGGATGCTTTGGTTTTGTTTGATCCGGGTGCCACGCATTCTTTTGTTTCTCCCATTTTTACTTCTAAATCTTGTTGGCAAGCTTCGAGGATGGCTTTTCCTTTGTCTGTTGCCACTCCTCTGAGTGATTCTTTGGACACCGATATTGTTCTTTCTGGTTGTCCAGTTCTCGTGGGAGATAGAGAATTACCCGTTGATTTGATTTTGTTGGATGTGATGGAGTTTGATGTTATTTTGGGAATGGATTGGTTGTCTCAGCACTTCGCCGTGGTTGATTGCAGGAATAAGGAGGTGATTTTCAGAATTCCTGGTGAAGTAGAATTTAAGTTTGTTGGTGACAGGAGTTCAGCACCTCAGAATCTTATTTCTGTTATTTCAGCTAGGAAGTTGTTGAGGAAAGGTTGTCAGGGGTTTTTGGCATTGGTTAGGGATACGTCAGTGGAGAATTTGTCACTCACAGATGTTCCTGTTGCTTGTGAGTTTCCTGATGTTTTTCCCGAGGAGTTGCCAGGTTTACCACCTCATAGAGAGATTGAGTTCTGTATAGATGTGGTTCCAGGTATTACTCCTATATCTATGCCACCCTATCGTATGGCTCCTGCAGAGTTGAGAGAGTTGAAGGAGCAGTTGCAAGAGTTGTTGGATAAGGGTTTTATCAGACCTAGTGTTTCCCCTTGGGGTGCACCAGTCTTGTTTGTGAAGAAGAAGGATGGTACCCTGAGACTGTGCATTGACTACAGAGAGCTGAACAAGGTGACAGTGAAGAACAAGTATCCTCTCCCGAGGATAGATGATTTGTTTGATCAGCTCCAGGGTGCACAATTCTTTTCTAAGGTTGACTTGAGGTCGGGTTATCATCAGCTGCGGATCAGTGAAGCTGATATTCCTAAGACAGCGTTCCGCACTCGTTATGGTCATTATGAGTTTCTGGTGATGTCTTTTGGTTTGACTAATGCACCAGCAGCTTTTATGGACCTGATGAACAGAGTATTCCGACCGTATGTGGATCAGTTTGTAGTAGTCTTCATTGATGATATACTGGTATATTCGAGGAGTATGGAAGAGCACGTATATCATTTGAGGATTGTACTACAGACACTGAGAGATCATCAGCTTTATGCTAAATTCTCGAAGTGTGATTTCTGGATGGAGAGTGTTTCTTTTCTTGGACACGTAGTGTCTAAAGAAGGTATTCAGGTTGATCCACAGAAGATTGAAGCAGTATCTGAGTGGCCTAGACCTACTTCAGTTACTGAGATTCGGAGTTTTCTGGGTTTAGCCGGGTATTATAGGCGGTTTGTGCAGGATTTTTCCAGGATAGCAGCCCCTATGACTCGCTTGACTCAGAAGAATGTTAGATTTAAGTGGTCAGAAGCTTGTGAGAATATTTTTCAGTTGTTGAAGGAGAAGTTGACCACAGCACCAGTATTAGCTTTGCCTAATAGTGTGGATAAGTTCACAGTTTACTGTGATGCCTCTAGAATTGGTTTTGGTTGTGTGTTGATGCAGAATGGAAGAGTGATAGCCTATGCTTCGAGGCAGTTGAAGAAGCATGAGCAGAACTATCCTACACATGATCTTGAAATGGCTGCAGTGATCTTTGCTTTGAAGATTTAGAGACATTATTTGTACGGGGTGACTTGTGAGATATTTACTGATCACAAGAGCCTTAAGTACATTTTCCAGCAGCGGGATTTGAATCTGAGGCAGAGAAGATGGTTGGAACTGTTGAAGGATTATGATTGTGAGATTCTTTACCATCCGGGTAAAGCTAATGTGGTAGCAGATGCCTTGAGTAGGAAGTCCTCAGGTAGTCTTGCTCACATTGGTGTTGAGAGGAGACCATTGATCCAGGAATTGCATCTGATGGTGGATCAAGGTCTGATGATGAAGATCAGTAGATCAGGTGGACTGTTAGCTCAGTTTAAAGTACGATCTGTACTAAGGGATAGGATTAAAGCAGCTCAGAGCCGAGATCCTATTCTGGAAGAGCTTGCAGAGAATGTCAGAGCAGGGAAGTTCACTGATTTCACACTCGATGATGATGGTGTGTTGTGGATCAGTGGTAGATTGTGTGTTCCTGATGTGGATGATTTGAGAGAAGAGATCCTAGAGGAAGCACATTCTACAGCCTACAGCGTTCATCCTGGTGTTACTAAGATGTACCACAGTATCAGAGATCTATACTGGTGGGATGGATTGAAGAAGGATGTTGCTGATTATGTTGCTAAGTGCTTGACGTGTCAGCAAGTGAAAGCCGAACATCAGAAGCCTTCTGGGAAGCTTCAGCCTCTTCCTATTCCCGAGTGGAAGTGGGAAAGGATAGCTATGGATTTTGTGGTCGGTTTACCTCGTTCGAAGGATGGATACGATTCCATCTGGGTGATTGTAGACAGGTTGACGAAGTCTGCACATTTCTTGCCTGTGAAAGCTACATATTCAGTTGCTAGATTGGCGAAGTTGTACGTGAAGCATATTGTGTGCCTTCATGGAGTACCTGTGTCCATTGTGTCAGATAGAGGTTCGGTGTTTACTTCTCGTTTTTGGCAGAAGTTGCAGGAAGCGATGGGCACTAGGTTGGATTTCAGTACTGCTTTTCATCCTCAGACAGATGGTCAGTCTGAGAGGACGATCCAGACACTGGAAGATATGTTGAGGATGTGTGTCATGGATTTGGGAGGTAGCTGGGATGATCATTTGTCGCTTGTGGAGTTTGCATATAATAACAGCTACCATAGCAGTATTGGCATGGCACCATATGAGGCGTTGTATGGAAGGAAGTGTAGATCCCCGTTGAGTTGGGATGAGATTGGTGAGAGAGCTTTGACTGGACCAGAGATGGTTCAGGATGCTGCAGAGAAAGTCGCCGTGATCAAGCGCAGGTTAGAGACCGCAGTTAGCAGACAGAAGAGTTATGCGGATCCTAGGCGTAGAGATGTGGAGTTTCAGGTTGGAGATTTCGTTTTTCTGAAAGTATCTCCGATGAAGGGTGTGATGAGATTTGGCAGGAAGGGTAAGTTAGCACCGAGATATATTGGACCGTTTGAGATTCTGGAGAGAGTTGGCACTGTTGCATATCGGTTGGATTTGCCTCCGAGTATGTCACAGGTGCATCCAGTATTTCATATCTCGATGTTGAGGAAGTATATCTCAGATCCTTCACACGTGTTGCAACCTGACAGTGTGGAAGTGAGTGAAGATTTGACGTTTGTGGAAGAACCTGTGGCGATCGTTGATTTTCAAGTTCGACAGTTGCGATCGAAGCAGATTCCGATGGTCAAGGTTTTGTGGCGTAGCGACAGAGTTGAAGAGCATACGTGGGAGACTGAAGCTGAGATGCGAGCTTCTTACCCGTATCTCTTTCCTTCCTGATTCTGCAATCTTGTTTTCTGGAATTCGGGGACGAATTTTTGTAAGGGGGGAAGACTGTAATATCCCGTGTTTTTAAAAATATTTTTACACTGTACCGGGATATGCATTGTCAATAATTTTGACTGTATATACGATATTTTTATGAGTTGATATGTATTTTAAACCTATTTTAATTACTGTCTATTATTTTCAGTATTTTACGTAAAATTTTCCCGGGACTTTCATTTTCGGGGAAATTTTCACGTAAACAATGTATTATTAATTATTTTAAATGTATTTACGGGTTTGCATGAACTCATACATATTTTTAAATTATTAAATAAAGCTTGTGTGTGTATATTTATTTAATTAGGGTTTATTATTACCCTAATATTTTATTATTTATTTATTATTATTTGATTATTTTATTTATTATTAAATTATTAAAATTTATTATTTTATTATTATTTATTTATTAATATTTAATTATTTTAATTTATTTTATTTTTTTTCTTTTTCTTTTTTTTTTTCTTTTCCTTTTTCTTTCTTTTTCTTTTTCTTTCTCTTTCCTTTTCTTTCTTTTTCTTTTTCTTCTTCTTCTTCTTCTTCTTCCCGTGGGTGCCGCCGGACCACCATTTCTTCCCACCGTCGTTTCTCCCTCCTCCGGCCACCGTTTTCGACACCGCCGGTCTCTATCTTCTCCTTGAGCTCCGGTGAGTGTTATTATAGCTTTGGTTTGAGCTAAAATGGTCTAGAATTGCTTAGGTTTTGAGTTGAAGTTTTCGGCCACTTTTGGTTTTCGATTTTTTTGAGCTTCAATTTGGATGATTCTTGGAAACTTCCTTCACAAATGTTGTTCCTGGTAGCTTAATCTTCATGTATGAATTTTTACAGAATTTTTGGAGAATTTTTGGATTTTTGGGTATTTTTGAATATTTTAATATTATTTTCTAATTTTCGGAAATTAATTATTTAAATTATGAAATTGGAGTTTATGGTTGAATTAGGTGTTGAAATGAATTATAGAAATTTATTTGGAATTTTTATGAATTTCTAAGTATTTATTTTTAATTATTGAAGTTTATGTGATTTTGTAAAATTAAGTTAATTGTGTTTTAAATTGAATTTAATTGGTTAATTGAGTTTAATTATTGATATTATTGATAAATATGTTGAGAAAATTAATTTTGGATAATTGTATGATTTTTGGTGAATTTTTGAAGTAATTTAGGTATATATATATATATATATAGGGGTATTTTGGTAATTTTACCCTAAATTGTCTAAAAATGTAGTTTAATTGGTTTTAATATTTATTTAAGGTATAAAAATGATTTCTACAAAATATTTAGTATTTTTAACTAATTAAAACTATTTTCCGGGAATTATTTTCAATTATATATATAATATACGGTTTTTCTAATAAAATGAGTTTTAATCGGTTTTTATAGTGTTTCAAGATTTATTATGTAATTTCTACGTATGAAATGTATTTTTATGATTTAAGGATATTTTTGGTATATTTGAATATATATTCTGTGTTTGTGGACCCCGGTCGACAGATTGTAGTCTGGAGTCCGACCGAGGGGTTGTGATTGATTGTGGTGTTTATTTTTGAAGTGTATTTTCTTTGCAGGGTCGGCTCTACTCTTTTGAGTAGAGAGATGTCCGTTTTACAGGGGAGGTTCTGCCGGATTTTCGGTAGAATTCTCGTAAAACGTGATATCCAGTCGAACCCTAATTTCCGATTCTGTATTGAATACTCTAGATTTAATTCTAGGATTTCTGTTAGGGTTATTCTGATGTCGATTAATTATTTCTTGTTTAGTTGCGCCGAGACCGAGGGTTAGTGGACCAGGCCCGTCGGACCTGTCTCGTGGAGCGCATTAGGTGAGTTACTATATTATATATATATGCTTAGGATGCATGATTTAGAAAATGCATGTTTTATTTTGACTAAATATGCATAAATAACATGATTTATATTCAAGTATATTTTTGGTATATTTTTCGTATATAATAAATTATATACATGTTTTATTAATAAAATATATTTAAAATGTTTTTAAATATATTTTTAGTTTAATTCATGATTTGATTGAATTTATTTGACGTATATATACTCAAAATATACCTGGTTTATGTTTGGTATATTTTCGGTATATATATGGTTTATATTGTTGATTTATTTAAATTCATGCATCATGTATTTGTGAATGAATGTTTTATTATTTATCACTGAAGGATATCAATAGAACGTGCTACCTAGTGGGCAGCACTAGGACCGAGTACGTACCGGTACGCCTATAGTATTTAGGCTTTATTACTGACTATTTGTGGATATCGATTTGATTATGATTATTGATATGTGAGATGTGGTTTGGAGGTGTGATTGCTGGAGCTCGGTTGACCAAGTGTCTCGGGGCCAATCACACTGGCAGTCAGACTGCTGGAGCTCGGTTGACTTAGTGTCTCGGGGCCAGTCTACTGTCCATATGGATTAAGTGGATATATTTGGTATAAGTGAGCCTGTATGGCCAGAGTGTTGCTTAACACTATTTTCTGAGGTTGCGATATTCTAGGGTTCTATGTGATCCTTTATAAACTGGGATTTTTCAGTAAAATATATAAAATGATTTTTCTGCATCTGTATGAATTTGCCTGTATATGTACATATTATATATATACTGTTGACTGTATGCATTATCATTTAGTGTGTATGTATATATATTATAGTAATTCACTCAGTGAGGTCTGACTCCCCTCCGTTGACTATTTTTCAGGAGAGTCAACTTCCTCAGACCTCAGTAGCAGGTCGATACGCCGGATTTCTTCCGCCCCGGCTTCTTTATGTAAATTATATACTTGAGTCTTATTTATTTTATCTAGACACTGCAGTAGTTGTGATTTTCAGTGGTTGTGAAATAAAGTATTTGTTTTAAAGAGATGTATTATAGTAAAACTGGATTTGTATAAAGATTATACATTTATGAGATTATATATGTGATGTGATGAGTTTTGAATTATATCCAGTTGTTATGGATGATATTGTAATATTTATGATTTTATTTTCCGCTGCATATTATATTTTTATGGTTATTATTGCATTTTTATTTTATTTTTAGGCTTGCTACGGGTTCCGGATTCGAAAGAATTCCCGTTCCCTAGCGCCGGTCATGGCCCCTGTTTTGGGTCGTGACAATTATGAAATTATATGGCATATATAAAAATAATATTTAAATAATTTTCTCTCATCCTATATTAAAATAGAATAAGAAGGAAAAAAATTTGATATTAGGGACACACTATCACATAGGTTAAAATAATTAAAATTCCTTTTAATTTTAATGCAAACTCAAATATTTCCCCCCTTTTGTCAAAAAATAAAAAATAATGAATACTAGAGAAATATATATTTTAAAGAAAAGAAAATTTCATTAATAAGAAAAATGAATCCAGTACAAAGATAAAATACTGAAAATAAACTCAAAGTAAAGTAAACATAAATAAGCATAAAATGAGCCTAAAAACAAACTAACAGCTAGATGCTCATAAATAAAAAATAAACCAAACGTATATTGAAATACAATAAAAAATTACATATAGTATCTATTCTAGAGGAGGGGATGAAGGAGGACGAGGATAGGTGCAAATGTAGCCTTGTCACTCATAAATATGATGGACATCATATTGAAGATGAGCAATGTTGTCATCAATTTGATTGAAGCGCACATTGAAATTTGATTCAACTTCATCAAAGTGAGAATTGAAGTAGGCTTCCATTAAGGACATGTGTTCGAAGATTTGTCTTACCTAAAGAGGTTCATCATCTTGAGCTTGCGCACCTTGAGTCATTGTACCTTCACTTCTTATTCTTTTCGTTAAAGGAACAATACAAGGTTGCGGTTCTTATTCTTTGTCCCCAAGCTCTTGACCTTCTTACTCTTCCAATTCTTAAAATATAGCTTTAATATTTTCACTTGCTCTAAGGTCATGTTTTCAAATCCAAACTCCATTAATAGAGGTGAATTATTTATAATTTTTAATAAAGGACTCATTAAGAAGTATAGGTTTGGTAGAGGATAGAGAGTCAAGATTAATATTGTAAATTTAGCTAGCTTTATGACAATTCCACTAATAAAAATTACACCGGTGTTACTAGCACTCATTAGCTAAATTCTCCATTATAAAAATCTCTCCAAAGTAATATTTTCATCATGATAAAGATAATAAAGACTGAAAAGATCATCAAGAGAGAGAGAGATTCATTAAAAAGAGCTCTACCATTAATAGAGTAGGTAATGAATCAATGAACATACCAAAGTGCTTTGGATTTGATGTGTAAGACTTTCATATGTTCGGTGGAGAATTAAGGAGCATTAGGAGCTTTGATTTCATCCTAAAATGAAGAAGCAAGCTAATAAGGGTTAACTTGAATATGTCCTTTTTAAGAAAAGCCAAAAAGAGTGTTAAACTCTTGATAAGTCATGAAATGATCTCTTCCTCCCAATTTAAATCGCATAAAGAAGTAAGGATTAAGATCATCAAATTTGATGGAACGAATGGTGTATGAAGAAAGAAATTCAATAATGAGAGAAGAATAAGATGGAAAAGGTGAGAAAGTAAAATCAAAGATCCCACCTTTGAGAAGGAGATCCTTAACCTCATCATAGTAACCAATTGCTTTGAGAGTAGGTTCATCCATGAATCTTGAGGGAATGAAAGCTCTTTTTTAAAATTAAGACATTCTTTTCTTGATTTCTTGAGAAGATTAAGAGAATGGAGAGTGTGTTCTCTTGGGTTTATTCTTTTTAGAGGAAGGATCTTGAGAAAATGAAGGAACCTTACTTGGTTTCCTATAAGCCATAAGGAGAGAAAAGAAGAATAGATGAAAAATTTATAGAGAAAATAAAAAAATTTGATTGAGATGAAAAATCTAGTAGGAATAGTATGGTATTTACAAGCAAGAAATTAGAGTTAAAAATAGTTTAAATTTGAATTTGAATTAAATAAGAACCTCAAATATCATTCTTGATTTTGATTGGAGAGTCAAAAGGTTAATAGGATTTAAAATCCTAATGTTGTCAAGATCAATGTCCTGATTGGGATATGCTCCTATCTTAATTAAGACATAATGTCCCAAATGATATCCTAATTGAGATATCTGTTCAGGATCAATTCTATGTAAAAATATAGAATTGATAGATGATGTCCCGATCAAGACATGATTTGATCCCAAGCGGGACCAAGTTCCTAGCAATAAAAGCTTGCAAATTGTTTGCAATTAAGTCCAAAATATCTTATAATTAAGTCCTTGCAAATTTAATTGCATTTATTTTGAATTAATTAAGGATTTTTAGAAGAACTAAATGAGCATTTGAAATGAAATCATTTAAGGAAGGATATATTTTGCTAAAATTAAAATAATTAATTTAATGAAGGTTTTATTAATTAATTATTAATTTTTCAAAATAGAAAGAATTAAAAAATTCACAAAAAAATTTTAGAAAAAAATCAAATTTAAAAAGATCAAATTAATTCAAATAACCACCACATGTTTTTACAAAAAAAAAAATTAAAATTTTAAAACAAACACCAAAAAAAAAATTTAGTGAACAAATATTATATACTAAAAATAAACATAAAGAAAACTTAAAGGACCATCAAAATAAAATAGACTAGAACCATCAATCATGCCAAGTTCATGTTTAATGAAAATCAATCTCTCTTTATTGAGAGGTTTGATGAAGATATCAGTAAGTTGATTATTTGTATCAACAAAATCAAGTGAGATATCACCAATTTGAACATGATCATGCAAAAAATGATGTTGAATGTCAATATGCTTAGTTCTAGAGTGTTGAATGACATTCTTGCTAAGGTTTATAGCACTTGTATTGTCACATTTGATAGGAATGTGATAAATTTTTATACTATAGTCCAACAATTATTGTTTTTGCCATAAAATCTGTGAATAACAAAGACTTGTTGCAATTTATTCAACTTCAACAATGGACAAGGCAACTGAAACTTATTTCTTGCTAAACCAAGAAACTAAACATTGTCCTAATAATTGATAAGTTACAGAAGTGCTCTTTCTATTTAGTAAACTACTGATAAAGTCTGCATTAGAATAATTAATCAAGTTAAAGAAAGAACTCCTAGCATACCAAAGTCCTAAATGCAATGTACCACAAAGATATTTGAAAATTCTTTTAGTAACATTCGAATGAAACTCTTTAGGACTTTATTGAAATCTAGCATGTAAGCAAGTAGCAAACATAATATCGGGTCTACTAGCAGTTAAATAAAGAAGGGATCCAATCGTACGTCTAAATTGCTTTTCATTAATCGGCTTGCTATTCTCATCTTTATTGAGTTTGGTTGTGGTGCTCATTGGAGTTTTACTTGTTTTAGCTCCGTCCATGCCAAACTTGTTGAAAATGGCTCTTGCATTTTTTGTTTAATTGATGAAAATCCCATATTTGCATTGCTTAATTTACAATCCAAGAAAGAATTTTAGTTCTCTTATCATACTTATCTTGAATTCCTTTTGCATTAGCTTAGAAAATTTCTTACACAAGCAATGGTTAGTAGCACAAAAAATAATATTATCAATATATATTTAAAAAATTAATAAATCATGCTTAGATTTCTTTATAAAAAGAGTTATGTCAACTTTTCCTTTAGAAAAACCCTTTCTCAAGTAAGAATTTGCTCAACCTTTCATACCAAGCTCTTGGAGCTTATTTCAACCCATACAATGCTTTTGGTAATTTAAAAACATGATTTAGAGAATCAAAATTTTCAAAACCCGGAGGTTGCTTAAGATATACCTCCTCTTCAACGAAACTATTTAGAAATGCACTTTTAACATTCATTTAATAAAATTTAAAATCCTTGAATGATGTAAATGTAAGTAGCATTCTAATAGTTTTTAACCTTGCAACAGGGGCAAATGTTTCATCATAATTAATGCCTTCTTCTTGATTACAACCTTTAGCTACTAGTCTAGCTTTATTCCTAATTGTGACACCTTGTTCATTCATCTTATTTCTAAACACCCATTTGGTGCTTATAATAAGATGATGTTTTGGTCTAGGAACTAAGGTCCAAACCTTGTTTCTCTCAAATTGATTTAACTCTTCTTGCATAGTAAAGACCTAAAAATCATCACTCAATGTATCATTAACATTTTTGGGCTTAATTTGAGAAATGAAGGCTAAATAAATAATAGACTTTAATTTATATCTAGTAGTTACCCCTTTTATAGTGTCACCTATAATGAGGTCTTAAGGATGAGCTTTCTTAAATTAACCAATCCTTTGGAAGTTCATCCTTTAAGGTAGGTTGAGATGTCTTCTCATTATCCTCTTTGCTTGGACCTTTAAGTTCCAAAGGCTTACTAGCATTTTCTTCTTGAGTTTTCACAATCTCATCGTCACTTACAAGATTATCAACACTACAAATATCCTTTTTAGCACCAAGTGAGTTTAATTCATCGAATACAACATGCATTGACTCTTTAACTATTAGAGTTTTCTTATTAAAAACTATATATGCTTCACTAAAAACAGAATAGCCTAGGAAAATTCTTTCATCAGCTTTAGAATCAAATTTTCCAAGATTATCCTTAGTGTTTAATATAAAGCATTTGCATTCAAATACTCTTAGATATGAGATTTTGGGTTTTCTATTATTCTATAGCTCATAAGATATTTTGTTCAAAATTGGTTTGAAATATAACAAGATGTATTAACGACTTCAGCCTAAAAGTATAGAGGTAAGTTATACTTATGAAGCATTGTTCTAGCCATTTCCACAAGAGTTCTATTTTTCCTTTCAATTACCCCATTTTATTGAGGAGTTTTAGGAGAAGAAAACGTATGTGAAATACCATTTTCATTACAATAGTTTTTAAAAAATTCATTTCCAAATTCGGTTCCATGATCACTTCTAAATGAAGAAATACAAAAACCTTTTTCTTTTTGAACTCTTTTTGCAAAATTTTCAAAAGCTTTAAATGCATTATTCTTATGAGCAAGAAAACATACCCAAGTAAATCTAGAGTAATCATCAACCAACACATATGCATAGTGCATTCCATTGAGACTAGCAACTCTAGTTGGTCCAAATAAATCCATATGTATAAGTTCAAGTGGTTTAGAAGTAAACACTATATATTTTTTATCTTAAATGAGGACTTGGATTTTTTTCCCTTGTGACAAGCATTATAGGGTTTATCCTTAGTGAATTCAAGCTTAGGTAAACCAATCATAAGTTCATGTTTATAAAGATTATTTAAAAGCTTAAAATTTGCATGTCCTAACCTTCTATGTCATGTCTATATGTCATGGGAAATAGACATTAGGCATTTGATGTATTTGTTATCAATTTTGCTCAAATCAATAATATAAACATTGTCTATTCTTTCACCACTAAGAATTACTTTATCTTCATTCAGACTATTAACAAAGTAATTTCTAGGATAGAAAGTCACCTTTTTTCACATATCATGTAATTGACTTATACTAAGCTAATTATGTTTAAGACCATCAACAAGCAACACATAATGCATAGATAAAGATTAAGGATTACCTATTTCTTCAATGCCCATAATTTTTCCTTTTGCATTATCTCTGAATGTAATATGTCCTTTATCTTTAGCATCAAGCTTATTGAATTTCTCCTTGTCTCCTATCGAGTGCCTTGAACATCCACTGTCAATATACCACTTGTTTTTTGTTCTTATGGATTTTAAACAAACTTATACAATATAATTTAAGTATTCTTTTAAACCAAAACCTTTCTTGATCTAGGTTAGTTAGTCTCAAAATAATCCAAAGGAAGTAAATTTGTGTGTACTCTTCTATAGAAGCACACATTATTGGTATGTCCTTTTATCATGCAATATGAACAAATAATATTTTCAAATTTGTTTCTCCTATGATATGCTTTTCTAGTGTGTAAAACATGCTTTTTATGTTATGATGGTATGTGTCTCTTATTATTTTGAGTGTGAGATATACACTAGTAATGATAATGTGTATTTTGATAGGTTTGTGCAACATATTTAGATGCATTGTATTGTACAACATGCTTATGAGTGTTATGTATAGTGTACATGTAAGTATATTTGGGTTAAGGTGCTTTATTTTGAGCCTTACCTCTTTATGTCATATAGGACTAAGTCTTATGAGACTTCCCTTTAATATTTGACATAAGAGACTTATTAGCTTTGAAAGCTTGAGTGTTAATCAATTTTGAAGTAAAGGGAATGGAATTGCATGATGCTTTAATAAATTTAATATGTAATGATGATGAAGATGAGGTCATTCTATTAGTATATCCAATTCCATGAGTATTTTCATGAAATTTTTAAGAGTCAAGTAAATTACCTAAACTCTCTTTTCCTCTTTGAAATTTTGATATGGAATTTTTTAACTCAACTACCTCATTAGAAAGTTTATGATTTTCATCACTAACTTTGCTAAGTTGGTCTTCCAAGGAATTAGAAGATTTTAAGTCATTAGTAAGATTATCATTTGATTTAATAAGACTAGAAAATTCAATTTTCAACTTCTCAAATTCCTTTATTAAGTTATTTAACTCATGCTTATAATGCTTGTTTCTAGAAAGCAAGCTTTTGCATTTAAGTAAGAGTTTGTTTACAATAGAACTCTCATCATCATCATCATCATATTCATTATAAACACAATATTCATCATAAGAAGAGTTAGAAGTAAATGGTACCTCTTTTTCATCTTTAAAAGCTATAAAGCAAATATTGGCCACTTCTTGTTGATTCTCTTCCTTATCAAATTTGGAGGAGTCATCCTAAGTAACTTTGATGGCCTTCTTCCTATCCTTTGTTCCTTTGTTCTTAAATTTGAGTTTAGGACACTCACTTTGGATGTGTCCTAGTTTATTGCATTCATAGCAAGTAACTTCTTTAGTTTCCTTCTTACCATCTCCTTCAAACTTCTTGTTAGAGTCCCTTGCTTTTGAGAAATTTTTCTTTCTTAAAAACTTCTTGAAGTTCCTAGTGAGCATGACAATATCACCATCTTCGTCACTAGAATCTTTAATGCTTTCTTCTTCACTATCTTCTTGAAGAGCTTTTAGTGCTATGCTCTTTTTCTTCTCTTTTTTATTTTTTTGCTCTTCACCTCTTTATTTAATTATAAACTCATGTGTTAGGAGCTTTTTAATAGGCATATTAGTTGAGAGAGTAGAGAGGTCTTAACCTTCCTCAATTAAAGTGAACAGAGATTCCCAATCCTTCTTAGATAGGATTCTTAAATTTTATTATTCACCTCTTCCTTGGAGAAATGTTTTTCAAGGTTTTTTAGGGTTATAAGAAGAGCATTAAGATAGTTTTTCATCTTTGTGATTGATTCTTGATGCTTCATTTTGAAGAGTTCATATTCATACATATGAAGTTGAATCTTTTTGCTTCTTACTTATATATTGCCTTCATAATGGTTCTCCAAGGTCTCCTGCATTTCCTTGGCCGAAATGCATTATTAAGGCTTGCCTCTTTCTTCTCTTGTTATGGAAAAGACTAAAGTGATAATAGCCTTTTTATTTTTATAATTTTCCTCCTTTTGTTTATTATTCCATTGGCTTCTTGCAAGAGTAGTTACCATACCATCGATGATAGTTTTAGATAGTTCCTAACCTTTTAGGACAATAACCCAAAATTTGATGGAATCACAATAAAGTATAGCTCCATTTTGAACTTCCAATAAGGATAGTCATTATCATCAAAGAATGTTTTAAGTGAAGAAATGTTTTATGATTCACTCCTCATGATCTTGTATTCTAGCAATGAAGTTCTTAGAATTCAAGCTCTAATACTAATTAAAAGAGTTCTAGAGGGGCAGTGAATAGGACTATCAAACAACAATAAGAAATTAAAAAATTTGAATAAAAATTAAAAGGAATGTTGAGAAGGAAGAATAAGAACACAAGAATTTAAGGAGTTAAGATTCTTAACAATCCTAAATTTCTACTTAACTTATCCTAAGTTAAGATTTTGAATCACCATAATCTATTTCCCTATATTGATTTTTACAACTTAAGTTTCAGGTTCAACTTAAACCTTACAAATTATGTTTTTAAGGCTCACTTAAAAACTAATTTACAAGTGTTTTCGAGGCCTATACTAAAACTGAATTCCTAAGTGTTTTAATGGCTAAACATTTAAACCAATTCCTTTAGAACAAAATCTCACTTCCCGTTTTCTTAGCCTTAGAAAAAAAAGAATAAGAATTTCTATTCTAACACTCACTAACTTTCACAAGAGTATACAATAATAAAATAATTTTTTAAAGAGTTTAAAGAGCTTAATTGAATGTTTGAAAATATAGAATGAATAAACAAGTTTCTTAACTTTAAAATAATCTTCAGAGGTTATATTTATAGTTGAGCAATTCAATCATAGGTGTTGGAAGCAATAATTTTATTCCCAACAAAAACAAAAGTCCATTTGAATGAAATTTGGACTTTTAAGCTGTAATTTGTCAGGCCTCGATCAGGATATCATCAATCCTAGTCCGAATGATCATTGAATAACTGTTATGAGCCATTGTATTTAAAATTTTTCTCTGGTCCTAGTCGAGACTACCATGTCCTGAGCAGTGTCCCGATCGGGACATTGGATTTTGATTGGTTCTGCCAAAAATTGAGTTTTATCCAAAAATTGGTTTTCCTTGGTCCTGGTCAGGACTATAACAAGTTTGCACTTTTTGTGTAGTTTATTCCCTTTGATGAGTCCGATCGAGATAATGCTTGTGATGTCTTTCTGGAATGATTTTTCTTTGATAGTTCATCATTATTTTGACTTTCAAGTTACTTCTAACTTATACACACTTGAAGCAACCACATTAGTTGCTCAAAATTAAGTTTGTTAAGATCAAAATCAAGACTGATAACTTGCTAAGGTCAACAAATAATATTAGCCTAATATATGTATAAATATATATATATTTATATTTCAAAATATTTTTCTATGATATTTGAAACATTAATTATTTATTAAAACTAACATGAGTTATATAATTTAAATATCTTAATTATAATCTTTGAAATAAAGCACAACACACACGGATATATATATATATATATATATATATATCAAAAACAAAAAACTAAGAATAAAAAAAAGGAAAACATTTAAAAAAAAAACAAGATAATAGAAATTAAGAAAAAATAAGCAAAAAAAATAAAATTAAATAAAAAAAGAGAAAATTAAAAAAAATAAATATAGTGATAAAAGAAAAAATGAAAAAATAAGGATAACAGAGAAAAATAAAAATAAAAAGGAATGAAAATAAAAATAACAAAGAAAAATAAAAAATTTTAAGAAATAAGGATAATAGAGAAATAAAAAATGAATAAAAAATAAGGATAAAATAAAAAGAAAAAAGAAAAAAGGGAGAGAGAATAAAAAAAAGGAAAAACCCATACTGAGGCCCATGTACTTTCAATGTTTTTCAAATTTCACCCTTGTACTAAATTTTATACACATTGCACCCCATACTCTCACAAATTTGATATTGAGCCCTTATTTGATGGAAAAAAATAAAGACAGTTAAAAAATCCAATTTAGTCCTTGTAATTTTAATTTTTTTCTATTTAATCTTTATAGTTTTATTTTCAACAATTAAATCCTTACAATTTTCTAAAATAATCCAATTAAATTTAAGAAATCAAGAGGACTGTTAGCTTAGTTTAGAGTCAGATTAGTGTTGAGGGATAGATTGAGGCAGCTTAGAGCTGAGATCCTGTTTTAGTAGAGTTTGAGGAGAATGTTTTCATTGATTTAACGCTTGATGATGAAGGTGTTTTATGGATTAGTGGTAGATTATGCGTTCCTGATGTGGATAATTTGAGAGAAGAAATCTTAGAAGAAGCGCATTCTACAGCTTATAGTGTTCATCCAGGTGTTACTAAGATGTATCACAACATTAAGGATTTGTACTAGTAGGACGGATTGAAGAAGGATGTAGCTGATTATGTTTCTAAGTCCTTGATGTGTTAGCAGGTGAAAGCTGGGCATTAAAAGCCTTCTAGGAAGCTTCAACCTCTTCCTATTCCTGAGTGGAAGTGGGAGAGAATTACTATGGATTTTTTAATTGGGTTACCTCATTCAAAGGGTGGATATGATTCCATCTGGGTGATTATGGATACGTTAACCAAACAAGCTTACTTCTTACTAATTAAAGCTATTTATTCTGTAGCCAAGTTGGCTAAGCTATATGTTAAGCTTATTGTGTGCCTGCATGGAGTGCCTATTTCCATTGCATCTGATAGAGGTTTAGAGTTTACCTCTCAATTTTGGCAGAAGTTGCAAGAAGCAATGGGCACCATGCTTGATTTTATTACTGCTTTTCACTCTCAGACAGATGGTCAATCTAAGAGGATGATCCAGACACTTGAGGATATGTTAAGAATGTGTAATGGATCTTGGAGGTAGTTAGGATGATCATTTGCCAATAGTAGAGTTTGCTTACAATAACAGCTACCATAGCAGTATTGAAATGGAACCGTATGAAGCTCTGTATGAAAGGAAGTGTATATCTCCTTTGTATTGGGATGAGATTAGAGAGAGAGAGTTGACTGGACCTGAGATTATCCAGGATGCAGTTGAGAAGGTTGCTTTAATCAGAAGAAGATTAGAAACCATAGCTAGTAGACAGAAGAGCTATGTAGATCCGAAGCGTAAGGATATGGAGTTTTAGGTTGGAGATCATGTGTTTTTGAAGGTGTCATCGATGAAGGGTATGATGAGATTTAGCAAGAAAGGGAAGTTAGCACTGAGATACATTGGACAGTTCGAGATTCTAGAGAGTGGGCATGGTTGCATATTGGTTGGCTTTGCCTCCAAATTTGTTTCAAGTGCATCCAGTGTTCCATGTCTCAATGCTGAGGAAGTACATTTCAGATCCTTCGCATATGTTATAGCTCGAGAGTGTGGAAGTGAATGAAGATCTGACATACATGGAAGAGCCAGTTGTGATAGTGGATTATCAAGTTCATCAGTTGCATTTGAAGCAAATCCTGATGGTCAAAGTGTTAGAGTGAAGCAACAATGTGGAGGAACACACATGGGAGATCAAGGCTGAGGTACGGGTGGCTTACCCTTATCTTTTTCCTTGATGAATTCTTGTATTTTGTTCTTTTTATTTGAAATTCGAGTATGAATTTTTGTAAGGGGGGAAAATTGTTATAATTCAATATTTTATAAATTATTAAATTAATTACTGGGATATGCAGTGTTAATAAATATTTTATTAAATTATTATATTATGGTTAATTTATGAAATTTAATTAAATTCAAGTGTTATTATTTATTTTATTATGTTATGGTATTAATATTAAATCGAGATTTAAAAATTTGATTTATTGTTATATATTATTATTATTAGTGAATAGTATTAATTTAGTGTATTTAATATATTTTATTATTATGTGGTGAATTTAACTAGAAAAGTAAATATTTAAATTATAAATATTATTTTGTCGTTTTCTCATTTAAAAAATAAAAAAACATATATAAAACCAAATTTTCCTTTCCCCCCTATTTCTTTCCTTCCCTCCCCTTTTTCCCTTCTCCTTTTCTTCTTTTCTTTCTGTGTTTTGTAGAATCATGCAGAACCAGTGTGCCACCACCATCCACGTCGTCGCTCGCCCTCGTTCACCTCAACTCGCCAACACCACCTTCTCCTCCTCCCTTCCTTTTCCTCTCGCCACCATTTCTTCTCTTTCCCTTCTTTCTCCTCTCGACAACATGAACTTCCGGAAGCCACCGGCGTCTATTCCAACAACGTCAGTGGATGAGGTTAGTCTCATTTGATAGCTTATTCCTTAGGCTTCATTTTTCCTAAGGTAATTCATTCAATTAACCTTGAATTCGGCTTCAATTTTATAGATTTCAATCTAGGGTTCATAATTTTATTTGCTATTTTTATGTTCAATTCGTTTGATTCTTGTTAAATTGACTTTAGATTAGTTAAATTGAATCTGTAAGCTTTCCAAAAATGTGTTTAAATTTGATTTTGGAGATAGTTGAATTTTTAGCACTATTCTAGGCTCGAGTACTGTTCATGGGGGGCCATCCCGACTTGGAAAATGTATTTTATTTTTAATAAATTCTACTAGTTATTTTAAGCATGTTTTGTTAAGGAAGTTTAATGAAATTAAGTTTTGATTATTTATTATAAATTTTTGAATGTTTATGTAAAAATTGAATTTTTGGAAAAATTAGTATAAACTGGTGAATTTTATATTTTAATTGAAATTATTGTTAATTATTATGTTTGGATAATTTTTGAGTAATAAATAGTATTAAAATATTTTTTATGAATTATTTACTATTTTTAGCTAAATAATAATAATTTTCAGAAATATATTCCAATAATAATTTTATTTATTATTTTTATGATTGAATGGATTTTTATCTATTTTTATTATATATTTGGGCAATTTAAATAATTATTGGTAATTTATGCTATTTAATTTTGAATATTTGAAAAATAGATTTATTGTAATATTATTTAATTATATTTGAGATTCTATTAATTATTTTGAAAATAAGTATCTTTAGTGTTTTTATTATTTAAATAAGTTGAATTGTGGTATTTTTTTTTTTTTTTTATGGATTTTAGTGATTTTTAATATTTATTATTATATTATTGATTTTTGTGTATATTGATGGTCAGTTGGGCAATTTTTGTAGTTCAGAAGCCCAAGTCGAGAACTTAAGCATTTGTGTATTTAAAGTGTGTTTGCGTGCAGAATCGACTCTAATTTTAGTAGAACATCTGTGTAGACACCCAATTTCGGGATGATGAGTTATGAATGCGATAGAGGACTCCAATGATGAAAATATCATGAATAGGTCCTCGATACTTAAGCTTTAAAATTCCAAGGGTCTAAATGCATGGAAGGATTTAGTGTTGAGAACCTAATTGCAATGTTTTTTTAGAACCTAATTGCAAACTTAAATCCTTCCAGGGGTGTTTTTATAATTAAATATTAAAATAAACCTGTCAGAATTCCATAATTCCGATCGGAATTATGTAATTTATATCGGAATTACAGCAATTTCAATTGGAATTGGACTCTTCTGTCTCTGTTTTTAATTTTTTTAGACTTTTAACTCAATCCTAATTGGTCTAAAATTCCTAAATATGATTTTAAGTATTAATCATATATTTTTAGGAATTAGAATCACGTTAGAATTGAGCTAGAGCTAGGGTTTTTGGTTTTCTTTTTTCTATATAAAGAGGACAGTAAAAGAAAAAGAGAGAGAGAGGAGAGGAGAGGAGAAGAAAAAGAGAGGAGGTAGCAACATATTTTTAAGCTTTTGGGTTTTTGTGCGTTTATGAAAACAATTTTTAGCTATTGTTGATTCTTAAAAAGAGCTTTCTTAATTCTTTTTTTTTTTGAGTTTTTTTTTTTTATAAAAATTCCTTTTGATTTATCAATTAATTCAAGATCCTTGGAGAATTTTTGAAGAAGAAGATTTGAAGACTTATCAAGAACGGTGAATTACAAATCTGAGGAGTACTCCAAATCACTCATAAGCATCATCATCTTCTTCTTATTCTATTTCTTTATTTCTTTTTGATATTATTGATTATTTTTATTCTTTCGAGTTATTATTGTAATTTATTCATTAATCATAATTTTATTTTATTATTTTTGTGGTGGTTATGGAGGAAAACATATGGTGATCATGTTGGAGGGATGAATTCATGAGAAGTCCATGGAAAACCATAGATAAAGCCTCGTAGAGACTTAGTTTTTAGGGTTTTTAATTTATTTAATTTATTGCTTTATTGTTTATTTTATTAACTGTTTTATGAATTAATGTAATAGCCCCAATAGTGGGCTTATTTATTATTTTTATGTGTTTTGGGGTCTTAAGCCCATTTTAGGCTTTGATTTATTTATTTAAGTTTAAGTAATTCTTTTAGCCCATCTCACTTAATGATTAATTAGGTTTAATTAATTAAAATATATTTTAGGTCCATAATTAATTAGATTTTAGGTTAGAAATATCCTTAGACCCATTTAGTTAATTAGACATAGGCTCACCAAATTTAATTTAATTAATTTAGACTTAGCCCACTTAATTTAAGCCTTTTTTTTTTATAATTTGTAGATTTAAGATCACTATTAATTAAAACATGTAGAATTAGGCCCACTAATTTAAATATTTCATAATTTGTAGATTTAAGCTCATATTTAGAATTAAAATTAGTAGACTTAAGTTCATTTAATTAAAATCAAAAGGAATTAGGTCTTTAGGTTCGCTTATAATTTAAAATATGTAGACTTTAGCTCATTTATTTAAAATCCATGTAGATTACACTAACTTAGGGATTATGTGATTTATTGAATGCATTATTTACTTGTATATTTCATGATTAGTTTGCCTTGGAGTTGATTATTTTTAGGGTTTATATAAAATTACATGTAAATTAAGAATAAGATAATAATTCATAAAGTAATTCTAAATGAACAAAAGACTAAAAGAAGTTGGTATTCTGTATCCAAAATCTCCTGGTTATGGTGCTAGCTTTCTTTTAGGGAATAGAGTACCACCTTTTCGATTTGTCCCATTTATTACCCTAGGTGGAAACTCCTCATCTCCACACCATGTCTTTGTGACAGTGGTTAGTGTGTTCTCTAGAGTCCTAAGCTCAAACAGTGTCGCGGTTGCTAAAATCTTGGACGTGCGCTAAACCCCACTGTTTACAGTGGCAACTCCATTGGGGATAAGAGATACTGATTCTACTTGTGTTCTTTAGAATTATTTTATTCTTGCATTCATTCTGCATGTCCCTGTTAATTGATGGTGTTGTTTTATGATTCCATAATTCCACTAGCTTTATAAGGTTGTAGATTAGCTAACCATCACTCTTAGCCTTAACTCTGTCCAAGAGGGATTACCGGGCTCATCTGACCAGAGCTTGTAACCCAAGTCCTTAAAAGGGGTAGTCTTCTCTTGAGTTTGCAAAAGATGCTGGGCCCCTCTGACCTTGGCCTGTAACTCAAGTCCTAAAGGAGGGCATCTTTCTAAGGGAACCTTGACCTTTTTACCGGACCCTAACCACATATAATGGCTTAGTTATTTCTCCTAGGATCTACCTAAATTGCTTGTGGATGTTGCCATAAGGTATTTCTATCTGTAAAGGCCCAAGCCTATACTTTAGAAGTCTGTTGTTTCTGTGCTTTTACTACTTTGAGAGATTTGGCATGCGTGTTGGTCCCTGATATCCCCTATTGATATTAAGACCAAGACCAAAAATCCTAGGAAAAGAGATTGGCCATTGAATATGTGTGCGAGAGGAATAAGGTTAGAAGGATGTATGTACACCTAACTTGATTTGTTACTTGTCGCATAGCACGTGCATCATGCATACATGCATCTCATGCATCATACTAATAATTTGTCTTTTAACCATCATAGATTCGTTTGGGTCTTCCTATGTTTGGGGATAAAGAAGTGGCAGATTAAGTAGAACAAATCTAAGCACTAAGACAATAACTCAAGAGATCTTTCAAGAACTAAAGAAGAGTCCAATCAACCCACTATACCTAAAAGTTGAACCAACTCAGATTGAATAGACTGAAATGGAATAGCAACCAGAAATGTGGACCCTAGAAGACATTAAAAGAGCTTTGATGGATGACATGAGAGCAATGATACAAGATGAACTGAGATAGACTTTATTCGAACTAGTGCAACTTGCTGTTGTACTACCACCTATTGTTGAACAACCACCTGCTGCTACTATTAAATAACCGCCTACCGTAGCTCCTCCACTTATTGCTAACAATTGTGGAGGGCAACTTACTGCTAGAAATGTACCTGCTACTGATGTAAGACTGGAAGACGTTGAAAACTACATAGTAGAAAAGGCGAAGAGAGAGTCACTTGAATTGGTCCATGATTATGAGTCCAAGCAGATGCAAGCACTGACTCAAAAAATTTCAAAGATGGAACAATTGATTAGAGGATAAGGAATGGGGTATTCTTTTGACTTTGATGACATGCTGCAAATGGAGGGAGATAAACTGCCTGAAAAATTCAAAATGCCTCAACTGCAAAAGTTTGATGGGAGAGGAGATCTAAGGATTCATTTGAGTTAATAAACCATAACCATGAGCACTACTAAAGCACCATTAGCAGTAGTTGTTAGGCTGTTTGTACTGTGACTAGAGGGAATGGCTGTAAAATGGTACCACAGGTTAGAAAAGTCTATTAGGGCTTACTGGAAAGAACTATGTGCTGCATTCTTGAAATAATATGAATATAACACTCGATTGGAAGTGTCAATTAGGTATTTGGAGTTAAATAGGTAAAAACCCAATGAATCCTTTTCTGATTTCCTCACCAGATTCATGAATAAAGTAGGACTAATGAAAAATAAACTGGCCGAAAAGGATAAAGTTATTGTTCGTAATGTATCACCTAATTTAGTTGAAAGACTACAAATGATGAACCCAAAGACCTTTATAAACCTGTATGATGACAGTCTACAAGTTGAAGAGATAGAGAATGAGAAAAAGAAGAGTGCTAGAGGTATAGTAACCTAAAATTACTCAACTAGGGGCACACAACATGGGAGCACTAGCCAGATTATGGAGGTGCACGCAATTCAGAAACCTAGGAGATTCTCCAATTTTAATCAACCACTCTCCAAAGTCCTAGAGAGACTAATCCAAAAAGGCCTACTTTGACCCTTAACCTTTTCCAAGTCACCAAACCCAAATGTCCCTAGTTTTGACCTTAACAGTTATTGTAAATTCCACCAAGCTGCTGGCCATCCCATAGAAAATTGTATCTGCCTAAAACAAGAGATTTAAAATCTGATAGACTCTGAAAAAATCACCAAACTTGAAAAATCCAACTCTAACCCAAACACCAGAAATAACCCTTTCCCAGACTACTGAAATGTTCCACCACTAGCCACCATAATGATGAACTCAGGGGTTAGTGAAGAAGAAGTGCTAAGATCTTTCGAGGACCTCAACCCTATACCCAATGGAGAACCTTTCAAACAACCACAGAGAGGAGTGGAAGATTTACTAGGCCAACCCTCAGGCAGGTTTGATTACAAAGTATTATACTCAAACGCACCCTCTGTTGATATCCCTATTGAATCAATTGAGCCTTCAGGTTAGGAAGATGAGTTTGATGATAAGCCGGTAAAAGAAGAGCCTAAAATTCACGAGTAGCCACCAAAACGAGCAGAAGACTTATTGGGTCAGCCCTCAGGAAAGTTCAACTATAAGGTGTTTTATACTAAACCACCCTCTTTTGACATACCCTTCGAGTTGATTGTGCCTATAGGATGGGAGGATGAGTTTGATGATGAGAAGCTACTAAACAAAAAAGAAAAATACACATTTGAGGTACAGGAAGATGAAGTTATATAGACAATTGGCAAATAGATGCAAGAATAATTGGTATGTCAACCACCTAAAAGATAACCACTATGAGACTCAGCATCCCTAGCATATAGAATAGGAAATAAAATTTCTTATTGTCTTCTTTAAATAAAATTTTAGTTTCTTTAGAACTTTTTTTATTTTAGTGATCGATGATATAAATTATGATTATGCTCACTTATGTAATATGCATCCTGATGGTACTACGCATTGTGATATTAATCACATCTGCATGTTTGACAAAAATTTAATTCAATTAGATTCATTTAGTATGGGCACAAATGTAAACTTAAAGAATAATCTTATATCACATGACATAACTTATAAAGAGAGCAAATTCTAAGGAAAATATGAAGAACGATAAAAAAGAGAAGAAAAATAAAGAGAGAGAAAAAGAAAAAGAATAGTAAAGTGAAAAATTAGAGAGAAAAATTCAAGATTAATTTGTTATAGGAGTTGTGTCATGTGATGTAATGAATGTTTTCATTTTTGCCTTAATGAATGAGTAAAATTGAATTGGAAATTTTTGTCAAATATCGCATATTCATCTTTATCATATTGCATAAGTATCTGAATGGAAAGACATTACATAATGAAAGCTAAAATCAGAGCTATGAGATCACTATTTTAGTTATGTTTCCTTTGTAATTTTCTTTATAAGCCTAGCATTCCCTTATACCTTGAGAATTCGGGTGGCTCAGTAACTTACTTTGCAACTTTTACATTGTAACTGTCATTAATCATCACATCAGCATCAAGCCTTATATTCTACTTAAGAGTTCTTCAAAGTGCAAGTCTAGTTGATTTCATCATTAAAAACTCGCTTCGATCAGTTTTCCCATTCCCTTACATCTCTAATGCATGAGATTACAACTAATAGGGTTAATAAGTCAAAGGATCAACAACAACAGTGAACGAACTGGGTCTTTTGCACATAAAAATGAAAAAAGACTGCTATAATAGCATGAATGAATCCATAATGGAACTGGGGGCAAAATACAACTCAGGGGGCAAATGGTGTTAGCATTTAAAGAGCGAAGATGGATGCTGAAGTGTAAGAACTAATACCTCAATCATTATATAGCAAAAATAGTAATAAAAAGAAAAGTTCAACAGTGCATTGGTCAATCACAAGCTCTATTGTAAGGTCATGGAACCTACTTGTTAGCCTAGTAATCAGTCTGATGAATCGTATCAGAAGCTTCAACATCGGAAGTACCAACAATGAATCATTCAATGCTCAAACTAACAGGCTATTGATGAGACACCTCATTCTTACACTCCAAAATCAGCAACATGGATTTGTTCCAAATAGGAGACCCATTAGGATCATGCACATTATACATAACATGCATACACTTGCATACATTTTTGGGAAATACTTGTTTTATATAATAAAAGTCTTTGTTTTATATAATAAAAGTCTTTGAGCCTAGACAAGATTGTACAGATACTCTGCTACTAACATTTAAAATTAGTGTTGTGAAAGTACAAGAAAGTAGTCAAAATGTGTACGTGTGAAACATCTAAGAGAAAAGGGTAACACTATTAAGGTGAACCTGATGTTTAATGAGACTCTAGATTACAGAAGACTAATAAATCATGGGCCCATCCAGTAAGGGAATATCACCAACAATGATACTTGCAAAAGCATCATCTTAGCAATCTTAAGAGGCTAGATAGGACGCTCAAGCTCCTCAGATTCAATATACGTCTCTATAATCTCATCTAGAACATCCTCTGGAATATCTCTCCACAACAGTCAAACGAGTGTAGGGTATGGAATATGGTGTTGAGAAGGTCCAACATGTCAGCAATACATTCACCGACCCTAAAAAGAGAAGAATGCACTCAAAACTTGAAATGAATGCACTCTGAAAAAAAAAATTATTTGATCATAAGATCTCTAAGCCCTGAACCTTTTTTGTAGGAGATGTCAATAAAAGGGAATGAAACCCTTTACCATAGCATTAATGGAATGGCAGAAATACAAATGCAGCCCAAAGCCTCAACTTCAATGGT
The DNA here is from genome assembly GCA_947683625.1 of Mallotus nudiflorus. Lineage (NCBI taxonomy): Eukaryota > Viridiplantae > Streptophyta > Magnoliopsida > Malpighiales > Euphorbiaceae > Mallotus > Mallotus nudiflorus. The sequence goes on from CANTUR010000239.1 coordinate 1,325,344, forward strand.
GGAGTATCATAACCCTACGATCAGAGACAAATCTAAAAGGAAGAATGCAAAAATGAATAGCATTACATTTTGACAAAATTTGTTCACTTGCGAATAAACCATACTAACTTATGGTATTTTGTGCAGGGAAAAATAAAAGAGAATGAAGAAGGTGAAAGGAATCAATACATCAATGAGAATGAGAAAGGTTGCAAATGCTAATCATTCATTAGAAGTATCGTCTTGCATGAAAAACACTCATTAAGATAATAAAAAGGGAAGTAACAGAACTCTATTCCTTAAATTCTATAATAAAGAACCATCTCAATCATAAAATTCACAAATTAAAAGTAAATTCATCCACTTCATAAGATCATGTGAAAAAAGCCTATCTCATGACTTTTGATCATAGTGGCTTTCTTTTATTAGCCTTACAGAATTCAGATGAGTAGTTAATAGTTTTGTGAAACTCTAATCAATCTAATGCTTGCTTTACACTTAAACAAGGGGAATAAAATGTAAAAACAAAATCTGTGGACATGAAGCATAAATTGCTTAAATTTCAAAGTATCTTTTCAGTTTTTTGAATAATAAATGTGCATATAATCTACTCCAATGCTCAGAAATGAGTATGAGTACAAAATGCCTTAACGGTATCTATGCTGAGTAATATAAGAAAGACAGGGGAATACTAAGAGGAGAATAGAAAAAAGAGCAAGCATAATTTACTCCAATGCTTAGAAATGAGTAAGAGTATCAACATAAAACCTCTGGCGGTATCCATACTGAGTAATATAAGAAAGGCAGGGGAATACTAAAAGAGGACCATGCTAAAAATTGCTCTATTTACTCCAATGCTCTATATGAGTATGAGCATCCAAAGGACCTTTCCAACAGTATCCACGCTGAGTAATATGAGAAAGGCGAGGGAATACTCGGATAAGGAAGGAAAGCATAAAAATAACTCAAAGGCTATTTTGGTACTCAGAATTTGATCTTTTTATGCTCATTTTTCATGAGTTTTGTTTAGTAAATTCTCCCTAAAATTAGGTGTGGAAGTAAGCTCTTCACTTGGTAAAAGATATGCTCTCAACATAAAATGGTTAATGATGCCTCTGACCTTTGCAAATGGCGAATAAATGATAGTCATGAAAGTAAAAAGTAGTGAAATTCGTTGAGAGTACGCTATCTTGTGAAAAGTGATGAATTTTCTTATAAAATTTTCAACACTATAAGGTACTTTTGTGCATTCATCATGATTGAAACTAACTTCAATAAGTTTGCAGGAATTGCAAATCCAAAAGAAAGTGCACCCAACTTATAGAGATGGTTGGCATAGCAAAATTAAAATTAGTCAGCAAAGAAATTCTAATTAGATAATACAGTAAAATTCAAAGTCAATCAGCACAAAGAATTCAAAGCATTCAACTCAAACAACCAAATTTATGAGCAATTATGGATTGTAATATAATCATATAAGACAATTAAAACTATACGACCGAGTGTAGTCGGCATTGTACAACTGGGTGCAATGTATCCTCAAGATTATACGACCGAGTATAATCAGCATCATACGACTAAGTGTGATGTTTCTTTGTAAATTAGACTATACGACCGAGTGTAGTTGGCATTATACGACCGAGTGTAATGTATTTTCAATCGATTATACAATCGAGTATAATCAGCATCATATGTATGAGTGTGATGTTTCTTTTTAAATTAGACTATACGATCGAGTTTAGTTGGCATTATATGACCGAGTGCAACGTATCCTCAAGATAATACGACCGAGTATAATCAACATCATACGACCGAGTGTGATGTTTCTTTTTAAGTCAGACTATACAACCGAGTGTAGTCGGCATTGTACGACCGAGTGCAATGTATCTTCAATCGATTATATGACCTAGTATAATTAGCATCATACATCCAAGTGTGATGTTTCTTTTCAAATCAAACTATACGACTGAGTGTAGTCAACATTGTACGATCGAGTGCAACATATCTTCATTCGATTATACGACCGAGTATAATTAGCATCATACATCCGAGTGTGATGTTTCTTTTTAAATCAGACTATATGACTGAGTATAGTCAGCATTGTATGACTTAGTGTAATGTATCTTCAATCGATTATACGACCGAGTATAATAAACATCATACGATCAAGTGTGATGTTTCTTTTCAAGTCAGACTATACGACTGAGTGTAGTCGGCATTGTACGATCGAGTGCAATGTATCTTTAATCGATTATACGATCGAGTATAGTCAGCATCATACGTCCGAGTGTGATGTTTCTTTTCAAATCAGACTATATAATCGAGTGGAGTCAGCATTGTACAACCGAGTACAATGTGTTTCCAATCGATTATACGATCGAGTATAATCAACATCATACGACCGAGTATGATGTTTTCTTTTCCAATCGATTATACAACATATGATGTTTTCTTTTCCAATCGATTATACAACGTATGATGTTTTCTTTTCCAATCGATTATACAACCAAGTATAATCGGCATCATACGACCGAGTATAATGTAATTTTTCAATTCAATGCTATATGTCCAAGTATAGTCAACATTATACGATCGAATACAATGTGTTTCTTTCACCCAAGGTTATACAACCGAGTATAATCAATATCATATGACCGAATGTGATATGTCATTTTAAATGTTGTATGTCCGTGTATGGCAAATTCATAAGCAGAAGCTTCAAGGAGCATAGGTAAGTATTCTAACTTTCAATTTAGAAATTGGGTGCTATTTTACTTTGCTATAATTTGTCAAGAAAACATCGACAAAAGGGGGCAACTGTAGACACCCAATTTCAGGATGATGAGTTATGAATACAATAGAGGACTCCAATGATGAAAATATCATGAATAGTTCCTCGATACTTAAACTTTAAAATTCCAAGGGTCTAAATGCATCTTTTAAAGGAAGGATTTAGTGTTTTTAAGGACTAAATTGCAATATTTTTTTAGAACCTAATTGCAAAAAAAAAAACCTATTCGAATTCCATAATTTTGATCGAAATTATGTAATTCCTATTGGAATTACACAATCCCGGTAGAAAGTGGACTCTTCTGTCTTTGTTTTTAATTTTTTTTAGACTTTTAACTCAATCCTAATTGGTCTAAAATTCCTAAATATGATTTTAAGTATTAATCCTATATTATTAGGAACTAGAATCACGTTAAAATTGAGCTAGAGCTAGGGTTTTTGGTTTTCTTTTTTCTATATAAAAAGGATGACAAAAGAAAAAGAGAGAGAGAGAGGAGAGGAAAAGAAAAAGAGAGGAGGCAACAACATATTTTTAAGCTTTTAGGTTTTTGTGCGTTTATGAAAACAATTTTTATCCATTGTTGATTCTTAAAAAGAGCTTTCTTAATTATTTTTTTTGGAGTTATTTTTCTATAAAAATTCCTCTTGGTTTATCAATTAATTGAAGATCCTTAGAGAATTTTTGAAGAAGAAGATTTGAAGACTTATCAAGAACGGTGAATTACAAATCTGAGGAGTACCCCAAATCACTCATAAACATCATCATCTTCTTCTTATTCTATTTTTTTTATTTCTTTTTTATATTATTGATTATTTTTATTCTTTCGAGTTATTATTATAATTTATTCATTAATCATAATTTTATTTATTTATTTTTTGGTGGTTATGGAGGAAAAAGAATGGTGATCATGTTGGAGGGATGAATTCATGAGAAGTCCATGGATAAAGCCTCGTAGAGACTTAGTTTTTAGGGTTTTTAATTTAATTGATTTATTGCTTTATTGATTATTTTATTAATTATTTTATGAATTAATGTAATAGCCATAATAGTGGGAGTAGTGAAATTACGTGTGTGGTTGCATGTTTATTTTGATTAAATTGGTTAGTAAAATTAGGTTTTTAATAAGGTAATTACTTAAAATCAATGGAGAAGTAGATTAATTTAGATTGCATATTTATTAGACTACGGTTTTTTATAAGGGATTAATTTAATTATTTGTTTGATCTTTTGTTTAATCGTTTTTGTGTTTTTATTTGTTTTTGGGCTTATTTATTACTTTTATGTGTTTTGGGGTCTTAAGCCCATTTTAGGCTTTGATTTATTTATTTAAGTTTAGGCAATTCTTTTAGCCCATCTCACTTAATAATTAATTAGGTTTAATTAATTAAAATATATTTTTAGGTCCATAATTAATTAGATTTTAGGTTAGAAATATCCTTAAACCCATTTAGTTAATTAAACATAGGCTTACCTAATTTAATTTAATTAATTTAGACTTAACCCACTTAATTTAAGCCTTTTTTCATAATTTGTAGATTTAAGATCACTATTTAATTAAAACATGTAGAATTAGGCCCATTAATTTAAATATTCCATAATTTGTAGATTTAAGCTCATATTTAGAATTAAAAGTAGTAGACTTAGGTTCATTTAATTAAAATCAAAAGGAATTAGGTCTTTAGGTTCACTTATAATTTAAAATATGTAGACTTTAGCTCATTTATTTAAATTCCATGTAGATTACACTAACTTAGGGATTATGTGATTTATTAAATGCATTATTTACTTGTATATTTCATGATTAGTTTGTCTTGGAGTTGATTGTTTTTAGGGTTTATATGAAATTTCATGTAAATAGAGAATAAGATAATAATTCATAAAGTAATTCTAAATGAACACGAGACTATAATAAGTTGGTATTCCGTATCCAGAATCTCCTAGTTGTGGTGCTAGCTTTCTTTTAGGGAATTGAGTACCACCTTTTCGATTTGTCCTAGTTATTACTCTGGGTGGCGACTCCTCATCTCCACGCCATGTCTTTGTGACAGTGGTTATTGTGTTCTCTAAAGCCTTAAGCTCAAATAGTGTTGCAGTTGCTGAAATCTTGGATGCACGCTAAACCCCTCTGTATACAGTCCGTTTTACAAAGGAGATTCTGCCGAATTTTCGGTAGAATTATTGTAAAACATGATATTAGGTCAATCCTGAGTTTTGAATTTTTATCGAGTCGTGTCCTAAATCGTGTTGTTCTTTAGAAATTCTAAATGCATAAAATTAGGAATTTAATTGTAATATTTTGAATTTTTAATATTAATTAAATTAAATTATGGACTTTTGAGTTAAATATTATTTTTAATTAGTTTATTTTAAATAAATATTTAATTGGGTATTTTGGCATTTTTAGAAAAATTATATGAATGTATGTGTGTATATATGTATAACTGTTGACTAAATAAATAATATGTATATATATACATATACATATAAATTTATATACATACTTAGACATATTAAATATATATATATATATATATATATATATATATATATATACATTTTCATGGTTTTTTTTTCTTCTATGCCAAATCACCTCCACCCAACCAAACCCACTCCAGCCACCAACCACCACCATAGACCAGCTCAGACGACGATCAAACCACCTCCCTTTCCTCCTGTTAGTCAGTCTCTCTCTCTCTCTCTCTCTCTCTCCGGACTATCAAAATTCCGGTCACATTTCCAGCGAGCTTCGATCAAGTGCTTGGTATCTACATGTTCCTCTCCTTCCAAGCTTCTCAAATTTATCCTCGATTCATCGATCCACCACTTGTATCGTTAGATATCAAGGTAAATGTAATTTGTAGTTTTGTTAGTTTTTGTTAATTTTTGGTCAATTGATTTAGAATTAGGATTAGTTGTAGTTAGATGAAGTGTTGTGGAGGTCAAATGCTATACAATGGTTATTTTTATATAATTTTTGAATTTTATTTTTAATTATGGAAATTTTTGGTTCGGGTTACTATTCCGAGCCCGGGTATTTTGACATTTTTTAATAAATACTATATACTATTTGGAGTAATTTTTATGAAGAAAATTTTGTAAAATTAGTTATAGATTATTTATTATAATTTTTTTTAGTATTATGCCAAAATTTGAATTTTAAAGGAAATTGAGTTTAATTTGATTTTTAATATATTTGAAGTCAATTGGTACGTATAATGATGATTCTAATTATTAAAAAGTATAGAATAATTTTTAAGAATTATTCATAATTTTTAGCTAATATGGTTATTTTCAGAAAACAATAGAATTATAAGTTTAATTGATATTTTTAAGTTTAAATGGATTTATATTTATTTTAATTTATGTATTTGAAGAATTTCGGTAATTATTCATAATTTCTATTAAATTGGTATTTTAGTATATTTTTGTTAATCTTAGATTAATGTTTTTCGAAAATAATATAAACGTATATAAATATTTAGTTTTTAATTAATTTTTTGATTTATTGATATTTTTGGATAATTAGTATATTATTTTAAAAATTGTGATTTGTTGGTTCTTGGTTCGGCATTTGTGTAGTTTGGAGGCCCAAACTGAGATGTGAGTTATGGAATTATTAGTAGTGGTTTTCCCCTTGCAGAATTGACTCTACGTGGATAAAGGGATGTTCGTTTTACAGAGGAGGTTCTGTCAAATTTTTAATAGAATTCTTGTAAAACGTGACATCAGTAGTTCTAATTATTAATTAATTAGAACGGTGTCTTAGGCTAGAATTATTTCTTTGTAATCTAGAAATTAGAATTCGATTATAATCCCTAATATATTCTTTTTCTTTAGCCGTGCCACCAGCTGAGTCATCAGGTCGAGGCCGGGCGCGACTGCGCAGAGGAGCGCATTCTACTTGTGAGTTAATCTTATAAAATGTTTATTATGCATAAAAAAATAAAAAAAATAAATTAGAATATTAATATAATATCATATATGGATTTGATTAAGTCATAAATGTTGCTATGCATGATTTAAATAATAATTATTATTGAAATTATGATAGAAAAATGCATTAGTTGTTTGTTTATTTTAATTCATTTTATTATATAATTTTATGCACGTTTTGGAAAATTTGGTAGAACGTGCCATCTAGTGGGTATCACTAGGATTGAGTGTACACTAGTAGTATTCGAGATTATGGTCATTGTATGAGATATGTAATTGTGAGCCCTGGTCGAGCTTGCTCTCTAGGTTGGTTAATGTTTATTGGTTGGACAACTTGCCCTCTGGGTGCTAATAAATATTTTGATTTAAAAAATTGACTATGGTTGGACCTTAGTAAAAGCTTTGCTCTCTAGGACCGACAGTCATTTGGATATAAGAGAGTTGAAAGGTTAGTAAAATTGAGGTTTAGGGTTCTACTATAATTTCCATTAAAAGATTCATATTAAATAGTTTTATTGAGTGTTATTTTATACAAGCACCCATACTTAAGAAAATTTATAGTTTTGGAAATGATTTGTATATAGGTATATTTTATGAAATAAAATATTTTAATGATATGAGGTTTTAAGATAATAAAGAAAATCTAAAGGATTTTGTTTTCAAAGGGTTTTAAATAATGAGTTTTAAAACTAACATGCATTTTATAAAATTAATTCACTTAGTGATGACTTCCCTTAACCATTTTTTTCAGGAGTTTGGGAGTTTGAATTTCATTCCATTTCTCTACACCGAGTTTCTTCTTCTTCGACTTTATTGTGTAGGTCTATTTGATATTATCCTATACTTATAATCTTAGAATACTACAGTAGTAGTAGTAAAATTGCTTTAGATATTCTGTGTTATGAATTTTATTGAACTAATATTTTGTATTTATGATGATATGTTTATTTTATATATGTATGGAAGTTTGTTTTGAAATGTTATTTTAAGGATTGTTTATTTTCAATTAATTTTCCTTCTTTTTTTCTTTAAGGCTTACTACAGATTTTGGTAGCTTTATGCTTTCCCATTCCCTAGTGTCGGTCACGTGCCCTTTGGGTTAGGGTCATGACAAAGTTGTATTAGAGCTTAAGTTCATTTGATTGTCAGTGTTGTCTTTTCTTGAAATACTGCAGTGATTAGGTTGATAATTGTCACTTGTTATTTTCATTATTTGTAGAATTTTGCATTTGAGTTAGCGTTCTTGTTTTATTTTGAATTTGGTTTCTTTTCTTTTCAGAATGAGGCAGAATTAGAATGCTCTTGTTACAGAAGCAGCATATGATGATGATGAGGAGTAGTCCTTTTAGGATGAAGTTCTTCCCCCTACTCCTAGATGTAGAGGAAGAGGTAGAGGCAAAGGTAGGCCTAGAGCTGTCATGACCCAAAATAGGGGCCATGATCGACACTAGGGAACTAGAATTCTTTCGAATTCAGAACCCGTAGCAAGCCTTAAAAATAAAAGCATGCAATATAATAAAATAAATAAAATATTATGCAGCAAAAATTTAATCTCAAATATAAAAGTAATAATTCCTCAACTCATTTAAATAACATAAATTCCATCTCATATATATATAACAAAATCTTTAAGTACAAATTTTCGGTTTAAACTTCTGAAATTTAAATCTCAAACATACATAATAATAATAAAAATATAATATATACATAATTTTAAATATCAAACCCTAATAATTATAATAATATATATATCCATGTATATGTATATATTAATATACAAGGTATTAATTATGCATAAAACAATGAAATTTAATAAAATAAACTAACATTAATCAATAACATATTATTTAAATATTATTCCCCAAAATAATAGGTCTCGGGAAAATTTTTACGTTGAAAACTTTAAATAAACGTAAAAAAAACATTAATTATTAACAAAATAATTAAATAGTCAAATATATATATTAAAATTATTAATACTGCATATCCCGATACAGTATAAAAATATTTAAAAACATCGAGTTATTACAGTGTTCCACCCTTACAAGAATTCATCCTTAAATTCCAAAAGAAGAAATACAAATCAAGGAGGAAAGAGATACGGGTAAGAAGCTCGCATCTCAGCTTCAGTCTCCCACGTATGCTCCTTTACCCTGTTGCTGCACCATAAAACCTTGACCATCGGAATTTGCTTCGAACACAACTGTCGAACTTGATAGTCAACGATCGCCACAGGTTCTTCCACGAACGTCAGGTCTTCATTCACTTCCACATTGTTAGGCTACAACACGTGTGAAGGGTCTGAGACATACTTCCTCAGCATCGAGATATGAAATATCGGATGCACTTGAGACATACTTGGAGGCAAAGCCAACCGATATGCAACAGTGCCAACTCTCTTCAGAATCTCGAACTGTCCAATATATCTCGATGCTAGCTTACCCTTCCTTCCAAATCTCATAACACTCTTCATCGAAGACACCTTCAGGAAAATAAAGTCTCCTACTTAGAACTCCACATCTCTGCGCCTAGGATCTGCATAGCTCTTCTGAATGCTAACTATAGTCTTTAATCTGCCCTTGATCACAGTAACCTTCTCTGCAGCATCCTGAACCATCTCAGGTCCAGTCAAAGCTCTCTCTCCAATCTTATCCCAACTCAGAGGGGATTTACACTTCCTTCCGTACAAAGCCTCGTGTGGTGCCATTCCAATATTGCTATGGTAGCTGTTATTATATATAAACTCTACAAGTGGCAAATGATCATCCCAACTACCTCTTAAATCCAAAACACACATCCTCAACATATCTTCTAGTGTCTGGATCATCCTCTCAGACTGACCATCTGTCTGAGGATGAAAAGCAGTACTGAAGTCCAACCTAGTGCCCATCACTTCCTACAACTTCTGCCAAAAATGAAAGGTAAACATTGAACCTCTATCTGACACAATGGACACAGGTATCCCATGAAGGCATAAAATATGCTTCACATACAGCTTCGCCAATCTAGTTATAGAATAGATGGTTTTCACAGGCAAGAAATGTGTAGACTTGGTCAACCTGTCCATAATCACCCAGATGGAATCGTATCCATCCTTAGAACGAGGTAAACCCACCACAAAATCCATAGCTATCCTTTCCCACTTCCACTCAGGAATAAGAAAAGAGGCTGAAGCTTCCCAGAAGGCTTCTGATGCTCAGCTTTCACTTGCTAACATGTCAAGCACTTAGCAACATAATTAGCAACATCCTTCTTCAATCCATCCCACCAGTATAAGTCTCTGATATTATGGTACATCTTAGTGACATCCGAATGTACGTTATAGGCTATGGAATGTGCTTCCTCAAGGATCTCTTCTCTTAAATTATCCACATCAGGAACACATAATCTACCACTGATCCACAAAACACCATCATCATCGAGTGTGAAATCAGTGAACTTCCCTGTATGGACATTCTCTGTAAGCTCTTCCAGAATAGGATCTCGACTCTGAGCTGCCTTAATCCTATCTCTCAGTACAGATCGCACCTTAAAATGAGCTAGCAGTCTACCCGATCTACTAATCTTCATCATCAGACCTTAATCCACCAATAGATGTAACTCTTGGATCAACGGTCTCCTCTCCACATCGATATGAGCAAGACTGCCTAAGGACTTCCTACTCAAGGCATCTGTTACCACATTAGCCTTGCTTGGATGATATAAAATCTCATGGTCGTAATCTTTTAATAATTCCAGCCATCTCCTCTGCCTCAGATTCAGATCTTTATGCTAGAAAATGTACTTAAGGCTCTTGTGATCAGTAAAAATCTCACAAGTCACCCCATACAGATAATGTCTCCAGATCTTGAGAGTAAAGATCATTGCAGCCATCTCTAGGTCGTGGGTAGGATAGTTCTGCTCATGCTTCTTCAATTGCCTTGAAGCATAGGCTATCACCCTACTATTCTGCATTAACACACAACCTAGGCTAACTCTAGAGGCATCACAATACACTGTGAACTTGTCTTCTTCATTAGGCAAAGCTAGACCTAGAGCTGTGGTCAACTTCTTTTTTAATAACTGAAAACTATTGTCATAAGCTTTTGACCACTCAAATCTTACATTCTTATGAGTTAAGCGAGTCATAAGATCTGCAATCTTGGAAAAATCCTGTACAAACCTCCTATAGTACCTGGCTAAACCCAGAAAACTGCAAATCTCTATAATTGAAGTCGGTCTAGGCCACTCAGACACTACCTCAATCTTCTGTGGACCCAATTGGATACCTTTTTTAGACACCACGTGTCCAAGAAAAGCAACACTCTCCATCCAAAAATCACACTTCGAGAATTTAGCATAAAGCTGATGTTCTCTTAGTATCTATAATACAGTCCTCAAGTGATATACATGCTCCTCCATACTTCTCGAATACACCAATATATCATCGATGAAGACTACCATAAACTGATCCACATATGGTCTGAATACCCTGTTCATCAGGTCCATAAGCTGTTGGTGCATTAATCAAGCCAAAAGACATCACCAAAAACTCATAATGGCCATATCGAGTGCAGAATGCCATTTTAGGAACATCAGCTTCGCTGATCCACAATTGATGATAACCCGAGCTCAGATCAATCTTAGAAAAGAACTGTGCACCTTGTAGCTGATCAAACAAGTCATCTATCCTTGGGAGAGGATACTTGTTCTTCACTGTCACCTTGTTCAACTCTCTATAGTCAATGCACAATCTCAGGGTACCATCCTTCTTCTTCACAAATAAGATTGGTGCACCCTAAGGAGAAACACTAGGTCTAATGAAACCCTTATCTAATAACTCTTGCAATTGCTCCTTCAACTCTTTCAACTCTACAGGAGCCATTCTGTAGGGTGGCATAGATATAGGGGTAGTGCCTGTAACCATATCTATACAGAACTCAATCTCTCTGTGATGTGGTAAACCTGGCAACTCCTCATGAAAAATATCAGGAAACTCACAGGCAACAGGAACATCTGTAAGTGAAAACTTCTCCATTGAAGTATCCCTGACCAATGCCAAATATCCCTGATAATCCTTCCTCAATAAATTCCTAGCCGTAATAGCATAAATAAGATTTTGAGGTGCTAAACTCCTATCACCCACAAACTTAAATTCTTCTTCACTGGGAATTCTGAAAGTCACCTTTTTACTCTGATAATCCACTATGGAATAGTGTTGAGATAATAAATCCATGCCCAGAATAACATCAAACTCCATCACATTCAACATAATCAACTCAATAGAAAATTCTCTACCTCTAATAAGAACTGGATAACCAAAAAAAATAATATCGGTGTCCAAAGAATCACTTAAAGGAGTGGCGACAGACAAAGGAAAAGCCATTCTCAAAACTTGCCAACAAGACTTGGAAGTAAAAATAAGAGAAAAGAACGAATGCATGGTACCCAGATCAAACATAACCCATGCATCCAGGTAATAGACAGAAACAATACCTGCCACAACTGCATTAGATACCTGAGCATCCTGCTGAGTGAGATGGAAGACTCTGGCCTGTCCTCGACCTCCCTGTTGGTTGGTAGAAGCTTGACCAACACCTCTGGCACCTCCTCTAGTACCTCTACCATGACCCTGCTAGGGAACAATCTGGGTAGAACTCTGATGCTGGGCTAGAGGTAACTAAAAAGGAATGGGTGTAGCACTAGTAATCGATTGCTGAGGAAATCATGGAATCTACAGCTACTAATACCCGAAATAAGGACACGATCTAGCAAAATGTCCCGTATGTCCGCATCTGAAATACGTCAGCGGTGTCATGTAACATGGTCCTTGATGGACTCTACCGCTGGTCTAACATACATTGGTAGCTGAACGAGAACTACGTCCACTACTGCTGCTCGAAGCACCTGACCCAAATTTGAACGGTCTACGCTGACCTCCACGGCCATGTCTACTGCTCTGATGTACATGCTACTGCTGTCTCTGAGTTTGCTGGGCTGGACCCCTCTACTGACTACTCGATCCAATTTGAAAACTCAAGTACGGAGTAGTATGGAATCCACCCGACTGAACACCCAACTGGTAATAATCAGGCATAGCTCCTTGCCTGACTAGCCTCAGCTCAATCTCCTTGGCCAACTCAATCACTGACTCTAGAGTAAGGCCCGCTGTAGGCATACCAGTAAATGCAGAACCCAATCCAGTGACATAAGTGGTGACTGCGAAGTACTGGTCTCGCATTAGATCCTCTGCATATCTGCCAAGCCGGAGGAACTCTCGAGTATAATCCTTAACAGATATGTCACCGCGAGAAATACTGGTCAACCGAAGTCAATAACTTATGCAAAGTGGCTCTAGGCAAAATCTCCTCATGAATCGCTCTCTGAATTGAGCCCAGGTCATCGTCATCATATATAGTTGGATCATTTGAATAAACCAATCCAGGGTTAGTCCCTTAATAGAAAGCTCGACTATCATGATCTGTTGGTACTTGGAATGAGCAGTCCGAGTCCTCATCTTGATTGCATGCAGAAAATCCAATGGATCAGACGTCCCATCGAAGGCAATCCTTGTAACATCCTGTGTTTTTTTTAAATATTTTAATACTGCATCGAGATATGCAGTGTTAAAAATTTTTGTATATATATTATGATATTTTTACGAGTTGATATGTATTTAAAACCTATTTTAATTATTGTGTATTATTTACAGTGCTTTACGTAAAATTTTCCTGAGATTTTATTTTCGGGAAAATTTTCACGTAAATAATTTATTATTAATTATTTTAAATATATTTATGGACTTGCATGAACTCATACATATTTTAAAATATTAAACACCATGTTTATGTGTAATTATTTATTTAATTAGGGTTTAATATTACCCTAATATTTCATTAATTATTTATTAGTTTTATTGTTATTTAATTATTTTTATTTAGTATAAATTATTAAAATATTAAATTATATGTGTGTGGTGTATATTTAATGTGTGTAATTTAATATTATTTTAATATATAGTATAAAGTATATATATATACATATTATAAGTTAAAAAACAAAAATTTTGGAAAATTACGTTTTTGCCCCGATTCCTCTCTTCTTCCCCGATCACTTCCCCGTGCAAATCCGGTTGCTGTCGTCCCAATCCCTTGCCGTTGGTGTGTCATCCGGTGTGCCACCACCTTTCCCAGCCTCTTTCGCCGCCTGTAGCAGCCGTTTCCGACGTTTGGAAGCCATTTTTGGCCGGAGAAGCCAAAAGTTGAACCACCGTCGATCACGATGATTCCGACCACCATTTTTGACACCGTCGATCTCTTTCTTCTCCTTGAGCTCCGGTGAGTGTAATTATAGCTTTGGTTTGAGCTGAAATGGCCTTGATTTGCTTAGGTTTTGAATTTTCAATTTCGGCCATATTAGGGTTTTTGATTTTTTTGAACTTTGAATTGTTTGATTCATGAAAACTCCCTTCACAAATGTTGATCCTAGTAGCTTAATCTACATGTGTGAATTTTTTTGGAATTTTTGGAGATTATTTTGATTTATGGGTATTTTTGAATATTTCAATATTATTTTCTAATTTTCGGAAATTAATTAAATAAATTATGAAATTGTGTTTTATGATAAATATAGGTATTGAAATGAATTATAGGAATTTATTTGTAATTTTTATGTATTTATTTTGAATTATTTAACTTTATGTAATTTTGGAAAATTAGGGTTAATTATGTTTTAAATTGAAATTAATTGGTTAATTGAGTTTAATTATTGATATTATTGATAAATATGTTGAGAAAATTAATTTTGGATAATTATACAATTTTTGGTGAATTTTTGAAGTAATTTTAGTATATTTATATTTATAGGGGTATTTTGGTAATTTTACATAAAATTGGATAAAAATGTAATTTAATTGGTTTTAATAGTTATTTAAGGTAAAAATGATTTCTACAAATTATTTAGTATTTTTAACTAATTAAAACTATTTTTCGTGAATTATTTTCAATTATATATATAATATACGATTTTACTAATAAAATTAGTTTTTATTGGTTTTTACTGTATTTTAAGGTTAATTATGTAATTTCTACTTATTAAATGTATTTTTGTGATATAAGGGTATTTTTGGTATTTTCAGAATTATTCTGTGATTGTGGACCTCGGTCGGTAGACTGTAGTTTGGAGTCCGACCGAGGGGTTATGGATGAGTGGTTAAGCCTATTTTTCGAAGTGTATTTATTTGCAGGGTCGGCTCTACTCTTTGAGTAGAGAGATGTCCGTTTTACAGGGGAGGTTTTGTCGAATTTTTGGTAGAATTCTCGTAAAACGTGATATCCGGTCGAACCCTAATTCTGTTTCTGTGTTTAATATTCTAGATTGAGTTCTAGGATTTTCTGTTAGGTTTATTCTAATTTCTGTTGTTATTGTTTGTTTAGTTGCGCCGAGACCGAGGCCTAGTGGACCAGGCCCGTCGGATCCATCTCGAGGAGCGCACTAAGTGTGAGTTGCTATTTTATATATATATTCTTAGGATGCATGATTTAGAAATGCATGTTTTATTTTGATTAAATATGCATAAATAATTTGATTATTACTTAAGTCTATATTTATTTTATTTTTGGTTTATTTTTGGTATATATTAAATTATATGCATGTTTTATTAATGAATTGTGTTTAAAATGTTTTTAAATATATTCTTAGCTTAATTTGTAATTTAATTGGATTTATTTGACGTATATATACTCGAAATATACCTGGTTTACTTTTGGTATATTTCCAGTATATATATGGTTTATAATGTTATTTTATTTAAATTCATGCATCATTTATTTGTGAATGAATGTTTTATATTTATTAATGAAGGATATCGATAGAACGTGCTACCTAGTGGGCAGCACTAGGACCGAGTATGTACCGGTACGCCTATAGCATTTAGGCTATATTACTAACCTATTGTGGATATTGATTGGTTATGATTATTTGATGTGTGAAATATGGTTTGGAGGTGTGATTGCTGGAGCTCGGTTGACCAAGTGTCTCGGGGCCAATCACACTGGCAGTCAGACTGCTGGAGCTCGGTTGACTTAGTGTCTCAGGGCCAGTCTACTGTCTAAATGGATTAAGTGGATATATTTGGATTAAGTGAGCCTGTATGGCTAGAGTGTTGTCTAACACTGATTGAGGTTTCGATATCATAGGGTTCTATTTGATCCTTCATAAACGATGATTTTCAGTAAAATATATAAAATGATTTTACTACATCTGTGTGTATTGCCTGTATATATACATATTAGATATATACTGTTGATTGTACGCATTGTCATTTAGTATGCATGTATATATATTATAGTAATTCACTCAGTGAGGTCTGACTCCCCTCCGTTGACTAATTTTTCAGGAGAGTCATCATCTTCAGACCTCAATAGCAGGCCTGCACGCCAGATTTCTTCCGCCCCGACTTCTTTGTGTAAACTACTTCTCTAAGTCTTGAGTTTTATTTTATCTAGACAATGCAGTAGTCATTAAATATTTAAAGAGATGTTGTATTATATATTTGAACTGGATTTGTATTAAAAGATTTATATATATGAAATGATGAGGATTTGATTTAAATCCAGTTGGTACATATGTTATTATTATATTTATGATTTTTATTCCCGCTGCATTTTATACTGTTGTTATTACTATTGCATGTTTTTTTTAGGCTTGCTACGGGTTCTGGATTCGAAAGAATTCCCATTCCCTAGCGCCGATCATGGCCCCTGTTTTGGGTCGTGATAATCCTGCCAACTTTGGCACAGAATAAAGCTACCTTAGGGTCAGACATACCCTGCTGATAGGCAGGCTGAACAGGCGAAACTACTAGAGGTATAGGCACATCCTTGTACTCAAGCTCTACAGGCTCCTCATCTTGTATCTCTCTCTACCTATAGCGACTTACCGCTCCTCGAGGTCTACCTTTGTGCTGGACTGGCAGCTCAGGAGGTAAAACCTCATCCTGGAAGGACTCATCAATCGATGGAGCAACACCCGCTCACCTCCTCATTCTGAAAAGACAAATAGAAGGATTCAGACAAAGCAGACAATGAAGGATAACGTAGAAAACTAAATCAAGGAATACTCATTAAGACATACTCGAACCTAATTCACTGCAGTAGTTTCAAAAGAAAGACACAACATTGAAAACTAGGGCCACAACTCACATAACTAAGGCCCTGACATAGAACTCCACTCTGATACCAATTTTGTCACGATCCAAAACAGGGGCCATGACCGGCGCTAGGGAACTGGAATTCTTTCAAATCTGGAACCTGTAGTAAGCCTTAAAAATAAAAGTATGTAATATAATAAAATAAATAAAATATTATACAGCAAAAATTTAATCTCAAATATAAAAGTAATAATTCCTTAACTCATTTAAATAATATAAATTCCATCTCATATATATATAACAAAATCTTTAAGTACAAATTTTTGGTTTAAACTTCTGAAATTTAAATCTGAAACATACATAATAATAATAAAAGTATAATACATACATAATTTTAAATATCAAACCCTAATAATTATAATAATATATATATGCATGTATATGTATTTATTAATATACAAGGTATTAATTATGCATGAAACCATGCAATTTAATAAAATAAACTAACATTAATCAATAACATATTATTTAAATATTATTCCCCTAAATAATAGGTCTCGGGAAAATTTTTACGTTGAAACTTTAAATAAACGTAAAAATAACATTAATTATTAACAAAATAATTAAATAGTCAAATATATATATTAAAATTATTAATACTGCATATCCCGATACAGTATAAAAATATTTAAAAACATCATTTTATTACAAGAGCAGTCGCAGCTTAGCAGTAAGAGTAGTAGCCAGATGAGTAAGAAGCTCCAGCAGTTGATCCTGTAGCCTTCGCAGTAGGTATGGCAGGAATAATTCAAGGCTTGGCAGCAGTTAACCAAGCAATGCCCCTAGTTTAATAGATGCATCAACAGAGAAGCTAGGGGATGTCAGATGTTTATACGGCTTTGCTATACTCTAGAGTCGGATGAATTTCCTTCAATGGCACAGGCGATGCCTTAGACTTCATAAACACCATCGAGTCTAAAACTAGGACAGGATACACTGACTATCAGCGAATTATGATTTTGGAGTTATCTGTAGTAGCTGCAGCTCAAGACTAGTTTATATAATCCATCCAGCCATACAAGACCACAATAACTTAGTTGGATTTTAAGGAGCATTTTTTGAGATTCTTCTACTCAACTTCTATGAGAGACAACTATAGATGGCAATTACTGCATATAGTCAGAGGAGATCGATCAGTTGAGGATTACATTTATGAGTTCCTTAGGTTGTCACGTCATGCTAAGGATGTAATGAAGGATACGAGGAGAGCAGTGGAGTTGTTTATGATAGGGTTAGGCCCAGTCTATGTTGGTATTCAAACTAAGGATAGGCTTGGGAATGTCATTAAGGAGGCTAGATAATTGGTGAGATGCCACATACGACATGGCATGATTTTAGATCCTTATTTGAGCACACCTTAGCCAGTGTTTCAATTGGGTAGTACTGAGGAGCATAATGGTACTTCTCAGCATTAGAGAGTACATAAATCTAGGAGGCATAACCACAGACATGGTGGACCTATCCGATTTAGACCAGGTGCAAGCAGTAGCAGAAGTGGATAGAGTTCTAGTTATGGTAGTTCTGGCTTGGGGCCCAGTGCATGTCCTATCTGTGGATGGGTACATCAAGGACCTTATCATTTACCATCAGGAGCTTACTATAAGTGTGGTCAGGTTGGGCATTTTGTAAGATCATGACCTAACACTGGTTATCAGCAGGCATATCCTTTGGGATCATCATCTTCAATAGCTCAACCAGTGCAGGAGACCTCTCAGTATCATGCACCAGCATATCCTCAGCAAGGTGGTACTCAGTTTATGGGCTAGCAAGGTTGAGGTTTTGGAGGTAGATTCAGAGGATGACCTAATGGCAGAAGATCTGTACAGCCGTCCACCTCTCAGTAGGCAGGCCAAGGGTAGGCTAAAGTCTTCACCTTAACTCCACAGGATGCTTCTGCATCTAATGCAATTATGGTAGGTACTCTTTTTGTTTGTTACTGTGATGCTAGAGTCTTGTTTGATCCGAGAGTGACACTTTCCTTCGTATCTCCTGCGTTTGCTTTTGAGTCGAGATGGTAACCATCCTAATTATGAGTTCCCTTATCTGTAACAACTCCCCTCAGTGACGAGTTGGAAACAGATGTAGTCTTTTCAGCTTGTCCGATAATGATAGAAGGTAAAGAGTTGCTGGCTGACTTAGTCTTGCTGGATGTGATTGAGTTTAATGTGATTCTAGGAATGGACTAGTTGGCTCAACATTATGCTTCAATAAAATGTCGAGAGAAGGAATTGACTTTAGAATCCCAAATAAAGAGGAATTCAAATTTAGAGGTGATAGAAGCTCCGTGCCTCAAAATTTTATATCTGCTATCACAACTAAAAAGATGCTTAGAAGAGGTTGTCAAAGCTATTTAGCTATAGTAAGAAATGTAAAAGCAGATAAGAGGGCAGTTGAGAATGTGCTAATAATGTGTGAATTTCTGGATATTTTTCCTAATGAACTACCAGGATTGCCTCCAGACAGAGAAATAGAATTCTGTATTGATGTTGTACCTTATACAAATCTTATTTCTATGCCACCCTATAAAATGACACCAGCTGAGTTGCAAGAGCTTAGAGAGTAGTTGTAAGATTTGCTCAATAAGGGTTTTATTAGACCTAGTACATCACCTTGGGGTGCTCTAGTATTATTTGTGAAGAAGAAAGATGGTAGTCTTTGATTTTATATCAACTATAGGCAATTGAACAGAGTCACCATCAAAAATAAATATCCACTCATGAGGATTGATGATTGATTTGATTAACTTTAAGGAGCTCATTGTTTCTCCAAGATCGACTTGAGGTTAGGATATCATCAATTGAGGATAAAAAGTGGAGATCTACCCAAGACAACATTTCAAACGAGATATGACTATTATGAATTTTAGTGATGTCCTTTGGGTTGACGAACGTACCTACAGCCTTTATAGACTTAATGAATAGGGTGTTTATGCCATTCTTGGATCGATTTATGATAATCTTCAGTGATGATATCTTGGTGTATTCCAGAAGTGAAGTGGAGCATGTGATGCACTTGAGAATGGTGCTTTAGACTTTGAGAGAGCACCAGTTGTGTGCTAAATTCTCCAAATATGAATTTCGATTAGATTAAGTGGCATTCTTAGGCCATGTAGTGTCTAGAGAGGGCATACAGTTTGATCCTAAGAAGATAGAAGCTATTATAGAGTGGCAAAGACCTACAACTGTCAAAGAAGTAAAAAGTTTTTTGGGTTTTGCCGGCTACTATAGGAAATTTATGAAGGATTTCTTCAAGATTGCCGTACCTTTAACAAGGTTGATCCATAAGAGTGCTAAGTGTGCATGGACTGACAGATGTGAAAAGCACTTTCAATTGCTTAAGGACTTGTTGACTTCAGCTCAGTGTTAACTTTACCCTCTGGAAATGAAGGGTATACAATGTATTGTGATGCTTCTCGGGTAGGATTGGGATGTGTATTGATGCAAGATGGTAGAGTAATCACTTATGCTTTAAGACAGTTAAAGAATTATCCTACTTATGATTTGGAAGTGGCAACTGTAGTGTTTGCTTTGAAGATTTGGAGGCATTACTTATATGGTGTAACTTGTGAAATCTACATCGACCACAAGAGCTTGAAGTACATCTTCCAACAAAGGGACTTAAACTTGAGGCAGAGGAGGCAGAGGACTTAAACTGGATACGATTGCTTGATTCTTTACCATCCAGGTAAGGAAAACGTAGTAGCAAATGCATTGAGTAGAAAGTCAGTAAGCAGCCTTGCCCACATCAGCACTGAAAGGAGGCCGATCATTCAAGAGTTACACAAGTTGATTGATCAAGGGTTATAGTTAAAAGTAACCTAAAAGCGTCTTTTAGCTCAATTCAGAGTATGGTCAGTATACTTGGATTGAGTTAGGGCAGCTCAGAGAAGGAACCCACAGTTGTAGAGAATTATGTTTGAAGTGCAACAGTGTCAGTGCAAAGATTTTGTGTTTAATAGTGAGGGTGTTCTACGTAAGGGCACTAGGATATGTGTGCCAGATGTGGAAGATCTGAGGAAAAAGATTATGGAAGAGGCATATTTTTCTACTTACAGTATTCATCCAGGTTCTACCAGGATGTATCGTGACTTAAAAGATACATATTGGTGGAATGGAATGAAAAAGGATGTTTCTAAATTCGTATCCAAGTGTCTCACTTATCAGCAAGTGAAGTTAGAATGTAAGAGGCCCTTGGGATTATTGCAGCAATTGCTCATTCCTGAGTGGAAATGGGATATGATTGCTATGGATTTTGTGATTGGATTGCCTCATACAATTGGAGGTTATGATGTTATTTAGGTGATAGTTGACAAGTTAACCATGTCAGTGTACTTTTTACCAATCAAGAAGACATACTCCACTAACAGATTAGCAAGATTGTATGTCAACAGAATTGTTTGCCTCCAAACCAGTAAGTATAGTATCCAATAGAGGAGCCACTTTCACTTTAGTCTTTTGGTAAGAATTGCACAAGGCTCTGGGTATTAGACTTGATTTCAGCATAACATTTCATCCTTAGATAGATGATCAGTTAGAAAAGACCATTTAGACATTGGAGGATATGTTGAGGATGTGTATGATGGACTTTGGTGGTGTATGGGATTCACACTTGCCATTAACTGAATTTGCATATAATAATAGTTATCATGCGAGTATTAAGATGGCACCGTATGAAGCACTATATGGTAGGAAGTGTAGATTGCTTTTGTGTTGGGAAATTAGAGAAAGGAAGCTAACAGGACCAGAGCTGGCACAAGTAACTTTTGAGAAGGTTCTTACTATCCAGCTGAGATTGAAGACAGCATTTAGTAGACAGAAGAGCTATACAGACCCAAGGAGGAAGGATGTATCCTTTTTAGTTAGAGATATGGTGTTTCTGAAGGTATCTCTAATGAAAGGGGTGATGAGATTTGGTATGAAGGGTAAGTTAGCTCCTAGATATATTGGACCGTTTAAGATTCGATCAATAGTGGGTGAAGTGGCTTACAAGCTAGTGTTGTCACCAAAATCATTAAGAATTAACCCAGTGTTCTATGTATTGATGTTGAGGAAGTACTGTAGACAGCGGGGTTTAGTGCGCGTTCAAAATTTTAGCAACTGTGACACTGCTTAGGCTCAGGGCCTTAGAGAACACACTACTATGTCATAAAGTCATAGCATGGAGAAGAGGAGTCGCCACCCAGGGTAATAACTGGAACAATTTGATTGGTGGTACTCGATTCTCTAAAAGAAAGTTAGCACCACAACCAGGAGATTTTGAGAACGGAATACTAACTTCTCTTAGTCTCGTGTTCATTTAGAATAATTTTATAAGTGATTATTTCATCCTCTAATTACATGCAATTTTATTTAAACCCTATTTTGACATCCATCTAACCATAAGGCATCTAGTCAATAAAATTACACATAAAAAATGCATTCAAGATCGCATCGTCCCTAAGTCTAAACTATGTTAATTTTATTAAAAAAGTTAGCTAAATTTACATTTTATTTACAAGTGAGAAAGGGACTAAAGGTGGGCCTACATTTTTTATTAATTAGTGAGCCTAGATCTATTTATTTTAGTTTTTCTAAAGAATGGGCTTAAGTCTATTTAATTTTAAAGGAAAGTTAAATTAGTGGGCCTAAGTCTAACTTGGTTTTATTTAAAATGAGAAGTGGGCTTAGGTCTATTTATTTTAAAAGCAATGAAATTAAGTGGGCTGAGCTAAGTCTAAACAAGTTTTAATTAACTAGTGGGCCTAAAATCTAATTAACCTAATGGGCCTAAATTGATTTTAATCATTTAAAGTCCTAAACCATTTTTAAACCTATTTAAAGTGAGTTGGACATAAGCGTGAGCTTGGGGCCCAAAATAATATAAAAACCCAAAAACACAATCCAAAACAAATAAAACATAAAAAGGGATCAAACAAATATTTTAGTGATTTTCTAGAAACCCTAAATCAATTACATGCAAACTCTAAATTAAGCTACTGCCACCATTGATTTTAATTGATTTTTACCCAATTGAACCTAATTACTAATTGATTCTAAATTCAAAAAATTAAATCTTTCACTATTCCCACTACTGGGGCTATTACAAACTAGGTACAAAATTAAAATTAAACAATTATACACCCATGAATTAAAATAACTACACAGAATACCAAAATGAAAAATAAAGATAAAAATCCTAAGTTCTACTGGAAAATAACACAGGTTCTTCCATGGCGTTCCATGGACCTTCTGTTCATCTAAACATAGGCAGTATCCTCCTTAATCCACATTCGCACATAAAAAAACATAGAAATAATCAGATTAGTAGTGAAATTGAATAATCAAAACAATAACAAAATAAAAATCATAAAAAGAAAAGCATAGAAAAGAATGGAATAGAAAAGAATATTCATGATTTTAGATGTTGTGCAAATGTTTTGAGATAGCCCCTCATATTGGATTATCACCGTTAAAATTGACTTAGTATTGATTTAATTTTGGATTGGGATTTGATTTCATTCGAAGACACTGACAGTATCCAAAATTAGGGTTTTGAAAGACAAGGGTGTGTGCGAGGTGTTCTTTGAATCTAGATTTTTAGGGTTTTCTTATGCGATAGGGTTTTTTTGCATAACTCTCTTCTCTCTTTCGCAGTCTCTCTATTTTTTTTCTTTCGTCTATTTTTTTCCTCAATCTATGTGTGTGACTCCTAAGCCCCCCTTTGCATGCATACAGACTCTTTGCTTTTTAAAGCAAAGCCTGCTTGTGTACCGACTTCCCAAATTTACAGGAATGGTCTCATCTCTTCAAAACAAACAAATAGAGTTTTGATTTTTGAAATCTATTTATGCATTTTGAACACGTTGAAATTTTCATTAGATAATAATAATAATAAAATTAAATTTTCAACCAATCAAAACATTGAAACAATTGACAAAAAATACGCAAAAAAAATTGAAAAAATGGGACTTTTTACGCGTTGGCATTGTGCAATGCCGATCCTAATTTTTTTTAACTTTTAATTACCAAAAGACCCCTGAAAATTTGACTTAGTAATCAAATCTTAAAAAATATTACAATTTAGTCCCTAAAGTCTAGAAAATCGACAACCAAGTTCAAATTTTGAATAAATTTCATCATAGGGGCTTATGTCGCAATTGTGCACAATTGTATCCCAAAATTGGGTGCTTGCAAGTACATTCATGACCCTCCTCCTATTCTCCAGCCTCAGATTGTAGAGCTTAGTGAAGATCTGTCTTATGAGGAGTATCTTATAACGATTGTGGATCGCCAAGTTCATGATATAATGCAAACTTGCATAGTTATTTAGGTATTATAAGTGTTGTTTTATTTCATTTTAGTAATTTTTTATGCTTATTTAGTTATGCAATTGTTATTTTTAGTTTTCAATGCTTTTTATGGTAGTTTGTATGTTTTTTATATGTTTTTAGGTTCAATTGATGCATTAGAAGGACCTTGGATTTTTTAGAATGAAGTATGAAGCTTGAAAACAAAGGAAGTTGAATTAGAACTATGCTGACTCATTACACCAGGGATGACTTGTTACAGAAGCCATCTGTGCCGACTCGTTCCACTTGTGCCTCATTAATGAGATGCAACTTTTCAGCTCTGAGTAGTTTTTGTATTTTGGCCATAACTTCTTCTACAAATGTCAAAATGAGGTGATTCAAGTTTCTATGGAAAGATAACTCAGAGATATAAGACTTTCATGAAGGAATGTTCTCTAGATAAGGTCATATGAAAGGACAAAAATTCCCTAGAAGTTACTATATAGAGTTATGACCTTTTATGTAAAAAGGCACCTTTTCAATTTGTAACTCCTTTTTAACCACCTCTAGGGTATATATGTAGATCAGTGGCAACCTGTAAGAGAGAGATTCATTCAGATATATCTTCATACATCATTATTATAATAAGTATAGAATTTATTTTCTTAAGCTTAGTCTAGTGTTTTGAAGATCAATTAAAAGAAAGCAAGAAGGAAGCAAGAAAGAAGATTGCTCTACATCAACAAGTGTTGGAATATTATTAAAAGGGTTTTATCAATTATTTTTCTTATTTTCTTATTGTTTTCTAATCATGTCTATTGGCTAAGTCTTGTTTGAGAAGCAATGATGAATTAAATAAGAACTACATTTTCTATCTTATCTTGTTTATGATTTAATTTCAATTAGTGCTTGATTAAGTTATTTATGATTGATCACCATATATAACTTATTTTAATTAAATTACTTACAATAAGAGTTGGAGTAATTTAGTGGAAATATAATTGAGATTACTTAAGAATTGGATTTACTTGGAGACAAGAAATTCATCTTAAGGGAAACAATCAGTATATTACTTATGATTTCCCTGTCTATCTCTACAATACACCGAGAGAGCTTGTAGACTCTAGACATGAATATCCTTAATTGACAATAAGAGTTGCTTTTATGGATTTATTAGTATAATGTCATTTATGATTTTCTCTTATCTTTACAATACACTGAGAGAGCTTGTAGACTTTAAGGGGAAATACTTCTAATTGATAACGAGAGTTACTTTTAGGAACCTTACTTTAATTTGCCAACGAGAGTTGCTTTAAAGATTATACGCACTAATTTCCAATCAATATGTTTTGTGATAAATTCTTATAAGTTCTTGTTTACATTTTGATTTGTGCTTCTCTTCTATATATATTGTATTTCTTATTCTGTTTAGTATTATAGTAATTAGGAATAATTAGATCACCAATTCTATTTGATTTAGTTTTGCCTATCCATCTGAGTATTTGCTCGGTTAATACATAATTCTTTCCAAATCTTGAGTGTTCGATACCCGACTTTCTCTATACTAAGTCCTTATAGACTAAGGTTATACAATTCTACCCGCTTCAGTTCATCAACTTCGCACTAAGGAGATTCCATGGTGAAAGTGTTGTGGAGCAACCACACAGTTGAGGACTGTCCATGGGAGGTCGAGGTAGTGTTACAGGGGACATACCTTTACCTTTTTATTCAATGAAAACTTTGTATTTATTTATTTGTTTTAAAATTCAAGGATGAATTTCTATAAGGAGGGGAGATTGTAATATTTTAAATTTTTACTATTAATTAAATTAAATTATGGACTTATGAGTTAAATATTATTTTTAATTAGTTTATTTTAAATAAATATTTAATTGGGTATTTTGGCATTTTTAGAAAAATTATATGAATGTGTGTGTGTGTATATGTATATATGTATAACTATTGACTAAATAAATAATATGTATATATATACATATACATATAAATTTATGTACATACTTAGATATATATATATATATATATATATATATATATATATATATATATATATATATATATATATATATATATATATATATAAGAAGAGAACGTGACTTATAGACAGTAGCAAGCCATTTCTTCTTCTTCTTTTCATTTTCATGGTTTTCTTTCCTTCTTTGCCAAATCACCTCCGCCCAACCAAACCCACTCCGACCACCAACCACCACCGCAGACCAGCCCAGACAATGACCGAACCACCTCTCCTTCCTCCTGTCAGTCAGTCTCTCTCTGGACTGTCAAAATTTCGATCATGTTTCCGATGAGATTCGGTCCAGTGCTTGGTATCTACGTGTTCCTCTCCTTCTAAGCTTCTCAAATCTATCCTCGATTTATCGATCCACCACCCGGATTGTTAGATATCGAGGTAAATGTAATTTATAGTTTTGTTAGTTTTTGTTAATTTTTTTGGTCAATTGGTTTAGAATTAGGATTAGTTGTAGTTAGATGAAATGTTTCGGAGGTCAAATGCTATATAATGGTTATTTTTATATAATTTTTGGATTTTATTTTTAATTATGGAAATTTTTGGTTCGAGTTACTATTCTGAGCTCGGGTATTTTGATATTTTTTAATAAATACTATATATTATTTGGAGTAATGTTTGTGAAGAAAATTTTATAAAATTAGTTATAGATTATTTATTATAATTTTTTTTAGTATTATGCCAAAATTTGAATTTTAGAGGAAATTGAGTTTAATTTGATTTTTAATATATTTGAAGTAAATTGGTATGTATAATGATGATTCTAATTATTAGAAAGTATAGAATAATTTTTAAGAATTATTTGTAATTTTTAGCTAATATGGTTATTTTCGGAAAATAATAGAATTATAAGTTTAATTTCTATTTTTAAGTTTAAATGGATTTATATTGATTTTAATTTATGTATTTGAAGAATTTCAGTAATTATTCATAATTTATGTAAAATTGATATTTTACTATATTTTTGTTAATCTTAGATTAATTTTGTTCGAAAATAATATAAATGTATATAAATATTTATTTTAATTAATTTTTTGATTTATTGATATTTTTGGATAATTATTATATTATTTTAAAAATTGTGATTTGTTGGCTCTTGGTTGGGCATTTGTGTAGTCTGGAGGCCCAACCTGAGATGTAAGTTGTGGAATTGTTAGTAATGGTTTTCCCCTTACAGGATTGATTGTACGTGAATAGAGGAATGTTCGTTTTATAGAGAAGGATCTACCAAATTTTTGGTAGAATTCTCGTAAAATATGACATCGGCAGTTCTAATTATTAATTAATTAGAATGGTGTCTTTGGCTAGATTTCTTTTTTTGTAATCTAGAATATAGAATTTGGTTCTAATCCCTATTATATTCTATTTCTTTAACTGCGCCGCCAGCCGAGTCATCAAGTCAGGGTCGGGCATGACTACGCAGAGGAGCGCATTCTACCTATGAGTTAATCTTATAAAATGTCTGTTGTACATAAAAATAAATAAATAAATAAATTAGAAAATTAAAATAATATCATATATGGATTTGATTAAGTCATAAATGTTGCTATGCATGATTTAAATAATAATTATTATTGAAATTATGATAGAAAAATGAATTAGCTATTTGATTATTTTAATTCATTTTATTATATAATTTTATGCATGTTTTGAAAAAATTGGTAGAATGTGCCATCTGGTGGGTATCATCGGGACTGAGTGTACACCAATAGTGATTGGGATTATGGCCATTGTATGAGATATGTAATTGTGAGCCCTGGTCGATCTTGCTCTATGAGCTGGTTATTGTTTGTTGGTTGGACCCTGGTCAAGCTTGCTCTCTGGGCGCCAATAAATATTTTGGTTTAAGAAATTGACTGTGGCTAGACCCTAGTAGAAGCTTTGCTTTCTGGGACCGACAGTCATTTGGATATAAAAGAGCTGAAAAGCTAGTAGAACTGAGGTTTAGGGTTCTACCATAATTTCCATTAAAAGATTTATATTAAATAGTTTTATTGAGTGCCATTTCATACAAGCACCTACACTTAAGAAAATTTCTAGTTTTGGAAATGATTTGTATATAGGTATATTTTATGAAATAAAATATTTTGATGATATGAGGTTTTAATATAATAAAGAAAATCTAAAGGATTTTGTTTTCAAAGGGTTTTAAATAATGAGTTTTAAAAATAACATGTATTTTATAAAATTAATTCACTTAGTGAGGTTTGACTTCCCTCAACCATTTTCTTTAGAAGTTTGGGAGTTTGATTTATATTCCATTTCTCTACATCAGGTTTCTTCTTCTTTGACTTTATTGTGTAGGTCTATTTGATATTATTCTGTACTTGTAATCTTAGAACACTACAGTTGTAGTAGTAAAATTGCTTCGGATATTCAGTATTATGAATTTTATTGAAATAATATTTTGTATTGTATGATGATATGTTTATTTTATATATGTATGGAAGTTTGTTTTAAATGTTATTTTAAGGATTGTTTGTTTTCATTTAATTTTCCTTATTTTTTCTTTAGGGCTTACTACGGATTTTGATAACTTTATACTTTCTCATTCCATAGTGTCAGTCACGTGCCCTTTGGGTTCAAGTTGTGACATTAATTCTAATATTATTATTATTATTTATTTTTCTATAATTGTGCCAAGACCGAGGTCTACAGGACCAGGCCAGTCTAATTTTTTTAGATGAGCGTACAACTATGAGTTATTATTATATGTATGCATTGCATGTAGAGAAATTATTGGCATCTATGTTTTTAATAAAATATAAATTTTATTATGCCATATTGCATTAAATATTAATTGTTACTATTAATATATATGTATGTTTGTTGCATATATATATAAAGTTGAATATTTATTTATATAAATTGGACGATTTACATATTTAATATGATTTCATTTATTTAATTATTTTTGATAAAATATTTCAGAGGATAGCAATAAAACGTACTACCTAGTGGGCTATACTAGGACTGTGTGAGCACCAGTACATTAAAATGTTAGGGTTGATGCTATGAAATTTATTGAAGTGTGTTTTGAATAATTGATTATTGAGATTTGTGGTAAGTGATTGGTGTGATTACGAAAGCTCGGTTGACCTAATGTCTCGGGGCCAATCATGTCGACAGTGAGACTGTAGGAGCTCAATTGACTTAGTGTCTCAGGGCTAGTCTACTGTCCAAAAATTGAGAAGAGAAATATTTTGGAATTAAGTGAGCTTGTTGGCTAGTGAGGTTCAATGATTGAGGCTATATGATATTTTAGGGTTCTGTTTCGATCCTTCAACCAACAAATTTATTTTGCATTTATTATTATATAAAAGTGGATTTTAGCATCTGTATGAAATGCATGTATATATAAATAAAAAAAATAAATTATTATATTAATGCTTGTGTATCTATGTATTTAGGTTACGTGCATATATATAATAGTAATTCACTCAGTGAGGTCTGACTCCCCTCAATATTTTTTTAGGATCTTCTACTTTAGACCTCTTTATTAGACTTATTTGCTGGACTCTTTCCTCTTCGGTCAATTTATGTAAATATTGAATCATTGCTTTTCTTGTATTTTAGTAATCGTTACAATAGTAGTGTATCATGTTGTAGTAGTTGTATTGTACTAGAAAGTGTTCCTGTATTTGAATATTGTATGAAGATATTTTTATTATGTTATGATATAAGGATTTATTTTATATTAATGAAAGTTTTAATTCTAATGTATTTTTGTATTATGTTTTTATTTTAAGGCTTGCTATGAGTTCCGGATTCAAAAGAATTCTCGTTCCTTAGCACTAGTCATGACTCCTCCGTTTGGGTCGTGAAAAATTTGAATGTCTCCAGTAGCCAATCATGGTTTCAACCTGTGTGCAGTAGTCTGATTGTATTACTTTTAATAATTCAAAATTATAAATGTTAGATTCAAAATATAAATGTTAGACACATTATTTTCACCTTTAACAACTATATTTTTGAGTGTTTATCTATATAAACACTTCTAGAGCTGAATGGAAGTTAAGAAATTTTTGCTTATTATCATTCTCTATCTTAACATTCATTAGAGCTCTCAAATTCTCAAATATTCACTCTTTGTTTATAACTCTTATGAGAGTTGGTTATGTGTTAGAAATTGAATTTCTCTTCATCGTAAATCTTGGGATAGATTAGTAGGGAAGTGAGATTTATTTCTAAAAGAATTGGTTTAAGTGTTGTCCATTAAAATACTTGGGATTTGATTTTTTGAGTGAGCCTTGAAAACTTATGTTGTAAGGTTGTAAAAGTGAGTCATAAAACTCTTATGTAATCTCAATCTTATGAATAAGATTGTGGGTGATTAAAAATCCTTACTTGAGGATAAGTTAGGTGGAGACATGGGATTATTATTGAATTCGAACTCCTTAAATCATTACGTTCTTCATTCTTCTTTCTCAATATTCTTTCAATTCTTGTAAACAATTATTTATAATTCCAATTTTTATTTAATAGCCCTATTCAAACCCCCTCTAAGGCTTTTCAATTGGTATCAGAGCTTGAATTTTAGAAACTTCATTACTATAATACAAGATCATGGGGAGTGAATCATAAAATATTTCTTCATTTAAACCGTACTTCGATGGTAGTGACTATCCTCATTAGAAGTTCAAAATGGAGCTACACCTTAATTATGATCCCATCAAACTTTAGGATATTGTCCTAAAAGGTTGCAAACCACCTACAACTACCATTGATGGTGTGGTAACTACTTTAGTAAGGAGTAAATGGAATAACAAGCAAAAGGAAGAAAACCATAAAAATAAAAAGGCGATGATCAGTCTAGTTTCTTCTATGACAAAGGAAGAATTAGGCAAGCTTTAACATTTTATGTCAACCAAGGAAATATGAGAGACCTTGAAAAATCATTATAAAGGCAACGTGCAAGTTAGAAGTAAGAAGGTTCAATTTCACATGTATAAATATGAACTTTTCAAGATGAAGCCTTATAAGTCAATCATAGAGATGACAAATTAACTAAATGCTCTTATCATGACCCTTAAGAAACTTGGAAAGCATTTCTCCAAGCAAAAAGTAGACAATAAGATAATAAGAATCCTACCTAAAAAGGATTAAGAATCTCATGTTACCTCAATTGAGGAAGCTCAAAACCTCTTAACTCTCTCTACCGATATGCTTATAAAAAAGCTCTTAACATATGAGCTAACAATTAAGTAAAGAGGTTAAAAGCAAGAAGAAAAGGAAGAGAAGAAGAAGAGCATTTCCTTGAAAGCTTCATAAAATGATAGTGAAGAAGAAACTATTAAAGGTTCTAGTGATGAAGAGGATGAAATTGTCATGCTCACTAAAAACTTCAAGAAGTTCTTGAAAAAGAAACATTCATCAAGAATAACAGACTTCAATACAAAGTATGAAGGAGAAGGTAAAAAGAAGACTAAAGATATTACTTGCTATGAATACAAGAAACCGGGTCACATCCGAAGTAAGTGTCCCAAACTCCAAAATAAGAGAAAAGGAACAAAAGAGAAAATGAGGGCTTATAAGGCAACTTGGGATGACTCCTCTAAATCGAAAATGAAAAAGGAACAACAAGAAGTAGCCAACCTTTGTTTCATGGCTCTTAAAAGCTAAAAAAAGGTACCATCTATATCTAATTCTTCCTATGATGATGATTATGATGATGATGATGATGATGATGATATTGAAAGCTCTATGGTAAGGAAACTCTTGCTTAAATGCAAAAACTTATTATCTAAGAACAATCATTATAAGCATGAGTTATCTAGCCTAACCAAAGAATTCAAAAAATTAAAAAATGAATTTTTTAATCTTGTTAAATCAAATGATAAATTGTCTAATGATTTGAAAACTTCAAATTCTTTGGAAAATCAACTTAAGAAAGCAAATGATAAAAATCAAAAGCTTTCTAAAAAAAGTCTTAAATTTGAAAAATTCCATTGTGAAACTTATAAAGGGAAAAGAATATTTGAATAATATTCTTAACTTTCAAAAATTCCATGGAGATATACATGGAATTGGATATACCAATGGAATAGCTTCCTCATCATCATCATATATTAATTTTGGTAAAGACTCAAATAATTTTGCCCCTTTTACCTCAAAACAAAATGAGACTCAAGCTTTTAAATCTAAAAGATCTCATATGTCAAACACTCAAGGAAAATCTTATAAGACTCAACCTTATATGACATAAAGAGGTAAACATCATGCTAGGAAAAAACAACCTAAACTTGCTTACATATACACTAAACACAATACTCATAAGCATGTTGCACAATATAATGCACCTAGATATATTGCATAAACCTATCAAAATACACATTGTCATTACCAATGAATGTCTCACACTATAACTCAAAAGAATTTTAGGAGACACACACCACAACATCAATAAAGGCAGGCTTCACATATTAGAAATGCATATCCTCCTAGGAGAAATAAGTTTGTAAATGTTGAATGCTCATATTGAATGATTAAGGGACATACTAATAATGTGTGCTTCTATATAAGACTGCACATGAACTTACTTTCTATGGACTATCTTAAAACTAACCAACCTAGACCAAGAAAGGTTTGGGTTTAAAAGAATGCTTAGATTGTCTTGTGTAGGTGTCCTTAAAGTCCACAAGATAAAAAAGCAAATGGTATATTGATAGTGGATGCTTAAGGCACATGATAAGAGATAAGGAGCAATTCAACAAGCTTGATACTAAGGATGGAGGACACGTTACTTTCGGGGACAATGCAATTGCTTGTTGATGGTTTTAAACATAACTTGCTTAGTATAAGTCAATTATATAATATGAGAAGTAAGGTCACTTTTTATCCTGAGAATTATTTTGTTAGTAGTCTTAATAAAGATAAAGTAATTTTAGTGGTGAAAGTGTTAATAATATTTATTTTATTGATTTGAATAAAATTGATAGCAAAGATATTAAATGTTTGATGTCAATTTCCTATGACACATGGACATGACATAGAAGGTTAAAACATGCAAATTTTTCACTATTGAATGATCTTTGTAAACATGAACTTATGATTGGTTTATTTAAGCTTGAATTCACTAAGAATAAACCTTGTGATTTTTGCCAAAAGGAAAAACAATCCAAGTCCTCATTTAAGCTAAAAATATAGTGTCCACTTTTAGGCTACTTGAACTTATACATATGGATTTATTTGTTTGGACCAATTAGAGTTGCTAGTCTCGGTAGTATGCACTATGCATATGTATTGGTTGATGATTACTCTAGATTTACTTAGATATGTTTCCTTACTCATAAGAACAATGCATTTAAAGTTTTTGAAAAGTTTACAAAAAGAGTTTAAAAAGAAAGGTTTTTGTATTTCTTCTATTAGAAGTGATCATAAAACTAAGTTTGAAAATGAATTTTTCAAAACCTTTTATGATGAAAATGGCATTTCACATACATTCTCTTTTCCCAAATATCCTCAACAAAATAGGGTAGTTGAAAGGAAAAATAGAACTTTTAACTGATAGTAGACCTGATATTATGTTTGCTACTTACTTGTGTGCTAAATTTCAATCAAGTCATAGAGAATCTCATTTAAATGCTATCAAAATAATTTTCAAATATCTTTGTGGTACAATGCATTTAGGACTTTGGTATCCTAAGAGTTCATCCTTTGACTTGATTAATTATTCTAATGCAAACTTTGCCAGTAGTTTACTAGATAGAAAAATCACTTTTGGAACTTATCAATTTTTAGGATAATGTTTAGTTTCTTAGTTCAGCAAGAAACAAGTTTTGGTTTCCTTGTCCACTGCTGAAGCTAAATATATTGCAGTAAGTTTTTGTTGTTCATAAGTTTTGTGGTAAAAACAACAGTTGTTAGATTATATTGTTGATAACTCATATTAGTATCCTATTATTATAAGGGATATATTCCCATAAATAGGAGGATTACTTGAATAAGAAGAAAGCTCAATAAGGAAGTCTATTTTAATTAGGAAGACTACTCTATAAAGGAAGTCTCCTTCTCTCCTAAGTAAGGCAATCCTACAAGACTAAGGAATAATATTCCTAAAAGGTTTAAGCAATATCTTCTCCTATAAATACATCTCATGTCATTCATTCTCATTCTTATATTCACTCATCTCCCCTGTCACGACCCAAACTAGGAGTCATGACCGGCGCTAGGGAATGGGAATTCTTTCGAATTTGGAACCCGTAGCAAGCCTTAGAAAATAAAATCATGCAATAAATAAATAAAAAGTATGACAGAATTAAGAATTTTCAAATCAATATATAAAATAAATACTCTAAATCCTTTCATTAATGAATACATATTCGTACAGTTTCAAATACAAATTTTCAGAGTATATAATATCAAAACAATATAATACTCTTCTGATACAATAACACTACTACTGCAGTTTCTAGAATACAAATCAGAGTTCAAAATATACGTTTGCATAAAATGGCCAGGACTGAAGAACACCGACGAGGAACTCTACAACTAAGGTCTGATGATATGGGATCTTTAGAAAAAAATAATTGAGGGGAGTCAAACCTCACTGAGTGAATTATTATACTATATATACATGCAAACTAAACCATAACAATCAGGCATTCTTATATATTTATGTATATACACACATTTCACACGAATGCCAAACTCTGCCTTTATAAATATACTAAATATAGAAAACGTTTGTTTAAATTCATGAAGGATCCATAGAACCCTAATAATAGCAATCCCCAATCAACCCCATCATCACTCTAGCCATACAGGCTCACTTGATTCCAAATAGAACACTTATTCCAAACTGGACAGCAGATTGGCCCCGAGACACTAAGTCGACCGAACTCCAGCAGTCTGGCTGTCAGTGTGATTGGTCCCAAGACACTTGGTCAACCGAGCTCCAACAATCACACTATATATCACCTCTCATCTCAATCAACCCAATAGATCATTCAATCCACTTATGGACAGTAGACTGGCCCTGAGACAATAAGTCAACCGAGCTCCAGCAGTCTAACTGTCAGTGTGATTGGCCCTGCAATCACACTATCTAATATACCATTAATCTTAATCAAATCAATTAAATCAATTATAATCACCCAAAATTAACTCTCACTCAACCCTATTCTTTCGCACTGGTACGTACACGACCCTAGTGTTGCCTACTAGGAAGCACGTTCTATTGATATCCTTCACTTAGAATAAATCATTTATTCTGAAAATAATTAATATGGAACGATATTCATAATAATAAAATCAACCATATATATATACCAAAAATATACCTAAAATATAGCCAGTATATTTCGGGTATATATATATCAAATAAAATATGAAATAAACTAAAGATAAATCATTAATATGGTTAAAAACAATTTAAATGAGTAACAATAATATAACATGCATTTTCTTAAAAATATACTTAAATATACAAAAGATATATCCTAAGTACATAAATTACTTAATAAAACAATTATGTATAATCATTTATTTAAATATGTGTTTAGGTCAAACATATATTCAAAAATATACTAAAAATAAACCTAATTATCTAGCATGCATATATCAAAAAAATAAACACTAAATATACCACTAATGTGTTAGGTTTAATTTAATAATAAAACATGTATTTATTTGGAAATAAATAAAAAAATATACCAAAAATAAACTTAAAAATAATTTAAGTGTAGGTTTATGATATAGCATGCAATTATTTAAGAATAAACCTAAATTATACTAATCATTTAATAAAATAATTATGGTTCGATGTACATTTAAATCATGTATAGATATTAAATTATAATAAACATAAACCTAAATATCTAACATACATATATCAAAAATAAACTCTAAATATACCAGTGATATATTAAATATATATAGAAAATATACAAACATTTATATATCAAGATATACTAAACATAAACCGAAAATATACCAAATCATATTATAATTAAATTACTGTTTAAATATATAATGAAAATGAAAAATCCTAAGTCATGCATCCTATATGCAATGCATATATATACAGTATAATAACTCACATGTTAGCGCTCCACGAGACAAACTCGGCGGGCCTGATCCGTTAGGCCTCGGTCTCGGCGCAACTAAACAAACAAATGACAACATGAATCAGAATAAATTTAACGGAAATTCTAAAGACTCGATCTAGAATTTTAGACACAGAATTAGAATAGGAATTTGACCAGACATCACGTTTTACAAGAGTTCTACCGAAATCAGGCAGAACCTCCCCTGTAAAATGGATATCTCTCTACTCAAAAAGTAGAGCCGGTCCTACAAAGAAAATACACTTCATAATAACACCAAATTCACAACCACAATCCCTCGGTCGGACTCCAAACTATAATTCATCAACCGAGGTTTACAATTCACAGAATAATTAAAAAATACCAAAAATGCCCTTATATAATAAAAATACATTTTATAATTTCAAATTACATAATTAACCCTAAAAAACCCGATAAAAACTCATTTATTTAGAAAAATTGTATAATATATATATAATTTGAAAATAATTTACGAAAAATAGTTTTAATTAGTTGAAAATACTAAATAATTTGTAGAAATCATTTTTATACCTAAATAACTATTAAAACCAATTTAATTACATTTTTAGCCAATTTAGTATAAAATTACCAAAATACCCCTATATATATAAATTTACTAAAATAAATCCAAAAAATCACCAAAAATAATATAATTACTCAAAATTAATTTTCTTAACATATATTTCAATAATATCAATAAATATACTCAATTAAGCAATTTATTTCAATTAAACACATAATTAACCCTATTTTTCAAAATTACATAAACTTAATAAATTCCAAATAAATATATAAAAATTCAAAAAAATTACAAATAAATTTCTATAATTCATTTCAACACCTATAATCACCATAAAACACAATTTCATAATTTAATTAATTAATTTTCGAAAATTAGAAAATATTAATAAAATAATAAAAAATACTCAAAAATCAAAATAAATTATAAAAATTCTGAAAAAATTATATCATATAGATTAAGCTTCCAGGAACAAAGTTTGTGAAGAAAGTTTTCATGAATCAATTAAATTGGAGCTAAAAAAATTCAGAAACCCTAATAGGCTGAAATGAAGAAATTGAAATCTAAACAATTCTAGACCAAATCAAGTGAAGCAAAACTTGAAATCACACTCACCGGAGCTCAAGGAGAAGATAGAGACTGGTGGTATCAAATTTGGTGGCTGAAAATGACTTGATCGGAGTTGACTTAAATTTTCGTCCTCCTTGAAAAATCCGACCAACACACACCGGAAAAAGGGAGCTTCAGGTGGTGGAAATGGCTGGAGGTGGAGGAGGAAGGATAAGAGGTACAGTGACAACAAAGAAATCAGCTGAAAATGGTGGAAACCGTTTGGGAGGAAAAATGAAAGAGACAATGACATTTTGATAAATAATGCAAACTTTATAATTTTGATAATAAACTATATATATATATATATATATATATATATATATATATATATATATATATATATATATATATATATATCCACACTTATATTATAATATTATATATATTCCTACACACAAATAATTCTCACCACATAAATATTTTATTATATTTAATAATTTATACACTTAAAATTAATTAATTAATATTAAAACTAAATAATAAAAATTAAGGTAATTAATTAAATCCTAATTAATTTAAATAAATACACATATATACATTTTATTTTAACACTTAAAAATTATGTATGAGTTCATGCAAATTCGTAAAATTAATCAAAATAATTAATATTAAATTATTTACGTGTCAATTTCCCCGAAAATACAATTTTCGAAAAAATTTTACATAAAGTACTTAAAATAATATAAAATAATTAAAATTAGTTTTAAACAAACAACAAACTCATAAAATATCATAAATATATACAAAAATTATTAACACTGTATATCCCGATACAGTATAAAAATATTTAAAAACTCAGGATATTACATCCCCATTCTCATCATACAATATCACTAAGATATCATTCTATCACTCTATCATCATATCATTCAAGCAATCGCTATTTATTCTCTATTTATATATGCCTATTAGTTTTATCATATTTTTTCTTCATACCATTACTGATTTAAGTTTCGAAGTGTTTATGGGGAGACCCCACCCCTTCACCCATTCTCCTCGTCCATGCAAGTTTCACAAGTAAAATATTAATTCGAAGTTATCAAGTGGCACAATCTGTGGGAAACCTAACTCTTCTTATTTGTTTCTAAATAAGAGAATAAAGAGCTAAGTATAACCAAATAAAGTTCTGAGTTATTGTTATTTGCTGGGAACGTACCTCTCTACAAAACTTGTTCGTGCAACAACAGCAAGGAAATCTACAAACTACCACAAGCATCCTTAACTCAACACTAACAGATGGAGTAATAAATCTTGGCTACTTTCGAAGATGTTCCTTGGAGGGGAAGCAGTAGAGTTTTTATTAGCAAAAATATAAAGAATTACGGCTCCGACCAAGAACTGTTAAGTTCCATTGAGCATGGAACTTTAAAATAAAATTTTTGCATGAATTGAGGAAGCCATGCATGATTTTGGACCATGCACTTCTCCTTTAAGTCTTTGATATAGGCCCAAAATATTGACGCTTATTAAAAAAAAAAAAAGTCAATTCAATCACAAGCTTTCGATTACAGCAACATCATGACCTTCAACCATCGGCTCAGAATTATGAATGTTAATGCATGTATTGGGTTGAAGAATAATTGTGCATCATGAAAGCCTTGTGAGTCACACACATAATGAGCTGGAATCTTTAAAATTCTGCAGCGGCAAATCATTGAAGAACTTAGTTATCTTCGGTTAGATATTAAAATTACAAAATTGTTCCAAGAGTTTGGTAGCTAAAGGATAGCTCAAAAACATTATTGGAGCAGCAAAGTCTGTCCTTCTTCGAACCGCCATCACCAAATATCTATACTCCCACTAGGTAAGGTGCGAAGCAAGCGATACCTAACCAAGTCTGCTCCAATTAATGTGACTGGACAAGTACAACTCCACCAACACCGCCCACTTCAAAAAGAAAAAAAGAAAGCAAATATTGAACGAGTGGTTCCCGAGTTATGGATTTATTTGTAAACACCGATCATTGAGCACCGAGCTTTTCCACTTTTAACATGCATATGCAGATGTATGGTTTAGTAGAGTTTATGTTTTGATGTAACGAACATAAACTACATGCAGCAAACATAGCCTGTTTGGATGGTATACTCAAGCAGCAAGACTCAAAAGTCACTATCAGACACTTGAACAATCATGTTGAAGTCATGACAAGAATGACCCTCGGGTCAAAAGCTGAGCTCCAAGCATCGAGCAACCATCCTACCAAGCACTAAAGCCTCCAAATACCAACATCATAGGTTTCTTCCTGAAGCAGTGAACTTCATTAATAAGAACGTTCATATTCTAAGCACCGATCTTCGAAGCTTCAAATCATCGAAGCCTAGCAATGGTTGGATACAAGAGTAAAACAAAAAGAATAATAATAAAGACTGTATGAGATTTTACGAGGATTGAGATTTCATAGAATGCTCGTTCAGTCACCGGGCATCGAAATAATGAAGCCTAGTTACAGTTAGACTTCCGAGTAAGTTACTCAGGTACTTAGTCCCGATCTTATATAAAGTGAACATAGAGCTTGTTAAACTACAGTCTGAATTTCCTTACAACGTTCAAGATACAAGAAGCATCAGAGTATAGGACATCTGGGCCTGCAGATTTCGATCTTTAACAAGACTCTAGTTTAAAAAAAAGTGAAAGTGCATAAGAGAGATGAAGCTGAGCTCCGAGCTCTGAGCTCCAAGCATTAAGATTCAGAGCACCAAGCTTGATAACCAAAAACTGGGACACCTCGTATCTCGACGAATACATCGATGTTTCCTACTACCGAGCATCGACCATCAAATAACTGAGTATCGAAAACTCAAAGACAGTCAAACATCTGATTCTCAATTATCAAGTTTCAGACACCTGGGTTTGAATTAAAATTTCATCCTATAACAAGCAACGAGCGCCGAGTATCTAAGAATGGTGATAGTCAGATTCAAAATTAAAGAAATAAAGAGATTGTTCAAGTGAGCATCGCGCAACCACTAAGTACTGAGCATCGCCTTCATGAACATCTACTGATCACTGAGTAACAAAATTCTAAGATAATTCATCATTCAGGTTTGTCATTCTCTAGCCTGTAGGATTCTCGGAGCACCTAGCTTCGGATCAAGTTGTCTCAGAACTAGTTTTCTCAAATTATATTTTGATGCTAAGTTTAATAGCCAGATAAGTCGCACAAAGATCATTAAGCAGCTGTTCTATTACTTGAAGATGCTGAGTTATGGACAACTTTGCTAAAATATGTACATATATATATATATATTCCGAAGTTGGTGCAAAACAAAGAAGAGATGATGGCGGTAATAAGAAATTAAAGATTGCCAAAGTGGATAGAGACATGTCAGATAAAAACATAGAGCTCAAATTTTAGGAAAAGGAACTTCATCTCTTTACCATTGTTTATTCAGCACCAAGAATCTGGTCATTTGATGCCGAAGATCAGGAACATGTTGGCCTCGCAAATCAACCATCCTCGTTATCAGAATCCTAAATTGGACAATGCTCAGACCACAGAGCCTTATACAGAGCAAAGCACCTAGAACATCTACCCATTTAATTTATAGTCACTTAATTTTGGTTTGACTTGTTGGAGAAATGCATAATTGCTCAAAGTTATTAGTGGAATGGTTCACGGATTATAAGTTGATCTCCGAACATACTGAGCATCAAGGATTCCGGGCATTCAAGTTCGAGTATCAAGGATTCTAGACATCAAAGTTCAAGCATCAAGGATTCTAGACATCAAAGTCCAAGCATCAAGGAGTCAAGGCATCCAAGTCTAAGCATCAAAGATTCCAGGCATCTAAGTCTAAGCATCAAAGATTTCGGACATCCAATTTCGAGCATCAAGGACTCTGGGCATCCAAGTCTGAGCATCAAAAAGTCCAAGCATTCGAGTTTGAACATCCAAAGTTTAAACCACAGTATTAAAACCTATCAATTCTCGAGCATCTGTCTCTGTTATTACAACCATGGATATCCAAGCAAGCCTTAAGCATTGAATCTAGAAAGATTTGCATCCGAAACTCAACGACATTCAACATTAGTATAAGGTGCCAAAGAGTATAATATACTCAAAACTCAGACAATGACATTGACGCTCTTGGATAGTCAAATTACATCAACACCACAGATCATGGAGAGACCTTTAAATACATCGACAACCACCGAGTGATGATGAACAAAAATATTCATAAATTCGAAGGTGGGACAAGAGTACATCAGGAGATAAGTTTCTCTAGTTTCTCTTGATATTATTTATTAATCTTATTTATTCTTATATGAATATTTATAGTTTATTACACAAGCATGCTTACACAACTACACATAAATGCTCGTCCATATATACATGATTATTATTCATGCAAAATATACATCATTACATTTGATATATTTATTACATAAGGACTGACCATCAAAACAGATCAATTATATGATCTCAAAACTATTGTTCTTTTATCTATCACTACAGATAAGGAACACATATTTATTGAAGATGCTACTTTAAGCACCCATAAGTCCAAACGATCAAACACTCTAATCATTTCACTTGGCATCAATATGCATAGATTGTCAAAAGACATTAGACATATTGCCAAGTAACACTAAG
Source organism: Mallotus nudiflorus (assembly GCA_947683625.1). Lineage (NCBI taxonomy): Eukaryota > Viridiplantae > Streptophyta > Magnoliopsida > Malpighiales > Euphorbiaceae > Mallotus > Mallotus nudiflorus. The sequence continues at coordinate 1,367,340 of CANTUR010000239.1, forward strand.
GCGAACAAGCACTCACTCATGCTCATATAATAAATGGTGGTTCTCGCTCAAAGCTAGATCAAACAGCACTCGAGCAAATCTTACTCTACCTCAAATCTTTAAAATTTTAGAGAATATCTAACAAAGGAAATTAAAGAATAGAGTCAAGTATATCTGCCACACAGCCAGATAAATTAAAGGGCAATTCCAAGACATCCTAGCCAGTATTAGACACTATCCTCTATTTCATAAGCGATGCAACATTGACCCTTCACCTAAATTACAAATGCTCATCTCATAATTTAGATTAGGCAAACCCAAATTTCAGTCCTTTAAAACCCACCTTCCATCATTTCAAAAACTCTCACTAAATTTATATCCCATATTGTAGAGATTAGATTATAAGGGCTCAGACTCAATACCAGGATCCCAACATCCTACCTTTTGCAAAAATACCAACAACAAATGCTCAAAAAATCAAACAATCTGCAGCAATAATGTCTGGACTCAACATCAATCATTATTCTGACTAGGTAGTTGCCATCAAAAGAGTTACTAAAGTTCATAAACTAAGTAACATTATACGGCACTCAGGCTGCGCTTCTAATGCACCGAGACAATACAACACTTAGGTCGCGCTTCTAATGCATCAAGATTAAGTTCAATGACTGAAGCTGGCACCCTCAAGTCACTTCTATAGTACTGAGGTTCTGAGCATGTAAGCCTCGTGTCCTTGCACCGAGCGTCTAAGCCTCGTACATTAGTCCAGTGACTGAAGTTGGCACCCTCATGTCGCTTTTATAGTACTGAGGTTCGGCACTCGGGCCGCACTTTTAATGCATCGAGCATCAAACTCCAGTGATGACTGGTTCCGTAATGTTGTTTCCACACTAACGAGTTAATCTTTTAACCCAAAGCATTTTTAGTGCAGGTTTTGTGCAATCAAGTCTAGCTGGCACTTCAAACAATGTTCTTATATGATGATTTCAAGACTCAGTACTGAGCTTTATCTTTTCTTATGACTGAGGTTGGCCACCTCAACTCGCTCTTCCATATCAGATATAATAGCATTTTTTATCATTTATAGACCCGGATATGTTGGACATAAATATCTGAACAAACTTTCAAGGGGGACTCTTGATAACTCATATTAGTATCCTATTATAATAAGGGATATATTCACTTAAAAAGAAGGATTACTTGAATAAGAATAAAGCTCAATAAGGAAGTCTATTTCAATTAGAAAGACTACTCTACAAAGAAAGTCTCCTTCTCTCCTAAATAAGGCAATCCTAAAAGACTAAAGAATCATATTCCTAAAAGGTTTAAGCAATATCTTCTCCTATAAATACATCTCATGTCATTCATTCTCATTCTCATATTCACTCATCTCCCCATTCTCATCGTACAACATCACCAAGATATCATTTTATCACTCCATCATCACATCATCTAAACAATTGCTATTTATTCTTTATTCATATATGCCTATTAGCTTTATTATATTTTTTCTTCATACCATTACTAACTTAAGCTTTAGAGTGTTTATGGGGGAAACCCTGCCCCTTTACCCCATTCCCAAGAAAAACTTAATCACATTCCAATTAAATGTGATAATACAAGTGCTATCAACCTTAGCAAAAATCCCATTTAGTATTCTAGAACTAAGCATATAGACATTAGACATCATTTCTTGCATGATTATATTCAAATTGGTGATATCTCACTTGAATTTATTGATACAAATAATTGACTTACAGATATCTTCATCAAACCTCTTAATGAAGAGAGATTGAATTTCATTAAGCATGAACTTGGCATGATTGATGGTTCTGATTTATCTTGATTTTATATTTAATTGATGGTTGAACTGTTTTCATATAAAATCATATTATGCTTATTGATTACTTTGATTGATAAATGTTTTGATTTTGATCTTAAAATTTTTTTTATGGTCGTCAGTTTATATTTGGTTTATCTTTTTAGATTTCCTTTTGCATTTTGTCAAAGGAGGAAAAATAATTTGAGTTTGCATGTGTACCTAGTTAATTTTTTTAACATATGTACTTAGTTTTTTTTTTAATTTTAAAAATCCCTTAAAAAGTGTGTTTATGTTAGTGACATATTATATTTTTATTTGATATAGGGGGAGAAAATTTGTTTAAATTTTTGCATGCATATTAAAATTGTAAGTATGGCTAATTTTGTCGTACATTATATGTGACAAAATGTCTTATTTTTCTTACTTTGTTTATGTATAACATATATTTTATAAAGATTTTGTGTATCTTTATTTTCATTTCCTTTATATCTGTCTTTTGTCTTTTGTTTTTGACAAAGGGGGAGAAATATATTTAAGTTTGTTATTTGTTGCTATACATGTGTATAATATTTTATTATTGTGTGTATAAATGCATAATTCATGTATAATTTCTTCTTGAGAATTTTTTTGATCTTTAATAATGCATGAATATTTTTACAAAGATTTGGTGTATCTTTGCTTTGTTCCTATATGAATTTTGGTCCCCTTAGATTCATTTCCCCTAATATCTCTCTCTTTTCCTTTTGCCTTTGTACAAAAAAAGGAAAATATATTATGGATAATTTATATTTATTTTTTTTATTATGCTAAATGCTACATAATTGATTAGCTAGCCAAGCTCTATATGATCATGTGATAGTTAAGCTCATTTAGCATCAACATTATTGTTATATGTATTATTTTTGTGATGCATTTTAGTGGCACTATATGCATATATGTTTGAAATGATTTCTTCACATTGTCTAACATTTATTTAAATGATCATGTTATCATATTTATGTTTTTAACATATTTGTCATAAGAATGCCATATTTTTATTTCTCTTCCTATATTTTATATTGTTTTTATTTTTTAGTCAAGGGAAATAATCTATAAATTTATATTTCTTATCATATCCATATTCATAGGGGAATAAATAAAGAAATATATTTTATGTCATTTGGTATCATTATTATCACACACTTTACTTTGTATTATTTTTTTTATCAAACTCAAAATAAGTTTGTCAAAACAAAAAAGGGCAAGATTGTTGACCTTAACAATAATCAATGTTAATTTTGATTTTAACAAACTTAATTTTGAACATTTAATTTGTTTGTTTAAGTGTGTATAAGTTAGGACTCTATTAGAAGTTAAAATGAAGTATGAATATCTTGAGCTGATTCAACCTTTGAGATTCAAAGAGACTTTTGACATCCTTATAGCTTTATAATGAGAAAGTTATCTTCTTCACATTTAAAGTAGACATCTTGAGCTTTCTGAATTGAGCTTACTTTTCAAAATTCAAATTCATTTGGTTATGTAAATAGTGAGTCAAATTCAACATATGCAGTCTGCTATTTTAGATTGTATAGCTCTTAGTGTTTCGGAAATATCTTGAGCTATAGAAGTCCGATTGAGGTGATTTAAAATGATATGAAAAGTTAAGTCAAATATATACAATTTTTATGAATAAAGTATAGGAAAATTCAAATGTCTCCAATTGAAAATCACGGTTTCAACTCGTGCATAGCTGTTTAATGACAGTCTGCCATTTTAGATTGCATAGTTCTTTGTATTTCAGTAATATCTTGAGTTATAGAATCCAATTGAGGTAATTCAAAATGATATGGAAAGTTAAGTTAAATATCTACAACTTTTATGAAGAAAGTGCAGGCAAATTCAAATGTCTTCAGTAGCCGATCACAATTTCAACTCGTGCACAACAGTCTGACAACATTACTTTTAATAATTTAAAATTATAAATGTTAGATCCAAAATATAGACGTTGGACACATTATTTGCACCTCCAATAGCTATATTTTTTAGTGTTTATCTATATAAATACCTCTAGAGCTGAATAGAAGTTAAGACATTTTTGCTTATTATCATTCTTTATCTAACATTTATTAAAGCTCTTAGATTCTCAAATATTCACTCTTTGTTTATAACTCTTGTGAGAGTTAGTTTTGTGTTAGAAGTAGAATTTCTCTTCATCTTAAATCTTAGGATAGATTTGTAGGGAAGTGAGATTTATTTCTAAAGGAATTGGTTTAAATGTTGTCCATTAAAATACTTGGGATTTGATTTTTTGAATGAGTCTTGAAAACTCATGTTGTAAGGTTGTAAGAGTAAGCCTTGAAACTCTTATGTAATCTCAATCTTATGAATAAGATTGTGGGTGATTGAAAATTCTAACTTAGGGATAAGTTAGGTGGAGACATAGGATTGTTGTTAAATCTGAACTCCTTAAATCATTATGTTCTTCATTTTTTCTTTTCAACATTCTTTCAATTCTTATAAAGAATTATTTTTAATTTCGATTTTTATTTAATAGCCCTATTCACACCCCCTCCTCTAGGGCTTTTTCAAATCATTTATTATAATATATTTTTTGTGTCTTTTTTATTAGTTAATATAATAAAAAATAGTTTATGTGTAAAATTATCAATTATAATTAGTGTAATATAAATTATAATTTTAACTAATAAAAAAGACACATAAACTATTTAGTTAATAAAAAGGACATAATCATCTATCCTATCTTACATGTGAGCTAGATTATATAAATTATATAATATATTTTTTGGACATCAATTATAAATATATTTGGATAGATATATAAATTTTATACATGTAAATATAATTTATTATATTTCATTTACTAACTACCTTACTTGTCTTTTTATTAGTTAAAATTTTATCATGTATTACTTTTTCATTAATATCTTTTAATTATTTAAATATTTAATGAACAATTAAAATTTACACTATTTATTATAAATGTTTTTAAATTTCTAATATTATAATTTACTAAAAATAAATAATCTACATGTCAATTAGATAAAAATTAAAAAAAATATAGTTTTTGAAATTTTTAATAAATTTAATTGGATTATTTTAGAAAATTTTAAGGATTTAATTGTTAAAAATAAACTTATAAGGATTAATAGAAAAAATTAAAATTAAAAGGACTAAACGGGATATTTTTTAACTCTCACTATCTTTTTCTGTCACAATAAGGGCTCAATGTCAAATTTTCAAGAGTATAGAGGTGCAATGTGTATAAAAATTAAGTATCGGGGTGAAATGTAAAAAACATTAAGAATACAGGGGCCTCAGGATATATTTTTCCTAAAAAAATAATGAATGAACAAGGGGAATACAAAATGGGGAAAAATCGTTAGTATTTCTGAAAATAAAATGGGCATTTATGTAATTAATGAAAAAATATATATTTTACTGAAAACTGAAGTTGAAAATATGTACATTTGTGTAATTTTCTCTATTTTTTTCTAATATCACTTTTTTTTATTTCATTTGTTTGTTTTTGAACTACAGAACACATGGAAATAAAGGACAAAAAGAAGGAAAAAAAAAAGTCAATCTATACAACTACATATATATTAAATGTTGAAATTTAAAGTTATTAAATTCAAAATTTGAGAAGTACCCCTCTCTATAATTTAACATTCACTTGCTTCTAAATATTTATGTGGTGAATTATTAAAATTCATAATATTTTTTTATAAAAAATATAAAAAAAATTTATTTTAAAATATACATTTTCTATTTTATTTAAAAATTATAATTCAATTATATCTAAAATACCCTTTCCTATTCCATCAAAAAATATTTCATTGAATTTGTCTAAAATATCATTAAAATAAAAAAAATATGTTAAAAAAATATGTACTATTAATAAAAAAATAACCCAATAAAATTATTACAATAAGTTTTTAAAGGCTCATTTTTATAAATTATTTGAATAATTTATAATTTATTAAAATTATATTTATTTATTTTTTAAAAATATATTATTTACAGTTCATATATAGCCAAATTAGATGGCCTTAATTATAGTATTTTATGGAGCTGTCAATATGGGCTTTACAAAGTCATATAAGATACTAACACATATTAACAATTGTTATATCATAAACCTTTATTCATATAATAATATGAATAATAATATGGTTTAAGGATCCATCACACTTTGTAGTGTTAAAAAGACAGCTTTTTATTTTTGATTATATCAGAATTTCAGCAATTTTTTTTTATATTTGTAATTTTGCATGTTTTTCTTTTTTGTTGTCCTCTTCTTTCTTCTTTTTTTTCTCTAACTTTTTTTTTAATTTTTTTTTATAAAAATTATATATTTTAATAAATAGACAAGAAAATAAGATTTTATTCTTAATTTCAAGTTTTAAAATCAAAATTATGGTCTTTTGTTGATTTTTAGAGAGAGAAAATTTTGCAATATTTTTGTTAAATTTTGGAATTAATTTTAGGTAATGTTAAATTCAGTTATTGTTTAGCTATCTCTTTGCTGATTTTTTTTTCTTTTTTTATAATTTATTTTTTAAATTCAATAACATGTACAACTTAACGCAGTGATGAACTTATAGTAGATAACTAATAAATTTTCATAATTTAATTAATGAATAAGTAATTTTAAAAAAAAAATTAATAAACTTATAGTATTAGTATGAATCTATATAAAATAATGAACTTAGAGATGAATATCATTGAAGTTGAATGAATTTGCAAATAAACATGTAATGACCAACTAATTAAAATACTCTAATGTCATTAAATTGGTGGAGGTCATCTTCGTCTGTTGTCAAAGTCCTGGGTAGTAAAAAGAAGCGGAACGCTGTGTTTTTGGGATTGGATTTGATACCTGAGTGAACCTCGTAATTGTCATTGGGAATGCTTAAAATTATGTGCTTGTCTTTATCTTTTAAGGGTTTCATGACTTCTCAATAATCATTGCTAAGTCCTAAGCACTTGGGGTGTTTGGGACAAGATATACTTCATATACACGGCATGCTGAAGATGTTCGTCACGTGAGGATTTTCCTGTTGGCAGAGATCATATGTATTTGTTTTTTATAGATTATTTTTCTTTGCTCTTTCATATTTGTTTCTTGTATTATTTAAAATTAATATTAATTTATATTTAATATTAATTAATTTTATTTAATATTAATAATAATTTTTATAATATTAATATATTAAAATAATAATTTATTTAATATCAATATATTATTATTACATTTATACTAATGAATCTGTAGATAAATATTAATGACCGTACAGTTCATTTTTAATGAATTTACATTATCTTAAGTAATAAATCTATATATTTTATCTAATTAACTAATACTAGTTAAGTAATGAATTTTCATTATTTAATATTAATTTTTATTTATATTTTTATTTAATAAATTTATAATTATATTTAATATTAATTTTTCTATTTATTATTAATATTAATATTCATAAATTAAATTTATAATATTAATTAATAATCTATTTAATATTGATTTTTATAATATTAATTTTTATAGTGTTGAATTTATAGGCAAATACTAATGAGCAAATAGTTCATTGTTAATGAACCTGCACTACTTTAAATAATAAATTTATATGTTTTATCTAATAAACATATAAAACATGTATTATTTAATATTAATATTTATTTATATTTATATTTAATTAATTTATATTTATATTTAATATTAATATTAATATTAATTTTTTGAACTAATTCAAATGATTACTTTTCAACATTACAAGATGCAGAGAAAGAGATAATATTATGTAAATAACCTTATTATTAAACTGATTATATTCTATTGTGAAATAGCAAATGACAAATAAAACACTCAATATAAACCGGGTTTTTGTGGTCACGAATGAAAAAAATATTAAATTTATTTAAACCTCTGAATTTTCACATTTTATTTACGTTTCTGAACTTTTATTTTATTTTAAGAGACCGTCAAACTTTTATTTTTGTTTAGTTTAAGCCTTTATCTAACATATCTGTTAAATTATGAAAACGCCGTTAGTTGATTGTACACATGGGATGTTATTTTGTGTTCTGCTTTTTTTTTTTTTGGAAACATAGCTCTTAAACCTAACCAGCATTTTTGTTTCATGAGTTTGTATCTGAATTCATGGAGTTTGTCCTTTTTCTTAAATAATTGCAATCAACTTTGAGTTATCTCTAAGCAAAAAGAAGCTCGACATAGAGTTCAAGAATGGGATTTGAAAATTCCATGGTTGAGCATAACAAGAAAAACAGAGGGGCATGAGCTTGCCTTGGGAATCTTTTCTCTTTCCCACTCAGCCTCATTCTCTTTCTTTGCAGAACCTTTTTTTTATTTGTTAAGGGCTTAGACTTTAAATCTTTGTTATCACATTGGGCGTTGCTTTGTACTTCTTAAATTTAATGATGCTTGTTTTGATTTATATATATCATTAATACTTGGTGCTTTTTCACGAGGCATGATTGGAAGTTTGTTTACTCTCTGCATTGTATGTAGATGAAGACTGGATGTGTAGCTCTAGTTTTATGCTTAAACATCAGTGTTGATCGACCAGTGCGATAAAGATATCTCCATGTGCCAGAATGGAGTGCTAGATAGGTGATTCTTTGAACTGCTGTTCATGAGAATTAAATATGCATGTGGCAACATTAACATGGGCAGAGTTATAAATCAGCACATTATCATTCAAACTTCTAAACAATTTTCAGTGACAATAAACCAATGATTAAGGTTTAAATTATGATCTCCTTTAAAGATGTCAGCAAAATGTGACACTTTTACTCTCTGCATATGTTAAATTTGTGGTGAAGTTTTATTACAAACTCATAGCTCTATTATGTATGTTAGTTCTGCATATGTTCATCACCTATCTCAAAGATAGATAAGCTAGTGAATACCTTTCTTTGTAACTGTTTATTGCCTTTCTTAGCATTCTTTAAGTTTCGTATTGTTTAATGCCTGTATGCTTCTTGCAAATTTGAGACATATTTCTAAATTTCAGATAAATCACCACCTCCACCAATAATATGTCCATTAGCAGGAACCAAAGCTAATAGCATAACAGTACTAGCATACATCCCAGATGCCATAATCAAAGCTTATTTAGCCCCTTCAAGTGCACTAATCTTTTCCTCAGCAACCACTGTGGATAGGTTTCCATAATGACCATATTCAAAACTTAAAATTCTGTTAAAAGAACCGATGGTCCACCACCGGAAGAGTGAAGAACCTAAACCTCATAACTATCATCCTCGTCGTCGATGCCTTCATTGTCGTCATCTCTGCCGTCAGCGTCATCAACATCATCATCGTCATCGTCTGCCAACTGAACCGGCGGTCCACCTGAGGAATGCAAAACCTGAACCTCATCGTTGTCTTCGTCTTTTATGCCTTCGCTTTCAGCGTCGTCGTCGTCGTCTTTAACACCCTCGCTTTCACTGTTGTTCTCGTCGGCGTGTGGTCATCAGTGTCGCCATCGTCTTCTTGCTCCATGATTCTCATGTTCAAAGCTCTGCAAACTTGATCTAAACATGATAACAGCAAGTGGAAGGTGCGAACAAAGTCCAGATCACCAACTTTAATTTTCTAAGTCCATGTCACGTTGCTTACAACAATCACACGCGCACTTAACAACATTAATTTACAATCTCTGTCAACTCTGTTAGATAAGGGCTTAAACTAAACTCTGTTATTTCTTAAATTAAAGAAAGGAGTTGTACAGGGGAACGATTGTTACACGTGTTATGGATCGTGAAATGATCAGGGTCTACAATGACATATGAACGACCAGGCCTTTTAATAGGCTTCGTTTAACAACCCACTGGGCCTGACAGTTGAAAATAGCTTCCCGTTAACCAAAAAGGAAAAAAGCTCTATCAGCTAGCAGTCTTCGCTAATGATTTCTCGTTGAGCGGCCACCACAGCAGCGTCGTCGTCGTCGGAGAAGGGAAGAGAAAGAGACCGTGAGTCAAAATCAGAAAGCGAGAAAAAAAAAAAAGAAAAGAAACAAAATCGGATATGAAACAGAGAGAAACGATTAGGTATTTGACAGGGACAGTTTTAATTTATACAATAATCATCACAACTGTAACTGCTTCGATTCACGAGTACCAGAACGAAGCTTTTATACCTCGATCAAATGCTTTCTTCTTTCATGGAGGAAGTGAAGGTCTTTATGCTTCTAAAATTCAAGATTCCTCTTCTGCTTCTTCGTCTTCTGATAAGCCTCTTCAAGGAAAGTCCTTCATCAGGTATCTCTATCTTCAATTTGTTAGTTAAGGTTTCGATTGAGTGGATAGTAAAAAAGATTAGTGATGTTTGAATGGTGATCGAGCAATAGTTCAACTAAAAATCACTTGATTTTTGGCACTTTCTTTTTATCATACATTTCAATTGTGCAATTTTTTATTTATGCCGTAAATGGAATAATTCTTGTGTAACAATCCAATTGAATTGTTAGCAATTATAAGCATTTGGGAACTGGGAATTCAAATTTCTTCGAATTTATAAATTATTGCATTTTTTGGACTTCAAAAAGACATTTTTTTCATGGATTGCAGGTTTGAAGATGTCACTTTTGTGAGGACAAAGGAGGCTGCCAGTAAGCAGAACGAAATGCAGCAGAGCACTGGATTAGTGGAAGCTATCATATTTGAGGTGAAGGATAGGGAGAGGATTGGAGGAGCATTCTTGAAGACTAATGCGATTTGTTGTGATCCTGAACTTGCTAAAGCTAACTCGTGCACGCTAGGAGAAGTAATTATTCAGCAAGAGTCAGACAACCCAGAATGGCCAAAGCGAATTCCAACATCTTTTGCAGGAAAAGGTGAAGAAGCCAAGATGAACCCTGAAACCATTTACATTAATAGTACTGGAATGTACTATCTTTATTTCATGTTCTGCAATCCAGAGCTTAAGGGTACTTTGATTAAGGGGAGGACTGTGTGGAAGAATCCTAATGGTTATTTACCAGGAAAGATGACTCCTCTGATGAAACTTTATGGCATCATGTCTTTGGCTTATCTTGTACTAGGATTAATCTGGTTTTTAAGGTTTGTTCAATTCTGGAAGGATGTTATACAGCTGCATTACCATATCACAGCAGTTATTGCACTTGGAATGTGTGAAATGGCTGTTCGGTACTTTGAATATGCCAATTTTAATTCAACTGGAACAAGGCCAATGGGTATTACGTTGTGGGCTGTCACCTTTAGCACTGTGAAGAAGACCCTATCTCGTCTTCTCCTTTTGGTTGTCTCCATGGGATTCGGTGTTGTAAAGCCAACACTTGGTGGCATAACATCAAAAGTACTTCTTCTTGGTCTGGTATATTTTATTGCATCAGAGGCACTGGAGCTTGTTGAGCATCTAGGGAATATCAATGACTTGTCCAAGAAAACAGAGTTATTTTTTGTGCTTCCTGTTGCTTTCCTAGATTCTTGCTTTATTGTGTGGATTTTCTCATCACTAGCAAAAACTTTAGAGAAGCTTCAGGTAATTATCTCGTTGAACCTCTTCAAGATGGTAGCACCTCACATGTATCTAGTGATGTGATTAAGTTTGCAAATGTGGCATGCGGGTGGGGGGGTGAGTGGATGTTTTATCTTTTATTGCTGTTTCTAATATCATCTTACGCTTTGAAATGTTTTTTTTTTTTTGGCTCTACTTTCTTTCTTTGTCCTGTTGGGATGCAGATGAGGAGAAATATGGCAAAATTAGGTCTGTACCGAACATTTACCAATTGGCTTGCATTTTCTGTTCTGCTCTCCATTGCTTGGATTGGCTTTGAGGTAATACTTTTTCTTTTTCTTCATCATCTTTTGAGAATCAATGATTTTTGGTTGTGCAATGACAGGTACAATTGAGTGATACATTTTCAAATGTTACCGTATTTAATCATACTGATCTCCTGTGGGTTGTGTTTACTTAGCTTTATTTCAATGCAACTGACCCGCTGAGTGAGCTATGGCAATTTGCTTGGATCATACCTGCTTTCTGGACTCTGCTTGCATACTTTCTCTTGGGGGTGATATGTTTCCTCTGGGCTCCTTCACATAACCCTACTAGGTACTTACTTTGACATGACCTTCTCATTTGTCTTTTGATTCTCCTACTTTTCCTTACAAGTCAGGATCTTAATAAGACTTATTTGAGTTTCACAACACTTGTACACAGTGATGGTATTTATTCATTTGTTGCATTTGAAATATGAATCAACTTCTTCTTTTGGAGAATTCAGTGAAACATATAAACTCAACTGGATGTAGCAAGGATCATACCTCAGATTCTATCTCATGGATCTCTAGCTCAAAACTGTAAGAGTCATGTTGCTGTGTTTAATTGGATGGGAGAGAACGAAAATTCATTGCATTCTCAGAATTTGATCCTTGGAGGTCCTAGAAAAAACCCAATGACAAAAATATGCTTACATATGAAGGCCCAAAATGTTGCTTAAAAACTTATATTCAAGTTATAATTCCTCACGGTTAAGTATACTGGCTTGTTGATACTAGAATTATCTTTTCATGTTTGTATTTACTCTGATATATTTTCATACTTCATTCAAGCTACTTCATGTTTCCTTTTCCTTTTCTAATTATTACAGCCATCACTGCACTGTTGTAATAACAACTGAGCGATATGTCTGTGTTGTGGGACAAGTTCCATGCATATAGCTAGCATTTATCTAGATATAATATGAAAATACAATTAGATTGTCAATGCTGTTATCATTGTATTATCATCAAAATTTAGGCTGTATTTATTTGAGATAGCAGCTTATCAAGATTCATTGATGGATTTTATACTTATTGAAATAGTCTTATTTTCATAGAACAAACCATCAATTATCCTGTGCTATAGAAATTTGCAGGAGAGGAACTCTTCTAGAATTACTTTATGAGTCTAAATTTCTGTTGTTCCTTTCCATTTAGAGGAGATAATTTGCAGAAAATAAATGGTAGTTTATCATATATTGACTTCCGATGGCGGACCTGAACAGAAGAAAACAACTGCCATGGAAATTCGTCGCTAATATTTGGTGTTGCATGTGCAGGTATGCATATTCAGAGGAGATGGGAGATGACTTTGATGAGGAGGGTGTGTCACTGACAAGCAGTGTGGAGCTCGAGAGGAAGGGGCTAACAGAAGATCTTGAGGAGGATAAACGAGAATAGATAAATTTTACCCAGCACAAAGGTGAATTACTTATTGAAGCTGCAGTTGCATGTCCATGAATCTGTCTCTAAATTGTGAAATGCAATTTGTTGTATGTACTGCCATGTACAAAAGCCTTATGAATGAAAGTTGCTAGATGATGAGTTCGATGTGACTTGAGACTACAACTAATTGATTAGGCAATGAAACAAAGAAAAGTCTATCCTTCGATTCCTATGTTATATCATGTCCTGAATATCGTGGTGTCCACTTGTAGGGATTGCATTCAGGCATAGGACCTTTCAGACTATGGCAAGACTGCGCACCCAACCCTTCCCATCCGCTCACTTTATGATTCTGTATTACAAGCTCTGCTTTTTCTAAGTTGGGAAGTCTTTGTCTCAATTTGAGTTCATCAAAATGAGGCCCCTTGATAAAAGCATCTCTTTTGACAGTTCTGATAAACTCAAGAAACATGATGTTTTTTTTATGGATAGAACATTTCTTAGAGCACCTCGGATGCATATTTGACATCTTTCATTGAAATGTAAGAAATTTTTTAGATCAAACAAATTCCAAATGCAGTGCCAACTGAGAAGTTTTCCTGTTGCAATATTTTTATGTTTAGTGGGGGACTATTATCATCTTTAATCTAATCTAAAGGATGCACAGTCAAATGAAATATTTTATTGCTTCATCGAAGTTGATTGGAGAGCAAACCATAAAAAGGAATTTCTTAGAACTCTTCTTCTCAGGCTTGATCTGTGAGATTATTTTGGTGAGGTTGACCCATTTCTTCTATACTATATTATTATTATGCTATTGAAATATTACAATATTATATATTTATTTATATGTTATAATTATTACAATATTATATATTTATTTATATGTTATAATTATACATTTATATATTTTATTTATATTAAATATATATATCAATTACACTATTTTACCTATTATTGTTACCATGCTGCAAAATTTACTTACTATCTTCATTATGAACCATTCAAACCACAATTTCCATCCTTATGTCGACAAAATAAGATAGAAAAACAGAGACGTTTCTTAAACAATGTGAACTCCAAAAACTTCATATTTTTTTTATTTTTTAAGTCACCATTTTTTCATTACTTTTGAAATAAATGTGTTATAAAATAAATGTATACTCTGAATTTTATATATTTTAAAAAAATAATACAACACAATCAAGTTCAGATTAAAAAAGAAGAATGACACGATTAAGGAAGCAAACGCGGCAGTGAGGTCCATTGGCTGAGTTGGAAGGCCGTCACTCGCGCCTACTTGTTAAGACCTAGAGTTGTTGTGGGTAGCAACTTCGTGTTCCTATAAAGGCAGCCAGTGCTGTTGCTAATCCTGTTCTACACAAACCGGCTCCACTTCTATTTTACTTGTTTCTCCAAACAACAGTTGAATTTCCCTTTGGAGGATACAAATTTCGCCTTTTGGGTATTCAATTTTTGACAAATTTTTACCCATTTAGTCTCTGATTCTAGCACCAGATCTCTCTGTCCACGGACTAAAAGAGGAGTTTCGGGAACAGGTTCTTTTTATATATTTTTTTTCTCGTAAATTTTGGTCATTGATTCTTCATCCGTTCTTGAATCTTTGATTTGATTTGATTTGATTTGTTGTTGCCTAATAATTAATAGAATGGATTTTCGAGTAATGGGTGTTCGCTAATTTTGTTTCAACAGCTAAAAGAAGGTTATGGGTCACCACCACCATCACCACCACGGAGACAGCCCATATGACGATCCATTGTTGGCATGTTGCTGCTGCCCTTGCTTTCTTGTATCTTCTATTTTCAGAGGAATTGGGGGTTGCGTGTTCGCAGCTTGTTACCCTTTATTGCGCTGCTTTGGGTTTGACGAATTCGGTTACCATCGTCACCACCCTCACCACCACCATTGTTAAAGCTTGAAACTTTATCTTCAAAGGAATGGTGCAGTAATTAATTGAATAACCCTTTTTGTGACTTGTATTAATTTCTGTAAGATCGGTATTTGGTGAAACGGTATGATATTTATTTTGGGTCTGTATTGTATTTTAGTGGAACCGCAACATTTTGATGTGCATAAATATTAATTATCTCTTTTTGCCATTATTTATTATTAATTAATTAGTATTTATTATTAAGTGAAATAATATTGAATTTGATAAATAATTTTTTTTAATAATTTGAAAAGGATATAATTAAAAGAAAAAATGAATTCTGATATAAAATAAAAGTATTTAAATTAAATTACTATTTAAAATATATTTTAATCTATAACATCTCTTATAAATATTAATTTAAAATTTTTTACTAATTGAGACGGTTAATTATAAAAAATTAATATGAACAGTAAAAATAATAAAAGTTAAAAAATTCAGCCATATTACCCCATTAATTTTGTAACGTTTGGCTCATTATCGTTTTAGTCTTTTTTGCATTTATTAAGTGAACGGAACATCTGACCAAAAAGAAAAAAGTGAACGTGACATCCATAGTAATTGACAGAATTGTTTTTTTTCTTAGTTATTAAGCACACGGGTGTACAAAATGGGTCAAAACCCATTAACCCAACTGGTAGATTCTCGTTTCAAAAAAAAAAAAAAAAACCTGATGGATTCGGTTTGGATAGATAATTAACAATTTGCGCATACATTATAAATTATTATATTAAATATATTAATTTAAAAATATGTTTAAATATTAAAATTATAAGTAAAAACTTTTATTTTAATTATATTATAAAGAAAAAAAGTTTAATTTACACCTTGAGTTTGTGTCTTAAGAGCACTTTGACACTCTGATTTTTTTTTCCAATCGGAACTCCACGTTTGAAAAATGAAGAATATTGAAACTTTACTAATTATAATTAAATTTTATAACTTTTTTATATTACAATTAAGTCCTATAAAATAATAAAAATCTACTTTTGACGGATACTAACAAATTAAATTGATAATTTTTTTAGAAATATATATATATATAACCTAATTATTAAATTTTAAAAATTTTTCAACCTATAAAATAATTTTTAAAGTTTTTTCTTAAATTAATAAAAAAAATTCTTAAATTTTTTAAAATTTTAAAATCAAGTGATATAAATTTCAAAAAAATAACCATATTTATTCGTTAAATAGTGAATTGATAATTGGCCTAAAATTTAATTTTAATAGGTGAATAAAAAAATTTATTTATTAATTATTGTGTAGGTTTAAAAACTATTATTTAAATTTAAAAACTTAAACTAATGAGTAAAATTTAAAAATTTAATTTAATTTTAGGTCAATTATCAATTTGATATTTACATTAACAAACAAATTTGGTCATTTTTTGAAGTTTATATCACTTAATTTTATAATTTTAAAAAATTTAAGAAAAATATAAAAAATTATTTTATATGTTGAAAAATTTTTAAAATTTAATAATTAGGTTCTATATATATTTCTAAAAAAAATTATCACATTTGTTAATATCCATTAAAATTAGCTTTTTATTAGTTTATAGAACTTAATTGTACTAGAAAAAAGTTATAGGATTTGATTATAATTAGTAAAGTTTTAATATGTTCCACTTTTTAAATGTGGAGTTCCGATTGGAAAAAAGAGAAAACTAAGGCGCCAATGAGAGATTAGGGCACAAACTTGGGATGCAAATTGGATATTCTTCCTATTATAAATGAATAAATTTTACAAAAAAAAATATAAAATTAATAAGAAAGAATTTGGAAATTATTTTAAAAATAAAATTAATAAACTAATTAACCGAACCAAATTTGTTTGGTTCAACTATTATAGATAATCAATTCAATTTTCATTTTTTTTGTTAATTAATCAGTTTTATCAATTCGGTTCAATTTTGAACCAAAATTGAATGACACTCGCCCTAGTTAAACATATATATGTGAAAGTTCATTATTATTTGTTGACAATTTAATAGAAAAATAAAGCGCATACCTTTCTTTGGATAATTTTCACTCACAATACCCAACTTTTAATATTTATCTTATTATGATATCTAATTTTAACTATGTAACTTAAAATAGCTAGCCTTTGAATTCATTACTATTAAAGCATCCGCAACCATTTTCAGACTGATGATGCATGTCTGGCAAGGTGTACGAGTGGAACATGACACATCATATAAGCGGGACATGTGTTGCCATGTTTGCCCATATGTCCGACCTTTTTCTCTTTCATAACTTTATTTTTTTTCCCTTTATTAATTTTTAAATTAAAATCTCTCTCTCACAACTCACTTTTTACCGAGTTTCTTTTATTTCTTTCTCGTTAAACCTGACACCACTTCTGTTCACTCACTCATCTTTTTCTAACGTTATTGCAGCTCACTTCAAATTATTCTTATTTTAAATCAGTTTCTCTTGAAATCTTTTTGTTGGTTGGATACATTCTCAACGCATTTTGCAATATGTAGTAACCTTAAATAGTACAATCTCCTAAACCAAAATCAATTGAACAAAACATTTTTAAAAATTCTAAACTGTTCGAAATTAATAAACTAGAAATGACCATATGGAAATGGCTACACTATATTGTTTTTGTAATGTTGAAGCAATGCTGAGAACTTCATGGACTGACCTAAACCTTGGAAAGAGATTCTTAATGTGTTAAAATAATACGCTATGATTTTTATAAATTGATATAAGCAGTGGCGATCTTAACTCTGATTTTTGGAGGAGCCAAATTAAAAGCATATAATCAATAAGAAGTTTAAAAAAAATCTCCTTCAACAACACTGTAATATCTTGTGTTTTTAAATATTTTAATACTGCATCGGAATATGCAGTGTTAATAATTTTTGTATATATACTATGATATTTTTACGAGTTGATGTGTATTTAAAACCTATTTTAATTATTGTGTATTATTTAAAGTCTATTACGTAAAATTTTCTCGGGACTTGCATTTTCGGGAAAATTTTCACGTAAATAATTTATTATTAATTATATTAAATAGATTTACAGACTTGCATGAACTCATACGTATTTTTAAATTATTAAATAAAGCCTATGTGTGTATATATTTATTTAATTAGAATTTAATTTATTACCCTAATATTTTATTAATTATTTATTAATTTTATTATTATTTAATTATTTTATTTATTATTAAATTTTAAAATATTAAATATTAAGTGTGTGATGTATATTTAATGTGTGTAATTTAATATTATTTTATTATATAGTATAAAGTATATATATATACATATAATATGTCAAAAATCAAGTTTTTTAGAAAATTACCGAATTGCCCCCGATTTCTCTCTTCTTCCCCGATCACTTCCCCATCGCCGTTCCTGTCACTGCCGTCCCGATTTCTTGTCGTTGGTGTGCCGTCCGGCGTGCCACCACCTTCCCCAGCCTTCCTCGTCGCCTATAGCAGCCGTTTCCGGCGTCTGAAAGTGGATTTTGGCCGGAGAAGCCGAATTACTCTTCACCGTCGATCACGACGATTCCGACCACCATTTTTGACACCGCCGGTCTCTTTCTTCTCCTTGAGCTCCGGTGAGTGTGATTCTAGCTTTGGTTTGAGCTTAAATGGTCTTGATTTGCTTAGGTTTTGAATTTTCAATTTCGGCCATATTAGGGTTCTTGAATTTTTTGTACTTCAATTTGATTGATTCATGAAAATTTTCTTCACAAATGTTGTTCCCCTTAGCTTAATCTACATGTACGAATTTTTTTGGAATTTTTGGAGATTATTTTGATTTTTGGGTATTTTTGAATATTTTAATATTATTTTCTAATTTTCGGAAATTAATTAAATAAATTATGAAATTGTGTTTTATTATAAATATAGGTGTTTAAATTAATTATAGGAATTTATTTGGAATTTTTATGAATTTCTAAGTATTTATTTTGAATTATTTGAGTTTATGTAATTTTGGAAAAATTAGGTTAATTATGTTTTTAATTAAAATTAATTGGTTAATTGAGTTTAATTATTGATATTATTGATAAATATGTTGATAAAATTAACTTTGGATAATTATACTATTTTTGGTGAATTTTTGAAGTAATTTTAGTATATTTATATATATAGGGGCATTTTGGTAATTTTACACAAAATTGGCAAAAAATGTAATTTAATTGGTTTTAATAGTTATTTAAGGTATAAAAATGATTTCTACAAATTATTTAGTATTTTTAAATAATTAAAACTATTTTTCGTGAATTATTTTCAATTATATATATAATATATGGTTTTACTAATAAAATGAGTTTTTATCGATTTTTAATGTGTTTTAAAGGTTAATTATGTAATTTTTATGTATAAAATGTATTTCTATGTTATAAGGGTATTTTTGGTATTTTTGAAATTGTTCTGTGTTTGTGGACCCCGATCGATAGACTGTAGTTTGGAGTCCGACCGAGGGGTTGTGTATGGGTTGTTGTGCCTGTTTTTTGAAGTGTGTTTCTTTGCAAGGTCGGCTCTACTCTTTGAGTAGAGAGATGTCCATTTTACAGGGGAGGTTCTATCGAATTTTCGATAGAATTCTCGTAAAACGTGATGTCCAGTCGAACCCTAATTTCGATTCAGTGTTTAATATTCTAGATCGAGTTTTAGGATTTTCTGTTAGGTTTATTCTGATTTCTGTCGTTATTGTTTGTTTAGTTACGCCGAGACCGAGGCCTAGTGGACTAGGCCCGTCGGATCCATCTCGTGGAGCGCACTAAGTGTGAGTTACTATTTTATATATATATGCTTTAGGATGCATGATTTTAGAAATATATGTTTTATTTTGATTAAATATGCATAAATAATGTGATTAGTATTTAAGTATATTTTTAGTTTATTTTTGGTTTATTTTCGGTATATATTAAATTATATGCATGTTTTATTAATAAATTATATTTAAAATATTTTTAAATATATTTCTAGCTTAATTTATAATTTAATTGGATTTGTTTGACGTATGTATACTCGAAATATACCTGGTTTACTTTTTGTATATTTTTAGTATATATATATATGGTTTATATTGTTATTTTATTTAATTTCATGCATCATTTATTTGTGAATGAATGTTTTATATTTATTAATGAAGGATATCAATAGAATGTGCTACCTAGTGGGCAGCACTATGACCGAATACGTACCGGTGTGCTTATAGCATTTAGGCTATATTACTAACCTATTTGTGGATAATGATTGGAATTGATTTATCTGATGTGTGAGATGTGATTTGGGTGTGATTGCTGGAGCTCGGTTGACCAAGTGTCTCGGGGCCAATCACACTGACAGTCAGACTGCTGGAGCTCGGTTGACTTAGTGTCTCGGGGCCAGTCTACTGTCCAAATGGAATAAGTGAATATAATTGGAATAAGTGAGCCTGTATGGCTAGAGTGTTGTCTAACACTATTTGAGGTTTCGATATTCTAGGGTTCTATTTGATCCTTCATAAACGCTGATTTTCAGTAAAATATATATAAAATGATTTTATTGCATCTGTGTGTATTTGCCTGTATATATACATATTAGATATATTCTGTTGACTGTATGCATTGTCATTTAGTGTGCATGTATATATATTATAGTAATTCACTCAGTGAGGTCTGACTCCCCTCCGTTAACTAATTTTTTCAGGAGAGTCATCATCTTCAGACCTCAGTAGCAGGCCTGTACGCCGGATTTCTTCCGCCCCGGCTTCTTTATGTAAACTGCTTATCTGAGTCTTGGGTTTATTTTATCTAGACACTGCAGTAGTCAATAAATATTTAAAGAGATGTATTATATTTGAATTGGATTTGTATTAAAGGAGTTTATATATATATGATGATGAGGATTTGATTTAAATCCAATTGATACATATGCTATTATTATATTTATGATTTTTTTATTTTCGCTGCATTATATATTGTTATTATTATTATTGCATGTTTTATTTTCTTTTTAGGCTTGCTACGGGTTCCGGATTTGAAAGAATTCCCGTTCCCTGGCGCCAATCATGGCCCCTGTTTCGGGTCGTGACAAACACTATCTTGACTAAAATTAACTAAGTTCAAGGAAAAATAAAAAATAAAAAGAAATTATAGACAACTTACAAATTAACAAGTAAAATCATCGAATCTAGAATGCTACTTTACACTTCTTCAAGGCCTTGAAGTCATCGATGATAGAATCTGAATCAAAAGTTTCAACAATTTCCTTTTCAATATGAACCCCACGCTATCTGTAAGATATTCGTCTTTCATTTTATTATAGAGTCTTGTCTTTACTAGTTTCATTGCTAAAAAGTTATGTTCTGTTGTAGTTGTAGAAATTGGAGAGTTGAAATAAGACGAATCAATCTATTAAGTAAAAAATAGAGCTCTGATTTGCCCGTTTCCACCAATGTTTTACAAAGTTCAGATAAAGTAGAAAAATTCTTCAATATAGGATTGTGAGGAGTATTAAGAATAAAATGTTAAAGCTGAAATCTCAAATTAATTTTCTCTTATTCAATAAAATCTAGAGGACAAAATTTCTCCACAAGCTTGCAAATATCATTAGCATTGAATGCTTTAGAAGCACCATTAAGAATCAAACATGAGCTCAGAGTTAAAAGCTCTATTGCTTCCTCACTTAATCTACTATTCAATTCTTATAATTATTTGTCTATAGTAATAAGAAATATTTCCACTCTATAATAATGCTCCAATGTCATTTGATCTTATTGGTGACATGCTCTATAAAAAGCATTGAAATTAGGAAAATCAATATGATGTTAACTTTCACCTATTTAAAAAAATCACCCCAACCATCTTCTCTAAATTTATAAATAAATGCTTTTGTAGTTCTAACTAATTGCATTGACAATGTCTTATGATTTCTATTGCAAAGCTTGACAAAAAACATTTATGATTCCCATTATCTCTTTCATCAAATGCAAAATGAATATAAATTCAAATGAAGTCATGAATTTATAAGCAACATAAGCATCTTCACATGGATCTATCTTCAATAATATCTTGAAGAACTAAAAAAGTTGCACCAAACATTTGTGTTAAATTATACATAGAATAAAAATAAAAGCCCCATCAAGTATCTCCAGCTCATCTCAAAGTAAAAATTTGATTTACCCTTTCCCTGTCTTAAGTTTATCAGATCTTGCAAGCAAGTTCAGTAGCCTTGGCAACCTTTAGTTTATCATTATGTCTATAAGAACCACAAATAATATTAATAACAAAAGACAAATTTAAAAAGAATTGATGAACTAGTATAATCTCCTTAGAAGCAACATCCAATGCAAGTTATAACCTATGGGCGAAACAATGCACGTAGTATACATATGGACAATCATTAAGAATTAATGCTTATTGTAATTCCACAAGTGCCAAGAGGGGGGGTGAATTACCTTTTTGAGAAATATGGGTAATTTTTTATTTTTCACAAAGAGCAAACTTAAAATAGAATTTGAGCTGAAATAAATGAAGATTATGAGTAATAAAAACACTAGGAATTTATAGAGGTTCGGCCCTTAAAGCCTACATCCTCTCCTCAACCACAAGTTGATAATTTTAATTCACTATCAATCTACTTCAAAGTATAGATTAAACCCTTACAAGCTGAAATCAAGTACCCAAGTCTTTTCCCAAGGCTCACACTCAAACCTAAGTGTTTTCATAAGGCTCACACTCTAACCCATGTGTTTTCAATGGCTCACACTCAAACCCACATGCTAAGAACAATCCTCTTAGCTTATAAGTGAATAAAACATTAATCTAACTCACTCAATCTCACTATTAAGCTTTTGAATGATGGTTTTAAACACTCACCAACCCACACTTAAGAACACTCTTGAGATAAATAAGAATTACAAGAATTAAAGATGAAGGCTTGGGTGGTTGAAGGATTAATTGAAGATTAAATGCTCAAAGATTTCTCTAAATGTGTTTGCTCAACTTCCTTTATTAGTTCTAGCTTTGTTCTTGGTGGCATTTAAACCCTCTAAAATAAAAAGAGTTGTTGGACAAGCATTTAATGTAAATAGAGTCATTTAAAATACCCAAGAAAGAGCAAGTCTGCACATTGTCATAATCATGACAAAATCATCATGATCATAATTCTGGAGGTGCCAAAGAAGAAATTTGAAATCCTGCACTATCATGATCATAACCATGGTGGTGATAAAGGTTGTGATATCTTTCTGCCAATTTTTGGATTTGGTCATCATAATCATAATAAAATAGTCATGATCATAATTTCGGCCGTAATGATCAGAACACTGGTGATGACAATGGTTGTGATAGCTCTCGGGAAGATTTAAAAATTTGCAATTTGAATCTTTATGATTTTATTTGAAAGATTTTTCTAATGATTAGGATTTACTTTGACCATATATAATGAAGATTCCCATCAAATTTAATCAATTTTGACTTTGGAACTCGATAAAAATTTGATCTTCCATTTTACCACCTTTTCATGATCATAATAAGTCTATCATGACTCATGATAGGGTTAGAGACTTAATAAAGTTAAAGTGCTAACTTTTTAAAACTTGACTTGTGCAGTTATGATCATAATGCTTTTATCATTGCTTATGCCACATATGATTATTGTGAATTTAATTAACCTGAATATAAACACTTAAGCACACAAATTAAATGCAATTTTACTTAATTTCTTGTAACCATAAAAAAATAACTGTTTTAACCCTCAAGGTTGAACACTTGTAAACCATTCCATTCTCCACGCATGTTGCTAGCACCATCATATCCATAATTGTGGATATTCTGAATATTAAGACTATTCTAAGAAAGAACAGTGCATAATTCCTTTTTAAGAGTCAATGATGTTGTGTCTCTAACATGAACCAAATAAAAAAATGCTCTCTTAAGATACCATTTTTGTTAACAAACCTTAAAACAAGATCCATTTGCTCTCTTTTAGACTCATTGCATGTCTTATCAATAATCACATAAAATTTGGAATCACTAATCTCTTCACATATATAGTTTTAAACTTTACTTGAAACAATATGAAGAATCTCCTTCTATATATAGTGTGAAGTATACTTAGAATTATAAAGAGCTTTTTCTAAAATGACTTTTGAAACTTCTTTATTATAGTTTGCTAATAATTCTACAATTTTAAGAAAATTACCCTTATTTTGTGATTTTGAGCTTTCATCATGGCCTCTAAATGCACATGTTTGAAAAGCCAACCACCTAATAGCATCAATAAAAGTCTTGAGGCACAATCTATTTTTAAAATTTCCTCTAAAGTTCTTACATTTATAATATTCTTAATATGTTGAGATTCATTCAACAAGTCTTCACTACATCTCATTGTAATATTATGTGTTGAATAAGAATCACTTATAATATGATTAATAAAAGCACATTTTTTCTATCATTTACCCTTTTCCAACTTCTAAATCCGTTTATGGTAATTATATTCGCACCTAGATCCCAACTTGGTTTTTTATTGAATAAATAACATGATAAGCAATAAGTAATATCTTTTTCTTTAGAATATTCTAACCAAGAAAGCAAAAGACTAAACCATGTAGCTAAAAACCTGCGAGGATGTTTACCTGAACTAAAGAGATGATATTTTTCAAGACGAAGCTAATAGGGTCCCATTTTCAAATAGGCTCTTCTTGCTTCATCTCTTTGGTTAACATCATAACTCCCAAATTTGAGGACATAATCTCGGATCATGTTCTAAGGAACTGATGTCAATTTATTTAATTTTCACTCTTTAAAACTTAGAAAGATGCTCTTTATGTTTGGTCCCTTCTTTTTAAAATTCCAATTAGTTTTATTTATATTTAAAGAATCATGATTTAATGTTAAAAGTGAAGGTGCTAAACTTTTAGGATCACCAACACTCTTTCTCTTGAAAAATGAATTAATAGTTTTTGGCTTAACCATGATAAAACCTAAACATTTAACAAATCATAAGAATAGCACTTGCCTTCAAAGTATAACAAAATTTAAATATGATAATAAGAGTAACAGAGAAAAATAAGATGAATTCCAAGTTGAAATCAAAATCAATAAAAGAATTCAGTTATGTAACCTTTCTCTAATTAAATAAACAAGCAATTAACAATTAATTAAATTCAATCTACCAACAAAATTAACAAAAATAATGGTTTTAATTTAAACTTTCCTCAAATAACAAGATAGATTGAAGAAAACTAGAAGAACCCTTCCACTCTTGTTAATTTTTTTTTTATTTTACGAACTAATGAAGAAAGCTTTGAAAGAGATACTTTTGTTCTTCCTTTGTTGGAAATGTAGTGGGTAAGCTAAAAGGATAGTTTTGATAGCTTAGAAGACTTGTTAATTAGAAGTTTTAGTCTTATATGCTTGTTAACTTAAGATATATGAAAGTCGAGCAAGTAATTGAATACAAATTAATTACCTACATGTCATATTTAACATTGGAACATATCTATATTTACTTGAATATTTTATTATAGGGGGGCCAAATATTAAGAATACATGAAAAAATTTTCATAATTTTAATTATATAATACATATAAAAAAATTTAAAATTTTTTTGGAGTTCTATATCCATTCATAGCTTCGCCTCTATATACAGGGCTGAAATAATATATAATATATGTTAATTTAGGGATTAGGACTAATTTGTTTGATGTCATTATGCGATAAAGTCAACGATGTTTATATTTTTAGTGGGTTGATCCTCCAGTTACGTAAGGTCAAAAGTAATTATCATCGGATTATTGAGCAAGATTGACATATTGGCGAAGGAAAATGAAAATTAAGAAAGAAAGTGTAATTTCCCTAAAGGGGGGTGAATAAGGCTTTTGAATAATTAAAAGAAAATTAAAGAAATTAAATAAGAATTAATTAAAGATTAAGGGAAAAAGAGAATGAACACACAAATTTAAGGAGTTCAATTAACCAATTAATTTTTATCTCTACCTAACTTATCCCTAAGTTAGGATTTTCAACACCCACTCCAATCTTATTACTTTAGATTGAGTTTATAGGAGTCTGTGGCTCACCCTTTAACCTTATGTAAACAAGAGTTTTCTTGGCTAACTCTAAAACAAAAAATCTAAGTGTTTTAGTTGGTTAACACTTGAACCAAATCCACCTAGAACTAGTTCCTCACTTCCCTTTCTTAAACCCAAGAAATACAAAAAGAAGGATAACCTAGTCTATCATAAAAACTACACTTAAGTGAAATTGATTACAAAGAGAAAATAAATTTTGAAGCTTTAGAGAATTGGATGCTATGAAGAATTTGTTTACCAATGTATTTAACCTATTAAATGAGGTTTAATGAAAAGTATATGTAGTGAAAAAAAAAAGGACATGGTTGTTAAAGCTCATTGAATTCATCTATAGTTTCATCTTCCTTTATTAATTATTCTTTAACTTTTTAAAGGAATTTGGTCAGTCTCGATCGAGATATTCAATATCCCAATCGGGACATTTAATAAATTTAATTATTGGAGCTATTAGAGCCATTAGGGATGAAAGAGATAGGAGGGTCCTGGTTAGGACTGTGCTAGGGATCAATGTCCCAAACACCATCCCGGTCAGGATCTGGACTTGGGATGAGTTCTATCCCATTTTTAAGAATTATTGAAATTTGTCTTGGTCTGGTTCGTCTAATCCTAGTTAGGATGCCATTGTCTCGAGTTATGTCTTGGTCGAGACGTGACCCGAGATGGGTTTTGTCCAAGGCACGAAATTTGCAAAATTTTGGGCTATTTTATCCCGATCTTGATCCTAATTTGGATGGAGCTTGGGAATGCATCCTAGACTTCAATTTTCTTGATTTTTCTTCATTATTTTATCTTCCTAAAGTTACCTAACTTATACACATATGTAGCATACATATTAGGTGCTCAAAATTAAGTTTGTTAAGGTAAAAATTAAGATTGATCATTGCTAAGGCCAACAATCTCCCCCTTTTTTATTTTGACAAACTTATTTTAAGTTTGAGAAAATAATTTAAATTGTAAGTGTGTGATGTTTTGAAATTCCCTTTTAATACATGAAATTCATTTTGAATTTTACTCCTCTTTAATATATGCATGGATAAATTAAATTAATAAGAAAGGAAATAATTAAAAATGATACTAATTGAAAATAAAAAATGATATCAAATGAAAAAAATTTAAGAGAGAATGACTTCAATTGAATTTATAAGTAAACAAACAAATTTACATATTCCTTTAAAATATTTCTCCCCCTTAAAAAAATGTTCTCCCCTTATGTTAAATAATAAGTTCAAATAAATAAATTCAATAAATAAATTCAAACACAAATACTACTTTTTCCCCCTTTTGTCAAAATGCAAAAAGATAAATAGAAATAAAATTGCATTAATTGAAAAGACAAGTACAAAGACGAATAATAAACTAAACATGAACTAAGACATAACAAAGCACAAGACACATTAACAACACATACACCGAAAATAAACTAAAAAGAAAATAAACATAAAACATAACAAACATAACTTATAAAGAAGATAACTAATCATCATGAGGAGCATCTTCTTAAATAGGAGGAGGAAGTGTGAATGGGGCATAGTTGTGAGCATAGCCTTATTGCTTATAAAGGTAATGCACATCATGTTGAAAATGGGCTATGTTTATGTCAACTTGATATAAAGAAAATCTTAATGAAAGAGGAAATCAAATGAGTATTTCATAACATATGTATCACTCTAAAAAAAATATAAGACATAGTAAAAATCAAAATAATCAATAAACATAATATAATTGTACATGATTCCACAATAGTTTGTGAAATTAAGGAATTCAACTATCAATTGAGTAATTTATCATATAATCAAGCCAAGCTAGGACCATCTATCATACCAAGCTCATTCTTAATAAAATTCAATCTTTCCTCATAAAAAGGCTTGGTAAAAACGTCCACTAATTGATGATATATATTAACAAATTTAAGATAAATATCACCATTTTGCACATGATCACATAAGAAATGATGTTTAATGTCTATATGCTTAGTTCTAGAATATTGAATGGGATTTTTATGAAGGTTTATGGTACTTGTATTGTCACATTTTATTGGAATGTGATTAATATCAATACCATAGTCCCTAAGTTATTGCTTTTGCCATAATACTTGTGAGCAACAACAACTAGCTGCTACATATTCCACTTCGATGGTGGACAAGGCAACCGAAACTTATTTCTTGCTAAAATAAGAAACTAAGCAATTACCTAAAAATTTGACAAGTTATGAAAGTGCTTTTTCTATCTAGCAAACTACCGACAAAGTCCACATCCAAATAATTAATTAGGTCAAAGGAAGAACTCCTACGATATAAAAGTCCTAAATGCAAAGTTCTACTAAGATATTTGAAAATTCTTTTAATACCACTTAAATGAGACTCTCTAGGACTAAGTTGAAACCTAGTGCATAAGTATATAGCAAATATAATATTTAGTCTAATTACGATTAAATGAAGAAGGGATTTAATCATACTTTTATAATGCTTTTCATCAACCAGTTTATCGTTCTCATCCTTATTGAGTTTAGTGGTGGTGCTCATAAGGGTCTTACTTGACTTAGCTCCATCCATGCTAAACTTTTTGAGAAAATCTATTAGGCAAATTCTGCAAGTGCACAGTTCACAACAAATAGTAAAGAGTGAGTGTGAGTATTGTTCCCATGAGCAGATTAATACCAAGTACCAGCCCTAATTATATTTCCACAATCTAACAAAATTGATTAATTGTAAAGAAATAATAAATCAACAATAAAAAATAGAAAACTTAAAAACTGAAATAATTTTTTTTAAATTAGATAATTAAAAAGCTACAGTCTGGATTTTCTTCATTAGCTATTACTTGGATTACAGGATCTTTTCATAATTCAATTCTTTAACTCAGTCAAAGGTAAACCACTCAAATTACCTAGAGTCTCTTCTGAGCTCATCTAAGAATACCAAAATCAATTACAACCTATTTTCATGGTCACGTTAATTAACTAGGGTTCATTAAGTTTTTTAGCGATTTATTACTCCTTGAAAGATTCGTCTACTTTTGTGATCAAGGTTCCTAAGTTTTACAAGTCTATGAGCTAATAGATCATGCAACTTTTGTTGTCTTTAATCTACCTAAAAATATGCATTCAATCAGGCCTAAAATCGAATACAAGACATTAAGCACAACTTGTAAAATTAACTAAAAATTAATTTATTAAAAGGAAATAAGAATCCAAATAAGTAATGGACTAGTTATGCAAATCCAAACCCTAAAAAGAGTTTAGCCACACATAATTTTTGCAATACACAAAAACATAATTGAAGGAATGTCACGACCCAAAACAGGGGCCATGACCGGCGCTAGGGAACGGGAATTCTTTCGAATCCGGAACCCGTAGCAAGCCTAAAAATAAAATAAAACATGCCATGATAACAGTAACAATATGATATGCAGAGGAAAATAAAAATCATAATATCATAATATCATCCATATCAACTGGATTTAATTCAAAATCTCATCACATAGATATATATAATCTTTAATACAAATCCAGTTCAATATAATACATCTCTCTAAATAAAATACATGAAATCCAATACTTTAATTCACAACTACTGCAGTGTCTAGATAAAATAAATAAGACTCAAGTAGACAATTTACATAAAGAAGCCGGGGCAGAAGAAATCCGGCGTATCGACCTGCTACTGAGGTCTGAGGAAGTTGACTCTCCTGAAAAATAGTCAACGGAGGGGAGTCAGACCTCACTGAGTGAATTACTATAATATATATACATACACACTAAGTGATAATGCATACAGTCAATAGTATATATATATAATATGTATATATACAGGCAAATTCATACAGATGCAGAAAAATCATTTTTATATATTTTACTGAAAAATCCCAATTTATGAAGGATCACATAGAACCCTAGAATATCGCAACCTCAGAAAATAGTGTTAAACAACACTCTAGCCACACCGGCTCACTTATTCCAAATATATCCACTTAATCCATTTGGACAGTAGACTGGCCCCGAGACACTAAGTCAACCAAGCTCCAGCAGTCTGACTGCCAGTGTGATTGGCCCCGAGACACTTGGTCAACCGAGCTCCAGTAATCACACCCACAAACCACATCTCACATATCGATAATCATAATCAAATCAATATCCACAAATAGTTAGTATTATAGCCTAAATACTATAGGCGTACCGGTACGTACTCGGTCCTAGTGCTGCCCACTAGGTAGCACGTTCTATTGATATCCTTCATCATTAATAATGTAAAACATTCATTCATAAAAATAAATGATGCATGAATGTAAATGAAATAACAATATAATCCATATATATACCGAAAATATACCAAAAGTAAACCAGGTATATTTCGAGTATATATACGTTAAATAAATTCAATCAAATTATAAATTAAGCTGGAAATATATTTAAAAACATTTTAAATATATTTTATTTACAAAACATGCATACAATTTAATATATACCAAAAATAAACCAAAAATATACTTAAATACAAATCACATTATTTATGCATTTTAATCAAAGTAAAACATATATTTCTAAATCATGCATCCTAAGCATGTATACATAGTACAGTAACTCACCTAATGCGCTCCACGAGACAGGTCCGACGGGCCTGGTCCACTAGCCCTCGGTCTCGGCGCAACTAAACAAGCAATAAATAACCGACATTAGAATAAACCTAACAGAAATCCTAGAATTCAATCTAGAGTATTAAACACAGAATCGAAAATTAGGGTTCGACTGGACATCACGTTTTACGAGAATTCTACCGAAAATTCGGCAGAACCTCCCCTATAAAACGGACATCTCTCTACTCAAAAGAGTAGAGCCGACCCTGCAAAGAAAATACACTTCGAAAAAAATGAGCTCAATACAATCAAAATCCCACGGTCGGACTCCAAACTACAGTCCACCGACCGGGGTCCACAAACACAGAATGATTCCAGATATACCGAAAATATCCTTACAACATAGAAATACATTTTATAGATAAAAATTACATAATTAACCTTGAAACACTGTAAAAACCGATTAAAACTCATTTTATTAGAAAAACCGTATATTATATATATAATTGAAAATAATTCCCGAAAAATAGTTTTAATTAGTTAAAAATACCAAATATTTTGTAGAAATCATTTTTATACCTTAAATAACTAATAAAACCAATTAAATTACATTTTTAGACAATTTAGGGTAAAATTACCAAAATACCCCTATATATATAAATATACTTAAATTACTTCAAAAATTCACCAAAAATCATACAATTATCCAAAATTAATTTTCTCAACATATTTATCAATAATATTAATAATTAAACTCAATTAACCAATTAATTTCAAATAAAAACACATTTAACCTAATTTTTCCAAAATTCCATAAACTTCAATAATTCAAAATAAATACTTAGAAATTCATAAAAATTCAAAATAAATTCCTATAATTCATTTCAACACCTAATTTAACCATAAACTCCAATTTCATAATTTAAATAATTAATTTCCGAAAATTAGAAAATAATATTAAAATATTCAAAAATACCCAAAAATCCAAAAAACCTCCAAAAATTCTACAAAAATTCATACATGAAGATTAAGCTACTAGAAACAATATTTGTGAAGGGAGTTTCCATGAATCATCCAATTCGAAGCTCAAAAAAATCAAAAACCCTAATAGGCCGAAATTGACAAATCGAAAACTAAGCAATTCTAGACCATTTTAGCTCAAACCAAAGCTAGAATCACACTCACCGGAGCTCAAGGAGAAGAAAGAGACTGGCGGTGTCGAAAACGGTGGCCGGAATCGGCGTGATCGACGGTGGATCGATTTTCGGCTTCTCCGGCCAAAATCGATCTCCCGACGTCGGAAACGGCCTCCTCAGGCGGCGAAATTGGTCGGGGAAGATGGTGGCACACCGGACGGCACACCCACGATGAAGGAACGGCACGGCAGTGACCGGAAATGGAGAAGGGAGAATCGGAGAAGAAGAAGAGGACTCGGGGGCAAATATGTAATTTTCCAATTCTTTTGTAATTTTGACAAATATATGTATATATATATACTTTATACTATATATTAAAATAATATTAAATTACACACATCAAATATACACCACACACATAAAATATTAATATTTTGATAATTTATACTAAATAAAATTAATTAAATAACAATAAAACAATTAAATACTTAATAAAATATTAGGGTAATAATAAACCCTAATTAAATAATTATACACACACATGCTTTATTTAATAATTTAAAAATACGCATGAGTTCATGCAAGTCCGTAAATACATTTAAAATAATTAATAATACATTGTTTACGTGAAAATTTCCCCGGAAATGCAAGTCCCGAGAAAATTTTACGTAAAACACTGGAAATAATACACAATAATTAAAATAGGTTTAAAATACATATTAACTCGTAAAAATATCATGTAAAATACAGAAATTATTAACACTGCATATCCCGGTACAGTGTAAAAAATATTTTTAAAAACACGGGATATTATAGTCTTCCCCCCTTACAGGAATTCGTCCCCGAATTCCAGAAAACAAGATCAAGAAGGAAAGAGATACGGGTAAGAAGCTCGCATCTCAGCTTCAGTCTCCCACGTATGCTTCTCAACTCTGTCGCTACGCCATAGAACCTTGACCATCGGAATCTGCTTCGATCGCAACTGTCGAACTTGAAAATCAACGATCGCCACAGGTTCTTCCACAAACGTCAAATCTTCACTCACTTCCACATTGTCAGGTTGCAACACGTGTGAAGGGTTTGAGATATACTTCCTCAACATCGAGATATGAAATACTGGATGCACCTGTGACATACTCGGAGGCAAATCCAACCGATATGCAACAGTGCCAACTCTCTCCAGAATTTCAAACGGTCCAATGTATCTCGGTGCTAACTTACCCTTCCTGCCAAATCTCATCACACCCTTCATCGGAGATACTTTCAGAAAAACAAAATCTCCAACCTGAAACTCCACATCTCTGCACCTAGGATCCGCATAACTCTTCTATTTGCTAACTGCGGTCTCTAACCTGCACTTGATCACGGCGACTTTCTCTGCAGCATCCTAAACCATCTCTGGTCCAGTCAAAACTCTCTCACCAATCTCATCCCAACTCAACGGGGATCTACACTTCCTTCCATACAACGCCTCATACGGTGTCATACCAATACTGCTATGGTAGCTGTTATTATATGCAAACTCAACAAGCGATAAATGATCATCCCAGCTACCTCCCAAATCCAGGACACACATCCTCAACATATCTTCCAGTGTCTGGATCATCCTCTCAGACTAACCATCTGTCTGAGGATGAAAAGCAGTACTGAAATCCAACCTAGTGCCCATCGCTTCCTGCAACTTCTGCCAAAAATGAGAAGTAAACACTGAACCTCTATCTGACGCAATGGACACAGGTACACCATGAAGGCACACAATATGCTTCACATACAACTTCGCTAATCTAGCAACTGAATATGTGGCTTTCACAGGCAAGAAATGTGCAGACTTCATCAATCTGTCTACAATCACCCAGATGGAATCGTATCCATCCTTCGAACAAGGTAAACCGACCACAAAATCCATAGCTATCCTTTCCCACTTCCACTCAGGAATAGGAAGAGGCTGAAGCTTCCCAGAAGGCTTCTGATGTTCGGCTTTCACTTGCTGACACGTCAAACACTTAGCAACATAATCAGCGACATCCTTCTTTAATCCATCCCACCAGTATAGATCTCTGATACTGTGGTACATCTTAGTAACACCTGGATGAACGTTGTAAGCTGTAGAATGTGCTTCCTCTAAAATCTCTTCTCTCAAATCATTCACGTCAGGAACACACAATCTACCACTGATCCACAACACACCATCATCATCAAGTGTGAAATCAGTGAACTTCCCTGCTCTGACATTCTCTGTAAGCTCTTCCAGAATAGGATCTCGGCTCTGAGCTGCTTTAATCCTATCCCTCAGTACAGATCGTACTTTAAACTGAGCTAACAGTCCACCTGATCTACTAATCTTCATCATCAGACCTTGATCCACCATCAGATGCAACTCCTGGATCAATGGTCTCCTCTCAACACCAATGTGAGCAAGACTACCTGAAGACTTCCTACTCAAGGCATCTGCTACCACATTAGCTTTACCCGGATGGTAAAGAATCTCGCAATCATAGTCCTTCAATAATTCCAACCATCTTCTCTGCCTCAAATTCAAATCTCGCTGCTGAAAAATGTACTTAAGGCTCTTGTGATCAGTAAATATCTCACAAGTCACCCCGTACAAATAATGTCTCCAAATCTTCAAAGCAAAGATCACTACAGCCATCTCAAGATCATGTGTGGGATAGTTCTGCTCATGCTTCTTCAACTGCCTCGAAGCATAGGCTATCACCCTTCCATTCTGCATCAACACACAACCAAGACCAATTCTAGAGGCATCACAGTAAACTGTGAACTTATCCACACTATTAGGCAAAGCTAATACTGGCGCTGTGGTCAACTTCTCCTTCAATAACTGAAAACTGTTCTCATAAGCTTCTGACCACTCGAATCTAACATTCTTCTGAGTCAAGCGAGTCATAGGGGCTACAATCCTAGAAAAATCTTGCACAAACAGCCTATAATACCCGGCTAAACCTATAAAACTCTGAATCTCTGTAACAGAAGTAGGTCTAGGCCACTCAGATACTGCCTCAACCTTCTGTGGATCAACCTGAACACCTTTAGACACTACGTGTCCAAGAAAAGAAACACTCTCCATCCAGAAATCACACTTCGAGAATTTAGCATAAAGCTGATGATCTCTCAGTGTCTGTAGTACAATCCTCAAATGATATACGTGCTCTTCCATACTCCTCGAATATACCAGTATATCATCAATGAAGACTACTACAAACTGATCCACATACGGTCTGAATACTCTGTTCATCAGATCCATAAAAGCTGCTGGTGCATTAGTCAAACCAAAAGACATCACCAGAAACTCATAATGGCCATATCTAGTGCGGAACGCTGTCTTAGGAATATCAGCTTCACTAATCCGCAGCTAATGATAACCTGACCTCAAGTCAACCTTAGAAAAGAACTATGCACCCTGTAACTGATCAAACAAATCATCTATCCTCAGGAGAGGATACTTGTTCTTCACTGTCACCTTATTCAGCTCTCTGTAGTCAATGCACAGTCTCAGGGTACCATCCTTCTTCTTCACAAACAAGACTGGTGCACCCCAAGGAGAAACACTAGGTCTAATAAAACCCTTATCCAACAACTCTTGCAACTGCTCCTTCAACTCTCTCAACTCTGCAGGAGCCATACGATAAGGTGGCATAGATATAGGAGTAGTACCTGGAACCACATCAATACAGAACTCAATCTCTTTATGAGGTGGTAAACCTGGCAACTCCTCGGGAAAAACATCAGGAAACTCACAAGCAACAGGAACATCTGTGAGTGACAACTTCTCCACTGACGTATCCCTAACCAATGCCAAATACCCCTGGCATCCCTTCTTCAACAACTTCCTAGCTGTAATAGCAGAAATAAGATTCTGAGGTGCTGAACTCCTATCACCAACAAACTTAAACTCTACTTCACCAGGAATTCTGAAAGTCACCTCCTTATTCCTGCAATCTACTACGGCAAAGTGCTGAGATAACCAATCCATTCCCAAAATAACATCAAACTCCATCACATCCAACAAAATCAAATCAGCGGGTAATTCTCTATCTCCTACGAGAACTGGACAACCAGAAAGAACAATATCGGCGTCCAAAGAATCACTCAGAGGAGTGGCAACAGACAAAGGAAAAGCCATCCTCGAAGCTTGCCAACAAGATTTAGAAGCAAAAACAGGAGAAACAAACGAATGCGTGGCACCCGGATCAAACAAAACCCAAGCATCCAGGTAACAAACAGAAACAATACCTGCCACGACTGCATTAGATGCCTGAGCATCCTGCTGAGTCAGATGAAAAACTCTGGCCTGACCTCGACCTCCCTGCTGACTGGTAGAAGCCTGGCCAACACCTTTGGCACCTCCTCTAGTACCTCTACCACGACTCTGCTGTTGAACAAACTGAGTGGAACTCTGATGTTGGGCTAGTGGTAACTGAAATGGCACGGGTGCTGCACTAGCAATCGACTGCTGTGGGAATCGCGGAATCTGCTGCTGCTGATACCCGGAATAAGGACACGATCTGGCAAAATGTCCTGTCTGCCCGCATCTGAAGCATGTCAGTGGTGTCAGATAACACGGTCCCTGATGGACTCTACCACAAGTCTGACAAACACTGGCCGCTGATCCAGAACTACGACCACTGCTGCTGCTCGAAGCACCTGACCCAAATCTGAATGATCTACGCTGACCTCCACGACCATGTCTACTGCTCCGATGCACTCATTGCTGCTGTCTCTGACTCTGCTGAGTCGAACCTCGTTGCTGACTACTCGAACCAACATAAAAACTCAAATATGGAGTAGCCTGCGATCCACTCGACTGAACTCCTAGCTGGTAATAATCAGGCATTGCTCCCTGCCTAACTAATCTCAGCTCGATCTCCTTAGCTAGCTCAATCACAGACTCGAGAGTAAGACCTGCTGTAGGCATACCAGCAAAAGCTGAACCCAAACCAGTAATGTACGTAGTAACAGCGAAATACTGATCTCGCATCAGATCCTCAGCATATCTACCCAACCGAAGAAACTCTCAGGTATACTCCTCTACAGATCGATCTCCATGAGAAATACTGGTCAGACGAAGATGATAGCTCAAACGAAGAGGCTCTGGACAAAATCTCCTCATAAACCGCTCTCGAAAATGAGCCCAGGTCATTGTCATCATATAAGGCTGGATCATCTGAATGAACCAATCCAAGGCTGGTCCCTCAACAGACAACTCAACGATCATGATCCTCTGGTACTCGGTATGAGCAGTCCGAGTCCTAGTCTCAATCGCATGCAGAAAATCTAAAGGATCAGAAGTACCATCAAACGCAATCCTGCCAACTCGGGCATAGAACAAAGCTGCCTCAGGGTCAGACATACCCTACTGATAGGCAGCCTGAACAGGCTGAACAACTGGAGGAACAGGAACATCAAACTCAGGCTCAACAGGCTCCTCGTCCTGTAACTCTCTCTGCCTACGGTGACCTGCCGCTCCTCGAGGTCTACCTCTGCCACGACCTCTACGTCTAACTGGCGGCTCAGGAGGTAAAACCTCATCCTGAAAAGACTCATCATCCTCGGCCTCAACGACCGGTGGAGCGACACGCGCTCGCCTCCTCATTCTGAAAAGACAAACGGAAAGATTCAGACAAAACAGACAATGGAGGAATAACGCTGAAAACTACAGCAAGGAATACTCATCAAGACATACTCGAACCTAATACACTGCAGTAGTCCAACAGAAAATGCAACTTTAAAACTAGGGCCACAACTCACATAACTAAGCCCTGACACAGAACTCCGCTCTGATACCAACTTTGTCACGACCCAAAACAGGGGCCATGACCGGCGCTAGGGAACGGGAATTCTTTCGAATCCAAAACCCGTAGCAAGCCTAAAAATAAAATAAAACATGCCATGATAACAGTAACAGTATGATATGTAGCGGAAAATAAAAATCATAATATCATAATATCATCCATATCAACTGGATTTAATTCAAAATCTCATCACATAGATATATATAATCTTTAATACAAATCCAGTTCAATATAATACATCTCTCTAAATAAAATACATGAAATCCAATACTTTAATTCACAACTACTGCAGTGTCTAGATAAAATAAATAAGACTCAAGTAGACAATTTACATAAAGAAGCCGGGGCGGAAGAAATCCGGCGTATCGACCTGCTACTGAGGTCTGAGGAAGTTGACTCTCCTGAAAAATAGTCAACGGAGGGGAGTCAGACCTCACTGAGTGAATTACTATAATATATATACATACACACTAAGTGATAATGCATACAGTCAACAATATATATATATAATATGTATATATACAGGCAAATTCATACAGATGCAGAAAAATCATTTTTATATATTTTACTGAAAAATCCCAATTTATGAAGGATCACATAGAACCCTAGAATATCGCAACCTCAGAAAATAGTGTTAAACAACACTCTAGCCACATCGACTCACTTATTCCAAATATATCCACTTAATCCATTTGGACAGTAGACTGGCCCCGAGATACTAAGTCAACCGAGCTCCAGCAGTCTGACTGCCAGTGTGATTGGCCCCGAGACACTTGGTCAACCGAGCTCCAGTAATCACACCCACAAACCACATCTCACATATCGATAATCATAATCAAATCAATATCCACAAATAGTTAGTATTATAGCCTAAATACTATAGGCGTACCGATACGTACTCGGTCCTAGTGCTGCCCACTAGGTAGCACGTTCTATTGACATCCTTCATCATTAATAATGTAAAACATTCATTCATAAAAATAAATGATGCATGAATGTAAATGAAATAACAATATAATCCATATATATACCGGAAATATACCAAAAGTAAACTAGGTATATTTCGAGTATATATACATCAAATAAATTCAATCAAATTATAAATTAAGCTGGAAATATATTTAAAAACATTTTAAATATATTTTATTTACAAAACATGCATACAATTTAATATATACCAAAAATATACTTAAATACAAATCACATTATTTATGCATTTTAATCAAAGTAAAACATATATTTCTAAATCATGCATCCTAAGCATATATACATAGTACAGTAACTCACTTAATGCGCTCCACGAGACAGGTCCGACGGGCCTGGTCCACTAGCCCTCGGTCTCGGCGCAACTAAACAAGCAATAAATAACCGACATTAGAATAAACCTAACAGAAATCCTAGAATTCAATCTAGAGTATTAAACACAGAATCGAAAATTAGGGTTCGACTGGACATCACGTTTTACGAGAATTCTACCAAAAATTCGGCAGAACCTCCCCTGTAAAACGGACATCTCTCTACTCAAAAGAGTAGAGCCGACCCTGCAAAGAAAATACACTTCGAAAAAAACGAGCTCAATACAATCAAAATCCCACGGTCGGACTCCAAACTACAGTCCACCGACCGGGGTCCACAAACACAGAATGATTCCAGATATACCGAAAATATCCTTACAACATAGAAATACATTTTATAGATAAAAATTACATAATTAACCTTGAAACACTGTAAAAACCGATTAAAACTCATTTTATTAGAAAAACCGTATATTATATATATAATTGAAAATAATTCGCAAAAAATAGTTTTAATTAGTTAAAAATACCAAATATTTTGTAGAAATCATTTTTATACCTTAAATAACTAATAAAACCAATTAAATTACATTTTTAGACAATTTAGGGTAAAATTACCAAAATACCCCTATATATATAAATATACTTAAATTACTTCAAAAATTCACCAAAAATCATACAATTATCCAAAATTAATTTTCTCAACATATTTACCAATAATATTAATAATTAAACTCAATTAACCAATTAATTTCAAATAAAAACACATTTAACCTAATTTTTCCAAAATTCCATAAACTTCAATAATTCAAAATAAATACTTAGAAATTCATAAAAATTCCAAATAAATTCCTATAATTCATTTCAACACCTAATTTAACTATAAACTCCAATTTCATAATTTAAATAATTAATTTCCGAAAATTAGAAAATAATATTAAAATATTCAAAAATACCCAAAAATCCAAAAAACCTCCAAAAATTCTACAAAAATTCATACATGAAGATTAAGCTACTAGGAACAACATTTGTGAAGGGAGTTTCCATGAATCATCCAATTCGAAGCTCAAAAAAATCAAAAACCCTAATAGGCCGAAATTGACAAATCGAAAACTAAGCAATTCTAGACCATTTTAGCTCAAACCAAAGCTAGAATCACACTCACCGGAGCTCAAGGAGAAGAAAGAGACCGGCGGTGTCGAAAATGGTGGCCGGAATCGGCGTGATCGACGGTGGATCGATTTTCGGCTTCTCCGGCCAAAATCGATCTCCCGACGCCGGAAACGGCCTCCTCAGGCGGCGAAATTGGTCGGGGAAGATGGTGGCACACCGGACGGCACACCCACGGTGAAGGAACGGCACGGCAGCGACCGGAAATGGAGAAGGGAGAATCGGAGAAGAAGAAGAGGACTCGGGGGCAAATATGTAATTTTCCAATTCTTTTGTAATTTTGACAAATATATGTATATATATATACTTTATACTATATATTAAAATAATATTAAATTACACACATCAAATATACACCACACACATAAAATATTAATATTTTAATAATTTATACTAAATAAAATTAATTAAATAACAATAAAACAATTAAATACTTAATAAAATATTAGGGTAATAATAAACCCTAATTAAATAATTATACACACACAGGCTTTATTTAATAATTTAAAAATACGCATGAGTTCATGCAAGTCCGTAAATACATTTAAAATAATTAATAATACATTGTTTACGTGAAAATTTCCCCGGAAATGCAAGTCCCGGGAAAATTTTACGTAAAACACTGGAAATAATACACAATAATTAAAATAGGTTTAAAATACATATTAACTCGTAAAAATATCATGTAAAATACAGAAATTATTAACACTGCATATCCCGGTACAGTGTAAAAAATATTTTTAAAAACACGGGATATTACAAGGAATTAAAGAAGAACAAGAAATAATAGTTTAAGCTCTTGAATCTTGCATTAATCTTCTTTAATCTCCTTTGAATGTGTCTTTAAAAGTGTTTCTAAATGATCAAGAATGAATGAAAACATCTTTTTTTATCCCTTTTTATATCCAAAACTTAATGGAAACCTAATTTGACTTGAATTCCTGAGTTTCCTCCAAAAAGGAAACTTTCTCTTGCTCGACATGGCTTAAGCATAACCATATACGGTTTCAATCATGGTTGTGCTTAAGCCATGCTGATCTTCTTGTATTTCTTCAATTCGCATCGAAGAGGGCACGATTTTGAGCATGCTTGTGCTCCATCCCGTGCCTCAAATCCTTCAATTTTAGTGGTTGACATAACTTTTAGTATGGTCATACTTAAGCCATGCTGCTTTGATTATTCTACTAAAACATGACATGGGCACAAGCACGCCCATGTTCAACATTCTTTGACCATTTAGGCTTCCTTTGAAATCTTTCAAATAAACTAAAAAGGGGAAACTTTTATTAATATCAATTAAAAACTCCCAAATAAACTAAAAATAAATAGGAAACTATAATGAAAGTTAAACTTAAATAAATGCCTAATTAAGCCTAAATTCTTTCCAATTAAAACTAACTATTCATTCAAAATTCATTAAAATTCAAATCAAGAACATATGCAAAATTAAACAATAAATTCCCTCATACTAGTGCTTTGCTTGTCCTCAAACAAAAATCAGATATAGCAATTTAAACACTAGCTCAACTATAACCAAAGAGTTATAATTTCTAAGACATACAAGTCGACAACACCGAGACTGAAATAGTGTTTACTAAAGAAAATAATCAGATAAAACAATTTACTAATCACAACACAAGCACATAACCTATTTGAAATCCAATGAACATAACCTTAAAAGAAAAACAAAATTGGTTGTAAATGCGTTTTACACTCCATTTCACAACATCTTTCATTTTTTTTAACGAGTGCTTTTTATGCTCCATCATATTTTTTTTCTCTCTAATCAAATCTTTCCACTTTAGTAATCCTCCACCATTCTCGTGCTACTAAGCATAGATATTGCTATGTAGGTCTTTTGGATCCTTTTACTCTACTTATAGCATTGGAGTAGATTTAGAGCATGTAAAAATTTAGAATTAAGCTTTGCTCTTATTAAAGAAAAGAGAGATTTTTTTTTTACATTTTCATACAATCTCTTAATTTCATACTCAAATTCAGTCTTTCAGTTCATGCTTAGGTTATAAGAACTAAAACATACATACATACATAAAGACCACGTTTAATTATCTTAATTAATAAATCATTCAATATTTGAATAATTGAATCGAAAAATGCAAACTTATACACTATCACCTTTAAATCAAAATTGAGCTTCAATTTTGCACACATTGAAACAAAAAGTTTTAAGGACAAGCATCACAACAAATGTGGAGAAATCAAAGTAAAAGTTAAAGAATCTTATTATGTTTTTAAATTTTTTTATTTTCTTAATTTAACTAATACACATGCAAAAGTAAATAAAAAACACAAACATAAAACATAAAAATATTATCCTAATATTTGACATCCTCCCCCACACTTATCTATAACATTGTCCTCAATGATAAAAATATTAAAATAAGAAAAAGAAAATGAGGACTTCCCTAATAAGTTTGTTCTTCCTTTAGTACTTGCTCCAAATGTTGGATGACTTTCAAAATAAAATAATAAAAATTAAGAAAACTAAAAGAGAAAACCAAACTAAAAATAGACTTAAATAAAATAAATAAATCAAAACACATTGGGTTGCCTCCCAATAAGTGCTTTTTTAGAGTCATCAGTTGGATAAAATCTTTATTTGATCATTAATGAGGATTGATTAAAGAATAATCCTCCCCCACTTGAGCTCGCTTATTTGGGACTTAGAAAGCAAATGAAAATTTCTTAAAATCCATATCCTTTATAGCATTTTTAATTTACCACTCTTTAGTTTCTTTCTTTAGGGGTCCCTTTTTCTTCTTAACCTTTTTTGTTGCTTTCACCTCTTTAGTATTACGAATGATGAACGTCTTTAGCACAAACCTTAACTACATCCACCTGAAAACAAGAAGTCATTAACGGAGATTGTTGTGCCATTTTGAATACATCAAACTCAACCTTCTCTTCCTTAACTTCAAAATCTATCTTTCCTCTATTGACATTAATGATAGCTCCAGATGTAGCTAAGAAAGGACATCTTAGGATAATAGGGATATAAGAGTCTTTTTCCATCTCAAGAATC
Organism: Mallotus nudiflorus; assembly: GCA_947683625.1. NCBI lineage: Eukaryota > Viridiplantae > Streptophyta > Magnoliopsida > Malpighiales > Euphorbiaceae > Mallotus > Mallotus nudiflorus. Next base: position 1,410,367 of record CANTUR010000239.1, read on the forward strand.
ATAAAATCACAAGGGACATAAAAGTGTCCCACTTTGACTGATATATCTTCCAAAATTCCTTTAGGATAGACTATAGATTTGTTCACTAGTTGTAAGGAAATATTTATAGGTTTGGGTTCACCTATGTTTAATTTCCTGCATAAAGATAAAGGTATTATGGTTACACTAGCCCCTGAATCACAAACAACCTTACCAATAGCTAATTTTCCAATAACACAAGGTAAAGAGATACTCCCTGGATCTTTAAGTTTTGGAGGGAGCTTATTTCTGATCGCAACACTGTATTCTTTATTCATTGGTATAGTCTCATAATCCTCCCACCTCCTTTTATTAATAATGATGTCTTTGAGGCATTTGGCATATTTTGGCATTTGGGTGACTGCCTCTAATAGGGAATGGTTATATCTAATTGCTTGAATACCTTTAAAATTTTCTAAAACTGCTTGTCAAGTGCCCCATTACCCATCCTTGAAGGAAAAGGTAAATAATGTGCCTTTGTCTTTTTAGGCTCTTGATGCAACTCATTACTCCTTAGCTTCTCTTCTTCTTTTGGTAGTTGATTTGGCTTAACTTTTGATTCCTTAATTTTATGCTCAACTTCAGGCAATTGCTTCCCACTTCATGAAGTTATTACATTCATATATTCTCTTAGGTTCTCAAATTGACTAGGAAATTTCCCATTTATTGAAAATTAAAAGAGCTTGCTTGTGATGCTATTTAGTGTTCTAGCATCTTATTATGTGTAGACGGCGAGGTTTAGCGCGCTTCTAAGATTTTAGCAACCACGACACTGCTTGAGCTCAGGGCTCTAAAGAACACACTAACCACTGTCACAAAGACATGGCGTGGAGATGAGGAGTCGCCACCTAGGGTAATAACTGGGACAAATTGAAAAGGTGTTACTCGATTTCCTAAAAGAAAGCTAGTACCACAACTAGGAGATTCTGGATACGAAATACCAACTTCTTTCAGTCTTGTGTTCATTTAGAATTACTTTATTAATTATTGTCTTACTCTCTATTTACATGCAATTTCATATAAACCCAAAACAATAAACTCCAAGGCAAACTAGTCATGAAATATACAAGCAAATAATGCATTCAATAAATCACATAATCTCTAAGTTAGTCTAATCTACATAGATTTAAATAAATGAGTTAAATCTAAATGTTTTAAATTATAAGTGAACCTAAAGACCTAATTCCTTTTGATTTTAATTAAATGAACCTAAGTCTACTAATTTTAATAAAAATGGGCCTAATTTTACATGTTATAAAGGTATTTAAATTAGTAGGCTTAATTCTACATGTTTTAATTAAATAGTGATCTTAAATCTACAAACTATGAAAAAGGTTTAAATTAAGTGAGCTAAGTCTAAATTAATTAAACAAAATTAGGTGGGCTTATGTATAATTAACTAAATGGGCCTAAGGATATTTATAACCTGAAATCTAATTAATTATGAATCTAAAGGTATATGTTAATTAATTAAACCTAATTAATTATAGAATGAGATGGGCTAAAAGAATTACCTAACCTTAAATAAATAAATCAAGACCTAAAGTGGGCTTAAGGCCCAAAACATATAAAAAAAATAAATAAAACCCAAAAACAAATAAAAACATAAAAGAAACAATTAAATAAGATCAAACAAATAATTAAATTAATCCTTACTAAAACCCTAATTTTTATTAACATGCAACCTAAATTAATATACTTCCTCCATTGATTTTAAATAATTACCTAATTGAAATCTGATTTTAAACCAATTTTAATCAAAATAAACATGCAACCACACATATAATTTTATTACTCCCACTATCGGGGCTATTACATTAATTCATAAAATAAATAATAAAATAAAAATAAAGCAATAAAAAAATAAAGATAACAAAAATAAAACAAAACCCTAGAAACTAAGTCTTTACAAGGCTTTATCCATAATCTTCCACGGACTTCTCATGAAATTCATCCCTCCCACATGATCATCATGCGTTTCCTCCATAATCACTATAAAAATAAGATAAAACAATGATTAATGAATAAATTATGATAATAACTTGAAAGAATAATAATAAAAATAATAATGTAAAATAATCAAATAAATAAATAATAGAAGAAGATTATATGCTTATGGATGATTTAGGGTGCTCATCAGATTGGTAATTCATCGTTCTTGACAAATCTTTGAATCATTTTCTTTAAAAATTCTTCACGAGTCTTGAATTAATTGTTAAATTAAAAGGAATTTTTTGGTAAAAAAATAAACTCAAGAATACAATCACATTTTTTCTTCTCCCGTCTCTCCTCCTTCTTTCTCTTTTCTTTTCTTTTCTACGCCCTTTTTTTTTTGGCTTTTTCCTCCTCTCCTACTGCTTCCCTTCCTTTCCTTTTATAGTAGAACTAGGAAGCCTAACCCTAATCCTAATGTAATTCTAATTCCTAAAGTGTATTTAGAAATTTTAAAACGGGTAGGATTGAGTTAATTAAGAAGTTTAAACCAATTAAAACATTGAATTGGAAATAATTAGAAATAGGAAAAAAATGAAGATATATATATATATATATATATATATATATATATTAACATTTAATTACAAAAAGGCCCTCAAAAAAATTTAAATTTTACAATTAGGTCCTAAAAAGAATTTTGCGATTAGTCCCTAAAAACATTATATCCTTCCTTTAAAAGCCCTTAGAATTTTTTAAAGATTAAGTATCAAAGACATTTTCATCACCGGAGTCCTTTGTTGCATCCATAACATATCATCCCAAAATTGGGTGTCTACATTGTGTGTGGCTAACTTTTCCAACTTGGCATCAATTCACTTGAAATTTTCCTCGTGCTACTTAAGACTCTTTTGAATAATTTGATTTACCTTGTTATATGATTGGATGAAGTTCCCTATCACTATCTCGAGGTTGGACTTAGGTTTAGGTTAAGGATAAGTGCTCTTTTATTGAAAACCTAGTGGTATTTTGTAACTTTAATTTACGTTTGAGTTCCCTCCTTGATTAAAGCGGGTTAAATTGTATACCCTAATCTCTAAGGACTTAGCATAGAGCAAGTAGGGTGTCGAACACTCGGGAATTTGATCAATTCTATGCATATAAATATTAGGAACAATTCCTTTCAAATCAATTATGGAATAACCAATAGCATTCTTATTTTTATTCAATTCATCACATAAAGCATCAACATTATCACTAGGCAAGGATGAGTTAATAATAAAAGGAAATTTAAAATTAGAGTCAAGAAATGCATATCTTAGATTTGATGGCAAAGGCTTGAGCTCCAATTTGACTCCTTCACTTGATGTAGTATCTTTTGGATCATCCTCTCTTTTTAAAGGTTCAAACCTTGATGGCCGACGTGAATGTTGATATGTAGTCACTTCCAGAAGATGCTCATTAACTTTTGGCACCATGTTTATTTCCATAGGATTTTGCTTCAAATGCTTATAAATCATTTCTTCAATTCACTCATCAATAATATCTATGGATTCAATTCAGCTTGCTACTTCATGATTTTGAACACATCAAATTCCATATGCTCATTATCCACTTCCAATGTGATCTTTCCTTTCCTCATATCAATAATTGCTCCTGTTGTCATTAAAAATGGTCTTCTAAATAATATCGAAATCTCAAGATCTTCCTCCATTTCTAAAACAACAAAATCAGTTGGGATCATAAACTGACCCACTTTAGTTGGCACATTCTCAAGAATGCCAAGTGGATAAGTGATAGACTTGTTCGCCATGGATAAACACATATTGGTAAGCTTAAGTTCTTCTAAATCAAGCTTTTTATAGATAGAATAGGGCATAAGGCTAACACTAGCACCAATATCACATAATGTTTTATCAAAATAAGTAGCTCCAATGACACAAGGAACCATGAAACATCCGGGATCCTTGAGCTTTGGGGGTGACTTAGAGTACATTGCCTTAGACTCTTCAACAAGGGATATTAAGCCATAATCTTGAAGCTTGTTCTTATGATTTATAATATCTTTCAAAAATTTACCCCATGCTGGTATATCTCTTATTGCTTCCATAAATAGTATAGTAATGGTAAGTTCCTTGAGGTAATCGAGGAACTTGCCAAATTGTTTATCCAAATTTTACCTTACGTACCTTTGAGGAAAAGGAAGTGTTTTGAAATCTACTTTGGGTTCTGTAATATCCCGAGTTTTTAAATATTTTTAAACTGCATCGGGATATACAGTGTTAATAATTTTTGTATAGATATTTATGATATTTTATGAGTTTGATACTTATTAAAGCTATTTTTAATTATTTTTAATTATTTTAAGTACTTTAAGTAAAATTTTCCCAGGAATATTATTTTCGGGGAAATTGACACATAAATAATTTAATACTAATTATTTTGACTAGTTTTACAAATTTGCATGAACTCATATATAATTTTTAAGTGCTAAATAAAATGTATATATGTGTATTTATTTAAAATAAATTAGGATTTAATTAATTACCTTAATTTTTATTATTTAGTTTTAATATTAATTATAAGTGTAAAAATTATTAAAATATATCAAAAAATTATTATGTGTGGTGTATAATTATTTAAAATATAATAATATATAGTATTATAACTAAAGTTAAAGTTATATATATATATATATATATACAAAATTAAAAGTTGGTTAAATTTACAATTCGTGCCATTCGAACCTCCCAAGCTCCCGATCGTCCCCATTCGAAATCCGGCCGCTGCAACTCCTTCTTCTTCCCATCAGTGTGCCTCCCGCCATGCCACCATCATCCACAACCATTCCCAACGCCTGAAGCTCCCTATTCTGGCCTGTTTTGGCCGAAAAATCAAAGAGAAGCCGAAACTCAATCAAGCTCAGATCAACATGATTCCGGCCACCAAACTCAACGCCACCGGTCTCTATCTTCTCCTTGAGCTCCGGTGAGTGTGATTCCAAGCTTTATTTCACTTAAAATGGTCTAGGCCTATTAGGGTTTCTGAATTTTTTTAGCTTCAATTTGGTTGATTCATTAAAACTCCCTTCACAAACTTCACATGCTATAATTTTTATGGAATTTTTTGAAATTATTTTGATTTTTGGGTATTTTTGATTATTTTATAAATATTTTCTAATTTTTGAAAATTAATTAATTAAATTATGAATTTATGTTTTATGGTAATTATAGGTGTTAAAATGAATTTTTGAAATTTATTTGTAATTTTTGTGAATTTTTATATATTTATTTGGAATTTATTAAGTTTATGTAAATTTGAAAAAATAGGTAATTATTGTTTAATTGAAATTAATTGGTTAATTGAGTATATTTATTGATATTATTGAAATATATGTTGAGAAAATTAATTTTAAGTAATTATATTATTTTTGGTGAATTTTTGATTAATTTTAGTAAATTTATATATATAGGGGTATTTTGGTAATTTGACACTAAATTGGTTAAAAATGTAATTAAATTTGTTTTAATAGTTATTTAAGGTATAAAAATGATTTCTACAAATTATTTAGTATTTTTAATTAATTAAAACTATTTTTCGTAAATTATTTTCAAATTATATATATAATATACAATTTTTCTAAATAAATGAGTTTTTATCAGTTTTTAATGTGTTTTAGGGTTAATTACATAATTTGGATTTATAAAATGTATTTTTAGTATATAAGGGCATTTTCGGTATTTCTGTAGTGTTCTGTGAATTATGGACCTCTGTCAGTAAATTGTAGTTTGGAGTCCGATTGAGGGATTTTGGTTGTGAATTCTATGTTTATTTTTGAAGTGTGTTTCTTTGCAGGACCGGCTATACTCTTTGAGTAGAGAGATGTCCGTTTTACAGGGGAGATTCTGTCGGATTTTCGGTAGAACTCTTATAAAACATGATGTCCGATCGAATTTCCATTCTAATTTTATGTCTAGTATTCTAAATTGAGTTTCTAGGAATTTCTATTAGATTTATTCTGATTTTCTGTTGTCATTTGTTTGTTTAGTTGCGTCGAGACCGAGACCTAGTGGACTAGGCCCGTCGGACCCATCTCGTGGAGCGCAATAAACAGTGAGTTATTATTATTATTATTATTATTATTATTATTATTATATATATATATATATATATATATATATATATGTTCTAGGATGCATGATTTTAGAAATGTATGATTTATTTTGATAAATATGCATAAATGATTTAAGTATTACTTAGGTTTACTTTTGGTATATTTTGGTATATTTTAAAACTATATGCATGTTTTATTAATAAATTATTCTTAAAATGTTTTAAGTATATTTCTAGTTTATTTTACAATTATATTGGATTTATTTGGCGTATATATACCCGAAATATACCTAGTTTACTTTTAGTATATTTCTAGCATATATATGGTTTATGTTGCTATTTTATTGAAATTCATGCATCATTTATTTATGAATGTATGTTTTATATTTAAAATGAAGGATATCAATAACGTGCTACCTAGTGGGCAGCACTAGGACCAAGTACGTACCGGTACGCCGATAGCATTTAGACTATATTACTAACCTATTTGTGAATATGTATTGGATTTGATTAATTGATATGTGAGATATGATTTGGGTAGTGTGATTGCTAGAGCTCGATTGACCAAGTGTCTCGGGGGTAATCACACTGACAATCAGACTGCTGAAGCTCGGTTAGCTTAATGTCTCGGGGCCAGTCTACTGTCCAAATGGAACAAGTGAACTTATTTGGAATAAGTGAGCCTGTTTGGTTAGAGTGTTGTTTAACATTGTTTTGAGGTTGCGATTTTCTAGGGTTCTATTTGATCCTTCATAAACAATGATTTTCAGTAAAAATGTATAAAATGATTTTATCACATCCGTGTGTATTTGTTTGTATAAATACTTATTACATATATATATTGTTGACTGTATGCATTGCCATTTAGTATGCATGTATATATATTATAACAATTCACTCAGTGAGGTCTGACTCCCCTCCGTTAACTATTTTTCAGGAGAGTCATCGTCTTCAGACCTCAGTAGCAGACCCATACGCCGGATTTCTTCCGCCCTGGCTTCACTATGTAAACTGCTTATCTGAGTTTATTTTATAATCTAGACACTGCAGTACTTGTAAAATTTTTAAAGGGTTATGTATTATATTTGTGTGAGTTATGTACTTTAAGGATTTGAACTGGATTTGTATTAAAAGATTATTAATATATGAGATAAGGATGTTCAATTTAATATCATTGGCAGATTATTATTTTATTTTATTTATGATTTATTTCCACTGCAAATTATTTTAACTATGTCATTATTATTATTGCATGTTTTATTTTATTTTTAGGCTTGCTACGGGTTCCGGATTCAAAAGAATTCCCATTCCCTAGTGCTGGTCATGGCCCCTGTTTTGGGTCATGACAAAGTTGGTATCAGAGCATGGTTTTGTGTCAAGGCTTTAGTTGAGTGAGTTGTGGCCCTAGTTTCAGTGTTGTGTTTTCTTTTGGAAACTACTGCAGTGAATTAGGTTCGAGTATGTCTTAATAAGTATTCCTTGCTTTAGTTTTCTATATTATTCCTCCATTGTTTGTTTTGTCTGAATCCTTTTGTTTGTCTTTTCAGAATGAGGAGGCGAGCGTGTGTCGCTCCACGAGTCGTTGAGGCCGAGGATGACGAGTCTTTTCAGGATGAGGTTTTACCTCCTGAGCCGCCAGTTAGACACAAAGGTCGTGGCAAAGGTAGACCTCGAGGAGCGGCAGGTCACCTAGGCAGAAAGAGATACAGGATGAGGAGCCTATTGAGCCTGAGTATGAGGATATTCCTGTACGTCCAGCTATTCAGCCTATTCAACCTGCCTATCAGCAGGGTATGTTTGACCCTGAGGCAGCTCTGTTTTATGTTAGAGTTGGCAGGATTGCCTTCGATGGGACTTTTGATCTGTTAAATTTTCTGCACATGATTGAGACTAGGACTCGAATTGCTCACACCGAGTACCAGTGGATTATGATCGTCGAGTTGTCTGTTGAGGGACCAGCCTTGGACTGGTTTATTTAGATGATTTAGCCTTATATGATGACGATGACTTGGGCTCAATTTCGAGAGCGATTTATGAGGAGATTCTGTCCAGAGCCTCTCCGCATGAGTTATCATCTCAGATTGACCAGCATTTCTCACGGTGATAGATCAGTAGAGGAGTATACCCGAGAGTTCCTTCGGTTGGGTAGATATGCAGAGGATTTGATGCGAGACCAGTATTTCGCAGTCACTACCTACGTCACCGGATTGGGTTCAGTATTTGCTGGTATGCCTACAGCGGGCCTTACTCTGGAGTCTATGATTGAGTTGGCCAAGGAGATTGAGCTGAGGCTAGTTAGGTAAGGAGCGATGCCTGATTATTACTAGATGGGTGTTCAATCGAGTGGATTGCAGGCTACTCCGTATTCGAGTTTTCATGTTAGTTTGAGTAGTCAGTAGAGAGGTCTGACTCAGCAGAGTCAGAGACAGCAGTAGTGAGTGCATCGAAGTAGTAAACATGGCTGTGGAGGTCAGCGTAGACTATTCAGATTCGGGTCAAGTGCTTCGAGCAGTAGCAGTGGTCATAGTTCTGGGTCAGCTGCCAGTGTTTGCCAGACCTGCAACAGAGTCCATCAGGGACCGTGTTACCTGACACCACTGACATGCTTCAGATGCGGGCAAACAGGACATTATGCTAGATTGTGTCCTTATTTTGGGTATCAGCAGCCGAAGATTCCATAATTTTCACAGCAGTCGATTGCTAGTGTTGCACCCGTTCCATTTCAGTTGCCTCCAGCCCAGCATCAGAGTTTTACTCAGCTTGTTCCATAGCAGGGTCGTGGTAAAGGTGCCAAAGGTGTTGGCCAGGCTTCTACCAGCCAACAGGGAGGTCAAGGATAGGCCAGAGTTTTCCATCTTACTCAGTAGGATGCTCAAGCATCTAATGCAGTTGTGGCAGGTATTGTTTCTATTTGTTACCTGGATGCATGGGTTCTGTTTGATCCGGGTGCCACACATTCGTTCATTTCTCCTATTTTTGCTTCCAAGTCTTGTTGGCAAGCTTCGAGGATGGTTTTTCCTTTATCTGTCACCACTCCTCTAAGTGATTCTTTGGACACCGATATTGTTCTTTCTGGTTGTCCAGTTCTCGTGGGAGATAAAGAATTATCTGCTGATTTGATTCTGTTGGATGTGATGGAGTTTGATGTTATTCTCGGTATGGATTGGTTATCTTAGCACTATGCCATGGTGGATTATCGGAATAAAGAGGTGACTTTTAGAATTCTTGATGAAGAAAAATTTAAGTTTGTGGGTGATAGGAGTTCAGCACCTCAGAATCTTATTTCTGCTATTACAGCTAGGAAGTTATTGAGGAAAGGATGTCAGGGATATTTGGCATTGGTTAAGGATACTTTAGTGGAGAAGTTATCACTCACAGATGTTCCTGTTGCCTGTGAGTTTTCTGATGTTTTTCCTGAGGAGTTGCCAGGTTTACCACCTCATAGAGAGATTGAGTTCTGTATAGATGTGGTTCCAGGTACTACTCCTATATCTATGCCACCCTATAAAATGGCTCCTACAGAGTTAAAAGAGTTGAAGGAGCAGTTGCAAGAATTATTGGATAAGGGTTTCATCAGACCCAGTGTTTCTCCTTGGGGTGCACCAGTCCTGTTTGTGAAGAAGAAGGATGGTACCCTGAGACTGTGCATTGACTACAGAGAGCTGAACAAGGTGACAGTAAAGAACAAGTATCCCCTCCCGAGGATAGATGACTTATTTGATCAGCTATAGGGTGTATAGTTCTTTTCTAAGATTGATTTAAGGTTGGGTTATCATCAGTTGCGGATTAGTGAAGCTGATGTTCCTAAAATGGCATTCTGCACTCGATATGGCCATTATGAGTTTCTGGTGATGTCTTTTGGTTTGACTAATGCACCATCAGCTTTTATGGACCTGATGAATAGGGTATTCAGACCGTATATGGATCAGTTTGTGGTAGTCTTCATCAATGATATACTGGTTTATTCGAGGACTATGGAGGAGCATGTATATCATTTGAGGACTGTACTGCAGACACTGAGAGATCATCAACTTTATGCTAAATTCTCAAAGTGTGATTTCTGGATGGAGAATGTTTCTTTTCTTAGACACGTGGTGTCTAAAGACGGTATCCAGGTTGATCCATAGAAGATTGAGGAAGTGTCTGAGTGGCCTAGACCAATTTCTGTTACTGAAATTTAGAGTTTTCTGGGTTTAGCCGGGTATTATAGGCGGTTTATACAGGATTTTTCCAGAATTGCAGCCCCTATGACTCGCTTGACTCAGAAGAATGTTAGATTTGAGTGGTCCGAAGCTTATGAGAATAAGTTTTAGTTGTTGAAGGAGAAATTGACCACAACTCCAGTGCTAGTTTTGCATAATAGTGTGGACAAGTTCACAGTTTATTATGATGCCTCTAGAGTTGGCCTTGGTTGCGTGTTGATGCAGAATGGTAGGGTGATAGCCTATACTTCGAGGCAGTTAAAGAAGCATGAGCAGAACTATCCTACACATGACCTTGAGATGGCTATAGTGATCTTTGCTCTCAAGATCTGGAGACATTATCTGTACGGGGTAACTTGTGAGATTTTTACTAATCACAAGAGCCTTAAGTACATTTTCCAGCAGAGAGATCTGAATCTGAGGCAAAGGAGATGGTTAGAATTGTTGAAAGATTATGACTATGAGATTTTATATCATCCGAGCAAGGCTAATGTAGTAGCAGATGCCTTGAGTAGAAAGTCCTCAGGTAGTCTTGCTCACATCAGTGTAAAGAGGAAACCGTTGATCCAGGAGTTGCATCTGTTGCTGGATCAAGGTCTGATGATGAAGATCAGTAGGTCAGGTGGATTGCTAGCTCAATTTAAGGTGCGATCTGTACTGAGGGATAGGATTAAAGTAGCTCAGAGCCGAGATCCTATTCTAAAAGAGCTTGTAAAGAATGTTCGAGCAGGAAAGTTCACTAATTTCACACTCGATGATGATGGTGTGTTGTGGATCAGTGGTAGATTGTGTGTTCCTGATGTGGATGATTTGAGAGAAGAGATCCTAGAGGAAGCACATTCTACAGCCTATAGCGTACATCCAGGTGTCACTAAGATGTACCACAGTATTAGAGACTTATACTGGTGGGACGGACTGAAGAAGGATGTCACTGATTATGTTGCTAAGTGCTTGACATGTCAGCAAGCAATGGGCACTAGGTTGGATTTCAGTACTGCTTTTCATCCTCAGACAGATGGTCAGTCTGAGAGGACGATCCAGACACTAGAAGATATGTTGAGGATGTGTGTCTTGGATTTGGGAGGTAGCTAGGATGATCATTTGCCACTCATAGAGTTTGCATATAATAACAGCTACCATAGCAGTATTGGCATGGCACCGTATAAGGCGTTATATGGAAGGAAGTGTAGATCCCCTCTGAGTTGGGACAAGATTGGGGAGAGAGCTTTGACTGGACCTGAGATGGTTTAGGATGCTGCAGAGAAAGTCACTATGATTAAGTACAGATTAGAGACCGTAGTTAGCAGGCAGAAGAGCTATGCGGCTCCTAGGCGTAGAGATGTAGAGTTTCAAGTTGGAGACTTTATTTTCCTGAAGGTGTCTCCGATGAAGGGTGTGATGAGATTTGGCAGAAAGGGTAAGTTAGCACCGAGATATATCGGACCGCTCGAGATTCTGGAAAGAGTTGGCACTATTGCATATCGGTTGGCTTTGCCCCCGAGTATGTCACAGGTGCATCCAGTGTTCCATATCTTGATGCTAAGAAAGTATATCTCAGACCCTTCACACGTGTTGCAGCCTGACAAAGTAATTAAGGACTTAGCATAGAGCAAGTAGGGTGTTAAACACTCGAGAATTTAGTACTACCTTGTATTAACTGAATAGATAATTAGATGGATAGGCAAAGTAAAATCAAAATAGGTTTTAAGAATTGAAGTAACAAATAAACTATACTAATATTTAACTATTTTAATTACTACTATAAGTTCTTAATAAAGATTAATAAGGAGAATTACAATGATAATCAAATAAGGATAAAATAAATGTTCTTATATATATATATATATATATATATATATATATATATATATATATATATATATATATATATATATATATATATATATATATATATATATATTGATTGAAAATTAGTGCGTATAATCTTTAAAAGCAACTCTCGTTGTCAAATAAAGGTTAAAATCCCTAACAGTAACTCTCGTTATTAATTAGAAGTATTTCCTCTTAAAGTCTACAAGCACTCTCATGTCTTTGTAGAGATAGAGAAAAAAATCAACAACATTAAACACTAATGCTTATTCCTTTAAGATGAATCCCTTGCCTCCAAGTGATATTCATTACTTAAATGACTTCAATTATTCTTCCATCGAATTTCTTCAATTCTCATTTTAAGTAATTCGATTCATAATTTATATATGGTGATCAGTCATACATAACATCAAATTGCACTAATAGAAATCAAATCATAAACAAAGTTAGAAATATGGAATCCTTATTCAATCATTCATTACAATTCCTACAAAGACTTAGCCAGTATACATGGTTAGTTCAATGAAAAGATAATCAAAATACAACATAGAAAAGAAGAGACTGAGTTAATAAAACCCTTAATGATATCTTCTAATATTGCTTGGCCAAAATGGTATTCCTTTCTTCTTGATTAGCTTTGCCTTCTAAAAATGAACTTCAAATAAAAAACTAAGTAGTAATTTTTCTTAAGTTAAAATAATATTGTATCTCTACATATGTATCCCCTTTTTCTCTATAGGTCACAAATGATGTATATATATACCTTAGAGGTAGTTAGAAGAAGTTACAATTGAAAAGGCACCCTTTAAATGAAGGATCACAACTCTTATGAAAATATAGAAATTTTAAGGGAATTTTTGTCCATCTAAATGACATTATCTTTAGAAGTTCCCTTCATGAAAGTTCTATATTGTCAAGTTATCTTTTCAATATAACTTGAATCACCTCATTTAGATGTCTGTAGAAGAAGTTATGGCTAAAATATGAAGACTGCTTAGAATTGGAAAGTGATAGGCTTCTTGGGACGACTCGACACCAAGGCACGAGTCGACACCATCAGTCTCTGTAACAACTCAGCATAGAGGAATGACTCGACACGTTGGGTCTCTATAATGACTCGATCCAATCGTAACGAGTCAGCATGGCCTCAATTTCAACTTCCTTTTGTTTTGCAAACTTCACATTTCTTCCAAATCATTTCAAAATCTTTTTCATCAACCAATTTGACCTAAAAACATATATAAGACACACAAATAACCATAAAAGGCATTTAAAAATAAAACCAACACTTATATCCTAAAAATATACATTCAAAACAAAATTAATATGAAAATAACTAGTCAAATACCTTAAATAACTATGCATATTTGCATTGCATCATTGATTCAACCATAAGAAGTTCAAGTGGTTCCTCCATCCAGGGTTGTATGTGTTAAAGTATGGATTCCTTTAAGGCCTACCATTAAAATCATTTAAAGCATTTAATTACTCGATAGAATAACCTTGAGAGAAAATATCACCATGTTGACACTCTACAGTAGAACGTCCTCCTCCACATACTTCACAAGATAGCACCTATGATAAATAACCTACAAAATTGAGCTTTTACAACTGCTTTGTGAGAGAGTCCAATTTAGCATTTACCATGCTTAAACTATCAACCTCATACACTTCTGCTACTTTCTTTGGCTGATTTCTCTCCCTATGCCATTAATAATTGTTTGATGCCATATTTTTCAAAAGTGCATATGCATCATCTAGAGTCTTGCTCATGAAAGAGCCTTGTGCATCAATGGTAATTTGTAAAGACTCAGAAAATCCTTGGTAGAAAGTTTCATGAGAAGCCAATCTAGAATGCCATAGTGAGAGCAGTGTCTTTACAAGTCTTTAAATCTCCCCAAGCATCATTCTCCGGGCTGTTGTGTAAATCTAGCGAGGTTTTAGTGATATTTCATAGTCTTTCTAAGTGGATAGTATTTAGTAAGAAAGGCCATAGAAAGTGTATTCCATGAGGTAATGGAATTTGGTACCAATAATCCCAACCATAATTTTGCCTTGTCTCTCAATGAAAAAAGAAATATCATGAGGTGAATAGTATTGGTACTCACTCCATTGATCTTGAAGATGTCAAAAATGTCAAGGAAAGATGCTAGATGAGCATTAGGATCTTTTGATAGTAGTTCGCCAAACTGATATTATGAAACCATTTGGATGTATGTAGGTTTGATTTTGAAGGTGTTAACTTCGATAGTCGGCTTCACAATGCAGTTTTGGCTTCCTGTAAGACTTGGAACCCTATTTTCTTCTAAAGCTCTTGCTACTTGGTTAGCCATTCTTCTGTCTTTTTCTTTTTTAGCCATTCTTCTGTCTTTTTCTTTTTTAGCCATTCTTCTATCTTTTTCTCTTTTCTCTTTTTGATTCTTTTTACAAGTCTTTTTAATTTCTGAATTTACTTTCTCTAGTTCAAGACGTTTTGATCTTGTTTGCATAAATAAGAATCAAGTACCTAAAAAGAAAAAGTACAAAACATTAATTAAAACATAAATAAAATGTTAGTCTAGCGAAAATAAAAAAGTACACTAATATTAGTATTGCCAATCTCCTTGACAATAACGCCAAAAACTTGTTTGGATTTTTAAAAACTTGTTTCTAAATGATCAAGAATGAATGAAAACATCTTTGTGATCCTCTTTTTATATCCAAAACTTAATGGAAACCTAATTTGACTTGAATTCCTATCACGACTCAAATTCGGGAGTCATAACCGGGGCTAAGGAATTGGAATTTGCGAGAATCCAAAACCCATAGAAAGCCTTAAAATAAAAACACAATAAAACATAAACATAAATAAACTTAAAATTAAAAATTTTAATAATAAAGAAGAATCTCTTATAAATAATATCTTAATAAAAAATTTTACAATATTCAAAATACAACCACTATTAACAACTCATAGAATACAACAAGTATGTAATACTACTACAGAGTCTAGCAATACAAATAAAAGTGTAATTTAAAATTTAAATAGATCAGTCAAAGAGAAAAGGATCTGGTGAAGGGAATTACTAAGAGAGGTTTGACCAGAAGTATCCTAAAAAAAATAATTGAGGGAGTCAGACCTCACTGAGTGAATTATTATATATATGCATGCAATCTAAGAATACAGACATTCAAGCATTAGTATAATAATATTTATATATTTATATTATTTTATACATGTATTTCATACAGATACTTGAAATCACATTTCATAACAATAAATGCAAGAGATTTAGGTAGAGGACCGGAGCAAAACCCTGAAATATTGTGCAACCTCGATCACTAAGCTTCATTAGCCATCAGGCTCATATAATTCCAAAAATATTTTTGACAGAAGATTGGCCCTAAGACACTAAGTCAATTAAGCTCCTGCAGTCTCACTGTCGCATGATTGGCTCCAAGACACTAATTCAACCGAGCTTTCACAATCACACCACTTTCTCACCATAAATCTCAATAATCATTTTAATTATATCTCATATCAATAAAATTTTATAACCTAATATCTAGCGTACTGCTGCGCAATAATCCTAGTGTAATCCACTAGGTGGCATGTTCTATAGCTATCCTCCATAATAACATTTCATAAATAAAATAATATATTAAATATGAACTGTATCTAATTTTATACAAATAAATATTCACTTTTATATATATGCAAACATAGCATAATAAAATGCATATTTATTAAAAATTGTGGATGCTAATAATATTTCTACATGTCATGCATACATATAATAATAACACACAGGTGGAGTGTGCTCTTCTAAAATGACTCGACTAGCCCAGTCTTGGTGCAGCTATCAATAAATAATAATAAAATAATAAGGTTAAAATCCTAATCTTATATATTCTAGATTTTTAAGAACAAACTCAATCTAAGACACGACTCAATTAACACTCAAAACCAAACACAGACCCGATGTCACGCTTTATGAAAAATTTATCAAAAATTCGATAAAGTCACCTTTATAAAACAGATATCCCTCTACTAAAAGTAGAGTCATTCTTGCATGAAAACACACTTCAAATATATCCAAAAACTTAACATCTCGGGTTGGGCCCCCAATTATAATTCGTACCCAACTGAGAACCAATATCACAAATAAACAAATAATATAATATAATATAATTTCTCAAATCATCAAAATATATCATAAAAATATTTAAGAAATTTATTTTCCAAATAAATAGTAAAATTCTAGTTTCTCAATAATTTTTTGCTAATAAAATCCATTAATAACATAAAATTCTCATTTTACAATTAAATTAGCATAAATTGCAAATAATTATTAAAATTATTTATTATTATCATAAAAATACTAAAAATACTCATTTAGTCTAAAAAATAATAAATAAATTTATTTTTCATTTAATTTCCCAAAATAACTACTAAATAATTAAAAATTGAAAAATAATTATAAAAATTATTTTACACTTTTATAAATAAAAAATAGTCAAAAATAGCATAATTAACAATAATTTCTATTAAAATCAAATAATTCACCATTTTCTAATATTTTCAAAAAATACATAATTATACATAATCTTTAAAAATTCATAATTAAAATTTTATACAAAATTTCACAAAACTTCCTTAACAAAATTTACTCTACATAATTAATAGAGTTTAATAAAAAAATAAAATTTTTTAGGCCGAAACAGTTACGTGAACAATAACTCAAACCTGAAAAATTCAAAAAATTATAAAATAATTAAAAATTGCCATTAGATAGATCTTAACCTCAATTACATATAATCTAAAAGGAAACTAGAATGAAGGTCCAACTTAAACAAATGCCTAATTAAACCTAAATTTTTCCCAATTAATACTAACTATTCATTCAAAATTCATTAAAATTCAACTTAAGAACATGTGTAAAATTACATACAACAACGTCCCTTGTATTCTTGGTTTGGTTGATGAAGATCTCATCATTGCATTGCTTGATTTGTAGTCTAAGGAAGAATTTTGAGCTCACCCATCATGCTCATCTCAAATTCTCTTTGCATTAACTTAGAAAATTTCTCACACAAGTAATGATTAGTGGCACCAAATATAATGTCATCAATATATATTTGCACAATAAGTAAGTCATGCTTGGATTTCTTTATAAAAATAGTTGTGTCAATTTTTCCTTTAGAGAACCGTTTCTTTAGCAAAAAGTTTTTCAACCTTTCATACCAAGCTCTTGGAGCTTACTTCAATCCATATAATGCTTTGAAAAGCTTAAGCACATTATCAGGAAAGTCAAAATTTTCAAAACCAGGAGGTTGTTCAACATGCACCTTCTTTTCAATAAAACCATTTAGAAATTCTCTTTTGACATCCATTTGAAAGAGTTTAAAAACCATAGATGATGCAAATGCAAGTAGCATTCTAATAGCTTCTAACATTACAACCAGGGCAAAGGTTTCATTATAACTAATGCCTTTTTCTTGATTATAACCTTTAGCTACTAATTTAGCTTTATTCCTACTAATGACACCTTGTTCATTTATCTTATTTCTAAACACACATTTGGTGCCTATAACATGATGTTGTTTAAGTCTGAGAACCAAGGTCCAAACCTTATTTCTCTCAAATTGATTTAACTCTTCTTGCATGGCAAGGACCCAAAATTTATCACTTAAAACATCATTAACATTTTTTGACACAATTTAAGATATGAAGGCTTAATTTATGACAACTATTAAGGATGTCAAACATACATTATATGCATGTGACTAATAAATAATATGTCCATTAAAATCAAATTTTAGTTCATGAGTTAATATATATGCAAGACTATTTATAGAAATAGCATATAACACACACCACAAAGGCTCGCAACGTCAAGGAGTTCAATCTTTCCTTATGTTATTTATATACAATACATTGGCCTTAATATGAAATATGAACATTTACTAAGCATGTTACATTCTATAAAACTAATAACGACCTCCTACTGACCTACCTGACACAATGCTAGTGCAATTGATGCAAATGTTTCTTTAAGACAGACTACAGTTCTTCTAGTCCTGAAAAATTATATAGAGGAGTGAGCCTACAACTCAATAAATGAATAACATATTTCTATTAAAATTAATACATTCAAATATGTAGTATTATTAATTATCAATCAATTCAATGTTTAACTATAATTTATAGTATGTACATAGTCATAGTAGCATAGTATGCACAACATATTTCTTTAGTCTTTATACGGCTTATCAAAGGGATTCCATAATGCACACAAGCCATAATCATAGTGTTTTCTTTTGGACAATAATGAACTTATAGTATTACAAAATTGTAATAGCATAGTATTTTTTTATGAACAACAATGTACTTATGAATTACATGTAATTTAATTTTTTTAAATTTATGGATCCCTATACGCACACAGCCCGTCGCAATAATTTGGTACCAAATATTTCTTTAGCCTTATTACTGCATTTTGAGGGGATTCCACACATAGCCCTGGCTCATTGAAAAGTAGTATTGCATCCTCATATTCATCTATTCATATTTCTTATATTTTACATATACATCAAGAGTTCACCAAATTGTCACATCACTTTATTTAACTCATCATAAATTAAATACATCACATATCACTTCATAAAGAAAATTAATATCTCCCCCATAATATATAAGAAAATAATAATACACCACAAATATACAAAAATATACCATATTTCAACATGGCAGAATTGACAATGCAAATTCAAAAATACGCCAAAAATGTCACGTTATGAATATTGAAGCCATATTCTCCATATTAATATTATTATAAGTCTAGATTAATTTGCAACTAATTTTGCATCAATTGGATATATATAGAAGGAGAAAAATTAAAAATATTCCACCATGGTCAATCTGTCGTCAAATACTAAGCTACATAAAGTTTTGCTAAAAATTGGCCATCAAAACAGAAAAATTAAGCTTCCTTTATTTTTCTCTCAATTTTGTAGATAACATCTCAAAGTTTTCTTAAAAACAAACGACACCCCATTTGGAGTTATAAAATTCCAAATATGGCTTCAACAAGTATTCTGTTCTTACCAAAACAAGACACCCGAATTCAGCAACCATTATTCATATATATGTTCTCATTCATATATAAAGTCTAATCTCAAGTATAATCAATCATCAACACAATAATAAAAAAATTAGCATCTATCAATTAGAATATATATATTTCTCTTATCCAATCAGCTTAACAAATAAATTTATAATTATTTATTTTAAGTGTTATATTCACATAGAACATTAAGTTATTCACTTACCTTTATTATTTCCTTTCTTTTGCTTTGTTTATATGATAGCCTTTTTTCTAATTTGTTTAGCAGAAATAGATAATAATTTACTGTTTTTTAACACTTAATAATAATATAATCTCATATAGCATTATAACATCATTAAATTACTTAAGCATGTAAGACTACAAACTATAACATATTTACTAGGCTAAATTTAAAAATTTCTCAAAAATTCTATACAATAAATCTTAAAATAAAACTTTTTGGATCACTAGACCTATGTGTCTAAAATAATTTAAAATTGATTTTGTTTCAATTGGAGTTGTATAGTGGAAGAACCCTAATAAATAATCTACCATATTCAAACCAACAATAGAAACTAAGCAATAAAATGTCAACTAAAAATAAACATGGAAGTAGAATTAGATTTTCACTATTTCTATAACTTTTGTAGTAGACATCACAAATTTTCTTTAGGTATAAAAAACACATAATTTGAAATTACAAAACTTAAGATATAGATTAAATAAAATTACTGTTTATACATGATTCAAACTTTAGACTCCTCTCCTTTTTTTCCTCCTTTCTTCCCACTTCCTTCTATGTGTAAGTTTTTTATTTTTTTATTTGATGGTTGCCACCTAGCCCAATTCTAACACCTTATATTTCTCATCACATATTTGTTTATTTATTTTTATTTATTATTTTTTCCTTTGCCGTATAATCAAATTCTAGAAAAATCTTTGTGTGTGTGTGTATTTATTTATTTTGCCAATAATCAATTTAAACCTTTAACTTCTTAATTCTTGTTATGAACTTAATTATAAAATTTATATTCTTCTCCTATTTAACATTGGAATTATTATCACACATATCTTATGCATTTCTTATGTTTATATGTTATGCATGTTATGCAAACAAAAGCAATGCATTATGTGGGCATTACATTTCTCCCCACTATAGGAAATTTCATCCCTAAAATTAAATGTGACTCACCAAACTTAGGAAATAGATAAGGTTATTAAACTTTTGTGTCCTTTTTCTACCTCCTATGTATCTTCTTTTGGTGAATGATGACTCCACTTTACCTGTACTATTGGAATTTTTTTGCTGCACAATTTTTTTTTATCTACTGATCAAGATTTTTAATTGGTTCTTCTTTATAATTTAAATCTTTTGTCAACCATATTTTTGACTCTTATACTACATTGTTAGGATCATATTTATATCTTCATAACGTGAAAATGTGAAAATTCTATGGAGTCTCACCATATTTAGTCTATAATGGAAATCACCAATGTTAAATATTGTCATTTTATATTTTCTTTTTTTATGCCGATTCTTCTAAACCACTTTAACTATGGAAGTCATTTTATTTCACAATACATTCTAATCTTTAACTATGTAGTCTTTATACACATTCTTACATGCTACATGTTATAAAACTCCCTAAAGTAATATAGACAATTATTACTGCATTTATAAGAATAACTTTCAAAAATTATTCCCTATGAGGTTTGACAAAATTTGCAATTCTAAAGTCCTTACCATGGATGTTATCATGAACTTTACCAATAAACTAATCTTGACTTTGTTAATCCCTACCTCAAAATAAGCCAAATTTTAACTCTAAACCATGCAATGATATGTCCAAGAACATTGACTATGTAATACATCAATATTCTCAATCGATAGAATATTAAATCATCAACTATTGTTTACAAAATTTCTATTTCCTTTAAAGTGGAATACCCTCGAAATATTATATAGACTTTCAAAATAACATTTTAGAATCATTTTTAGCTATCTTTTTTTTTATTATGTTTCAAGTCCTATATTATAAAAGAAAATTTTACTGTATCATTAAATATATATAATTTCATCTACAATATATGTGGAGTTTCAAGTAGATTCGATATTGTCTTTAATATCTTTCAACTATATTCTTAACTAGCCTTAAATTCTCAATCATAATATTTCCAATAATAATCAATCTTTAAATATTATTTCCATTCTCACAATTATATTCTTATACATCATTTCTACCAACACTTTATCTTTTATCACAATTCATTCATATATCTCAGAATCTAATAAATTAAATGTTACACCATTAAATAAAAATTCCACTCATTTCTCTTTTGCTTTCATCAAATTTTATCTTTCTATGAAATTCATCAAATTTTCTTATATACTTCTTTCACAATACTTTTTATTCTTAGCAATAATTCCTTCCTTAGTATGACTAATATCTTTTAAACTATTTATCATTCCTTAAAATCAAATAGTTAAATTCTTTGCTCCACTTTTTAAGACTATACCTTTAGTTTCCTTGAGTTAAACAACTCTAACTATAGATTTGAATCTCAAACTTTATTTCTTATTCGACATGCTTGTATGTGCATATACCATTTTACTATGCATATATCTCGTATAATCTATATATTTTATACTTACTATTACATAACAATTCTTTTACTAATTGGCACCAACAAGTAACATTAACTTCTCTTTGTTCTTTTTTTTTTCCACAAGAGAACTATGGTTTATAGTTGAAAAGGAGTAAAGCTTTCTAGTTTCCTACAAGACAAAGACAATCCCATAAATATCCACTATCATATATTTATTATTATTATTATTATTATTAACTATCAACCCAAAAGTTCAAATCAATCTATATAATCAAGTCAACTGTGGTGGTTATATGCATTACTGGTGATAATTCCTGAGCTGACTGTGGTGGTGCATTTGTATTTTCAACCTCATGCACAGACTCAGACTCATTTAGGTCAACATGATCTCTGGTTGAACCCTCCCTACTCATCCTATTCAAAATACAAACACATAGAATTAATTCTTAATATCTATATGTATTCCTACAATGTACATGCATTCATATTTTTATCCTAAGGGATTTTAAACCATGCTCTGATACCACTAAATGTGACACCTGTTAAGGATGTCAGACATATATTGTATGCATGTGATTAATAAATAATATATCCTTTAAAATCAAATTTTAGTTCATGAGTTAATACATATACAAGACTATTTATATAAATAGTATATAACACACAACACAAAGGCTCATAATATCAAACAGTTCACATCTTTTCTTATGTTATTTTATATACAATACATTGGCCTTAATATAAAATATGAAAATTTACTAAGTATGTTACATTCTATAAAACTGAAGATGACCTCCTATTGATCCACCTAACATAATGCTAGTGCAATTGATGCAAATATTTTTTCAAGACAGATAACAATTCTTCTAGTCCTGAAAAATAATACAGAGGAGTGAGCCGGCAACTCATCAAATGAATAACATAATATTCTATTAAAATTAACACATTCAAACGTGTAGTATTATCAATTATCAATCAATTCAATGTTTAACTATAATTTATAGTATGTACATAGTCGTAGTAATATAGTATGTACAACATATTTCTTTAGTCTTTATATGGCTTATCAAAAGGATTCTGTAACACACATAACATTGCCATAATTATAGTATTTTCTTTTGGACAACAATGAACTTATAGTATGTACAAAATTGTAATAGCATAGTATTTTTCTGGACAACAATGTACTTATAAATTACATGTAATTCAATTTTTTTAATTCATAGATTCCTATACACACACTGCCCATTGCCATAATTTGGTACCAAATATTTCTTTAGCTTTATTACTGCATTTCAAGGGGATTCCATATCGTACACAATCTTGCCTCATTTACAATTAGCATTATGTCTTCATATTCATCCATTCATATTTCTTATATTTACATATACATCAAGAGTTCACCACACTATCACAACACTTTATTTAACTCATCATCAATTAAATACATCACATATCACTCCGTAAAGCCAATTAATATCTATCCTATCATATATAAGAAAATAATAATATACCATAAATATACCATATTTTAGCATGGCATAATTGATAGTGCAAATTCAAAAATACACCAAAATTCCACATTATGAATATCAAAGTCATATATTCCAGATTAATATTATTATAAGTCTAGATTAATTTGTAACTAATTTCACATCAATTTGATATATATATAGAAGGAGAAACATAAAAAAATTCCACCATGGTCAATCTATCATCCAAGACTAGGCTACATAAAGTATTGCCAAAAATTGGCTATCAAAATAGAAAAATTAAGCTTCCTCTATTTCTATCAATTTTGTAGATAATATCTCAAAGTTTTCTTAAAAACAAATGACACCCCCTTTGGAGTTATAAAATTTCAGATATGGTTTCAACAAGTATTATGTTCTCACATAAACAGGATGCCCGAATTCAGCAACCATTATTCATATATACAATCTCATTCATATGTAAAGTCTAATCTCAAGTACAATCAGTCATCGACATAATAATAAAAAATTAGCCTCTATCAATTAGAACACATATATTTCTCTTATCCAATCAGCTTAACAAACAAATTTATAATTATTTATTTTAAGTGTTATATTCATATAGAACATTAAGTTATTCACTTACCTTTGTTATTTCCTTGCTTTTGCTTGAATTTTCTTATGTGATAGCCTTTTTCCAATTTTTTTAGCTGAAATAGATCATAATTTACTTTTCTTAAACACTTAATAATAATAGAACCTCATCTAGTATTATAACATCAATAAATTACTTAAGCATGTAAGACTACAAACTATAATAGATTTAATAGGTTGAATTTAAAAATTCTCCAAAAATTCTATACAATGAATCTTAAAATAAAACTTTCCAAATCACTAGATTATGTGTCTAAAGTAATTTAAAATTAATTTTGTTTCAATTGGAGGTGTATAGAGGAAGAACCCTAAGAAATAATCTACTATACTCAAACTAGCAATGGAAACTAAGTAATAAAATGTTCAACCAAAAATAACCATTGAAATAGCAGAATTAGATTTCCACTATTTTTTTAACTTTTGTAGTAGACATCTCACATTTTCTTTAGGCATAAATGACACTTAATTTGGAATTATAAAAATCAAGATATAGATAAAATGAGATTATTGTTCATACCTAATTCGAACTTCAGACTCCTCTCTTCCTTTCTTTTTTCCTCCTTTCTTCCCATTTATTTTCTGTGTAAATTTTATATTTTTTTTATTTGATGGCTACCACCTAGCCTAATTCTAGCACCTTCTATTTCTTATCACATATTTGTTTATTTATTTCTAGTTTATATTTATTTATTATTTTTTCCTTTGCCACATAATCAAATTCTAGAAAAAACTTTATGTGTGTGTATTGCTAATAATCAATTTAAACCCTTAACTTCCTAATTCTTATTATAGACTTAATTGTAACATTTATATTTTTCTCCTATTTAACATTGGAATTATTATCACACATATCTCATGCATTTCTCATGTCTATATGTTATTCATGTTATGCAAATAAATGCAATGCATTATATGGGCGTTACAAAATTAACAACGGATTTAAGTTGAGATCTAGTAGTTACCCCTTTTATAGTGTCACCAATGATGAGATTATGAGGATGTGCTTTCTTGAATTATAAGTCCTTTAGAAGATCATCCTTTAAAATAGGTTGAGGCATCTTCTCACTTTCTTCCTTACTTGGACCTTTAAGTTCCAAAGGCTTGCTAGCATTTTCTTCTTAAACGTTCATATCCATAAGCTCATCTACAGTATCATTAACACTATACACATTCTTTCTAAGATCAAGTGGGTTAGATTCATCAAATAAAATAGGCATAGATTCCTCAACTACTAGAGTTTTTTTGTTAAATACTCTATATGCTTTGCTAGAGGTGGCATAGCCTAAGAAAATTCCTTCATCAGTTTTAGAGTCAAATTTTTCAAGATTATTCTTGGTGTTTAATATAAAGCACTTGTATCCAACTATACTTTAAAATATGAGATTTTGGGTTTTCTATTATTCCAAAACTCATAAGAAGTTTTGTTTAAAATAGGTCTTTTAACTATTCTATTTGTTATATAATAAGAAGTGTTAACGGCTTCTGCCCAAAAGTATAAAGGTAAATTATACTCATGAAGTATAGTTCTAGTCATTTCCACTAGAGTTCTATTTTTCATTTCAATAACCCCATTTTGTTGATGTGTTATAGGTAAAGAAAAAATATGTGAAATGCCATTTTCATTGTAAAAGGTTTTGAAAAATTCATTTTTAAATTTGATTCCATGATCACTTCTCATAGTTGAAATACAAAAACCTTTTTATTTTTAAATCTTTTAGAAAAACTTTCAAAAGCTTTAAAAGCATTTTTTTTATGAGTAATTAAGCACATCTAAGTGTATCTAGAATAATTATCAACTAAGACATATGCATAGTACATGCCACCAAGACTAGCAACTCTAGTAGGACTAAATCCATATGGACATCCTCAAGTGGCCTAAAATTGGACACTAAATTCTTGAGCTTAAAAAATGACTTAGATTGCTTTCCATTTTGACAACCATCACATGGCTTGTCCTTAGTAAACTTGATTTTAGGTAATCCAACCATAAGTTTATGCTTACTAAGATCATCTAAAAACTCAAAGTTTACATGTTCTAACCTTTTATGCCAAGTCCATGTGTCATGAGAAATAAATATAAAGCATTTAATGTCTTTGTTATCAACTTTATTCAAGTTAATTATATAGACATTGTCTACTCTTTCATCACTAAAAATTACTTTATCATCATCTAAGCTACTAACAAAGAAGTTTTTAGGATAAAAGGTGACTTTATTTCCTATATCACACAATTGACTAATGCTAAGTAAGTTATGCTCAAGACCATCAACAAGAAAAATATGATGAATAGATTAGGATTGAGGGTTACCAATTTCTCCAATACCTACAATCTTTCCTTTGGCATTGTCCCTAACTTTGACATGACCTCCATCCTTAGCTTCAAACTTGTTGAATTATTCCTTATTTCCCAGCATGTGTCTTGAGCATCCAATATTAAGATACCACTTGCATCTAGCTTTTGTAGACTTCAAGCACATCTTATTTTTACCTTTAAGAGTCATGAAGCAAAAGTTAGCTACTTCTTATTGCTTCTTTTCCTTTTCTAATTCAAAAAGAGTCATCTCATGAAGCTTTGAAGGTCTTCTTCCTATACTTTGCTCCATTGTTCTTAAATTTGAGCTTAGGACACTCACTTTTAATGTGTCTTGGTTTCTTACACTCATAGCAAATGACTTTTTTTATTCCTCTTACCTTTAAAATTTTTTTCGTCTCTTTATTTCGAAAAGCTTTTTCTCTTTAAGAACTTTTTGAATCCTTTAATGATCATAACAATCTTATAATCATCCTTACTAGAGTCCACCAAGCTTTCATCTTCATTAGCTTCTTATATAGTCGTCAATGCAATGCTCTTTTTCTCTTCTTCTTTCTTATCTCTCTTATCTCCTCTTTGCTTGATAGTAAGCTCATATGTAAGGAGCTTTCTAAGAGTTGAGAGGTCTTATACTTCCTCAATTGAAGTGACTCTAGATTCTTAATCCTTCTTAAGTAGGATTCTTAGTATCTTATTATTCATTTATTCCTTAGAAAAAAAATTTAAGTTTCTTAAGAGTTGTAAAAAGAGCATTAAGGTAATTAGTCATTTTAGTGATTAATTCTTAAGGCTTTATCTTGAAGAGTTTATACTCATACATGTGGATTTGAATCTTCCTACTTCTCACCTGCACATTTCTTTCATAATGATTCTCAAGTGTTTACCATACTTCTTTTATGGATTGGCTATGTTGAACTTTGCCATCTTCTTCACTTGACATAAACGAAAGCAGAGTGATCATAGCTCTCTTATTTTTATGATTATAATGTTTTTGTGCTTAACTATATTGACTTTTTTCTAGAACAACTTCCATATCATTAACTTTGCCTTTTAGGGGTTCCCAACCGTCTATGATTGCATCCCACAACTTACTTGGATCACTATCTAGATAGAGTTTCATGTTAAACATCTAATGAGGATAGTCACTACCATCAAAGAATGGTCTAATAGATGAAAGGTTAAGAGATTCACTCCCTATGATCTTAAATTCTAGCAATTAAGTATCTAGAACCTAAGCTTTGATACCAATTGTAATTGTCTTAAAGGGGGGTGAATAGGGCTTTTGAATAATTAAAAGAAAATTAAAGAAATTAAGTAAGAATTAATTAAAGATTAAGAGAAGAAGAGAATGAACACACAAATTTAAGGACATATAAATTTAAGGAGTTTGATTCATAAATGAATCTACATCTCCACCTAACTTATCCTTAAGTTAGAATTTTCAACACCCACTCTAATCTTATTACTTTAGATTGAGTTTACAAGAGTTTAAAGCTCACTTTTCAACCTTACGCAAATAAGAGTTTTCTTAGCTAACTCCAAAATAAAAAAACTAAGTGTTTTAGATGACTAATACTTAAACTAAATCCACTTAGAACTAGTTCTTTACTTCCTTTTCTTAAACCTAAGAAATATAAGAAGAAGAAGGACCTAGTCTATCACAAAAAAAACCATAGTAAAGTAAAATTGATTATAAAGAGAAAATAAATTTTAAAGCTTTAGAGAATTGAATGCTAAGAAGAATTTGTTCACCAATGTATCTAACATATTAAATGAGGTTTAATGAAGAGTATATAGAGTGAAAAACATTAGGACATGGTTGTTAGAGCTCATTGAATTCATTTATAGCTTCATCTTCCTTCATTAGTTATTCTTCAGCTTTTTGCAGGAATTTGGTAAGTTCTAATCAGGATATTCAATGTTACAGTTGGGACATTTGATAAATTTAACCATTGGAGCTGATAGAGCCATTAAGGATAAAGGAGACAGGAGGGTCTCGGTTGGGATTGTGCTCAGGATTGATGTCCTAGACACCATCCCAGTTGGGATTGGGACTCAGGATGACTTATGTCCCATTTTCAAGAATTACTGAAATTTATCCCCATTTGGTTCATCTGGTCCTAGTTAGGATGCTCTTGTCCCGAGTTATGTCTCAATCAAAACGTGGCCCGGGATAGGTTATATCTGAGGCATAAAATTTGCATAATTTTGGGTTATTTTATCTTGGTCTTGATCTTGATTGGGATAAGGCTCAAGACTATATCCCAAACTTCAATTTTCTTGATTTTTCTTCATTATTTTATCTTCTAAAAGTTACGTAACTTATACACACATATAGCAAATATATTACATGCTCAAAATTAAGTTTGTTAATATCAAAATTAAGATTAATCATTGCTAAGGCCAATAGAAAGAAACAAACAATATTAATAAATAAATGGGTTATTTTTTGGGCTCTCTGTGTTGTATTGTGTATGAGGTCTTTAGTAATAAGTAAATGCTATGGCGTGTAAGCTAATAGTGGCTAAAATATATTATAAGCTTATTGCAAGTTATGTAACTTGTTGAATACAAGCAAGTTATGATGATTATATCTATGTTATGGTGAGTGTTTTGCATATTACATTTGATGATTTAAAGATAAGAGAATACAAAAGATCTTATATTGAAAAAACTATAACACTTGTAAATATAGTAAATTAAAAGCCTAAAATACACACACACATACACATATATATCAAAGAGTAACAGTGCTTTACATTTATAAACATACTTCCAGTATTTTAATTTTGAAATAGTAAGTTATTGCTTCATTTTAACTTTGAAACACAAAAAAGATGTTTGTAATGGATATAAACAAAAAATAAGGCAACATCATTTGTCATACACTATATTAACTACATAAAAATTAAAAAGTTTGCACTCAATCTATTTAATTCTTTGATTTCTTTAGATGATTCATATAACTTAAAAGCACAACCTTTCCTTTTACCTTGCCTCTTTTTTTCTTTCTTCACTAAGGTTCATTAAATGGACTTATAGCTTATGATCTAGCATTTTCAAAAATTATGCTCATCTGAGATTACTATAAGTTAAAACACAAACACAATTTAAATATAAGCACAAATATAAACACAAGCACAAGCATCAATATAACCACTAAAGCTTATATATGGTCCTTAAATTGAGAGTAGAGGCTAGAACTATTGACCTTATCAATAATCAATCTTAATTTTTTATCTTAAAAAAATTAATTTTGAGCATTTGATTTATTTGTTTAAGTGTGTATAAGTTAGGACTCCATTAGAAGTTAAAATGAAGTATGAATATCTTGGGCTGATTCGACCTATGAGATTCAAAGAGGCTTTTAACATCCTTAGAGCTTTATTATATTCTTCAAATTTGAAGTAAACATCTTGAGCTTTCTAAATTAGGCTTACTTGTAAAAATCTGAGTTCATTTGGGTGTGCAAATATTGAGTCAAAATCAACGTATGCAGCTGCCATTTTAGATTGCACAGCTCTTAGTATTTTGAACATATTTTGAGCTACAAAAGTCCAATTGAGGTGATTCAAAATGATATGGAAAGATAAGTAAAATATATATAATTTTTATAAAGAAAGTATAGAAAATTTGAATTTCTTCAATAGAAAATCACGGTTTCAACTTGTGCATAGCTGTCTGACAATAGTCTATATTTTAGGTTGTATAGCTCTTAGTATTTTGGATATATCTTGAGCTACATAAGTCTAATTAAAGTTATTAAAAATGCTATGGAAAGATAAATCAAATATCTACAACTTTTATAGGGAAAGTGTAGGCAAATTAAAACGTCTCCAGTAGCCAATCATGGCTTCAATTCGTGCATAATAGTCTAACAACATTACTTTTAATAATTCAAAATTATAAATATTGGATTCAAAATATAGACATTCGACACATTATTTTTGCCTCTAACAGCTATATTTTTTAGTGTTTATCTATATAAAAACCTCTAGAGCTGAATGGAAGTTAAGACATTTTTGCTTATTATCATTTTTTATCTTAACATTCATTAAAGCTCTCAAATTCTCAAATATTCACTCTTTGTTTATAACTTTTATAAGAGTTTGTTATGTGTTAGAAATAGAATTTTTATTCATCTTAAATCTTAGGATAGATTAGTAGGGAAGTGAGATTTATTTCTAAAGGAATTGGTTTAAGTGTTGTCCATTGAAATACTTGGAATTTGGTTTTTTGAGTGAGCCTTGAAAACTCATGTTATAAGGTTGTAAAAGTAAGCCATAAAACTCTTATGTAATCTCAATCTTGTGAATAAGATTATGGATGATTGAAAATCCTAACTTGGGGATAAGTTATGTGGAGACATAGGATTATTGTTGAATCTGAACTCCTTAAATCATTATGTTCTTCATTCTTCCTTCTCAATATTCTTTCACTTATTATAAAGAATTATTTTTAATTCTGATTTTTATTTAATAGCCCTATTGACCCCCCGCCCTCTAAGTCTTTTTCAATTGGTATTAGAGCTAGTTATCCCTTACTATTAATTAGGGCAGAGCACCAATGAGAACTCTCACTTATGACTGTGTCATCGAAGCAGGGCTCTCCGCTAATTAGTGTTGGCACATTGGTGGAGACGATGGCCGTTTAGTCTGATAAGTACCATTGAAAGGTGATAAAGGTCGGGTATGACCTATAAACAGTTTCAAGAACTAAAGAAGGAAATGGAGTTGAGCTTCCTGCAACATCACTTGTAACCTGACTAGAACCCTACTTAACTCAAAAATAATATAAATAGTCCATAACATCCACAAAAGCAACCTCATATGGAAGACACTAGAAAAAACACCTAAATACATAGAAGATTACATTATAGTCCTTAAATGGCCTTGCAACTGTTGTTTCACCTTGTTCAAGAGCAGAGGCTTGAACTGAAAAAGAAAATAGAGCTGAGCTCCCTAAAACATCACTTGTAACTTGACTAACCCTATATAACCAAACAAAAGGGAAAAATATTCCATAACATCTAAAAACAGTAGCTAACATCCATAATAGTGAAAAAAGTGTCATATCAATATAGCAAAACAACAACTCATCAATAAATTAACATATTAAGAAAACAAAAAAGACTAATAACTTACATCCATCATCCATTGCACATTAATTAGGGTACTCGATGGTGATTGAGATGGAGTGACATTAGTTGAGCCTATATTACTCTTCGATGATTATCACGTGCAATATAAATGTCAAAAAAAATTACATTAGACACACTTGTGAAAATCTATGAAGCAAATCAAATTAGGTACTTACATCATAATGCCTTTTATCGTGACCAAGTTGTCCACAAACACTACACTTCATAGTCATGATTACAGTTATTATTTTGACTTATGCTTTAATGCCTTTTACTGAACCTACTCATATGCTTCCTTTTTTCTCATTGTATTTGTTCACTAATATTTATCATTATATTGAAAAGAAAAATAATTAAGCTAGTTTTTAAATAGATCATTTAAAAATTTTAAAAAAATTCATAAGAAATTAAACTAATTAAACTAAAAATTAAAATTATTTACAATGTAAAAATTAAATAAATACATACAATCAACTTTAATTAAGAGGAGTCCAAAAAAGAACAAATAGATAATAAAAAATAAGTTGCAAAAAATTTTACACAACTAATAAAAAAAAGGCCAGTAAGGGAGTAATTAAGTAGTAACTCCTCTTCAAAGGCATCCTGAGGTATAAAGTTTGATTCCTGATAACATAGGTTTAAAAGGGGAGGCTGCCACCCTGTTGTGTAGTTCATCAATGTTAAGATCATACGACCTCCTAATTTACCAAAAACTAATAAAAAAAGGCTACAAATGAAAAAAAAACATAAAGTTTAAAGCTGAAAAAGTAAAAATTTAAAATTGAAAAAAAAATATAGAGCCAAAAATAATAACTAATGGATTAAATAAGTCATCCAATCAAATTTTCTATTTTCTAAATTGTTATTACATACATTTGGCTTCTTAGGCCGCATTGGACTTATAGTCTACTAACTATAGTCCATGCAAGCTATAACTAAAAGAGAAATTTACCAAAAATGCCCTATTTTTAAATTTATTTACTAAAATGCACCTAGCTTTCAATTAGGGGGAAAGTACGGAAAATCACATTGTGGTTTCAAAGTTTTACAATTTTAAGTATGTGTTTCATTTTTTGACAATTTGGGTCCTATATTTGTCGCTATTTGACAATTTCCAGTATATAAGGCTAACTCCAAATATTGTATGACCTAACTAAAAACAATTAAGGGGAAAGTATGAAAAACTACTTTGTGGTTTTAAAGTTTTACAATTTTAAGTATGTCTGTTTTGATAATTTGGGTCATGTGTTTATCACCATTTTACGATTTTTAGTATATAAGGCTAACACTGTCAGACTCATTTAACGGCGTTAGCCTCATATACTGAAAATTGTCAAACGACAACAAATATAGGATCCAAATTGTCAAATAATGAAACATATACTTAAAATTATAAAACCTTAAAACCACATGATAGTTTTCCTTACTTTCCCTTTTCATTTATTACACTTTTACCATAGTCTCTTTACTTCTTTGTCTTTTTTTAATTTTTATTTTCTCTTTTGCCCCCCTTCTATTTTCTCCTTTTTTTCTTCTCTTCCTCATCTTTTTTTCCTTTTTTCTTTTTTTATTTTATTTTTATTTTATATTTCATTTTTATCTTTTCTCCCATTTTTATTTATTTTTATTTTTATTTTTTTTGCTCTGTTTCCTTCTCTCTCTTTTTTAATTAATGAAAATTTAGTCAATATCATTATTAATATGAACCCTAAAAGGGATTAAAAGTGCAAGCATGGAGCTAAATATGAAGAATTCAAACTAATTAACTTAATTTCCTATTCTGAAATTAATTAGCTTGACAAGGACAAATTTTGAAGTTATTTCTATTTTGAAGTCAATAAGGAAGATTTAAGAATATTCTAAAAGATTCAAGAATATTCCAAGTTAAAGTCAATAAGTCAAAGTTAAAGAGTCAACAAGTCAAGGTCAATGATCAATATCGTACATGACATATGACATGACATGCTTCAATGCTTAGTTATCATGAGTTGTCATTTTGTTTAGTTATCATGAGTTATCATTTTGTTTAGTTGTAATGAGTTGTCAATTTTGACTTTTCAAATATGAGTTGTCATTAGTTGTCATATTTTAAAGGAAATTTCCTTAATTAAGAATTTTCCTATATAGGCATCTTTGGGAATAAGGAAGAAAATTTTTTCCTTCAAGGGTTAGGTTGTTTACATGCCTATATAAGGGCTAAACATATGGAGAACGAATTGGGATATATTATTTGACAATTTTAATTAATTAAGTGAGGTTTTTCCTTAACTTTGTTCTTTTGAAAGTTTGCAAGTTTACTTAAATTGTTTCACATCTACCTTTCATTACAATTGCTAAGTTAGACTTAGAATTGTGTGATTATTTATCTTTTAATAGCTAAGTACCTTGTTTTAATTTAATAAACAAGGGGTTTAGCTCCATCAATACAACCTATCATTGATGATCCTTGAGCTATATTTCAAAGTTGGATGCGCATTTTATCTCTATTATAGGTAGGGTTCATATCAGTTTGGTATCAGAGCCAAACTTTAAGGTTTGGTTATGTATCTTTTAATTTTTTATATGTAATCTCTTTTTCTTCTTCTCAATTCTTCATATATTAAAAAAAAGAAAATATTTTTTTTGAGTTAAACACAAGAGCATTCATATCCTTGAGTGTAAATACGTAAGGGATTGCTTTGTGAGGATTTATTTTCTATTTTTTTTTCTAAATTATCTTTGAGTGTGGTCATTATGGACATGTCTTATTTTCTTGGTGGGGATGATCCTTATATTTATTTGGAATGGGTGTAACAAATGGAGGACATATTTGATTCTCTTGAATTAAATGATTTCCAAAAGTGTAAACTTGCTTCTGGTAAATTTTTAGGTCATGCTACTATATAGCGGGAAGATTTGATGGCATTGTGGAGAATGAATTGGCTTAGTGAGATTAAAAATTAGGAGATAATGAAGAGGTTAATGACTAGACATTTTATTCCTCATGAAGTTAGAGATAAATTTTATCTTAAATTACAAAGGTTTAAACAAGGTGATGAATTATGTGTTAATGATTATGTTAAAAATTTTAAGTTATTTGTAATTACAAGTGATGTAAGTGAATTTGAAAGGCAAAAAGTTACAAAATTCATCAATGGGCTTAAGTGTGAGATTGTTAAGAGATTGAAGAAAGAAGTGCAATTAGAATTTTCTATCTCTTTGAAGGTTGTAATTGAACTTGCTTTA
Source organism: Mallotus nudiflorus (assembly GCA_947683625.1). Taxonomy (NCBI): domain Eukaryota; kingdom Viridiplantae; phylum Streptophyta; class Magnoliopsida; order Malpighiales; family Euphorbiaceae; genus Mallotus; species Mallotus nudiflorus. The sequence goes on from CANTUR010000239.1 coordinate 1,444,959, forward strand.
GAGTATGAAAAGAAGTAGTTTTTTGTGGGGAGACAATGACAGTGTGTAAATCCAAGAATAGTGAAATTGTTGAAGTCATTGAAGCTAACAAAGAGTGTTTGCAAATTTTTGAGTAATCTAGTGAAGTTGTACAAGGATTAACTACTCATGAAGTTACTAAGAGTGCATATTTTGATAATGAAGAGTGCATGCATCATAAAGAGGATCATTGAGAAGTTTGTACACAAAAGAAGGAGGATAAAGAGCTAGTTATTCGTCATGATTATAGTAACACTTTTAATCTTTCCTCTTCTAGCGTTTCGAAAGTTATTGTGCAAATTTTAAGCCATATAAAGATCCATTTGATGATTTTATTAAAGTTCCTTTTGTCCACAATACAATCTTTGGAATCTTCGATTATACTAAGAAGAAGTTAAGATATTCATGTTTTAAGTTTAGAAGGAAGCAACAAGAATATAGTTTTACAAGTTCATGGATAAGAGTTTTATGTTCCAATTGTCCAATCACGTTCCAGTTATATTGAAGTTATTTCTATGGATTCTTATTTCAAAGGAGAGGCTTTTAACAAAGGTGTTTGTATTTGACCTTTGAGGATTTATGAATTTATCAACTTTAAAAGATGGCTATGATTCGAGGGCGAATCATCTTTAATAGGGAGGGAATAATATGAACCCTAAAAGCGATTAAAAGTGCAAGCATGGAGATGAATATAAAGAATTCAAGCTAATTAACTTAATTTCTTATTTTAAAATTAATTAGCTTAATATGGATGAATTTTGGAGTTATTTTTATTTTGGAGTCAATAAGGAAGATTAAAAAAGATTCAAGAATATTCAAGAATATTTTAAGTTAAAGTCAATAAGTCAACAAGTCAAAATCAAAGAGTCAACAAGTCAAGGTCAATGGTCAACATCTTACGTGACATGCAACATGGCATGCTTCAATGCTTAATTGTTATAAGTTGTCATTTTGCCTAGTTATCATGAGTTATCATTTTGCTTAGTTGTAATGAGTTGTCAATTTGGATTTTTCAAAGATAAGTTGTCATTAGTTGTCATATTTTAAAGGAAATATCCTTAATTAAGGATTTTCCTATATAGGTATCTTTGAGAATAAGGAAGAAAACTTTTTTCTTAAAGGGTTAGATTGTTTACATGCCTATATAAGAGCTAAACATATAGAGAACAAATTGGGATGTATTATTTGACAATTTTAATCAATTAAGTGAAGTTTTCCTTTAACTTTGATCTTTTGAAAGTTTGCAAGTTTACTTGAATTGTTTCACATCTACCTTTTATTACAATTCCTAGGTTAGACTTATAATTGTGTGATTGTTCATCTTTTAATATCTAAGTATCTTGTTTCAATTTAACAAGCAAGGGGTTTAGCTCCATCAACACAATCTATCATTGATAATCCTTGGGCTAAATTTCAAAGTTGGATGTCCGTTCTATCTCTGTTATAGGTAGGGTTCGATCAATTATTATTATTTTTTATTTCATTATTTTTCCATTAGTTTTTTTTTATATTTGTTTTTATTTTGTTAATCTCTTTAATTTTTTCATACTCAATAGTAGTTGGGAGCTGTCTTTTCTCTTTTTTTTTTCTTCTTGTTTTATTTTTATTTCAAATAACAAAATAAAAATAAATAAAAAATATTTCAAATTTCATGCATTTGAAATTTGTATTCAACTCATAATGAACAAAATTGCTAACATAACAGTCATGAGATTATTTTGTGTTATAATAATAAACATAATAAACATAATAATAATAATAATAATAATAATAATAATAATAATAATAATATATTTAATTAAAGATAATGAAAAATATAATGAGATTATTTAGCATTGTTTATGAAAATGAATAAAAGTGTAAGAAATAATTTCATATACAGATAATATGTTGATCATATACTAAACTTATACGAATAATATACAGATAATATACTGATCATATACAGAAAATACTCCATTATTTTTTATTTTGTCTCTTTTATTTATTTTATTTTTTTCTTATTACCAGTTATCCTTATTTTTTTTATTTAGGATTTAGGATTTTAGGGTTTGCAAATCAAATCACCGAGAGAGACTTCGTCTTTAATAAAGTATACAATTTGTTCATTGCTTTACTAGAATTCTTATTGTTGTTGAGCAGAGTAATAAACATACATAGATTTGAAAATGAAAAAGAAAATGTACATGACAAAACATCCAACCTAAAAGAGAACTTGTTTTAATGGGCATCAACATAAATTAAAATTGAAGAATAAAATTAATAATTTATTTTGTATAAATTATTAAATTTTATTTTTTTTATATTTGATCATCTACTAATAAGCTACTGATCATAACTTATCATATTAGGATCATATACAAAACTACTTCATTTTCTATTGTAATTATTAATCATATATGAAAAATACTTCATTTTTTATTGTAATTATTAAATTTTTTGTTAAAGAATTATATTCATTTGTTAAATATATAATATACAAAAAATTAACAAAATTATTGAAGGTAAAAGTTTTTTTGATATAAAAAATTTATTGAAAAATTTGTTATTATCAAGTATACAATGTATCAAAAACATAAAATATACTAAATTGTAAAAAATATATGCGAAATTGACAACCAAAGACTAAACATGGAGTGTCGCTTTTGTACTTCTCTTTCTTCTTCTTTGCCTTCATTGCATTTTCTTCAGCAGTGTTATCATCAGGTGAACTTGAACTAAATAAGTCCTCAATTTCTATATGATCTTCAGCTTCATCATTCTTGGGGTAGCAGAGGAAGTCGTTATGTTAGGCACATTAGTTGGATGCCCAGAGATACCGTTACTGAAGTTCCCCGTTCAAGACTAGGCGACACCATGTTGTTTTTTTTTTTTTTTTGTATCACCCTATTCATGCTTTCAACAATCTTCAACAAATTGCAACTTCAGGTTGCCCACTTAAATACCTTTATTCGATATCAGAAATAATTAATAAGCAAGTGACATTGCATGCACACCAAAACTTTGAATCCCATGTTCCAAGATTACTGTTAATGGTTACTTCTAATCTTTTGCCAAGATATTAAGCAATAGTAAAATTTGTCATGTAGAGTGGAAGTTGCAGCCAATTTATTGTTTTGGGGTCGCAGACACATACTGTCCTTCAATTTTCATTGATAAATTTTCTTATGATGAATTATGTGATATCATATATTTTTCCTGAAACAGATCAGGAAAGTATAAATTATGAAGAAACCTACTATATCCAGTCAGATCTGAATTAAAAAAGTGACAAAGTCAATGCAAATGGGAAGGTCCTGCATAAATTCCTGGACTAATTAACAACTATGAACTGTGCCACTTCAAAGAAATTATTGAGAAAAAAGCATATTAAAACGTTGTATAACAATAACAATCTTCTAGATTTGACTCCTTTGATTTTGGTGATTAGTTTATAAGCAAATGGTCCATGGGTTCAAAGCAGCTATTACCCCCAACAAGAAGACCAGTAGTAGTTCATCAAGAAAAGCAGAAACAAAGAATCAGAAAAGATACAAAAACGAGATAAAGAAAAAAAAAAGAATAAGAAGAAGTAGCCCCTTGGAAGATGGATCATGTGCTTCAACAGAGGCTCTCAACAGACCATCTTTGTTCTGCTCAGTTGCATTGCTCTTGTTCTATTTGTAGACCTTTTCTTCAGCTGTTTCTGCATTAGCCTTCATCATTTGATCACAGTTCATCATGCCTTGATCTTTCTGTGCATGCATATTTATGCTTTCAAGTTTCAAGTAGTAGCAGAAACAAAGATGTTGGCCCCACACGAGAAAAGAAAAGAAAAATATATCAATCCGTAGATAAAACGAAAGCAACAATTTTTGTTGATTGCACAGTAAATGAATGGGGCCGGTAACATTGCAAATCCATGAACAATGGAGAGTTTATGAACAATGAACAATAAATCAAGAAGACACAAATTACAATGAAAATTAGACCATCTTCCGTAATAACAAAGCAATCCCAATTCTTGGACAATATCAAAATCACACCCAATTCAAACGACTAAGAAAAGCAACAGAAACAACATTCAAAATCTCAATCAGTAATCTACTTAACAAGAAATATAAGCCAAAAAAAAAAAATTTAATAGAGATTGGCTGTGCTCAGTCATATTATGTTACCTTTCTTATTGTTTCCGCCACCTTTCTTCCATTAAATCACAAAGTCAAAGCCATGGAGGTGGAGGTGGATATGGAGGCGGAGGCAGCCATAAATCGAATGGGGAAGCAGAGATCTAGAGAAGAGAAGGATGAGAAGTGGAGAGAAGAAAGAAGCAGCCATGAATGAGTGAAAAGAGCTTCTTCTTCTTTTTTCGTCATTTACGTTAATAATGAGGATGGGGCACAGAGGTAATTATTTTGATTTTGACAGATATTTTAGTAAAAAAATGAAAAATGGGTGTATTTTGGTAAATAAAGACCCTTTTCTGAGTATTTATGCTAAAATTCCTAACTAAAATCCACATAAGTTCATAGTTATTTATCATTTTACCTTTATGTTCATCCACGTGTCTGATTTCAGTGAAAGAACACATGCTCTCACCTCACAGCCCCGGCTAATGCAGTATGCGAGGCTGGTAGGTAAAAATGAGTCGGTCCACCCGTCAACTCAATTTACAATATCTCTCTTCAATTTTTTTTACATAGGAATTTAAACGGAAACAGAGGGAGGGGAAGGTAGGAATCGGGTAATGCCACCAATAGCTTGGCCAAAAGGCCAAGACTTCGGGGCTCCTTCAATTTTTCAAAAGCATTTTACAAACTGTGTTCTATATGAGCATAACAATTGGCAAAAAGGAAATATGTATTATGAATGTGAATGAATAATATATTGTTTGTGAATGAACAATATATTGCTTGTGAGAGAATAGTACTCAAATAGTGAAAAGAAAATCTCTATATAAAGGGATTGAAATTCATTAATGAAGATATTAAGAAAAAGAAGAAGAAAAGATAGATTACTCTTCAAATTTTTTCAATATTATAGTTCTCTAAATTCTCTCCAAACTCTCTCTAAATTCCCTCAAAATCATTCTATTATAAAATATTTTTCTTCTAGTTAAATACTACTAAAATCAAGTTTAGTTTTATAACAAAATAAGTAATTCAATCTTTATTTCACAACACGTTATCAGCACGAGGAGCTCTCGATCAAAACAATAAGGTACATATTTCTTAATATTTAATATTTATGAATATATTAGTTGATTATATATTATCATGGATGACTATGCCTCCTACTAATTTATATATTTATATTTATTTCTTCAATCTAACTTTATATTAATTGTTATTTTTATTTTGTTTTACTAACTATACCATTGATGCAAATATTGCTAGAAATGGTTCCAACCTTATGGATGGCTATGCCTCCTACCAATTTATATTTATGCACATTTATTTTTTTATTATTTATGTTAATGGAAGGCTATACCCCATTTTATATTAATGAACGGTTTTGCCCCATATTTATACATATCGTTATATTAACTCACTTGCTATAAATAATCATATCAACATTATTTATTGATTTTACTTTATATAATTTATTTCTCAATATATTATATTAAAAAAAAAATTCTAACGGCTATATTTTTATTACCAACGGTAATATAACGGTAATAAACGGCTATATTTTTCATTATAAATAGATGAGCTATAAATTTTATTCATTCACACAAATTCATACATTTTCTCTTTCTCTCTTTACTCTAAATTGTAAACATGATTTGGTATATTTATATTTGTGTTTTGATCATGACTATTATAATAGTTTTAGGAATAATTAATATGGAAGATGATTTTCTATTTGATATAATTTTAAGTATTATTGTATCATTTTTTATACCACTATTATTTCTTGCAATATTCATTCATGATATAATTAATTAGTAAATTTTGATCATGTTTGATTTTTTTTAGTAGTCATCAAATTTATGAATTCTAATTGAGTTATATTTTTTTTATTAGTTATCATAATGACAAATCTAGCAAAGCTTGAGTTCGTTGCTCTTGACATCACGGGAAAAAATTATATGTCTTGGATTCTAGATGTAGAAATGCATCTTCAATCAATGGGGTTAATTGATACCATAAAAGAAAATAATAACACCTCATTGCAAGATAAGGCCAAATCTATAATTTTTCTCCGTCGTCATCTTGATGAAGGATTAAAATGTGAATATTTGACTGTCAAAGATCCAAGTGTTCTTTGGAAGGATCTAAAAGACAGATATGATCATCAAAGAGATGTAATACTACCAGTAGTCACTGATGAATGGAGAGCTTTACGCTTTCAAGATTTCAAAAAAGTGAGTGACTATAATTCTGCAATGTTCATAATAGTATCACAATTAAAATTCTGTGGACAAACAGTCACAGATGAGGATATGCTGGAGAAAACTTACTCTACATTTCATGCATCAAATGTTACACTGTAACAACAATACAGGATGCAGAGATTTAAAAAATATTCTGAACTAATTTCATGCCTACTGGTAGCTGAGAAAAATAATGAACTCTTGATGAAAAATCATCAGTCCCGTCCCACTGGCTCAATAGCATTTCCAGAAGCAAATGCTATAAATTATTCCAGATATAAAAATTACAATAGTCGTGGACGTGGGAGAGGTAGAGGTCGTGGACGTGGAAGAGGTCAATTCTTTGGCCATGGTCATGGAAATAAATATAGTAATACTCCACAACAAACTCAGACTCAACCTCAAAAGAAGTTAAAATCAGTCATCAGTGGTGTTCAAGAAAAGCCTCAACATAAGTCTGAAACTGTGTGTTTCAGATGTGGTAGTAAAGGACACTGGTCATGAATTTGTCGAACACCACCACATCTTTGCCAACTTTATAAGGCATCATTGAAAGGCAAAGAAAAGGAAATAAACTTCAATGAGCATCATACTCATGTTAATGATAGAACTCATCTAGATGTTTCTGATTTTACTGATGATTTTACTGACAATGGAAATTGAGACATCTCTAATTTTAAGTATATTGTTATTACTTATTTGATTCTGAAGAATATGTTATTGTCATGTATGTTATTTTTAAATTAAATAAAATGTCCTACTTTACAATTATTTTATATTTTTACCTTAATTGATTAATTTTGTGTTTATCTATTTTGAAGTTTAATATGGATTGTACTCAACATAAAGACAATATTGGAGATCTCTGCATACCAGATAGTGGTACTACACATACTATCTTAAAAAATAGAGATTATTTCTCTGAAATAAAGCCCACAAAGGCAGTTGTAAAAACAATATCAGGTCCTGTAGATCTGATTGAAGGAATTGGCAAAGCTAAATTTATGTTACCAAATGGAACAAAGTTTATAATTGATGAAGCTTTGTTTTCACCAAAATCAATAAGAAATTTGTTGAGTTTTGATGACATATATCGAAATGGGTGTGATACCCAATCTATTACTATAAATAGTAACAAATATTTAAATATAGTTTCCTATGAATCAGGAAAAATACAAGTATTGGAAAGACTGCCAAAACTCCCTAATGGATTACATTACATGCATATACATGTAATTAAATCAAATATGGTAGTAAAAGAAAAATCTTATGATCCTTCAATAATAAATTTATGGCATGACAGATTAGGTCATCCTGGATCAGTAATGATGCGAAGGATAATTGAGAATTCACATGGGCATCCCTTGAAGGGGCAAAGAATTCCTCAATCAAATGAAATGCCATGTACAGCTTGTTCTCTCGAAAAATTAATCTTGAGACCTTCACCATCTAAAATTCAAAATGAATCACCTATGTTTCTTGAAAGAATTCAAGGTGATATATGTGGGCCAATTCACCCACCATGTGGACCATTCAGATATTTTATGGTATTAATTGATGCATCTAGTAGATGGTCACATGTTTGTCTATTGTCAACTCGTAATGTTGCATTTGCAAGGTTGCTTACTGAAATTATTAAATTACAAGCACAATTCCCTGATTATACAATCAAGAGGGTAAGACTTGATAATGTTGGTGAATTTACATCTCAAGCATTCAATGATTATTGTATGTCTACTGGGATCATTGTTGAGCATCATGTTGCCCATGTACATACTCAAAATGGTTTAGCTGAATCATTGATTAAACGACTTCAGCTTATTGCTAGACCATTAATAATGAGAACAAAGCTTCCCATTTCAGTTTGGGGTCATGCAATCCTACATGCTGCTTCATTAATTCGCATCAGACCTAGTGCATATCATAAATACTCCCCACTACAATTGGCATTTGGTCAAGAGCCAAATATTTCCCATCTCAAAATTTTTGGTTGTGCAGTATATGTACCCATTACGCCACCTCAACGCACAAAAATGGGTCCTCAACGAAGATTGGGAATTTATGTTGGGTTTGAAACACCCTCGATTATTAGATATCTTGAACCTCTAACTGGTGATGTTTTTACAGCACATTTTGTTGATTGCCAATTTAATGAGGTTATTTTTCCAACATTAGGAAAAGGGGAGAAAGAAGGGAAAAGGGATATTTCATGGAATGAACCATCATTATTGCATCTGAATCCTCACACAAAACAATATGAATTAGAAGTGCAAAAGATTGTGCACTTACAAGCAATTGCAAATCAATTGCCAGATGCATTTACTGATACAAAAAGAGTGACTAAATCATATATACCAGTAGCCAATGCTCCTGCTCGTATTGAAATTCCAGAAATAAAACCTAAGAATAAAGACACTCATGAGTCTAAAACACGCCAGAAGCGTGGAAGACCAATTGGTTCTAAGAATAAAAATCCTAGAAAGAGAAAGGGAGTAGATAATCATATTGATAGTGAGGAAAATATCCCTGAAGAAATAGAAAATAAAGAAAGTCATGAAACATTGTCATATACTATTGCATGTGAAATCATAAATGACAAAGATGATCCTGAACCAAAATCAGTCATGGAATGTCAAAATAGGCATGATTGGATAAAATGGAAAGATGCTATACAGGCTGAATTGGACTCACTAAACAAACGAAATGTTTTTGGGCCAATTATTCCTATGCCTAAAATTGTGAAACCTGTAGGATACAAGTGGGTCTTTGTACGAAAGAGAAATGAGAAAAATGAAATAATAAGGTACAAAGCTAGACTTGTAGCTCAAGGTTTTTCACAAAGGCCAGGAATTGATTATGATGAAACGTATTCTCCTGTTATGAATGCAATTACGTTCAGGTATCTGATTAGCCTAGTAGTTTCTAAGAAATTAGAAATGCGTCTTATGGATGTTGTGACTGCTTATTTGTATGGATCACTTGATAGTGACATTTATATGAAAATCCCTGAAGGATTTAAAATGCCTGAAGCATTAAGTACAAAACCCAAAGAAATGTATTCGATCAAGCTCCAGAGATCTTTATATGGGTTAAAACAGTCTGGGCGCATGTGGTATAATCGTTTAAGCGATTATTTGATTAATAAAGGATATGTGAGTAATATTATTTGCCCATGCATTTTTATTAAGAAAACAATATCCGAATTTGTGATTATAGCTGTATATGTTGATGATTTGAATATCATTGGAACAGAAAATGAGATCCATGAAGCAATAGTATACTTAAAGGAAGAATTTGAAATGAAAGATCTTGGAAAAACCAAGTATTGCCTTGGTTTACAAATTGAAAAAATGCACAATGGGATATTTGTGCATTAATCAAATTACACAAAAAAGATCTTGAAACGCTTTAATATGGATAAAGCAAATCCTTTAAGTACTCCAATGGTCGTTAGATCACTCAATATTGAAACTGATCCATTTTGACCCTGTGAAGAAAATGAAGAAATTCTTGGTCCTGAATTTCCATATCTCAGTGCCATTGGAGCTCTAATGTATCTTGCTAATTGTACTAGACCTGACATTTCTTTTGCAGTTAATTTATTAGCGAGGTTCAGTTCAGCTCCAACAAAAAGGCATTGGAAAGGGGTCAAACATATACTTCGATACCTTCGAGGAAATGTTGATTTGGGTTTATTTTATTCTAACAATTCAAAACAAGAATTGATTGGTTATGCAGATGCAGGGCATTTATCTGATCCTCATAAAGCAAAATCTCAAACAGGCTATGTGTTCACAAATAATGGAACTGCAATTTCTTGGCGTTCCCAGAAACAAACGCTTGTCACTACTTCCTCAAATCATTCTGAAATTATTGCACTACATGAAGCAAGTAGAGAGTGTGTGTGGCTTAGACCAATGACATATCATATTGAAGAATCTTGTGGTTTTCCAATCAACAAAAGTCCAACAATTTTATATGAAGATAATGCAACATGCATTGCACAGTTAAGGGAAGGATATATCAAAAGTGATAGAACCAAACATATACCTCCAAGATTCTTTTCATACACTCAAGAGCTAATAAAAGACAATCATATATATATCAAGTATATTCAGTCTAGCCAGAATTCAGCTGATCTTTTCACAAAGGCACTTCCAACTACAATCTTTAGAAAGCACGTTCACGATATTGGAATGCGACATCTACATACTATGTGAAGGAAGATTATACATATCAACTTGAGGGAGAGAATATCATGCACTGTACTCTTTTTCCTTAAGCTAAAGTTTTTCCCATTGGGTTTTATTTAGTAAGGTTTTAACAAGGCAGTTGCAAAATATTGTTATTTAAGGGGGAGTATTATGAATGTGAATGAACAATATATTGCTTGTGAATGAACAATATATTGCTTGTGAGAGAATAGTACTCAAATAGTGAAAAGAAAATCTCTATATAAAGGGATTGAAATTCATTAATGAAGATGTTAAGAAAAAGAAGAAGAAAAGATAGATTACTCTCCAAATTCTTTCAATACTATAGTTCTCTAAATTCTCTCCAAACTCTCTCTAAATTCCTTCAAAATCATTCTACTATAAAATATTTTTCTTCTAGTTAAATACTACTAAAATCAAGTTTAGTTTTATAACAAAATAAGTAATTCAATCTTTATTTCACAACAATATGCACTTTGTTCTTGAGTCTTACTAGTTGAAATTTTATAATTTGAGTTGGATTTGTTTATTAAGTGAGCTTTAATAAATAAGATTAAATGAGATTTCATATAATCAAATATAAATTACTTTTGAATACCTCAATTTGTTTAAAGCTTCAATAGTTAATAAAGTTTGAATTTTTTCTTTTTCTCTTTACGGTGAAAAATTAATCATTTAAATCAATTAAAAAGTATATTTTACAAACTTAGAATTTTTTTTATTTGTACAGCTGATATGCATACAAAATTTAGATATTAATTAGTACATATTTTAAAAAAATATATATTAATAGACTATTTAACTTTACAATTGTATTTAATAATTATTTTTAGTAAAACTCCTAATTTGAATTGAATTATACTATGTAAAAAATAAAAAAATTATTTTTGTATAAATATTTAAAATTTAGCGTTTTTAGTGGACTGAACAAAATTCTTTAAAATTTTGAACAACAATGCCAACACAACATCAACATTGATAAAGAAAACGTTAAAACATTAATTTTGAAGAAGGGGAAAACTTTGTACCTTTTTTTTTTTTTTTTTTTGAAGAATTTTTTTTCCCACACGTGTATCTCATGCAAAGTCATCAACATCATGGGTCCTACAGAGATGCAATCTTAGCCGTTAAAAATAAATAAATATCTCAAATATTTTATTATTTATTTATATCAATAACAATATAAAATTAATATTATCTTATCTCATATATATATATTAGATTAAAAAAAAAGACAAAACAGTGTTTAATATTAATCCATTATTATTTATACTTTAATTAATGGTGGTTTTCCATAAAAAAAAATAATGGCGGTTTAAGTCCATCTAATATTCACTATAGCTTCCTTTCAAGAGACGGGTCGTTATATACTTACCATTTCAAAGTCTCTACAAAACCCACAAAACAAGCCAATCCTTTTGGAATTTAAATTTTAATAGCAGTAGTAATTATCTTTATTAGACTATTTGATGATCCTGACTTGAAATTAAGAAAAATAACCAAGAAAACACTTCTCTTTTATCTATTCTGCTACAATTGCGAATTGGGTTCTAATAAATTTGCCAGCTTTAATCAATCAAATAGTTTGATTGATCAAAATCTGTCTTTTCTAGCTTTGTTTTTATCTAAAGCCTTAAGCTTTAAGGTTGCAAGTTTCTGTCTGGCATTATTATCTCTTTATTTATACAAATTGACTATTTCTCTATCGTTTTTCTTGAGGGGATTTTTTGTTTTTGCCCTTTCTCTTCGAAAGATTGAATCTTTGATCGGAAGAGAGAACTGGGTTAGAGTTAAAAATGAGAGAGAAGTTAGGATTTTTAGTTTATGTGTTGTTTTTGCTATGTGGGTGTTGTTTGGGTAGGTTTGTAGTTGAGAAAAACAGCTTAAAAGTGACTTCTCCAGATTCAGTTAAAGGGGTGCATGAATGTGCAATTGGGAACTTTGGGGTTCCTCAGTATGGAGGGACTTTAGTCGGGACTATTGTTTATCCAAAAGCTAATCAGAAAGCTTGCAAAGGATTTGATGAAGTTGATCTCTCCTTCAAATCTAAGCCTGGGGGTCTCCCTATTTTTCTTCTTGTTGATCGAGGAGGTTATCTTTTCGTAATTGCGTTTCTTTAGCGATTTTATGCTTAAAAGTCTTTATATTTGTGTTTGGGTATGTGCAATTCATGTGGAATGTTTTTATCTAGACTGGTATCACGTTGAAAGTTTGTGGCTTTTAGCTAGTTTGCTAAGATTGATTTGATTTCATCAATTTTGCTAATTATGATATATATGGAATGCCTTAATGGTCTAGATGATTTTTTTAATCCATTAGCTCCGACTGGGGTTGTAATTTTTTTTTTAATTTTTTTTTTTTAAATTCTTTGTTTGTTCAGAAAGTTTCTGGAAAATTGTGTTGATGTTTTTACGAGAAGTTTTTAACTATGTATTTTTCAACTCTAGATTTGGATTGTGGTATTTCTTTTCGACCTATTGATACGCTATACTACAACTGAAAAATCTGCACCTTGATTAGGTCTGTAATACCTGGAGAACATCTTTGCTATACTGTAATGGATGTTGAAATATATGACTTGATCGCATTATTGTTTTAATAAATGATTACAAGATGTTGAGCCTACCACAGCACTGGTTATTAATTGAAACTAAGAGTTTGGTGATTTAATACTGATTATGGTAAAATATCTTTTTTAGATTGTTACTTCACCTTGAAGGCGTGGAATGCACAGAATGGTGGAGCAGCAGCTATTCTTGTTACAGATGACAAGATGGAGCCATTGATTACCATGGACAACCCTGAAGAAGGAAAGGTGGATGATGATTATTTACCAAAGATCAACATTCCCTCTGCCCTTATCACTAAGACCTTGGGAGACAGTATTAAGAAAGCTCTATCTAGTGGGGAGATGGTTAACATAAACCTTGATTGGACTGAAGCTCTTCCACATCCTGATGAGCGTGTTGAGTATGAGTTCTGGACGAATAGCAATGATGAGTGTGGCCCAAAGTGTGACAGCCAGATGAACTTTGTCAAGAACTTCAAAGGTGCAGCTCAGATACTTGAGCGGAAGGGCTACACTCAGTTCACCCCCCACTACATAACATGGTATTGCCCAGAAGCATTCATTCTGAGCAAACAATGCAAGTCTCAGTGCATAAACCATGGGAGATACTGTGCTCCAGATCCCGAGCAGGACTTTAGGAGGGGTTATGATGGAAAAGATGTTGTGGCTCAAAACCTACGTCAAGCTTGCTTCTTTAAAGTGGCCAATGAAAGTGGAAAACCATGGCTTTGGTGGGATTATGTGACTGACTTTGCTATCCGATGCCCTATGAAAGATAAGAAATACACCAAAGAGTGTGCAGATCAAGTTATTAAATCACTTGGTAGGTCTTTGGCTTAATTATTTTTTTGTGTTACTTCTTAGTTTATCATTTCGGTAAATGATGGGATGATAATTTGATGAGAGCTGTTACTGTTATTTTCTGATCTTTGTGGTATTTGTTATATTTTATTTCTCAAGATTTTGTTATCTATTTTTTTTCATGGTAGCTCACAAAAACCTTGTTGATTTTTATTTATCAATTTCATACGAGAATTACATTATGCTATTTAGTTTTTACTTTTACCAATGTCTTGTCGAGCAGCTATTTGATTCCTTGCTAAATTGTTGAATTCCGAATTTTAAACTACAGATTATTATTCTTTGCTTTAGGTGTTGATCTTAAGGAGATAGACAAATGTATAGGTGACACTGAAGCAGATGTGGACAACCCAGTTCTTAAAGCTGAACAGGATGCACAGGTTGGATACTTCAAAGATTTTCTTTTAATGATTAAAATTACATAATCTTTTTCTTCATGAAAAATCTGTTTCCTTGGTTATTCTGCCAACTTTTATATATTTAGTTTTGCAATTCTCAATTCAGATTGGTAAAGGCTCCCGAGGAGATGTGACTATACTGCCAACTCTCGTCATAAATAACAGGCAATATAGAGGTTTGGAGCAGAAATATTTGTTCCCCTCATTAAGTATTTAAATGCATGAATCTGCCTTTTTGATGCCTGTTACTTGTTTCAGGTAAATTGGATAGAGGGGCAGTTCTCAAGGCTATTTGTGCTGGTTTCCAGGAGACCACTGAGCCAGCCATATGCCTAACCGAAGGTATAATATTTGGGTCTTTGATCTTCCCAATAGAGTTGAAGTCATGTAATGTTTTTATAAGTGCATGATGTCAACATTTTATTATTGCCTAGCCTGCCATTTTACTGCATTAGAGGATTATGATTCTCTCAACTTTTAGAAACACAACATGTGCATTATTGTGTCTCCCTTAGTCAGTGAACCCCCACCAATATGGAATCCTTGAGGCAACTTATTAGCATAGTAGTTATGTCATATTACAGATGATTTATTCTATAGATGGTATCATTGATTATGCATCATTCTTTGCAGATATAGAAACCAACGAGTGCTTAGAGAATAATGGTGGATGCTGGCAGGACAAGGCCGCTAACCTTACTGCATGCAAGGTATGCACATATCTCAAACTCATGCATGTATTATACTTGTTTGTGGGCTTTGTTGATTCGAATTTTGTTTTGTTGGTCTTCTTTGATATAGGATACTTTTCGGGGTAGAGTATGTGAATGTCCAGTGGTACGAGGTGTAAAGTTTGTTGGTGATGGTTATACTCATTGTGCAGGTAATTATTTTTCATACATTTCAAATTTAAAGTTTTACTTCTAAACTTAAGACTTCACGTAAACCATAAGGGGGAGACATGGCAACAGGTTATTGTTATATACTAACATGCTGCATCCTTTATCAAGGGGAGCTATGTGTGTTTATGCTGTGGATAATCAAGATTTTTTTTTAAAAAAGTTTTGTCATTCTGAGATACTTGTATTATGAATAAATGCTTTCTAGACGCACTTGTAGGAAGACAGTTGTGTATGTATATACATATATATATATATATATATATGACCTGACCGGCATTAACCAATGAAATATTACATATAGAACTTGATAAAATGATTTTGTGGTAAGTGATGAAACTATTAGGGTACTCTGTAAATAAAAGATTATGAAACTATTACAACGCTGAACTTGGGGGAAGGTGATTTTAGCAAGGTGTTTGGAACCTGACTCTAAGCGGGCTATATTATAATCTGAGACATGCAGACCCTAAGTTTCATCTTGTTGTGTTGAATTTGATTGCAACCTGTGGACTCTTGCAAGTGAGGATGGGGTTTGGCTTCTGCTTTTTCCAACATACTTCTACCATGTTTATGTTTTCCCAGTCTCAAATCATGTCAAATTTACCTTGATAATTTTTTTTAAATGTGCAAATCATTCCAAATCTACAACAATAATAATGTGCTTTTAATTGATCTATTGAAGATGACGCTTTTCTCAAGCATTGCATAAAAGCAAATAGTTTTTGCAGGATATCTCTTGGCTAAAAGAGTTTATTCATGTGCACATGGACTGGAAGAGTGGGATTATATATTAGTGATATAGTATAGGAGTTTCTAAAAGCAGAGTAATTGAATGAGGTCCAGGCAGCGGCTGTCATGGATTTTTTGCATTGTGTTATATAATACCAAAATAAGGAAAAAGAGAACTTCAAAAAAGTTCATTGAATACATGGATTTTTTTTTTTTTTTACCAAAATTGAATACATGAATTAGCCATATCTATTATTGAAAGTTCTAAAGCTATTCAATCACCCATATATAATTCCAGGCCATGCATGTTTGATTTTTATGAACTTCATTTTTTCCTTGTGTTTTTCAACAGCATCAGGTGCTCTGCGTTGTGAAATTAACAATGGAGGATGCTGGAAGCAATCCCAAGATGGCAGGACATTTTCTGCCTGTATAGTAAGTGTTTGTGTTTACCTTAATATATATAGACTTTGTTCTCTGTCCATCTTCAGTTGATGAGTTATATTAAATTATTTTGTTCTCATTTAGTTGATCCTCTAATTTGCCCACTAGGAGGATCATTCACAAGGATGCAAATGTCCTCCAGGATTCAGGGGTGATGGAGTCAACTCCTGCGAGGGTATTTCTTTCAACTGTTTTTCACAGTTCATGTTATAATCTATTCCCCTAGGTGCAAGAGAATTTCTGCACTAGGCCAATTTATGCACATATTCTTGGATACATGCCCTAGAATATAACAAGATCTCTTGTTCAGGCTTATGGAAACGCCTCTATGGACATACACCTGGTTTCCTACTATGAAATTTTGAGCCATGTATTGGGCCTATTCCTCTATTAATGGCTTCATATTATGGAGACTTAAATTTACAGTTTAAATGTTCTAGAAAGTACTGCATTTTCTGCATATCATGAATGTTTCTTTAACTACATATTCTCACCCATATGGGAGCAGGACAGATGGTCCTTGCACATTTACATGTTTATGTTGTTGAATTGACATAGCTCTGCTGATTTACTTACTCTCACTCTTGGCTGGGTTGCAGATGTGGATGAATGCAAAGAGAAGTCAGCTTGCCAGTGTCCAGAATGCAAATGCAAAAATACCTGGGGCAGTTATGATTGTAGCTGTAGTGGTGGTTCATTATACATGCAAGAACACGACACCTGCATAAGTGAGTATTCCCAGTGTAACTTCTTCTCTCATTTGATCAATAGAAATCATTGGCCAAATTCACCATTTTTGTTATGCCTGCAAATAAAATTTGCTCTACAAAGGATTGCCAATTTGCAGCTCCACCATGGAACATGTGCTGCAAACTGTAAATTGTGGAGGAAATTATTATTTTAATTTTGGTTTCTTTGAATGCCATTGCCTAATTAGGATATGAACTTCTCTTTTATGTATGGTTTGATTTTAACTTTCTTTATCAATATTTCATTCTTTGTTTTTGTCCCAGTTGCCACTTCTTTCTTGATGATTAATGGTGTGATGGTGGAAATAGATGTGTAGTTTCACATTCACTTATCAAGAGTTGTCGCCTCTAACTCTTACCATATTTAAATTTATAGGCTTGATTTATGTAACTGCAAATAACGGTTAATGTTAGCATCCATTTTAGTGTTCTCATTGTTGGTTCTCTAAGTTGGAGCTTATGGATGCATTCCTTATAAAGAGGAAAGAGTAAAAAAAAAAAGTTCTTTAAAATTATGTGATTTCACCAACAATGTTCTGTTTTTATTGTGTGTCACACTGCTATCTTACAAAAGAAAAGGAGGCTTTGAGATTACATAATATGTCCGATAAACTTGGCTGCTCATGTTTTTGACATTGAATCTTTATTGTAAAAATTCAGGTAAAGCTGCTTTTGTGTTTGACACTGAATGTTTATTGTAAAAATTCAGGTAAAGCTGCCAACACACAGGTTAGCTGGAGCTTTGTTTGGGTTATTATTCTGGCACTGGCTGCTGCTGGAGTTGCTGGATATGCAACTTACAAGTACAGAATCCGGGTATGTGCTGAAGAAATATTGTTCTAGTTTTTTTTACTCACACATTTTAATGTGGATAAAACCAACACATGTCCTAACTGTCAAATTTTCATCCATTTATTTAAACAAATTCCCGCCTATTTTTCCCCTCTTTGGGAGGATGTTGGAGGACCATCAAATTCTAATTTTTCAAGCCAAAAAAAAAAAAAACTACATGATGGGGAGAGGCTATTTAAAAGACCAAATTTATATTTTTTCAAAAAAAAAAAACCAAATTTATTAATTAATGCATATACGATTAATGTTTGATGGATCATAAGAGACAAATGAAGAATTTTACATTCTGTTTCTGCATGCATTAGAAAGATTGAGTGCATAGCAGTTAATTTTCCAATTTAAGCTGGCGTCTAGTGCTGAATCACTTCTACGGGGAAGAGAGTTATTCACTCAGTTCAGATGATCTTAACCTTTTCTTTTTTGTCTCCTTTTAATTGCAGAGATACATGGATTCAGAAATACGGGCTATTATGGCACAATACATGCCATTGGACAATCAGGGAGAGATCCCTGTCCACCATGCTCCCCGTGGTGGCGACATCTGAAGGTGAAGGAAGAAGAATACAAAGATCATATTTTCAAATTCAGATGTGTTTTATCAGCATTTGAATTGATTGCTATAATGTGTAACCGAATGTTTGTCTGGCGTTTTCTCGAGCATTCAACTCACACTTATGTATAATTTAACGACTAAGTTATATGAGTGGCGCACATAATTCCAGGACCACTGTAAATTTTCTATCGAATGTAGAATCATAAAGTTTCAGAACTTGGGATGTCTTTTTGTTCTTTTTCATTTGTAGTGCTGTTATTTATTTATTTATTTTTTACTGCTTTCATAATTTGATACATGTTTTCCTTTAAACAATGTGATGTGCAATTTATCAGTTTTGGTTGGATGGCATGAGACCATGCGGGACATAACTTTTAAACTCCATTCAATTTTAATTTCAACCAAAGCTTAGGCTTCGTTCTACGGCGTGGTGGTGGTGGTATGCTTGTGGAATTATGGATGATCAAACAAGAGGGCAAACAATACGGTCTCTGAAGGTTACTTTTGCAATGAGATGAAAAAAAACAGCACAGCTCCAATTTGGGCACAGATCTTTGATTGCTTTCGTTTTTACTAAAAGATTGTGCAAAACAGTCATCAACGACCATTTTTTTAGCTCAAATTTTTGCCTCTGGAGTATGTACATGCCCTTGTAGGTCACCTTTTTGACATGAATTTTCTAGATCGGAATTTTTGTTGCCATCCAGATTAAGAAACCACTAGAAGCACTGTGTTTCTATTGGCAACACTAAAAATGTAATCACCTTCAGTAGGGTTGTGCAGAAGTCGACCAAGCCTGAAAATCCGAACTGATTTGATTTGATTTGATTTTTGGTCCGGCTTGGTTGCCGAATTTGATGAGATGTCAGTTCGGGTGGGAATAACTAAATTTTTCGATTTTTGATTGGCTGTTTGAGGGAAGGCA
Source organism: Mallotus nudiflorus (assembly GCA_947683625.1). Taxonomy (NCBI): domain Eukaryota; kingdom Viridiplantae; phylum Streptophyta; class Magnoliopsida; order Malpighiales; family Euphorbiaceae; genus Mallotus; species Mallotus nudiflorus. The sequence goes on from CANTUR010000239.1 coordinate 1,464,528, forward strand.
CTCTCCACCCTAACCATCTGAATTTCTAATTTTTATGAATTAATAAAATGACGTCATCTTATTCTAGGTTTGCAAGATATATGTATAAAACCCTACTCTCCTGACTCATTTTCACACCTTTCTTCTCCTCAGCCACCTCGCCTTACACCTCTTCATCTCCTTGGATTCTCTCTTTCCCTCTTCTCTCCTCTCCAGAAAGACTGACTCTAAACATAATCTCTCCTCTTCTAAATTCTAGCCCCTCATCCCTCACTTGTCTATCTATTTATCTGCTCTCTCTAAATAATCATTTCAGTTATTGGTTTCAATCACTTTTCTCTTGTTATAGTTTCTATCTTCATATCACATACACACTTACACAAAACAGATCCTTCATTTGATTTGTGTTTTTATACTGAAACTATTGAGGGTTTGTGGGTAATAATTTTTACTAAAAATATGTAATATTTGAATAATATTATCTCGAAGGGCACGTGATCGGCATTAAAGAATGAAAATACATAAAATAACTAAAACTCATCCTTAAGGAAAATTTACAATAAAATATAGACAATAATAAAGTAAAATGTTTAAACCAAATAAATAACATAATATCCAAAACAATCTTTGTTGAAATATAATAATCACCATTAATACAAATTTTTAATATTGATAATAATTCATAAAATATAACATATCAGTTAACTATTACTATTACTGTAGTGTTCTAAATTTCAAATACATAATAATAAATCTCATATAGACCTACATAAAATAATCGAAAAAAAAGAAACTCAGTATAAAGTAGGCAAATTAACAGAAGACTCCCAGGATTCTGAAAAAAAAAATAATTGAGATAAGTCAGAATTTACTGAATAAATTAATAAAAGAAATGTATATAGTATGAAAATCTCTTTTAAAAAATATATTTTACGAAAATATAAAATTTATAATTTATAATTTAAAGCATATGATTTATTGAAATCCTCTTTTACTAAAATAAAGTATTTTAAATCATAAAATACTATAAAAATATAATAAACTTTCTTAAATCATTTTTTTTATAAGAAAACTATATAGAACCCTAATCCTAAAAATTCTAATAATTTTTCGGCTCTCTTATAATTCAAAGACTATCAGTTCCGAGAGCAAAGCATCCACTGAGCTATCAACCATAATCAGATCACTTAAATCAATATTTACTGGTGGTTCCTGAGAGCAAAGCATCACCGAGCTACCGGCCCCAATATTATATAAATCACGCCCGAGAGCAAAGCATCACTGAGTCTTATATACAATCTCACAAAATTATGCCCGAGACCAAAGCATCATCGAGTTATATAACATCCAACACTCACTTTCAATCATATCGGTGCGTACATAGTCCTGATAAAATCCATTAGGTAGCCTGTTTTATTGTAGTTTATTTTAACATAAATAAAAGTAAATAAAATAAGGAAGATTACAATAAAATAAAATAAAAATAAAAATTAACTAATCATATGAAAATTTAATATAAACATGCTTATATAACAATATCAAATAATAGGAGAATTTAATCCAAGTATATTCTTATAATAATATAATTCTTTAATAAATTCTCTTATTTATCAAAATCAATAAATTTATATTTAATATAAAATATCCTACATACAGTTCAGTTATTAACTTATAGGTTGAATGCACTCATTTGCGTAGTCTCGCTTGACCCCGACCTGTCAACTCGACTGGAGGCGCGGCTAAAATAAAGAAATAAATAAAAGGGAATTAAAAATGGAAATCCTATAAATTTTAAATTTCTAAAGAAAGACTTGATTAAACATACGACTGTATTAAACTTGACCCGATGTCACATTTTACGAGAAATTTGTCAAAAATTTGATAGAGTTTTTTCTGTAAAACAGACATCTCTCTACAAAAGTAGAACAAATTATGCACACAAAAAAAAAACACTTCAAATACTAGCAACAACTTCAAATCTCGAATTGGGCCCCTAAACTACACTTTATGCCCAACCAAAAATCAATTTCAAAAATTTCAATTGATAACAATAAAATTTCATTTAAATACCAAAATTAATTTATTTACGCAAAAAAAGCATAAAAGATATTTATTTACAAAAAAAAATAATAAAATCCACATTAATAATCAAATTATATTATAAAAGCCCTTATTCCAATTTTTGAAATTAAATAGCATATAATTCCCGATAATTATTTAAATTATTCAATCATATAATTAAGCAATCAAAAACTCATTTAAATTTTAAAAAAATCATAAATACAATTTCATTCGGATATTGTTCCGATAATTACTAATTATTAGCTAAAAATAGAAATTAATTCATAAAAATTATTTTAATATTATTTATTACTCAAAAATAATCTAAAACATAATAATTCACCATAATTTCAGTTAAAATATAAAATTTACTAATTTATACTAATTTTTCCCAAAATTCATTTTTGACATAAACATTAAAAAATGTAAAAAAAAAAATTCGGTACATAATTTTAATAAACTTCCTTAATAAAACTTGCTTAAAATAACTAGAAGAATTTATTAAAAATATAAAAAATTTTCAGGCTCGAAAACAGTGTCGTGAATAGTAACCCTGAGACCTTGGGAGATCAAAAAATTCATAAAAATTATTTTTGGAAACTTTAGAACACCCACAATAATCTGTCCTAAAGAACCAACATCAAATAAAATCAAATTAACATTCAATTTCACAATTTACAAAAATATCCAAAATTAAATTTTGCAAAATTGGAGTTGTTACCAGTGTTAGAATCCGAAATTGAGTTGGGGAAAAAAGAGCCTAGAGGATGAGGATTAATTCAAGACTATCAGCGTGCCTTAGGGTGGCTGGAATCAACTCTGACAACCATCCACACCGAACGGCACCAAGAGAGAAGGAGAAAGAGAGGGAGTGGTGGTGATGGGAAGAGGAGGAGGTGGAGGTGGCATCGTCGGCGTCAACAGGTGGTGGTGCGATGGCGGTGGATAGTGGTGCAACAGATGGTTGTTAATGGGAAGGGAAGAGGAAGAAAGAAGAAGAAAAATTTAAGTGTATATATATATATATATATATATATATATATATATATATATATATATATATATATATATATATATATATATATATATATATATATAGTATAAAAAGTACACATATATGAATATTATATTAAAAATACCCATTGTAGACGGCGGGTTTAGTGTGTGTACAACATTTTAGCAACCACGACACTGTTTAGACTCAAGACCTTAGAGAACACACTAACCACTGTCATAAAGACATGGTATAGAGATGAGGAGTCGCCACCCAGGGTAATAACTCGGACAAATCGAAAATGTGGTACTCGATTCCCTAAGAGAAAGCTAGCACTACAACTAGGAGATTCTGGATACAGAATACAAACTTCTCTTAGTCTCATGTTCATTTAGAATAACTTTATAAATGATTATTTCATCCTCTAATTACATGCAATTTTATTAAACCCTATTTGACATCCATCTAACCTTAGGCATCTAGTCAATAAAATTACACATAAAAAATGCACTCAATATTGCGTTGTCTCTAAGTCTAAACTATATTAATTTTATTAAAAAGTTTACATTTTATTTACAAGTGAGAAAGAGACTTAAAGTGGGCCTACATTTTTAATTAGTGAACCTAGATCTACTTATTTTAGTTTGTCTAAGGAATGAGCTTAAGTCTATTCAATTTTAAAGGAAAGTTAAATTAATGAGCTAAGTCTAATTTAGTTTTATTTTAAGTGAAATGTGAGCCTAGGTCTATTTATTTTAAAAGAAATGAATTTAAGTGGGCTAAGCTAAGTCTAAACAAGTTTTAATTAATTAAGTGGGCCTAAATTAATTTTAATTATTTAAAACCCTAAATAATTTTTAAACCTATCTATTAAGTGGGTTAGACCTAAACATGAGTTTGGACCTAAAAGGATAAAAACATAAAAAACAAGCCCAAAACAAATAAAACACAAAACATGGATCAAATAAACATTATAGTGATTTTCTAGAAACCCTAAATTAATTACATGCAAACCCTAAATTAAGCTACTACCAACATTAATTTTAATTGATTTTTATCCAATTGAACCTAATTACTAATTAATTTTAAATGCAAAAAATTGAATCTTTTACTATTTCCACTACTAGGGCTATTACAAACTACGTACAAAAATTAAAACAATTATACACCCATAAATTAAAATAACCATACAGAATATATAAATGCAAAACGAAAAATTAAAACCCTAATATCTACTGGAAAACAACACAAGTTCTTCCATGGCATTCCATAGATCTTCTGTTCATCTAAACACAGGCAGTATCTTCCTCAATCCCCGCTCAGATATCAAAACAAAAAAAACGTAAAAAATCATATTAGTAATATTGAATAATCAAAACAATAACAAAATAAAAATCATAAAAAAATAGAAAAGAATGGAATAGAAAAGAACACTAATGATTTTAGGTGTTGTGCAAATGCCCTTTTTAGCTCCTCAAATTGGATTATCACCGTTAAAATTGACTCAATATTAATTTGATTCTGGACTGAGATTTGATTGCGTAACTCTATTCTCTCTTTCGCAGTCTCTCTTTATTTCTCTCATTTTTTTCGCAGTCTCTCAGTCTGTGTGTGTGTGAGTTTCTCTCCGTCTGTGTGTCAATCTCCAAAAATCATCCTCTCGCACGCATGCAGACTCTGCTTTTAAATGTAGAGTCTGCGCGTACTGGCTTCCTCCTTTGGAGGAACAGACTCATTTCCTCATAAAAATAAACTGATAAGGATTTGATTTTTGAAAGTTACATGTTTTGAATGCGTCAAAATCTTTTCCAAATAAAAAATAATAATAATATTCAATTTTTAACCGATCAAAACACTGAAAAAATCAACAAAAAATAAGAAAAAAATGCGAAAAATTGAAAAAAAAATGGGACTTTTATGTTTCGGCGTTATGCAATGCCGATCGAAATTGTCTAATGTCGATCGGCATTACATAATGCCGATCGACATTGTGTAATGCCGATCAGCATTAAATGCCGACCTTTTTTTTAACTTTTAATTACCAAAAGATCCCTAAAAAATTGACTTATTTGTAATCAAATCCTAAAAAATATTACAATTTAGTCCCTAAAGTCTAGAAAATTGACAACCAAGTTAAATATTTTGAATGAATTTCATCATAGGGGCTTACGTCGCAATTGTGTATAATTGCATCCCGAAATTAGGTGCTTACATCGATTCCAATAATTACACACTTATATGTGTGTGTGTGTGTGTGTGTGTGTGTGTGTGTGTAATATACTCTTAAAATTAAATTACATTTTTATTAACACTATAATTTTAACACCAATTTAATAAAATTAATTAAATTTAATAATCCCTCTTTAATATTAATAAAATAAAATTCACATTTAAATTCCTAATTAATTCATAAAAATTCAAATTATTACAGTCTTTCCCCCTTAAAAGAAATTCATCCTCAAATTTTTGATAAATAAAAGATGTAAAAAAATATTTTTAATGAAAGAGATAGGGATAGCCACTCGCATCACTGCCACCATCTTCCAAGTGCAGTCCTCTGCTGTGTGGTTGCTCTACAACACCTTTACCATCGGGATCTCCTTAGTGCGAAGCTGACGAACTTGGCAATCCACAATTGCCACAGGATATTCCTCATATGACAGATCTTCACTAAACTCCACTGTCTAAGGCTGAAGAAGATAAGAAGGATCAGGAACATACTTCCTTAGCATAGATACATGGAACACAAAATGAATTCGAGATAATTCAAGTGGCAACACCAATCTATAAGCCACTTCTCCAACTTTTGAACGTATCTCGGGGCTAATTTACCCTTCTTACCAAACCTCATAACCCTCTTCATTCGAGATACTTTCAGAAACACCATGTCTTCAACGAAAAAGGACATATCCTTTCTTTTAAAATCTGTATAGCTCTTTTATCTACTGAAAGCTATCCTCAAATGCTGCTAAATAATGAGAATCTTCTTAAAAGTAATTTGCACCAATTTTGGACCTGTCAGCTATCTCTCTCTAACTTCCTAACACAATAATGATCTATACTTTCTACCATATAGTGCTTCATACAAAGCCATTTTAATATTTGCATGATAATTGTTATTATATGCAAATTCAATCAATGGAAAATGTATGTCCCATTAACCACTAAAGTCCATCATACACATCCTCAACATATCCTTCAAGGTCTAAATGGTCCCTTCTAACTGACCGTTTGTATGAGGATGAAATGCTCTGCTAAAATCAAGTTTGATACCCAATGCCCTATGCAATTATTGTCAGAAGATTGAGGTAAAAGTAGCTCCTTTGTCATACACTATACTCACTAGTATCCTATAAAGATAAACAATTCTATTGACATACAATCTTGTTAATCGGTCAGTAGAGTATGCCTTCTTAATTGGCAAAAGTGTGTTGACTTAGTTAGCCTGTCAACTATCACCCAAATAGCATCATAACCACCAATAGTACGAGGTAATCCAATCATAAAATCTATAGCAATCATATCCCAATTCCACTCTGGGATAGGCAATGACTGTAATAATCTTGCAGGCCTCTGGTGCTTTAGATTCACCTGCTGACAAGTGAGACATTTGGATACAAATTTTGAAATATCCTTTTGCATTCCATTCCACCAATATATATCCTTCAAGTCATGATACATATTGGTAGAACCTGGATGAACACTTTAAGCAAAAAATGTGCCTCTTCCATGATTTTTTTTCTCAGCTCATCTACATCTGGCACACACAATTGAGTATCCAAACGCATACCTTCATTATCAATCACAAATCCAATGGACCTACCTTGTTGTACTTCAAATATGATCTTCTGCAACTGTGGGTCCCTTCTCTATAATGCCTTAACTCGATCCAAGTATACTAATTGTACCTTAAACTGAGTAAGGATGCATTTCTTAGTCACCTTCAATTGTAACCCTTAGTCGATCAACTTATGCATCTCCTTAACAATTGACCTCCTCTCTATACTAATATGTGCCTGCAAACTTTTTACTCAAAGCATCTGTAACTACATTTGCCTTGCCTAGATGATACAGAATATAAAAATCATAGTTCTTTAGAATTTTTATCCATTTTCTCTTCCTTATATTCAAATCTCTCTACTAGAATACGTACTTCAGGCTCTTATGGTCGGTGTATATTTCATAAGTCACACCGTACAGGTAATCCCTCCAAATCTTTAGTGCAAACACCATTGTTGCCATTTCCAAGTTATGAGTAGGTTAATTTTGCTCATGCTTCTTTAACAGCCTTGAAGTATAAGCAACCACTCTTTCATTCTGCATTAACACATAGCCTAATCCTACTAGAGAAGCATAACAATACACCATACACCCTTTGTTCCTAGAAGGCAAAGTCAACACTAGAGCCGAAGTCAATAAGTCCTTTAGCAATTGAAAGTGCTCCTCACATCTATTTGTCCACATAAACTTAGCATTCTTCTAGGTCATTCTTCTCAAAGGTATAGCAATCTTGGAGAAATCCTTCACAAATCTCATATAATAGCCAGCTAAACCTAGAAAACTCCTTACTTTTGTGATTGATATGGGTCTTAGCTACTCTGTAATAACTTTTACTTTCCTAGGATCTATTTGTATACTATCTTTGGATACCACATGGCTTAAGAATACCACTTGATCCAACCAGAATTCACACTTCAAAAACTTGGCATACAGTTGGTGCTCTCTCAAAGTCTGAAACACCAATCTTAAATCCATTGCATGTTCTACCTTACTCCTGGAGTATACTAAAATATCATCAATAAACACAATCATAAATCGGTCCAAGAATTACCTAAACACCCTATTCATCAAGTCCATAAAGGCTATTGAGGCATTAGTTAACCCAAAGGACATCACCAAGAATTCATAATGGTCATACCTTGTTTGAAATGTAGTCTTGGGTACATCTCCACCTCTAAACCATAATTAATGACACCCAGACCTTAGGTCAATCTTGGAGAAACATTAGGCTCCTTACAACTGATCAAACAAATCATCAATCCTTAGGAGTAAATTCTTATTTTTAATGGTAACCTTATTCAACTGTCTGTAGTCGATATATAGTCAAAGACTATTATCATTTTTCTTTACAAACAACACCAAAGCACCCAGAGGATATGTACGAGGCCGAATAAAACCTTTATCAAGAAATTCTTGCAATTGCTCTCTCAGCTCTTTCAACTCTATAAGTGCCATTCTATATGGTGGTATAGAGATAGAATTTGTACCAGGTACTACATTGATGCAGAATTCTATCTCCCTTTCAGGTAATAAGCTTGGCAATTCTTCAGAAAAAACATTTGAAAACTCACATACCATTAGTACCTTTTCAACTGCCCCCTTATCTGTTTGTATATCTTTAACCACTGCTAAGTAGCATTAATAACCTTTTCTAAGCATCTTCCTAGTCGTGATCGTAGAAATAATATTTTGAGACATTGCACTCTTATTACCTCTGAATTTGAATTTTGAATTCCTCATTAAATTAAATTTTAAAAATTACTTCCTTCTCTCAATAGTTTACCATGGCAAAGTACTATGCCAACCAATCCATCCCTAAAATTACATCAAAACCAATCGCATTAAGTAAAACCAAATCTACTAGCAACTCTCTACCTTCCACCAACACTTGATAAGATAGAAAGAGGAGTCGCTACAGATAAAGGAATCAACAACTTGGAAGGCTGGTGTGCTACTCTAGAAGTAAATGCAGGAAACACAAAAAAGTGTAAGGCACCCAGATCAAATAAGACTTTAGCTTCAAAGTAGCACACTTAGAGAATACCTGTCACAACTACATTAGATGCCAAAGCATCCTGAGGAGTTGAGGTGAAGACTCTAGCCTGACCACGACCTGCCTGTTGTGAAGTGGATGGTTGTGCATATCCTCTACCCCCAGCTCTGCCTCCAAAACCTCTGCCCTGCTGGCTCATATACTGAGTCGATTATTGCTGAGGATACACAGGTGCATGATACTATTAATGCACCTGCTAAAATGGTTAAGCAACTGATGAAGAAGATCCCTAAGCATATGATGGCTAAAACCCATAATTAGGACAATTCCTGGTAAAATTCTTGAACTGTCCACACCGAAAATAAGCACTTAGCGCCAAGTGACACGGACCCTAGTGTACTCGCCCACAAGTGGCACATATACTAGCCTTAGATCCTAAACTGCTATGTTCGGAGCTCTGCCCATTGTTGTTACTACTAGCACCAACACTATACCTAGTAGTCCTGCCACTCCCACGGCTCTGAGCATAACTATGTCTGCCAGTTTGATGTGTTATAAACTATCTACTTTGTTGAGAAGTACCCCTTGCCTGCGTACTTGTGCTGCCTATCTAAAAAATAGGTTGTTGAACCCCCTAAGCTAATCTGCCACTGCCACTGCCGTAAGGATCCGGTATAATGCCATGTCAAATATGTCTCCACTCAAGCTGTATGGCCTCCTCAACTACACTCTCGAGACTATAACCCCCTATATAGAGACCAATATAAGCAGGGCCTAACCTAATCATATATAGCTCCACTACTCTCATCTCATTTTGTATCATATCTCCAGCATAACATGACAGTCTGAAGAACTCTTGAGTGTAGTCCTCAACTGATCGATCTCTCATGGCAATGTTCAACAATTGCCACCTATAGTTCTATCTCATCGATGCTGGGCAGAAAAATCTCATGAATCTCTCCTTAAAATCCAACTAGATCATCATAGTCATGTACGGCTGGATAGACTGCATGAACTAGTCCTGAACTGCAGTTGATACGGATAACTCTACTATGATGATCTCGCTAGTAGTCTGTGTATCCTGTTCAGGTTTTGGCCTTAATGGTATTGATAAAGTCTAAAGCATCCCCTGTACCATCGAAATAAACTCGCCCGACTTTGGAGTACAGTAAGGCAGCATCGACATCTGTCATTCCTTGATTCCTCTACTAAAGCATCTGCTGTACTAGGGGCATTGTTTGGTTAAGGGCTACCAAGCCTTGATTAATTCCTGCCATATCCATTGTAAAGGTTCCAGGATCTTTTATTGGAATTTTAGGCCCTGCTTGTTGTTGTTCTTGCCTCTGAGCCGTTGCTACTCTAGCTCTACCTCTGCCTCTACCTCTACCTCTATGTCTAGAGGCAAGAGGAAGAATTTCTTCCTGAATAGACTGTTCATCTTTATTCTCCTTAAAGGCTGCTTCCACAGCAGAAGCAGTTCGCACTTGCCTCATTTTAAAAAGAGACACAAAATAAATTCAAGACAAGACAAGGATACTATATAACCATAGAATGCAAGAAAAAAGGAAGACAACGAGTGACAATTATTAACCTATTACCGTAGTAGCTCACAAAAAATAGATATTTACAATTGAAGACACATATAAAATGAGTTAAAGATCTGATACCAACTTTTTCACGACCCAAACCCAAAAGGCACATGGCTAACACTAAGGAATGGGAATACATAAAGTAATCAAATCCTATAGTAAGCCTTAAGGAAAATTTATAATAAAATATAGGCAATAATAAAATGAAATGTTTAAATAAAATAAATAACACAAATAACATAATATCCAAAACAATCTTTGTTGAAATATAATAATCACCATTAATACAAATCTTTAAATAGGTAATGATTCATAAAATATAACATAACAGTTAACCATTATTACTATTGCGGTGTTCTAGATTTCAAATTCATAAAAATACATCTCATATAGACCTACATAAAATAGTCAGAGAAAAAGAAACTCGATGTAAAGTAAGCAAACTAACAAAAAACTCCTGGGATCCTAAAAAAATAATAAAGGGGAGTCAGACCTCACTGAGCAAGTTAATAAAAGAAATGTATATAGTGTGAAATTCTCCTTCAAAAAATATATTTTATGAAAATATAAAATTTATAATTTATAATTTAAAACATTTAATTTATTGAAATCCTCTTTTACTAAAATAAAGTATTTGAAATCATAAAATACTATAAAAATATAATAAACTTTCTTAAATCATTTTTTTAATAAGAAAACTAGATAAAACCGTAGTCCTAAAAATTCTAATAGTCTTTTGGCTCTTTTATAATCCAAAGACTGCCAGTTCCGAGAGCAAAGCATCCACTGAGCTATCAGCCACAGTCAAATCACTTAAACTAATATTTACTAGCAATTTCTAAGAGCAAAGCATCACTGAGCTACTGGCCCTAGTAATATATAAATCACTCCCGAGAGCAAAGTATCACTGAGCCTTATATACAATCTCATAAAATCATGCCCGAGAGCAAAGCATCACCGAGCCATATAACCTCCAACAATCACTCTCAATCCTATTAGTGAACACACACTCCTGATGAAATCTATTAGGTAACCTGTTCTACCATAGTTTATTTTAAAATAAATAAAAGTAAATAAAACAAGGAAGATTACAATAAAATAAAATAAAAATAAAAATTAACTAATCATATGAAAATTTAATATAAACATGCTTATATAACCATAACAAATAATAGGAGAATTTAATCCAAGTATATTCTTATAATAATATAATTATTTAATAAATTATCCCATTTATCAAAATCAATAAATTTATATTTAATATAAAATATCCTACACACAGTTCAATTATTAACTTAGAGGTCGTATATGCTCCTCTGCATAGTCGCGCTTGACCCCGACCTGTTGACTCGACTGGAGGCGCGGCTAAAGAAAAGAAATAAATAAAAGGGAATTAAAAATGAAAATCCTATAAATTCTAGATTTCTAAAGAAAAACTCGATTAAACATATGACTCTACTAAACTCAACCTGATGTCATGTTTTACGAGAAATCTATCAAAAATTCGATAGAGTTTCCTCTGTAAAATGGACATCTCTCTATAAAAGTAGAGTCAATCTTGCACAAAAAAATACTTCAAATATCAACAATAACTCCAAATCTCGGGTTGAGCCCCCGAACTACACTTTATGTCCAACCAAGAACCAATTTCACAAATCACAATTTATAACAATAAAATTCTATTTAAATACCAAAATTAATTTATGTACACAATAAAAGCATAAAAGATATTTATTTACAAAATAAATAATAAAATTCACTTTAATAATCAAATTATATTATAAAAACCCTTATTCCAATTTTTGAAATTAAATAGCATTTAATTACCGATAATTATTTAAATTATTCAATCATATAATTAAGCAACCAAAAACTCATTTGAATCTTAAAAAATCATAAATACAATTTTATTCGGATATTATTCTGATAATTACTAATAATTAGCTAAAAATAGAAATTAATTCATAAAAATTATTTTAATTTTATTTATTACTCAAAAATTATCCAAAACATAATAATTCACCATAATTTCAATTAAAATATAAAATTTACTAATTCATTTTAATTTTTTCCAAAATTCATTTTTGACATAAACATTCGGAAATTTATAAAAAAAATTGGTACATTAATTTTAATAAACTTCCTTAAGAAAACTTGCTTAAAATAACTAGTAGAATTTATTAAATATACAAAAAAATTTTGGGCTCAGGAACAATGTCGTGTATAGTAACCCAAGACCCCAGAAATTCAAACAATTCACAAAAATTATTTTTGGAAACCTTACAACACTCACAATAATTTGTCCTAAAGAACCAACATCAAATGAAATCAAATTGACATTCAATTTCACAATTTAATAAAAATATCCAAAATTAAATTTTGTAAAATTATAGTTATTACCGGTGTTAGAATTCGAAATTGAGTTCATGAACAGAGAGCCCTGTAATATCCCGTATTTTTAAATATTTTTATATTGTATCAGGATATGCAGTTTTAATAATTTTTATATATATATTATGATATTTTTACGAGTTGATGTGTATTTAAAACCTATTTTTAATTATTGTGTATTGTTTGAAGTCCTTTACGTAAAATTTTCCCGGGACTTGTATTTTCGAGAAAATTTTCACGTAAATAATTTCCTATTAATTATTTTAAATATATTTACAAAATTGCATGAACTCATACGTATTTTTAAATTACTAAATAAAGTCTATGTGTGTATATATTTATTTAATTAGGGTTTAATTTATTACTCTAATATTTTATTATTTATTTATTAGTTTTATTGTTATTTAATTATTTTAAATTATTATTAAATTTTAAAATATTAAATATTATGTGTGTGGTGTACATTTAATGTGTGTAATTTAATATTATTTTACTATATAGTATAAAGTATATATATATACATATATACATTTAATATTAAAACAAATTATAAAGTTTAACTTATTTACCAAATTGCCATTATCCCCTTCCTCTCACTCCCCGACCGTTTCCCTCACCGTCCGCCGCCTGTCACGCTGATTTCTTGCCGTTTCTGTGCCGTTCAGCATGCCACCACCTTCCCCAGCCTTCCTCGCCGCCTGTAGCAGCCGTTTCCGACGTTTGGAAGTGGATTTTGGCCAGAGAAGCCAAATTCCTCTTCACCGTCGATCACGACGTTTTCGACCACCATTTTTGACACCGCCAGTCTCTTTCTTCTCCTTGAGCTCCGGTGAGTGTGATTCTAGCTTTGGTTTGAGCTTAAATGGTCTTGATTTGCTTAGGTTTCGAATTTTCGATTTCGGCCATATTAGGGTTCTTGAATTTTTTGAACTTCAATTTCATTGATTCATGAAAAATTCCTTCAAAAATGTTGTTCCCCTTAGCTTAATCTACATTTATGAATTTTTTTAGAATTTTTGGGAACTATTTTTATTTTTGGGTATTTTTGAATATTTTAATATTATTTTATAATTTTCGGAAATTAATTAAATAAATTATGAAATTGTGTTTTATGATAAATATAGGTGTTAAAATGAATTATAGGAATTTATTTGGAATTTTTATGAATTTCTAAGTATTTATTTTGAATTATTTAAGTTTATGTAATTTTGGAAAATTAGGGTTAAATGTGTTTTTATTTGAAATTAATTGGTTAATTGAGTTTAATCATTGATATTATTGATAAATATGTTGAGAAAATTAATTTTGGATAATTATACTATTTTTGGTGAATTTTTGAAGTAATTATAGTATATTTATATATATAAGGGCATTTTGGTAATTTTACCCTACATTGGCTAAAAATGTAATTTAATTAGTTTTAATAGTTATTTAAGGTATAAAAATGATTTCTACAAATTATTTAGTATTTTTAACTAATTAAAACTATTTTTCGTGAATTATTTTCAATTATATATATAATATACGATTTTACTAATAAAATGAGTTTTTATCGGTTTTTACTGTGTTTAAAGGTTAATTATGTAATTCTTACTTATAAAATGAATTTCTATGATATAAGGGTATTTTTGGTATTTCTAAAATTGTTCTGTGATTGTGGACCCCGATCGGTAGACTGTAGTTTGGAGTCCGACCGAGGGGTTGTGAATGAGTGGTTGAGCCTATTTTTCGAAGTGTGTTTCTTTGCAGGGTCGGCTCTACTCTTTGAGTAGAGAGATATCCGTTTTACAGGGGAGGTTCTGTCGAATTTTCGGTAGAATTCTCGTAAAATGTGATGTCCGGTCGATCCCTAATCTCGATTCTATGTTTAATATTCTAGATCGAGTTTCTTGGATGTTTCTGTTAGGTTATTCTGATTTCTGTCATTTTTATTTGTTTAGTTGTGCCGAGACCGAGGCCTAGTGGACCAAGCCCGTCGGATCCATCTCGTGGAGCGCACTAAGTGTGAGTTACTATTTTATATATATGTGCTTTAGGATGCATAATTTTAGAAATATATGTTTTATTTTGATTAAATATGCATAAATAACGTGATTAGTATTTAAGTATATTTTTAGTTTATTTTTGGTATATATTAAATTATATGCATGTTTTATTAATGAACTGTGTTTAAAATATTTTCAAATATATCTCTAGTTTATTTTGTAATTTAATTGGATTTATTTGACGTATATATACTCGAAATATACCTGGTTTACTTTTGGTATATTTCCAATATATATATGGTTTATATTGTTATTTTATTTAATTTCATGAATCATTTATTTGTGAATGAATGTTTTATATTTATTAATGAAGGATATCAATAGAACGTGCTACTTAGTGGGCAGCACTAGGACTGAGTACGTACCGGTGCGCCTATAGCATTTAGGCTATGTTACTAACCATTTGTGGATATTGATTGGATATGATTATTTGATGTGTGAGATATGGTTTGGAGGTGTGATTGCTGGAGCTCGGTTGACCAAGTGTCTCAGGGCCAATCACACTGACAGTCAGACTGCTGGAGCTCGGTTGACTTAGTGTCTCGGGGCCAGTATACTGTTTAAATGGAATAAGTGAATATATTTGGAATAAGTGAGCATGTATGGCTAGAGTGTTGTCTAACACTGTTTTTGAGGTTGCGATATTCTAGGGTTCTATTTGATCCTTCATAAACACTGATTTTCAATAAATATATATAAAATGATTTTATTGCATCTGTGTGTAATTGCCTGTATATATACATATTAGATATATACTGTTGATTGTATGCATTATCATTTAGTGTGCATGTATATATATTATAGTAATTCACTCAGTGAGGTCTGACTCTCCTCCGTTGACTAATTTTTCAGGAGAGTCATCATCTTCAGACCTCAGTAGCAGGCCTATACGCCGGATTTCTTCCGCCCCGGCTTCTTTATGTAAATTGCTTCTCTGAGTTTTGAGTTTTATTTTATCTAGACACTGCAGTAGTCATTAAATATTTAAAGAGATGTTGTATTATATATTTGAACTGGATTTGTATCAAAAGATTTATATATATGAAATGATGAGGATTGATTTAAATCCAGTTGGTGCATATGTTATTATTATATTTATGATTTTTATTTCTGTTGCATTAAGAGCTGTTGTTATTATTACTGGCATGTTTATTTTTTTTTTTAGGCTTGCTACGGGTTCCGGATTCGAAAGAATTCCCGTTCCTTAACGCCGGTCATGGCCCCTGTTTTGGGTCGTGACAAGCCCAGAGGATGAGGATTAATTCAAGACCAGCAGCGTGCCTTGGGGTGGCCAGAATTGACTCCGATGACCAGCCACACCAAATGGCACCAAGAGAGAAGAAGAGAGAGGAGTGGTGGCAACAGGAAGAGGAAGAGGAGGTGGAGGTGGCGTCGTCGGTGTTGGTAAATGGTGGTGTGATGGGGGTGGGCGATGGTGCAACAGGCGGCTATTAGAAGGAAGGGAAGAGGAAGAAAAAAGAAAATAAAATAAAAGAAATAAGAATGAGAAGAAAGAAGAAAAAGAAAAAATAAGTTTTCGCTATTTTTTTTAAGTATAAAAAAGTACACATATATGAATATTATATTAAAAATACTCATTCTAATAATTACGCACTTATATATCTACTCTTAAAATTAAATTACATTTTTATTAACACTATAATTTTAACACCAATTTAATAAAATTAATTAAATTTAATAATCCCCATCTAATATTAATAAAATAAAATTCACATTTAAATTCCCAATTAATTCATAAAAATTTAGATTATTACAAATATTTGTAAAAAAAAAAAGTTGTGATTTTTGTTTGATATGGTCTCTGTTTTTTAAAATCTATCATCGATGACGAAAAAGTTCTTTTTTTTTGTTAGTTTCACCCCTGAACTTTACATGATTAACCTTGAACACAGTTTAACTTTTATTATTTTCTATTTAACTTTTAAACTTTTATTTTGAACCTTTTTTACCATTCAATTTATACTTTTTGATTCTATTTAATTCATATAATGTTAAAAGGGCTAAATTTTCAAATGATTTAAAACACATTAAATGCTAAAATTAGTTTCAAAATAATATAAATAGAATTAAAAATTAATATTAAAAAGTTAGAAAAATTTTATTTTTAATTATATTCTCTCTTTCATTAAATATTATTTTATTTTATATAAGTTTCTCTTGTGTTCATATGAATATTAATTTATAAAATACTTCAATTTTATGTACTATAAGGGTTAGGTAAGTTAAAATAAAAGTTTAAATGTTGAATAAAACATAATAAAAGTTAAAAAGTGTTAAAGGTTAAATGAGTAAAGTTTAGAGGTGAAACTATGCATTTGGCCTTTTTTTTTTTTTTTACAAAATTTTTTACCTCTTATGCTAACCTTTTGTCTCTTGTTTCTGTGTAATAAGATTTTGGTAAATAAATATTTTTTTTCTTTAAAATATTTGTTATATTTTCTTTAATTTGCTTATAATTTGTGTGTATTTTCATGTATATATTATTGATGATTAATTTGTTTGATGATCATGGTAAATACATATTTTTAAAATTTTTATGTTTATAGATCTTGGATAGAAAATTAATTTCTAATTTTTTAGTTATTAAATATACAAAAATTTAGATTGCATATGATTTTCTTTGTTCTTAACATTTATTTGATTTATGATTTTATAGATCTATAAAATAAAATAGCGTATTTTACAAAAAAAAATATTGAAATTTTTATTGTGGATAATTTTGGTTGGGTCTCTAATTTTATATATCTATAAAAAAAATTGACTTGGTTAACAATCTAACTAAATAACATTTATTTGGACTCTAATTTTTATTATGGTCTTGTAGATAATATCTATTTGGACTCTGATTCTACAGATCTATGATCAAAGTATGAACAATCTTATTTGTTCTGTTATGTGTCTATATTGCCTTGCATTTTCTACTCAGTGTGTTATTGGATTTAGATTGTTGAACTTGGTGGAAGGTTAAAGCATTAAGTTATAACAAAAAATGGTGGAAGCTTAAAGTTAAAGCTATTAAGATAGAATTTAATAGCTAAAAATGTGGGAGCATTGTAAAGCCTACTCTCTATCACTGAGATGTTTAGATTAAGCTGAACAGTTGATACAAATAGAGGCACGGAGCAATTTAAAGGTATATCTTTATTTTTTTATTGGTTAATTCTATATTATTATTTATTTATTTATCTATCATTCTATGAATGACCTTCTAATAAATTTGGTGCTCATGTGTCTATGTTTCTATTTTGAAATAATGTAGATGGAAAATATCAGTGGCAATAATAATGCTACTAGTGTCCCTAGTTCTAATACTAAGCCCAATCATGTGGAAGCCCAGTGCACTTATCCAACAAACGCAACCCTAAATTGCTAAAAAAAAAAAGAAACTGAACTTAAATCTGCAATCTAGCAACTTTTTGAGAGAATAAAGGATGAGGCAGGTCTCATGGTAAAGGGTAAATTTTCTACATTCAAAAAAATATGGCACTTCTTCACTTAAAAACCATGTATTGCATCGTATGAGAATATCACAGAATAAGGATACTAGGCAATCATTTTTAACACTAAAACTTGATGTTTATGTGGTGTAAGCACAAGATAACACACATTCTGGTGTCATAGGTGTTGGGTTTCATGATTCAAAAACGCAGCAGAAATTAAAAATTTTAACCAAAAACACTATCCCAGATCTGAGTAATTCGATTAATTGATTTAAAAGTAGGTTTTCAAATCTTACCACCAAAGCAAAAGAGGCAAGACTGTTGGAAGACAGAGAGGAGGTTCACTCCGGTGACATCTTGCCTTGAGCTTTTGATTTTAGTAGTTTGGATCAAGACGTCTCCAAATGAATCTGTCCTTTACAAGCATCCACACGAACAACCCTTAATTAAAAATAAAACTTTGTGTGCTAACACTTCTCTTGATTTCTCACAAATCAAAAACAAAACAAAACACTCTGTGTTTTTTTTTTTCTAAGAGGAGAAAAATGAATTACAAGTGGTGGCTAATGATTAAGTTAGTGAAAATTTAGAGAATATAACATATTTATAGACCTCTAATTAGAGTTTCACTTACCAAAATAACTTTTTGGTAATTTTTCAATTATTATTATTCTGATTTTATTTAATATTTAAAATCAAAAATAATATTCTATTTATTTAAGATAACCTTTATCTTAAATAAATAAACTATTTATTTATTTCCACAAAGCATATTTGGGCTTCTCAAACCCATATATGTTTTTGGGCCTGTTCTAAGTGTGTGACCCTGTAGGTTCACATGACGTTGGTAGTTATCCTTAAATCTCTATTTAGGCCTACAAGTCATAAGTGGCCTCTAACAAGACATTATGACTACCCAAGTCATGTGAAGTTAATAATCTGACATAACCTAATTTATAATAAATATTGTAATCCCTTTGTCACATAATATCTTAATTGAATATAAGGCATAGTTTCTTTCATCCTTATATAATTCAATCATATTATTTCTTGACTCTAAGTAAACTGAGAATGATAACTCTTTATCAATTCACTTTAGCATGACTATGCATTTTCCTCAGTCTATATTATTAAAGGGTCGATAGATATTTTACTCAGATTAAATGAGGGACAAATTCCTTCTTAATCACTCACATTCCTCACATAAGTCATTCATATCCAACAACAATCTATTTAATTATCCTGTTAAAGACAATGTTAGATTGTGTCAAAATATATAATAGTTATGTAGAAATTCATGATAATTTGAAGGTCAAAGGACTAAATTAATATTATTATGATGAGAATTACTTATGACAATTATCTATGTAGTATTCTCATGATGGGTCAATCCAGTACATTATTTCCCAAATAAGTACCTATGAGTTGACTTAATATCTCAAATTCATGATCAGTAAAACATAATCATCAATCAACATCATACTAGTCATAACATATTGTTATGACCAGGGATAATTTGAATAGAACTCATATTTACTCTAAGGGTCTTACTATCAAGTCACATACTTGATGACCTTAGTAAGAATTGACTATTCAAGTAATTATCATAATACAAAATGATAATAAAAAATGCCTTTTTATTAAATAAAATGATAAAGTCAAAATATGGTCATACATGATTGAACTAGTGCATATCACTAACAATAGGCACATGAAAATTTGATAAAGATTCAATTAGAAATGCACTTGCACAAATGGTTATTGTTGATGAATTGTTATTTAAATTTGTTAAAAGGAATGGTTTCAAAAAGTTTATGCATGTTGCATATCCTTGATTGTAAGATACCTTTTAGGTGGACTATCAATAGGGACTGTTATGACTTGTACATTTCTAAAAGGGCAAAGCTGAAAACTTTTCTTAAGTCATACTCCAAAGAATTAACATTATAATTGATTCTTGGACATCAATCTAAAGAATTAATTATATGTGTGACAACTCATTTTATTGATAGTGGGTAGATTCGCTTAAAAAAAGATAGAAAAATGTGAATTAAATTAAAGTTGATGATGCATTATCCAATGACACAACCATTGGTTATTTGAAAAAGAAATTATTAAATTGGGGTGCATCTTCTATTATATTGAAAGTTTTGCATATGAAATACATTGCTCATATACTATTTGATAGTTAACGATGGTTTGAAAGAAGCCAATGTTAGTGTTAGAAAAGTTAAGGAGGTTGTTGGATACATGAAGAATTCTCCTACTAAGTTAAGGAAGTTTTAAAAAAAAATATTTGCTTGGCATTGACTATAAGTTTTTATTGTCACTTGATGTACCAACTAGGTAGAATTTATTCTACCTACATTATGTTGAGAACCACTTGTTAGTATGAAAAAACTTTTGAAAAATATAAGGATTCTGAAATGTTTTTTAGAGCAGACCTGGATGATGTTATTCCTGACTTTCTAGACTAACAGTATATGAGTCAAATGATTAAGATGTTACAGATTTTTTATGATATTACACTGAGAATTTTTGGTTCTCAGTATGCCACTGCAAATTTATTATTTTATAAAATTTTCAATGTGAGTTATATGTTGAATGAGATACAGTCGACATCTAATATTTTTGTTATGAACATAGGCATGAACATGAAAATTAAATTTGACAAGTATTTAGGAGATCCTAAGAAAATGAACTCTATAATTTTTATTCCTACTATTATTGTCACGACCCAAACTGAGAAGTCATAACCAGCGCTAGGGAATGGAAATTCTTTCGAATCTGGAACCCGTAACAAGCTTTAAAATAAAAACACATGCAAATATGACACAAAAATACGTCAGAATTAAAACTTTAATAAATACAAAAATAAATATTTATGTCATAACATAAGAAAAATATCTTCATACAAGGTTTGAAAACAGGGTTTCTAACTAGTACAACACAATACTACCACAATAACACTACTACTGCAACTACTAAAGTACAAATAAGAGTTTAGATATAAAAATTACATAAAACAGTCGGGGTTGAAGAAGATTGGCGAAGGGATTTACTACTGAGGTCTGACAAAGTAGAATGTCCTGAAAAAAATATTGAGGTGGGTCAGACCTCACTAACTGAATTATTATTATATATGTACATGTACTATAAAATATAGGCATTCAGGTATCAGTATAACAATATATTTATATTTATATAATATGATATACATGCATTTCATACATATGCTAAAAATCATTTTTTAATGCAATAATAAATATAGGAAAATATTTAGGTGCAGGATCGAAGTGGAACCCTAAATAGTCTGCAACCTAAATCAAATAACCAATAGCCAACTGACTTATCCAAAACTCAAAATAATTTATTTATCCAACTCAAGGTAGTAGACTAGCCCCAAGTACACTAGGTCAACCGAGGATCCGCAATCTCACTACCGGCATAACTGCCCCTGAGTACACTAGGTCAAATAAGGATCCACAGCCACCCTTTTGAATAACCATTAATATCGATAGTCAATTTCATAATTAAATAATCAGATTCTTAACCTAAAATTTACGATACTGTCGTGCAACAGTCCTAACATAACCCACTAGATGGCACATTCTACAACTATCCTCCAAATCATACTTATAATTATTAAAAATAATGAAATGCGTAATTAAAAACATGGTAACATCCATTCATCAAACAATATATCGTTTATACACTAAATATATACAAAGTATAAATATAAGCGTTTAAATAAATAATTCATATTTAAATTCACATTATTTAAATCATGGATGCTTACAAAATATTTATTTTATGTGCAATTCATATATCTAATGATAACTCATAATACTATTATGTGCTATTGTTCCAGTTCGGCTAACCTAATCTGGTCGACCTAGCTCGCGGTATAGCTAAAGAAAAAAAATAATCTTATTATTAGAATAAAATTTCTAATTTAATAACTCTAAAATTTCTAAAATGACTTGATCTAAACATAATTCAGGTAAAATTTCAAAACTAGACTCAGACCGGTTGTCACTTTGAAATCTACTAAAAATATGAAAGAATTTTCCTTGTAAAATGCACGTCTCTTGTCACGACCCGAACCCAAGGGCACGTGACCGGCACTAGGGAATGGGTAGGCATAAAGCCCCCGAAACCCATAGTAAGCCTAAAGGAAAAGAAAATAAAACCATTCATATTTTAAACTTTAATTAACAACAGAACATATTATCAAGCTGCTTAATAAAAATATGTTTCAACATCTCATATTATAAATTGAATTTAAATCTTATACATGAGCGTAGTTTACACAAATAAATTACACAATTATATTTAAACCATACAAATCCTTAGTACATATACTACTGTAGCAACCTAGATTAACACACAGTACAGCTTACAATGACCTATATAAAATGGATGGTGAAGAAGAAACCCGGCGTAGAGGTAGTCTGAGGTCGAACTCCCAAGCTCCTGAAAAAAAATAAATTGAGGGGAATCAGACCTCACTGAGTAAGCCAATAAAAAGAGCTGTACGGTTTGAAAACCTTTGAAAACTATATATTTTTATAGTGAAAATAATTTATAATATATAAGTATAGTTTTTGAAAAAAAAAATCTCGGTAGAACTCTAAACCCAGAATCTAAATGGCCATCCGGGCCCACTTATTCCAACTAGACTACTGGTCCCCTAGAGCAAAGGCATCAACTAAGGCACC
Organism: Mallotus nudiflorus; assembly: GCA_947683625.1. Classification (NCBI taxonomy): domain Eukaryota; kingdom Viridiplantae; phylum Streptophyta; class Magnoliopsida; order Malpighiales; family Euphorbiaceae; genus Mallotus; species Mallotus nudiflorus. The sequence goes on from CANTUR010000239.1 coordinate 1,487,542, forward strand.
AAGCCGTAGTCATTCACTTAATGCAAATATATGGCTCTGGCGGTCCCCGAGAGCAAAGGCATCGACCGAGGCACCCATCTCAGTCCATTATCAACCTTACAATCACTGACGGTCCCCGAGAGCAAAGGCTTCCACCGAGGCACCCGTCCCAGTTTAACATTCATCAATTATACAATTATCGGATCCATCTCTCAATCTCTACCATATGCACATAGTCCTAGTGAAGCCCACCAGGTAGCCCGTTCTACCAAAATTTCTCAAATCGATTTTAAATAAATAAAATGCATTTAAATCATAAATAATAGCAGTAAATTAAATAAATCATATAATCTATATAATAGGAATACGAGCGCATGCATTCTTTAAATAAACACACGCACAGATCGTTCTATTGACTTACAAGATGAATGCGAAGGTTGACGACCACGCATCTGCCTCGGCCTCACAGCTTCTGCTCTGAAATGCTCTAAAAGAAAGTAATAATCGACTTTTAAAACATGACTAAGGAATCGAAATCAGAAATCAACAAAATAATGAAATTCCAGACTGACTCAAGGAAAACCATACAAGACTCAACAGACATGATTTAACCTAACTAACGGTAGAAATTTTACGAGTATCACGTTTTACGAGAAAATCTATCGAAATTTCAGCAGAGTCTCCTCTGTAAAACGGACATCTCTCTACCAAAGGTAGAGCCAGACCTGCATAGAAAGTGCACTTCTAATAATCACAAACACCCACACTCGAGTCGGGCTCCCAAAACTACATTTTGTCCCGACCGAGATCACAACTCAATGAAGTATCGAGAATCAATAACATTTATTTATAAAAATACATATTTCATATACACATATACTAAAAATAAACAACAATATATAAAATCTCAATTATTTAAAATTAACAACTGAATTTGCATATCATTATCAAAATATAAATATAATTATAACCTAAATTAAAACCATTGTAATGTATTATATGTATATATATATATATATTATTTGAAATTTAATATTTAAAATTTACACTACTTAAATAAAAATACCAATTAATTTATAAAAATGGTCTAAACCCTTTAAATATTAATAAAACTAGTTAAAATATATATTTTACCATATTTAGTGTAAAATTACATTTTTACCCCCCTAAAATACATAAATTACATAATGTGCTTTTAATACTAAAAATAATTCCTTAAAATTATTTAATCATGCCAAAAATTCATTTTCTCAAAATAAATCTTCCTAATATAATTAAAACATACAATCAACCAACATATTTTTTATTTTTTTATTTTTTCCAAAAATATTGTTTAACCTAAAAATCAAATTTGGCATAAACTAAAAAATATTTATAAAAATAGTATAAAAATCACAAAAATTATAATTTGAGTTCTAAAATTAATAACATTCACTAATAACCTCATTTATCAAAATTTCACAATTTTTAATCAAAATTTTCAAAATTAGCCTAATTACCCATTAAATACCAAAAATTTACATAACCCTCTAATTAACACCAAAAACTCTAAAATCTTACATAAAATTAATATACTAAAACAATTAACTATAATCACTTTGATTTCACTAACTAAACCAAATAAAACCCAATAAATCAACTAAAAAAATTAAAATAAATAAATAAATATTATGCAAAAAAAAAATCTGTAAATTAAGAAAAATTAGGAAAAATATTTAAAAATCCAAATTGAAGTAATTTATGGGCATAATCCAACATATACTCAAAAACAACCTAAAATCAACATTCAAAATCAAGCAGCAACCAGAAAAACAACCTGTCAACAACCTAAGAACAACTTTGTGCAACTCACCTTCAACCTTCAATTCCGGCGTCGGAGATGAGTTGCAGCGGCGGCTCTTGGCTTGGACGGACACCTAAGACGATGAGGGAAGTTGGGGAAGCTTGAGTGGTGTTGGGTCAGCTTGGATCAAAGCTGACAGAGGAAAGAAATGAGGAATGGCAGCAGCAGCTCTTCCCCTGACAGCTTGGTGCGACGGCAATGGTGATTCTGATGGTGGCAGGACGAACGGCGCAGTGAAGGAGGAGGGAGAGACGGTGAGGGATGAAGTGGGAGAGGGCACAGGGCTTGGGAGCTTCTGTTTTCTCTTCTTCTTCTTTTTTTTTTTTTCTTCACGTTGTTCTTTGCTTTCTTTCTTTCTTTTTGATTTTTGTCTTCTTTTGCCTTAATAATTCCGTTTGTTCCACTTACTACACATAAAACCATATATATATATATATATATATATATATATATATATATATATATATATATATATTAATATAGTTATGCATGTATGTGTATAGATAATTATTGGTACATATATATATATATATACATATACTACATATACATACATACATACACAAATTATTTTAATATACACGTCTAAAATAATATTTAACCCTAGATATAATATAAACATAAATAAAATATAATATGATGAAAAAAAGTAATTATTACTAATACGATTTGATAAAAATACCCCTTTTTATTTAAGTAAAAAATATATATATATAGGGTATTACATCTTTCTACTAAAAGTAGAGCTGATCCTGCACACAAACGCACTTCAAATATTCACAAATACTCAACTTCTCGGGTTGAGCCCCAAACTACATAAATTATCCAACCGAGAACTAATATACTCAATATAAATAATAAAATAATAAATGTTCATAATTCACTATAATTCATAGAAATCAATAAAATACCACAACTCAACTTATTTAAATAATAAAAACATCAAAGATACTTATTTTCAAAATAATTACTAAAGTTTCAATATAATAAAATAATATTAATAAAAATCCATTTTTTAAATTTTCAAAATTAAATAGCATAAATTACCAATAATTATTTAAATTGCCCAAGTATATAATAAAAATACCTAAAGACTTATTTAAGCTTAAAAATAATAATTAAAATTATTATTCGGATATATTTTCAAAAATTACCATTAATTAGCTAAAAATAGTAATTAATTTATAAAAATTATTTAATGCAAATTATCACTCAAAAACTATCCAAAACCTATTAATTATCAATAATTATTTAAATTGCTCAAATATATAATAAAATAGCTAAAATTTCATTTAATCATAAAATAATAAATAAAACTACTATTTGAATATATTTCTAAAAATTATTATTAATTAGCTAAAAATAGTAAATAATTCAAAAAAATTAATTTAATAATTTTATTATTCAAAAATTGTCCAGAATATAATAATTAACAATAATTTCAACTAAAATATAAAAATTACTAATTTATACAAATTTTTTCAAAAATTCATTTTTTACATAAACGTTCAAAAATTCATAATAAATAATCGGAATACAATTTCAATAAAATTCCTTCATAAAACTTGCTCTAAATAATATATAGAATTTAATAAAAATAAGAAAATTTTTGGATCCAGAACTATGAACAGTAACCAAACCCGAAAAATACGTATATATATTTTTAATAATTTCAAAAAAATAAATAAAAATAATATTTAGGTAGATCTTAGCTCAAAAATCAATTTATCTAACTACCACATTTCCAAATAAAATTAAATTCAATAAGAAAAATCAAATTAAACATATTGACATAAATATAAAATCGAGTTTTTGGAGTCATTACCAGTCAATTTACTCGAAACTAACTATGTATTTTCGAAGCTCGTAGCATGAACTTTGAAATGAGCCCAAGCTCGACTGGTTTCCTTGTCGACAACTGGACTGCACTATTCACACAATTTTGTCTCCCTCGCTGTCGATGTTGCTGCTGCTGCTGCTGTGGTGGCAGTCCGATGATGTTGGGGTGGTGGTGGTTCGGTTTGGGTGGTGGTGCATTTTGGGTTTGATGGACACAGAGCAAGAAGAAGAAGAAAATGCAAAAAAATAAAATAAAATAAAATAAAAGAAGAAAGAAAATGATGAAGATAGTGCAAGTACTGATGGTGCGAAAATTTTAACTTTTGTCCATTTTTTTTCATGAGAAAAAGATAAAATAGTGTAAAATAATAATTTAAATTTTAAATGTTTATTTTTCTAATTAAATCCACCATAAAATATTTAAATATTTAGAATACACTAATTTAACACTATTCACAATTACTAATAATATTATTATTATTAAATAATTAAATAAATAATATATAACAATAAATTAAATTTTTAAATTTTAATTTAATATTAATACCATAATAAAATAAATTTAATTTATAAAATATCGGGTTATAACAATTATAGATCCTTAGTATAAACTTTAGTTTAATGAGTTCTTTGTCAATCAAATAGATGGTGAAATGTTGAAAAGCTGATTCTTTAACAACATGAAGTATGATTTGTCCCTTCTATTTGATGATTATGTGAGTTTGTATGGCTCTTCTTCTACTTCTACTTCTACTTCTGAGTTTGGTGGTAATTGGTCTAGCCAACCAATTATAGAGCTTGAAATTCTAGCTTCTACTTTAAAGTGAAATTCAAGAAGGATAAGCTGGAATCTATAATGAATGGTCGGAAAAGAACAGAATTAGATATTTATCTAGGTGAAGTTGTTATAGAAGATAAAGACAGTTTTAATATCCTTAGGTGGTGAAAGCTAATGTAGAGGTTTCCAATATTGTTTCACATGACCAAGGATATTTTAGTTGTTCCTATTTTCATTATGGTTTTTGAGTCTACCCTTAGCACTGTCAGTTGTGTTCTTAGTGCTTTTAAGAGTTCATTAACTCTAAAAATTTTGGAAGTCTTGATATGTACCTAGGGTTAGCTTAGAATGCATAATCGTCCAATATTAGTGAGGGAAAAAAATAGATGAATTGAAGAAATTTAAAAAAGGTTATGTTTCTATTTTTTATTTTCAATTTCTTTTTTTCATTTTATTTTACTTTTCAAATGCTTTCTCCATCTAATGTTTTTTTTTTTCTTTTCATATTTGAAATAAGTGGACAGTGGCCCTTCATTACTACAATAAATGAGCTAACTATTATTGCATATTGATTATTGATCAGTTTGTTATGTTAATATTGTTTAATTGCTTGATTGATTGTTGCCTGCTTAAATGATTTGTTTGACTATATCTACTTTGTTACTTATCTAGCTTTATATTTTCTTACATGTAACCAACCTGAAGTGCCTCAAATTTACTAAATTTGTTGATGTGCATGTGTTGTTATTGCTGTGAGTTTCTTGAGGCAATTATAAAGCTTCCACCTAAGGATAATAAGACTTGACAGAATACATACTTAAATTTCTTTGATGGTTTTGATTTTTTGTTTAACTATAGAAAATGTGACTACATTCTTGATGTGATTTAACTATTGTTGAGCCTCCTATGAAAATTGTGTTGTTATTGGGAAATCAGGATGCTTCCACCCTATTACATTCTAATTTATATTAGAAACTTGCTTAATTTTCAAGTGTAGCTATTGAAAGCATTATTAACAGCTAGAAATCAGGGTTGTACCATAACATAATTTAAAAGCAAAGCATCATGAGCCTATTTGCTTGCTAACATAATTTAAAAGCAAAGCATCTTGAGCCTATTTGCTTGCGGCTTCTGTTTTTTTCATTTACTTCTACTTCATAATATTGTTATCTTTTTGAAAATGTGTCTTTTGTCATTAATTAAATGTGCAGGTAAACGTTGTTTGCTAAAATTTGATTTTTTTGGGCATTCTGTAGTACTTGTATTTGCCTTCAGATGAACTTATATTTTTGAAATTTTGTTTGGGTAGAATGATATCCCGAATTAAACCTTGTCTGCATCTTTTCTTGTACATGCAAGCACCCTCTGTAATTACTATGTTTTTGTGCAATCCTAATTTTTTATAATTATAGGACTCAATAACAGTCATAATTTTTTTAGTGTTATTTGCATAAAAAAAAACATGACTTTAAGCGCTTTTTGTAGTTTAATTACAATATTTTAATCTTGACAAATTAAAACATAAATTGTCAAAATTTTGCAATTTGAATCACCAACCAAACATCTAGTGAAAAATTGTTGACATGTCATGTAAAAATTGACTTAATAATCCACATATGAGCTAACACATGAACAATTTTTCACTGAATGTTTAGTTGGTGATTCAAATTGCAAAGTTTTAAAAATTTATGTTTTAATTTGCCAAGATTAAAATGTTGTAATTAGAAGACCTCATTTAAGTAAAAACAAAGTAACATTTTTTTTTTCTCATAATATGGCTTAATACATCCAAGTCCAATCCAATATTACGAGCCGACCTAATCCGATCAATTTGGTCTTCTGACAATTTCAGCTTAGGGTTCCCACTTGGTTTGGTTCAATTTTACATAATTCTAAACCCTAAGCGACCAACCCGATCAATGCTCACCCTAACTTTCAGCTGTGCTAAAAATATAACAGTGAAAAATATCATAGTAATACAGCAATAAGAAAAACAAATGACTAGAGCGCAGTAAATTTCTGCATTTGCCTTGCTGACAATTAACAGAAAATCGGGTAACCTTGAAGAAATTAACAAATATTAATACACACCGTGTATAAAAATAAAAAACAAAAAACACAATTTTATTACCGCATACAAGGAAAATATTCATCAGATTGCAATTTTCTTTTTCTGCCTCACTAAACAAAAACCATCCTCTGTATACAAATGCTCCAGAAACTGGCTACTTCTGACACCTCATTGCGTACCACAATCTAGAAGCCTTCTACCTGGAGGTACAGATGTCATCAGCTCATGCTGCGACAAGACAAGAATCAAGACCAATTATGTTTTGTTCGAACTTCAAACCATGTTTCATCATATGGTTATACGAATATCAACCAAAGAACCTGGAAGCAATGCATCAATTTTGAGCACCATGTGGATCTGATCCTTTGGCCTGCTTACCACCAGATATGATTCTATACAGATAGAATGCAGCTACTGCACCACTGCAATGTAAACAAAGCAGGTCATCTGAGATCAAATTGACATACTATAAAGACAAAGGCCATTACTAACGCATAATCATTGTAGTGTTGTGATTTTATTGTGTCTCTATATACACATACATAACAGGCATTGAGTTATACATATAGATATTAACTAAGTTACACTTCCACTCCATTGATTAATGTCAACACACATGCATGCCCTTCAACTAGTCCAGATAAGGGTACCAACTAATGCCCTTGCAAACCAAAAGCTAAATATGACATCCAATGAACAAAAGCCTCTCAAGCCCATTTGTAGTGAACCCGATGTATGTGTATGGCCTATGGGTCATCTAATTAAAGGAAAATGATTAATTGCAAAATTATAGCTGAAATGGACCTACAAATTAGCATATGGGCTCTATTACTAAATAACAAATTCATAGCAAGAGCAATTCTTGCAATCCAACTTTCAGTTTGTTGCCCAAACTCTATAACCAGATACCTGAAACTTCTGTGTCTAGAAACCAAACCAAACTCCCAACACTAAATCATAACTTGAAACACTGGGCTAAAATTTATTCTTTGAAAATGGTAAATTAGAAACATGAATAACAAAGTCAAAAAAGCAAAAGAGCCTTATTAACCTGATAACAGTTGAAACAAAGGTGAGTACAGAAGCTCTCTGCAAAGAAAAAAGGCAATACAGTTATAAGAAGTTCATTGTGCATAAGATATGAAGTAATTTAAGAAAGAAAGATGAACCAAATAGATTGAGAAGAACTGTTACCTTAAACAATATACCTATCTCTCTAAGGAATATTATAGCTGCTATTGCTGCAGGAAAAAGAAAACAGCTAAGCAGGTAGAAACTTTAATTCAAATATTATAGAAGATAAATTTATAACAGAAGGCAGAGATATCCCTGAAACCAAATAGACAGACAATCATTGCAACTTCCAGCTCAATTAAATTGGATTAAACCCAAAAATATGAGCGAGTTGAAGATAAATGTCTAAAATCACGTTATTGTGAGTTCCACATATTTTTTAGTACTCATACGTAGGCTAGAGACTAGCAATTCTTTCATATTATATGCAAAGGCATTCCGAGTGAAGAAGATAAAAGAAAGAAACAGACACATACTTGGCCTATCTCCAGAGCACAAGAAACATGTAAGAGAGGATAAATAAAAAACAGATGTCAAGACCCATGTAGAAAAAGCTACTGAGCTTCTTATGATAAAACCACTATATCTCTTTATGGATTTGTTGCATTCTTTTCATTCATTTCTCAAGGCAGAACATCCTGTATCATTAAGCTGTAAAGCAACTAAATATCTCATTCTACGTTTCAAGGCATCTTATACCAATATGCTAGTAAAAAATTCCATATAATTAAGGCATTTTTCTCCAATGACAGAACATGCAAGCAGCATTATTAATTGCACATAAATGTAAACACCTTTTAACTTGACGCATATAATACAATCAAGTAGCAAAACCAAGGTATTAAAAAAAAAAAAACAGTCTCCGCACAAAATATAACAGCAATAAAGCCGATAAAAAAACAGAACCAACCAGTCACAGCTGAAAATTCATCAACAAAAAATGCTCTTTCCACTATTCCCCTTACCACAATTTAGTCAGAAAAATAAACCATGTACTAACCTGTCTGTCCTTTCAGGGCTTTATCATTAGATTCTCCTTTTTTATATGACTTTAAGCTTGAAATGCTTAGAACCACAAGAGCAGCACCCAGAATCACCCCAAACCTAATTGCAGAAATGCTGCCTGTCAACATGAAGGAAAGAAACCCACCAGCAGAAAGAAGCAAGCCTGCCAAGCAGAATCAATGCCATATAAACTACAGAACTCAAAAAATCTATGTAGTTGCTCCATTCTAATAAGCAACAAGAAAAGAACTCAAATTTACAACTAGAAACTACATTTTAGCCATAGAAGTGAGAACAGGTATAAATTGAAGTTCCTTATCATACCATAAGGAATTCCAACATGGAAATCACGAACTTGAGAAATTTCATTCAAATCATCAGTTGAAGAAGCAAAAGTTTCCACAACCTCCTTAACAGGTTCAGGTGAATTCTCAGCAGCAGTAGAAAGATAACCTTTACTTCCTTCAGCAACTTCCTTAGTTATCTCAGAAAGATTATTCTGTAGCTTATCGGATAGAACTTGAAGCTGATCCTGAGTTTCTTTTAGAACAATCATTGCTTTCTTTGAGTACTCTTCATATGATTCCCCCGATAAAGATTGCATCTTTAATCTAAAAGAATCAAGAATCTGCTTCCAATCTTCTCGCGATTCTTCTCCTTCTTCATTCTTTTCCTTCTCCACTTCAATTTCTGAATGCTTCTAATAAAAAATAAAAAATAAAACCAAAACCAAAATCAAAACAAGCCTGTTTGAAAAAATTAAGAAAATGAGAGCTGGAAGATACCGATTCTTCGTGGGTAGCAGAGAGGGGCAGAACTGAACTCTTTCGCTCCAAAGAAGGAAACCCAGTTGAAATCCCGATTCCATAGCCTCTAGATTTGAGTAAAGGTTGAAACTTTAGAGAGGATGGGGAAAAACAGATTGGAGAGTGAAAGAAAGAAGGTTTAATTAAGGGAAAACAATTAGGGTTCTTAACAGCTAACAATTGCGTTGCTGCACTCATCCTTTTTCCCCTGGTCTTTGGTTTCTGAGAGGCGAAGGTTAACAAGAGAAAAGAGAGAGAAAGGGTTTTAGGGATTTTTAAGCTTTGCTAAATGGCGCTGATGCTGTTGGGGTGATGTGCGCCCTTCTAAATTCTTTCTTTGTTTTGGGAGTTTTGGCTGCTTTGCTTGGCCTCCTAGTTTGGAACCTTGTAATGCTTTGATGACACGTCAGCAAATAAAGGTAATGCTGGCGAGCCCACCCAAACCCACTGTACAATTGGTAGATGATGATGGGTTTAATGATTTGTTGTGGACTTTGTGCATATTGATGATTAAGTAGTGCAATAATTTACTCTTAAGCATTTTAATATCATCTTTCACATTATAACATTCGTGGATTCACTATCTATAACGACAGTAAATAATATATATTTTAAAATAAGTAATTAAATAATTTTAATAAATTATAATTATAATTTAATTAAATATAAAAATGAGAATTTAAAAAATTATTATAATAATTTTATTTTTTTATTAAGTGTATATATAAATTTTAATAGGTAAAGTGGTAATAATAATTGAATAGATAAAATATAAAAATATTTAAGAAATATATATTTCAGATAAAATAAAAGATATAATTTTTTATGGAAAAAAAGAGTAATATTTTAAATATAATAGAATTAGAGTGTTTTACATCAAATAGAACATATGTATTCTAAAATAAAATTTTTTATATTTTTATAAAAAAATATTATGAATTTTAATAAATTAATGCATAAGTCTTTAAAGATAAATATTGAATTATAAAGATGAAAACTTGTTAAATTTTTAACTTAATGACTTTGTAATTCAACAGCATTTAATATATATATTGATTGTAAATTTGTGCTTTACATAAACTATAAATAATATATATTTTTTAAAATAAAGTAAAACTAAAATTTAATTAAATATAAAAATCAAAACTTTAAAAATTTATTGCAATAATTTCATTTTATTATTTTTTATTGAGAGTACACATATATATTTTTAATATATATAGTAGTAATAATAATTGAATAAATAAAGTAAAAGAAAAAATAGAAAATAGTTCAAACAAAATGTTTTAGTTAGAATAAAAGATATAATTTTTTATGAAAAAAAAAATAGTAATGTTTTGGATCTAATAGAATTAGAGTAGTTTATATAGAATAAAACATGTGTATTAAAATAAGATTTTTATATTTTTTTAGAAAAAATATTATAAATTTTAATAACTCAACACATAAGACTTTAAAGGTGAATGTTGAATTATAAAGAGCAATTCATGTTAAATTTTGGATTTAATGATTTTAAAGCTCAACATTTAATATATGTATATAACATATATTTTTTAAAATAAATAATTAAATAATTTTAATAAATTAAAATTACAATTTAATTTAATATAAAAATGAGAAATTAAAAAGTTATTTCCATAATTTTATTTATTATTTCTTGTTCAGAGGGCATATATATATATATATATATATATATATATATATATATATATATATATATATATATATATATATATATATAAAACATGTATAGCAATAATAATAATCAAATGAATAAAATAAAAGAAAAAATAGAAAATAGTTGAAAAAGTACGTTTTAATTAGAATAAAAGACATAATTTTTAATGAAAAGAAAGAGTAATATTTTAAATATAATAGAATTAGAGTACTTTACATAGAATAGAAAATGTGTATTTTAAAATAAGATTTTTATAATTTTTGTAGAAAAATATTGCAAATTTTAATAACTCAACATATAAACATTTAAGGGCGAATGCTGAATTATAAAAATGAATATTTGTCAAATTTTGAACTTAATAACTTTAAAATTCAACATTTAATAGATACTAATAAGTAACTACGTGCATCGCAAATGAACAAAATATTTTTTTAGACTCGTGATAGTAAGAAAATTATTAAATATATACTTTAATATTATTATTATCTTTATTATTATTATTATTATTTAATTAAATAATTTTTTTTAAAACAAAAGGGTTATATATTAATATTACAAATTTAATATAATTATAATTCATAGAATTTTGATAAGCCGTTTATTTAAATAATTGTATGATAATTTTTTAATATTTTTTATAATTAATTTTTCAAATCTAGAATTAATTTTATATTAAAAAATATTATAGTTATAAATAATTATAAGATAATAAAAATCATTGGTTTTTTTCTTAATGAAACTTGTAAAAATAATAATAAATAATAATTATACTACCTTTTTTATATAACAAAAATACTATTATCAAATAAATAATGTGCTATATTTTTTAAAATATAATTATAGATACAAGATAAATAAAATTTTTTATTAATTTAATTTTAATTCCTTCCTTAATAAATTTTTAAAAATAATAAGATTATTTTTTAACTTATATGACAATCTAATTTTTCAATATTGATAGAGTCAAATTATAATATAGTAATTAATCATAATTTTAATAAATTTTTCATTTGAACAATTATATAACACTCTTTCAATATTTTTATCTAAATAATAATTTAATTTTACAAACTTGATAAACTTATAATATAATAATTTATTATGTTATTTCTAAATTTTCTATTCAAATAACTATACAACAATCTTTTAACATTTTTTATGTTGTTACTTTTTCATAATAAATTATTTTATAAAATTTATTAATTTTGATTACAATTGTTTACTTATTAACTTTTGTGTAAAACTTATAAAATTCTATCATATAATTTGATTTATATATAATAAAATATCTCATTAAAATAGAAAATATATATTTTTAATAAAATAATGGCTAAAATTTTAATTAATTTGATTTTTATTAGAGATAAGGTAAAAATTAACCTAATTAAAATATAGGAAACATACTTTAAATTAAATTAGAATTATATTTTAATTAATTTAATTTTTATTAGAGATAAAATAAAAGTTAAAAAAATTTAAAAAATTAAATAATCAATTATCATTTAATTTTAATAAAAAATATTATAACCATAATTAATTATAAGATAATAAAAATCATTAGTTATTTTTTGAATAAAAATTTAGAAAATAATAAAAAGCTATATTTTCATTATATAACAATTTAAATAATACAACCTCATTAAACTCATAATTTATTACAATTTTAATAAAATTTTTATGTAAAAGTAACACTTTATTTCTTCAATATCTTTGATTTTAATACTTTTATTCACTTAAAAAGTAATTTAATGTAATTTTTTTAATTTTGACTAATAAATAAATGATAAAGATTAATTAATTTAATTTTAACTCTTTTTTATTAAATTTTATAAAAATATCTAAAAATGATAATCATACTACTTTTCTTATAGAAATATTAATATTAAACAAATCATATGCTTTATTTTTTAAAATATAATTACAAATAAAAATTTTAATAAATTTTCCATTTAAACAATTATGCAACACTCTTTTTAATATTTTTATCTAAATAATAATCTAATTTTACAAACCTAATAGAGCTATAATATAGTAATTTATTATATTGTTTATGAATTTTCTATTTAAACACTACAATCTTTTCAACATTTTTTATGTTAATATTTTTCATAATTAATTATTTTATAAAATTTATTAATTTTGATTTTAATTAGTTACTTATTAAATTTAATTTCATAAGACTTATAAATATATGTTATTTAATTTGATTTATATTAAATAAAATATAAGTAAACCTAATTAATATAGAAAAATATATATTTTAACAAAATTACTACTAAAATTTTAATTAATTTAATTTTTGTTAGAGATAAAATAGAAGTTAACATAATTAATATAGAAAACATACTTTCAATTGATTAATTAGAATTACATTTTAATTAATATAATTTTTAATAGAGATAAAATAGAAGCTAACTTAATTAAAATAAAAAAATATTTTTTTAATTAAATTAGAATTTTATTTTAATTAATTTAATTTAATTTTTATTATTGAATGACTAAATTATTCAATTTTTATATATAATAATGATCAAAGACCTTTTTATAATTTTGCCTTCCCCAACCCGTACATTTATATACCATAGATATGGATATATAGCTTTTTCTAAATATATACTTAAAAAAAATTCTATATTTAATTTATTAAAAAATTTCTATATTTAATTTATTATTGAATGACTAAATTATTCAAATTTTTTATATAATAATGATTGAAGACCTTTTTAAAATTTTGCCTTCCCCACCCCATACATTTATATACTATAGATATAGATATGGATATATAGCTTTTTCTAAGTATATACCTAAAAAAATTTCTAGCTAATTATAGGATAATTTTTGGGTCTAGGGAATAAAGTCCATACTTTATTTTTGTCAAATTGATTGAGTTTCTCTTGCATAGCTAGAATCCAACTTTTATTATTTAAGGCCTCATCAATATTCCTTAGCTCAATTTGAGAGATAAAGGCAAGACTATTTAAATGTCAAAGAGAGTGTCTAATAGTTACCCATTTTGATGGCACACCAATGATTAAGTCTCTAGGGTGTTCTTTCTTGAAATGCCACTCTTTAGGTAGGCCTTCATGTATACTTGAAGTTGTGGGACCCATTTATTCCTCTACAACTTCTTCTTTTTGAGCATCCACCCGCATTTTGAGAATTCTTAATTATAGAGGAAATGTCTTATTTATTTTCAATTGCTCATAATTATTGAATTAGTTCTTCAAAAATGTCTATATCATCATCATTAACAACAACTTTTTTTTACTCAAATGGATTAGTCTTATAAAAAATAATGTGCATGGACTCTTCTACCACTAAGGTTCTTTTATTGAAGACCTTATACAACTTGCTAGTAGTTGCATAGCCAAGGAAGATTCCCTCACAAGTTTTGGCATGAAATTTTCAAGGTTATCCTTGGTATTTAATATATAGCATTTGCACCTAAATACCCTTATATATGAAATCTTAGACTTTCTCTCATTCCATAGTTCATAAGAAGTTTTATTTAAAATGGATCTAATAAAAACTCTATTTGAAAGATAATGAGTGGTGTTGACAGCTTCAACCCAAAAATATTTAGGTAAATTGTACTCATTGAGCATTATCCTTGTCATCTTAACTAAGATTTTATTTTTTCTTTGAACAACTCCATTTTGTTAAGATATTCTAAGAAAAGAGAAATTATGAGAAATTTTCATTTCATTGCAAAAAGTTTTAAAGTGTTCCTTTTCAAATTATTTTCCATGGTCACTTCTTAAAGAAGAAATTTAAAAACCTTTTTCATTTTGAATTCTTTTTATAAGTATTTTAAAAGCTTCAAAACTATCATCCTTTTAAGTAAGAAAGAGTACACAAGTGAATCTAGAGTAGTCATTGATGATGACATATGCATAATGCTTAGGACCTAGTGTAGACAGCGGGGTTTAGCGTGCATCCAATATTTTAGCAACCGCAACATTGTTTAGGCTCAGGGCCTTAGAGAACACACTAACCATTGTCATAAAGACATGGCGTGAAGATGAGGAGTCGCCACCCAGGGTAATAACTAAGACAAATAAAAAAGGTGGTACTTGATTCCCTAAAAGAAAGCTAGTACCACAATCAGGAGATTTTGGATACGGAATACTAACTTCTTTTAGTCTCATGTTCATTTAGAATAATTTTATAAATGATTATTTCATCCTCTAATTACATGAAATTTTATTAAACCCTATTTAACATCCATCTAACCCTAGGCATCTAGTCAATAAAATTACATATAAAAAATTCACTCAAGATCGCATTGTCCCTAAGTCTAAACTATGTTAATTTTATTAAAAAGTTAGCTAGATTTACATTTTATTTACAAATGAGAAATGGACTAAAGGTGGCCTACATTTTTATTAATTAGTGAGTCTAGATCTATTTATTTTAGTTTGTCTAAAGAATGGGCTTAAGTCTATTCAATTTTAAAGGAAAATTAAATTAATGAGCCTAAATCTAACTAGGTTTTATTTTAAGTGAAATGTGGGCTTAGTTCTATTTATTTTAAAAGAAATAAAACTAAGTGGGCTGAACTAAGTCTAAACAAGTTTTTAATTAATTAAATGGGCCTAAAATCTAATTGACCTAATGGGCCTAAATTGATTTTAATTATTTAAAGTCTTAAACCATTTTTAAGCCTATTTATCAAATGGGTTAGACCTAAACGTGGGCTTGGGGCCCAAAAACATAAAAAAACATAATAAAATCAAATCAAAACACATTCACATATGATTTCTAAAAAAACCTAATTTAATTACATACAAACCCTAATTAACTAAAGCCACCATTAATTTTAATTAATTTTACCCAATGAACCTAGTTTTACTAATTAACTTTAAAGTGCAGAAAATTAAATCTTTTACTATTCCCACTACTGGAGCTATTACAAACTACATACAAAATTAAAATTTAACAATTACACAACTATGAATTAAAAACTACACAGGATACCAAAATACAAAATAAAGATAAAAAATCCTAAGTTCTACTGGAAAACAATACATGTTCTTCCATGGCATTCCATGGACCTTTTATTTATCTAAACATATATAGTATTTTCCTCAATCCTCATGCAGACATCAAAATAAAAAAAAAACATAAGCAAAATTAGATTAGTAAAGAAATTGAATAATCAAAACAATAACAAAATAAAAATCATAAAAAGAAAAAAAATAATGGAATAGAAAAGAACACTGATGATTTTAGATGTTGTGCAAATGCTTTGAGATAGCCCCTCAGATTGGATTATCATCGTTAAAATTAACTTGTTGTTGATTCTGGACTAGAAAGGGTGTTCTCAGTAGCTTTTCGAGTTTAGGGTTTTTTTTGCGTAGTCGGGTTTTTTTTTTACACAGTTCTCTTTGTGAGTCTCAAAAATTTTCTTCCCAAAAAAAGGTCCCCCCTTCGCACGCATGCAAACTTTGCTTTTAAATGCAGAGTCTACGCATACTGGCTTCCTCAATTGTAGGAACAGACTTATCTCTCCCAAAACAAACCAATAAGAATTTTGATTTTTAAAGATTATTTATGCATTTTGAACGCGTTGAAATTTTCATCAAATAATAATAGTCATAAAATTAAATTAAATTTTACACGTCGGCATTGTGCAATGCTGATCGGCATTGTCTAATGTCGATCAGCATTGTGTAATGTCGATCAGCATTGTGTAATGTCGATCGACATTACACCAATGCTGATTGGCATTAGACAATGCTGATCCTAATTTTTATATTTTTAACTTTTAATTACTAAAAGATCCCTAAAAAGTTGACTTATTTGCAATCAAATCCTAAAAAAATATTACAATTTAGTCCCTAAAGTCCAGAAAATCGATAACCAAGTTCAATTTTTGAATGAATTTTATCATAGGGGCTTACGTCGTAATTATGCACAATTGCATCCTAAAATTGGGTGCTTACACCTAGGCTTGTAACTCTACAAGGACTAAATAAATTCATATGCAATAATTGAAGTGGTCGAATAGAAGTTACCTTGTTTTTAGCTTTAAAGGAACTATTCACTTGCTTACCCATTTGGCATGCTCCACATACTTTGTCTTTTTGGAATTTTACTTTGGGTAGGCCAATGATATAATCACCCTTGTTTAGATTTTCAATGAGCTCCATGCTAGTATGACCAAGTCTTCTATGTCACATCCAAGTGTCATCATTGAAAAAGCCCTAAAGGGGGGTGAATAGGGCTATTAAATAAAAAATTAAAAAAATAATTCTTTGCAAGAATTGAAAGAATGTTGAGAAAAAATAATGAAGAACACAATGATTTATGGAGTTCAAATTCAATAACAATCCTACATTTCCATCTAACTTATCTCTAAGTTAGGATTTTCAATCACCTACAATCTTATTCATAAGATTGAGATTACACAAGAGTTATATGGCTCACTCTTACAACTTTACACATGAGTTTTCAAGGCTCACTCAAAAAATTAAATCCCAAGTGATAACTTGTTTTTGAAACTCTTGAGCCTAAGACCCTGCAATCAATGAACAAAGGGAAAGGTAAGAGGTGGGGGGGTCCCCACAAACACTTAGATGCCTAAGTCAGAGAATAGAAAAAGAGTTTGTATAGAGAGCAAGGAACAATTAGAATATGAAAGAATGAGATTATATAGAATGAGAGGTATGGGATCCTATTTATAGTGATGTTTAAACCTGAAAGGAGTAGGATTCCTTGTGGGATAGGAATCCTAATCCTAGTAGGAGAGTAGTCCTTCTTTGCTTAGGAATCCTCTTCAAGGTAGATTCCTTTCCATGAACAGATTCTGCTACCTTCTCTATCCAAGTAACCCTATTCAGAAACCCTTTAATTAAACAGGAATATATATAAGCGGTATTAAGAGTCCCCTCCATGGGTATAGTCGGATATTTATATCCGTTGTATCCGAGTAGAATAGAGCACTTATGCTTCCATATAGAGAAAGTAGTTAGATATTACACAGTGACATAGAAGGGTGAGTTGAGGTGGCCAGCCACAGTCATAGGACGAAAGTAAAGCTCGGTACCAAGTCTTAAAACCATCGTGTTGCTGAGGTGTCATTTGGACTTTAAAGCACACTAAATCTACGAGATCGAATGAAATAGATTAACCTATTTATGTGAACATGTCATGACAGAACCAATCATCACTGGATTTTTTATGCTTGGTGCAAAGACACGAGGCTTACGTGCTCGAAACCTCAGTATTATAGAAGCGACCTGAGGGTGCCAGCTTCAGTCATTGGACTTAGATGCTCGAGGCTTAAATGCTTGGTGTAAGGATGCAAGGCTTATATACTCGGAACCTCAGTACTATAAAAGTGACTTGAGGGTGCTAGCTTCAGTCACTGGACTTAGATGCTTGAGGCTTAAATGCTCAGAACCTCAGTACTATAAAAGCGACCTGAGGGTGCCAACTTCAGTCACTGGACTTAGATGCTTGATGCAAGGACGCGAGGCTTACTGTCACGACCCAAAATAGGGGCTATGACCGGCGCTAGGGAACGGGAATTCTTTCGAATCTGGAACTTGTAGCAAGCCTAAAATAAAATAAAACATACAATAATAATAATAATATAATTTACAACGGAAATAAAATCATAAATAATTAAATAATAATCCACCACGGGATTTAAATCAATAACTCATTTCGTATATATAAATAAACTTTTAATACAAATCCAGTTCAAATATTTAAAGTACATAACTCATACCAATATAATACAATATCTTTTTTCAATTTTTTTTACAACTACTGCAGTGTCTAGATTAATAAAAATAAAACTCAAGTGAGTAGTTTACATAATGAAGTCGGGGCAGAAGAAATCCGGCGTAAGGGTCTGCTACTAAGGTCTGATGACGATGACTCTCCTAAAAAAAATAGTCAACAGAAGGGAGTCAGACCTCACTGAGTGAATTACTATAATATATATACATGCATACTAAATGACAATGCACACAGTTAAAAGTATATATATTACATATGTATACAAGCAAATACACACATATGCAATAAAATCATTTTATATATTTTTATTGAAAATCACAGTTTATGAAAGATCAAATAGAACCCTAGAAAATCGCAACCTCAGAACAGTGTTAGACAACACTCTAGCCACACAAGCTCACTTATTCCAATATAATCTCTTGATCCATTTGGATAGTAGACTGGCCCCGAGACACTAAGTCAACCGAGCTCCAGCAATCTGACTGTCAATGTGATTCACCTCGAGACACTTGGTCAACCGAGCTCCAACAATCACACTCCCAAATCATATCACACATCAAACTAATCAAATCCAATCAATATCCATAAGTGGTTAGTAATATAGCCTAAATGCTATAAGCGTACCGGTACGTACTCGGTCCTAGTGCTGCCCACTAGGTAGCACGTTCTATTGATATCCTTCATTAAAATATAAAGCATACATTCATAAAAATAAATGATGCATGAACTTAAATAAAATAGCAACATAAACCATATATATACTAAAAATATACCAAAAGTAAACCAGGTATATTTCGAGTATATATACGTTAAATAAATCCAATAAAATTACAAAATAGACTAGAAATATACTTAAAAACATTTTAAGAATAATTATTAACAAAACATACATATAATTTGAAAATATACCAAAATATACCGAAAATAAACTAAAAATAAACTTAAATATTAATTAAATCATTATGCATATTTAATCAAAATAAACATATATTTCTAAATTCATGCACCCTAGAGCACATATATATAAAATAGTAACTCACACTTAGTGCGCTCCTCGAGATGGATCTGACGGGCCTAGTCCACTAGGCCTCGGTCTTGGCATAACTAAATAAATAATAAATAACAGACATCATAATAAACCTAATAGAAAATCCTAGAAACTCGATCTAGAATATTAGACACAGAATCAGAATTAGAGTTTGACTGGACATCACGTTTTACGAGAATTCTACCGAAAATTCGGCAGAACCTCCCCTGTAAAACGGACATCTCTCTACTCAAAGAGTAGAGCTGGCCCTGCAAAGAAACATAATTCGAAAAACAAACATAGAAACACATCCACAACCCCTCGGTCGGACTCCAAACTACAGTCTACCGACCGGAGTTCACAATTTACAGAACAATTATGGAAATACCAACAATGCCCTTATAACATAAAAATATATTTTATAAGTAGAAATTACTTAATTAACCTTAAAACACAATAAAAACCGATAAAAACTCATTTTATTTAGAAAAATCATATATTATATATATAATTGAAAATAATTCACGAAAAATAGTTTTAATTAATTAAAAATACTAAATAATTTGTAGAAATCATTTTTATACCTTAAATAACTATTAAAACCAATTTAATTACATTTTTAGCCAATTTAGTGTAAAATTACCAAAATACCCCTATATATATAAATATACTAAAATTCATTCAAAAATTCACCAAAAATAATATAATTGCACAAAAATTAATTTTCTCAACATATATTTCAATAATATCAATAAATATACTCAATTAACGAATTAATTTGAATTAAACACATAATTAACCCTAATTTTTTCAAAATTACATAAACTAAATAAATTCAAAATAAATGCACAAAAATTCACAAAAATTACAAATAAATTTCTATAATTCATTTAAACACCTATATTTACCATAAAACACAATTTCATAATTTAATTAATTAATATTCAAAAATTAGAAAATAATAATAAAATAATAAAAAATACCCAAAAATCAAAATAAATTCCAAAAATTATACAAAAATTCCAGCATGAATATTAAGCTACTATGATCAAAGTTTGTGAAGGAATTTTTCATGAATCAATCAAATTGAAGTTCAAAAAAATCAAGAACCCTAATAGGCCGAAATTGCAAAATCGAAACCTAGGGAAATCTAGACCATTTTAAGTGAAACAAAGCTTGGAATCACACTCACCGAAGCTCAAGGAGAAGATAGAGACTGGTGGTGTCAAAAACGGTGGTCGGAAATGCCGTGAACGACGGTGAGAAAGAATTCGGCTTCCCAAGCTTATTCCGGCCAAACCTCGACGGAATAGGGCGCTGCTGGCGGCGGGGAAAGCTAAAGAAGAAGGTGGCACGCTAGGAGGCACACTGACGGGAAGAAAACCGAGTTACAGACGTCGGAATCGGGTGAGGGACGATCGGGAAAAGGAAGAAGAAGATGATGGCATTTTCGTAATTTTGGCAAACTTTTAGTTTTTTGATTAAAAATTATGTATATATGTATATATATATAATCACACTATATATTATAATAATATAAACTCCCACACACATTAAATATACTCCACACACATATAATTTAATATATTAATAATTTTATACACTTAAAAATAATTAAATAATATTAAAACTAAATAATAAATAATAAAAAATTAGGGTAATTAATTAAACCCTAGTTTAATTTAAATAAATACACATATATACACTTTATTTTAGCACTTTAAAAATATATATGTGTTCATGCAAATGCGTGAATTTGTTTAAAATAATTAATATTAAATTATTTACGTGTTAATTTCCCCGAAAATAAAATTCTCGAAAAAATTTTATGTAAGGTACTTAAAATAACATAAAATAATTAAAATAAGCTTTAAATAAATATCAAACTCATAAAAAATATCATAATTAGATACAAAATTATTAACACTGCATATCCCGATGCAGTATTAAAATATTTAAAAACTCGGGATATTACACTTACATGCTCAGAACCTCAGTACTATAGAAGCAACCTGAGGGTGCCAGCTTCAGTAACTGGACTTAGATGCTCGAGGCTTAGATGCTCAGAACCTTAGTACTATAGTGACCTGAGGGTGCCAGCTTCAGTCATTGGACTTAAATGCTCGAGGCTTAAATGCTCGGAACCTCAGTACTATAGAAGTAACCTGAGGGTACTAGCTTCAGTCACTAGACTTAGATCTTGGTGCACTAGAAGCGCGGCTTGAGTACCAGACAGTCAGAGTACACCAAAAGTGTAGCTCAGATGCTAATTCCGAGTAAATAAAAAGAGAGCTTGGAAAAGATGTGTTCGGGCCGAGGCATGACTATACCGCTTTGATTCATAGGGATTTGAAATTTAAATCACTTGAGTGATGCATCTATTCGTGTGTTAGAAGATGAGACATTTTTGCTATCGTCATACTGACCACTCAATTAGTGGGTTTTACATTTCCCAAATTGCCCTTAATGATATGGGAAGAAGCTAAGTAAAGATGAAGGCAATTAATGGTGTGTTTATAGATCCTTTTGTAACTCTATAAATATCCTTATGCTTATCAACTAATGCATTTTACCCTTTTATTTCACTATTATCACATTTGCGTTGTTAATGCCGCTTCGTTTTTGTCTGCCGCGATATTTGCACTTTGTAACTAGATGATCTTTGTCTTTCTCCTTCTTTTTCCTATTTTCTTTATCTTTCGTGTGCTTTTTCCTCTTCATAGAAAATATTATGGCATTGAGGGAACAAGTTAGTTTAAACCTGTTTATGTCGAAAATAAATAATGAATTGCTGGGGTGGTACCGAAGGTGGTTTTGTATTCCTGCCAATTATACTCTCCATACAGTAGATAAAAATTCTAGGGCTCATACCCCCATACTAGGGCTTAGTAGATTAGTAGTATATTTTAACCAATTAGAGGGGGGTTTAAAGTTTCCGTTAGATCCCTTTGTTAAGAGATTCATGAATAGGCATAATATAGCACTTGATCAGCTCCATCCGAATAACTATAGGATTCTTAATGGGTTCATCCAGCTGATGCATGAAGAGGGTAAGGAACCCGATTTAGACATTTTTTGATATCTATATAGTTTGACCAGGAAGAAGGGAGAATTGATGTTCTCCCTATCAGCCGTTCCTAATCATACCCTATTTGTAAAGCTCCCAGACCTTCATAAACAATGGAGGCATAATTTTTTTGTTATTGAGCACCCGACAGACTTCCAGGATGTCCGAAAAATGTGTTCTGATGAGTGCCACAAGGTAAAACGGCCTCTAAGACTGCCCAATTATGATATAGAGATGGTTTTACGACTGTATCTCGATGGCCTACCCGAAGCTCAATCGGCTAAAGATGTATCCAAGAGATACATATGGAGAGTCTGTCTAAACCGCATTCACTCTACTAGCGCATTTGGGTTATTTAATGGTATCTTTCTGACTTGCTTTATCTTTATTGTAGATGGCTGACTTTTTTGCTTTTACGGACGGGATTTCCCTTATAGCTAACCAGCCAGCCGCCCCAGAAGTAGTCCAGGCCTCCCCTTCTCCTGAACCTAAAGCCATTACAGCCCATGAGCAGACTTCCATCAATCTAAAAGAAAAAGCAATGGGTGAATCGTCCCGTGTTAGCAAAGGAGGTTGGCGAAAGAGACGGCTGATCGACCAAGACTCAAGTGCTGAGGAGCTCGATAGATATTCATCCATCGCCCGAGGCTATCCGAGTGTCCGAATATTAAGGGATGGAACCTGTTGAAGATTAAGCTTCCGAGAATTTCAAATAGCCAAGTTAGATATCAATATGCAGAATTGTTAAGGCTTCCAGTGGATATGCAGCGCTAGTCTGAAGAAGGTCTGGAGGGGTTATTTGATTTGATGATCGGTTACTCACTGGAAGTAAGTGAATGTTGAGTTTCTGTTACTTGCATGTTTGTCTTATACTTAACATGATTTTTCCTGTTTCATAGATGACCCAGGCCTTGCTGCTGACGAAGGACCAATATTTCTATTTGAAAAGCCAGTACAACCTAAAGGAGATGGAGGTCGGAACTATTGTTATAGATTTCAAAAAGAAGCTGGATAGCACAAAGGTGACATTAGAGCTCTGCCAGAAAAAATATGCACAAGCAAAGTTCGAGGCTGAGGCGAGCCGAAAGAAAATCGCTAATCTGGAGCACAGTCAAGGTCAATTGACTAGGAGGATTGAGGATCAGGATTCTCAGATTCCAAGTTTGGAAAAGAGGTTGTCTGAGGTTGATAAGTCCTGAGAACATGATAAAAGATCTTATCAGAATATGGTAGGGGGATTTCTCAAAGCCTACCGATCTGAATGTAAGAGGATCCTGCTTTCTCAGCATCTTGAGTTAGACTTGGCAGAGCTGGATCGAATAACGCCGTCAGACCGTGCAAAGATTGCTGATGAGGAAGATACTCGTTTAGAGGTAGCTATCTTACATTCAAGGAATGTTCATGAATCTGCTGGAGGGTTTATGGTGGAGCTTACTGAGGTTTCTAATGTCATTGATACAGTTTCCTTCCCTGCCTCTGAGCCCGATAACCTAGACATACAACTAGTAGAATAGAAACCCTTCTTTTTTTTAATCAATCTTTTTTGCAAGAGATTTATTAGTATCAGTGAAAAGAGATTTTATTAAATACCATTCCGAGTACAATCTAAGTTTTATTGATAGTATTTTTTGAGGCAATCTAAGTTCCAAAATCATGGCAACTCTTTGTCACCTCTATTTCTTAGTTTATATGCTCCTTTGGTTATGTGTTCTGATATTTGATATGGGCCTTCCCAATTTGGACCCAGCTTGCCAATTTCTAAGTTGCCTTTACCAATATTTGCCCTTCTGAGTACCTAGTCTCCTATTTTGAACTGTTTTGGACAACTACGCTGGAGATGATTCCGTGCCACCTTCTGCTGATATGCTTTAGCCATAGATGTTGTCCACTCCCGCCTTTCTTATAATAGTTCCAGGCATATCCAGGTGTTAATATTGTTGATGTTATGATCGAGGCTATGACTGACCCTGTATCTTAGTAAACCAATCTCGATCGGTATTACCGCATCCATGCCATAGGTCAGTCTAAATGGTGTCTCTTTGGTGGATGATCTAGGAGTGGTTTTGTAGGCCCAAATACGTTGTTAAGCTCTTCAACCCAATTTCCCTTTTTCTCATCAAGTGTAATATCCCGTGTTTTTTAAAATATTTTTACACTGTACCGGGATATGCAGAGTTAATGATTTTGAATATATATGTGATATTTTTACGAGTTAATATGTATTTAAAACCTATTTTAATTACGATGTATTATTTACAGTGTTTTACGTAAAATTTTCCCGGGACTTGCATTTTCGGGGAAATTTTCACGTAAACAATGTATTATTAATTATTTTAAAGGTATTTACGGACTTGCATGAACTCATACATATTTTTAAATTATTAAATAAAGTCGGTGTGTGTATATTTATTTAATTAGGGTTTATTAATTCCCTAATATTTTATTAAGTATTTAATTGTTTTAATTGTTATTTAATTAATTTTATTTGGTATAAATTATTAAAATATTAATATTTTAATGTGTGTGGTGTATATTTGATGTGTGTAATTTAATATTATTTTAATATAAAGTATAAAGTATATATATATACATATATACATTAAAAATCAAAAGAATTTGCCAAATTACCATTTTTGCCCCCGACTCTTTCTCCTTCTTCTTTCCCACGCCCGACGCCCGACCACCATCCCTCACCGCTGCAACTGCCGTTCCTTCACCGCCGGTGTGCCTCTCGGCTTGCCACCGTCGCCTCCAGCTGTTCCCCATCGCCAGCAGCCCCTTTCCCGACGAGTTTTGGCCGGAATTAGCTTTAGAGGCCGAAAGTCGAGCTACCGCCGTTTCTCCCTCCTTCGGCCACCGTTTTCGACACCGCCGGTCTCTTTCTTCTTCTTGAGCTCCGGTGAGTGTTATTCTAGCTTTGGTTTGAGCTAAAATGGTCTAGAATTGCTTAGGTTTCGATTTGTAAATTTCGGCCTATTAGGGTTTTCGATTTTTTTGAGCTTCGAATTGGATGATTAATTGAAACTTCCTTCACAAATGTTGTTCCTAGTAGCTTAATCTACATGTATGAATTTTTGTAGAATTTTTGGAGATTTTTTGGATTTTTGGGTATTTTTGAATATTTTAATATTATTTTCTAATTTTCGGAAATTAATTATTTAAATTATGAAATTGGAGTTTATGGTTAAATTAGGTGTTGAAATGAATTATAAGAATTTATTTGGAATTTTTATGAATTTCTAAGTATTTATTTTTAATTATTGAAGTTTAGGTGATTTTGGAAAATTAGGTTAATTGTGTTTTAAATTGAATTTAATTGTTTAATTGAGTTTAATTATTAATATTATTGATAAATATGTTGAGAAAATTAATTTTGGGTAATTGTATGATTTTTGGTGAATTTTTGAAGTAATTTAGGTATATTTATATATATAGGGGTATTTTGGTAATTTTACCCTAAATTGTCTAAAAATGTAATTTAATTGGTTTAAATATTTATTTAAGGTATAAAAATTATTTCTACAAAATATTTGGTATTTTTAACTAATTAAAACTATTTTTCGGGAATTATTTTCAATTATATATATAATATACGGTTTTTCTAATAAAATGAGTTTTAATCGGTTTTTATAGTGTTTCAAGGTCAATTATGTAATTTTTATCTATAAAATGTATTTCTGTGATTTAAGGATATTTTCGGTATATCTGGAATCATTCTGTGTTTGTGGACCCCGGTCGGTGGACTGTAGTTTGGAGTCCGACCGTGGGATTTTGATTGTGTTGAGCTCGTTTTTTGAAGTGTGTTTCTTTGCAGGGTCGGCTCTACTCTTTTGAGTAGAGAGATGTCCGTTTTACAGGGGAGGTTCTGCCGGATTTTCGATAGAATTCTCGTAAAACGTGATATCCAGTCGAACCCTAATTTTCGATTCTGTGTTTAATACTCTAGATTGAATTCTAGGATTTCTGTTAGGTTTATTCTAATGTCGGTTATTTATTGCTTGTTTAGTTGCGCCGAGACCTAGGGCTAGTGGACCAGGCCCGTCGGACCTGTCTCGTGGAGCGCATTAGGTGAGTTACTATATTATATATATATATATGCTTAGGATGCATGATTTAGAAAATGCATGTTTTATTTTGACTAAATATACATAAATAATGTGATTTATATTCAAGTATATTTTTGGTATATAATAAATTATATACATGTTTTGTTAATAAAATATATTTAAAATGTTTTTAAATATATTTTTAGTTTAATTCATGATTTGATTGGATTTATTTGACATATATATACTCAAGATATACCTGGTTTATGTTTGGTATATTTTCGGTATATATATGGTTTATATTGTTGTTTCATTTATATTCATGCATCATTTATATTTGTGAATGAATGTTTTATTATTTATTAATGAAGGATATCAATAGAACGTGCTACCTAGTGGGCAGCACTAGGACCGAGTACGTACCGGTACGCCTATAGTATTTAGGCTATATTACTAACTTATTTATGGATATTGATTTGATTATGATTATCGATATGTGAGATGTGGTTTGTGGGTGTGATTGCTGGAGCTCGGTTGACCAAGTGTCTCGGGGCCAATCACACT
Organism: Mallotus nudiflorus; assembly: GCA_947683625.1. NCBI lineage: Eukaryota > Viridiplantae > Streptophyta > Magnoliopsida > Malpighiales > Euphorbiaceae > Mallotus > Mallotus nudiflorus. The sequence continues at coordinate 1,515,068 of CANTUR010000239.1, forward strand.
GGCAGTCAGACTGCTGGAGCTCGGTTGACTTAGTGTCTCGGGGCCAGTCTACTGTCCAAATGGATTAAGTGGATATATTTTGGATTAAGTGAGCATGTGTGGCTTGAGTGTTGTTTAACACTATTTTCTGAGGTTGCGATATTCTAGGGTTCTATGTGATCCTTCATAAACTGGGATTTTTCAGTAAAATATATAAAAAAATGATTTTTCTGCATCTGTATGAATTTGCCTGTATATATACATATTATATATATACTGTTGACTGTATGCATTATCACTTAGTGTGTATGTATATATACTATAGTAATTCACTCAGTGAGGTCTGACTCCCCTCCGTTGACTATTTTTCAGGAGAGTCAACTTCCTCAGACCTCAGTAGCAGGTCGATACGCCGGATTTCTTCCGCCCCGGCTTCTTTATGTAAATTGTCTACTTGAGTCTTATTTATTTTATCTAGACACTGCAGTAGTTGTGAATTACAGTATTGGATTTCATGTACTTTATTTTAAAGGAGATATATTATGTTAAAACTGGATTGTATTAAAAAGATTTTATGTATGGGATGAGATTTTTATTTATATCCAGTTGATATGGATAATATAATGATATTATGATTTTTATTTCCGCTGCATATTATATTTTTATTGTTATTGTGGCATGATTTATTTATTTTTAGGCTTGCTACGGGTTCCGGATTCGAAAGAATTCCCGTTCCCTAGCGCCGGTCATGGCCCCTGTTTTGGGTCGTGACAAAGTTGGTATCAGAGCGAAGTTCGTATCAGAGTGGAGTTCTGTGTCAGGGCTTAGTTATGTGAGTTGTGGCCCTAGTTTTAAAGTTGTGTTTTTCTATTGGACTACTCCAGTGTATTAGGTTCGAGTATGTCTTGATAAGTATTCCTTGCTGTAGTTTTCTGCGTTATTCCTCCGTTGTCTGTTTTGTCTGAATCTTTCCATTTGTCTTTTCAGAATGAGGAGGCGAGCGCGTGTCGCTCCACCGGTCGTTGAGGCCGAGGATGATGAGTCTTTTCAGGACGAGGTTTTACCTCCTGAGCAGCCAGTTAGGTGTAGAGGTCGTGGCAGGGGTAGACCTCGAGGAGCGGCAGGTCACCGTAGGCAGAGAGAGTTACAGGACGAGGAGCCTGTTGAGCCTGAGTTTGATATTCCTGTTCCTCCAGTTGTTCAGCTTGTTCAACCTGCTTATCAACAGGGTATGTCTGACCCTGAGGCAGCTTTGTTCTATGCCAGAGTTGGCAGGATTGCTTTTGATGGTACTTCTGATCCTTTAGATTTTCTGCATGCGATTGAGACTAGGACTCGGACTGCTCATACCGAGTACCAGCGGATCATGATTGTTGAGTTGTCTGTTGAGGGACCAGCTCTAGATTGGTTCATTCAGATGATCCAGCCTTATATGATGACGATGACATGGGCTCAGTTTCGAGAGCGATTCATGAGGAGATTTTATCCAGAGCCTCTTCATTTGAGCTATCGTCTCCGTTTGACTAGTATTTCTCGTGGAGATCGATCTGTAGAGGAGTATACCCGAGAGTTTCTTCGTCTGGGTAGATATGCTGAGGATCTGATGCGAGATCAGTATTTTGTTGTTACTACGTATGTTACTGGTTTGGGTTCAGCTTTTGCTGGTATGCCTACAGCAGGTCTTACTCTGGAGTCTATAATTGAGTTAGCTAAGGAGATTGAGCTGAGATTAGTTAGGCAGGGAGCGATGCCTGATTATTACCAGTTGGGAGTTCAGTCGAGTGGATCGCAGGCTACTCCATATTCGAGTTTTCATGTTGGTTCAAGTAGTCAGCAGCGAGGTTCGACTCAGCAGAGTCAGAGACAGCAGCAGCAAGTGCATCGGAGCAGTAGACATGGCCGTGGAGGTCAGCGTAGATCGTTTAGATTCGGGTCAGGTGCTTCGAGCAGCAGCAGTGGTCGTAGTTCTGGATCAGCGACCAGTGTTTGTCAGACTTGTGGTAGAGTCCATCAGGGACCGTGTTATCTAACACCACTGACATGCTTCAGATGCGGACAGACAGGACATTTTGCCAGATCGTGTCCTTATTCTAGGTATCAGCAGCAGCAGATTCCGCGATTCCCACAGCAGTCGATTGCTAGTGCAGCGCCCGTGTCATTTCAGTTGCCACCAGCCCAGCATCAGAGTTCTACTCAGTTTGTTCCACAGCAGAGTCGTGGTAGAGGTACTAGAGGAGGTGCTAGAGGTGTTGGCCAGGCTTCTACCAGTCAGCAGGGAGGTCGAGGCCAGGCGAGAGTCTTCCATCTGACTCAGCAGGATGCTCAGGCATCTAATGCAGTCGTGGCAGGTATTCTTTCTGTTTGTTACCTAGATGCTTTGGTTTTGTTTGATCCGGGTGCCACGCATTCATTTGTTTCTCCTGTTTTTGCTTCTAAATCTTGTTGGCAAGCTTCGAGGATGGCTTTTCCTTTGTCTGTTGCCACTCCTCTAAGTGATTCCTTGGACACCGATATTGTTCTTTCTGGTTGTCCAGTTCTCGTGGGAGATAGAGAATTACCCGCTGATTTGATTTTGTTGGATGTGATGGAGTTCGATGTTATTTTGGGAATGGATTGGTTATCTCAGCACTTTGCCGTGGTAGATTGCAGGAATAAGGAGGTGATTTTCAGAATTCCTGGTGAAGTAGAATTTAAGTTTGTTGGTGATAGGAGTTCAGCACCTCAGAATCTTATTTCTGCTATATCAGCTAGGAAGTTGTTGAGGAAAGGTTGTCAGGGGTATTTGGCATTGGTCAGGGATACGTCAGTGGAGAAGTTATCACTCACAGATGTTCCTGTTGCTTGTGAGTTTCCTGATGTTTTTCCCGAGGAGTTGCCAGGTTTACCACCTCATAGAGAGATTGAGTTCTGTATAGATGTGGTACCAGGTATTACTCCTATATCTATGCCACCCTATCGTATGACTCCTGCAGAGTTGAGAGAGTTGAAGGAGCAATTGCAAGAGTTATTGGATAAGGGTTTTATCAGACCTAGTGTTTCCCCTTGGGGTGCACCAGTTTTGTTTGTGAAGAAGAAGGATGGTACCCTGAGACTATGCATTGACTATAGAGAACTGAATAAGGTGACAGTGAAGAACAAGTATCCTCTCCCAAGGATTGATGATTTATTTGATCAGTTACAAGGTGCACAGTTCTTTTCTAAGGTCGACTTGAGGTCGGGTTATCATCAGCTGCGGATTAGTGAAGCTGATATTCCTAAGACAGCTTTCCGCACTCGATATGGTCATTATGAGTTTCTGGTGATGTCTTTTGGTTTGACTAATGCACCAGCAGCTTTTATGGATCTGATGAACAGAGTATTCAGACCGTATGTGGATCAGTTTGTAGTAGTCTTCATTGATGATATACTGGTATATTCGAGGAGTATGGAAGAGCATGTATATCACTTGAGGATTGTACTACAGACACTGAGAGATCATCAGCTTTATGCTAAATTCTCGAAGTGTGATTTCTGGATGGAGAGTGTTTCTTTTCTTGGACACGTAGTGTCTAAAGAAGGTATTCAGGTTGATCCACAGAAGGTTGAGGCAGTATCTGAGTGGCCTAGACCTACTTCAGTTACTGAGATTCGGAGTTTTCTGGGTTTAGCCGGGTATTATAGGCGGTTTATGCAGGATTTTTCCAGGATTGCAGCCCCTATGACTCGCTTGACTCAGAAGAATGTTAGATTCGAGTGGTCAAAAGCTTGTGAGAATAGTTTTCAGTTGTTGAAGGAGAAGTTGACCACAGCGCCAGTATTAGCTTTGCCTAATAGTGTGGATAAGTTCACAGTTTACTGTGATGCCTCTAGAATTGGTCTTGGTTGTGTGTTGATGCAGAATGGAAGGGTGATAGCCTATGCTTCGAGGCAGTTGAAGAAGCATGAGCAGAACTATCCCACACATGATCTTGAGATGGCTGCAGTGATCTTTGCTTTGAAGATTTGGAGACATTATCTGTACGGGGTGACTTGTGAGATATTTACTGATCACAAGAGCCTTAAGTACATTTTCCAGCAGCAAGATCTGAATTTGAGGCAAAGACGATGGTTGGAACTGTTGAAGGATTATGATTGCGAGATTCTTTACCATCCGGATAAGGCTAATGTGGTAGCAGATGCCTTGAGTAGGAAGTCCTCAGGTAGTCTTGCTCACATCGGTGTTGAGAGGAGACCATTGATTCAGGAGTTGCATTTGTTGGTGGATCAAGGTCTGATGATGAAGATTAGTAGATCAGGTGGACTGTTAGCTCAGTTTAAAGTATGATCTGTACTGAGGGATAGGATTAAAGTAGCTCAGAGCCGAGATCCTATTCTAGAAGAGCTTGCAGAGAATGTCAGAGCAGGGAAGTTCACTGATTTCACACTCGATGATGATGGTGTGTTGTGGATCAGTGGTAGATTGTGTGTTCCTGATGTGGATGATTTGAGAGAAGAGATTTTAGAGGAAGCACATTCCACAGCTTACAGCGTTCATCCAGGTGTTACTAAGATGTACCACAGTATCAGAGATTTATACTGGTGGGATAGATTGAAGAAGGATGTTGCTGATTATGTTGCTAAGTGCTTGACGTGTCAGCAAGTGAAAGCCGAACATCAGAAGCCTTCTGGGAAGCTTCAGCCTCTTCCTATTCCCGAGTGGAAGTGGGAAAGGATAGCTATGGATTTTGTGGTCGGTTTACCTCGTTCGAAGGATGGATATGATTCCATCTGGGTGATTGTAGACAGATTGACGAAGTCTGCACATTTCTTGCCTGTGAAAGCCACATATTCAGTTGCTAGATTGGCGAAGTTGTACGTGAAGCATATTGTGTGCCTTCATGGAGTACCTGTGTCCATTGTGTCAGATAGAGGTTCAGTGTTCACTTCTCGTTTTTGGCAGAAGTTGCAGGAAGCGATGGGCACTAGGTTGGATTTTAGTACTGCTTTTCATCCTCAGACAGACGGTCAGTCTGAGAGGATGATCCAGACACTAGAAGATATGTTGAGGATGTGTGTCTTGGATTTGGGAGGTAGCTGGGATGATCATTTGCCACTTGTTGAGTTTGCATATAATAACAGCTACCATAGCAGTATTGGCATGGCACCATATGAGGCGTTATATGGAAGGAAGTGTAGATCCCCGTTGAGTTGGGATGAGATCGGTGAGAGAGCTTTGACTGGACCAGAGATGGTTCAGGATGCTGCAGAGAAAGTCGCCGTGATCAAGCGAAGATTAGAGACCGCAGTTAGTAGACAGAAGAGTTATGCAGATCCTAGGCGCAGAGATGTGGAGTTTCAGGTTGGAGATTTCGTTTTTCTGAAAGTATCTCCGATGAAGGGTGTGATGAGATTTGGCAGGAAGGGTAAGTTAACACCGAGATATATTGGGCCGTTTGAGATTCTGGAGAGAGTTGGCACTGTTGCATATCGGTTGGATTTGCCTCCGAGTATGTCACAGGTGCATCCAGTATTTCATATCTCGATGTTGAGGAAGTATATCTCAGATCCTTCACACGTGTTGCAGCCCGATAGTGTGGAAGTGAGTGAAGATTTGACTTTTGTGGAAGAACCTGTGGCGATCGTAGATTTTCAAGTTCGACAGTTGCGATCGAAGCAGATTCCGATGGTCAAGGTTTGGTGGCGTAGTGACAGAGTTGAAGAGCATACGTGGGAGACTGAAGCTGAGATGCGAGCTTCTTACCCGTATCTCTTTCCTTCCTGATTCTATAATCTTGTTTTCTGGAATTCGGGGACGAATTCCTGTAAGGGGGGAAGACTGTAATATCCCGTGTTTTTTAAAATATTTTTACACTGTACCGGGATATGCAGAGTTAATGATTTTGAATATATATGTGATATTTTTACGAGTTAATATGTATTTAAAACCTATTTTAATTACGGTGTATTATTTACAGTGTTTTACGTAAAATTTTCCTGGGACTTGCATTTTCGGGGAAATTTTCACGTAAACAATGTATTATTAATTATTTTAAAGGTATTTACGGACTTGCATGAACTCATACATATTTTTAAATTATTAAATAAAGTCGGTGTGTGTATATTTATTTAATTAGGGTTTATTAATTCCCTAATATTTTATTAAGTATTTAATTGTTTTAATTGTTATTTAATTAATTTTATTTGGTATAAATTATTAAAATATTAATATTTTAATGTGTGTGGTGTATATTTGATGTGTGTAATTTAATATTATTTTAATATAAAGTATAAAGTATATATATATACATATATACATTAAAAATCAAAAGAATTTGCCAAATTACCATTTTTGCCCCCGACTCTTTCTCCTTCTTCTTTCCCACGCCCGACGCCCGACCACCATCCCTCACCGCTGCAACTGCCATTCCTTCACCGCCGGTGTGCCTCTCGGCTTGCCACCGTCGCCTCCAGCTGTTCCCCATCGCCAGCAGCCCCTTTCCCGACGAGTTTTGGCCGGAATTAGCTTTAGAGGCCGAAAGTCGAGCTACCGCCGTTTCTCCCTCCTTCGGCCACCGTTTTCGACACCGCCGGTCTCTTTCTTCTTCTTGAGCTCCGGTGAGTGTTATTCTAGCTTTGGTTTGAGCTAAAATGGTCTAGAATTGCTTAGGTTTCGATTTGTAAATTTCGGCCTATTAGGGTTTTCGATTTTTTTGAGCTTCGAATTGGATGATTAATTGAAACTTCCTTCACAAATGTTGTTCCTAGTAGCTTAATCTACATGTATGAATTTTTGTAGAATTTTTGGAGATTTTTTGGATTTTTGGGTATTTTTGAATATTTTAATATTATTTTCTAATTTTCGGAAATTAATTATTTAAATTATGAAATTGGAGTTTATGGTTAAATTAGGTGTTGAAATGAATTATAAGAATTTATTTGGAATTTTTATGAATTTCTAAGTATTTATTTTTAATTATTGAAGTTTAGGTGATTTTGGAAAATTAGGTTAATTGTGTTTTAAATTGAATTTAATTGGTTAATTGAGTTTAATTATTAATATTATTGATAAATATGTTGAGAAAATTAATTTTGGGTAATTGTATGATTTTTGGTGAATTTTTGAAGTAATTTAGGTATATTTATATATATAGGGGTATTTTGGTAATTTTACCCTAAATTGTCTAAAAATGTAATTTAATTGGTTTAAATATTTATTTAAGGTATAAAAATTATTTCTACAAAATATTTGGTATTTTTAACTAATTAAAACTATTTTTCGGGAATTATTTTCAATTATATATATAATATACGGTTTTTCTAATAAAATGAGTTTTAATCGGTTTTTATAGTGTTTCAAGGTCAATTATGTAATTTTTATCTATAAAATGTATTTCTGTGATTTAAGGATATTTTCGGTATATCTGGAATCATTCTGTGTTTGTGGACCCCGGTCGGTGGACTGTAGTTTGGAGTCCGACCGTGGGATTTTGATTGTGTTGAGCTCGTTTTTCGAAGTGTGTTTCTTTGTAGGGTCGGCTCTACTCTTTTGAGTAGAGAGATGTCCGTTTTACAGGGGAGGTTCTGCCGGATTTTCGATAGAATTCTCGTAAAACGTGATATCCAGTCGAACCCTAATTTTCGATTCTGTGTTTAATACTCTAGATTGAATTCTAGGATTTCTGTTAGGTTTATTCTAATGTCGGTTATTTATTGCTTGTTTAGTTGCGCCGAGACCTAGGGCTAGTGGACCAGGCCCGTCGGACCTGTCTCGTGGAGCGCATTAGGTGAGTTACTATATTATATATATATATATATGCTTAGGATGCATGATTTAGAAAATGCATGTTTTATTTTGACTAAATATACATAAATAATGTGATTTATATTCAAGTATATTTTTGGTATATAATAAATTATATACATGTTTTGTTAATAAAATATATTTAAAATGTTTTTAAATATATTTTTAGTTTAATTCATGATTTGATTGGATTTATTTGACATATATATACTCAAGATATACCTGGTTTATGTTTGGTATATTTTCGGTATATATATGGTTTATATTGTTGTTTCATTTATATTCATGCATCATTTATATTTGTGAATGAATGTTTTATTATTTATTAATGAAGGATATCAATAGAACGTGCTACCTAGTGGGCAGCACTAGGACCGAGTACGTACCGGTACGCCTATAGTATTTAGGCTATATTACTAACTTATTTATGGATATTGATTTGATTATGATTATCGATATGTGAGATGTGGTTTGTGGGTGTGATTGCTGGAGCTCGGTTGACCAAGTGTCTCGGGGCCAATCACACTGGCAGTCAGACTGCTGGAGCTCGGTTGACTTAGTGTCTCGGGGCCAGTCTACTGTCCAAATGGATTAAGTGGATATATTTTGGATTAAGTGAGCCTGTGTGGCTTGAGTGTTGTTTAACACTATTTTCTGAGGTTGCGATATTCTAGGGTTCTATGTGATCCTTCATAAACTGGGATTTTTCAGTAAAATATATAAAAAAATGATTTTTCTGCATCTGTATGAATTTGCCTGTATATATACATATTATATATATACTGTTGACTGTATGCATTATCACTTAGTGTGTATGTATATATACTATAGTAATTCACTCAGTGAGGTCTGACTCCCCTCCGTTGACTATTTTTCAGGAGAGTCAACTTCCTCAGACCTCAGTAGCAGGTCGATACGCCGGATTTCTTCCGCCCCGGCTTCTTTATGTAAATTGTCTACTTGAGTCTTATTTATTTTATCTAGACACTGCAGTAGTTGTGAATTACAGTATTGGATTTCATGTACTTTATTTTAAAGGAGATATATTATGTTAAAACTGGATTGTATTAAAAAGATTTTATGTATGGGATGAGATTTTTATTTATATCCAGTTGATATGGATAATATAATGATATTATGATTTTTATTTCCGCTGCATATTATATTTTTATTGTTATTGTGGCATGATTTATTTATTTTTAGGCTTGCTACGGGTTCCGGATTCGAAAGAATTCCCGTTCCCTAGCGCCGGTCATGGCCCCTGTTTTGGGTCGTGACATCAAGTCTCTTCTTTAATACCTACATGATAATTCTATTGACGACTTTCATTTGTTTATTTGTTTACGGGTGGGCTACTAAGGTGAAATGAAGCTTTATTCCGAGGTCTAAACAGAAACCTCTAAACTTTTCATTATCAAACTATTTGCCATTGTCTATAATTAAAGTGTGAGGGATGTTGAATCTGCAGATGATCTCTCTCCAGAAGAAATGCTATATCCAAGCTTCTATGATGGTTGGAACTGCCTCCACTTCTACCCATTTAGTGAAATGGTCTATAGCCATAATCAGGAACTTTTTTTATGAAGTGGAAGTTGAGAAGGGACCCAAGATGTCCATCCCCTACATGGCAAAGGGCTATGGGCTGCCGATTGAATGCAAAGGGTGGGAAGGCCTGTGATTGAGTTAAGCAAATTGTTGGCACTTATAATATGTTTGAGTTAGCTACTAGGCATCATTAGACATGGTAGGCCAACAGTATCCTTGGACTAGTGCTTTTTGGGTTAGTGCATAGTGGGATTCATGCGCTCCATAAATTCCTTCATAGATTTCCTCGAGTATGTAATTCCTTTCCTCTGGAGAGACGCACTTAGACCATAGGTGTGAAAGGGATTTTCTGTAAAAGTCCCCTTGGTAGATAGAATAGTGAGCTGCTCTTATTTTTAGCTTTTGAGCTTTTAATTTGACTTCAGGGAGAGTTTCGTATTCTAAGTATTGGACTATCGGATGTATCCATTCTGAAACTTCCCGCAACTCCAAGACTTCAGGATCTTCCGTACTGGGTTTTGTTAATGCCTCAGTGAATTCTATATCCTTAAATGCTTAACTGTCTTTAGTTGTCGATTTGGCTAAGAGGTTGGCCTCAAATTTCTCCTGCCTAGGTATCTGGACGATCTCGCACTGGCCCCCTTCTTGTTCAATCTATTTTAAGAGTTGCCTGACTTTGCCCACGTACTTAGCAATGCTTATGTCCTTAACCTGGAATGTGTCGTTAACCTAATTTACTACCAGCTGGGAGTCTGAGTGTATTATAAGGTTTTTAGCTCTTACTTCGATAACTAATTTCAAGCCTATGATGAGTGCCTCATATTTTACGGTATTGTTGGTTGCATTGTACTCTATTCGAATTGCATACCGAATGTGAACTTTATGTGGTCCTCTGAGAATCACTTCAGCACCGGATCCTTGAGCGGAGGATGCTTCATTAACATAGATTTTCCATTCCAAAGCTTTGGTCATGGTGATGTCTTCTTGAGCCATTTCTTGAATGAAATCTGCTAATACTTTGGCTTTCATTTGTTGGTGGGGCTTGTAATAATGTCAAATTCTCCAAGTAACACCGACCATTGAACCAGTCTGCTTGATTTCTTCAATCTTTATAGGATTTTCTATAGAGGGAAATGGGATTGGACAATGATAGGATGGGCTTAGAAGTAGTGTCGGAGCTTCCGAGATGCATGAACCACAGCCATAGCCAGCTTTTCCAATATTGGATACCGGACTTCGGATCCTCAAAGCATTTTACTAATGTAATATACCGAGTTTTACTGGCTTCCTTCTTCTCTTACAATTATTGAAGTAATGCATTCTTGACCTACAGACAGATATAAATACAATATTTCCTCTGGAACGAGTCTGTTGAGTAGAGGTGGTGAGGACATGAATTTCTTGATGTCTTCAAAGGCCGCTTGGAAATTTGCCTACTAAATAAATTTTTTGGAATTTTTTAAAGCTCAGAATAATGGTAGACACCGTTTGGCTAAGCATGAAATGAAACGCCCAATGTTGTGATTCTGCCGTTTAGCTTTTGTACTTCGTGTATATTTTTGAGGGCTTTCATGTTGAGCACGGCTTCCATTTTCTTTGGGTTGGCCTCAATACCTCTGTGAGATATCATGAATCTCATAAATTTACCAACTTTAACTCTGAAGACATTTTTTTCTAAATTTAGCTTGGTCTTAGACTTGCTCAATAATTAAAAAAATTTTGGGACATGCTCGATTAAGGTCAGTATAGTCCACGCACATCCTATACTTCCCATTCACTTTTTTGACAAGTACCACATTGGCTACCCATTCTAGATGATTAACTTCCTTGATGAATCTGGCTTCCAACAATTTCTTTGTTTCCTCAACAATTATCCTCTATCTCTCATAGGCAAAGATTCTTTTTTTCTGGGCCACTGGCTTTACTCATGATCTAATGTTTAAACTATGACAACCAACTAGTGGATCCACACCATGATTTTAGATGCCTACGAAGCGAAGTCTTCCAAGTGTCTAATGAGGACTTCGCTTATTTCTTCCTTGATGTCACGATCAATTTCATTGCCGATCTTCACTACTTTGCCATCCACAATTTATAAAGCTTCCATGTCATCAACTAGTTGTGGACCAGCACCCTATTTCTCTATTTCCCATGTTTCTAGGGGGAAGGCTTCCACTTGAGGCTTTATAGCCATCTGGTAACACTGTCTAGCCATATGCTGATCTCGCCAGATGGTAAGAGTTTCGCTCTCAACTGGAATTTTCATATTTAAGTGTCGGATACTAGTGACTACGTCTGCTTCATAGAGTGTCGGTCATCCTATGATTCCATTGTACACCAGTGAGAGATCCACCATATTGAATACTATTCTGATAACTTTCATTTCTTCGTCATCTCGATTCCTAAATTCTAGATTTAACTCTATAACTCCTATTGGATATATAGTTCCTCTACAGAAGCTTGTGATGGGGTTCTGGATGGTCTTCAGATTGATGACAAATCCTCCCATCACTTTGTAAGCATTCCAGAATAACGCGTTGATAGTTGTTCCAGTGTCAACCAATAACCTCTTTACCAAGTAATTATTTATGTATGCATTTATCACCAGGATGTCACAGTGGGGATGGCAAACATATGAACCATCTTCCGAATTGAATACGATCTCTCTTTTCTTGAAGACTGGCTTTTCTCCCCTACTCTATTTTAATTTCTTCTCAATATTTTGTCCACCAACGATCATGTTAATGATACCAATTGGCGTCTTCTGAGCTTTCTTTGCTTTTGGCTTGTCATGCACCTGGGCTTTCGGGTTTTTACTCCTAGATGTGTCCATGAAGTTATTGAGTTTACCATTCTACACCAGTCTTTTTATGGCGTGCTTCAACTCTCTACAAGCCTTAGTGTCATGCCTGTATTCTCGATGATACTAACCATATTGTCCCTTATCTTGTGTGGATCTTTAGTTAGGTCTTATTCTTTTAGTTGGGGTGATTCCGACACCATTGTGCCTGATCCACATGAGAATTCTAGATCAAAAGGTGTTCAAGAGTGTGTATTTGTCTGTTTCCCTATCAAATCTCTCTGCCGACTTTTTAAAATTTATTTTTGGGAAGCTTGCTCCTCTGGATCTTAGTCTTTCATCTTTGGCTGGTGGCTTTTCCTCCTCCCTTCGCATCCTTCTATCTTCATCCATTTTTATCTTTTAGACTGTCATTGCCATTGCTTCCGCAAAGGTGCCTGATTCCTTGGTCATTATCTTGTCTTTAAGCTTTCTGAGTCTAGTGCCATTTTTTAAAGCTTCTACGACAACTTCATCAACAAGGCTTTCAATCTGCATTGCTATTTTGTTAAACCAATTAAGATAACTTCGCAGAGACTTGTCGACTTCTTGTTGGCATATCTAAAGATCATTGATATTTTTGGCTGGGGGAATATTAGTAACAAACCTGGTACAAAACTGCTTTGCCAGATCCTCAAAAGAAGTGATGAAATTCTCTGAGAGTCAATGAAACCACTTTTGGGCATTCTTTGTGAGTGTGCTTGGAAAGACGCTACACATGATTCCATCATTCACATTCTAGAGCAACATCCTTGTTCTAAACACTGATATGTGGTTGATGGGATCTCCTATCCCATCATACTAATCAAGTGGTAGGATTCTAAATTTAGTAGGGATCTCCATCTGAATTATCCTTCTTATGAATGGAGTTTTGTTATCCATAACACATTCATCCTCCTTTCTTAGTTTTGTACAGGCTTTGTGTATAACCTCTTTAACTTTTTGAGCTAACTTTGAGTTATCATGGACTGGAATTATTGAACTACATTCCCCTTTTGGCGCTTTACCCTTTCCCCTGCTTATCTCTAGTGCCTGTCGAGGTATGGTGTTATTATCGATTTGAGCTGGTTCAGAATTCCCACTTTGTATTAAAGCATTTAGCTATTGCTGCATTAAGGCTATCTGCTCTTGGATATTTTGTATCATAACTTCCTAATTGGTTTGGTTAAGGTTGAATGTTTGGTTTACAGTGTTCAAGTTTAATGTGGTAATTGTTGGTGTGTCTGTTAAACTCAGAAAAGGTATGGAGGGTATTGAATGATGGTGGTATTATAAAGGAGCATAATGTGGAAAGTCTATGCCCAAAGTTGGGCATCTATGGGTGTTGTCAGGAAGTGAATGTGTATGCCCAGATGAAGTTCTAGTATACTGAAAAGTGGCTAGAAGCACTATTATTGGGAGAGGGGTTGAGAGATCAGTCGAAGGAATGGGTGCAAAAGGATTAATGTTAGTTTTAAGAGTAGAAGTTGGTGGTGGGCTGGAAGTCATGGTGTAAATGTCTTTAGCTTAGTAGGTATATGAATGGATTTTCCTAAGAGTTCCCATAAATGGCGCCACTTGATAACTTATTTTCGGAACTCTTGAGCTTAAGACTCTACAATCAATGAACAAAGGGCAAGATAAGAGGTAGGGAGGGTCCCCACAAACACTCAAATGCCTAAGTCAAAGAACAGAAAGAGAGTTTGTATAGAGAGTAAGGAATAATTAGAATATGAAAGAATGAGATGATGTAGAATGAGAGGTATAGGGTCCTATTTATAGTGATGCTTAAACCTAAAAGGAGTAGGATTCCTTGTGAGATAGGAATCCTAATCCTAGTAGGAGAGTATTCCTTCTTTGCTTAGGAATCCTTTTCGGGGTAGAGTCCTTTCCATGAACAGATTCTGCTACCTTCCCTGTCCGAGTAATCCTATTCAGAAAGCAAAAACCCTTTAATTAAATAAGAATATATATAGGCAGTATCACCAAGTGTTTCAATAGACAACACTTAAACCAATTCCTTTAGAAATAAATCTCACTTTCCTACTAATTTATCCCAAGATTTAAGATGAAGAAAAATGTTATTTCTAATATACAATCAACTCTCACAAGAGTTATAAACAAAGTGTGAATATTTTGAGAGCTTTAATGAATATTAAGATAGAGAATGATAATAAGCAAAAATGTTTTAACTTTCATTTAGCTCTAGAGGTGTTTATATAGATAAAAAATAAAAAATATAAATTTTAGAGGTGCAAATAATGTGTCAAACATCTATATTTTGAATCCAACATTTATAATTTTGAATTATTGAAAGTAATGATATCAAACTATTGTGCATGAATTAAAATCATGATTGGCTACTAGAGACGTTTGAATTTGCCTATACTTTCTTCATAAAAGTTGTAGATATTTGACTTAGCTTTCCATATAATTTTTAATCACCTTAATTAGACTTCTGTAGTTTAAGATATGTCCAAAATACTAAGAACTATGCAATCTAAAATATAGACTTCTATCATATAATTATGGATAAATTGAAACCATGATTTTTTATTGGAAAAATTTGAATTTTCCTTAATTTCTTCATATAATTATAGATATTTGACTTACCTTTCTATATCATTTTGAATAACCTCACTTAGGCTTCTGTAGCTTAAGATATGTCCAAAATACTAAGAGTTGTGCAATCTAAAATGCAAACTATTGTCAGACAGCTGTGCACAAGTTAAAATCGTGATTTTATATTGGAAACATTTGAATTTTCCTAAACTTTCTTTAATAAAGTTTTATATATTTTACTTAGCTTTCCATATCATTTTGAATCACCTCAATTGAACTTCTGTGGCTCAAGATATGCTCAAAATACTAAGAGTTATGCAATTTGAAATGGCAGTTGCATATGTTAATTTTGACTCAATATTTACATACCTAAATGCATTCGGATTTTGACAAGTAAGCCTAATTTAGAAAGCTCAAGATGTTTGTTTCAAATGTGAAGAAGATAACTTTCTCATTATAAAGCTTTAAGGATGTCAAAAGACTATATGAATCTCAGAGGTCAAATTAGCCCAAGATATTCATACTTCATTTTAACTTCCAATAGAGTCCTAACTTATACACATTTAAAAAATAAATTAAATGCTCAAAATTAAGTTTGTTAAGATCAAAATTAAGATTGATTATTGCTAAAGTCAATAATCATTAATAGTAATAAAGCACTCAACACCTTGGTTAGTCAAAAAGCTTAAATCAATAGTATAAACATTGTTAACTCTTTCACCTTTGAAAATGACTTTGTTCTCTTCCATATGAGTTACAAAGCATTCCTTGGGTTCAAAAGTCACTTTATTTCCTTTATCACATAATTGACTAGCACTAAGTAGGTTATGCTTTAAGCCATCAACTAAAAGGATAATTTCAATATAAGTAAAGTCTTTCTTACTAACTTGACCAATGCCAACAATTTTAACCTTGGCATTATCACCAAATGTAACTTTACCTCCCTTCTTCATTTCCAAATGTGTGAAAAGGTTGGCCTTCCTGGTCATATGCCTTGAACATCCATTATGTAGATACCACTTTTCTTTGCATGTTGTGGATTCCAAGCATACCTACGAGGAAATAGTTTATCTCACTTTAGGTACCTAAATATATTTAGGTCCTTTAGGGTTAACATTGAAAGAATTATCACTTAACCTAAATGAGTCTTTCTTATATAACATCTAGAATTTTTACATCCCATCACACCACAATAATAACATCTAACATTTGGTGCATGCTCTTTCATTTTAAAACTATAAAAACTATAATAATGAGCATGATTAGGTCTCCTAGGTTGCTCTAAAGTTGCTAGTTTTGTAACCATTAGACTTTTTAGATCCATTAGTTTTAAGACTAGGTCTTTGATAAACCTTAGTAATTAGATTACTAGGATTTACATTCTTTGAAGAGTTAGCATGAGCATTTTTAAAACCAATTCCACTCTTAGATTTTAAGGGAGTTGAAGTTTTGGAAATTATTCCATCTATGAGTTCCTTTCCTCTATTAAATCTAGAAATGGATTCCTTAAGATTATCATTTTCATTTTCTAAAAATACATTTTACTTAATAAGTTTTGCATTTTCATTTGCAATCTTAATTTTCTTGGAATTACTTTCGCTCAAAGAATTGGTTAACTCTTCATTAGAGGTTCTTGATTTCTTAAGTTCTTCTTTTAGAGCTTTTACCATTTCTTTGAGTGAACTAATTCTAGATAAATATTTATCGCATTTATGCTTCAATTTCTCACAAGCAAGTAGCATTTCATCATTGGATTCAAAGTCTAGAGTTACCTCATCATTTATAGATTCCTCCAAAGCCATGAAGTAAAGATTAGCAACTTCATCATTATTTCATCATCACTAGACTCACTAGAATCATCCCAAGTTACTTTAAGTGCTTGTTTCTTTTCCTTCTTGAACTTCTTATCCTTTTTAAAGGATTTCTTCAACTTTGGACATTCAGATTTGATGTGACCCGGTTTGTTACATCCATAGCAAATAAATTGATCTTTGTTGCTTGAATCTTGCTTCTTAAAACCTCTTCTATTCTTTATGATGAGATTTTTAATTTTTCTTGAAATCATAGCATACTCATCATCATCTTCATTTGAGTCACAATCACTAGTGTCTCTACTTACTTTGGGAGCAATACTCTTGTCCTTCTTAAGCTTCTCTTCTTCAACTACTTAAGTCATTTTAATTTTATGGGTGAGAAGTTTCCCAAGAAGTTCATCCTTAGGTAAAGTAGAGAGGTCATTTATTTCTTCAATTGAAGCAATCTTAGCTTCCCAAATCTTTTAAGGCAAAATCATAAGGATTTTGTTGTTGACATCTTCATTTAAGAATTTTTTGCCAAGCTTCCTCATAAAATTAATGAAAGTAATAAGTCTACTATACATCTCACTAATTTTTTCATTAGGCTTCATTTTAAATAATTAATATTTTCTTCCTAGCATTTGCAATTTCTTATTTTTCACTTGATTGGTTCATTCATGCTTGGTCTTAAGACATTCCTAAATTTCTTTGGCCGACCTCAGATGCTCTATCCCATTATATTCTTCTTTACTTAAACCACAATAGAGAATGGTAATTGCTTTTCTATTTCTCAAATTAGCCTTAGATTGCTTATCACTCCATTCCTTTCTAAAAATGATTACCTCAATACCTTCATTGTTCTTCTTCGTTGGAGGACTCCAACCTTCTTCAATAATATACCATAAATTGACTTCTTCATTATCCAAGAAAATTTCCATTTTACTTAGCTGATGATGATGAGTCTCAACCACTTTTGGAAATATGCAATTTTGGAACTTCTTAATTTTGCTCGAAACTTTTTTTCGATAATTGGAAATTGTTTGTGACCATTTGTAATCAAATTTGATTTTAAAATCTTGACTAAAAATTCGATCTTCAATTTCTTCTCTGTCATCACTGATAATGAGTCTGTCACCACTCATGACAGGTGTGTAATTGTCATCGTAAAAAAATGATGCTATTTTTTTTTAAGAATAATAAGATGCTGATTTGTTCATTATAAAAGCTTAATACGTTGATTTGTGAGTTTTGATGTTTATTTCCTTTAGATTCATGTTTATTAAAAAAGCTTAAAATGCTGGTTTCTTAGTTTTCTTAAATATGTCAGCTCACAAGATGGTAATGATTAATATAACATGTGTTTCAATTGGGCAGTTGGAAATTGATCGGTTTTCGGATGAGTTGCCGGTTAAAAAAAATTGCTCGAGGTTAGTTTTTTTTTTCTTTTTTCTTTTTTCTATTTAAATGAATTCAATTTGTTTTTCAAAATAATATTGCATTATTTGACTGCTTATTTATGTCTTTTTCCTTTGTCTTGCAGGATTGAGGGACCAAATGAATAAATTCACTCCAATAATTGTTTGCGGCTTTTTTTCTTCAGAAACTATTTGGATTTGAACATGAAGAGGCAAAAAAAAAAAAATAACTATCATTAGATGTACTTGAACTTTTAAATAAGTTTATCCTTTCTTCAGTTTTTTTTTTTTTTTAGAATTTTAAAATTTACGTTGAATGTTATTTTTATATTAGCATCTATCTCTCTTTCTCTCTGCATATATTTTATAGTATCCTGCAATAAAATATGGGTAACTTTTCCAGTAATAAAATAACTTTTAACATTTATATAATTTTTAAATTTATTTTTGACTTTCAATAAAGTTGCAATTATTATTATTATTATTATTTTTGTTGAATTTGGATTATAAATTTTATAAATTTGATCAACTCTCTATTTGTTTCAATTTCATTAAAAAAATTATTTTATTTATAAAAAAAATTTTAAATATAATTTATTTATAAATAAATTCTTATTAATCAAGTGTAATTAGTTTAAAACAATATTTCTTAAAATGAATATATTTGAAAATTTTAAAAAAAAATTAATTAATTTCACAAAATTAAAAACTTAAATTTAAAATAAAATTTACATATAAGAATAAAATTTATCTACATAGAATACATTTTAAAATTTTATAATTCTAACAGAAGCCCAGGCCATTTTGAGTTGAGCTTGGTTCCCAACTCCATATAGCGAAAATGCCTAAATGGTTTTTGGAGTACTTGCAGTCCTGAACTCTCCTCCTTGGTCCAAAAAAGCTCTGAGACCTTAATTTATATGAGGTCAACTCTGTCTCGGCATCTTTGTTCTTTTTTTCAAAAATAAATAAATAATAAAAAATTTAAATATTTTAAACTAAAATATGCCTATATTTCATTAATTATAAAACTAACCCAATTTATTTATAAGTAACTCTCTTTTATTTACAAACATATCTCTTTTTTGCTTTTACTTTATTTTTTTCGTCCTTCCTTTTGTTTTTAATTTTCTTTTTATTTTTTCATTTTTTCCTTTGTTTTTAACTTTTTATATTCTCTTTTTCATTTTTATCCTTTCCTCTTTCCTTTTTTTTTTTTTTTTAATTTTCTCTTCATTTTTTAAAAAAAAATTCTTATTTTTTCCTTATTTTATTTTCTCTTTTTGAATTAATGGAGCATTAGACAATATATTTTTTCTTAGTTTTTTTTTTTTTACATTTTTGCTCATGTTATTCCTTACATGATTTAATTTCTCCAAACGCACTTTCTTAACTTCTTATAAATAGAAAAATTCCAAGAAAATTTACTATGCAAATGCTTTTTGAAAAATAGACAATTTCATGAGTCCATTTTTTAGTGTATAGCCACAAGTTTAATCATGTAAGAAATAAATGTGTTGTTTTCTAATAATAGATTAAAAAATTCTTTTTCCTTGGATATTTAATCATTGTCACTTAAAAGTCCTTCATTTTTTATTTTTTGAGAAAACAAAGTTTCATTGATTAATCAAACATCATTGATTCAGTTTGAAGGAAAATTTATCCATTGAAATTGAGCTCCACATATTTTTTTAACCTTTTTGAATAAAAATAAAAATTAATTAATAATTGATATTTTTTTTAATCTATTTAAATCGCGAACATATGAAGTTTATTGCTTTGGTACAATTATATTTTATAGAAACATAAAATTGACTATAATAAGCATAAAATATACATAAACGTAAAATATACTATAATAAAGATATTATATTAGAAATATAAAATATATAGAAAATAAACTAAAAGTATACAAAAAAAATTTTAAATTGAATGTTTTTGGAATTTTTATTCCAGTAATGATGAATGAAACTGCTAACATAGTAAATATGAGGCCACATATAACAAAACATTTAATAATAATGATAATAATATATTCAATCAAAGATAAAGAAAAATATAATGAAATTATTTCTTATATGGAAAATACACTAAAAGTAAACAAAAAATAAATAAAAAATATTTCAAATTTCATACTTTCAGAATTTTTATTCCAATTACTTTAAAATTTTTAAAAATGAAATTTTTACTCCATTTTTCATTCTATCAAATTCCCTTAAATTATGTATAATTGTTTTTGTCAATTTAAAATACTTTATGTTTATTTTATGTTTTTGATATAATAATTTTGTATATGTTTTTGTTAATGTGGAATACTATAATAATAATAATAATAATAATAATATAGCAGCTATGGGGCTAATAATAATAATAATAATATATTTAATCAAAGATATTAAAAAATATAATGACTTGAATAAAGGTCTAATAGATTGTTTCATATACGAAAAATAAAAAAAAATATACAGAAAATAAAAAAAAATCTAAATTGAATTGAAAAGTTAAAAAAAATACCATAATTTTAATAAGTTGTGTTCAAAAAACAATGTAGAGTGATATTTTACCTATTAATAAGTAAACAAGCCCTTGTTCAAAAAAAATTAAAGAAGCCCTTGTTCAATGTAGAGTGATATTTTACACGAACAATAATTGTCATATTTTATTATTATTTACAAATTAAATATTTGCGATAACTAAATAAAGAATAGAAAAAAAATAAAAATCTTAAGTTTACCAAACAAAAAAGATATAAAGCTGCTACAATAAACTTGCTGAAGAAAGCTCTTTTCACTAGCCCATTTCTTTGTCTGTTAGTTGGTAATATATGTGCTATGTTTAGGTCTAGGCAGGTCTATATTGGTTCTTTCTTACATATTTTATTATTACTGTTTTATCTTTTCAGATGTTCAATTATGTTTTTTTTTTTTTCTGAATTTGCAGATATATACCGTTAGATTTTTCATTTTTATTGAACTATTTCCTTTTTTATTATAATGAATAGGAAGAAGACTTGAAGAATTTCCGTCCATGGGGAAGCAAAACATCTGGTCACCCTGAGAATTTCGAGAAACCTGGTGTTGAAGTTACAACCAGTCCATCGATTTTTTTCGGCTCTGCTCTGGAATTCGGACTTTTAAAAGCTTCAACTTGCTTTTTTTGTTCTTTGTAGGTCCTCTTTGTTTTTTCAGCTCAGCTCTGGAATTCGGACTTTTGTTGCTGATTTTATCGCTTTGGTCATCTTTATTGCTGATTTTTCCTTTGAGTGTCTCTCTTCACCAATCTGCCGTTGGTATATCTGTGTTTGCATGTGTGTTTATTTTGGTATATTCCCAATAAGCAAGCAGCAGCAGCGAATCATGAAAAGCCTAGCAAAGGATGATGGCAAAATACCATTCCATTAATTATAGTTCAAACTAAATAACAATATTGATCAATCCCTCCATTTTATATGGAAAGAGGTTGATTTTGCGAACTCCTATATAAACTTCTCTACTTTTCTAATATATCAGTAATATTTTAAGATTTGTAGACTTTTACTTGCAACATGCATGTGATTTTTAATTTAAAAAATACATAACGATTGTTTATTCTCAGTGTGTATTGAGAAAATGTAATACTTTTTCCACTGTATAAAACTTTTCGAATGGTAAAACTTATTTGAATTTGTAGATTGAGATACAATTAATAAATGAACGAAAGTCAAATTTTAAATTATTTAAATAAATGCGAATCAAAATAATAACTTTTTTTTGGAAATTAGTATATATATATGATAAAATTATATTTTGTATTAAATATAAACAAATATAAATTATAATAAATAATTTATTATAATTTATATTTGTTAAATTTTAGTTAGGCTCAATTTAATTATATGGGCAATTAGCTCGAGATTAATTTGATAATAATCAAATCTCAAGTAGTGATAGCTGAATTCTTTTATACATCCCAAGTAACGTGTATAACTAAGATGATTAAATTTTGGGTTATAAACTCTTTTTTTTAATTGATTACAATAATTTTAATTAATTTCAAGTTAAGTAAAAAAATAAAGTTCTTTCCAGATATATTTTTTATATATAAGATTTAAATTCAAATTTCAATTCTTTTATCCCTTGAATTCACATATATAGATAGGGTTATTTTGACTTTGTTAATGAACTGGTGGACTTCTGCCTCCTTAATAAAACAGTTAGAGAGGTACATAAATCTTCGAATTAACTAAAATATACTTAAATTAGAAAGAGCAAATGGACCGACATTTACGCCACTTCATATGCTCTAATACACCCACATTTTTCTACGCGTAAAATTTAAAAAGCACATCGATAAGAGGGTTGAGTATTAATGTGAATTGTGAAAACAATAAAAGATTATTTAATTTGTCGGTTAATTTAATCATTAGCAAAGTCAAGTAATTAAAACTAAATCAAATTCCAGACCAAAAAAAAAAAACTAAATCAAATTAAGTGAAGTTGGGATGGGGGTACTTTTGAATAACAATCACAAAAGAATGAGGATTTTTATTTTATATTACTATATATAATCAAACTTTATTTTTATTTAAGAGGGCTTGAATGAATTAGTGAAAAACTCTTCTAGTGAACATTGGATATGTAATTATTTTAAAATTTTTAAGATAAACTTTTATCGTCTTTTGAAATTTGTCGAATGTTAAGCATGAATTAGTTTGAATGTAGTATAAGCTTAATAAAAAAATATAGACTTATTTTTGTATTGAAATCCATTAGAATATCATTGAAATAAAATTTTAATTTTAAATTATATTATAAATATTTATATTAAATTAGTTGATGATTTATTTCTACTATATTTATAATTTTATTTCAATTAAATTAATTAAAATTTAATAAATTTTAAATACTGATAATTTAAATAAAAAAATTTATATTTTTTCATTCACATGGCATTTTTTTCTGTCTAAAAATAAAATTATGAAAGCATTAAGCGAATCACAAACCCATCCATGCAGAGCAGATTTCAAAATGAGTGTAATTCTTAATTTGGCACAGTAATTAAGTTTAATCTTAGGATGGGAAATGCAATAAAAAAATTTTGCCTCGAAGAAGGAGATGAAAGGTACTCCACAGAGATGAGCAGTGGAGTTGCATGTGCATTGTCGTTTTCCTGTCATTTTAAAGTATTTGCCGTTTGATGGTCAACCTTTCGAGTTTCTCCATCTCGAACAAAGCATAAATCCCAGTTGATACGCCATTTTGGCTTGCGGCTTAAGGCACATCCATCTTTTATTCAATCGCTAGCTCATATATATATCAACTTTAAAAATAAAAAAGTTTAAAATTAACAAATAAGGCTCATAAACTTATTTTTCAAATCATATAAAGAATGCAATTCAATTTTTGGTAACAAACTGTAAACCATCCACTATAAAAGAAACATAAAAATAGGTGTAGAAGGTTTTTCAAATTCATAAACAGATTTCAATATCAAATAGGTAAAATTACACCTAATTGGAACATCAAGGCAAACAGAAGTCTTAGATTCAACACTAATCAAGTCTAAAAATTCTTTAAATTTTTTTAGTCTAGATTGTGAGTTCTTTATGTATCTAACAACCTCCTTAACTCTTTTAACATATGTGTTTAAATCCTTTAATCCCTCATGAATAACTAAGTTCAAAATATAAGCAACATATCTCATATGAGCATATTTAACTCTAACACCACTAGCATCCCTAACTCATGAATTTCTTTATGAAAAAAGACATTGCAGTGTCATCACATGAAGCATTATCAATAATGATAGTAAAAACATTTTTCAAACCCCATTCAAGCAAAGAGTTCTTAAGTATCTTAGCAATGTATTGACCCCTATGTGAACTCACAGACACAAATGCAATAATTTTCTTATTGAGTTTTCACTCATTATCAATGAAATAAGCAGTTATGCACATGTAACTGATCATTTGGATCAAAGTCCATGTATCTGTTATAAGACATACTCTTTGACAATTTATTTTGATTTTTTTTTCAAATTAAGCCTCTCTTTAACAAAATTTTGAAGATATCTTTAGTGACAGACCATCCAGATGACATTTTAAAATGAGGGCATGCAACATTAATTAATTGATTAGACCCAATAGACTCAACAAATCTAATAGCCAACTCATTAGATGCAATCATTTTAGCAAGGGATTTTCTAATTAAATACTAGCTAAATTTTCAGGTCCCAATTACTCCGACATTAGATGCACCCTTAGGTTTAGATACAATAGAAGTGGGTTGAAAGGTGAGAAGTGATTGTTGTTTTTGCTTATCATGAGGGTTTTTAATACAATTAAGAATGTGGTTACTAAGTGATGAGTACGCTCAGCACCAAGAACTTTACCATAGTAAATGCATTTGACTCTTACCAACAAACCTTTCTCCTTTATCTGCTCAAAATGGTCCAAATTGCTAATCTGGTTTCAGCCTGTTTCCTTTTTTGGGATTTCCTCCCAGGTTGCTCTAATGAAGCACTTAACTACTGCTAAGCATGAATAATAGATTGCTCCTGGGAAAATTGATTGGCTTCCACCTCATTATTTGGAGCCATTAGTTCACCAATAGCAAACGAACTACCACTAGTACCCCTAGGGATGTCCATCTGCACAAATGACAAACACAAAATAAAGCAATTAGCAAGTAATAAATTAAACAAATTGAAACAAACAATATAACATTGCAGCATAGCACTATAAAACAAAACAAATAAATGGCAATAAAAAAAGTAATAACTTAAATAAAATATAAAAATAAATAAATAAATATTTATTTAAAATTGCATTAATAAATTTATTTTTAAATAAAAAATTATTTATTAACATATTTATAATTATTTAGCATTTTGAAATATATAAAAAATATACAAATATATATTTTTTAAATAGATATTAAAAACAATAATATATTTTTTAGCATTTTAAAATATATTTAATATACAAATATTCTTATAAGTTATAATAAAATTAATATATTTTTAAACAAAATAACTAATAATCAAACAAAATATTATTTGATTAAAAAAAATAAAAATTTTCCCACAAGAACACAAATACAACATATCCATTGAGATCCATCCTCAACAATATAGATTCACACAGGTTCAATATAAATTTGTATTAATATAATAATAAAAACAACAACACATAAATTATACCAACTATTTAGGGGTGACAACAAAAAAAGAAATTCAAGAGTTTCCACCGTCATCGGTGAATCACAGGGCCTCCACTGGTGAAATAATTAGCGCTTCCACCTTTTAAATTTCCGATTTCGATGTTTATAAAACATGCAAACACATCAAGATAAAAAAAAGTTAACATAAATTTCAAATCACAATAGATCTATTAAAACAACATACATGAAAACAAATACTTAACAACATAATTATTATTATTAGAAAACTCTTGAATCTATGTGATTTGTCACCCCTTAAAATTCTTTGCATCAAAAGAAATTTAAGATAAAAAACGATGGACAAAAAGGAGCATAACTGAAACTAATTTAGTATGGGACAATACACTATTAAAAGTCAAAGACTGTAATACCTTATATATAAATAAAAAGGGGTATTTTATCAAATCATATTATTAATAATTACTTTTTCATCATATTATATTTTATGATTGTTATTATTATCATTATTATTATTATTATTATTATTATTATTATTATTATTATTATTATTATTATTATTATTATTAGTGCTATTTTAAATTATATTAAATTTATTGTCTATATGTGTGTCTATAAATAAATAAATATATATATGTGTGTGTATATGTGCCTATAAATAGATATATGTATATATATGTATATTTATAGATATATATAAGTAGGGTTTAATTATTATATGTGTATGTATGTTGGTGGGTTGTATAATACATATATATTATATATATATATATATATATATATATATATGTACCAACAAACACCGACAAATACCAAAACTCGGGTAACCCTCCTCCTCCTCCGTCACCATCACCGCCCCTCCTCTCCCTCTGCAGCTCCCTCCCACCGCCGAGACTCCATTTCCACCTCGAGTTGAAGCTTCCAGATTGCAGTTGCTGCTTTCTTCTTCCTCGCGTGGCAGTGTTCCCTCCCTTCTCGCCTGGCAGGCAGCATTTCTTCTCCCTCGCGCGATAGCCCTGCCTTCGTCCGCCTGCCTAGCTTCGTTCCTCTGTCTGTCGCTGCCTTTTGCCCCACCTGAGCTGCTCCATCTTCTCCATTTTTTCCGGCAGCAGCAGGTCTCCTTCCCCTCCCTCTGTTCTGTCCAGCAGCGTGGTGAGTGTCAGCCCTCATTCTTCCCTTTTTCTTCTTGATTTCCTTAAAATTTCGATAGATCATGGTCTTGCTGTAGTTGTTGTTGATGATTATGATGGTCTTGATTTTTTTTTATGGGATTTTGGTGGATTATTGAATTTATGTATAAATTGTATTGAAATTATTTGATAATTAGTTAGTTTAATTGGTTGTTATTTTAGCTCAATTAATAATTAGAATAATTAAGGTTAATTTTTATGTATTGATTGTTTTTTTAGGTTTTAGGAATCTTGATGTTAATTATAAGTTTGTTAATTTAGGTATTAATTAATATTTCTTTTATTTAATTTCGAAAATTATTTGTAAAAATTATGAAATTATAATAATTGAGGTTATTATTAAATGTTATTAATTTTAGAACTCAAATTATAATTTTTGTGATTTTATACTATTTTTATAAATATTTTTGAGATTATGCCAAATTAAATTTTTAGGATAAATAATATTTTAATTACATTAGGAAGGTTTATTTTGAGAAAATAATTTTTGGGATGAGTAAATAATTTTAAGGAATTATTTTTTAGTATTAATAGCACATTATGTAATGTATGTATTTTAGGGGGGTAAAAATGTAATTTTACACTAAATATGATAAAATATATTTTAATTAGTTTTATTAATATTTAAAGGGTTTAGACAATTTTTATAAATTAATTGGTATTTTTATTTAAGTAGTGTAAATTTTAAATATTAAATTTCAAATAATATATATATATATACATATAATACATTACAATGGTTTTAATTTGGGTTATAATTATATTTATATTTTGATGATGGAATGCAAATTTAATTGTTTAATTTTGAATAATTGAGATTTTATATAATTTTATTTATTTTTAGTATATGTGTATGAGAAATATGTGTTTGAGAAATAAATATTTTTAATTCTCGGTATTTTATTGAGTTGTGATCTCGATCGGGGCAAATTATAATTTTGGGAGCCCGACTCGAGTGTGGGTGTTTGTGGTTATTAGAAGTGCATTTTTTATGCAGGTCTAGCTCTACCTTTGGTAGAGAGATGTCCATTTTACAGAGGAGACTTTGCCGAAATTTCGGTAGATTTTCTCGTAAAATGTGATACTCGTAAAATTTCTACCGTTAGTTAGGTTAAATCCTGTCTGTCGAGTCTTGTCCGGTTTTCCTCGAGTCAGTCTGAAATTTCATTATTTTATTGATTGCTAATTTTGATTCCTTAGTCATGTCTTAAAAGTCGATTATTATTTTCTTTTAGAGCATTTCGGAGCAGATGTTGTCAGGCCGAGGCAGACGCGTGGTCGTCAGCCTTCGCATTCATCCTGTAAGTCAATAGAATGATCTGTGCGTGTGTTTATGTAAAGAATGCATGCGCTCGTATTTTATTACATTGATTATATGATTTATTTAATTTAATGCTATTATTTAAGATTTAAATGCATTTTATTTATTTAAAAATCGATTTTGAAAAATTTTGGTAGAACGGGCCACTTGGTGGGCTTCACCAGGACTATGTGCACATGGTAGAGATTGAGAGATGGATCCGATAATTACATGATTGATGAATGTTTAACTGGGACGGGTGCCTCGGTGGAAGCCTTTGCTCTCGGGGACCGCCAGTGATTGTAAGGTTATTAATGGATTGGGATGGGTGCCTCAGTCGATGCCTTTGCTCTCGGGGACCGTCAGTGCCATATATTTGGATTAAGTGAATGACTACGGCTTGGTGCCTCGGTTGATGCCCTTGCTCTCGGGGACCAGTAGTCTAATTGGAATAAGTGGGCCCAGTTGGCCATGTAGATTTTGGGTTTAGGGTTCTACCGAGATTTTTCAAAAGCTATACTTATATATTATAAATTATTTTCACTATAAACATATACAGTTTTCAAAAAGGCTTTCAAATCGTACAGCTCTTTTATTGACTTACTCAATAAGGTCTGATTCCCCTCAATTTATTTTTTTTTCAGGAGCTTGGGAGTTCGACCTCAGACTACCTCCACGCCGGGTTTCTTCTTCACCAGCTATTTTATGTAGGTCATTGTAAGCTGTACTGTGTGTTAATCTAGGTTGCTGCAGTAGTATATGTACTAAGGATTTGTATGGTTTAAATATGATTGTGTAATTTATTTGTAAACTACGCTTATGTATAAGATTTAAATTCAATTTATAATATGAGATATTGAAACATATTTTTATTAAGCAGTTTGATAATATGTTCTGTTGTTAATTAAAGTTTAAAATATGAATGATTTTATTTTCTTTTCCCTTAGGCTTACTACGGATTTCGGGGGCCTTATGCCTACCCATTCCGGTCACGTGCCCTCGAGTTCGGGTCATGACAAAGATAGTGTAAAATAACACTTAAAATGATATGATTTAGTGTAATAATTAATAGATTTGGTGTTAGAATAAAAAGATTTGAAGATTAAACTAAGGGATTTAGGGTTTACAATGAAGGAATTTACGGTTAGATGTAGGCAGTGGAGAAGAAAAGGGTGAGAGGCTATTGCAAAGAATGAAGCGAGAGAAGGGAAGAAATGAATTGGGTTTAGGGTTAGTTAGTAAGATATATTTATAAGGTCACCCTTAAATGACAACATTTCATCTTTAATATATATATATATATATATATAAAATAAAAATCTCGGAAGTTCGAGCGGTTTGAGTATCATCAACTCTCCATTGAACTGTAAATCGAAGTCTGAGATATGCCCTCACCCTCCACCAAACCGCTTCCCTCCATCCGAATTCACTGAGCTGCGTCACTTCTTCAGGTTAGGTCGGTGCTAAAATTCGGATTTGGATGGTTAATGCATAGCCCTACAAAAAGTTACTCTGTAATTCAATCCGTTAACAAATGGAAACAATTCACTCTAACATAATTAAAAAAATGATTTGATATGGGTAGAATTGTAATTTTAGGCTACTTCAAAATTTTAGCCTCTACTTAAAAATGAATGGAACCATAGGGTATTTACTTGTAATTTTTAATGAAATAACCTGTTTTATTTAAGAATATTTATTTTAATTTATGAAAAAATATGAAGATATTATTAATTATTAAATATTGATTTGATATATATATATATATTACTTTATTTATGGATATTTGTGCTTCTTGTTATTATTTCATTGTGAATAAAATAAAATTATTTTATAAAGAAATTTAAAATTTACAAAAAATAACTTGTGGTATTTGTAAAAAATTTTTTTTTTGTAAAATTTATAGCTCTTTTTTACAATTTTTTTTTAAAATAATAATATTAATTTTACATAATAATAATTTTAATAATAAAATAACACTAACACTTTTATGAAAAAATTATATATAATTATAAAAGATAATTTTATAAAAACATATTTTATTGTTTATAATATATATACGTTTATATTGTTTAATAATATTCGTACTTTCTATTATTTTTTATTGTAAATTGGTAAAATTATTTTAATTATTCTATACAAATAATAATAATAATAATAATAATAATAATAATAATAATAATAATAATAATAATAATAATAATAATAATAATAATAATTTACTTAATGATAGTAACTTGTGGTGCTTGAGAAAAAAATTTACTGTCATAAAATATATAATCTTTTTCATAAAACATGCAGTTCTTTTTATTAAAAAATATCAAATTTTAACACAATATCACTTTTAGTTGTGAAATAACACTAATACATTGTTAAAAAATATAACTATAAAAATATATTTTATTTTTCATAAAATAAGAATTTAATAAACATATTGTAACACTTTTAGTTATAATAATTTTATAAAAATATTTTTTATTTTTATATTAATAACTATATATTAATAATCCAAAAATATAAAAAATTAATAAAAATCAAAGAATAAATAAATTTAAAATTATTAATATCTTCATATTTGTTTCATAAATTAAAATAAATATTTTTAAATAAAAAAAGTAATTTATTATATAATAGACTTATGAAAAATTAATAAAAAAAATGAATTAGTGGCTAAAATTTGTATCTACTCTGAAATTCTAATTTTACCTATGCCATATCATCATTTCTAACAATGTTATGGTGAATTATCTCCGGCAGCTAATGAATTGAATTGCAAGGTAGCTATTTGTCGCAAAAAATATCACATATCTCTAAATGAAAATAAGTGAAACCATTGAGTTTAGTTGTACATTTCCCTATTTTTAAATTTGTACAAATTATAAAAATAATTGATAGTTTAAATATTATAGTTAACTATTAAATATTATATAATTAATAATGAAATGTAATGTATTTAGAAAAATTAATATATTTATGTCAAAACTAAAAATTTAGGATAGCTGTTAAAAAAAACTAAAATTTTAGGATAAAATTGCTATAAATAAAAAATTGTTTGGCATAAAGTAGTAGACCACATATCAAAAGTGTCACTTATGATGGCAAGTCAACAATTCTACACTCACTTTTGACAAAAATTAATTTTGGATTATTATTATTATTAATTTGTCAAATTTAGATATTTTTACCAAAATTTTAAAAGTAGGATAAAATTGTAATAAGTTAAAAAGGTTCAGATTTTTTTTTTTTAAAAAAAAATTTAATCATTAAGAAACCTTTTATATTCATATCACTTATGTGACAAAATTTTTTACCGTTTCTCTTTCCTTAAATATTTTTAAAATTAAAATTTTAATATGATTTAATAGAGGAGAAAAAACAAGAATATTCATGGTAATTTTAGATAGTTATAATAACAAAAATTCGTGTTTTCACATGGCACTAGAGGTGAAATCAATCCTAGATGAGTTGATATAATGTCAAATTTGAGTTCGGTTTGATTTTTAAACTCAAAGTTCAAACTCGATTGAATTTTTTTTTTAAGCTTGAGCTCGATTTGATTAAATAATTTATATACTCGATTTTGATTTAACTCAATTAATTAAATAAATTTTTTAAAATATTCAAATTTAACTTGAGTTCAAATTTGACTTGATTTGGTAAGATATATTTATAATTATATATTAAAATAAAATTATAAAATGATAAATATACACAAATTCAATTAGACTCGATTAAGCTCACGAATCTATTGAGTTATATATTTTAAAATTTGAACTCAACTAGATAGCTATTTGAATAATTCAAACTCAAGCTCAACTTGACAATAATAAAGTTGATTTAAAATTTTTCTCGAGTCAATTCCAAAATAATTCAGAAGTTGAGTTGACTCAATTACACTATACATTATACAAAAATTATGAACACTATAAATAATGACATTATTGCCAAATTTATGGTAAAATCATGCTAACTTGATTAAAATGAAAAATTAAAGTTTTTGGAATCTCCTCGAATTCGTAATAAATTTTATCACTCAACTTACATGATTTTGAAATTATAAAGTGCTCATTACAAAAAAAATTATAAAGTATTAAATTGTCAAAAATATCAGAATTCTAATAATAAAAATGTTTGAATTTTAGAATATTTATTTACATTTATCCATAAAAAAATGTTTAGACACTTATTATGAGCTAAAAAAATATATTTATAAATTATATTTTTAGTAAAAAGGTTTAAATAATTAATTTACAAATTAAGAAATAAACTATAAAAGGTGTCAAATTCAAAAAAATCATGTATATATTGCACCAAAAAAAATTCCTTACAATTTTAACATTTTTTTTCTTAAAAAATAGTTAGTTATATTTTCTTGGTTCCACATTTCATATAGTTAAAACACTTAGTAAATAAAATAAAATAATATATTTTTAATAATATATATATTTCAATTTTGTTTCCCTCTTCACTAGACTTGTGAGACCCAAATAACAAACTGTTCCCTCTTTATTTCGATAATATTAAACTTTTTATCGAGTTAAAAAAAAATCAAATGGAAAGATTACGTATTATTTATTATTTTTCTTGTACTTATGCTTTTTTATTTCAACCAAAAACAATGGTTTCTTGGGACTGGATGAATTGAAGTGCCAAAAATTGTAATGGCTCGATCACGACACGACCAGATGATGACCTAAATCCCATGCCAATATTATAACATATACTGTTGCTTTCAATTTATTTTTTTAAATGTCAAGGCCAATATTTTATATAGGAGTAGGAATGAATTAAAAAGATGAAGATGATTGAGAAGATTCTTTAAATGTATGTGTAACTTTTGATGAAAAAAATAAAAATAAAGATTGAGTTTAATATAAATAAATTTTACTATTTAAATAAAAATTTTAAAGAATTTTTTAAATTTGTAAAATTACTTATAAATTGAACTAAATTCTAATAAAATAATTAATATTTATACTATTAAATTTATATTTTTATAAAATTAAAATATCTCTTTTATTACTTTATCATCTAGTATTAATTTAAAATAATATTTTTGACTGAATAATGTATTTATTTAAATTTTATATTTATATTAATTGAAATTAAAATTATACTTTAATTTGTAAAAAAAATACTTGCTATAGAAATATTAAACCCTAATTTTTTTTAGTTTTTCCTATAAAATATTTGTATTATATAAACTCATCACTTTGATTTACACATAATACTATTTTAATTAATGTAAATATAATATATTTATTATAAAAAATAGAAATAAAGAGCAGAAATTGCCACGTGGATAACACATCGGATTCTCCTTTGACCAAAACAACCCCAAAAGCATAAAATAAAGACATTGTCAGTCTCTTATCTCTGCATCGCCGTTTAATATTAACAATAACAATAAACAAAGCAAATTTATTACGACATCGCTACTGCTGCGACTACTGCTACTTTACTCTTTTCTTCTTCTTCTTCTCCTCCTCCTCCTCTTGGTTGGTATTTTTTTGGTGTGTGTGTTTTGCTGCTTGTTGAGTCCTCTCGCGACATGATCGCTCCCCATTTATTGTTCTTCTCGCATCTTTCTCCCCCATCATTAATCAATTTCTTCTTCTTATAAGCCTCTGTCACTCTCTGTCTCCCACCTTTCCCGGCGAACCCCCCTCCTCCGCCGATTCCTACTGCTTCCTCGATCTTTTTCTTTTTTTTTTAAATTAATGTAAATGAACCTAAAAATTGGTGGGTTTTGCTTGTGTTGTGTTGGGTTGGTTCTACTTCTTATTAATGTGATTAAAAAAAATTGAGAGATCAAGGTGTTTGCTTTTTAGCAGTACCAGTGTTTTTTTCTTTTTTTTACTTTTTAAAAATTATTGGATTTGCAAATAAAATAAAGTAATAATTAATAAGTGTTACAGAAGTAAGTAAACAGTGGGTATCTCCCAATATCTAATGTGAGTATCTATATATCTATCTTTGTTGATTTTGTTTTTGTGTTTTATTTTTTCTCTCCACTGCTTTGGTCTAAAAGCACCATTTGTGTCTCTTTCTCAATTTCTCTCTCTGGCTGTCTCTTCGCCTTTGTTGGTTTCTTAGCATTAAAAACCATTTTGATCTTTCCTCTGCTGCTACTGCTCCTTCCTCACTGCTACAACCATTTTGCTTGCTTGTACGGACTCGAGCCTTTTTCCCATATATTATTTAAGTCCAATTCTTTTTTTCTTTTTTAAGCGTCATTGTTAGTTGTAACCTCCATTTTCATTTCGCATGTGCAAGCTTCTTCCTTCTTTATTTCTTGTTAACAAGCGTTTGTTTGTTGCCATCATGGGTTATGGTCCAGAAGTTAGCTGCTTCTCCTGCTTATTTCTTGCACATTTGAATCTTTACCTGCAGGCCTTGCGCTACTGATAGCAGCATTTGTTCGAAAAATTTTTGAGTTGTGAATATGATGGTGCTATTCCATTTAAAATTTTGGATCTTTGTTCTTCTTTTACTTCCCCTTTTTGTACAGTCTTTAGACCCTATTTTCAATGATGATGTTCTTGGTTTAATAGTCTTCAAGGCAGGTCTTCAGGACCCAGCGTCTAAACTTTCTTCTTGGAATGAAGATGATGTGAATCCTTGCAATTGGGTTGGTGTCAAATGTGACCCCAAAACTCAGAGGGTTACTGAGCTTGTTCTTGATGGCTTCTCTCTTTCTGGACACATTGGCCGTGGCCTTTTGCGCCTGCAGTTTCTTCAGACTCTTTCATTGTCAAACAACAATTTCACTGGTACCATAAACCCTGATCTTGCTCAGCTTGTTGCTTTGCAAGTTATTGACTTGAGTCATAACAAACTTTCAGGGTTTATTCCTTATGAGTTTTTTAAGCAATGTGGATCCTTGAGATCAATTTCATTTGCTAGAAACAATCTCACTGGGCAGATTCCTGAATCTCTTAGCTGGTGCACTTCTCTGGCAGCAGTTAATTTCTCATCTAATCAGCTTTCTGGGCAATTACCATCTGGATTATGGTTTTTGAGAGGGCTTCAGTCTCTTGATTTATCTGATAATTTTCTGGAGGGACAGATTCCTGGAGGGATTGCTAATTTGTATGATTTGAGACTAATTAATTTGCAAAAGAATAGGTTCTCTGGACAGCTTCCAGTGGATATTGGAGGTTGTGCTCTTTTGGAAATGATTGATTTTGGTGAGAATTCTTTGTCTGGCAGCCTACCTGAGTCATTGCAGAGACTTGGTTCTTGCACTTCCCTTAGTTTGCGAGGCAATTCTTTTACAGGAGAAT
The DNA here is from genome assembly GCA_947683625.1 of Mallotus nudiflorus. NCBI lineage: Eukaryota > Viridiplantae > Streptophyta > Magnoliopsida > Malpighiales > Euphorbiaceae > Mallotus > Mallotus nudiflorus. The sequence continues at coordinate 1,549,875 of CANTUR010000239.1, forward strand.
TTCCTGGTTGGATTGGGGAGTTAACTTGTCTACAAAGATTGGATCTTTCAGCCAATAAATTCTCAGGTCGGATTCCAACTTCAATAGGAAATCTTAATACATTGAAGGAATTGAATCTTTCCATGAACCATCTCACAGGAGGGTTGCCACAGTCGATAGCAAATTGTGCTAACCTTTTTGTTCTAGATGTTAGCCAGAATCGATTTTCTGGCAGTCTTCCTCCATGGATTTTCAAGAGGGGTTTACAAAGTGTCTCACTTTCTGGGAACAGTCTCAGTAGGAATATGCAGTATCCTTCAGTTGCCTCCTCTACAGTCTCTCTTCAAGGTCTTCAAGTGTTGGACCTATCCTCAAACGTCTTATCTGGTGAAATTCCATCTGATATTGGTGTCCCTACTAGCTTACTGCTCTTAAATATATCGAGAAATAGACTCTTTGGTTCTATCCCATCAAGCATAGGAAAACTAAAAATGATTCAAGTTCTTGATTTTAGCAATAATAAGCTAAACGGAGGAATTCCTTCTGAAATTGGAGGAGCAGCTTCACTTGTGGAACTGAGATTGGAAAAGAACAGCCTAACTGGGAACATTCCAACTCAAATCAAGAACTGCTCATCTCTAACATCTTTGTAAGTCGTTTCTATGGTGATCTTAGCTTTGGAACAGTCCTATTTTACTGATTTTATTTATATTGCTGTTAATAAAGATTGATTATGATGTGGTCTGAGAATTTTTTAGCTAGTATTCAATCAATATTGTTGATGGAAAACCTTTACATTTAAACATTATGCCTGAATGGGTTCACTCTTATATCGTTCTTTAGTAATGATCATGTTACAGTGCCATATTCACTTGAGGAACAGGTGGGAAATGGCTATGGGGAGCATTTTCCATTGTCTTATTCCTAGGATTGATTAATAATTACTTCTTAAATTTTGATATATGAAACAGCTAATTGCTTAATATTTGTGCATTGCCTTAGCTAAACTATGTGCACTGTTGGCATTTAACTTTAAGATTAGTAACAAACTTTATTACTATTTTGACATACTCTGAAAACTTATTGTAGACTCACTGAGTTGCCAGTGAATGTATGAACTAAATTTATGCACCAATGCTTGATTGAGATGCATTGTTGGATACTTGTAGTTTGAACCCTTAGCTAAATGGTTAAAAATTTGGGAAGGAATAGTGAAGCAAAATGACAATTAGATTATGAGTTATTGTATTCCTTCACTTGCTTTATTGTGTTCCTTGCTTCCCATTTCAGAGATAATTATTATGTTTATTGTTTTGAAATTTCAAACCGTAAGTTAAGGAGCCTACATTGTTCTAACAAATTCTTTTTGCTATGCTTATTTCTTTAATTGTCCAGAATTCTGTCTCACAACAACCTCACTGGTTTTGTCCCTGCGGCCATTGCAAACCTTAGCAACTTGGAGCATGTAGACTTATCTTTCAACAATCTCTCTGGAAGCTTACCTAAGGAGCTGACAAATCTTTCACGCCTTGTATCCTTTAACATTTCCCATAACAACCTACAGGGTGAGCTACCACTAGGGGGTTTCTTTAACACCATTTCTCCTTCATCTGTCTCTGATAATCCATCCCTATGTGGTTCTGTTGTCAACCGCTCCTGTCCTTCTGTCCATCCGAAGCCAATTGTTCTAAATCCTAATTCGTCTTCCTCTGCACATGGCTTCTCTTTAAATGGCAATCACCGAAAAATTGCACTCAGCATCTCTGCTCTCATTGCTATTGGTGCAGCTGCTTGTATTGCCCTTGGTGTTGTAGCAGTTTCTCTACTCAACATTCATGCACGATCCTCAATGATGCAATCTCCTGTTGCACTCACTTTATCAGGTGGGGAAGATTTCAGTTGTTCCCCGACCAATGATCCAAACTATGGCAAGCTTGTTATGTTTTCTGGTGATGCTGATTTTGTTGCGGGTGCCCATGCATTACTCAACAAGGACTGTGAACTTGGTCGTGGTGGGTTTGGAGTTGTTTACAGAACAATACTTCGGGATGGGCGTTCGGTTGCCATAAAGAAGCTAACAGTTTCAAGTTTGATAAAGTCCCAAGAAGAATTTGAGAGGGAAGTAAAGAGACTTGGCCAGATCAGGAACCATAATCTTGTGTCTCTGGAAGGTTATTACTGGACTCCATCCTTGCAACTCCTTATTTATGAATACATATCCAGTGGGAGTTTGTATAAGCATCTGCATGATGGACCCAATACAAACTGCCTATCTTGGCGACAGAGATTCAACATAATTCTAGGAATGGCAAAAGGTCTTGCTCATTTGCATCAAATGAACGTAATTCACTACAATCTTAAATCAACCAACATCCTGTTAGACGAGTCTGGTGAGCCGAAGGTGGGGGACTTTGGTCTGGCAAGGCTGTTGCCAATGTTAGACCGTTGCATCCTAAGCAGCAAAATCCAGAGCGCATTAGGCTACATGGCGCCTGAGTTTGCTTGTCGAACTGTGAAAATAACTGAGAAATGTGATGTTTATGGATTTGGGATCTTAGTTTTGGAGGTGGCAACAGGGAAGAGACCAGTAGAATACATGGAGGACGATGTGGTGGTGCTGTGTGACATGGTGAGGGGAGCTCTAGAGGATGGCAGAGTGGAGGAATGTGTTGATGGAAGGCTTATAGGAAATTTTCCAGCAGATGAGGCAATTCCAGTAATAAAACTAGGTCTAATATGTGCATCTCAAGTGCCATCAAATAGGCCAGACATGGAAGAAGTGGTCAATATTTTAGAGTTGATTCAGTGTCCAGCAGAGGGTCAAGAGGAGTTGGAATGAATTGACGTATAGTGTTCGTGAAAGATACAAAGAAACATATATGTTTTCTCCGGGGAAGAAGAATCCGGTTTGTTTGTTCAAAAGGAAAAGAATATAAACGTTGAATTTTGTTTTCTTTGTTTTTTTTTTCACCCTTTCAAATCCTTATATGTTATTGTTGTAATTTTGTCTTGGATTATCTTTCTTGTATGATTCAATCAGTTTTTATTACCGGATTCTTCTTCACCGGTGGGATACGAGGCACTTCAAATATAATAGTATCATATCAATGGCATCTCTAGCTTATATACCCCTTACACTTAGCTGAATCTGTCTTTTGTTGTATTGCTAAAACTTGTATGTTTGTTTCGTTTTATTGGTGGGTCTTTTATATAGGTCTCATTGTTCAAATCAAGTAATGGAAAACCTCAACTCTTGGCCAAACTCCACATGCCCTACTTTAGGTGTCATAAAATTGATGCAAGAGTAAGTTGACAAATAAAATATATCAACCGACCAAGAAGAGAAGGCTTGAAAGAGAGAGAGGTCTGCAGAAGATGATATATAAAAATGGTTTGGCATCATTATCTGCCTCGTTAGTTGGGGACCAAAGTCTTGAAACAAGAAAAATGAAAGGAGAATTATATAATAAAGCTCAGCAAAGAAGTCCAAATCATTCTGATCATCTACTAGAACAAGAGGCACTACTGAGACTACTCAACTGGTGTGACAAACTATGCTATTATTTATATATATAATACACACGCACACACTGTCTTTGCTTTTGTTTTTTTTTTTTTTTTAAAAAAAGAACCCGTCTTGTCATTTAAAACAAGAGTCTTGCTCACACTTATAATTCTACCAAACCAAGCTGATCATACTACTAAAATCACTCTTTCAAAGTTACTTGAGACAGGGTGCTTTTTTATACAATTTAAACAACTCATCTGTACTCAGCAAGTAGATTTAATAATTAAATCTTTGATGTTAAGTTTGTTGGTTTAATTAATCAATTTGATTAAAAAAAAGAAAAAAAAAAGAGAGTTGGACCCAAAATAGAGCACCGAATGAAAAATGGGGGATGGACATCATCAAAGCAAGTCACATGGGTGTCCTAAAAGCAACCATATTTGTGCTTTTTGAGTGGTGTTATTAGTGCATGACAATGATTTTGTGTTTTTTTGGAAGTGGGGGTGGCCTTTACTTTTCATGATTTTCATTGCCTATTTGCTCCTACCTTATGGAGAGAAAAAGCTTGACGCCTTCTTATTTAAAATAACAATATGGGGGGGGTTTTCACTTTTTAATATATATATTTTAATTTTGCACTGCTAATAAATTTTAAAACAGTAAATAAATAGAAGGTTCTGAAATCACAGAATGAATGTTTTCTTCTTTTTTTCCCCTATATGCTTACGGTTTGATTAAATTTTTTTCTAACTCTTTTGTAATTAAAATCCATTAAATTCTAATTAATTCAATTCAATAAGATAGAATTATTTATATAAGAATAACTTTCTATTAGTTAATTTTAATTATTGTTGATTCAATTTGATTAATTTAATTAAAAGCCAATATTTATAACTTAGAGGAATTATTTGGTGCACTCTTTGCTCCCAATCTTTTGTGTGCAATTCAAAAGTTAATTCTTATGTAAGTTTTGCTTGAGTATAAGGAATGATACATAGCTTAACGATAGTATTATTATTACCATATAAGCATGATTGTGTTGATTTTAAGTTTAATCAAGACAAAAGTACAACTCAAAATAACGATCAGATGTAAATCACCAACTAAGTTCAATCGAATTATTTGAATGGTATAAAAATAATAAAAATATGGCCTATTAAATTATGCGTATATTTGAAACCATTTTAGCCAAAATGTAATTCTACTCTAACGATATTTCATTCAAATATGACTTTATAATTATATTCAAATCAAAGTCAATTAATTAAAATTCAGTAAAATCTAAATACTGGTGATTAATTATTATGATTAATTAGACCTTGCCCTACTTTTAGTTGATTAGACTGATCTCAACAAAGGTTTAAGTTTGTTTTTAATGCACAATTGCATTATATATATAATTTTTATTTTTAAAAAAGAAAAGTATAAAGAAAATTACAGATATTTGTCTTCACCTTAAGCATGCACCAAATGTAAATCGAAGATCAGGTGGAGAAAAGGTTAGATGAAACTTAGATTGGAGTTAATCTTTATTACGTCTGTGTTACTGCAATCAATTAGTGTTCCTTTACGCATACAAAATGGAAGAAGAATAATAATTTTTGCCGTTGCCTTTTTGCTATACGAAAACAACATACAGAATGGGAGTTTTCCCACCCTCTAGCAGTGGGGAATTTTGAATGGTTCAAATCTAACTCATTCATTGTTGCACCAAATTTGAGTTAAACTCAAATATAACTCGTTTGTTAATTAGTCATGAACTTAATTTTTCTTAGAAAAATATAAAATATAAAATATAAATTAGAATTATTTATTAAAAGTTAAAAATAGAAATTATTTATTAAAGAATTAAAAATAAATTATTTACTAAAAAAATTATTGTATATGTAACAAACATTATAATTTTATTTTAATAGTATATTTTCTAAATAATTTTTTAATATTTATTATGAGTACATATTATTAATATACTAAAATTACAAGATAATTTAGTAAATTTTTATTCGAATTTCTTAACAAATTTTAAAAACTTAGTTTTATATAATTTGAATTCAACTCGATTACTAAACGTGTTTTAATATATGAGTTCAAAATAATTTTTATTCAGCCAAATTCTTCATTTATGGCCTATACAATTTCTATACAAGATTTATGCTGATTTTTTTTTATTATATGTAAAAGGTTGCAAAAAATCCAAATGTTTGAAATCTTTTACAATTTTATCCTAATCTTTTAATTTTGGCAAAAATATTCTTATTTGAAAAATGTTTAGTAATTTTAGCACAAATAATTTTTTTTATCAAAATTAAATAAAAATACTAACGTGATATCTTATAAAATGTCAAATTTATCTTTTTTAATTTTCTAAATTTATAATGGCAATTATTATAAAAAAAATCCAAATGTTTCAAATTTTGGGCAAATTAATCGCAATTTTTAAGTTTTGATAAAATATTTTAATTTTTACAATTTAATAATATAAATAATTAATTATTTAAAATTAAATAAAAATTCATATATAATAATAAAAGAATTATATTTACAATTAAAAAATTGTTAAATTCATAAATGACTTTCATTATAACAATTTAAAAAAATAAAGATATTTTTAATATAAATAATTATTACTTTAGATAATTTGAAAATTTTAATTATTTCATAATTATTTATTTGAAAGTATTTAAAAATATTTGACTTTAACATTCATATTTTTTACACATACATGTATATAATTTTTAAAAATTTATAAAATAAATAGTCCATGATAAATTTAAAAATTTATCATATGTCACAACTCGAACTCAAAGGGCACGTGACTGGCACTAGGGAATGAAAATATATAAAGTAACCGAAATCTACAATAAGTCTTAAAGAAAATTTATAACAAAATATGGAAAAATAAAATAAGTGAAATGTTTAAATAACACAAATAACATTATATCCAAAACAATTTTTGATAAAACATAATAATCAATATTAGTACAAATCTTTAATACAAGTAATAAATCATAAAATATAACATAGCAGTTAACTTTTACTAATACTGCAATATTCTAGATTTCAAATACATATTAATATATGTCATATAAACCTACATAAAATAGTCGAAGAAAAAGAAACCTGGCATAAAGTAGGCGAACTAAGAGAAGATTGACAGGATCCTGAAAAAATAATTGAGGGGAGTCAGATCTCACTGAGTAAGTTAATAAAAGAAATATATATAGTGTGAAAATCTCCTTTAAAAAATATATTTTATGAAAATATAAAATATAAAATTTATAATTTAAAACATTTGATTTATTGAAATTCTCTTTATTGAGATAAAGCATTTGAAATCATAAAATACTATAAAAATATAATAAACTTTCTTAAATAATTTTTTATAAAAAAATTAGGTAGAACCCTAGTCTACAATTCTAATAGCCTTTCGGCTCTCTTATAATCTAAAGATTGTCGGTTCTCAAGAGCAAAACATCCATTGAACTACCAACCACAATCAAATAACTTAAACCAACATTTACTGGTGGTTCCCGAGAGTAAATCATCACTGAACTACCGGCCCCCGTAATATATAAATCACGCCCGAAAGCAAAGCATCATCGAGCTATATAATCTCCAACACTCACTCTCAATCCTACCAGTACGCATATGGTCATGATAAAACTTATCAAATAGTCCATTCTACCATAGTTTATTTTAAAATAAATAAAAGTAAATAAAATAGGAAAGATTACAATAAAATAAATAACATAATAATTAACTAACCATATGAAAATTTAAGATAAACATGTTTATATAACTGTAGCAAATAATAGGAGAATTTAATCCAAGTATATTCTTATAATAATATAATTTTTTTAATAAATTCTCCCATTTTATCACAATCAAAGAATTTATATTTAATATAAAATATCTTACACACAGTTCAATTATTAACTTATAGGTTGAATGCGCTCCTCTGCGCAGTCACACTCAACCCTAACTGTCGACTTAACTGAAAAATAAAAAATAAAAATGGAATTCCTACAAATTCTAGATTTCTAAGGAAATATTTGATTAAAATACGACTCTACTAAAATCGACCAGATGTCACATTTTATGAGAAATTACCAAAAATTTGACAGAATCTCCTATGTAAAACAGATATCTCTTCACAAAAGTAGAGTCAATCCTACACAAAAAAATATTTCAAATACCAACAACAATTCCAAATCTCGAGTGGAACTCCTGAACTACACTTTATGCCCAACAGAGAACTAATTTCACAAATCACAATTTATAATAATAAAATTCATTTAAATACCAAAATTAATTTATTTACGTAATAAAAGCATAAAAGATATTTATTTACAAAATAAATAATAAAATCCACATTAATAATCAAATTATATTATAAAAGCCCTTATTCTAATTTTCGAAATTAAATAGCATTTAATTACTGATAATCATTTAAATTATACAATTATATAATTAAGCAACCGAAACTCATTTAAATCTTAAAAATCATAAATATAATTTTTATACGAATATTATTTCAATAATTACTAATAATTAGCTAAAATAGGAATTAATTCATAAAAAAATATTTAATATTATTTATTACTTAAAAACTATCCAAAACATAATAATTCACAATAATTTCAATTAAAATATAAAATTTACTAATTTTCCCAAAATTTCATTTTTGACATAAATATTTGGAAATTTATAATAAAAATTAAGTACATAATTTTAATAAACTTCCTTAACAAAAATTACTTAAAATAATTAGTAAAATTTATTGAAAATATAAAAATTTTTCGGGCTTGAGAACAGTGTTATGAACAGTAACCAAAGACCCTGGGGAATTCAAAAAATTCATAAAAATTCACAAAAATTATTTTCGGAAATCTTACAACATCCACAATAATCTTTCCTAAAGAACCAATATCAAATAAAATCAAATTTACATTCAATTTCACAATTTAACAAAAATACCCAAAATTAAATTTTGTGAAATTGTAGTTGTTATTGGTGTTAGAATCCAGAATTAATTGAGGGGAAAGACTACCTAGAAGGAGAGGAGTCTTTTGAGACCAATGACAGCGTCAAAGCTCGTCGGAGGCGACAACGATGGCTCTCCCCATTTTCAGCCACTTAAAGAAATTGTGAAGAAAAAGAGGAAAGGAAGGATGCCAGAGGAAAGAGGAGCTGGCGATGCCTTTTAGAGCTATCTGGCGATGTTCGGTGGTGGTTAAGCGGCAATGGTAGTGACGGTGGTGGAAGTGTTGTTGAGTGGGAGGGGAAGAGGAAGAAAGAAGAAAAAAAAAACGATTTTGATAATTTTTTTAAATACAAAAAGTACACATATATAAATATTATATTAAAAATACCCATTCCAATAATTACACACTTATATATATATATATACTCTTAAAATTAAAGTACAATTTTTATTAACACTATAATTTTAATACCAATTTAATAAAATTAATTAAATTTAATAATCCCCATTTAATATTAATAAAATAAAATTCACATTTAAATTTCCAATTAATTCATAAAAATTCAAATTATTACAATCTTTCCCCCTTAAAAGAAATTTGCTCTCGAATTTTTTGATAAATAAAAGATGCAAAAAAATATTTTAATGAAAAAGATAGATATAGGCCACTTGCATTGCTGCCTCCGTCTCCCACGTGCAGTCCTTTACTGTGTGGTTACTCCACAACACCTTCACCATCAGGATCTTCTTAGTGCGAAGCTGACAAACTTAGTGATCCACAATTGCTATAGGATATTCCTCAAATGATAGATCTTCACTGAACTCCACTGTTTGAGGCTGAAGAACGTGAGAAGGATTACGAACATACTTCCTCAGCATAGATACATGGAACACTGGGTGAATTCGAGATAATTCAGGTGACAACACCAATCTATAAGCCACTTCTCTAACTCTTGAACGTATCTCGAAAGGTCTAATGTATCTCAGGGCTAATTTATCCTTTTTACTAAACCTCATAACCCCCTTCATTGGAGACACTTTCAGAAACACCACGTCTTTAATGAAAAAGGATACATCATTCCTCTTAGAATTTGCATAGCTTTTTTGTTTGCTGAAAGCTGTCCTCAACTGCTAATGAATAATGGGAACCTTCTCAAAAGTAATTTGCACCAATTCTAGACTTGTCAGTTGTCTCTTTCTAACTTTCCAACACAATGGTGATCTACACTTTCTACCATATAGTGCTTCATATGGAGCCATCTCAATACTCACATGATAACTGTTGTTATATGCAAATTCAATCAATGGTAAATGTATGTCCCATTGACCACCAAAGTCCATCACACACATCCTTAACATAACCTCCAGGGTTTAAATTGTCCTTTCTGACTGACTGTCTGTCTGAGGATGAAATGCTGTGATAAAATCAAGTCTGGTACCTAATTCCTTATGCAATTCTTGCAAGAAGACTGAGGTAAAAGTAGCTCCTCTATCATACACTATACTCATTGGTACCCCATGGAGACAAATAATTCTGTTGACATACAACCTTGCTAATCTATCAGTAAAGTATGTTTTCTTAATTGGTAGAAAGTGTGTAGACTTAGTTAGTCTGTTAACTATCACCTAAATAGCATCATAACCACTAGTAGTATAAGGCAGTCTAGTCACAAAATCTATAACAATCATATCTCACTTCCACTCTGGGATAGGTAATGGTTGTAATAATCCTGCAGGCCTTTAGTGCTCTAGCTTCACCTGCTGACAAGTGAGACATTTGGATACAAATTCTGCCATATCCTTTTTTATTCCATTCCACCAATATGTATCTTTCAAGTCATGATACATCTTGGTAGAACCTGGATGAATACTGTCAATAGAAAAATATGTCTCTTCCATGATTTTTTTTCTCAGCTTATCCACATCTGACACATATAATCGAGTTCCCAAATGCAGTACACCTTCATTATCAATCATAAATCTAATGAACCTACCTTATTGCACTTCAAATATGATCTTCTGTAACTGTGGGTCCTTTCTGTATGTTGCCTTAACTTGATCTAAGTATACTAACTGTACCTTGAACTGAGCAAGGATGCATTTCTTAGTCACCTTTAACTGTAACCCTTGGTCAATAAACTCATGCATCTCCTTAACAATTGGTCTCCTCTTAGAACTAATGTGTGCAAGGCTACCTGCGGACTTTCTACTCAAAGCATCTGTAACTACATTTGTTTTGCCTGGATGGTACAAAATAGAATAATTATAGTTCTTTAGAAGTTCCATCCATCTTCTCTACCTTAGATTCATATCTCTCTACTAAAATATATACTTTAGGCTCTTGTGGTCGGTGTATATTTTATAAGTCACACCGTACAGGTAATGCCTTCAAATCTTTATTACAAACACCATTGTTGCCATTTCAAAGTCATGAGTAGGATAATTTTGCTTGTGCTTCTTTAATTGCCTTGAAGCATAAGCAACCACCCTTCCATTATGTATTAACATACAACCCAATCCTAGTTAGGAAGCATCACAATACACTGTATACCCTTCATTCCCAGAAGGCAAAGTCAACACTGGAGCCGAAGTCAACAAGTCCTTAAGCAACTGAAAGTGCTCTCACATCTATTTATCCACACAAACTTAGCATACTTCTAGGTCAATCTTGTCAAAGGTGTAGCAATCTTGGAGAAATCCTTCACAAATCTCCTATAATAGCCAGCTAAACCTAGAAAACTCTTTACTTTCGTGACTAATGTGGGTTTTAGCCACTCTGTAATAGCTTTTATTTTCCTGGGATCCACTTGTATGCCTTCTTTGGATATCACATGGCCTAAGAATGCCACTTGATCTAACCATAATTCACACTTCAAAAACTTGGCATACAACTGGTGCTCTCTTAGAGTTTGAAGTACTAATCTTAAATGCATTGCATATTCTGCCTTACTCTTGGAGTATACTAGAATATCATCAATAAGCACAATCATAAATAGGTCTAAGAATGGCCTAAACACCTTGTTCATTAAGTCCATAAAGGCTGTTGGGACATTAGTCAACCCAAAGGACATCACCAAGAATTCATAATGGTCATACCTTATTTGAAATATAGTCTTGGGTACATCTCCACCTCTAATCCTCAATTGATGATACCCAGACCTTAAGTCAATCTTGGAGAAACATCGAGCTCCTTGCAATTGGTCAAATAAATCATAAATCCTTGGGAGCGGATATTTGTTCTTGATGGTAACCTTATTCAACTGTCTGTAGTCGATATAGAGTTAAAGACTACCATCTTTCTTCTTCATAAACAATTCAGGAGCACCCCAAGGAGATGTACTAGGTTGGATAAAACCTTTATCAAGCAATTCTTGTAACTACTCTCTCAGCTCTTTCAACTCTGTAGGCGTCATTCTATATAGTGGCATAGAGATAGGATTTGTATCATGTACTAAATCGATGAAGAATTCTATGTCCCTTTCTAGAGGTAAGCTTGGAAATTCTTTAGGAAAAATATTTAAAAACTCACACACTACTGGCACCCTTTCAACTGCTCCCTTATTTGCTTGTATATCTCTAACCATAGTTAAGTAGCCTTGACAACCTCTTCTAAGCATCTTCCTAGCTGTGATTGTAGAAATAATATTTTGAGGCATGAAACTCTTATCACCTCTAAATCTGAATTCTTCATCAATTGAAAGTCTAAAAATCACTTCCTTCTCTCGACAGTTTATTGTGGCATAATACTATACCAACTAATCCATCCCTAGAATTACATCGAAATCAATCACATCAAGTAAAAACAAATCTACTAGCAACTCTTTACCTTCCACTAACATTGGACAAGATGGAAAGAACACATATGTTTCCAACTCATCATTAAGTGGAGTCACTACAAATAAAGGAATCAACAACTTGGAAGGTTAACATGCTATTCTAGAAGTAAACATAGGAGACACAAAAGAGTGTGAAGCACTCGGATCAAATAAGACTCTAGCCTCAAAGTAATATATTGGAAGAATACCTACCACAACTGCATTGGATGCCAAAGCATCCTGAGGAGTCAAGGTGAAGACTTTGGCCTGACCATGACCTGCCTACTGTGAAGTGGACAACTGTGCATATCCTCTACCCCTAGCTTTGCCTCTAAAACCTCTGCCCTGCTAACTCGTATACTGAGTCAGTCGCTGCTGAGGATACATAGGTGCCTGATATTGTTGAAATGATTAAGCAACTGATGATGAAGATCCCTAAGCATATAATGATTGTAACCCATAATTAGGACAATCCCTGGTAAAATGCCTGAACTGTTTATACCAAAAATAAGCTTCTAGTGCCAAGTGACATGAACCCTGATGTACTCGCCCATAAATGGCACATGCACTAGCCCTAGATCCTGAACTGTCATGTTCAGAGCTCTACCTACTGCTGTTATTATTGGCACCAGCACTAAACCTAACGATCTTACTACTTTTACAGCTCTAAGCATAACTGTGTCTACTAGTCTAATATGCTCTAAACTATCTGCTCTGCTGAGAAGTACCCCTGCTTGAGTACTCATGCTACCTATCTAAAAAATAGGATATTAAAGCCCTTAAGTTTATCTTCCATTGCTACTCTCGTAAGGATTCAGTATGGTGCCATGTCGAATATGTCTCCACTCAAGCTATTTGGCCTCCTCAACTATACTCTCAAGGCTAAGACCCCCTGTTTGGATGCCAATATAAGCTGGGCCTAACCTAGTCACCTAGAGCTCTATTGCTCTTATCTCATCCTGTATCACATCCGCAAAATGACATGATAGTCTGAAGAACACTCAAGTGTAGTCCCCAACTAACTAATCTCTCTTAATAATATTCAGCAACTGCCACCTGTAGTTCTCTCTCATTGATGTTGGGCAGAAAAATCTTATAAATCTCTCTTTAAAATCTAACTAGGTCATCATAGTCATATATGATTGAATAGACTGTATGAATCAATCCTGAGCTATAATCGATATGAATAACTCTACTATTATGATCCGTTGGTAGTCTATGTATCCTGTTTAGGTTTTGGCCTTGATGGTATTTATAAATTCCAGAGAATCCCTTGTACCATCAAAAGAAACTCATCTGACTTTAGAGTACAGTAAGGCAGCATCGACAGCTATCATCCCTTGATTCCTCTGCTGAAGCATCTATTGTACTAGGGGCATTGCTTGGTTAAGGGCTACCAAGCCTTGATTAATTCCTATCATACCTGCTGCAAAGGCTGCAGGATCCTCTATTGGAATTTTAGGCCCTACTTGCTACTATTCTTGCCTCTGAGTTGCTGCTGCTCTAGCTCTAACTCTACCTCTACGTCGAGGAGTAGGAGGAAGAATCTCATCCTGAACAGACTGTTCATCTTCATTCTCCCAAAGGCTTCTTCTGTAGCAGAAGTAGTTTATGCTTGTCTCATTCTGAAAAGAGACACAAACAAATTCAAGATAAGACAAGGATACTACATAAGAGCATAATGCAAGAAATAAGTGGAAAAACTTGATGGGTTTCTGCAAGTATACGAATTCATAGAAGTAGTAATTAAATATCGATCCCACAAAGATTGCAGATTGACTACAGTGATACTAGTTATGTTTGTTTGTTTGAACAACGAAAAAAGGTATTTTAAATTAAACTAAGACAAAACATAAAAAAATCACAATGAAATAATAATCACTTTAGAGAGCTAGGGTTCTTATTACCAATTCAACCTTTATTTAAGATCAATTAATTGCTAAGCCATACCTAACCTTAATCCAATTTGAGGGTTTCTCAAGAATCATAGGCTTTCCTCCTAAGACAACCCTATGATTAACCAAGTAAATTGACGTTTTTAGATTTAAAGCTCTCGCCTACTAAGTGTTTAGTTAACCCAGTTTAAGCACCAATCCTTAATCAATATTAGTTGCTTAAGTGTTTCTCAACTAAGAAAGCATCTAACAGGTTATTATTTAAATCCAATACAACCCATCTCTCAATTAAGTTTTATTGTGTATATTTAATCAAAGGGTGATCAATCCTAAGAAGATATTAAGTTCAATAACAACCAAAGGATCTAGATTAATGGCTTAGGTTTAATTGTGATTAGCCCATGGTTGAATTGCAATAAGAACCCTAACTAAGAATTTAGCTACTCATGTTAATTGTAAGAGACAAAGAAGAAGAATAAAAGAAAATAGACATCATCATAAAATCAAAATTAAGAACGAATAAACACAATTGAATAGAAGAAACCCCTTGTTCAATAGGAAGCTTGATGTTCTTCAATTCTTATTCTCAAATCTCCAAAACTAAAATAAGCAAGAAAAATCCTTGTTCTCTCCAAAACTACTCTAAGAAAATGTATATAAAAAATTGATAAAATATCCTCCCCCTTATTTCTGGTGGCTACCCTCTTATAAAACCCTAATTACCAGCCCTAGGGTTACAGCCATGCGAAATCTCCATCTTGTCCCTCATGAGTCAGCAATTAAATTCGACTCTGAATTTTCCAATCACCAGGTCACACGGTTGTGTGCATTTTGTGCAAGGCCATACACCTCACTTCTTCAACATTTTAGCATATCGACCTCCATTGCTTTTTGGACCCACTTCAAGTGCCCACGGCTCCCATATAACCTTCCTCTATTGTTCTTTGACTTCCATAAATACTTAAAAATCAATAAAAAATAAACCAACTAATAGATAAAAATAAATAAACACACAAGACATGCATTAAGTACTCAACTAAATAAAAATTGAATAAAAGAAACACAAACTTAACTGAAATTTCATCTAATCCTAACATAAAGACTACTTAAAATAATGCATTTTTCACACTTATCAAATTCCCCCGCACTTGAATATTTGCTTGTCCTCAAGCAAAACCTGAAAACACATATCTACCTAAAGAATTATACTCATTAACTAGCTTTAACTTGACTGACTACCATAATCTTCCTTTAATAAAAAGTTTAAAAACTCAAAATTTAAAACAGCAATTGAGGTCAAGAATATATTGTTACCGTATGAAGAGTATACTTTTCTAGTGGAAATATTAAAACAAACGATTGACACTCAAGAAAAATAGAAATAAGTAGGAATTGTGCCAACAATAAGGAGGCTAAGAAGTTAATCAATCAATGTCTTCCTAATCTCAGCGTCCCCCACCTTTCTTGTGTTACTCAGTGTGGAAATCTCCAAAATGGGTCCTTTGGATACCCTTACTCTTAAAGAGCATTGGAGTAGAAGGAGCATTTAAATGATTTTTTTTACATAACCACTATAAAGCAGCCTCGAATTCCTACTCACAAACACTTTTCTCAAATATCAATCATCTAAATTTGTTTGTTCAATAGAAAAGTAAGCATTAATGTTCATTAAAATTTAAAAATTCCTAACCACAAGTTGCTCTTCTAATTTAAAAAATTTAAAACAATCCATTAAAGGAAGATTAAGGTATTTATTTAAGAAAACTAAGATTAATGAATAAGGCTCTAAAGGTATATATGTTGCAAAAGTGTAAGGGCAAGGCATAAACACACAAAAAGGGTAAAAAAAAATAAATAATAAATCATGTAGACTCTTAAAATAAAACAGACACACAAGTATACAGTCATAAAAAGAAAATAAATAAAAGAAAACTAACAAATAGTATACTGCCTTTATTTCGATGAAACTGGATGGGGAATATATGGTGTGACCATGATGCACTTTGTAGCTTCATTTATAGCTTTAGATCTTTTAGTTTGAGGAAGGATGCGAAAGATTTCATCAATTTGAAGTTGCAACCTTTTAGCTCTGGATTCACATCGCCTCTCGAACTTCTCTATCTAGTTGCACAAATCCATAACCATATTCCCAATCCTATTGTCAGAGATATCCATCCGCTCTTTGATTTTTTCCATGATACCATCACTCCATTTTTCGGTATTCCCTCGCTTTTGATTGAGCCACTCCTATTATCTCCTTTTTCAGTTGCATTAAGAGGTAAAGGTATTTCACCATGTTGCATTGCCATTTGGCAGATCATATAGCATCTTTTACCCATTACATCATGAAACTCATTGAATTCAGTGTGATAATTTTAGCTCGCACTAGGTAATCTTCATCAAGGGACTCGGCTTCTAAAGGCTCCAATTTATGTTTGGCAAATTCGAATGGAGCAAAATATAATGCTAATCCAGTGACAATATGCCCTATTGAGATCAACGCCTTTCTAGCCTGAACAACATGCCAAATAGAACATAAAACAAAGTATGTGCTACATACTTTTATCTTAGTCTTCAAGCACCACAACATGAATAGTTCATCAGGAGTAACCCTAGTACTATCTTTTCTTCCAAAGATTGTATGTGCCATGAATTTATGCATGATTAAATATGAGTGATCTTTGATCAAACCATTAGTCATTATTTGACCCTCATAAACTTTATCACCTCCAGTGATTTCATGCCAAAAACTACTCATATTATAATCCATAGGAGGTTGACAAACACCTCCTTGAGGAAAACCAAAGATTTGAGACATTATTTCATAGTCAAATAAGTATTCTTTCCCAAATAACCTATATGAAAAGATCCCTAGAGGTGCATCTAAAATCTTAAATGTAGTGTAAAATTCTATTGTGAGTTCAAAGAATACATCATATTGGGTTGTAGCCAATTTAAACCACCCCAATTTATTGCAAAACACATATATGGTTCCCTTAATACCCATATTCAACAGTACCTCATCATCACAGTATTTTGGCTTGCTGAAATTTCTTTTGATTAAAGAGTAGAATCTCTTCCCTTCCTCTTCAGAATAAAATGGCAAAAAAAGCTTCATAATCATCCCTCATGTCCTTAGGCTTGCCCTTGCCATCACTAAGCTTCTTTCCTTAAAATTGTGTCTTTGTTAAGTCACTCGAAACAATAATCCACTAAACATTTAACTCACAAAGCCTCTTCTAAAGCTCTAAAATTTCTTTCATTCCCTGAAATGCATAAGAAACAATCATCAAAAATAGAATAAACTTGCAAAAACATAAAAGAAATAAATAAAAAATAAAAAATAAAAAAATAAAAAAATAAAATAAAATACAAATACAAATAAAAATAGTCTTGGTTGAGCCTTCAAAAAGTGCTCTTTTAATGGTCCATGAGCTAGAACATCAAATTGATCATCCAGTTGATTCCTTCAAGTATGAAACTTGATGGAACTCCTCAAATGTGCTTCCATGGTGTAACTTTAACCTTTGCCCATTCACTTTGAATGTGTCTCCTCTTGTGTTGCTCAATTCCATAGCTCCATGAGGATATGAATGAGTCACTGTATACAATCTTGTCCATCTACTTTTTAACTTTCCAGGAAATAATCTGAGCTGTGAGTTGAACAACAAGACTTGATCACCTTCCTTAAACTCCTTGATTCTTACTCTTGCATCATGCCATCTCTTAGTACGTTCTTTATAAATCCTTGAATTTTCATAAGCAACTTCTCTTATCTCTTCAAGTTCATTCAACTGTAACATTCTTTTCTTAGCTGCCTTCCTGAAGTCAAAATTCAAGGCTTTCACTGCCCAATAGGCCTTGTGTTCAAGCTCAACGAAAAGATGACATGCTTTGCCATAAACCACCCTGAAGGGAGACATCCTAAGAGGTGTTTTGTAAGTTGTTGTATATGCCCACAAAGCATCATCAAGCTTCCTTGCCCATTCTTTCCTTGACTTACTTACTGTTCTCTCCAAAATCTTCTTCAACTCCTTATTACTTACCTCAACTTGGCCACTGGTTTGCGGTTGATAAGGTGAAGCTACCCTGTGCTTCACACCATAGCGAGCTAATAAAGCTTCCATATTCGTGTTGCAAAAGTGTGTTCCCCCATCACTTATGATGACTCAAGGCATTCCAAATCAAGAGAATAGCTTCTTTAAGAACTTACAAACAACCCTTGCATCATTGACTGCACACACCTGAGCTTTTACCACTTGGAAACATAATCCATACACATAAGAAGATACCTGTTACCATCTGACACCAGAAATGGTCCCATGAAATTAATGCCCCAAACATAAAAAATTTCCACCTATAAAATTCCAGATTGGAGCATTTCATCCTTCTTTGAAATGTTTCCACTCCTTTGGCATGCATCATAATACATCATAAAATCTCTAGCATTTTGAAAAATTGACGGCCAATAGAACCCTATTTCAAGAACCTTAGCAGCTATTCTTTGTGGTCCATAATGTCCACTATTGACCCTCCCATGACAATGTTGTAAGATTTCTCCCACTTCCTCATTTGTTACACATCTCCTCACCATGCTATCATTGCATAGTTTCCATAAAAATGACTCATCCTAAATGTAGAACTTAGCATCACGAATTAACTTTTTCTTTTGTTGAGGAGTGAACTCTTTTGGAATTTCACCCATTGAAAAAAAATTTACTACATCAGCAAACCAAGGAGCACCCATAAATCCTATAGCGAAAAGCATTTCATCAGGGAACATCTCCTTGATAGGCTCTTGGTTATCATTTTCCTCTTGTTCCAACTCCAACCTTGAAAGATGATCAGCTACTACATTTTTAGCTCCTTTCTTATGTCTGATCTGTGTATACAATTGCCTTACATCCAAAGAGGTACGATCTGAACTTTTCAAAAGCAAATATAATAGCCAACATCTCCTTTTCTGTAGTAGCATAATTCAACTGAGTATCTGTTAATGTTTGGCTCACATAATAGATCACATGCAACCTATTCTCCTTTCTTTGGTCAAGAATGACTCCTATTGCATGATCATTGGTGTCACACATCAGCTCGAATGGTAGACTGCAATAAGAGCAGAAATAAGTGCTTGTTTTAACCTGTCAAAAGCCAATTTGCAATCATCAGTAAAATCAAAAGGTGAAACTTTTTCAAATAACTTACAAAAGGGTTTTGATATTTTTGAGAAATCCTTAATAAATCGCCTATAGAAGCCTGCATGACCAAGAAAACTCCTAACTCCTTTAACATTTATGGGGTATTGCATCTTCTCAATTGCCTCTACCTTTGCTCTATCACACTGAATGCCTTGAGCTGAAATCTTATATCCAAGTACAATACCTTCATCTACCATGAAATGGCACTTTTCACAATTTAGTACCAAATTTATTTCTTCATAATGTGCTAGAACTTGCTACAAATTGCTCAAACATCCTTCAAATGAGTTTCCATAGATAGAAAAATCATCCATGAAAACATCCATGATCTCCTCTACTAAATCTGCAAATATAGTCATCATATATCTCTGAAAAGTTACAGGAGCATTACGTAACCCAAATGGCATCCTCCTGTATGCAAATGTGCCATAAGGACATGTAAAGGTGGTCTTCTCTTGATCTTCTAGAGCTATTGTAATTTGATTATAGCCTAAGTAACCATCCAGGAAGCAGTAAAAAGCATGTCCTGCTATCCGCTCCAACATTTGATCAATAAAGGGTAATGGGAAATGGTCATTCCTTGTGGATGAATTCAATTTCCTGTAATCAATTCACACCCTCCATCCATTCATAACTCTTATAGGAATGAACTCTCCTTCCATAACTTGCACAATTGTTATTCCCCCTTCTTTGGCATACACTGAATTAGGCTAACCCTATAACTGTG
The DNA here is from genome assembly GCA_947683625.1 of Mallotus nudiflorus. Lineage (NCBI taxonomy): Eukaryota > Viridiplantae > Streptophyta > Magnoliopsida > Malpighiales > Euphorbiaceae > Mallotus > Mallotus nudiflorus. The sequence goes on from CANTUR010000239.1 coordinate 1,569,978, forward strand.
AGAGATTGGATAAATAATTCTTGCATTAAGTAGTTTGACCACTTCTTTCTTCACCACCTCTTGCATGTTCAGGTTGAGCCTCCTCTGTCTTTCAATGGTTGGCTTATGTCCATCCTCCATCAAAATCTTATGCATGTAATAAGAGGGACTTATACCTCTTATATCTGAAATCTGCCAATCGATTGCCTTTATTTTTCTCTTTAGCATGTTCACCAACAAATCCTCTTGCTCATTGCTAAGTTTAGAAGATATAATCACAGGTAAATTTTGGTTGTCATTAAGAAAAGTGCACCTTAAATATTGAAGTAACAGCTTCAAGTCTAGTTTTGGTGGTTTTATGATTAAGGGTCGTCTAGGTTCAGTGTTTGGTAGTTGTATATATGGTTGGTGAGAGTATTTGAGAGTCACTTCTTCTTGAGAAGATTGTACCTGTAAGCACTTCTCAATATTCTCAACTTCTAAAGACCCTGCCAACCTCCGTCTTTGGACTTCATTCACACATTCATCAATGACTTCAACTTGCTTACAATCATAGGGATATTTTATAGTTTCATAGATATTAAACTTACAGCTCTCATCCCCCACTCTTAATATGAGAGTTCCATTATAGACGTCAATTATTGCTCTAGCAGTGTAAAGGAATGGCATACCAAGGATTAGTGGAACCTCCTCGTCTTCTTCAAAGTCAACGACTATAAAATCCACTGAAAAAATAAAATTTTCAGCCCTTACTAACACATCCTCCACTATCCCTTCTGGTTCTTTAACTGTCCTATTTGCAAGTTGCAATCGAATGCTTGTAGGTTTTGCTTCTCCTAATCCTAATTTCCTGTAAACAGATAAAGGTATAAGATTAATTGAAGCTCCAGAATCACATAAAGCTCTTTGAAATTTTAAATTTCCCATAGAACAAGGAATAGTGAGCCTCCCTGGATGCTTCCTTTTTAAAAGAAGTTTCTTTAAGATGATAGCGCTATACTCTTTTGTGAGTTTGATGGTCTCACATTCTTGCAACTTCTTTTTATTGGAAATCAGTTCCTTAAGAAATTTAGCATACTTAGGCATTTGTGAAAGACATTCCACCAGAGGCATGTTGATGTGGAGTGCTTTAAACCTCTCTAAAAATTTAGCAAATTGTTGATCATGCTCTTGTTTCTTTAATCTTTGAGGGTATGGAGTTGGAGGTTTGTAAGGTTTCACTAGTGGTGGTGTAAGTTTCTCTACTACTTGTTCCTTATTTTTGTTATCACCTTGCAGCTTCTCCTCTATTTGCACTTCAACCCATTCATCCTCTTGCTCTTTCTCCTTTTCCTTCTTCTTTTCATGCTCATATTCTATTGTTGCTTTTGGGATTTGGATCTCTGTTATACTTTTCAAGGTGATAGCCTTCAACTATTCTTTTGGATTCTTCTCAGTGTTGCTTGGCAAAGAACCTTGATTCCACATTGACAAAGAATTTGCCAACTGCCCCATTTGCACCTCTAAATTATGAATAGAGGAAGAGTGGTTCTTGAACATTAGTTGAGTGTCTTAATACATTTTCTTAAATCTTCCTTCTAACCTCTTTGTAGCTTCATTTTGTTGATTGATTTTTCTAGACATCACATCCATGAAGTTCTCCAACTTACTCTCTAGAGAACTCCCAGAAGATGAATTTTTTTCTTGATGGTAATTTGGTTGCTGGTGTTGCACATTATGCCCTACAAAATCAGGTGGTGCTTGTGGCCTTTACTGATTGCTCTAAGAGAAATTAGGATGATTTCTCCAACTTGGATTATAGGTGTTGCCATGCACTTGGTTCTGTTGTCCTTTAAAGTTGTTCATAAAGTTTACATTCTCTATGGACAAGCTTTGCATCATTTGACACTCTATAGTTGGATGACTACCCTGACATAATTCATAAGAGGAAGACAAGTTAGATATGGCATTAATATTCATTTTATCCATTATTTTAGATAAAGCATCCATCTTTGCATTTAACATCGTCAAACTATCAACTTTAATTGCTCCCCCTCTCTTTGGAATAGCTCTCTCACTGGACTAGAGGCTTTAGGTATTAGCCATTTCTTCAAGAAGCTCCAAGGCATCTTCTGGTGTCTTAGACATGATTATTCCTCCTGCTTATGCATCTATAGTTGCTCTCACTACGGGATTAACACCCTTATAAAAAGACTGTGCCAAATCCTATGAAGGAATCAACTGTGGTGGACATTGTCACTGAAGATCCTTGAATCTATCCTAGCACTCATAAAAACTTTCATAATCTCTTTGATAGAAAGAGTTGATTTCATTTCTGATTTTGAGTACTTTAGCTGGTGGAAAGTACTTATTGAAAAAGGCTGTATAAAGCTCCTGCCATGCGTTTATAGAGTTAGGTGCCAAACTAGTGAACCATCTTTTTGCTCTATCCATCAATGAAAATGGAAAAAGGATGAGACTAATTGCTTCTCGTTATACTCCATTCATCTTGAAGGTCGAACAATACTCCAAAATTTTGTCATGTGACCAATTGGATCCTCATGTAGTAAGCCACTAAACTGTGAGTTTTGAATCATTTGAATCTCTGTGGGTTTGATTTTAAAGTTGTTTGCAGCAACCACCGGCCTCACAATCAGAGTTTGGTCACCTTGGACATTGGGACTCACAAAGTCCCTTATAGTTCTATGGGCAACCTGCCCATTTTGGCCATCTTGTCCATTGTGTGCTTCCTTACCCCCTAAAGGCGAGTTTCTTTCATCTTCCCCTCCATTCATCCTATCTCTATTATGTCTTCTCCTTCTGTGAATAGTTCTTTCAATCTCTAAATCAAGTGGTATTAATTGGGCTCCTTGTCTGCTTGCGCCACGATTGTGTGCATGCAACAACAAGAGTTCCTGTAAAATAAAAAAAACAAAAATAAAAGTAAAAAATAATGTCTAAATCAAACAATACAAAATTCTAAACAATATCAATTTGGCAATCCCCGACAATGGTGCCAAAAACTTAATGGGTTTCTGCAAGTATATGGATTCGTACAAGTAGTAATTAAATATCGATCCCACAGAGATTGCAGATTGACTACAGTGACACTAGTTGTGTTTGTTTATTTAAACAACAAAAAAGGGTATTTTGAATTATACTAAGATAAAACACAAAAAATCACAATGAAATAAAAATCACTTTAGAGAGCTAGGGTTCTTATTACCAATTCAACCTTTATTTAAGATCAATTAACTACTAAGCCATACCTAACCTTAATCCAATTTGAGGGTTTCTCAAGAATTATAGGCTTTCCTCCTAAGACAACCCTATGATTAACCAAGTAAATTAACGTTTTTAGATTTAAAGCTCTCGCCTACTAAGTGTTTGGTTAACCCAGTTTAAGCACCAATCCTTAATCAATAGTAGTTGCTTAAGTGTTTCTCAACTAAGAAAGCATCCTACGGGTTATTGTTTAAATCTAATACAACCCATCTCTCGATTAAGTTTTATTGTGTATATTCAATCAAAGGGTGATCAATCCTAAGAAGACATTAAGTTCAATAATAACCAAATGATCTAGATTAATGGCTTAGGTTTAATTGTGATTAGCCCATGGTTGAATTGCAATAAGAACCCTAACTAAGAATTTAGCTATTCATGTTAATTGTTAGAGACAAAGAAGAAGAATAAAAGAAAATAGACATCATCATTAAATCAAAATTAAGAACGAATAAATACAATTGAATAGAAGAAACCCCTTGTTCAATAGGAAGCTTGATGTTCTTTAATTCTTATTCTCAAATCTCTAAAACTAACATAAGCAAGAAAAATCCTTATTCTTTCCAAAACTGCTCTAAGAAAATGTATATCAAAAATTGATGAAATATCCTCCCCCTTATTTCTGGTGGCTACACTCTTATAAAACCCTAATTACCAGCTCTAGGGTTACAGCCATGCGAAATCTCCATCTTGTCCCTCATGAGTCAACAATTAAATTCGATTCTGAATTTCCCAATCACCAGGTCGCACGGCCGTGTGCATTTTGCTCATGGCCATGCACCTCACTTCTTCAGTATTTTAGCATATCGACCTCCGTTGCTTTTTGGGCCCACTTTAAGTGCCCACGGCTCCCATGTAACCTTCCTCTATTATTTTTTGACTTCCCTAAATACTTAAAAATCAACCAAAAATAAATCAAATAATACATAAAAATAAATAAACACACAAGACATACATTAAGTACTCAACTAAATAAAAACTGAATAAAAGAAAAACAAACTTAGCTAAAATTGCATCTAATCCTAACACAAAGACTACTTAAAATAATACATTTTTCACACTTATCAATAAGGATGACAACGAGCGACAATGATCAACCTATTACCACAATAGCTCACAAAAAAATAGACATTTACAGCTAAAGACATATATGAAATGAGCTAAAGTTCTGATACCAACTTTGTCATCACCCAAACCCAAAGGGCACATGACCGGCACTAAGTAGTGGGAATACATAAAGTAATTGAAACTCGTAGTAAGCCTTAAAGAAAATTTACAATAAAATATAGGAAAATAAATTAAATGAAATGTTTAAATAAATAAATAACACAAATAACATGATATCCAAAATAATATTTGATAAAACATAATAATCAACATTAGTATAAATCTTTAATATAGGTAATAAACCATAAAATATAACATAGCAGTTAACCTCTACTGCTACTGCGGTGTTTAAATTTCAAATACATATTAACATATGTCATATAAACCAACATAAAATAGGCAGAGAAGAAGAAACCCAGCGTAAAGTAAGCGAACTAACAAAATACTCCCGGGATCCTAAAAAAATAATTGAGGGGAGTCAGACCTCACTGAGTAAGTTAGTAAAAGAAATGTATATAGTGTGAAAATCTCCTTTAAAAAATATATTTTATGAAAATATAAAATTTATAATTTAAAATATTTGTTTTATTGAAATTCTCTTTACTGAGATAAAGTATTTGAAGTCATAAAATATTATAAAAATATAATAAACTTTCTTAAATCATTTTTTATAAGAAAACTAGGTAGAATCCTAATCCATAATTCTAATAGCCTTTCAACTCTCTTATGATTCAAAGACTATTGGTTCTTGAGAGCAAAACATCCACTGAGCTACCAGCCATAATCAAATCACTTAAACCAATATTTACTGGTGGTTCCTGATAGCAAAGCATCACCGAGCTACTGACCCCCAGTATTATATAATTATGCCCGAGAGTAAAACATCATCGAGCTATATAACTTCCAACACTCACTCTCAATCCTATTGGTGTGCACACTGTTATAACCAGATATTTATAAATTATTAAATTAATTTTGAGATATGCAGTGTTAATAAATATTTTAAATTTTTATATATTATGATTATTTTGTGCAATTTAATTTTAGTGTTGTATATTATTATATATTTATTATTATATTATTATTTGTGAATAATATTAAATTATTTTATTTTAAATATTTTAATTTATAGTGGTGAATTAATTTAAAAGTAATAATAATAATAATAATAATAATATTATTATTATTATTGTTATTATTATTATTATTATTATTATTATTATTATTATTATTATTATTATTATTATTATATATGTGTGTTGTTGTGTTTTTTCTTTTTCCTAACTAATTAATTTTTTTTAAAAAAGGATAGAAACTATTTTTTTCGGGTTTCCTTCTCTCCCTTTCTTTTTCTTTTTCCTTTCTTTTCTTTTTTCTTCTTCTTCTGGTCTCTGTACAGCGCCACAGAGCTACCGCCAGCCACCACTACATCGCCAACACCACCTCTTCTCTTCCTTTCCCTTCCGCCATCGTTTGCCAACCTTCTCCTTCCCATATTTCAACGACCTCAACGACATAGCAACAGTAGCAATGCCAGTGGCGATTTCGACGAAGGAGCTTACTGTTTTGGGCTTATTCAACTTCTCTCAGTTTGGGCAAGCTAATTCTTAAGTCGTTTCAAGCTTAAAACGTCCAGTAATTGATTTATGCTCAAGTTTTAGTTTAGGTCAACTTGAGTTTTTTTTATTTTTTTTTAGCTTGATTTTGTGTGATTCTTGCTAAATTCCTTTAGAAATATTGTTATATGCACCTAGAACTACTCATGTATAATTTTGTTTGATTTTTTTGAATTAATTGGATTTTGGTGTTTTGGTTTTCTGGCGAGTCACTAATTCGGTGACCCTCGCCGGAAATTTTTTAATATTTTTAGTAAATTGTTTAAATTATTTGGATTATTGTTTGTGAAGAAAATTTGGTAAAATTGATTTTAGATTTTTAATTACGAATTTATTTAGTTTATGTGTAAAATTGTATTTTTGAAAAATAAGGTGAATTTTATATTTTAATTGAATTTATTGTTAATTAGTGTGTTTTGGATAATTTTTGAATAATAAATAGTATTAAAATAATTTTTACAGATTATTTACCATGTTTAGCTAATTATTAATAATTTTTGATATTTTACTTAAACAATAGCTTATTTATTATTTTTATGATTAAAATGGATTTTTTTTGTTATTTTTATAATATAATTGAGTAATTTAAGTAATTAATTGTACTTTATGCTATTTGATTTCAAGTATTTGAAAAATGTAATTTTTACTAATTATACTCTATTTGAGATTTTATTAAATTAATTTGAAAATAAATTATCTTTAATGTTTTTGTTATTTAAATAAATTGTATTGAGGTATTTTATTGATTTTAAATATTTATTATTAAATTATTGACTTTTGTGTTTTTTGATTCTTGGTTGGACAAATTGTGTAGTTCGGGGGTTCAACCGGAGAAGTTGTGCATTTATGGATATTAAAGTTTGTTTACTTGTAGGACTAGCTCTACTTTTAGTAAAGAGATGTCCTTTTTACAGAGGAGACTCTGTCAAATTTTTGATGGAATTCTCGTAAAAAGTGACATCAGGTTGATCCTGATTTTTTTTTTTGGGTCGAGTCGTGTCCTAGATTGAGTTTTTCTCTAGTATTTATAGAAGTATAAAATTAGGAGTCCGATTATGATATTATTATTATTTATTTATTTTCTATAGTTGCGCCGAGACCGAGGCTTATTGGACCATACCAGTTTATCTCTCTTATAGGAGCACATAACTGTGAGTTATTATCATATATATGCATTGCATGTAGAATACATATTTGCTAGCATCCATATTTTTATAATGTAATTAAGTATGATTTATTTTATTAAATGATTATGTATATGTTTGGTATATATTTTGTATATTTTGGGTATATACTTTGTATATTGTTAGTATATTTTTGATATATTTCTTTAAAAATGGATGTTATCATGTTTAAATTATGCATTTTATTATTTTTAATAATTATAAAATTTATTTGAAGAAAGATAGCAGTAGAACATGCTATCTAGTGGGCTGCATTAGGACTGTATATGTACTAGTGCGTTAAATTTAAGAGTTGACATCATGAAATTAAATTGATGTGAGACTCGATTATTCGATTATTGAGAATTGTGGTGAGAGAGTAGTATGATTGCGGGAGCTCGATTGACCTAGTGTTTAGGGGCCAATCTCACTGACAATAAGACTATGGGAGTTTGGTTGACTTAGTGTCTCGGGACCAATCTACTGTCCAAAAATGGAAAAGAGAAATGTTTTGGGAATTAAGTAAGCCTGTGGGATAGTGAGATTTAGTGATCGAGGTTGCAAACTATTTAAGGTTCTGCTCTGATCCTTCACCTAAAATAATTTTTTTTGCATTTATTATTATATAAAAGTGGATTTTAGCATCTCTGTGAAATGCATGTATATATATATTTATACTGATGCTTTTCAGTATATGACTTTAGGTTGCATGTATATATATTATAATAATTCACTCAGTGAGATTTAACTCCCCTTAATATTTTTTTTTCAGGATCTTCTACATCAGACCTTCCTCGTAGTACTATTTACTGGACTTTTTCCTCCTCAGCTGATTTATGTAAATACTGAACTATTGTTTTCTTGTATTTTAGTAATCACTGCAGTAGTAACGTTATTGTATTAGTAGTGTGTTCTATTATTAGAAACCTTATACCTGAATATTGTATGAAAATATTTTTATTATGTTATAAAATAAAGATTTGTTTTTATATTAAATAAGTTTTAATTATGGCGTATTTTTGTATTATTAATGCATGTGTTTTTATTTTAAGGTTTGCTACAGGTTCCGGATTCAAAAGAATTCTCGTTCCTTAGCGTCGGTCATGACTCTCTAGTTTGGGATGTAACATACACAGTCCCGATCAGATAGTCTATTCTACCATAGTTCATTTTAAAATAAATAAAAGTAAATAAAACAAGGAAGATTATAATAAAATAAATAAAGTAACAATTAACTAACCATATGAAAATTTAAGATAAACATGCTTATATAACCATAGCAAATAATAGGAGAATTTAATCCAAGTATATTCTTATAATAATATAATTTTTTTAATAAATTTTTCCATTTTGTCACAATCAAAGAATTTATATTTAATATAAAATATCCTACACACAATTCAATTATTAACTTATAGGTTGAATGCACTCCTCTGCGCAGTCACGCTTGACCCTAACCTATCGACTCGACTGGAGGCACGACTAAAGAAAATAAATAAATAAAAATGAAATTCTTATAAATTCTAGATATCTAAGGAAAGATTCGATTAAAATACAACTCTACTAAAATCGATCATATGTCACGTTTTACGAGAAATTTATCAAAAATTCGACAGAGTCTCCTCTGTAAAACGGATATATCTCTACAAAAATAGAGTCAATCCTACACAAAAAAACACTTCAAATACCAGTAACAGCTCCAAAACTCAGGTTGGGTCTTTGAACTACACTTTATACTCAACCGAGAACCAATTTCACAAATCACAATTTATAACAATAAAATTCTATTTAAATACCAAAATTAATTTATTTACGCAATAAAAGCTTAAAAGACATTTATTTACAAAATAAATAATAAAATCTACATTAATAATCAAATTATATTATAAAAGCCCTTATTCTAATTTTCGAAATTAAATAGCATTTAATTATCAATAATCATTTAAATTATACAATTATATAATTAAACAACCAGAAACCCATTTAAATCTTAAAAATTATAAATACAATTTTTATCCAGATATTATTCCGATAATTACTAATAATTAGCTAAAATAGGAATTAATTCATAAAAAATTATTGAATATTATTTATCACTCAAAAACTATCCAAAACACAATAATTTCAATTAAAATATATAATTTACTAATTTATACTAATTTTTTCAAAAATTGATTTTCAACAAAAACATTCAAAAATTTATAACAAAAATTCGGTACATAATTTTAATAAACTTCCTTAACAAAACTTGCTTAAAATAATTAGTAGAATTTATTAAAAATATAAAAAATTTTCAGGCTAGAGAACAATGTCGTGAACACTAACCTGAGACTCTAGGAATTTAAAAAATTTTAAAAAATTATTTTCGGAAACCTTACGACATCCAAAATAATCTGTTCTAAAGAACCAATATCAAATATAATCAAATTGACATTCAATTTCACAATTTAATAAAAATACCCAAAATAATTTTGTTCATACTTCTTTAACTATCTTGAAGCATAAGTTATCACCCTACTATTCTACATCAACACAACCTAGGTTAATTCTGGATGCATCGCAATACACAATGAACTTATCTTCTCCATTTGGCAAAGTCATAACTAGAGCTATGGTCAATTTCTCCTTTAGTAATTGAAAATTGTTCTCACAAGCATATGACCACATGAACTTCACATTTTTCTGAGTTTGGCGTGTCATAGGTGCTGGAATTCTTGAGAAATCCTGCACAAACCTCCTATAATACCCATTCAAACCTAGAAAACTTCGAATCTCAGTGACTGATGTCGGTCTGGGCCATTCAGACATTGCTTTAATCTTCTGTAAATTAACCTGAATATCATCTTTAGATACTACATGTCTAAGGAATGCAACACTCTCCATCCATAAATCACACTTTAAGAATTTAGCACAAAGCTGATATTCTCTCAGTGTCTGTAGTACTGTCCTCAAGTGATATACTTACTTTTCCATACTCTCTTAATACACTAGTATATCATCAATGAAGACTACTATAAATTGATCCACAAACAATTTGAACACCCTGTTCATCAAAGCCATGAAAGCAATTAGTGCATTAGTTAACCCGAAAGACATCACTAGAAACTCATAGTGACCATATCTAGTATGGAATGTCGTTTTAGGAACATCGGCTTCTCTGATCCGTAACTGATGATAGCTTGATCTCAAATCAATCTTGGAGAAGAACCATGCACCCTGAAGCTGATCAAATAAATAATCTATCCTTGGAAGAGGATACTTGTTATTCAGTGTCACCTTATTCAGCTCTCTGTAATCAATACACGGTCTTAGTGTACCATTATTCTTTTTCATAAATAGGATTGGTGCACCCTAAAGAGAAACACTAGTGTAGACGGTAGGGTTTTGTGTGCGCCCAAGATTTTAGCAACCGCGATACTATTTAGACTCAGGGCTTTAGGAAATACACTACTATATCACAAAGACATAGCGTGGAGATAAAGAGTTGCCACCCAAGGTAATAACTGGGACAAATTGCTTTGGTGGTACTCAATTCTCTAAAAGAAAGCTAGCACCACAATCAGAAATTTCTGTGGGTGAAATACTAACTTCTCTTAGTCTCGTGTTCATTTAGGATTACTTTATGAATTATTGCTTCATTCTCTAATTACATGCAATTTTATTAAATCCTAATTTGAACATCCATTTAACCCTAAGGCAACTAATCATAAAATCACATATAAAAAAAGCATTCATACAAGGTGTAACGTCCCTAAGTCTAAACTAAGTTAATTTTATTTAAAAGTTAGCTAATTTTACGTTTTATTTACAAGTGAAATGAGCGAACAAAGGACCTAAATTTTTATCAATTTTAGTAAACCTAGGTCTATTTGTTTTAACTTATCTAAGGAAATGGGCTTAAGTCTATAAAATTTTAAAGGAAAAGTTGAATTAGTGAGCCTAAGTCTAATTTGATTTTATTTTAAGTGAAATGTGGGCTTAAGTCTATTTATTTTAAAAGTAATGAAATTAAATGGGTTGAACTAAATCTAAATAAATTTTAATTAACTAGAAAATGGGCTTAAAGTCTAAATTAATTTTAAAAGAAATAAAAATGTTTTATTGGGTTGGGCTAAATCTAAATTGATTTTATTAATTAAGATGGGCCTAAATCTAATTAATCTAAAATGGGTCTACATTGGTTTTAATTAATTAATTAACCTAAACCATTTATCAACCTATTTTAAGTGAATTGGACCTAATTATGGGCTTAGGCCCAAAAAGATCAAATAAACCCAAAAACAAGATCCAAAATAAATAATATATCAAAACAAATCAAGTAAACAATTGTACGTAATTTTCTAGAAAATCCTAAATTAATTTATATACAACCCTAACTTTAATATACTGCCATCATTGATTTTAATTAAATTTTACCAAATTATAGCTAAATTACTAATCAATTTTCAGTGCAGAGAATTAGAATTCCACTATTTTCCCACTGTTGGGGCTATTACAACCTACAGTGCAAAGAATTAAAAGGAAATTAATTACAACTCAGAAACAGTAAATGAACAAATAACACAGAGAAATAAAAAAAATCCTAAATTCTGTGGGGTTTCACAAGTTTTGGTCCATGGCATTCCATGGATTCTTCAAGATTACTATTCAAATACTGCATTATAACCAATCCTCATTCCTAGAGCACCAAAGAACAGAAGCCAAAAACAAAGATAAAAGAATAAAATTTAATCAGTAATCAACTCAATAATTAAAATAAAGAGATTGAATTAAAAGAAAAGAAGAGGCAAAAAAGTGAAAAGGATGTTGTGCAGATGCAATTAGATGACCCCTCATACTGTGATTTTCACCATTTGGAATTGGCTCTGTAATGTATCTTTCATCATCTTTGGACTAAAAACATAACATAGTTTTATTTAGTTTTTCTAGGGTTTTAAAAATTAAAAGTGAGCAACTAAGGTTTTTGGCCACCTATAAAGAACTAGGTTTTACAAGCTCCAAAAAAGAACGAAAAAAAATCTTTGCTATATTAAATAAAAATCAATCTCAAACCTTTTTTATAATAATTTTTCTCCCAAAAAAAAAAGAAAGGCCCCTCCTCCCCTTACAAACTTCCTCCTCGGCTTTTAAAGCCAGAGAGCTAACCTCTTCTGTGCGAACGTAGGGTTTGGTTGCACAGCACTGGGAAGTTCAGCGTCTGGGATTTTGATATTGTCACGACCCAAAACAGGGGCCATGACCGGCGCTAGGGAACGGGAATTCTTTCGAATCCGGAACCCGTAGCAAGCCTAAAAATAAAATAAACATGTAATAATAATAATAATATATAATGCAGCGGAAATAAAAATCATAAATATCATAATAACAATTTCATTAACTGGATTTAATTTAAATCTCAACTCATCACATATATATAAAATCTTTTTAATACAATCCAGTTCAATTTCTTAAAATGCATCTCGCATAAATAAAATACATAAAATGCCATAATTAATTTACAACTACTGTAGTGTCTAGATAAAGTAAACCCAAGACTCAGAGAAGTAGTTTACACAAAGAAGCCGGGGCGAAAGAAATCCGGCGTATCGACCTGTTACTGAGGTCTGAAGATGTTGACTCCCTTGAAAAATTATCAACGGAGGGGAGTCAGACCTCACTGAGTGAATTACTATAATATATATACATACACACTAAATGACAATGCATACAATCAACAGTATATATCTAATATATATATACAGGCAATTACACACAGATGCAATAAAATCATTTTATATGTATTTTATTGAAAATCATCTTTTATGAAGGATCACATAGAACCCTAGAATATCGTAACCTCGAAAATAGTGTTAGACAACACCCTAGCCATACAGGCTCACTGAGTCCAAATATATCCACTTAATTCATTTAGACAGTAGACTAGCCCCGAGACACTAAGTCAACCGAGCTCCAGCAGTCTGACTGCCAGTGTGATTGGCCCCGAGACACTTGGTCAATCGAGCTCCAGCAATCACACCCAAATCATATCTCACACATATCAATAATCACATTCAATCAATATCCACAAATAAGTTAGTAATATAGCCTAAATACTATAGGCGTACCGGTACGTACTCGGTCCTAGTGCTGCCCACTAGGTAGCACATTCTATTGATATCCTTCATCATTAATAATATAAAACATTCATTCACAAAAATAAATGATGCATGAAGTTCAATAAAATATCAACATAAACCATATATATACTAGAAATATACCAAAAGTAAACCAGGTATATTTCGAGTATATATACGTCAAATAAATTCAGTTAAATTACAAAATAAACTAGAGATATATTTGAAAACATTTTAAATACAATTCATTAATAAAACATGCATATAATTTAATATATACCAAAAATAAACCAAAAATATACTTAAATACAAATCATATTATCTATGCATTTTAATCAAAATAAAACATATATTTCTAAATTATGCATCCTAAAGCATATATATATATAGTATAGTAACTCACCCTAGTGCGCTCCACGAGACAGGTCCGACGGGCCTGTCCACTAGCCCTCGGTCTCGGCGCAACTAAACAAGCAATAAATAACCGACATTAGAATAAGCCTAATAGAAATCCTAGAATTCGATCTAGAGTATTAAACATAGAATCGATATCAGGGTTCGACCGGATATCACGTTTTATGAGAATTCTATCAAAAATTCGGCAGAACCTCCCCTATAAAACGGACATCTCTCTACTCAAAAGAGTAGAGCCAACCCTACAAAGAAATACACTTCAAAAATCTACACAGAGCACAATCAAAATCCCACGGTCGGACTCCAAACTACAGTCCACCGACCGAGGTCCACAATCACAGAATAATTTCGAAATACCAAAAATATCCTTATAACATATAAATTCATTTTATACGTAAAAATTACATAATTAACCTTTAAACACAGTAAAAACCGATAAAAACTCATTTTATTAGAAAAACCGTATATTATATATATATTTGAAAATAATTCACGAAAAATAGTTTTAATTAGTTAAAAATACTAAATAATTTGTGGAAATCATTTTTATACTTTAAATAACTATTAAAACCACTTAAATTACATTTTTAGCCAATTTTGTGTAAAATTACCAAAATGCCCTTATATATATAAATATACTAAAATTACTTCAAAAATTCACCAAAAATTATAAAATTAATCAAAATTAATTTTCTCAACATATTTATCAATAATATCAATAATTAAACTCAATTATCCAATTAAATTCAAATAAAAACACATTTAACCTAATTTTCCCAAAATTCCATAAACTTAAATAATTCAATATAAATACTTAGAAATTCATAAAAATTCCAAATAAATTACTATAATTCATTTAAACACCTAATTTAACCATAAAACACAATTTCATAATTTATATAATTAATTTCTGAAAATTAGAAAATAATACTAAAATATTCAAAAATACCCAAAAATTCAAAAAATCTCCAAAAATTTCACAAAAATTCATAAATGTAGATTAAGCTACTAGGATCAACATTTGTGAAGGGAGTTTTCATGAATCAATCAATTCGAAGCTCAAAAAAAATCAAAAACCCTAATATGGCCGAATTGGAAAAATTCAAAACTAAGCAAATCTAGACCATTTAAGCTTAAACCAAAGCTAGAATCACACTCACCAGAGCTCAAGGAGAAGAAAGAGACTGGCGGTGTCAAAAACGGTGGCCGAAATCGTCGTCGACGGCGAGGAGAAGAAATTTTGGCCAAAAAAAGAAAAGAGGCTGCCGGCGCCGGGGAAGAAGGCTGCTAGCGGCGGGGCACGGTTGGGAATGACGGTGGCAAGCCGGGAGGCACACCGACGATAGGGGATCGGCGTGACAGACGGTGGTTGGTGGTGAGGGGTGGTCGGGCATGGGAGAAGGAAGAAGAAGAAAAGAAAAAGAAAAGAAAAATAAAAGAAAAATAAAAAGAAAAAGAAAAAGAAAAAGAAAAAAGAAAAAAAATAATAAAAAAATAATTTTA
The DNA here is from genome assembly GCA_947683625.1 of Mallotus nudiflorus. Lineage (NCBI taxonomy): Eukaryota > Viridiplantae > Streptophyta > Magnoliopsida > Malpighiales > Euphorbiaceae > Mallotus > Mallotus nudiflorus. The sequence continues at coordinate 1,585,134 of CANTUR010000239.1, forward strand.
ATAATTTAATAATAAATAAAAATAATTAAATAATAATAAATTAATAAATAAATAATAAAATATTAGGGTAATATATATTAAACCCTAATTAAATAAATATTTACACTCATAGGCTTTATTTAGTATTTTAAAAATACGTATGAGTTCATGCAAGTCCGAAAATATATTTAAAATAATTAATAATAAATTATTTACGTGAAAATTTCCCCGAAAATGCAAGTCCCGGGAAAATTTTACGTAAAGTACTGTAAACAATACACAATAATAAAAATAGGTTTTAAATACATATCAACTCATGAAAATATCGTAATATATACAAAAATTATTAACACTGCATATCCCAGTATAGTGTAAAAATATTTTAAAAGCACGGGATATTACAGATATTTTGATTTTTGAAAACATAGATAGGATAGGATTCATTTTGAAAAAAGTTTGGAGACTTCTTTAAACACATTGAGTGGGACACATATGTTAATTACGTCCAATTAACTGATCAAACACAAGAAAAAAAAAGACCAAAATTATAAAAAAAAAAGAAAAAATCAATATAATGTTGACCAGTATTTAATGAAATGCTGATTGGCATTAGGCCAAATGCTAATCGGCATTTGGCTGAATGTCGACTAGCATTTGACATGCCAAAGCAAATTTCCAAAAAAAACTCCAAAACTTGATTTTTTCCAATTTAAACCCTTAAACTTATAATTCTTGCATTTAAACTTTAAAACATTACAATTTAATCCTTTAAATCGTGAAACATCGACACTAAAGATCAATTTCTCGATTAATTTCATCATAAGGGCTTTCATCACACGCATACATAATTGCATTGCGAAATTGGATGCTTACAACTGGGTATAATGAAACCCTTGTCCAAAAAATCTTACAACTACTCCTTTAATTCCTTCAACTATGTAGGAGTCATTCTGTAGGACGACATCGAGATAGGAGTTATGCCTAGGACCACATCTATACAGAATTCGATATCTCTATGAGATGGTAAACCTGGCAACTCATTAGGAAAAATATCTAGAAACTCACATGCTACTGGAACGTCTAAGATAGATATCTTCTCCACTAAAGTATCCCTGACTAGTGCCAAGTATCCATGACAACTCTTTCTCAGTATCTTCCTAGTCGTGATAGCAAAGATAAGATTTTAAGGTGCAAAACTCTTATAACCCACAAACTTAAACTCTTCATCATTTAGAGTTCTAAAAATTAGCTCTTTACTGCAACAACCAATAATGGCATAGTGTTAAGATAACCCATCCATTCCAAGGATCATATCAAAATCCATTCTCAAAATCACATCAAATCAATTACACCCAAAAGGACTAAATTCGTGAATAACTCTCTAAATTTCAGTCCTCAACTCGGATGCTAATATACTAAACTTAATCTTGTAATATACAGTTCTACCAATCTTTTCTTATATAGTATCATGTCTACAACATGAAGTGACAGATTGAAGAGTTCACATGTATTCTTCTCAACTGACTGCTCTTTTCTTACTTTGTGCAATAGCTGCCACATGTAATTATCCCTCTTTGAAAGTGGATGGAAGTATCTTAGAAATTACTCTTTAAACTCTAACCATATCACAGTAGTCGCATAAAGCTAATTTGACTATATGCACCAATCTTATGTTGTAGTCAAAACTAACAACTTCACTATTAAGAGTATAAAAATGTTGCATCCACATTAAACATCTTCTAATTCCTTCATTAAAGCATATTCAAAACAATTGTCATGCTTGGTTAAGTGCTACCAAGTCCTTATTAACCCTAGTTATCCCAGCCACAAATGTTGTAAGTTTGAGTTCAAAGGTTGCTTGTACCTTTTACAATAACTACTTTGGCCTTTGAGTTACAATTCCCTTTAACCTACCCCTATATTAAATAGGTGTAATTAGGGCTAAAATTAGAATCACAACTTTAACTGAAAGAACTGCTTATCAATATATATTGTTTCTACGGTAAAAGAAGTTTGCATTCACCTTACTTGAAAAGATGTGGAAATCAATAGGATTCAAATATGGAATATACGCAGAATTGACATGTCTTGATCTCTCTACTGAAATAGAGGCTGCATCTATTGTAAGGCCAGAGGTATCGACATTGCTCCTGGTGCATGGGCAGCATCATCGAAACCCTGAGCCATAGGCTCCTCATTCTGTTATTCTCACTATCTCCGGTGACCACCTGGCCCTCTAGATTCACCTCTACCCCTATGCCTAGTTGGTTGCACATGGGGTAGAAACTTATCCTTAAAGGCTCTCCGTCATCGATCTCATCAACCGATGGAGCGACTCATGCTTGCCACATATAAAAAAGAACAAAAGCAAAATATACAATTCAAAAAAAAATAAACAACAAATAGATATCCTAATGGTTACACGAAAAACTAAAACAAGGAAGACTTATCAAAGACATAGTCAAACCTAATTTTATTGTAGTAGTTTAAAAAAAACACAACTCTACTAATTTAAGTCCATAATACTAAAAACCTAGGTTTTGATACCAACTTTGTCACGACCTAAATCGAGGAGTCATGATCGACGCTAAGGGACAAGAATTCTTTTAAATTCGGAACTCGTAGCAAGCCTTAAAAATAAAAACACGCGAAAATATAATATAAGAATATTAAAGAATTTAAAAATTAAAATAATATTAAAGGAATTCTCTTATCATATATTAAAATATAACATACTTAATTTTTCAAACACAAATCTCAGTTATAAAACAATGTTAAACACTACATCACTCGAATAGTACTACTGCAACTGTTAGAGTACAAATAAGAGTTTAGATATAAAAATTACATAGAACAGCCGAAGCTGAAGAAGACCTGCGAAGGGATCTACTACTGAAGTCTGACGAAGTAGAATGTCTTGAAAAAAATATTGAGGAGGTCAGAACTTATTGAGTGAATTATTATTGTAGATATACATGCACTATAAAATACAGGCATCAGTACAATGATATATTTATATAATATGATATACATGCATTTCATACATATGCCAAAAATCACTTTTTCAATGCAATAATAAATATAGGAAAATTTTTAGGTGGAGGATCGAAGCAAAACCCTAAATAGTTCGCAACCTCGATCACATAACCAATAGCCAACTGGCTTATCCATAGCTCCAAATATTTATTTATCTAACTCATGGTAGCAGACTGACTCTAAGTACAATAGGTCAACCAAGGATCTGCAATCTCATTATCGGCATGATTGGCCTCGAGTACACTAGGTCAATCGAGAATCCGTAGCCACCCTTTTCAATAACCATTAATCTTCATATTCAATTTCATAATCAAATAATCACATTCTCAGCCTAAAATCTACTGTACTGTCACGCAATAGTCCTAGCATAGCCCACTAAGTGGCATGTTCTACAACTATCCTCCAAATCATACTTATAATTATTAAAAATAATGAATTGCATAATTTAAACATGGTAGCATTCATTTTCAAGTCAATATATAAAATATATACCAATTATTTATTAAAACATAGATATAAACATTGAATAAAATAAATTATACTTATATTTACATTATTAAAATATGGATGCTCACAAATATTTTTTCTATGTGCAATGCATATATATAATGATAACTCATAGGTGTGCGTTCTTCTAAAATGACTTGACTAGCTTGATCCTGTAGGCCTCGGATTTGACACAACTATAGAAAAATAAATAATAATAATATTATTAGAATTAAATTCATAATTTTATATGTTCAGAATTTCTAATGAACACCTCAATTTAGGACAAGACTCGACAAAAATTCAAAATTCAAGATCGATCCAATATCACATTTTACGAAAATTCTACCAAAAATTCGGCAAAGTCTCCTCAGTAAAACGAATGTCTCTCTATTAAAAGTAGAGTCAATCATGCACGCAAACACATTTCAAATAATTCCACAACACCACATCTCTAGTGGGCCCTCAAATTACTATTCATATCCAACCAAGAACCAATGTACACAAAGATCAATCATAAAATAATAAATATTAAAAATCACTAAATCCATAAAAAAATAAAATACCACAATTCAACTTATTTAAATAATAAAAACATTAAAGATATTTATTTTCAAAATTATTACTAAAATCTCAATATAATTAAATAATATTAATTAAAATCTATTTTTCAAATATTCAAAATTAAATAGCATAAATTACCGATAATTATTTAAATTTCTCAAATATAAATAGCTAAAAATCCATTTAATCATAAAAATAATAAATAAAATTATTATTTGAATATATTTCCAAAAATTATTATTAATTAGCTAAAAATAGTAAATAATTCATAAAAATTATTTTAATAATATTTATTACTAAAAAATTATCCAAAACATAATAATTAACAATAATTTCAATTAAAATACAAAATTTACTAATTTATACTAATTTTTCCAAAAATCCAATGTTTACATAAACATTCAAAAATTCATAATAAATAATCGGAATATAATTTCAATAAAATTTTTTCACAAAATACACTTAAAATAATCAGTAGAATTTATTAAAAATATAATTTTCCCAAGCTCAAAATAGTACATGAACAGAATAAATAAAAATCACATTTAGCTTTCTCACAATCTCTACAACAATTAATCTTAAAGCAACAATGGCTAATAAAATCAAATAAAGGCTTAAACTAACAAAAACTCAAAATAGAAATATACAAAACGAGATAGTTACTAGAGTCAAAACTTGAAACGGTTCAAAAATTTGAGAAGTCTGGAGGATGAGCTTTCAAAAGAGATCAACCTCATGCCCTGAGGTGGTGGTTGGCTGTGGTGGCGTTGGGTGGTTGATAGTGGTTATAGAGAAAGAAAGAAAAGAAAGAAATAAAGAAAAAAGAAATAAGAAGAAGAAGAAGAAAGGGAAGGGCAGTATGCACTGCAATTTGACTTTTTAATTTTTTTTAACAAAAAATACAAAAGAACAAAGATTTAACAATATTAAAATCACAATATCTTTAACCACATAATATATAATACATAATATACAAATAAAAATTAAACTTTAATTTCAAAATAATAATGATATAAAATAATAAAGCAAATACTAACATTAGAATTTAATTTAATTTCACAAATAATAAAAATAATAATATTAATAATATTAAAATAATATTCAACACTAAATATTCAAATTTAATTTCATAAAATAATTAAATATTATAATTTAATAAAATAATTATTAACATTGCAAATTTCAAAAATTAATTTAATAATTGATAAAATTTTTAGATTATAACACTGGCGACGCCTTCTTGAGCTATCCAACGACGTTCAGTGGTGGTTAGGTAGCAATGGCAGTGACGGTGGCGGAAGTGGTGTCGGGTGGGAGGGGAAGTGGAAGAAAGAAGGAAAGAAAAGAAAAGGATAAAAAATGTTTTTGATATTTTTTTAAGTACAAAAAGTACACATATAAATATTATAATAAAAATACCCATTCCAATAATTCAAACTTTTATATATATATATATATATATATATATATATATATATATATATATATATATATCTCTCTCTCTTAAAATTAAATTACAATTTTTATTAACACTATAATTTTAATATCAATTTAATAAAATTAATTAAATTTAATAATCCTCATTTAATATTAATAAAATAAAATTCACATTTTAATTCCCAATTAATTCATAAAAATTTAGATTATTACATCATATGCCAATACTTTTTATTTAATTAATCAAATGATTTTTAAATTAAAATATTTTTTTTCAATATTAAAAATGGGATAAAATTATCAAAATTCGTAAACGTTTGAATTTTTTATATCAATAGACCTTTATAAATTTTACAGCATAAAGGATAAATTTGACAACTTATATATACCTTAATATATTTTATTTGATTTTGACCAAATACCTATTTGTGCTAAAATTGTCAAGAATTAAATGAGATCACGACATTGGAAAAGGCGTTTTTGGATTTTTCATACCAATATGCGTATGTAAAAACATTATACATTGAAAACATCTAATATATATGAAAACATTAGAAACTTTTGAAATAATATTTTTCCTGTACTAATCTAACTATCAAATCACAACAGAATGGACCTCATGACCTTTACTTCTAAAGCCATATAATTCTAGAGTTGACTAGCAGTTGCTAGGAATTGTTAACAATAAGCATTTTACAAAGCATATAATACAGTGAGTATTAATTATTAAAAAATAAAATGAATTAGAGTAGCACTTGTCTCCATCCACAGTGAAGAAAAAATGTATTAGAAGTTGCCAGAAAAATAATAGGCATTAGTGATTAAGCAGATTCGTGTACATCTTGATCTTGCAGAGGAAGACGGTACGATTGGTATCAACTATTGAACCCGCAATTAACACAAGCCTTCATCCAGAGTCCAGCAGAATGACAGAAATGACCAGATAGCATTAGAGAATTGGGGAGGGGGAGAATAGTTTCCAGGACAAGGAGCATATTTCAACTACCTACGAAATTTGTTCTTATTCTGCCCACATTATTAAAAGGTGCTAACTTTAGAAGGTGAGGACACCTATATCCCGTTGTCCTTGATGGGTATAAACTAATCTGAGTGGGGAAATTCACTTGCGTAGAAATGCCAGGCACCATTGCTTGCTTCTGCTTTTAGGTCGTGGGTCAGCGAGACTGCGACCCCCACCCATAAACTTACTACTGCTACGACTCCACTGGAGAGACAACATACCAACAACAGAATAGCAAACATTTCAGTCTGCTTAGCTTCTGCACGCACCAGGTGCAGGCAGGCATCAACAAATAGTGATGTAATGCATTGACATGAACAGATCAAAATATGTAGCTAAGAAAAATTTATATTTCACAAAAAAAGTGCAGAAAGATACATCACTTCTGTTTCTTCAGAAATGAAAAATATCCTCTCCACACTCTCACTCTTACATGAGAACTACAGAAGTCAGCATGGCACGTGTGAGAATGATTTACAACCAATATTTCTTCACCTATATCTGTGTATTTGTTTTTTCAGTTTCTTATTTCTCCTCCCTGCACCATCATGTCTACTTTCCACTGCAGATGCTTTAATTATCCCAATCATTTTCCCATTCATCTCTCTTTGGAGACCTAGAAGTAAGGCCATTTGATGAGATACTCCCTGAAAGGCGTGCTGGTGGTGGCTTCACTGCATTTTCTTCATCCCAGTCATCATCCCAACCCTGATCCCAAACTTCTGCTGTTTCCACACTGTTTGCTAAACTAGATTCAGGCAAAGCCATTTCAAGTTCTTGATAAGGAATGCCATCCTGACGTCTCTTCTTTGTAAACAAGCAGCATATCGCCACCACTCCAAAAATTAATACCATGAGAATTAAGAAGTAGGCACCATTAATGGGAGTAATTAGCCTATCATAAGAAGGGAGGTTGAAGAAAAAATTTCCTTCAGATACAGAAACATCTGTGTGCAGAACACATTCTCCATTACCAGCTTTTAATGTCACTTGACTGCTGTCACCAATTCTTAAATTGATCTGAAAATATATAAGAGACTGCTTGTGAAAAATGATGACAGAGGCACTCGTGAATTAGAAGTGGTAAATTTTACATGTAATATAACCTTATTCAAATAGAGAACTTGAATGTTCACTCACTATACATTCTCCTCAATCCACCCTCCAATACCCAACATGCCCCACCACAAAAATGGCTCATCCGTAAAGAGAAATCCTAATGTACAAGCCCCCACTCAGTTTACAACTCTATTTATTAATGCAACAATGGTGGTACTATTGATCAATGCCTTTTCTTGGTACATCATAAAATACCAAATAATGCCAGATAATATGGATACTTTTCCTACATTTCACAGCAGTTCTATATGGATTAAAGCAAGATACCATACGCAAAAAAACACATACCTTTTGACTTTGGTGTTTTGCCATTGTAAATGAAGTACTTTCAACAGGATTTGGAGCAGAAATGTCCACTTTCAAATTGCTATCTCCCTCATTTTGGACAAGAACCATAAACTTTTTGTGCTCTACAAAAACAAAAAGAAATTGACATAATACATATGACATACATCAACAGGATAGGTCCAATGGTTGGTTCATAATTATTTAACTATCTCTTTCCAATAAATACATTGAAATACTCTCCATAACTTTTCAAAGTAAATTAGCAAATAAAAAAGGCAACAGCAGATGAAGTTCTTTCACTGTCAATGTTTCACTATTTTGTGCATAATTCAAAGAGACCAGACAAACCAAAAAGGAGTGCAGATGAGTAAATTGATCATCAGTTGAAAATAAAAGCACCCTGTTAAGCTTTTTAATAAGCGACCGTTGATTTACTATTGCTATCTATACTATATATAAAAGTATGAATAGAGGGAAAACATTTTTAGACGAAAATAGGCATGTACTTTTTATATATTTACAAAAATAGTCTTAATTTGATTTTTAAAAGTTTTTAAAATTGATGAGAATAGTTATAGTTTGTATTTTAAAATTTAAAATTTTATATTTAAAAATGCTATAGATTTAAATAAAACTAGAATAATTATACTGTATTTATTATCAAATTTAAATAAATACATAAATTATTAAATTAGTATAAGAATTATATTAGATTTAATTATAATTATAGATAAAAACAATATTAATTAGTATAATTATCAAATTTAAATTATATTATAGATAAAAACAATATTACTCTTCCATATTAATTTTTATATTCCACAATTGTATTATATTTTTTATTTTCATAATAATGTTTAAAACTATCATTATTGTAAATATGTGAACATTTCTAAACAGTTATTTTTGCATTAGTCTTCTTTTTTTGTATAATAACGTTTAAAATGTAATATACATTTCATATGAATTATTATCAATAATATGTATTGTTTATTATTAACAATTTAGTCTATTAGTATTATGATAATCTTTATTTTTGTAATAAAAAATTTAAATAAATTATACATTTAATAACTATTTTAGCCACATGCAATGCACATGAGAAAAAAAAACTAGTAATAGCATAAATACACCTTAACTGGTGTAAAGCAGCAGAACATATCCTCAGAATACTTAACGTCATAAGCAATAACACATGTTAAATACATTGGTAGAACCAGCCCTTCCACAGAACAAATGGAGAACTAGAACAATAAAAGGCCAGAAATTTCATACAAGAGACAATTAAAGAATGAATATGGAAAAGGCTAATCAGAGAAGTCAACAAAGAAACAAAATCTCCCTCACTGAGGGAAGGAAGGATATAAACAAAGAGCCGAGTCAAATAGTTACATGAGCGAAGATCCCATTTTTTTTTCCTTAGATCTTGCATAACTAATGCCCCAATCTAATCAATTGATTGCAAAGACTCCATGACAATCCCTAGCAATATCATTGGTAAAAGTCCAAAGGCTTACCTGTTTTACTAGTGATCCTTATTAAAAAAAGATAATTCTGCTTGTCCGAATGTATACAATCAGAACTAGAGATATACAAGAGATTGTGGGAATTTGGACTGTCTTTCAACTTGAGTAAACATCAAACTCAACTGAGATAAGCCACCCACATTGCACTTGATTTAGGACTTCATATATTGAAAGTCAAGCTGCAAATAATTTTGCTACTTATTACACTTCATGCTAGGCTCTGGCAAGTTGATCCATTTCCTAGTCTCTAAGTAGAAATAACCAAACTAAATCAATCAACAGCCTACCTCTTATCTTAAGTGGATGTTGCTTCTATGTTTCCTTCTATTTGCTCATTCCTTATCCAATCCGTTCTCATACTTCAACACATCTATCCTAGTGTTGCCATCTCTGCAATAAAAACTTTATGGATATTTCTTATTTTTTCAACATTCACTACTGTATTCCATAGATATCCTATAAACCTTCCCAATCAATATTTTCTTTCATGTAGGAAAGAAAAAAAAAAAAAGTGAAAAAAATGTCTATATATAAGGGTTATACGTTGTCAAGAAACATATATTGTTGTTATGATCTTAGGTTTTGTGAGTCATGCCATAAACCTCTAACAAGTTACAAGAGAACAACCATTAAATAAGTCACAAGAATTTGGTTCCTGAATCTTATGAATATTTTATTTTTAATAAATAAAGAAATTCATATAGGAAGAAGAAAAACAAAAACATAAAGAGCATCATCATACTATGTGGTGTAATTCTCTTTATTAAGGAAATGAGTATGAAGAATTTATAGGAACAAGATACTGAAAATATAATATCTATCTAGAACTATCACAAGATCAAGCATAAAATTAGTAGAACAATAAAAGTTCAATGGGCTTAATGTTAAAAAATAGTGATACCAAAAGCAAAAAAGCCTAAGTTTTCTTTCCAAGAAACAAGTCTGTGTTTGAGCTCCTACATTGAATAATGAAGAATGATAAGAATGATTGATTATTAGCAAAATGTCAACTACAAAATTCAAATATGACCCTTTATTTTGGAAGACCCAATACATCCAAAACTAACAATAATTATCAATGGTACTGATCGACAGCTAGCTTGGACAGTAAGCAGAGGCAGAACCAATATTTTAAGTTTGGGGGAGGCAGTAATATAAATTTTGGGGAGCTGCAATGGAAAATATATACACACAAACTAAAATTTAATTGGCAAAGGGAGGAGGTAGCGCCTCCTTGCCCCCTAGCTCTGCCAGCACCCTCGTAACTCCAACACAGCTTTGGTACCATACTTTTCAATTAGTTACCAAATAAGTCACAAATTCACAATCCTAATGCAACAGCAAAATTGAACCATTTATAGTAGTAGTAGTAATGTGAATTTACCAGGATCAGAATTAAGAATACAAGCAACCAACGAGGCGTCATCCCTGCACCATCTTAGCATTCCAGTACAATTCTGACCACCAACCTGCAACTGGGAATCACTTTTTTTCGTTTCCCCCTTTGCTGTTAGTACAGGAGGTGGGGCAGCAGCTGTCTCATTATTATTTTTACTACTACTACTGCTACTACTACTATTATTATTATTATTATTATTATTCAATTCCTTTGAACTATTAGAATCAACCTTCGAGCTTGTCGTTCTTGTTGCTGCGGCTGCTGTCGTTGTCTCATTTGATGGCGTCGTCGTTTTAGGATCTGGACTTGGCGATGGAGAAACCTTAAAAAACACACAAAACAAAACACTAAACGTTAAAATTATCAAATATTAAATTGAACAACAAAGATTAAAAAATAAATTAAGAGAAGAATTACTTGATGATTTGAATCTGCAGAAGCGACAGCTACAAATCTTTGAAAAGTCGAGAGCATTGAAGCATTAGAAACATCGGCAGCAGCAATTAAAAACGATAACAAAATTGCTGCTACGATTCCATTTCTACCCATCCCAAAACAATACAACAAAATTACAATAATAATAACAATTTACAGTTCTTTTTGCACCGGCCTTTACGAGATCCGACTGTTCTCCATTTCTACAGTTTCGATTGGTTATTCGCAGTGTGCTCCCACTGAAACGAAATCATGCGTTGAAAAAGCTAGAGACAGGGAAAAGAGGCGGTGAAAGACGGATAGAGACATACAAAACGATGTAGTATTGCTGTTATTATTATTATTATTTTTTTGTTGATGTATACTTTTTTTTTTAAAAAAAAAATTCTAAGATCAAATTAACAATAAAAGTTTTAGGGATAATGTAAAGTTTAATATCATTTATGCTATAAAATGTAATGAAATTTGTTTAATAACTGTCTGAAATCTTTATTGTATGTATTACTCCCTCAATTCCAAATTAATTATCTTTTTTTTAAGTATTTTACTTAAATTAAGAAAATATTTAATAAGTTTAATTATAAGGGAAAATAGTTGAATGTGACTAAATTACTTTTCTCTAAATATTAGAAAAATTTATAGAATTTTACAAAATTAATTAATATAGATAAAGTTAACAAAAAATAAAATAGGAAACAAAAAATTAATATTACATTAATTATATAAAAGCGATAAATAATTATAATTTTTTTTATTTGAAAAGGAGACAATTAGTTTAAAAGGAATAATTAATTTATAATCATAAATTTCATATGATAACTATTTTAAAAATTTAAAATTTTCTAAATGCATTGGATTTTTATGATAAATATTTTAAAATTTTAATTGTTTATAAATGTATTGGTCACAAGAAGTTAATGTATAAATATTGTAAACGACAGTTTTGGTCACGCGTCCAAGAGTAGGCGACCATGGCACTGTATAAGTTCGAGGTTACTAGAAAATACATTGTTATGATCCATATTTTTTTTAAATTAATTTATTTTAATATAAGATATGCAATGTTAATAAATTCAAAAATTTATATTTAAGTTATTCTATTACTTGTGATTATTAATTAACATTTTATGCTAAATTGTATATTCTATGCAAATATATATTTTAAAAGTTAGTAAACTTACATTAGGGTTTATATTATTATTATTTTGAGAATTTATATTTTCTATAATATTAAATATTGCTTAACTATTTCATAAGTACAATTTATTCTATGTCACCTTTATTATTTTCAAGACTATTATATCTATTCATGTAATATAAATAAATAAATAAATAAATATATATATATATATATATATATATATATATATATATATATATATATATATATATATATATATATATATATATATATATTATTAGGGTTTTATATTAAATATATGTATATTAAAGTAACATGTGCATGTATATATATAGATGAGTGTGTGTGTGTGTATATATATATATATATATACACATATACATATACATATAAGAACACAACAAAAACAAAAAAACGCAGCACCTCCTTCCTCCCCATGCCTCACCTCCGACCACCACCCTCACTGCGCCTCCCTCACCTTCGACCATCACCTGCTATTGCCCCCTCCTTCTTCCTCACCTCCGACCACTAGCAGAGTCGCCGGCAACGCAGGGAGTTGGAGAAGCCAAGAGTTGCCATTAAAACTAGCCAAGCTCTGTCCGGCCACCATTTCAGTGCCATTCTCCTCCTTTTGCATCGGTGAGACCAATTCCTAGCTTATTTTAAGCTTTGATCTTAGTTTGGTTGAGTTTTTGGTTGATTTTTGTTTTGAGCTCTAGGGTTTTAATTTTTTTTTTAAGCTTGATCTAGCTTGATTCATGCAAACTCCCTTTACAAATGTGATTCCTAGTAGCTCAATCTACCTCTATGAATTTTTGTATGATTTTTGGAATTTATTTTGATTTTTGTGAATTTTTGAATATTTTATTATTATTTTATTAATTTTCGTAAATTAATTATTAAAATTATAAATTTGGTATTTTTGGTGTTATTATGAGTTTTACATCGATCACAAGAGCTTGAAATATATTTTTCAGCAAAGGGACTTGAACTTGAGGCAGAGAAGATGGATGGAACTCCTTAAGGACTATGACTGTTCCATTTTGTACTATCCAGGCAAGGTGAATGTTGTTGCTGATGCCTTGAGTAAGAAGTTAGCAGGTAGTCTTGCCGATATCAGCTCAGATAGGAGGCCCATTGTCAAGGAGATGCATGAATTGATTGATCAAGGATTACAATTGAAAGTTACTAAAAAGTGCTTTTTAGCTCAATTTAGGGTATGATCAGTATACTTGGATCGAGTTAAGGCAGCTCATAATAGAAACCCACGGTTGTAGAGGATTACATATGAAGTGCAACAAGGGCAATTAAGAGATTTTGTGATTGATAGAGAAGGTGTGTTGCGTTTGGGTACTAGGATTTATGTGCCGAATGTTGATGACTTGAGGAAAGAAATTATGGAAGAGACACATTTTTCTACTTATAGTATCCATCCAGGTTTTACTAAAATGTATAATGACTTGAAAGATACATATTGGTGGAATGGAATGAAGAAGGATATTGCCGAGTTTGTATCTAGATGCCTGACTTGTCAACAAGTGAAGCTTGAACATCAAATACCTTCGGGATTGTTGCAACCTATGCCAATTCCCAAATGGAAATGGAACATGATAGCTATGGACTTTGTGACTGGATTACCTCGAACTACAGGAGGCTATGATGCTATTTGGGTGATTGTTGATAGGCTAACTAAGTCAGCATACTTTCTACCAGTGAAGAAGACATACTCTACTGATAGACTGACAAGACTTTATGTCAATAGGATTGTTTGTCTATATGGGGTACGAGTAAGTATAGTGTCGGACAGAGGAGCCAAATTCACCTCAGTCTTTTGGTAAGAATTACATAAAGCTTTGGGCACCAGACTGAATTTCAGTATAGCCTTCCATCCTCAGATAGATGGTTAGTCAGAGAGGACCATCCAGACATTAGAAGATATGCTGAGGATGTGTGTGATGGATTTTTGAGGATAGTGGGATTCACATTTGCCATTGATTGAGTTTGCCTATAACAATAGTTATCATACTAGTATTGAAATGGCTCCATATAAGGCACTGTATGGTAGAAAATGCAGATCACCATTATGTTGGGAGATTAGTGAGAGGCAGTTGACAGGTCCAAAGTTGGTACAGGTGACTTCAGAGAAAGTTCCCATTATACAGCAGAGATTGAAGATAGCCTTCAGCAGACATAAGAGCTATGCTGACCCAAGAAGAAAGAATGTATCCTTTATGGTTAGAGACAGGGTGTTCCTGAAAGTGTCTCCAATGAAAGGAGTCATGAGATTTGGTAAGAATGGTAACCTAGCTCCTAAATATATTAGACCATTTGAGATTCGGTCAAGAGTGGGTGAAGTGGCATATAGGTTGGTGTTACCACCAGAATTGTCAAGAATCCATCATGTATTTCATGTGTCTATGTTGAGGAAATACATTCTTGACCCATCTCATGTTCGACAACCTCAAGCCGTAGAGCTTAGTGATGATCTTACCTACGAAGAGTATCCGGTGGCGGTTGTGGATTGCCAAATTTGACAGTTGCAAACCAAGGAGATACCGATAGTGAAAGTGTTGTGGAGTAACCATATTGGCGAGGACTGTACCTGGGAAACTAAAGTTGAGATGTGAGCTTCTTTCCATATCTCTTTCCCTCTTGAGCTTTGTAATAGTTCTTTTCTTGAATTCGAGGATGAATTCTTATAAAGAGGGGAGACTGTTATGACCCATATCTTTTTTTAAATTAATTTATTTTAATATGAGATATGCAGTGTTAATAAATTCAAAAATTTATATTTAAGTTATTCTATTACTTATGATTATTAATTAACATTTTATGCTAAATTGTATATTGTATACAAATACGTATTTTAAAAGTTAGTAAGCTTACATTAGGGTTTATATTATTGTTATTTTGAGAATTTATATTTTCTATAATATTAAATATTGCTTAACTATTTCATAAGTACAATTTATTCTATGTTACCTTTATTATTTTCAAGACTATTATATGTATTCATGTGTATATATATATATATATATATACATATACATATACATATAAGAACACAAAAAAGACAAAAAAAACGCAACACCTCCTTCCTCCCCATGCCTCACCTTTGACCACCATCCTCATTGTGCCTCCCTCACCTTCGACCATCGCCCACTGTCACCCCTTCCTTCTTCCTCACCTCCGACCACTAGCAGAGTCGCCGACAGCGCAAGGAGCCGAAAAAGCCGAGAGTTGCCATTGAAACTGGCCAAGCTCCGTCCGACCACCATTTCATGTCATTCCAGTGCCGTTCTCCTCCTCTTGCATCGGTGAGACCCATTCCCAACTTAGTTTAAGCTTTGATCTTAGTTTGGTTGAGTTTTTGGTTGATTTTTGTTTTGAGCTCTAGGGTTTCAAATTTTTTTTTTAGCTTGATCTAAATTGATTCATGCAAACTCCCTTTACAAATGTGATTCCTAGTAGCTCAATCTACCTCTATGAATTTTTCTATGATTTTTAGAATTTATTTTGATTTTTGTGAATTTTTTAATATTTTTTTTATTATTTTATTAATTTTTGTAAATTAATTATTAAAATTATAAATTTGGCATTTTTGGTGTTATTATGAGTTAATATTAATTTTAGAATAAATAAAATAATTTTTAAGGATATTATATAATTTTTAGGAATTTTTATAGTTTATGTCAAAATTGAATAATTAGGTTAGAGTTGGATTTTTGTTGGAATATTGGTTTAAATACGTGTTTTAATTAATATTAATAATATATATGTTGAGAAAATAATATTTATGCATTTGTATAATTTTTAGGAAATTTTTGAGTAATAATAGTATATTATGTAAATTTTTGTATTATAGGGATAAAAACACAATTTTGTGCTAATTATAGCTAAATAATATATTGTAGTTGATTTTTATAATATTTAAGGAAATAAAAGGATTTTTACAAATTATTTACTATTTTTGACTAATTAACACTAATTTTCAAAAATTATTTTCAAATAATATATTATGTATTATTTTTGAGTATTATGTGAGATTTGGATATTTTGGTATTAAATTATGAATTTGATAGTAAATATATTTATTGTAGAGATTTATTAATATGAGTAATTAATTTTAGGTTATATTTATATTTTGATAATGAAATGTAAGTTTGGTTATTTAATTGTTGAATAATTGATACTTTATATTAGTATATATTTTGATATATATGTTTGTGAAATTTTGTTTTTAAACTTTAATGAGAAATGATTTTCTAAGTTATGGATATTTATATGTAATATATATATTTCTAGGAATTAAATGATTTAATTGTTAAATCAAGTTTATTATAAAGAAAATTTAAGTATTTAATTTGATTTAATTTCTATAAAAAATTAAGTTGCCTATTTTCACATTCTTTTAAAATAAATTTTGTGATGTTTGGTTGAGTTTGTGATCTCAGTAGGGGCCAAGTGTAGTTTTGGGAGCCCGAATTGAGTGTGAATATATGTGAATACTAGAAGTGTATTTTTCTATGCAGGAATGAATCTACCTATAATAGAGAGATGTATTTTTTACAGAGGAGACTTTGTCGAAATTTCGGTAGATTTTCTCGTAAAATGTGACATATTTCGTAACTTCCTAGCATAAATTAGGGTATTCCCGTCTCGAGTCTTATCCGATTTTTTCCCGAGTCATTCTAGAGTCTCGTAATTTTATTAATTTCCCTTCTTATTCCATAAGTATGATTTTAAAAATAAATATGTTATTTTTTTTTAGAGTTCCGAAGCGAGAGTTTCTGGATTGAGGTAGATGCGCGATTATCAGCCATTTCGCTCATCCTGTAAGTTAATGAATTAATCTGTGCGTGTATTTTCTTTAAAAGTTGCATGCACTTATATTTTTAGTATTGCTTGCATTGTCGAGAATTTTCATTTACAATTTATTTATTTATTTCAAAATTAGTTTTTAAGGAATTTTGGTAGAACGGGCTACCTGGTGGGTTTCACAAAGACCGTGTGCACATGGTGGAGATTGAGAGACGGATCCAAAATATGTATGACTTGTGGTTATAAACTGGAATAAGTGCCTCGGTGGAAGCCTCTATTCTCGGGGATCGCTAATGATGTGGAAAAGTTAAAAAAGGACTGGGATGGGTGCTCGGTGGATACCTTAGCCCTCAGGGACCGCCAGTGCCATGTGTTTAGATTAAGTGGATGACTGCGGCTTGGTGCCTCGGTTGATGCCTCTGCTCTTAGGGACTGGCAGTCTAGTTGGATTAAGTGGGCCTAGTTAGCCATTTAGAATTGGGTTTAGGGTTCTACCGAGATTTTTCAAAAGCTATATATATGTATATATATTATAAATTATTTTTGCTACATCTATGAGGTTTTTAAAAAAAAGTTTTCAAACTGTACAACTATTTTATTAACTTACTCAGTGAGGTCTGACTCTCCTCAATTTAATTTTTTTCAGGAGTTTGAGACTTTTCTATTGGACCTACTTGCCTTCGCAATGTAGCATCATCACCGACTATTTTGTGTAAGTCTACTTAGTTATGTTGTGTTTACTTTTGTGTACTGCAGTAGAGAAAACTGTTTAACTTAATATTTTATTCGGGTGTATTATGTACTTATGATATTGTATAACTGATGTTTATTTACATTATATACTACGATGTTATGATTTAAATTATATTAAGAAAAATCAATTTGATAATGTGCATTGTAATTTAAATATTTATTGTAAGGTTTCAAATTATTTATTTATTTATTTTTGTAATTTCTTTTAAGGCTTACTATGGGATTCAGTAGCTTTATGCTTTCCCACTCCCTAGTACCGGTCACATGCCCTAGGTTCGGGTCGTGACAAAGTTGGTATCAGAGCATTGTTCGAATTATTGTCTATGTCTGTCTTTCTATGTAACTACTGCAATACATTAAGTTGATAATTGTCTTTATGATATCCTTGTTTCTAAATTCTGTGTATATGTTAAATACTCTTGTCTTGTTTTGAATTCGATTTTCTCTGTCTTTTCAGAATGAGATGTGTGCAAACAGACCCCGCTACCGATGCGACATTTGGGCTTAATGAGCAGTCTGTGCATGATGAGGCTCTTCCTCCTGCTCCACGTCATAGGGGCAGAGGTAGAGGTGAAGGTAGAGTTAGGGCAGCTGCAGCTGAGGTTCAGGATTAGCCGCTAGTGGACCCTGAAGCTCCAGTTGTAGACCCCATGACTTTTGTAGTTGGTCTATCAGGAATTTATCAGGGTCTTACAACTTTAAATCAAGCAATGCCCCTAGTGCAGCAGATGCTACAACAGAGAAATCAGGAGATGTCAAACATTGATGCAGCATTTCTCTACTCTCGGATTGGTAGAGTTTCTTTTGATGGTACTGGTGACACCTTAGAATTCATTAATGCTATTGAGGCACGTACCAGGACAGGACATATAGACTACCAGCAGATCATATTTGTTGAGCTGTTAGTCCAAGCAGCACCCTAAGACTGTTTTATACAGTCGATTCAGCCGTTCATGCATGAGTTGACTTGGCTAGAGTTTAAGGATCACTTTCTGAGATTTTTCTATCCTTCAGCCACTAGGGATGCCTACAGGTGGTAGTTGCTTCATATCACCAAAGGGGATAAGTCTATAAAGGACTACACCAGGGAGTTTAATAGGTTGTCCCGACACACAGAGGATATCAAGAGAGATCCTTATAAAGCAGTTGAGTTATATGTTACTGGTTTGGGGCTAACTTTTATTGGTATGTGTAACGAGGACCATACCCTGGAGAGTGTGATAGAAGAGGCCTGTCTGATTGAGAGGCGACACATCCGTCAGGGTACCATGATAGATCCTTATATGGTTTGTAGTAGTGGATATAGTGTAGCTCTTGGGTACCAGCAGCCAGTATTTCAGATTGGTAGCATGAGTCAACAAGCTGAGGGAAGTTCATAACATGGTGGTAGAAGGTCCAAAACACATAGAGCGGGTCGACATGGTTGTGCTACGAACAGAAGAAGTGGCAGAGGTCTTAGATTTAGTACTGGAGTTAGCAACAGTAGCAGTGGGTAGAGCTTCGGACAGAGTAATTCTGGGTCTGGAGCTAGTGCATGTGCTAATTATGGCCGATTTCATTAAGGCCCATGTCATCTGTTATCAGGTGCTTGCTTTAGATGTGGGCAGGTTGGTCATCTTGCCAGAGCTTATCCTCACTCTGGATATCAGCCATAGTATGCTCAAGGTTCATCTTCATCAGTGGCCCAAGCTTTCTATCTGATGACACAGCAGTATAGAGCACCAGTACAGCCATAGCAAAGATTGCCATAGTTTATGGGCCAGCAGGGCTGAGGTTCAGTTGGTAGACCTAGTGGTCGTGGTTTTGTGCAGCCTTTGACATCTCAGCAGGCAGGTCATGGTCAGGCATGGGTTTTCACTTTGACACCACAGGCTCAGACTTCTAATGCAGTAGTCACAGGTATTCTCTCAGTTTGTTCTTATGATGCTAAAGTATTATTTGACCCTGGCGCTTCGCATTCCTTCATATCCCCCGTATTTGCTTTGAGAATCAAGTGGCAGCCTTCCAGGTTATCCTTTCCTCTATCTGTATCGACTCCTCTTAGTGATGAGTTGGAGACAGATATTTTATTTCCTTCCTGTCCAGTGTTAGTTCAGGGTAGAGAATTGTTGGTGGATTTGGTATTTCTTGATGTGTTGAAATTTGACATCATCTTAAGTATGGATTGGTTGTCGAGATATTATGCTTATGTGAATTATCGAGAAAAAGAAGTAATGTTCATAATTTCGAATGAAGAAGAGTTCTGTTTTAAAGGTGAAAAAAGCTTTATGACTCAAAATCTCATTTATGCTATTACAGCCCAGAAGATGGTTAGTAGGGGTTGTCAAGGCTACTTAGCAGTAGTAAGAGATGTTAAAACAGAGAAAGGGGTAATTAAACAAGTGCCAGTGGTGCGTGAATTTTTGGATGTCTTCCCTGAAGACTTACTAGGATTACCACTAAATAGGGAGATAGAGTTCTGTATCGATGTTATACCTGGTACAGATCCTATTTCTATGCCACCCTATAGAATGGCGCTAGCTGAATTACAGGAGCTGAAGGAGCAATTACAGGAGTTACTCAATAAGGGTTTCATAAGGCCCAGTACATCGCCTTAGGGTGCTCTAGTGTTGTTCGTAAAGAAGAAGGATGGTAGCCTTCGACTCTATATTGATTATAGGCAGTTGAACAAGGTCACCATCAAGAACAAGTATCCACTTCCAAGGATCGATGACTTGTTTGATCAGCTTCAAAGTGCTATATGCTTCTCCAAGATAGACTTAAGGTCTGGATATCACCAGTTGAGGATCAGAAGTGGTGATGAGCCTAAGATGACATTTCAGACGAGATATGGCCACTATGAGTTTCTGGTAATGTCCTTTGGGTTGACCAATGCTCCAGCAACCTTTATGGACTTAATGAATCGAGTGTTCAAGCCATACTTGGACCAGTTTATAATAGTCTTCATTGACGACATCTTGGTTTATTCCAAGAGTGAAGTTGAGCATGTTATGCATCTAAGAAGGGTGCTTCAGACTTTAAGGGAGCGTAGGTTGTACGCCAAGTTTTTGAAGTGTGAGTTCTAGTTGAGTCAAGTGGATTTTTAGGCTTCGTGGTTTCTAAGGATGGTATACAAGTCAATCCTAAGAAGATAAAAGCTATTACAGAATGGCCAAGGCTGACTACAGTCAGGAAAGTACGGAGTTTCCTAGGTCTAGTGAGCTCCTACAGGAGATTTGTGAAGGACTTCTCTAAAATTGCCGCACCTTTAATAAGGTTGACCCAGAAGAGTGCTAAGTTTGTGTGGACAGACATATGCGAAGAGCACTTCCAGTTATTGAAGGATTTATTGACGTCAGCTCCAATTTTGACTTTGCCCTCTAAAAATGAAGGTTATACGGTGTATTGTGATGCTTCTAAAGTAGGATTAGGTTGCATATTAATGCAAAATGGCCAAGTAATTGCTTATGCTTCAAGGCAGCTGAAGAAGCACAAGAAAATTTATCCTACTCATGACTTGGAGATGGCAGTTGTTGTGTTTACTTTAAAGATATGGAGGCATTACTTGTATGGGGTTACTTATGAGATTTACACCGATCACAAGAGCTTGAAGAATATTTTTCAACAAAGGGACTTGAACTTGAGGCAGAGAAGATGGATGGAACTCCTTAAGGACTATGACTGTTCCATTTTGTACCATTCAGGCAAGGTGAATGTTTTTGTTGATGCTTTGAGTAGGACATCAGCGGGTAGTCTTGCCCACATCATCTTAGATAGGAGGCCTATTGTCAAGGAGATGCATGAATTGATTTATCAAGGGTTGCAGTTGAAAGTTACTAAAAAGTGCCTTTTAGCTCAATTCAGGGTATGATCAGTATACTTGGATCGAGTTAAGGTAGCTCATAATAGAGACCTGCAGTTGTAGAGGATTACATATGAAGTGCAACAAGGGCAGTTAAGAGATTTTGTGATTAATAGAGAAGGTGTGTTGCGTTTGGGTACTAGGATTTATGTGTCGGATGTTGATGAATTAAGGAAAGAAATTATGGAAGAGACACATTTTTATGCTTATAGTATCCATCCAGGTTTTACCAAAATGTATAATGACTTGAAAGATACATATTGGTGGAATGGAATGAAGAAGGATATTGCAGAGTTTGTATCTAGATGCCTAACTTGTCAACAAGTGAAGCTTGAACATCAGATACCTTCGGGATTGTTGCAACCTATGCCAATTCCCAAATGGAAATGGAACATGATAGCTATGGACTTTGTGACTGGATTACCTCGAACTACAGGAGGCTATGATGCTATTTGGGTGATTGTTGATAGGCTAACTAAGTCAGTACACTTTCTACCAGTGAAGAAGACATACTCTACTGATAGATTGGCAAGACTTTATGTCAACAGGATTGTTTGTCTACATGGGGTAACAGTAAGTATAGTGTCGGACAGAGGAGCCATATTCACCTCAGTCTTTTGGTAAGAATTACATAAAGTTTTGGGCACCAGACTGGATTTCAGTACAACCTTCCATCCTCAGATAGATGGTCAGTCAAAGAGGACCATCCAGACATTAGAAGATATATTAAGGATGTGTGTGATGGATTTTGGAGGACAGTAGGATTTGCATTTGCCATTGATTAAGTTTGCCTATAATAATAGCTATCACGCTAGTATTGAAATAGCTCCATATGAGGCACTGTACGGTAGAAAATGCAGATCACCATTATGTTGGGAGATTAGTGAGAGGCAGTTGATAGGTCCAAAGTTGGTACAGGTGACTTCAGAGAAAGTTTCCATCATACAGCAGAGATTGAAGATAGCCGTCAGCAGATATAAGAGCTATGCTGACCCTAGAAGAAAGAATGTATCCTTTATGGTTAGAGACAGGGCGTTCCTGAAAGTGTCTCCAATGAAAGGAGTCATGAGATTTGGTAAGAAGGGTAAGCTAGCTCCTAAATACATTGGACTGTTTGAGATTCATTCAAGAGTGGGTAAAGTGGCGTATAGGTTGGTGTTACCACCAGAATTGTCGAGAATCCATCATGTATTTCATGTGTCTATGTTGAGGAAATACATTCTTGACCTATCTCATGTTCTATAACCTCAAGCCGTAGAGCTTAGTGATGATCTTACCTATGAAGAGTATCCGATGGCGGTTGTGGATCGCCAAATTCGACAGTTGCAAACCAAGGAGATACCGATAGTGAAAGTGTTGTGGAGTAACCATATTGGCGAGGACTGTGCCTGGGAAACTAAAGTTGAGATGTGAGCTTCTTTCCCATATCTCTTTCCTTATTGAGCTTTGTAATAATTCTTTTCTTGAATTCGGGGATGAATTCTTATAAGGAGGGTAGACTATTATGAACCATATCTTTTTTTAAATTAATTTATTTTAATATGAGATATGTAATGTTAATAAATTCAAAAATTTATATTTAAGTTATTCTATTACTTGTGATTATTAATTAACATTTTATGCTAAATTGTATATTGTATGCAAATACGTATTTTAAAAGTTAGTAAGCTTACATTAGGGTTTATAGTATTGTTATTTTGAGAATTTATATTTTCTATAATATTAAATATTGCTTAACTATTTCATAAGTACAATTTATTCTATGTTACCTTTATTATTTTCAAGACTATTATATGTATTCATGTGTGTGTGTGTGTGTGTGTGTATATATATATACATATACATATAAGAACATAACAAAAACAAAAAAATGTAGCACCTTCTTCCTCCCCATGCCTCACCTTTGACCACCACCCTCATTGTGCCTCCCTCACCTCCGACCATCACCCACCATCGCCCCCTCCTTCTTCCTTACCTCCGACCACCAACAGAGTCGCCGGCAGCGCAAAGAGCCGGAGAAGCCGAGAGTTGCCATTGAAACTGGCCAAGCTCCGTCCAGCCACCATTTCATGCCATTTTGGTGTTGTTCTCCTCCTTTTGCACTGGTGAGACCTATTCCCAACTTAGTTTAAGCTTTGATCTTAGTTTGGTTGAGTTTTTTGTTGATTTTTGTTTTGAGCTCTAGGGTTTCAAATTTTTTTTTTAGCTTGATCTAGATTGATTCATGCAAACTCCCTTTACAAATGTGATTCCTAGTAGCTCAATCTACCTCTATTAATTTTTGTATGATTTTTAGAATTTATTTTGATTTTTGTGAATTTTTAAATATTTTTTTATTATTTTATTAATTTTTGTAAATTAATTATTAAAATTATAAATTTGGCATTTTTGATGTTATTATGAGTTAATATTAATTTTAGAATAAATAAAATAATTTTTAAGGATATTATATAATTTTTAGGAATTTTTATAGTTTATGTCAAAATTGAATAATTAGGTTAGAGTTAGATTTTTGTTGGAATATTGGTTTAAATACATGTTTTAATTAATATTAATAATATATATGTTGAGAAAATAATATTTATGCATTTGTATAATTTTTAGGAAATTTTTGAGTAATAATAGTATATTATGTAAATTTTTATATTATAGGGATAAAAACACAATTTTGTGCTAATTATAGCTAAATAATATATTGTAGTTGGTTTTAATAATATTTAAGGAAATAAAAGGATTTTTACAAATTATTTACTATTTTTGACTAATTAACACTAATTTTCAAAAATTATTTTCAAATAATATATTATGTATTATTTTTGAGTATTATGTGAGATTTGGATATTTTGGTATTAAATTATGAATTTGATAGTAAATATATTTATTTTAGAGATTTATTAATATGAGTAATTAATTTTAGGTTATATTTATATTTTGATAATGAAATGTAAGTTTGGTTATTTAATTGTTGAATAATTGATACTTTATATTAGTATATATTTTGGTATATATGTTTATGAAATTTTGTTTTTAAACTTTAATGAGAAATGATTTTCTAAGTTATGGATATTTATATGTAATATATATATTTCTGGCAATTAAATGATTTAATTATTAAATCAAGTTCATTATAAAGAAAATTTAAGTATTTAATTTGATTTAATTTCTATAAAAAATTAAGATGCCAATTTCACATTCTTTTAAAATAAATTTTGTGATGTTTGGTTGAGTTTGTGATCTCAATCGGGGCTAAGTGTAGTTCTGGGAGTCCAATTCGAGTGTGAATATTTGTGAATACTATAAGTGCATTTTTTTTATGCAGGAATGGCTCTACCTACAGTAGAGAGATGTCCGTTTTATAGAGGCGACTCTGCCGAAATTTTGGTATATTTTCTCGTAAAATGTAAAATCTTTCGTAACTTCCTAGCATAAATTAGGGTATTCCCGTCTCGAGTCTTATCCAGTTTTTTCCCGAGTCATTCTAGAGTCTCATAATTTTATTAATTTCCCTTCTTATTCCATAAGTACAATTTTAAAAATAAATATGTTATTTTTTTTTTAGAGTTCCGGAGCGAGAGTTTCTGGATTGAGGCAGATGCATGGTCGTCAGTCATCTCGCTCATTCTGTAAGTTAATGAATTGATCTGTGCGTGTGTTTTCTTTAAAATTTGCATGCGCTTATATTTTCAGTATTGCTTGCATTGTCGAGAATTTTCATTTGCAATGTATTTATTCATTTATTTATTTCAAAATTTGGTAAAATGGGTTATCTAGTGGGTTTCACCAGGACCGTGTGCACATGGTGGAGATTGAGAGGTGGATCCAAAATATGTACGACTTGTGGTTATAAACTGGGACAGGTGCCTCGGTGGAAGCCTCTGTTCTCGGGGACCGACAGTGATGTGAAAAAATTAAAAAATGACTGGGATGGGTACCTCGGTGGATGCCTTAGCCCTCGGAGACCTTCAGTGCCATGTGTTTGGATTAAGTGGATGACTGCGGCTTGGTGCCTCGGTTGATGTCTTTGCTCTCGGGGATCGGCAATTTAGTTAGATTAAGTGGACCCAGTTGACCATTTAGAATTGAATTTAAGGTTCTACCGAGATTTTTCAAAAGCTATATATATGTATATATATTATAAATTATTTTTGCTACATTTATACGATTTAAAAAAAAATTTCAAACCATACAACTCTTTTATTAACTTACTCAGTGAGGTCTGACTTCACTCAATTTAATTTTTTTTTAGGAGTTTGGGACTTTTCTATTTGACCTACTTCCCTTCGCCGTGTAGCATCATCACTAGCTATTCTGCGTAGGTCTACTGAATTATGTTGTGTTTACTTTTATGTACTGCAGTAGAGAAAACTGTTTAACTGAATATTTTATTTGGGTGTATTATGTACTTATGATATTGTATAACTGATGTTTATTTACATTATGTACTACGATGCTATGGTTTAAATTATATTAAGAAAAATCAGTTTGATAATGTGCATTGTAATTTAAATATTTATTGTAAGGTTTCAAAGTTTTTATTTATTTATTTATTTATTTTCGCATTTTCTTTTAAGGCTTACTACGGGATTCGGTAGCTTTATGCTTTTCCATTCCCTAGTGTCGGTCACGTACTCTAGGTTCGGGTCATGACATACATAGTGGACTTAGGGCCCAAAATGGAGATAAAGTCGCCACCCGGATAAAAGTTGGGACACACTGTATAACAACTGAATTCCACAGAGGTTCCCAAAAGCCATCATCAAATATCAGGTTCGAAAACTAGGTATGGACTTTTGGAATGCCCACCCAATCTTGCGGTTAGCCTCTATGTGTGTTTTGTATTTTATTTTCTTTGATTATTAAATTATTTGTTTATTAACATATAAATCGTGAATGATTTCCAATTTTATATTTTATTCAAAGTTTGAACATTAGTCCCTTTTTAGACTTATATCCTAGGCATTTAATCACAAATAAATTGATAAAACAAATAAAAATAATTTACAACCATTCATTCCAAATAAAAGGGAAAGGGATTAAGGATTACAACTTTTGGTATAAATAAATATAAAAATACTAAAATAAACCATACATAAACCAGAAATAAACTAATTAATTATACAAATTTATATTGTAAAAAATGATAAATAAAGCAAACATCTAGTGATTAAAAATCACCAAATAATTCCTGCAACACATACAAGTTAATTCCATACAACAGTAACAATAATATTTATAAATCATCAACACATAATATTCACAAAAATAAATGAACATAAACTCATAAAATGATCCACTAAATAACAAAAAAAGGAAAATAACATAGAAACGATATTGATCAACATAGGAATCACGCATAATTTTAAGATATATAACAAATTAAACATAAAAATCATGTTAAACACGCAAAATACTAATCGAAAATTAAGGCATAAAAGGTAGAGTTTTGTCAGAGGGGCGATGCTTCTTCAAAGAGGTGTAACCTCCTGACCAAGAGACAATGCCTCCTTTGCCTCTTCATGAAAGGGAGATACCTCTGTGAAGAGACATCACCTCTTCAATAGAAGCAGAAACACTCTATATTTCTTAAATCCCAAGAAACGCAATGATCAAGCATGTGAATGAGAAATAAACACAAACATACAAGTACCAACAGTCAATAGTCAATATTCAATATCTCATGTAACCATGCTTCTCTATAACTTCAAATAAGTAATTTAGCTCAAGAAAACACATAAAATAACAATAAATCAAAGCTTTTAATGAAGATAAAATCTTAAAGCTTAAAAATAGAGAGACCCACTGACTTGGACGTGCTTGATGCTCCTAACTAAGCCCTCTAAGCTTGGTTAATGAAAGAGTGGCTTTGAATACAAGTAGGCTCCTTCTTCTTCTCAAGAATCAAGTCCCTTAATCCTCAAAGTCTCCTCCCTTTTTCTTCCTTTGTTTCTTTTTTTTTTCTCTTTCAAGACTTTTCTTTCTAACAATTAGCCAAACCCCTATGTCTTTTTTCACACATTCCCTTTTAAAACTTCTCTTATTTTCTCCTTTTTTAAATTCCCAAAAACCTATTCTCACCCTTTTCCATTGCCTTTTTTCATTCCCTAGGCTCTTTCCTACCTTTTTTCCTTTTCTTTTACATCTAAAAATGACCAAATCTTAGTAGGTGGACTTCCAACCACTACCATTAATGGTATTTAATGTTGTAGAGAGTGGGTGTAATGAGGCAACACCTCTTTGATGAGGCATCGCCTCACCGATGCTTGGGGTGAAGAGGCGACTCTTCACCTCGGCCAGGTCAAGGCCCGTGGGTCAAGAGGCGATGGGCTTAGGCTTTAGCTTAATGTTTGGGCTTGGACATGATTTTTTGTGGGCTTGGCTTAGTGTTTAGGCTTTCAGAGTTGATTTTAGAGAAGTCTCGGGCTCCCCTTACATTCAAAACTCAAACTCTCTCATCATCGGGCTTTCGTTGCGGGTTGATCAAACTAACAGTGTCCACAATTTGCCCTATTGGTAAGAACGTTGAATTTTTTTAAGACAATTTTTTAAAAAAGCAACATGCACATCAAATAATAAAAAGTAAGAACAACGTACCTAACTTGAGAGCTTCGCTCGGGCCGTCAATCTCGGGAATTCAAACCCAAGAGATCGAACTTCATCTTTGAAATGTGACTGTGATCCTCAGATTTTCCTGGCCCAATCAGTCACTCATTAATAATTTTGGCGTGAATCTTAAGCATGGCCCAATCTTCACTTAGTAGAGATAAAAGAGAAATGTAGTTATGATCCTTAAGTTAAGTTAACTTAATCAGCTACTCATTATAAATTTGGCATGAATCTTGAGCATGGCCCATTTTTCACTCAGTAAAAAGAAATGAAACGTAACTGTGTTCCTCGGGTTTTCTTGGCCCCATTAGTTACTTATTATAGTTTGGCATAAATCTTGAGCATGGCCCAGTCTTTACTCAGTAAAAAGAGATGAAACGTAACCATGTTCATTGGGTTTTCTTGGCCCGATCAGTTACTCATTATAGTTTAGTGTAAAACCTGGGTTTTCCTGGCTCGAGAATTACTCAGTAAAAGAAGAATGCACTTCAAGGATTCAAACCCAACTAGATGTTTATTCTTTTGCGCACTTTGGGGATTCAAACCCGACTAAACGCTTGTTCTTTTGCGCACTTTGGGGATTCAAACCCGACTAGACACTTTTTATGCTGTGCACTTTAGGGATTCAAACCCAACCAAACGCTTGTTCTTCTAACTTTACAGTAACTAGATTCCACAGAGGTACCCAGAAGCCGTCTTCAGAAAACAAGTTCGGAAACTGAGTATGAACTTTTGAAATGTCCATCTAACTTTGCGGTTGGCCTCCATTTATGTTTTATATTTTATTATCTTTAATTATTTAATTACTTCTTTATTAACATGAAAATTATAATTATTTCCATTCAATTTCCAAGTTTTACAATTAAATCCAAATTTGCACATTAATTCAATTTCATGCAATTCAAAGGTGATTTGCTACACTTATTATAAATATGCAAAAATATTCATAAAGTGATGACAAAGAAATAAACATACATGCAAAGAAAATGAGGGAGAAAAAAATATCACAATCCAGTTACATGCAATAATAGTAAAATAAACTGAAAGTAAACTGAAAATAAATAAAAAAAGAGGAAACATACTGAAAGAAAATTGCAAATATACTAAAAATAAACCATAAAGAAAGAAAGAAATAAAGGGAAATGGGATTAGACGTCAATTAAACAGAGTTCTTGCACCTATAAGAATGCTACGCTGTGTTAAACAAAGGATTAATCTCCCATAAACAAAATAAATAAACCAATAAAAGGAAAGCGCAAAATTAATTTCATAAAGATGATAACAAATTGAAGAGCTAAACATCTTACAAAATGGAGGGCATACATCAAATGAACTATACATCATAAAGGAACTAAAAAAAGCTAGGAATATTTGGGAATGTACATGAAAAAGGGCATAAATTGATATTCTCTGGCGAAGTGGTGATTGTCGCCCTGTTATAGAGGTGTCACCTCTATGCTAAGGGATGTTTTCTCTTCACTAGAACAATGAAAAGCTACATCTTACTTGATTTTGAAGTAACACAGGGTTCAATGCAGATATATGCAATCTTACACTATCCTTAACAAGTCAGTAACTCACATATTAAGCATATCAAATGAATCTCAACACATATCAAATAGACAAGAAAAACAGTAAAATTTATGCAAGCTTATGACACAAACTTTAAAATAGAGATTCTTACTGCTTTTAACAAATTTGATGCTCCTAATTAAGCCCTTAGAAGCTAGTTAGAGATTATATGTTTTTTTTAATGCAAGAGCTCTTCTTCCTTTCCAAAGAAATAAGCCTTCTCTTTAAGCTAAAATGTCACGACCCAAACCAATGAGTCATGACTAGCGCTAAGGAATGAGAATTTTTTCAAATTCGGAACCCGTAGTAAGCCTTAAAAAATAAAAACACATGTAATAATAATATAAAAGTACACCAGAATTAAAATTTTAATTAATATAAAAGCATTTATTTTTATAACATAATAAAAATATTTTCATACAACATTTAGGTACAAGGTCTCTAACTAGTACAACACACTACTACTACAATAATACTACTACTACAGTGATTACTAAAATATAAGAAAACAATAATTCAATGTTTACAGAAATAAGTCGGGGAGGAAAGAGTCTGGCAAATAATACTACGAGGAATGTCTGATGTAGAAGATCCTGAAAAAAAATATTGAGGGAAGTCAGACTTTACTAAGAGAATTATTATAATATATATACATGCAACTTAAAATTATATACAATCAAGTATCAGTATAATAATATACATATACATGCATTTCATATAAATGCTAAAATCCACTTTTATATAACAATAAATGCATAAAAGTTTATTTTAAGTGAAGGATCGGAGCAAAACCCTAAATGTTTCACATCTTGATCACTAAATCTCACTAGCCCACAGGCTTACTTAGTTCTAAAATATTTATCTTTTTCATTTTTGGACAGTAAACTAGCATCGAGACACTAAGTTAATTAAGCTCCCACAGTCTCACTGTCAGTGTAATTGGCCCCGAGACATTAGGTCAACCGAGCTCCTACAATCACACTACTCTCTCACTGCAATTCTCAATAATCGAATAATCAAGCCTCACATCAAATAATTTCATAATGTTAACACTAGAATCTAACCCACTGGTACGTACATAGTCCTAGTACAGCCTACTAGATAGCATGTTTTACTATTATCCTTCAAATAAATCTTATAATTATTAAAAATAATAAAATGCATAATTTAAACATGATAACATCCATTTTAAAGGAAATATACCAAAAAAATACCGAATATATACCAAATATATACCAAAAGTATACCAAACATATACCAAAAGTATACCAAACATATACATAATCATTTAGTAAAATAAGTCATATTTAAATATATTATAAAAATATGGATGCTTATAATTATGTATCCTACATGCAATGCATATATAAAATAATAACTCATAGTTGTGCGCTCCTCTAAAAGAAATAGATTGGCTTGGTCCGGTAGGTTTCGGTCTTGACGCAACTATAGAAAATAAATAAATAATCATAATATTAGAATTGAACTCCTAATTTTATACTTCTAGGAATTCTAAAGAGTGACTCGATCTAAAACACGACTTAACCAAAAATCAAAACCTCAGGATCGACTAGATGTCACATTTTACGAGAATTCTAACAAAAATTTGACAGAGTCTCCTCTGTAAAATGGACATCTCTCTACTAAAAGTATAGTCAATCTTATAAGCAAACACACTTCAATATATACAAATGCACAACTTCTCGGGTTACACCCCTAAACTACACAATTCGCCCAATTAAGAACCAAAACACACAAAAGTCAATAATTTAAAAATAAATATAAAAATCGATAAAAATACCTCAATACAATTTATTTAAATAACAAAAACATTAAATATAATTTATTTTCAAATTAATTTAATAAAATCTCAAATAGAGTTAAATAATATTAGTAAAAATTACATTTTTCAAATACTCAAAATTATATAGCATAAAGTGCAATTAATTATTTAAATTACACAATTATATAATAAAAATACTTAAAATCCATTTAATCATAAAAATAATAAATAAAATTATTATTCAAATATATATTCAAAAATTATTATTAATTAGCTAAAATTAGTAAATAATTCATAAACATTATTTTAGTACTATTTATTATTCAAAAATTATCCAAAACACACTAATTAACAATAAATTCAATTAAAATACCAAATTTACTAATTTATATTAATTTTTCTAAAAATTAATTTTTTACATAAACTTTCAAAAATTTGTAACTAAAAATCGAAAATCAATCTCACCAAATTTTCTTCATAAACTATCATCCAAATAATTTAAAAAATTTATTAAAAATATAAAAGTTTCCAGCGAGGGTCACCAGAATAGTGACTCGCCAGAAAATCAAAACACCAAAATTTCAATAATTCATAAAAATCAAATAAAAATATTTTTGAGTAGCTCTAGCTTCACACAACAATATTTGCAAAGAAATTAAACATGTTTCAACCAAATTCAAGCTCAAAAAAAATAAAAAACCAAAATATACCTAAACTAAAATTTGAAAATAACTCAATTACCAGACATTCTAAACTGAGTTGAGAATGAGCTTGCTTGGATCGAGAGGAGTTGAAAGAGCCCGGGATCATGAGCTGACACCACCGAAATCATCACCAGCGTTGTGTAGCTACTACTGTGTTCTATTCTTGCCAAAAAAATGGGAAGGGAGGGTTACAGACGGCGGTGGAAGGGAAAGGAAGGGAAGGGAAAATGTGAAGTTGGTGAAGCTTTGTGGTGGCTAGTGGAGGCTCGGGGTGGGGTTGCACAGAACTGGAGAAGAAAAAGAAGAAAAAAAAAAAGAAAAAAAAGGAAAAAGAAAAAAAAAGGGAGAGAGAAACTTGAAAAAAATTTTATGTTTTGATTTTTTTTATTTAATTAGGAAATGACAAAATGCCACATCACATATAATAATAATAACAATAATAATAATAATAATAATAAAGTCATTACTTTTAAATTAAATCCACCACCTATATTAAAATATTTAAAATAAAATAATTTAATACTACTGACAAATAATAACAATAATAATATTAATAGATAAATAAATAATAATATACAACACTAAAATTAAATTACACACAAAACAATTATAATATATAAAAATTTAAAATATTTATTAATACTGCAAATTTCAAAATTAATTTAATAATTTAAAATATCGGATCATAACATAAAATCTCCCTTTTCCTTCCTCTTTCTCTCTGTTTTCCTTGCTAATCTCAGCTCTTCGTAATAGCCACTAATTACCAACAATTACTAACCCCTTTCCCTTCTTTCTCTTTTCTTTTCATACTTCCCAAGCCTAATCACTACTCTCATTCTCTTCATCATTATCAACTTTTTAGCTCACAAATTTTTCTCAAAAAATAACTATTCTTATTGTAATTATAGAGCAAGAACATGTGGGGCCCAACAACTTACTCTCCTTGAAAAATTTCATTTAATGCAATAGTAAGTGGCATGGAGAGGAGGCGTCACCTTACTATCATGACAATGAGGCGTTGCCATTATGATCTTGCCTCTTGGCCAAAAGGGCTAGGATTGTGCTTAGGCTTTATAGGGGTTTGGGCTAGGTATATTGGTTCTGGTTTTCATGATCCATTATGAGTTTAAAAAGAGGTTTGGGCTTGACTATTAGGTTTAAACCCATTCTAAAGAAGGTTTCAGATTCTTTTGCATTCGAAGAAGTCGATTTTCTTTATCACCGGGCTTTCATTGCATGCCAATTAAACTGAGTGTCTTCACAAATTATATACTTTTCCTATTTTCATCAAATTTATTAATTTTGATTTTAATTATTTACTTATTAAATTTAATATAATAAGACTTATAAAATTATATTATCTAATTTAATTTATACTAGATAAAATATAAGTAGACCCAATTAAAATAGAAATTATATAATTGAAACAAAATTATCACTAAAATTCTTATTAATTTAATTTTGTTAGAGATAAAATAAAAATTAAAATAATTAATATAGAAAATATACTTTCAATTAAATTAGAATTATATGTTAATTAATTTCATGTTTATTAAAGATAAAATAGAAATTAACCTAATTAGAATCGGAAATGTACTTTCAATTAAATTAGAACTATATTTTGATTAATTTAATTCAATTTTTTTGGAGATAAAATAGAAGTTAACCTAATTAAAATAGAAAATATATTTTCAATTAAATTATAATTTTATTTTAGTTCATTTAATTTTAATAGAGATAAATTAGAAGTTAATCTAATTAAAATAAGAAATAAATTTTTTGCCAAATTAAAATTATATTTTAATTAATTTGATTTTACTTTTATTAGTAAATAATGAAATTATGTAATTTTTATATAATAATGAGTGAAATTTTTTGCATAATTTTGTTTGTCCCCCTCCCTCCTCTTCTCATATATTTATATATACTAGTAAACAATCACGTGTTTTACATGTAAATAAAAAAATTTATTTAACTCACGAGTTTAAATTTTACATATGTTATTGAATAATATTTTTTAAAAAAACAATTATTGAATAATATATTAAGAATAGATATAAAATTTTCAATTAGAATTAGATATTTGATATTAAATTGCGGCATGATGATAAAACACTTTCTATAATGTTTTAAAAGTTAGAATTATAAATAAACACAATAGGAGTTGGTTTTATAGCTCATATCATGGCAATTAATTGACAACTTATAAATGTTTTTTTAAGCTGCAAATTTCATCTTAAACAAAGCCTTAAAGGCAAGGTTATATATATATATATATATACATATAATGTGTGACCGTTTTGCTTTTGATAACCTGCGCAACTTTTGACTGCCTGGCTGAGCTCCATATTCCAATCCATATAATGTAAGCTTCTTTTTCTGAACTCTTGTTCCAAAAACAAAAGCAAGCAGCAGAATCAACTCAATCCATCACTTTTGTAAAGTACACGCCTCTCATTAAAGAACAGGATCAACGAGACCATGGTTAAAGAACTAAGACATGAAGTTAGCAAATTCAGTCGTACATGAAGTAAGAATAAAGGGTAAGTTGCTGTTATTTTACCGCTGCGATCTGATCCAGTGGTCATATCTTTTGGAGGCATGTTGCAAGGCACAGGATGGATCCATTCCTCCTCCATTTCATGCAGTGAAAACTTCTTTTTCCCTATTAACCTTACTAACAATACTAACTTTTATAAACTGAAAAAAAAATTTCTTTAACATACGAAATATAAATCTTTTTTGTCACATTACAATTTGGAAAAGAGGTCGAAAATTTCAGGTTCGAGACTTTCTTTATACTCACAATGGCTTCACTTTTACGCCAAATTTAAGGGGGCAACATATAAAAATATAAAGACTATGATACACGTTATGAATAACAATGTGGGGAGAAAGAAAAAATATTCCGACAATATAAATAATATATATTAATTCAAAGATTATAAATAAAATAATTCATCCATTCTTTTTTAATTATTATTTTATGTTGAATTTTTTATTCCAATTTATTTGATATTTTTAATTATTAATGCATTTTAACTACCTTTTTTCCTATCATACCCTTATTTATATATACACTACTTTTAGGAATATACAAAACTAATAATTGATTGAGAGAATTATTATAAGAGTAATATACTATTTGACACATATATTAATTATTTTTTTAATCTATATGTATAATTTTTAAACGATAATTAAAAAGAAATAGAGAGAGTACTGTATTTCAATTATATTAACCATTTTATTTTAAATTTGTGTAATTTCAAATATATTTTACAATAAATTTTTTTTTTATGAGTGATACTTATAGATTCAAGAAACTTAATGTAAGTCTATATATAAATTTTAAAAAATTTTGAATTACAATCAAATTCAAATTCCAATATACATAACATAAGCATATTTATTACAGGGACAAGTAGTTACTGCAACATTTTTTTGAATCTGCTTTTCCAGTTTCCTTGCATATGTTTATGTTATAGTATTGATACTTTGGTCACATACACAAGGCATTCCCTGTTCTTCTCAACTTGACTTCTTCACATTATTCTTACCAGAACACTTTCCTATCCCCATCTCTATAAACAAGAAAACACCCAACAAACAGCTGAGTTACCAAATGAAACTGATGGACGAAATTACAGTAGTTCTCAAAAGATTTGGTGATGACCAGAGCACCCTTTTGGACCAGTTCGAAAGACTCTCATTTGAAGTGCAGCTCAACCAAGCCATACTCGGACGTAGTTTGTCTGAACCTGGTGGAGTGGCGGGTAGGTATCATTTTCCACCACCGTTAAATGGGGAGGCACCACCACCAGCATTGATGAAAAAGCAGGTAAAACAAGGGCGGCGTGGTGGTGGGTCAGGTTTTCATAAGGTATTGAAGAAGCTTTTGAAGCCTATTTTTGTTCGCAATGGCTCCAAGGGACGTAAAGCTGCTGCTGCTGATCATACTGTCAGTAGGGAAGCTCCTTATCCTAAAAATTCTAAATTATGGAAATTTAGTAGATCACTTAGGCTTTGAATGTTCTAATTATTTTTCAAGTTTTTTTAATATTATATAAGAAAAATCATCATCGATCAGAGTGCTTTCTGGAGGTATCAATTTTAGTGTTTAAAAAAAAAACAACACTTAAAGATCTACATTATCTTAATTTTTGCTTTCTACTTTAGTTTTGTTTTGGGTGATCAACCACTTTATGCATACATCTTGTGATATCATTACTGCTCCAAAAGGAAATAATTAATCAGTTTATGTGTGTGAAAATTTCATCAATTGGTGGAGAATGATATATATGCTTGTGCAATGAGTACTGTAATTAGTTATTATGAATAAACAAAAATAATCAGAACCATTAGCTAGTAGCCTGTGACAAAACAGAGCCCAATTTTTCCTATAAAATTTTGGAAAAAATGCTTATAAAATATTCATTTTTTTCAATTATTTTTACACCAATCTGAAACCCAATTTCAGGAAAGGATCAATCTCTATTATTATTATTATTATTATTATTATTATTGAATATTTTCAGTTTTAAGGATTGAAATATTTTTTAAAAGCAAAATAATAAAATTATAATAGTAGTATAGTGCAGAGAGCACAAAAAAGAGTTTTTGCCTTCTACTTATAGCCATCTCAAGCCATATGTCTATCTCGCTCTCAAAAAATGCTGATGCCTTCCCCATATGCTCAACTTCCCCAAGTTCTTCTTCAATCTTCTTCACTTGGTGGCAATACCTCTGTATTGTTCAGCAACACTTGCAATGGAAACTACAGCAAATTCCCAGGTAGCAAGCTCGTGTTCCTTCCAAAATTGTCACTGTCGCCATCAAACCCTCCTCTCAAAAACAAAGCTTTACCATACCCAAAAGACCTGTCCTATTTAATTCACAAGAAAGGTATGAGCTTGGTTGAGGAGAATTATGATGGCCTACCCATTAAAGAAGAACAGCTAGAAAACATGGATTCTGATGAGAAAACTAGTAGAATTCGGGTGCATAACTTCTTGGATGCTATTCGGGCATTATCCATTAAAGGGACAGCTGAAATTCTCAAGATTTTTAAAAAAGATGGCGGAATTTGGAGCGTGTCTGGTTGCAATGATCTTCTCATGGCCCTAGTCATGGCAAATGAGCTTGATCTTGCATTGGATATGTATTCTACTATGTACACTCTTCGACTAGTCCCAGATTCTTGGACATTTTCGATTGTTATCAGGTGCCATTGTAAGAGAAATGATGTTGATGAGGCTAAAAGGGTTCTTGAGCACATGTTAGAAAATGGGCTGAGTCCTAATGTGGTAACATTCACCGCAGTGATCGGTTCATTTTGTAAAAAGGGTAGATTACAGAAAGCTTATGAAATCTTTGAATTAATGGGAAATTTTGGTTGTGAACCAAATGTGCAAACGTACAATTGCTTGTTGAAGGGATTGTGTTATGTGGGGAAGGTAGAGGAAGCATTTGAGCTGATGGAAGATATCAAGAAATCAACTATAGAACCAGATATTTATACATACACAGCTATGATGGATGGTTTTTGTAAAGTAGGCAGATCAGATGAGGCAATGGAGTTGCTTAATGAAGCTATAGATATGGGTTTGACACCAAATGTTGTTACTTTCAACACTCTGTTTGTTGGGTACAGTAAAGAAGGGAGACCGCTAAAAGGAATTGGTGTGTTGAAGAAAATGAAACAGAGGAATTGTATGCCTGATTATATTAGCTATAGAACATTGCTACATGGATTGTTGTTATGGGGGAAAATCAGAACAGCGCTTCAAGTTTATAAAGAAATGATAAGGAATGGTTTTGAGGTTGATGAGAGGCTGATGAACAGTTTGTTGAGAGGCTTGTGCAGAAAATTCTTGAAAGATAATGAATTATTGGAAGTTGCATACCAAGTGTTTGAGAAAATGAAGGAAAGAGCATATGCTATTGACCATAGCACATACGGGCTAGTGATCCAAGCTTTTTCAATGGGAAAGAAAGTTGATGATGCCTTATCCAATTTGCACCAGATGATTAGATTTGGATATATTCCAAGAATAATCACCATAAACAGTGTAATTCGAGCATTTTGCACCGAGGGAAAAGTTTACAAGGCATTCTCAATCTTAATTCTCATGTTTGAAACAAGTAGAGTCCCAAGTATTACATCCTACGATCTTATCATACGTGAGTTGAATAGACAAGGAGAGTTTTTGGTGGCTTGTAATGTTTATGGGGCAGCACTGGTTCGAGGTGCATTTCCCAACCAGAAGCCCCGACAATAAGAAAATGTTCAGTTTCAATTGTTACTGTATAGATTGTTGATTTTACAGGAATGACTAATGGTATTTCTCGTTGTCTTTGCTGTTAAAACTTGAAAGTAGAAACATTCAAGAAAGATAATTGCAATAGAGCGTAGAGCCTGTCTATCCATGTAGAATTCCTTCTTGCAGTGCGAGGAAAGATAAAACTAGCATCTCTTCCTACCATAAAAAGAATCAGAGCCTGCGAACAAAATTTCCAAGATGGATTCATGCTTAGTTAATTTTCCTACTAGCATAAGAAACTATGATTGGACATTCTGCTGCTATCTGACTCTGCTGCACAAAAGAAGAACTCTGAACTGGAACTTATGCCCTACTCATATATTGACCAGTTCTCGTGTCCACCAAGATTTCATCACCAGCATTAATGAACAGTGGAGCATTAAGCGTAGCCCCTGTGTCCAGAGTAACTGGTTTTGTTCCACCTGCCACACAAATTTGTTTCTCTATGAGTAAAGCCAAAAGAGGGGGGAAAAAACAAAAAAACAAATTGTATTATGTAACTGATAAATATATCCGAAAAATTCTGTATAGGTTCCATGTGTATTCACATACACCACAAAATCACATAATGAGTGGCAAGAAGAGCATAGTCCAAAGCTTTTGCTCGTTTATTTTCACCACTCTTTGTTAAATGAATTCCATGAAGGCAAATTGATGACTTTGTAAAAGTTCCATTGGTATGCAGTACAAGATGAAGTTTATTACGGTTGGAAACTTAGGGTATACACAATCCAAGATGGTTCAGTTTGTTTTTCCATCTAAACCCTGTTTGTGATAATAATAGTGTAGCGAGTTTTTCTGGTTTTCTAATTTGCTCTTTAAAGCATTGTTTTCAAACCAGGGCAAACAATTAAGACCCTATGAACTATGAATCAATAAGCATTTGCATCTAGAAAATCCACTTACTGATAACTACATGAATCTCCATGAACAAAGGCAGATAGCCTTACCTTGAGCAGTATCACCTTTGACACCAGGATCAGCTTGAACTACAGTCAGCTGTACTGTGATTGGAAGTTCAAAATCAATAACCTGCCAGCATATGAGCAAACTGAATTTTAACCATGCAAATGGTATTTCTGGCCAATGAATGCAGCCATGTACCACTAGTATTTATATCAAATGTGAATTCAAATAGTATAACTCAATTGCAACAGTATTCAGTTTTCATCAGATTTTGTTGGAATGAGGAGAGCCATAGCAAGCATTACTCTAGAGAAAAAGTAAGTATCAAAATCACAAAGTTCAAAATTTTCCTTGGAAAACTGTCTTGAAAGCTCTTAAATACAATAATGCCTTTTCAATGAAATGTATAACAATCTCTTAGTTGAAAGAAATTGAGAAGCACCTTTCCATTCCAAAATAGCAAGTTGCAGTCCAAACCCTCTTTCAGAAACTTTGACTTATCACCAACATCTTTGTCATTGAGACGATATTCTTCAAAAGTATTCTATAATGAGTCAAATAAAAATACAAGAAGAAAAGACTTGAGAAAAGTTGGTGCAATACACATTACCTAGGACCAATTAGTACTACAAATCCTAGAGAAGGATGATGGAAATAGAAGATTGCAAAAATCTGTGGTATGCAAACTATAGGGTAAAGAGGTCGAGCAATACCAGGTCCATAAAGACATATTGGGCACCATCTTTGTATGTGAATTGCTTTGTCTCCTTGAACACATTTGCCTCGTCAATCTGAAGAGACAATAGAAAAAAATAGTTGAGAAAAATGTGAAAAAGCATCTTCCAACATGAGAATTATCCCTGCCCACATAATCTTTGATAAAGTCAAATAAATAAAGAGATGAAGTCTGTGCAAGCTACATGCTGAGACTGGATAATTATATTGTTGAAAATGATATGAACATTATATACGGTTGCCACAGAATTTGGAACCCCTTGTTGGAAATCTTAGAAATCACAAAAGAAGCCACTACTAGTTCCTTTATAGTTCAACATCAACAAAGCAACTGTTGTGTATGGCATAGTAAGTGGATAGATGTTGGAGCGGAGTGTAGAGATGAAGTGCAAGCAAGGAGCAGAGCGACAACATCCATCCTTTGGGGGAGTTTCTCGGTTATTTGTGAGGTTATGGTTTAAGTGGGTTGGGGGTGCGGGGGGCAACGCCTCCGCGGTATGGTACAGGGGTGATTTAGTAAAATAAGTACCATACATCTTTTATACATATATATTGTGTATTTACAACCCTAACTGTATGCAGTTTTAATTAATAAAAAAAGGCTCCAGCCGCTTTGCTGCCGAGGACATAGGTACATTGCCAAACCTTATTAAATCTTTATGTCATCTTTACTCTTATTTATTTTTGCGCAACAACAACCTTTAAATATATATTTAGACTTCAGGCAAAAGGAAACACAAATTTCCAAATAAATCTTCCAGGCCCTTGGAAAAGTAGAATTTTGTCTCATAAATTTTAGATTTATCTTCTCATATTAT
Source organism: Mallotus nudiflorus (assembly GCA_947683625.1). NCBI lineage: Eukaryota > Viridiplantae > Streptophyta > Magnoliopsida > Malpighiales > Euphorbiaceae > Mallotus > Mallotus nudiflorus. The sequence goes on from CANTUR010000239.1 coordinate 1,626,427, forward strand.
TGGTCTATAATTATAGATGAAATTCAGGCTTCTAAACACCATAAAATGGCAGCTAATAATTTGCTGTCACAGAGTTCTGCAGGCAATTGTTTGATAATTGATAGATTATTCACAAAAGAACCATTTATAAATACATAAAAACACACACATATTTTGAACAATTGCTACCTAGTACTGATTGAACTGATATGTGTAGGAAAAAAGAATACCAGAATAACAGTTTACAGCAGATGATAAAACTCAAACATATCATAGATGCATCAAAGAATCAACTTATTAAAAGCCAACTGCACTAAAAATTCAGCTAAATTGTGGTGAGTTAACTACGAGATCAACAAGCTAAATCACTGTCTTATCAGAAATCCATGCACCTTTACAAGTCTATTACCAGTTACATTTAATTAATAAATACCATTTAATCGTAAGTTGTGAAAATCAAACAAAAATGAGCAAATACAACTTAAGATCTAGGAACACCCTGTAAGGTGAGAAATGAACTGGCACATGGAATACATTAGTAGAACCATTTTGAGGTTCAAGAAAAATTACCCCAGTTCCAGCTCGGAAAGTTTTCTCAACAGTGTTTCCTGTTATATAATTGCGCATTTTTGTCCTGACAAATGCTGCCCCCTTTCCAGGTTTCACATGAAGAAATTCTACTCAAGGCAAATAAACACCACCAAAATTATAAGATTCAAAGCAGCATGGATACATGCATATGGACCCATACCTGAGGTAATATATGGGAAGCACTATGCACAGGAGGCTGCAGTTGGTAATGGAAATTGAGAACTACGTTTGGTACGCTTTGAAATTAGGAAAAGAATATTTCTACAAATACAGTTTTTTTTTTTTCTCATTTCATCTTTCCAAGGCCTAGTAAACATGCTCCTTGCGCATTGGATTGCAGTACATGGGAAAATGCGGATAATGATAAAAACCCACCAAATAAAATTGTACTAGAAAAAACAAAGGAGAAGAGAAGCTAAAAAAAAAATTACCTAAAACACGCCAAGGAGCACCATCGACTTCAATGTTGGTACCCACTTTGATATCATTACTAGACAATGCATAAATTCCTGAAACAACAATAACAATCGCAATTAGCAACGCCCAGAAGATAAAACTTGAAAAAGACGAGAAAAATAAAATGGAGAGTTTGAGAGAGAGTACTGGAAAAATTGGGACGCCAAGGTGTTTTGGGGAAAATCCTCACAGAAAGAAGTGACCTTCTGGAAGAGAATGGCAATGATGATGATGCTGATGACGATGACGATGACGACGACGACGATGATAGTGAAGTTGCGAAGATAGAATAAGCATAAGAAGAAGAAGAGACACTGAATGTTGGAGTTCTGGCCATGGTTGATTGATTAGGAAGATAGAAAATTGCAGAAAATGGACAGTGAAAGTTTATTTTATTTTATTTCAGTGTCTTCCTTCCCTCTTCCCATTTCTCAAATGTGGAGTGATGAAGAGCTGCAAATAGATAAGGATGTTATGGAACTAAGATTGGGCTACCACTGTCCCAGAACATAAAACAGGGCCTCCTCTAATCTCAATCCTTCAAGAGCAAATTACATTTTTCTTTCGGAAAATTTTATCTAATATTTACTTTTTTTCCTCTTATTTGAAAATTAAATTTTTTTATTCTTCAGTTTTCATCCCTTAAACAATTTTTTAATCTTTTCGATAAAATTCCACTAAATCTCTTATATTAAAAAACACTTAAATTCTTCTATTTTATAAAAACCTACAATCCAATCCCTCTATTTTATAAAAAATATACAATTTAATCTTCTATTTTAATAAAATTAAACAACTTAATTAAATATAAGTAATTATTTTTCTAACACTTACACATATTTCTACATTTTATAGTTAAAAATTAGGTTATAATTTTAATGAATTCATTAATTTGCTTGATTTCACTTTAAAAATCAAGTTATTCAACTTGGTAGTATTTAAAAATAAAAGTAATTAAACTAAGTGCAAAAAAGTCAATATAAAATAAAATTGATGAAATTTAGTGTTTAATTTTTTTTATTTAATATATTGATTGAATTATATATAGGTGTTAAAAATTTAATTGATATTGAAATTTAAAATTTAAAATAATTAAAAATTTGAATAAATGAACTAAACTGTTTTATTTTTATAAAATCTAAGGATTTAAAATTTTTTTAATATAAGAGATTCATTGAAATCCTATAAAAAAGAATTAAAATGCTGATAGAACGAAAATTAACAGGTAAAAAAAATGCAATTTTCAAATAAAAAAGGTAAAAATGTGAATTAGGTAAATTTTTAGAGAGAGAAACGTAATGCACCCATGTTTTCATTATAGTGTTGTTCACTTCTAAATTTTAGCTTTATTTTGTAGAGTCATATAGTTTTGGCCTTTTTTGAACAACAATTTTTTGGAGGTTAGAGGTGGAAGCCATATTCCAACCTTCAATTTTTGTAAAGTGTCAAAATTTTGTGACTGGATGGTAGACTATCCATCATAGGTGGGCTTGACATATAATTTTAGCCTTTTGAGGACTAATAATAGAGTATATCTTATTAAATTCATTAATATCTACATTATATATATAAAAGTATGAATAAAAAAACATTTTATATAATGAGATAAATAGTTTTGTTTTATTTTTAAACATTTTACAACTAACGAAAATGATTTGAGTTTGTATTTTAAAATTTAAAATTTTATAATGAGAAGTTATATAAATTTAATCTAAAATAAAATAATTTATATTATCTTTATTATCAAATTTAAATAAAATATATAAATTATAAAATTATCATTATAAGATCCATATATAACTATTTAGAAAAATCATACTAAAATATTACTTTTTTTTATATTTTTCAAATCCATATTAAATAATTATAAATATTATAAATGATAAAAAATAAATAAATATATATAAATTATGACTAATCTTTCGTATTTAAGTTTATCTTGGTATTTAAATTTTTTATTCATCTTATACTCTTCATTTAAACTTAGGGGTGTAATCGAGTCAAGCTGCTTGCGAATAACTTAGTGTTCAACTTAATAAAAGTTCATTCGAGCCCGTTTAATAAACAAGTCGAGCTCAAGCTATATAAAGCTGAACTTGTGAAGCTCGCGATCAAGTTCAAATACAAGAGCGTGAGCTAACGTGTAATTTTGATATTTAGTAATTTAATTTTAGATATATAATATATAAATTTGTATTATAAAAAATATTATTATAATAAAATCATAATTTTTATTAAATATATTATAATTTATTTAATAAATAATTTATTTTTAATTTTTTTAATATATAATTTTAACTTATAGTTTGTATTTTTAAAATTTTTTTAAGCTCATTTAAGCTTATAAACAACTCGTGAACACCAAGTAAGATAGCGAGTTCGACTCGAATTTAGTTTGTTTATAAACGAATCAATCCCAAACCAACTAAAACTTAGCTTGGCTTAACTCAATTATATCTCTATTTGAATATATAGATTTTGCTTTGATGGGAAATAAAAAATAATAACATGGATTATCAATTAGTGAAACTTAGAAAAAAGGTGAATTTTTTGGACAAAAAATTAAATGTTTATATTTATATTATCTATAAATTTATACAATATATGAGGTAATTTTTTTAAATAAAAATAGATTTTTAATGAATTTTTTAAATTTTAAATTTGTAAATAATTAGTAAAGTAATTTAATTTATAAACAGATTTTATATCTAAACATGTTAAATATACAAGTAACTAATAAAATGATTGAGTTACAAAATTTTAATTTTGTAAATATTAAAAATTTATTTATGAATTACTTTTCTTTTATTAATATTATTTAGTTATAAAATAAAAAAATTAGTTAATAAGTATTACCCAGTTTAATTTTAAATGAAACATAATAATAGAAATCTAAATTTTTGTATTTTTACATTTAGTTTTTTTTTTTTAAATTTTGCTATTACTCAGTATTGTTTCCATTTTGTAGTAGGCTAAACAATTTTAATATGCGTATGTGTAATCTACTTATATATCATTGGAAACTTAACATTTGAAAACATTTAATAAATAATTATAAAATTCACTCTACATATTAAAATTGAAAACTTTTAATGTATATTTAATTTCTATTTTCCATTTATAAATGCAATATTACAACTCACAAATAATTAAGAAAAAAAATTTGTTATTTCATATTTCATATTTATTTTATTGTTCTTATTTTAATTTGTTTTCATTGTGATTAATAATGAATATATATTTGTATTGTATAATAATGGAAGCAAAAAAAATTATAAAATAAAGATTTTATTTTTTTCACAATTATTTATGTTTACTTTTCTTATTTATTTAATTATTTTATATTATTATTATTTTTTTAATTACTTCTTAACTTATTTATATTATAAATATATTTATTTAATAATAATATAAGTTACGTGCAACGCACAGAAAAAAAAATTTAATAGGGTAAAAATTAATTCCTATTAAATAATTAGATTCAGATTTTATAATTTATAATGCTTTTGAAAAAATTACTATTGGATTTTTTTTTCTGACTTCATTGATAAATTTTAAGCACTACTTAATTGCAAAGTTTTTTAAATTAAAATTTAGTGCTACTATCTTGACAAATTAATTTTGATTTAGCATGCAAGCTTGTTAGAGATTTTTTTTTTTCAAAGAAATATCTGATTTTTATTTAAATGATGTGGATTTTTAAATTTATTTACTATAATTTGTTTAAATTCTAATGAAATTTGCAAACTAAATACACTTTGAATAAAGTAAAAGGAAAGTAATATATATTATTTATGGAGTTGCAAAAAATAATTAAAAGTTTAAAGGAAGTGTTTTTAAATTTGAAATAAACAATACTATAAATGAAAACTTGCCAAAGAACAAAAAAACTGACGAAATGACTGTGATGTGCGGTCAAGGTGTTGCGATGTTGATTGTTTGCTGGTTGTTGAAGTGTCTTGATGCTATCCTTCTCTTACTTTTATACGCAAAATTCATTAGCTTTACTCAATTAATATCAGTTAATCATTAATCTTCAATTTCTTATTGTTAATCTTGTTATTTGCACCCCAGCTTCTTCTTCAGCTACTCAACTAAAACGCCTGTATATTTTATCTCAACTTCTTAATTTATATTCCATTTGTTCCATTTCAATTTTAGTTTAAAAAAATAGAATTTTTTTCATTCCAAATAACATTTTTAGATTATTAATAAAAAATAAATTATTATTTTTAACTTTATCCATATATTAATTTTAGAATAACTCTTTTAGTAATTGATAAATGAGCTTGATTGAAATACCTGTAGTGCATACTAATTTTTAGTTTTTCTAAAAAAGGTAATATAGTAATTTATACTTAGATCTGTTTAATTTAGTTGTTTATAACGGTTGCTGGTAGCGAATATATGTTAGCTGATAAATATGAAGTGTTTGGTAAAATTTTGTTAGTTGTTGCTGTTTGTATATCAAATAACCATTAAGTGTATAATTTATTTGTAAATATAATTTCATACACTTTTGATAATATTTTTTAATTATGCAAATTATTTAAAAATATATATAGTAATAAATAATAATTTATTATCTTTAATTTATATTTTAAATGAAGTTATTTATTATTAATTATTTTTTAATTAGGGTAAAATAGTCTACATAAAAAATAACTATAAATCAACTATCATCTAATGGGAGAAAGCTCTAAAATAGAACTTATCATATCAGCAACTGTTTTGAATGAAATCAACTATCAGTTGCTAATTTTAGAATTTTATTAAAAGTATGTTTAGTTTAACTGTTTATAGTAGCTAATAGTGATAAATATAAAGTATTTGATAAAATTTTATTAGTTGTTGTTGTTTGAATGTTAAATGACCATTAATGATATAATTTATTTGTAAATATAATTTCATATACTTTTGTAATATTTTTTAGTTATGCAAATTATTTTAAAATATACATATTATAATGTATTGTCTTTAATTTATATATTATTCAAATAATTAATATAAATTATTTTAAAATATAAATATTGTTGTATAATTTTTTAAAATAATTATAGATATAAATATAATATTATTTAATTGTAATTTACAATAATATTTATTTAATTATGAACTATAAAAAATTAATTATATACAATTAATTTTAATTTAAATGAAGTTATTTGTTTATTTTTTAATAAGGTAAAATAGTTTAAATATAAAATAAATATAAATCAACTATCAACTGAGTAAAAAAAACTCAAAAATAGAGATTTTTGAATTATAAACTATTTTGAATAAAATCAGCTATCAATTGTTAATTTTGGTGTTTTACCAAATATCTAAATTACACCTAATTAAGAAAAGACTTTTATCAGTTACCCTAATAAGCTAAATCAAATGTCCCTTAAACACTTCAATTGTAGTTAATTGAAGAAAAATCTCTCTCAATTGCATCTAAAAGTTAATCTAAATGCTCCCTTTAATCTTTATTATATTACTTTAATAGAAAATTAGAATGGAATGAAGGGAGAGAATAGTAAATTTAGCATCATTTTTCTTCCTTAGAGCTCTTTAGAAAAGTTCCAAAAACTTCACGTATATTTTCCCTCAAAACTCTCTTTGAGAATTGGATTTTGATATTAATTTTTTTATTGGCCATTACTTAGCCTAAATTTGGAATTGGTACAAACAAAACTTGATTTCGTCTTATTTACTCCTAGATTTCAAACATAATTTAACAAGATATTGAACATATTTAAGTCTAATTTTTTTACTTGTAATTTAATGTTAAATAAATTTGACTCAGCCAAATAAATTCAATTACAGTTGGATATACTTCATTAGTGTAAATATATTGAAATATAAAAAATGAAAAAATAGTAAAATTCAGTTAGACTCTTAAACATTTCAGGTTAAATAAAATCGACAATAATTTTAAGCAGCTCAAATTTAAACTACACTTTTTGAAATTTTGTTTGTATTTTTTCTTGTCCTTCTACAATTTATTATGTTCTTATCAAGCATTTTCCAAAATTAGGATCTTCGTTAACAGCTCTATAGCCAACAACGGCTTTTGCTCTTTTATTTCTCTTTAGTTTTATGTAGTTTTTTATTTCAAAATAAATCTTTATCTGCCATTATTAGCTCTTATTTACCTTTTTTTTATTTTTTTTAATAAATCTAGCTTTGTATGCAGCTCTATTTTCTATTATCTATTTCATGATTTTTTAATCTTTTTATGGATCTATTATATTAGAATAAAAAATAAAACAGTTGTCAATTTGGAGTGAATACAATAATAAAATAACACATGAAAAATGAGATAATAAAATAGTGAATGATTAATATTTTTTATTAAAAATAAATTTATTAATCATTCAAATACATATACTACCCATACTCTCAAACTCAATTTTTACTCTACACCATTTTTCTACAACCTCTCATACTAGTACCATTCAACTCACACCCAACACAATTTATAACACAAAGAGTAATAATTATTCTGTTCAAATTCATTGCATCCATACAAGTTGGCCAATTTATTTTGACTTTTGCAAGTTGGTAATCTTGCTTACTCATTAAGTACAAAATCTTCTTCAACAAGTTATCCATATAAGTTGCATAACAAGCGGTGATGCAAATTTTTACAAATTGTCCAAAAATCTTTTAAAGATTTAGTGAAATCTTCCAAAAGATTTTGGTGGGCTTGGACAATTGATTTGTGCACAACAAAATATTAAGGCTTTATATTAGTAATGACTTTAGCACTCTCTCTCATTACTAATATTCTAATCTTCTTCCTTAAAGTTATGCCGAGTTATTTTTTAAATTTTTCTAATTTTTCGTTAACCTTAGCAAAAATGTTTGTCAATCGTTCTTTTGTCTTCACCTGAATCACCACGATCTCCCTTGTTAAAGCCTTTTCCGGAATAAAATGATATTGTACCTTCACATGCTTTGTTCTAGTAGGAAATATTAGGTCTCGACTAAACAAATAGCTAGTTGATTATCACAGTATAACAGTATCGAATAATCAATTGGTTGGTGTAAATTCTCCAACAACTATACTAACCAGCTATCACGACCCAAACCAAGAGTCATGACCTGCGTTAAGGAATGAGAATTCTTTTGAATCTGGAACCCATAGCAAGCCTTAAAAATAAAAGCACATGCAGTAACTAAATAAAAAGTACGACTGAGTTAAAATTTTTCAAATTATATATATAAATATAAATACTCAATATCCTTTCATTAATAAAAGATGTTCATACAATATACTGGATACAAAGTATCATGAATAAAACAATACTCTTTTGATACTTTAACACTACTACTACAATTTCTAGAATACAAATCAGAGTTTAAATATAAATTTTACATAATCTAGCTAAGGCAGAAGAACATCGGCGAAAAACTCTACTACTAAGGTTTGACAATATAAGATCTCCTGAAAAAAATAATTAAGGAGGTCAAACCTCACTGAATGAATTATTATAATATATATACATGCAATCTAAACCATAAACAGTTGGACATTCTTATATATATACATATACACGCATTTCACACAAATGACAAACTCTGCTTTTATATATATAATAAATGCAAAAAACGTTTATTTTAATAATTGAAGGAATCGCAACCTCAATCAATAATAACTCTTTAGTCATACAGGCTCACTTAATTCCAAATTAATTCATTTATTCCATTATGGATAGTAGACTGGCCCTGAGACATTAAGTCAACCAAGTTCCAACAGTCTCACTGTCAATATGATTGGCCCCAAGACACTAGGTCAACCAAGCTCCCGCAATCACACTACTCAATCACATCAATTTCAATAAATAATCAATCAAATGTCACCTCAAATAAGTTAGTAAATCAACCTTAAAATTTATCTCACCGGTATGTACTCGGTCATAGTGTTGCTCACTAGGTAGCACATTCTATTGATATCCTTCATTTAAAATTTTAAACATTCATACGGGAAGATAAATAATCCATGACAACATTCATAATAACAAAATAAACCATATAGATACCAGAAATATACCTAAAATAAACTAAGTATATTTCAAGTATATATATGTTAAATAAATTCAAATTAACTATAAAAATATGCCAAATATAAACTAAAAAACATTTTAAGTATAAATAAAAAATATAACATGTATTTATTTTGAAATATATAAAAAATATACTAAAAATATACCTAATTATATAGCATGCATATATCAAAATAAACCCTAAATATACCAAAGATATACTAAATGTATATTGAAAATATGCAAACATATATATCAAAATATACTAAAAATAAACCAAAAATATACCAAATCATGTTATAAATTAAATCACTTTTAAAACATATAATGAAAATGAAAAATCCTAAGTCATGCATCCTAAATGCAATGCGCATATATATATATATATACAGTATAATAACTCATTGATTCACGCTCCACGAGATAGACTGAATGGATCTGGTCCAATAGATCTCGATTTCGGCACAACTAGAAAAATAAATAATAATATAATATCAGAATGTATTTTAACTTTACGCTTTTAGAATTACTATAGAAAGACTCAATCAAAATTTCAAAACTAGACTTGAACCGGTTGTTATGTTTTACGAGAAATTTACTGAAAATTCGGCAGAGTCTCCTTTATAAAATGGATATCTCCGTACAAAATTAGGGTCAATCCTGTACAAAAAACACACTTCTAAAATCACAAAACACAACACATCGGGTTGGAACCCCAAACTGCATAAATCCCCAACCGAGATTCACAAATCACAAACCAACAATATTAAATAATAAAATAATAAAAATCATAAAAAATCCATAAAAATATTATAAACCTTTATTTTCCAACTAAAACATAAAATTCTAATTTTAAATAATATTTGGTAATAAAATTCATAAATGGAATAAAATGCCCATTTTACAATTAAATTAATATAAATTGTAAATAATTATTAAAATCACAATTTAACATCATAAAAATAATAAAATACCCATCTAAGCTCAAAATAATAAATAAATTTATTATTTACATAATATTCCAAAATAATCACAAATTAACTAATAAAATCTCAAATATTATACATATTAATAAAAACTAATTTTCTTAAATAATTGACCTAAAATAGTTAAATTCACAATTAACTACGTAAATAGTTTAATTATATAATAAAATTAATTTAAAACCCATTTTTATCACCAAAATAATAAATAATATATATTTGAATATAATTTTCAAAAATTAATATTAATTAGTTAAAATTATAAATAATTTATAAAAATCATTTTAATACTCTATATAATCATAAAATCATTTAAAATATAATATTTGACTATATTTTTAACAAAAATCCATAATTAACCTATAATTTCAAAAATTAGTATTAATTAGTTGAAAATAGTAAATAATTTGTAAAAATCATTTTTATTACCAATTATTAGTTCAAAATCATTTAAAACATACAATTTAACCACAATTTCAACAAAAACTCATAACTAACCTATATAATCAAAAATCACATAATACAAATAATTTCCTAAAAAATTATATAAAATCATTAAAATTATTTTATCAATATATAATATTCTAACATTACTAAAAACATATAATTAATCAATATTTTCAACAAAAATATAACTTTAACCCAAAATTCCAATATTTCCATATTACAAAAATATTTCTAAAAAAAATTATATAATATATCCAAAAATTATTTTCTCAACAATAAAATTAATAACAACATATATTAACACTAAATTAACCAAATTTATAATTAAAATAATTAATTAACCTAATTAATAAAAATTCAATATTTTAATAATAAAATAATAAAAAATACCCATAAATAAAATAAATTCAGAAAAATCAACAAAAAATATAATTGAAAAGCTTAAGTTTCATACATCATTATTACAAAAAGAAATCAACACAAATCATACTCATTCAAGTTTAAAAAAAAATAAAAACGAAAATAAGTCATAAACAAAAATCAAACAAAACTCACAATCGGATGAGTTTGAGCTCGAACCATGCTTAGAATCTTCTTCGGAGCTCAAGGAGTCAAACAATCTAAGGAACACAAACTCTCACCGTTAGGAACGTCTTCGGTGACGTGTTGAAGCTTGTTGCTTCTGTGGTTTCCGGCATCGACAGAGGAAGAGGAAGAAGAAGAAGAGAGGAGCAGATGTTGGCGGAGGAAGAAGATGAACGACAGATGCTGGCGGCAACCGGCGGTGGAGGATGAAGTTGCACAGTGACAGTGCAAGAGGGAGGGAGATATTTCTGTAAGTTTCTGTTTTTTTTTCTTCTTTCTTTTATATATATATATATATATATATATATATATATATATATGTACACACACCACATGGACACACACACACACATGCACTAATACAATAAAATAATACAACAATTGAAATTAACAATATTACTAAAATAATTGAATAATAAAAATAATATTCCTAATAATATTAAACAATTAACATAATAATAATGATAATAAAAATAATAACCATGATAATAATAACACACAATAACATTTGAAAATAACAATAATGTAAACAATATTTATGAAATAATTTAATAATACAATAATGTCAATCAATACAAATAAAATATTAATAATGTACTTAAAATATTAATATTAAAATAATACTATCCAAAAATAACATTAATAATACTAACCCTAATATTTAAATAATAAAACTTCTAAAAATACATATTTACGTAGAAAATATATTATCACAAATAATAAAAATAAATAAATATAACTTTTGAATTTTATTAATACTGCATATCTCGAATTATATTTTTATAATTTAAAAACAATGGTCATTACACCTGGTACTTTCCTGAGTTTCCATTGTTGCTGCACACTCAGCCTTTATTATTGAAAGTGACACTATTGGTTATCTTTTACTACACCAAGTAACAACTCCATAACCTGAACTAAATGCATAACTAGTGGTTGATCTCTGTGTATCATACTCACCAACATAATTAGCATTGCAATATCCTTCCAACTTGCAAGTTATATTACTTCTATAAAATAATTCAAGATCAAGTGTTCCTTTAATGTACCTTAAAATTCTCCAGACTGCTTCCAGGTGAGGTTTTTTTGGAGTTTGCAAGAACCGACTAATTACTCTAATTGCAAATGCAATTTCTGGTCCTATCAATGTTAGATAGATCAGACTGCCAACTATTTAACGATACATCATTTATTCATCCAAATATTTTCCTTCTGTTCTATTTAATTTGGAGTTTACCTGTAACATCTTTAAGTTTAACTATAAGCATTTCATTTAAATTTATATGCATCACATATAATTCACTTGAGCATATGCATCTCAAATTATTCCATTTGACTATGTGTATTTCACATTCTTTAATTTATTTTGTATTTGTCAACATGTATTACAATGCTATACTTGAGTATATGTAATATATGATGTATTTGGGGGTATTATAAAATTGAAAATTTAGTTAATAAATAAATATGTAAAGAATTGAATCTAATTGTCTTTTTTACATGACTAACTTTTATGACTAAATTGAGCTTTTGCTTAGAAAGAGGATTGATTTGAAATTTTGCTTGATAGTTGATTAAAAATATAATAATGAGAATAATTAAATATTATTATAGTGGATATTTATGGGATTTGTCTTTTGTAGGAAGACTAGAAAGTTTTACCTCATTCTCAACCTTAAGACATAGTTTATTTGCCATCAAAACCTAATTTCCTTCTCTTTCTCTCAAGCTATTAAACTTGAAATTTTGATGATTTCAGCTACTAATTTGGTAGGTCAATTATTTTTTCTTTAAATTATATTTAAAATTATGTAATGATAATGTGAAAATGATTTTATAGCCTCTGAATTCTATTTTTAGGCTGAATTTTGCACCCTTATTTTTGTAGCCATATAAGAAGTGTAACACCCATACCCTCAATTGTACAACAGGTGTTGAGTTTAGATAGGTTGGAGTATTGAATCGAGCCATGACTTGTACTCGATCAAGGAGTAGGAATTTTTGAATTTTGATGACACTCAAAATAAATAAAATATTGAGAATAAAAGGGATATGAAGTTGAAATGAAGTAAAGGATAATAATTTAAATATTAGTAAAAGATGAGGACTCAATTGAAATAAAAGTTGTCTTATAATAAACAATTAAAATTTTGAGACTTAATAAGTAATGTTAGCATTTCATTAAGGGCTAAAAGGGGCATTTTACATTAAAATCTATCCTAAAAGCCTTGGATTCTTCCATCATTCATGTCATTTAGAGAGCAGCCATAGATGTTAAGGAAGAAAGAGAAAAGATAAGGAAAAAAAGGGAAGAAAATAAGAGGAAAAAAAAAAGAGAACAAAAAGAGCTAGTTGATTCTCCAAGCTTAAGCTAGTTCAAGTGATATTTGAAGACTAAAAATACTTTTTAGGCTATAATATTCATCCTAGAAGCCCTTGGTGATTGAATTGGTAAGTAATTTTAATGTTTTGGTTGATTTGAGTTAGGTTTTATCATTGATAGAATTTGGGTTTGATTTTTTTGGTCATTACTTGAGTTAGAAAACTCTAAATTAATATTTTTTTTATTCTAAAGAAACTTTGAAGAGTCTCCTACAATTTTTAGTTTTTATTAAGGACTGATTTCACTTTTATGATGGTGAATCGAAGCAATACTTTTTATTGCTTAAACTGTTAGCGAGATTGACCTAATGGTGTTCAGACATCTATAAATTTTTTCATGGTTATCAAAATGTAATAAAAATTTTACAGTATGTAGTTAACATATAGATCTAAGCTTGATAAAAATTTGAGCTTGAAATTCCTTGTCTATAAGTTTTGGTAATATTTCAAATTTTTACCTGAAACAGCCCTTTAGGGATGAATAAACTTAATTTGTAGGATTGAGTTAATTTGTGCATTTTGCATATCATTTGGGGGCTAAATGATGAGATCAGTATGTATGATTGTTATATTAATGATTTGTAAATACATTTCATGCTTTAGGTGCTGAAAAAGGGAAGGAAGGTGGTGATGCAAACTGAATAATTCGGTTAACTAGTTTTGAGTGTTCTGTAGGCTATTTGGTGAGTAGATGTTCAAGCCCTTAAAATATCTTTATATCAGCAATGAAATTAGTTTTTAATGTGGTTTTATGAACTTGAAATTAATGTATTTGAATTTTTTTAATTCAGCTTATTTACCACTTGAATTACTAATTTATGATTCAAGCTTTGAAACAATTATGATTTCAAGTTCACAAGCTAAATGTGCTACTACTTTGATTTTATTTTGTGATTTGGGTTAAGATATAATTTAAAATTATTTAAATTACTTAATGATTTAGTTAAGTTGATAAAGAGCTCAATTTTATGTATTTGAATTATGATGAAAGATTGTTTAATTTTGAATGCTTTATTGAACATTAATGTGATAGTGATACTTTTAACGGATTATTTGTTAGAAATGATATTTGGTTTTGTGTATTACCAACCCATATGAGATGTGTGGATATGATGTAGTGTTTTATGCATATATGAGATTGTAATGCAATGTGCTAAGGTGTTATATGCACATTTGAGATTGTGATAGTTGCTATTTTGCAATAGACAATAAGGCACTTGATTGTAAGATGGTAAAGGGAGAATGGTCGTTCCGTGCTAATGTAGTCGAAGGGTTAGCCTTTAAGTGTGCCTAAAGATTGAGTTTGTAATAACTTGTATGTTATGGCTGATTTTGTGATGCTCATTGCAGGGTTGGTTAATACTAAGGAAAGTTATGTTGATGTTTTGATAGAACTTGTATTATGATTTGAAAGCATAAGTGAACTTAATATTTCAAGTGATAACTATTTTGATTATAAATGCTCTAGTTTATTGATTTGATAAGTCTATTGTATTTGGTTAACTAAACTATTTTATGCTTGTAATATCTATTCACTAAGTATTTTTATACTTATTGTTCCTTATTTTTAAAATCTTTTCAGATGGTAGGGCTTGATATTACAGCTTTAATCCTAAGGAGTTTTGTAGATAAGTTATTTATATTGGCCCTACAACCTTGCTTTGGTGTTGCTCTCATTTTGGTGGCTATAATATTGCATATTTTAAATTTAAACTTCTGTAGACATGTTTTGTAAATTACATGCTAAACGATTATCAACTTAATCTTTACTATTATTTCAATGTGAACTAGAGTTATGTCTATATAAATATTTATATATTTTAAAAATGCTAAGTATTAAGTTTATTTAATTTTATTGAAGATGATTTAAAGAGTGTAAAAAAGTAAGCTCTAGTGTCTATCTAGGGCTACGTGAGACAATATGAGATACTAACTGTCCACCTTGGGCTACGTGAGATAGGGTATGACAAAAAGAAATAGGAGAAATGCAAAATATGAAACTTGTAAATTTATATCTTATCTACATGCTTGTAAAATTGTTTTATAGGATTTTGTGTGTGTGATTAGAAATTCTTCATTGAATTGGACTAGTTTAGATTATATCTACTGTAGGTAGCTTGGTTTTGCCTAGTAAGTATGAGACCCACAAGGGATGAATTAGTCAAATTATTAAACATGAATTTTGTTCCTTTATATGTTATCTAAAATCATGTAAGATGGTTTGATGAAATAATGTATGTGTAATTAACAATCATCCTTAGAGTGGGTTTGGTTCTGCTTGCTACATTTGAAAGCAGTCCAATTTACCCCAATTAATTGTCACGACCCAAAACAGGGGCCATGACCGGCGTTAAGGAACAGGAATTCTTTCGAATCCGGAACCCGTAGCAAGCCTAAAAATAAAATAAACATGCCAGTAATAATAACAACAACTCTTAATGCAGTGGAAATAAAATCATAAATATCAAAATAAAAATCCACCACGGGATTTTAAATCAAATCCTCAAACATATATAAATAAACTCTTTTAGTACAAATCCAGTTCAAATGTAATATAACATCTCTTTAACAACTTAATGACTACTGCAGTGTCTAGATAAAATAAAACTCAAGTGAGTAGTTTACATAAAGAAGTCGGGGCGGAAGAAATTCAGCGTACAGGTCTGCTACTGAGGTCTGAAGAAGAAGACTCTCCTGAAAAATGGTCAACAGAGGGGAGTCAGACCTCACTGAGTGAATTACTATAATATATATACATGCATACTAAATGTCAATGCACACAATCAAAGTATATATAATATGTACATATACAAGCAAATACATAGAGATGCAATAAATTCGTTTTATATATTTTTATTGAAAATCATCGTTTATGAAGGATCATAGAACCCTAAAATATCGCGACCTCAAACAGTCTTAGACAACACTCTAGCCACACCGACTCACTTATTCCAAAATATTCACTTATTCTATTTAGACAGTAGACTGGCCCCGAGACAATAAGTCAACCGAGCTCTAGTAGTCTGATTGTCAGTGTGATTGGCCCCGAGACACTTGGTTAACCGAGCTCCAGCAATCACACTCCCAAACCAATATCTCATACATCAAATAATTATATCCAACCAATATCCACAAATAGGTTAGTAATATAGCCTAAATGCTATAAGCGTACCGGTACGTACTCGGTTCTAGTGCTGCCCACTAGATAGCACGTTCTATCGATATCCTTTATTTTAAATATAAATCATACATTCATAAAAATAAATGATGCATGAATTTAAATAAAATAGCAACATAAACCATATATATACTGGAAATATACCAAAAGTAAACCAGGTATAATTCGAGTATATATACGTCAAAGAAATCCATATAGATTACGAAATAAACTAGACATATATTGAAAAACATTTTAAACTTAATTTATTAGCAAAACATGCATATAATTGAAAATATACCGAAAATAAACCCAAGATAAACCAAAAATAAACTAAAAATAAACTTAAATACTAATCAAATTATTTATGCATATTTAATCAAAATAAAACATACATTTCTAAATCATGCATCCTAAAGCATATATATATAAAATAGTAACTCACACTTAGTGCGCTTCTCGAGATGGGTCCGACAGGCCTGGTCCACTAGCCCTCGATCTCGGTGCAACTAAACAAACAAAAATAACAGACATCAGGATAAACCTAATGGAAAATCCTAGAAACTCGGTCTAGAATATTAAACACAGAAACAAAATTAGGGTTCGACCGGACATCACGTTTTACGAGAATTCTATCAAAAATTCTACAGAACCTCCCCTGTAAAATAGACATCTCTCTACTCAAAGAGTAGAGCCGACCCTGCAAAGAAACACACTTCAAAAAACAGGCACAACAACTCATCCACAACCCCTCGGTCGGACTCCAAACTACAATCTACCGACCTGGGTCCACAATTCACAGAACAATTATAAAATACCAAAAATACCCTTATATCACAGAAATACATTTAATAAGTAGAATTCACATAATTAACTTTAAAGCACAGTAAAAACCAATAAAACTCATTTTATTTAGAAAAATCGTATATTATATATATAATTGAAAATAATTCATGAAAAATAGTTTTAATTAATTAAAAATACTAAATAATTTGTAGAAATCATTTTTAAACCTTAAATAACTATTAAAACCAATTTAATTACATTTTTAGCCAAATTTGTGTAAAATTACCAAAATGCCCCTATAGATATAAATATACTAAAATTACTTCAAAAATTCACCAAAAATAGTATAATTATCCAAAATTAATTTTCTCAACATTTTTATCAATAATATCAATAATTAAACTCAATTAACCAATTAATTTCAATTAAAAACACAATTAACCTAATTTTCCAAAATTACATAAACCTAAATAAATACATAGAAATTCATAAAAATTACAAATAAATTTCTATAATTCATTTAAACACCTATATTTATCATAAAACACAATTTCATAATTTATTTAATTAATTTTCGAAAATTAGAAAATAATATTAAAATATTAAAAAATACCCAAAAATCAAAATAATCTCCAAAAATTCTACAAAAAATCACACATGAAGATTAAGCTAAGGGGAACAACATTTGTTAAGGGATTTTTCATGAATCAATCGAATTGAAGTTCAAAAAATCAAAAACCCTAAAATGGCCAAATTTGAAAAATCGAAACCTAAGCAAATCAAGACCATTTTAAGTGAAACAAAGCTTGGAATCACACTCACCAGAGCTCAAGGAGAAGAAAGAGACTGGCGGTATCAAAAACGGTGGCCGGAAACGTCGTGAACAACGTTAGCTCCCACTTTCGGCTTTCCGGCCAAAAACGACTTCCAAACACCGAAAACAGCTGCAACAAGCGGCGGGGAAGGCTGAGGAAGGAGGTGGCATGCCGGGAGGCACACTGTTGGCAAGGAAATGGGACAGCAGACGGCGGAACGGTGATGGGGACGGTGATCGGGAGTGAGGGAGTTCGGGTGGCAATTTTGTAAATAAACCAAACTTTATAATTTTGTTAATATTAAATGTATATATATGTATATATATATACTTTACACTATATATTAAAATAATATAAAATCACACACATTAAATATACACCACACACATAAAATTTAATATTTTAAAAATTTAATACACCTAAAAATAATTAAATAATATTAAAACAAATAAATAAATAATAAAATATTAGGATAATATTAATTAAACACTAATTAAATAAATAATTACACAAACATACGTTATTTAGTATTTTAAAAATATATATGAGTTCATGCAAGTCCGTAAATCTATTTAAAATAATTAATAGTAAATTATTTACGTGAAAATTTCCCCGAAAATGCAAGTCCCGAGAAAATTTTACGTAAAGCACTTAAAATAATACACAATAATTAAAATAGATTTTAAATACATATCAACTCGTAAAAATATCATTATATATATACAAAAATTATTAACACTGCATATTTCAATGAAATATTAAAACATTTAAAAACACGAGATATTATAGTCTTCCCCTCTTACAAGAATTCATCCTCGAATTCCAGAAAGAAAATGATCACAAGATCATGAAGGAAAGAGATACGGGTAAAAAGCTCGCATCTTAGCTTCAGTCTCCCACGTATGCTCCTCGACTCTGTTGCTACGCCACAGAACCTTGACCATCGGAATCTGCTTCGAACGCAACTGTCGAACTTGATAATCAACGATCGCCACAGGTTCTTCCACAAACATCAAATCTTCACTCACTTCTACACTGTCGGGCTACAACACGTGTGAAGGGTCTGAGATATACTTCCTCAACATTGAGATATGAAATACTGGATGCACTTATGACATACTCGGAGGCAAATCCAACTGATATGCAACAGTGCCAACTCTTTACAGAATCTCAAACGGTCTGAAATATCTCAGTGCTAACTTACCCTTCCTACCAAATCTCATAACACCCTTCATTGGAGATACTTCAGAAAAATAAAATCTCCAACCTGAAACTCCACATCTCTGCGCCTAGGATCCGTATAGCTCTTCTGTCTGCTAACTGCGGTCTCTAATCTGCGCTTAATCACAGTGACTTTCTCTGCAGCATCCTGAACCATCTCAGGTCCAATCAAAGCTCTTTCACCAATCTCATCCCAACTCAGAGGGGATCTACACTTCCTTCCATACAAAGCTTCATATGGTGCCATGCTAATATTGCTATAGTAGCTGTTATTATATGCAAACTCAACGAGTGGAAAATGATCATCCCAGCTACCACCCAAATCCAAGACACACATTCTCAACATATCTTCCAGTGTCTGGATCGTCCTTTCAGACTGACCATCTATCTGAGGATGAAAAGCAGTACTGAAGTCCAACCTAGTGCCCATCGCTTCTTGCAACTTCTGCCAAAAATGAGAGGTAAACACTGAACCTCTATCTGACACAATGGACACAGGTACTCCATGAAGGCACACAATATGCTTCACATATAGCTTCACCAATCTAGCTACAGAATAAGTGGCTTTCACAGGTAAGAAATGTGTAGACTTCGTCAACCTGTCTACAATCACCCAGATGGAATCGTATCCATCCTTAGAATAAGGTAAACCTACCACAAAATCCATAGCTATCCTTTCCCACTTCTACTTGGAATAGGAAGAGGCTGAAGCTTCCCAGAAGGCTTTTGATGTTCATTTTTCACTTGCTGACACGTCAGACATTTAGCCACATAATCAGTGACATCCTTCTTCAATCCATCCCACCAGTATAAATCTCTAATACTGTGGTACATCTTAGTAACACCCGGATGTATGCTATAGGCTGTAAAATGTGCTTCCTCTAGGATCTCTTCTCTCAAATCATCCATATCAGGAAAACATAATCTACCACTGATCCACAACACACCGTCATCATCGAGTGTGAAATCAATGAACTTCCCTGCTTTGACATTCTCTGCAAGCTCTTCTAGAATAGGATCTCGGCTCTGAGCTACTTTAATCCTATCCCTTAATACAGATCATACCTTAAATTGAGCTAGCAGTCCACCTGACCTACTGATCTTCATCATCAGACCTTGATCCACCATCAGATGAAATTCCTGGATCAACGGTCTCCTCTCAACACTGATGTGAGCAAGACTGCCTGAGGACTTTCTACTCAAGGCATCTGCTACCACATTAGCTTTACCCGGATGATATAAAATCTCACAGTCATAATCCTTTAATAATTCCAACCATCTCCTCTGCCTCAGATTCAGATCTCTCTGCTGGAAAATGTACTTAAGGCTCTTGTGATCAGTAAATATCTCACAAGTCACCCCGTACAAATAATGTCTCCAGATCTTCAGAGCAAAGATCACTGCAACCATTTTAAGGTCATGTGTGGGATAATTCTGCTCATGCTTCTTCAACTGCCTTGAAGTATAGACTATCACCCTTCCATTCTGCATCAACACACAACCAAGGCCAATTCTAGAGGCATCACAATAAACTGTGAACTTGTCCACACTATTAGGCAAAGCTAACACTGGTGCTGTGGTGAATTTCTCCTTCAATAACTGAAAACTATTCTCACAAGCTTCAGATCACTCAAATCTAACATTCTTCTGAGTCAAGCGAGTCATAAGGGCTACTATTATGGAAAAATCCTGCACAAACCGCCTATAATACCCGGCTAAATCTAGAAAACTCTGAATCTCAGTAACAGAAGTCGGTCTAGGCCACTCAGACACTGCTTCAATCTTCTGTGGATCAACCTGGATACCTTCTTTAGACACCACGTGTCCAAGAAAAGAAACACTCTCCATCTAGAAATCACACTTTGAGAATTTAGCATAAAGCTGATGATCTCTCAGTGTCTATAGTACAATCCTCAGGTGATATACATGCTCCTCCATACTCCTTGAATAAACTAGTATATCATCGATGAAGACTACCACAAACTGATCCACATATGGTCTGAATACCCTGTTCATCAGGTCCATAAAAGCTACTGGTGCATTAGTCAAACCAAAAGACATCACCAAAAACTCATAATGGCCATATTGAGTGCAGAATGCCGTCTTAGAAATATCAGCTTCACTAATCCGCAACTGATGATAACCCGACCTCAAGTCAATCTTAGAAAAGAACTGTGCACCCTGTAGCTGATCAAACAAGTCATCTATCCTCGGGAGAGGATACTTGTTCTTCACTGTCACCTTGTTCAGTTCTCTGTAGTCAATGCACAGTCTCAGGGTACCATCCTTCTTCTTTATAAACAGGACTGGTGCACCCCAAGGAGAAACGCTGAATCTGATAAAACCCTTATCCAATAACTCTTGCAACTACTCCTTCAACTCTTTCAACTCTGCAGGAGCCATTCTGTAGGGTGGCATAGATATAGGAGTAGTACCTAGAACCACATCTATACAGAATGCAATCTCTCTGTGAGGTGGTAAACCTGGCAACTCCTCAAGAAAAACATCAGGAAACTCACAAGCAATAGGAATATTTATGAGTGACAACTTCTCCACTGAAGTATCCCTGACTAAGGCCAAATATCCCTGACAACCTTTTCTCAATAACTTCCTAGCCGTAACAGCAGAAATGAGATTCTGAGGTGCTAAACTCCTATCACCCACAAACTTAAAATCTTTTTCACCAGGAATTCTGAAAGTTACCTCTTTATTCCTGCAATCTACCATGACATAGTGCTGAGATAACCAATCCATTCCTAAAATAACATCAAACTCCATCACATCCAACAGAATCAAATCAACGGGTAATTCTCTATCTCCCACGAGAACTGGGCAACCAGAAAGAACAATATCGGTGTCCAAGGAATCGCTCAAAGGAGTGGCAACAGATAAAGGAAAAGCCATCCTCGAAGCTTGCCAACAAGAATTGGAAGCAAAAACAGGAGAAACAAACGAATGCGTGGCACCCGGATTAAACAAAACCCATGCATCTAGGTAACAAATAGAAATAATACCTGCCATGATTGCATTGGATGCCTGAGCATCCTGCTGAGTAAGGTGGAAGACTCTGGCCTGTCCTCGACCTCCCTGCTGACTGGTAGAAGCCTGGCCAACACCTCTGGCACCTCCTCTAGTACCTCTACCACGACTCTACTGTGGAACAAACTGAGTGGAACTTTGATGCTGAGCTAGGGGCAACTAAAATGGCATGGGTGCAGCACTAGCAATTGACTGCTGTGGGAATCGCGAAATCTGCAACTGCTGATACCCCAAGTAAGGACACGATCTGGCATAATATCCTATCTGCCCGCATCTGAAGCATGTCAGTGGTGTCAGGTAACACGGTCCCTGATGGACTCTACCATAAGTCTGATAAACACTGGCAGCTGATCCAGAACTACGACCACTGCTGCTGCTCGAAGCACCTGACCCAAATCTGAATGGTCTATGTTGACCTCCACGACCATGTCTACTGCTCTGATGCACTCGCTGCTACTACCTTTGACTCTGCTGAGTCAGACCTCGCTGCTAACTACTCGAACCAATATAAAAACTCAAATACGGAGTAGCCTGTAATCCACTCGACTGAACTCCTAGCTGGTAATAATCAAGCATCGCTCCCTACTTAACTAGCCTCAGCTCGATCTCCTTGGCTAACTCTATCACAGATTCCAGAGTAAGGCCTGCTATAGGCATACCAGCAAATGTCAAACCCAATCCGGTGACATATGTAGTGACAGCGAAATATTGATCTCGCATCAGATCCTCTGCATATCTACCCAATCAGAGAAACTCTCGGGTGTGCTCCTCTACTGATCGATCACCGTGAGAAATGCTAGTCAACCAGAGATGATAGCTCATACGGAGAGGCTCTGGATAGAATCTCCTCATAAATCTCTCTCAAAACTAAGCCCAGGTCATCGTCATCATATAAGGCTGGATCATCTGAATAAACCAGTCTAGGGCTGATCCCTCGACAGAAAGCTCAACAATCATGATCCACTGGTACTCGGTGTAAGCAGTCCGAGTCCAAGTCTCAATCGCATGTAGAAAGTCTAACGGATAAGAAGTCCCATCAAATGTAATCCTGCTAACTCTGGCATAGAACAAAGCTACCTCAGGGTCAGACATACCCTGCTGATAGGCAGGCTAAACAGGCTGAACAACTGGAGGTAAAGGAACATCAAACTCAGGCTCAACAAGCTCCTCGTCCTGTAACTTTCTCTGCCTACGACGACCTGCCGTTCCTCGAGGTCTACCTCTGCCACGACCTCTACGTCTAACTGGCTGCTCAGGAGTTAAAACCTCATCCTGAAAGGACTCATCATCCTCGGCCTCAACGACCAGTGGAGTGACACGCGCTCGCCTCCTCATTCTGAAAAGATAAACGGAAAGATTTAGACAAAACAGACAACGGAGGAATAACGTAGAAAACTAAAGCAAGGAATACTTATCAAGACATACTCGAACCTAATTCACTGCAGTAGTTATCAAAAGAAAACACAACTCTGAAAACTAGGGCCACAACTCACAAAACTAAGCCCTGACATAGAACTCCGCTCTGATACCAACTTTGTCATGACCCAAAATAGGGGCCATGACCGGCGCTAGGGAACGGGAATTCTTTCGAATCCGGAACCCGTAGCAAGCCTAAAAATAAAATAAACATGCCAGTAATAATAACAATAGCTCTTAATGCAGCGAAAATAAAATCGTAAATATCAAAATAAAAATCCACCACGGGATTTTAAATCAAATCCTCAAACATATATAAATAAACTCTTTTAGTACAAATCCAGTTCAAATGTAATACAACATCTCTTTAACAACTTAATGACTATTGCAGTGTCTAGATAAAATAAAACTCAAGTGAGTAGTTTACATAAAGAAGCAGGGGCGGAAGAAATTCGGCGTACAGGTCTGCAACTGAGGTCTGAAGAAGAAGACTCTCCTGAAAAATGGTCAATAGAGGGGAGTCAGACCTCACTAAGTGAATTACTATAATATATATACGTGCATACTAAATGTCAATGCACACAATCAAAGTATATATAATATGTACATATACAAGCAAATACATAGAGATGCAATAAATTCGTTTTATATATTTTTATTGAAAATCATCGTTTATGAAGGATCATAGAACCCTAAAATATCGCGACCTCAAACAGTCTTAGACAACACTCTAGCCACACCGGCTCACTTATTCCAAAATATTCACT
This sequence comes from Mallotus nudiflorus, assembly GCA_947683625.1. NCBI lineage: Eukaryota > Viridiplantae > Streptophyta > Magnoliopsida > Malpighiales > Euphorbiaceae > Mallotus > Mallotus nudiflorus. The sequence goes on from CANTUR010000239.1 coordinate 1,651,084, forward strand.
TATTCCATTTAGACAGTAGACTGGCCCCGAGACACTAAGTCAATCGAGCTCCAGCAGTCTGACTGTCAGTGTGATTGGCCCCGAGACACTTGGTCAACCGAGCTCCAGCAATCACACTCCCAAACCAATATCTCACACATCAAATAATTATATCCAACCAATATCCATAAATAAGTTAGTAATATAGCCTAAATGCTATAAGCGTACCGGTACGTACTCGGTCCTAGTGCTGCCCACTAGGTAGCACGTTCTATCGATATCCTTTATTTTAAATATAAATCATACATTCATAAAAATAAATGATGCATGAATTTAAATAAAATAGCAACATAAACCATATATATACTAGAAATATACCAAAAGTAAACTAGGTATAATTTGAGTATATATACGTCAAAGAAATCCATATAGATTATGAAATAAACTAGACATATATTGAAAAACATTTTAAACTTAATTTATTAGCAAAACATGCATATAATTGAAAATATACCGAAAATAAACCCAAGATAAACCAAAAATAAACTAAAAATAAATTTAAATACTAATCAAATTATTTATGCATATTTAATCAAAATAAAACATACATTTCTAAATCATGCACCCTAAAGCATATATATATAAAATAGTAACTCACACTTAGTGCGCTCCTCGAGATGAGTCCGATAGGCCTGGTCTACTAGGCCTCGATCTCGGTGCAACTAAACAAAAAAAAATAACAGACATCAGGATAAACCTAATGGAAAATCCTAGAAACTCGATCTAGAATATTAGACATAGAAACAGAATTAGGGTTCGATCGGACATCATGTTTTACGAGAATTCTATCAAAAATTCGATAGAAATCTCCCCTGTAAAACAGACATCTCTCTACTCAAAGAGTAGAGCCGACCCTGCAAAGAAACACACTTCAAAAAATAGGCACAATAACTCATCCACAACCTCTCGATCGGACTCCAAACTACAGTCTACCGACCGGGGTCCACAATTCACAGAAAAATTATAAAATACCAAAAATACCCTTATATCACAGAAATACATTTAATAAGTAGAATTTATGTAATTAACCTTAAAGCACAGTAAAAACCAATAAAACTCATTTTATTTAGAAAAATCGTATATTATATATATAATTGAAAATAATTCACGAAAAATAGTTTTAATTAATTAAAAATACTAAATAATTTGTAGAAATCATTTTTATACCTTAAATAACTATTAAAACCAATTTAATTACATTTTTAGCCAATTTTGTGTAAAATTACCAAAATGCCCCTATAGATATAAATATACTAAAATTACTTCAAAAATTCACCAAAAATAGTATAATTATCCAAAATTAATTTTCTCAACATTTTTATCAATAATATCAATAATTAAACTCAATTAACTAATTAATTTCAATTAAAAACACAATTAACCTAATTTTTCAAAATTACATAAACCTAAATAAATACATAGAAATTCATAAAAATTCCAAATAAATTTCTATAATTCATTTAAACACCTATATTAATCATAAAACACAATTTCATAATTTATTTAATTAATTTTCGAAAATTAGAAAATAATATTAAAATATTCAAAAATACCCAAAAATCAAAATAATCTCCAAAAATTCTACAAAAAATCACACATGAATATTAAGCTAAGGGGAACAACATTTGTTAAGGGATTTTTCATGAATCAATCGAATTGAAGTTCAAAAAATCAAAAACCCTAAAATGGCCGAATTTGAAAAATCAAAACCTAAGCAAATCAAGACCATTTTAAGTGAAACAAAGCTTGGAATCACACTCACAGGAGCTCAAGGAGAAGAAAGAGACCGGAGGTGTCAAAAACGGTGGCCGAAAACGTCATGAACGACATTAGCTCCCACTTTCGGCTTTCCGGCCAAAAATAACTTCCAGACGCCGGAAACAGCTGCAACAAGTGGCGGGGAAGGCTGAGGAAGGAGGTGGCACACCGGGAGGCACACTGACGACAAGGAAATGGGACGACAGGCGGCGGAACGGTGATGGGGACGATGATCGGGAGTGAGGGAGTTCGGGTGGCAATTTTGTAAATAAATCAAACTTTATAATTTTGTTAATATTAAATGTATATATATGTATATATATATACTTTACACTATATATTAAAATAATATAAAATCACACACATTAAATATACACCACACACATAAAATTTAATATTTTAAAAATTTAATACACCTAAAAATAATTAAATAATATTAAAACAAATAAATAAATAATAAAATATTAGGGTAATATTAATTAAACCCTAATTAAATAAATAATTACACAAACATACGTTATTTAGGATTTTAAAAATATATATGAGTTCATACAAGTCCATAAATCTATTTAAAATAATTAATTGTAAATTATTTACGTGAAAATTTTTCCGAAAATGCAAGTCCTTGAAAAATTTTACGTAAAGCACTTAAAATAATACACAATAATTAAAATAGGTTTTAAATACATATCAATTCGTAAAAATATCATAATATATATACAAAAATTATTAACACTGCATATCCCGATGAAATATTAAAACATTTAAAAACACGGGATATTACATTAATATAAGGACCTTAGAGGCTAAATTAGAAGAAGAATAAAACATGAAAGTTGTTCCTTTATGTGTTATCAAAGATTTTGAAAACTATTTTTGCAATTGGACTTGTATAACTTGAGAAATTCCAAACTAAAACTGACCTGATCAAGCTGTTTTTGTGCAGAACATAGGTCTAAATTCAAAATTTCACCATTAATTTTGTAGAGCTTATATTATGATGATTTTTAGATGTGTTGTATCCTTATGTGCCTAGTTTTTTTAGGAAAAATAATGTAGTAATTTTGAGTTGTGTGGCAAAAGTTATTCACTCTCAAGTATAACAAGTTCAAAATGTCCAATAAGGAAGAATATGCATAAATGTTAGGCTTACATGTATAGAACACATCCTAATTGCATACTAAGCATGAAAACTCATTGTAGGCTTATTTTTATCAAATATATATCGTATTTTAGGATCTCAAAGCATTGGTGAAGCTCGAGAAGCTGATACAAGTCGTCCATAGAGTGTTTGACATATAAAAGGTGAGTATAAGCATTAATTAAATTCTTGGGTGAAATTGTGTGTTTGAGATAAGTGTGAAAATGTGATGACTGAGTTATAGCTTGATTGATAATGTGTATTCTATGAGATTTTGAGGTGAATTGCTTTTTAATTATTCAAATCTATATAGTTTGTTTAAAGATTGATTATATCTATACTCAAGTATTTACAAGTTAAATGCAAATACTATAATCTTATTGACTATTTTTTTATGCAAATTTACCCTTGGATATTTGCATATGGATATAAAAATGACGTTGTGACTAGCTTGGAAAATACTTGCAAATCGCATGGCAAATGTAAATGATCAAAGAAAATCACATGATTCACATGTTATATGCCTACTAGAAAAATCAAATGGCAGTTACTTCACATGAATCCCGGGAGCAATATTTGTCTTACCAGGTCACAACAAGATTAATGAATAATACATTAGCACTTCATTTGAATGAATCATACTTGTATTGTGATTTGATATCAGTTGTTTGCTTTTGATGTCTTTATAATTTATTTGATATTTATATTCATTGAGTCGTGACTCACCAAATCGCAATTACTTTTTCCAGATAGTGAAGCTTGAGATGTGACCATTTTGAAGTATATAACATTATAAATAGAATATAAAGCAAAGGTCTTTGGCTAAACCCTCACTCTTTCTCTCCTTGTACCATAAGCATACACTTTGATAAGGAGTTATATTTTGTACTTACATGCAAATATAGCTTTTATGTATTATATGAATGAAAATGTTATGATCTTTTATGTGTCCAAATAATATGTTGACTTTATTTAATCATGATATGATTGTATTAATATGCTAAACAAAGATTCGGGATATTTAATTAGTAAAGATATAAGGTGTTGCATCACCTCTATTGGAAGAGCAAAAGGTTTGTAGTTAAGCATTCTATGCATATGAAGATTCCTTGCATATTTCTCCTGACATAGGAACAACCCTTCCTTTGTGTGCTCTAATTCCAACCCAAGAAAGAGATTTAACTCTCTAAGTTCTTTCATCTGAAATCGGACTAATAAATTCTTCTTAGTTTGATAAATCTCATTATCATTGTCTCTAGTAACGATGAGATCATCAATATAAATAAGGACTATTGCTAGTTTTTCTTCTCGAGCTTTGACAAAAAAACTTGAATTAACTGATGTAACTCTGTAGTCATTATGGATGAGAAACTTAGCAATCTTGTCATACTAAGATCTAAGGGATTGTTTTGACTCGTATAACACCTTTTTCATTTTGCAAACATAATCAGGATTGAGCTTGTTTTCAAATCCTTTAAGTTGCTCCATGTATACCTCTTGATCCAACTCTCCATTTAGAAAAGTGTAATAACTCTAGTTTTTAAATTATTTTATTATATAATGAGATATGCAATGTTAATAAATTTAAAAGTTAAATTTAATTATTTTACTATTTTGTGATTAATTACTATTATTTTATGTTTAATTAAATTTTCTACATAAATATATTATTTTGAAACTCATTATTTTGGACATTTAATTTGTAATATTTATATTTACTATTTTCGGATAGTATTATTTTAATAATATGTAATTTAGAGCATTATTATTTTTATTATTGTTTTATCAAATTGTATTATCATTTTTAATAAATTACATTAATTGTATTATCATTATTATTTAGTGTTATTTTATGTTAATTTATATATGTTAATGTTTAGTGTTATTTTATTTGAGTTTAAATGAATGTGTATATTTGTGTGTGTCTATGTGTATGTGTGATTATATATATATATATATATATATATATATATATATATATATATATTATTATGTGTGATGGAGATTTGATATTATAAAGATATAATATAATGTTTTAATATAAAGTTTTATTAATAATATATACATATATACATACGAACACAGAACCAAACACAACCTCTCTTCTTCCTCGCACACACCCGTACCCCTACCCTCGTGCCTCCCCATTCTTCACGTCGGACCACCTCTCGCCACCACCAACCGCTACCAACCTCTTCCTCCTTCTTCCCTCTTCCTTCCCAACGTCATCTGATTGCCAAAAGCTCGTCGGATCGCCTGAAGTTGCAGCGACAGTAGAGAGAAGCTTCTCGCCGTCGATCACTTTTTTGGCCACCAAACCGAGCCATTTCGGTGTTGTTCAACTCCTGGAGCTCCAAGGAGGTCGAATCTGAGCTTGGTTCAAGTTTAATCTTCCTCATTTGTGAGTTTTGATGATTTTTAGTTTTTGAACATTAGTGTTTTCTAATTTTTTTTAGGTTGATCTTCAATGATTCACACAATCTACCTTGTTGATCTTGGTAGCTTAATCTACATGAATATTTTTTTTTTTGAATTTTTGGAATTTATTTTAATTTTTTTGAATTTTTGAATATTTTATTATTATTTATTGAATTTTCGTAAATTAATTTATTAAATTATAAAATTGGTTAATTTGGTGTTATATTAGGTTGATATTAATTTTAGTGTTGAGAAATTAATTTTTGGGATTTTTATATAATTTTTGATAATATTTATAGTTTATGTAAATATTGGATTATTAGTTTAAATATGTATTTTTGTTGAAATTATTGTTTAATAATGTGTTTTAGTTAATATGAGTATTATATACGTTGATAAAATAATTTTAATGATTTTATATAATTTTTATAGAACTTTTGAGTAATATTAGTATTATTATGGATATTTTGAATTATTAGGGTAATTGTGTAATTTTATGATAATTATAGTTAAATATTATATTTTAATTTGTTTTAAAATTATTTAAGGTATTAAAATAATTTTTACAAATTATTTACTATTTTTAATTAATTAATACTAATTTTCAAAAATTATTTTCAAATAATATATTATTTTACTAAATTGGTAATTAAATGGATTTTTAATTATTTTTAATATATATTTATGCTATTTGAGTTATTTGAATATATCAAAGTGATTTTTTACTATTTTATAATGAATTATCGAAAAATTTAATTTTTAATAATATTATATTATTATTTCGGGATTTTTATTTAATTATTGTGAAATTAAGTATATTTAGTGTTTTAATGTTAAATATGTAATATTTTGATATTTTGAGGATATTTATGGCATTTATTGGTTTTTAATATATTTATTGTATTATTTGTATATTTGGTGAATTGTAGACTTTGGTTGGAAATTGTGTAGTTTGAGGTCTCAATCAAGGGTGTGAATATTAGTGTGTTTTTCTTGCAAGACCGACTCTACTTTTTAGTAGAGAGATGTCCGTTTTACAGAGGAAGTTCTGCTAAATTTTTAGTAAAATTCTTGTAAAACGTGACATCGGGTAGATCCTGAAATTCTATGTCTGTTTGTGTTTCGTATTCTTAAATTGAGTCTCTCTAGATGTTTAAGTTAGATTTATCTTGATTTTTGTTATTATTTTTATTATTTAGTTGCGCCGAGACCGAGGCCTAGTGGATCGGGCCCATCGAACCAGTCTTCGAGGAACGCAAACTTATGAGTTGTTATTTTATATATAAGTTGCATTTATGATGCATGTTTTAGTAAATATTCATGTTTCGATTTGTATTTATTCCTAATGATTTTATTAAAAGTTTAAGTATGTTTTAGGTATAGTTTTAGTATATTTTAGGTATATTTCTAAATAAATGCATATTATATTATTGATTTATACTTAAATTGTTTTTAAGAATATTATTGGTTTATTTTTGGTATATTTCATGTTTGATTTGAATTTATTTGACATATATATACTTGAAATATACTTAGTTTATTTTAGGTATATTTCTGGTATATATATGATTTATTTTGTTATTATGAATGTTATTATGCATTATTTATTTTCTCGTATGAATGTTTTATTTAAATAAAGGATATCGATAGAACGTGCTACCTAGTGGGTAGCACTAGGACCGTGTATGTACTAGTGCGATAGATTTAGGGTTGAATGAGAATCATTTGTGGTAATTATAATCTGACTGAATGATTGATTTGATTGAGATGTGATATGATTGATAGTGTGATTGCTAGAGCTTGGTTGACCTAGTGTCCGGGGTCAATCACACTGGCAATCAGACTGCTGGAGCTCGGTTGACTTAGTGTCTTGGGGCCAGTCTACTGTCCATATGGAATAAGTGAATTTATTTGGAATTAAGTGAGTTTGTGTTGCTAGAGTGATGTTATGGTTGATTGAGGTTGCGATTTAATAGGGTTTTATTTGATCTTTCATGAACTTATGTTTTTCAGTATTATTATATAAAGTGATTTTTAGCATCTGTGTGAAATGTTTGTATGTATATTTATTATATACGGATGATTGATTGTATTTGACACATAGGAAATGCATGTATATATATAACAATTCACTCAGTGAGGTCTGACTTCCCTTAGTTGATATTTTTACAAGAGAGTCTTCTTCTTCAGACCTCAACAATAAACTCATCTACCGGATTTCTTCAGCCTTGGTTTGTTTATGTAAATTATCTACTTGACTTTATTTGTACTCTAAAAAACTATAGTAGTGAGTTGTATTTTGTATTTACTATATGTGATTCTAATTCAGAGGCTTTTCTCTAAATATTGGATTAATATATTTTATTTATGATATGACAGAGTTATATTTTATTATATTAATTTTTGAGTTTTATTTTGGTGCATATTTTATTTTAATTATTGCATGCTTTTATTTTAAGGCTTGCTACGGGTTCTGGATTTAAAAAAATTCTCTTTCCCTAGCCCCGGTTATGACTCTTGATTTGGGTTGTGACAAAAAGTATTTTTCACATCTATTTGCCATAAGTTCCAATATTTACTTGCATCAAGTGCTAGCAAAACATGAACAGTTGCAATTTTAGCCACTAGACTAAACGTTTCATCATAGTTTAGACCATACTGCAGTGAGAATATTCATGTTTCCAAATGAGCTTTATATCTTTTAATTGAGCCATTTGAATTAATTTTTATCTTGTACACCCATTTGCATGAAATGGGCTTCACATCTCTACGTGTTGGCACCAAATCCCAAGTTTAATTTTCAGTAAGTGCTTTGATCTCCTCTTTCATGGCTTTTCTTCATTCAGCTTTTTATGATGCTTCCTCAAAGGATGTTAGTTCTTTTTCTTCTTCTACCACTATAATTGGCATATTTAGGATTTTTATTTTTCACCCTGGGTGATCTTCTCAACTATATTGGTGATGTTGCCTATTCTATAAGTTATTCTTTTGTAATCTTCATTGCTTGTTGATCTTCATCATTTATTCTTTAATACACACTAGTCTTTCATGGCCTTTCTTGAGCTTGAGATTGTATAATAGGCTCTAGACTCTTATGAGTTTTTGTTAACTGCTCCTCTTTTTCTTCTATTATGGTAGCTATAAAGCTAGGGACTTTTATAATCTTTGAATTAGAACACTCTTCCACTTACATTAATTCTATAAGCAATACTTCAACATCCTACTTTGGTTCATCCTAGTGGCGATTGCTTGTTGTTGCTACATTGCTCTGAACAGTTTTCTTCTTAGACCAACAATCTTTGGCATAGTGTCCTTTCTTACTACAGTTGAAACACTCATCATTCTAACGTCTAAAATTCTTAGATTGCTAGTTGTTGTATTGCTGCTTCTATTAAGCCCAATCTAATTGGACATTACCTCAAGTCTTCCCTTCTTTTTTACTACAAGGTTGATTATTATTTTTGTTGGTGAAAAGCACTACCTCTTTATTATTCAAGGAGACTCCAACCATTTGTTTTTCCAGAGTTTCTTGACTTGCAAAAAAATTCTTTAACTCTTTAATAGAGGATTATATAGGTTAACCTTGAACTACATCCATAAAATTGTGATACTGAGGTCGTAGTCCATGAATGATAATTCTCTTCATTTTGCTATTGGCTATTCTAGATACCTCATCCAACTCAATAATTTCTCAGCATAAGGACTTCACTTTGGTAAAATACGAACTAATTGTTATATACTTTTGTGAAATAAATAGAAATAGACATTATTTCATTTTTCAATAATTGAAGTGTAGCATCATTTGTCTTTGAGAACTGCAAAGTAAGAGAATTCCAAGCTTCTTTTGGTGTGTTAGCATCTTTGATGTGCTCCATCATCTTCTCTTATATGGTCATTTTGATGGCAAACATGGCTTTCCCAACTTTAATTCTTCATTTTCTAAAATTGCCAGCATCATCATCTAGTGGCGGTGATGTAGTCTCAACTCCAACATCAACCTTCCAGAGGTATTAACCTTGCAAGTATGATTCCATGCAAATCCTTCACATGCTATAATTATTATTATTATTTAAATTTTTAATAACACCAACATTACTAAATTTTTCCATAGTGTCTTCGATTTAGCAGTATCACATTTCACCAAGCAAGTGTGGTTCCAAACCAATAAGCTTCACAGTTTTAAATTGTACACATGCAAAATCTCCCCCCTACAACTGCTTTTGTATGTAAAATTCCGATAGCCAGTACCTCAACCGAGTAGACTCTAATACCACTTGTCGAGTTAAAGTGAATACAATAATAAAATAGCACATGAAAAATGGGACACCAAAATAGTGAACAATAAATATTTTTCACTAAAAATAAATTTACTATTACGACACAAAAATTATCACTCAAATACATATACTATCCATACACTCAAACTCAATTTTCACTCTACACCATTTTTCTACAGCCTCTCACACTAGTGCTACTCAACTCATACACAACATAATTTATTTGCTCTTGCTAATTGCTCTCACTTGATTTTCACTCAAAAATTGCTCTCTCTCATTGTCATGCACATCCCCTATTTATAGTGCAAAGAGTAATGATTATTTTTATTGGGTTTCGTGATACAAACGCAGTGAAAAAATTAAAATTTTATCATGTTTCCAAACCTGGATCCATGTAGTTCAACTACTTGATTAAATCTAGGGTTTTAAGAATCTCACCAAAATGCAGAAGAGGCAAGATTTTCTGAAAGGATGAGAGGAGGTTCACACCGGTGACACCTTACCTCGAGCTTTTGGCTTGGTTATTCGGATCAAGATGTCTCCAAAAGGATGCATCCTCTATAGGTATCCACACGAACAGCCCTTCATAAAATAAATTGGAGTGTGTGTGCTAGTAACCTCCTTGATTGTCTTACAAATCAAGAACAAAAGGAAAAACACTATCTTTGTTTTCTAAGAATAAAGAAAATGAATTTAGAGGCAGGAAAAACAACTATGTGAAACCCTAGAGAATATAACATATTTATAGACTCCAAATTAGGGTTTCACCTACCAATGACCTTTTGGTAATTTTCATTTATTATATTCTGATTTTTTTAAAAACAAATCAAAAATAATATCTTATTTATTTATTTAAAATAATATTTATCTTAAATAAATAAACAAATAAATAAATAAATAAAACACTTTAATTATTTATTTTCACAGAGTTTATTTTGGGCTTATTAAACCCATATTTGTTTTAAGCTTGTTCTATGTGTATGACCCTATAGGTTCACATAACATTGATAGTGGGTCTAAATCTCTATTTAGGCCTATAAGTTATAAGTGGCCTCTAGCAAGACATTATGACTACCCAAGTCATATGAAGTTAATAATCCGACATAACATAATTACAATGAATTTTATTGTCCTTTTATCACATGATATCTTAATTGAACATAAGGCATAGAATGTCATCCTTATATAGTTCAATATTATGACTTAATTCCAAGTAGACTGAAAATGATAACTCTTTATCAATTCATTTTAGCATGGCCATGCAATTTTCTTCAGTCTATCTCATCAAGGGGCCCATAGATATCTTTCTCATATTAATGAGGGATAAATTCCTTCTGAATCACTCACATTCCTCACATAACTAATTTCATATCCAACAACATTCCAATTTAATTGTCCGGTTAAAGACAATGTTAGAATGTGTCAAAACATAAAATAGCTATATAGAAATCCATGATGATTTTAAGGTCAAAGGACTGAAATAAAATTACTGTGATGAGAAATACGTATGACAATAATCTATGTAGTATTCTCATAGTGGGTCAATCCAGTACATGATCTCTCATCATGTACCTATGAGTTGACTTAATATCTCATATTCATGATTAGTAAAACATAACCATCAGTCAACATCATACTAGCTTTAATACTTTAATATTTATATAATGAATAAATGGCTAGAGATAATTAGAATAGAACTCTTATTTTAATCTAAGGGTTTTACTATCAAGTCACATACTTGATAGCCTTAGTAAGAATTAATCATTCATATAATTATCATAAAATTAAATGATAATGAAACACCTCTTTATTAATAAAATAAGAAAGTCAATGCATAATTAAATGATTAACCCAGTGCATATCACTAACAGTTTTGTCCAAATTCATTGCATCTATGCAACTTAGCCAATTTGTTTTGGCATTTGCAAGTTGGCAATGTTGCTTATTTATTAAGTACAAAATCTTCTTCTTAGACAAGTTGTCATTGTAAGTTGCATGACAAGTGGTCATGCCAATTTTTGTACGTTGTTTAAAAATCTTTTAAAGATTTAGAATGCGTTTGGATCGGGATTAAAAAAAATAGGGTGTAATAATTATAAGTGTAACTATTAAGGGAGTAATAATTACAAGTGTAATGATTAAATTGTTAACCTTATTTGGCAAATTAAAAGTAACTGATAAATTGTAATGTGGTATTCTTTAAGAAAAAAAATTATATAGTTAATTAAATTTCTTATTAAATATTTAAAATAATAAAAATAACTAAATAAATAATCACTTAAAATTTTGAATATTTATATAATTATCTAAATAATATATTCATATACATTTTAAAAAGTAACATAAATATTATAATAAAAATTTAAATTGATTCATACATTTTTTTTATAGATTTGATTAGTAGCTTTTTGATACAGAAAAAAAGTTAAAATAATATGATGAAGATAAATAAATAAAAAAATAAAGAGTGCAGCATATTTTTATTATTATAAGTGTTTAACCTAAATCTCAACTAGGTTAATAAAAATACATATAAATAAACTTAATTATTAAGGAATTAAATGTTATAATCTGAACTTTTTAAAATTTATCAAATAAAAATAAAGAGAATTAATATATTATATGAGTAACATTTAACCCATTTAATTCTCATTGAAACATATCTTAGTGAAATCTTCAAAAAGATTTTGATGGGCTTGAACAAATGATTTGTGTGCAAGAAAATATGAAGTCTTTATATTAATAATCACTTTAACAGCAGTCACAAAAATTTAGAAGAAATTTTGATTTAATTTTTCCATTGTTTAATTTTTTTTTTTCAAGAAAATCATTGTTCAAGATGAATTTAGTCACTACTATCAGCTTGCTAAGGACGACAATGAGTTTATTCGAATTATCAACTGGGCCAATGACTTTTTTTACTGCCATGAGAAAGGATCATATATTGGAACGTTGTTAATGTTTCAAGTGACTTCTTTTTTTTTTTTTAGTTTTTTTTTAAGTGAAATGGACGGAGGATATAAATTTTAACTTTATTTTAAATCAGTTATAAAATTTTAATTTATAATTTTTAAAATTATAAATATTTATTTAATTTCACAATAATTATTCAAAATTTTTTTGAGATTTGAACAATTCAAAATTATGATTTTAATCTAGAATTAAATTTTTTTTTATAAATAACTCTATATTTTTAATATATTTATAGAAACTAAGAAAAATTTTGAAAATCATTTTTATTTTACTTAGCAATAGCAAACTTATCTTAAATAGCATCGGCACTTAGAAAAAGATAAATTTATAAAGTTTTTATAATTTCTGAACTAAATTAAAAAGATAAAGAGATTATAAAATTAAAATGATTTTTAAGAAAAATTTAAAAGATTAAAAATTTTTGATAATATCTTTTTAAAATAAAATCGAAATTAGTTAAAAAATAATTAAAATTTAGTACTTAAATTGTAATAAATATAAAGTTTAATAATCACTATTGCATTTAATTTTTTTTTAAAATCTTTTGATTGTTGTTACTTCAATTGTTTCAATAATTTTTCTACAGTACAAACATCTATATTTATACAAATAGAATTAAATCCATTAGATTATTACTAATTTAATTATAATTATGGGTACATATTACATGTATTGATATATAAAAATAATTAATAATTATAATTAAATAAAATATATTTGTACCAATAGTCTCAATTTTATTATCCTTTTATTCATTTATAATACCCAGAAACTTCATTTTACACTTTATCCGAAAAGCATTTTAATATAATTTAGTTATTGTTAAAAAAATAAAAATTAAATTCAACTCATTTAATATTAAGTTATTTTTAAGGTAGTTTTCGAGTTGATATTGATGAGTTGGACAATACCCATTCCCACCTAGAAGACCAATGTAATTATTGTGGATGAATACTTGCGCTCTGCGTGTCACTTATCAACAAAGTCCAACATGTGAATTATTATTATAGCTTTCTCCAATAAAGTTTCGATGATGAACGTGTGACCAGTGATGTGTTTTATTCTCTATTAATTTTTTTTGACGGTAATCTCTATTAATTTAGTACACCAATTTGCTTGTGTCACGTACTAGATTGTCATAACATATGTCATTAACATAAGGTATTTGCATAAATCTTTAAATTAATCATGCAAAAAAAGATCTTTTAATTAAAAGAATATTAAAATTTTATACGACATTTGTCACAAATATTCATATTCGTCCGGCTTATAAGAGTATTCACTATGCAATGAGTCAGTTCAGTTTGGTTAACAGAACTGACCCATTTTTTTAAGTTTTAAAAATTGAATTGAAAAATTAAACATGAATAATTTGTTTGATTGTCGGTTATTTATTAAAAATTAAAAAAAAAGAAATTTAAGAATATTTTTTTTAATATCATATTATTAATATCACAATTGGATTACAACTGTTAATTTATTAACTGTTAGCGGGAATAGAAAACTCACAATAAATCCTTTTTTTAGAAGTGACTAAAAATAATTACTGACGTTGCCAAAGTTTGAACTCAAAATCTAAATTCTGTATTACTTCAACTTTAGTCACTAAACCAAAACCTTACCGGTTGAAATTTAAGAGTTCAAACCTATAATTTCATAGATCAAAATTAATGTATTTCTTAAACTATTTGAATATTATATATAAATTAAAAAATTTCAGTTAATTTGATTAATTCCATTTTAACTAAAATTTGTTTACTTTTGAAAAAAATTAAATTGAACTAAATTAAAATTGTCGAATTTCACTCGTAATTTGATTGTACATAACTTGTAAAGACTAGCCTTTTGGCATTGTTGGAGGACCTCAAGTTTAAGGCCTTCCCTTTTTTTAAAAAAAAAAAAAAGTTCAAGACCTTCCCTCTCCCTCTTCCCCTTCAACTTTATATATATATAACAAAATTTTATTCAATCTTTGAAAATATTTTTAAATTTTTATCATTTTCAACACAAATAATATAACAAATTAAACTACCACATTAAAATCATGAATTTGAATTAGAATATATAATAAAAAAATGGATTCATAGTATAATCTAATTCTAAAAATAAAACTATTTAATTTTTTAATGAAAAAAAGTTTAAACTAAACGAAAAAAAAGGTTTTAAAATCCTATACAAGATAAATCTCAAATTGAGTTTTATAAATTGATCACCAAGATTCAAAGAGAATCTGTCATATATTATAGCAGCAAATTAAGACACATATAACATTAGTTTCCTCTAGTGTAGAAGATCTCAACATTTTTATAGAAAGTAAGGGTTTAAATTCCGTGAATTATACAATTTTACTCAATTATTTTATATCATTTTTTATTTTTTATTTTGTTTAATTTCACTTTTTAATTTTTATTTTTTTATCTATTTAAAATCTACATAATTTCTATTCAAACTCAGCGTGAGTTAAGTACATACGTTTATTTAGTGTATAAGAAAAGTTAAATAGGTAAAAATTATAAGTTAAGAAATAAAATTGAATAAAATGAAAATTGAGAGATGATATAGAATAATTTAGTAAAATTTGAGGGTGAAATTGTATATTTGGCCATTTAAATTCTCGCTCTTTCCTCTCTTATTGTCAAAAAAAAAATAAAAATTAAGACATATATAACATATAGTTTGGCGACATGAGCATCAGTTGAGGACATCATTTTCTCCTTCCAGTTACAGGAAAAATAATTGAACATTTTCTCTAATAATCACTTGAGAACCAAACACATGCACTAAACAAATCTTTGCCCTTAAGGCAATAATAGCAATAATAAAATTAATCCAATGATTAGCTGGGTATAAAAGATAAAGCAACCAAGCAAGGTATATCAAACATCCACCGGTGGCCCTGGATCTGGTTTTGGTACGCTCTCGACAGGATGTAATGCTTAATGGGTTTACTAGTGCCAAATTCTCCAAGCCATTGTTCAGGACAACATATCAATGAATGAACATGTATGATGGTATGATGATATGACTGCAATAACATGCTTATGTTTATACAACTTTAGCATTTTATGAGGCATAATACTTTCATAACTCATTTTATTTTTCAATTTGACATTTCAATTTATAATTTTATCATTTTAACACCTAAACTCACTTAAAATACAATTTTGAAATCTTTAAAATAGCTAATACACGTGGCATAAAATAGCTAATAAGCATATACCACATTTTAAGAGTTTGATTGACAAAAAATTATAAGTAGATGTGTTAAATTAACAAAAAGTGACAAATATAGAGGGTGGTAAATGTTTATCTCATTAAATTAGTGTATTTTAAACAAATTTAAATATTAAAACGGTAAAATTATAAGTTGAGGTATCAAATAACAAATTAGTACAAGAGACTACAAATGTATTATACCCATTTTACAATACATATGCAGTTTTTTGCATTTGACATTTTTTATTAGTTTGTCTTTTTATTTTTAAAAATAATTATTTAGATATGTAAACTTATTGAAAATAAGACTTATCAATAATATTTGTTCTATTTAAAATATCTAAGTACTTGTTTTTTAAGTTGAAATGATACTATTTAAATATTTGAATTAAATGAAAAGTGTTTATAACTGATATTTTTAGCAAGTTGAGATTTCAAGATAGTCAACTTATAAGTTATAAAAATAAATAGATAAAACATGTTAAGTTTAGACACTACGGACATATTCATCTTAATTATGATACTATGAAGTATATTAGGTGTAGGATTATTTATCTATTCAGCTAGAAGTATTTATCTTCAAAATTCTGAAAATTTGAATGTAATTTTTATTTTTAAATTCATCCGAGTTTAAATTCATAAAAGATTCATTTGTTTATTAAAATATTTCACAAATCGACCTACATTATTAAAATTATATATAGAAAGGTTAAATATTTTTAATAATGTATCAAACTCAATTAAAAAAATTTAAGTTCAAATTATTGAAATAAATTATTAATCGGTACACATATTTAAATAATTAAAATTCAATCATCGGCCGACAACTTGAACAATCTAACTCTAGGTAAATTTTATAAATGGTATCAAAACTGTACTCTTGATTATAAAATTGTACAATTACTTCAATTTGTATTTCTTTGGTTCCTAAACTTCAATTTTAATTTTATAAGAAAGTATAATATTACAACAATTCGGTCAATTTTAATGATATGACAACCTAAGTTAGCACGTTTTATACTACATCAAAAGTCATATCAATATGACTCAACTTTTTTGTTTTAACTTTTGTTTAAAAAAAAAAGTTAAAATTACTTAATTAACTTTTTTATTGAAAAAAAATTGAGTCAAACTTACGTGATTTTTGATGTGGCATAAGATATGACAAATTCGATTGCCACATCATTCAAATTGACTGGATTATTATGGATAATTTCCTTGTGAAAATAAAATTAAAGTTTAAGAACCGAAAAAATATAAATTGAAGTAATAGTGTCATTTTATAATCAATGGTAAAATTTTAATACCATTTATAAAATTTACCTATCTAAAACCTAATTATCAACTCATGTTACATAAGGGAATAAAAAAAAAAGGAAAATTACTCGAATTACATATTGTATGATTGGACCTTCTTAATTTTTGATTTGGGATCGATCAATGGCAGATTAATTTACATTACTCATGCCTTCCATTACAAAACTTATAAGCAATAAGCAATTATTGTCTGATAATCGTCAACTCCATACATATAAACAAGTACTTCCCCTTCAAAAATTCTACATGTCACCACAGAGAGGAAGTTTAGAGAGAGATATATATATTTTTTTTGAGATCGAGGGATTATTTTCCTGTTAATAGCCAGTCACCGCTATGCCACACAGCAGCCCGTTATGGCTTGACCCTCTTCCTTAGCAGCTATGGATTCTCCGAACAGCCATATTTGCATGGGATCACATCAGTTAGACAAGTTCCCCTGGTCTTTTAGTTTATTATTGTGCTTAATTTTTTGTTTCTTCTAGTGAGTTTTTAAGGTGAATGAGTAAAGATACAACATACTTACTAATCAATATTTCTTTTTATATATCTCTATTCTCAGTAATAAAATTTTATTTTTTGACAAACAAACTCTATACATATAATTTGTTAAAAAAAAAACTCCATATATATAACATTTTTTCAAGAAGTATTTTCTATGATTATTATCAATCACTTTGATATTATAAAAGTAAAGTAAAACTAATGTTTATAAAACATAAAGTAACAGTAAATTTTTTATTAAGGACTTAGCTTTTGCACCTTGTATCATGACGAATCATTTGCCGACATGTGGATTCGGACAAACAACATTCTCTTCTTCTAAAACCTTAACCAGATACCCTTTGTTTTAATCCAAAGGCCAACATCCCAAAAAAATGAATAAATAAATAAATAAATACCAGGCGCATCCTCACGCGTGCATCCACGTGCGAGGTCAGTTGTCAGACGTGACTGGTCAGGTCATCTGGCGCGTGGGTTAGAATTTCTCTTTCAGCGTGGTAGGTGCATGCCCCACTCCCCCTTAGGGTCCACCTAGCATCATCATCTCATTAATATGACGTCATTAATAGTAACTTTATAGAAAATTGGGAAATTTAAAAAATAATCAAGAAGGAAATGATGATCGTCCACAGTTGACGAAATTCAGTTGGACGGCGTGGGACAGTTGTGCTGCCACAACCTCGTAAAATTACCTCAACAGTAAGGGTAATTCAGTAAATTCAATCCCGGCACTCGATTGCATGCGAATTATGCGATTGGATAATAAATTGCCTAGTGGCGCACTTTGCGGTGCTGTCAGGCCGTCGTATTTAATAATTATTTTCTCAAAAACTGATTTTTTTAATAATAATAATAATAATAACAATAATAATAATAATAATAATTATTATTATTATTATAAAATGGTTTGTGTTCCACTCTGCCACGAAAGTAGAATTGTAACTAATCCATTAAATTTATAATAATTGTATTAAAATACAAGTAATTTATCATGAGTACTGTGTGAAGTAATATATATATATATATATATTTTTTATTTGGTTTGAGTTATACATAAATAAAATAGCTGTTATTTCAAAAAAAAAAGGCCGTTGAATTAGTATTTTATATAATAAATGGGTACAAGCAAGATATAAATCATAATTTAATAACGTTAAAAATATTATTATTATTATTATTATTTAATTTACTATATAAACTGACGTAAAAATTAAAATATTATATTTATAAATCTAGAATATCAAACCTTAAATTTGTGTATATGTGTTTTAAAAAAAGTTATATCATCAAATTACTCATCCTTGGCATTATTTTTTTTATAAATTAATGGTTTAAATATTTTAATTTATTTAAAATAAAATTTATTAATATCTTTCAGTATCATTGGAGATGTTTAAATATATATATTTTTACAAATTAAAATAAAGTAATATAGATATATAAAATAGTTCAAAATAACTATATATTTTCAATTAAAAATATAAAAAAATAATTTATAATTTTTTTAATTTAAAAACAGCTACTAATCAACTAATTTTTGTTGTGGTTTTTTACCTCTTTAATGAAATATCTTTGGATTAAATATCAATTGATTTCAGTAATTAAAAAGGATAATAATATTTAGAAATGTTTTATTTATTTTATGATTAAAAAAAAAAAAAGAAAAAACAGAAAAGGTAGGAAGAGTTAGCCGAGACTTGAAGTATCATCGTGCATGCATTTTTATTGTTAGTACCAAACTCATTTCTTCTTTTTCTATCTTTCTTCTGCTTCTAACTCACAACAAACCATATTCTATCTCTTACTCTGCATGCACAGCATATGTTCTCTTCTTTCCGATAGCTCCTCGTATTCCTCCCTCTCCGGTCACCGGAAACCGCCTCCACCTCCGATCCACCCGCTTTCTTCTCTTCAAGAATCAAATTAACTAAGAAGCGGCAATAGTAGCAACTCAGTGCTTCAAGGCTCTAACTATAAACTAATTCATACGCGTAAATCGATCGGACATGGAGCATTCTCTGTAACAGTGCTTATACTATATAAAAGAGATTGGTGGGAAATTAGAGGTTAGCTTAATTTTTACTTAATCTTCATATACTGTAATTACGTTTCTAGTTGACTAAACTCATGCGTGTTTCACGAGCTGATTATTATATATATTTTGTTATTGTTTAATTTGAAATTTTAATTCTGTAGAATTTTTGATGATATTATCGAGAAATTGGTAATGGAGTCGAAGAAGAAGACGACGTGCATGAATGCATTATGTGGAGCTACCTCGACGTCCTACGATTGGCGAAGAGGTTGGCCTTTGCGATCTGGTGATTTCGCTAATCTCTGCGACAACTGCGGGTAATTCAAATTTTATTTCCTTTTTTAATCGAATTAGATGATATTATACTATTGCTAATGGAGTTGTATTCGTCAAGCTTCTTTATTTTCTGCTAATTTTGTCTTTCTATTTTTGGTTAATTTTTATGTTTTTTGGGATCATTTATGTGTGCCATTTGTTAGAATCTAATGCTAAATCCATGGAATTAGATCACGTACCTGAAATTGAGGAGCTGAAGTACACAATAAAGCTGTTTAATTATGAGCTTTTCTTTTTAATTTTTTGGTGTGATTTATAGGAAAAATGATTAAGTAATCCATTGTTTTAATTGGGGATGTTTGGGATGAGTTCAGGACTGCTTATGAGCAATCAACCTTTTGTGATATTTTCCACTCAAAGGATTCTGGTTGGAGGGAGTGTGCTTCGTGTGGCAAGGTAGTTCAGAATTTTTCTTTTTAATTATGTCTTATTCTCATCCCTCGTTGACTTTCCATAGATTAATCACTAAGCAAGTCAATTTGGTTGGAAATTGGCAGCGGCTACATTGCGGATGCATTGCGTCCAGGTTTTTGCTCGAGCTACTTGATGGTGGTGGTGTAAGCTGTATAAACTGTGTCAAAAGTTTGAGGGTTAGTTCCGTACGTTCAGATCATTTATCTGTACTAGCTCAATATTATATTTTTGAGTATCTTGTTTTCTGATGGTTTTAATGCATGCTGTCTTTAATGATTTCAAGTTCCTTACTTAATGTCTTGCATCGTCTCTGAATGATAAATGTAAAAAGGGAAGTATTATGCTAAGAAAACTTCATGATTGTTGCTAATACAAGCCAGTAATCTGTGGTTGAATTTGGAGATTTTCGCTGACATTTTCTTGTATTAGTTTGTGGGAAGAGAACGAAAGCTTTGCACTTTTGAACTGTCAGAATCAGGTATTTTGTTTTTAGTAAATGCTACACTTATTTATCCAGGTGATAAGGGATGAAAAACCTAATGGATTTGGCACATCGAGAGTTGTCAATGTTAGTGAACTACAATCATCTGACAACCAATTGGATGGTGAAAAGAAGCTTCTTCAGTTAGGCAATGCAACTGATGGTATTGCCACAAGACATTTACTTCGATTACAGAATGATGAGACAAGTGTTTCTTTCAGGCAAATGAAACAGGAGGATAATTTACCCCCTCTAGGAGAAATTGGAAGATCAAGTTTCTCAAACTTTAACCAACCATCAAATGGATTATCTCCAAGTGCCAAACCAGAGATTCGCAAAGTAACTACTGTAGCAAATGAATTATATGAATCACTGGCCCAAACAAATTTGAGTATTACCTTGGGTTCCACTTTTGGGAATCCAAATCCCTTTACTGTTGTTGACGAAAGGAGCCAAAGTAAGTCATCCTCACCACTCCAACAGGGGCACAGGTCTCGCCATCTATTGCCCAAGCCTCCAAAGTCAGGCCTTGCCATAGGTTTGGAGGCAAATGCCAGCATGGTTTCACAGATACGTGTTGCTCGGCCACCTGCTGAAGGACGGGGACGGAATCAGTTGCTTCCTCGGTATTGGCCTAGGATAACAGACCAAGAGTTGCAGCAAATATCAGCAGAGTATCCATCATTTCGTTATTTAATGATATAATGTTTTATTTTTTTAGCGTGTGGAACCATGTAAACATTCTATTTATATTTATATTTTTCTCAACCCTCTTTAACTTGGAATGTTTTTATCCTCAACTCTTTAATGCTCCAGTTCGAATTCCACCATTGTGCCATTGTTTGAGAAGGTTCTCAGTGCAAGTGATGCTGGTCGCATTGGTCGTTTAGTTCTTCCTAAAGCATGTGCTGAAGTAAGTTTGTATAATTCATACTCTATCATTGTTAATGTTATTCAACCCTTCTAGAAGTCTTTTTATACATGGTCTTTGCTACATATCCATTGAATTGCTCACTATGCAGGCATATTTTCCTCCTATCTCTCAACCAGAAGGCCTTCCTCTGAGGATTCAGGATATAAAGGGGAAAGAGTGGGTGTTTCAGTTCCGATTTTGGCCTAATAATAACAGCCGTATGTACGTTTTGGAGGGTGTAACTCCTTGCATACAGTCCATGCAGTTGCAAGCTGGAGACACTGGTATTGTATTGGTTAATCTCACCAAACTCAAGATTGTGATTGTAATAGACATTCAAATAGACTTATCTTGTGTCTTATCTCTTCTGCATATGAAGCCATTTTTACCCATTTTTGAAGTCAATTTATTTCTGTTTGTGTATTTTCTCCTAGAAACATAGCTTTCTGATCACAATTGTGTACTGTTAAAAATTCCTGCCATTTTCTGTATCTGCAAAAGAACATCCCAGTAATAAATTTGATAATCTATACATGCTATTTAACAGTATATTCCTAGCACATTCTTGCTCCTGAAACTTTTTTACTTTACGTCTCAGGTGTAGTCCCAATTGATTTTTTTTCATAATCTTTGTGCAGTAACATTTAGCCGTATGGATCCAGAAGGAAAACTTGTTATGGGGTTCAGGAAAGCATCAAACTCAATGGCAATGCAGGTAAAAATGGAATCAGTTTCTGCGTTAATAAAATTGATCATGTAATATTGATATATAAATTATCAAATAAACAGGACATTCAACAATCTGCAATTCCTAATGGTGTTCATTCAAGTGAAAGTTTCTTTTCGGGTGTTTTTGAGAACCTACCTATAATAAGTGGTTACTCTGGCCTTCTTCAGTCACTGAAGGGAAGCACTGATACACATTTGGGCTCAATACCCAAACATTTGCATTCATCTAATGGTGATATTGGCTGGCATAAATCTGAGAAGCATGAGGAAAGTACAAGGGATAGCTTGCTACTGCCATCATTGCTGGTTCCAGAGAGAAAGAGAACACGGAATATTGGGTCCAAAAGTAAGAGGCTTTTAATTGATAGTGTAGATGCTCTGGAGATCAAGCTAACGTGGGAAGAAGCACAGGATTTGCTCCGCCCTCCGCCAACTATAAAGCCTAGCATTGTCAGTATTGAAGATCATGATTTTGAAGAATATGAGGTGAGTAGTCCGGTTGCATCTTTAACTATTGTATCTGTATAGTTATAAAGATACAGTCACTGATTCACATGTATCCAAAGATTGTATTGTCTAAAAAGTTATCAACAAGATTACAATCTAATGATAAAAAATTCTCAATAGAATTCTTTTGATATATTATAGTTAACTTGATACTATTACACATTCTCTTGAAGATATCCTGTGACGAAGATGTGCATGCTTGGCAATTGGATTCATTAATGAATGTTAATCTAGTGTTCCTCATATTTTTTCTGAAAGGCTTTCTGATTAGGAATTCCATGATTTTCTATCACCTTGAAATGCATGCATAATGTGTTCTCCCTCTTCTTCAAACAATGACCTTCACTTGTATAATATTGCACACATCGGCAGGAAGTTAAAAGAAGTAAAACTTCAGTCCTGTTGATTCAGTCCATGACAGTGATCTTCCAAACTTTCTGAAAAGTTAGAAAGTGGAGATCACCTTGTTGTGAAGGAAGCTATGTTGTTGAATTTCTGATCTTATGTATTTTCTCCTGTAGGAACCTCCAGTGTTTGGGAAGAGAAGTATCTTTATAGTTCGTTCAACTGGGTAAGAATGGCCATCATACATATTATTTATATATTTTCTTTATGCCACTGTTCTTGCTATTGAGATGTACTCAAGCAAGTTTCCCTGAATATTTTCATATTCAATTCTTCTTAAAGATTGCCTTTACCTGTCTAATATCAAACTCCAATGTATTTTTCTCTGCATATTTCACATGTCTCTGTTTCTTTTGTTTACTCTATTGATATGCTGAGAAGGTAAAAAAAATGGTGGAAGTTGAAGCTGAGAAATAATAGAGATGGCATTATAGTTAGTCTCTAAGGCATGTTTAATAACAAGGAAAATGTACTGCCCTGCCTTCACAGTGATTTGGTAGTTTGTTGATGAGAAAGATATTGCAATTCCATATTACCCAAGAAGAAATTCTTTATATCATGTTCAACAGGATCAACGCTGCATGCTTTACAATGTATTCAAGCTCTCAGTTTAATAAATGTGGTGCCATTTGGCCATGTCATTTGACGGTGCCACATGTAGTAGAGATGTAGAACCTTAGCATCTTCCTGCAATCTTACAAATTCATTTTATTTGTTTCATGAATGCTTAAATGGGTCTTAATTTCTTCTTCGTGGATTTGGCTTGATCAAATGATCTAATATTAAATTATTGAGCTTTTTATCATCAGGGCACAGGAGCAATGGGCGTCATGTGATAACTGCTCTAAGTGGAGAAAGTTACCAGCTGGCATTCTTCTTCCACCTAAGTGGACATGCGTCGACAATATTTGGGATCAAAGCAGGTCAATAGCATGCTTTCCCATATACAGATCCTTTGGTTTGTGTAGTTTATAAGAAAAAATAGATTCCCTGCAACTCTGTCCAGTAATGTTGATTTTGTATCATCAGGTGTTCATGTTCTGCCCCAGATGAATTGACGCCAAGGGAATTGGAAAATCTCCTCAGACTAAATAAGGGTATGACCTATGATAAGATTATATCTCCCTTTTGGCAGGGAGATTGCATGGCTATTGCAGCATAACTGTTTTACCATAACAAGCCTTTGCTTTTTGTCAAGTCTTACCCTCCATGAAAGCCTATTTTAGAAGTTTAATTAAGATTATACGCCTTGCTCTGGTAATAAAAGACTTTGTAATTTTCAGATGTTAGTTCATAAAGTAGTGCTATAGTACTCATCTCTGAAAATGAAAAAAGAAAAATGCCTTGTATATTTTGCTGTACTTAAATTGCTGCATAGTTCTGCTACTTCCATGGATCTATAGAAGGACTCTTTAGGTTTACTCTCATGTGCTTGAACGCAAACAACAGTACAAATTATTTCTGCACCTCATTATGGTTTTTGCATTTGCCACTTCATGTTGTGGCAATTTAAATAAATAGATGCACTGGGGGAAACTTATATTAATCTTGGACAAAAACACACATGCATGGTCATTTCGGTGGACAGTAAATAATAAAACTTTCCGCAGTTATGTATTTTATTTTTGAATCTATTATGGCCTTTCCTGTAGATTTCAAGAAACGGAGAATAACAAGTATCCATAGGCCAGCTCCGGAGCAAGAATCTTCTGGATTGGATGCTTTGGCTAATGCTGCAATCCTTGGAGATGAGGGTGATCCAAGCACCACAGCAGTTGCTACCACAACCAAGCACCCCAGGCATCGTCCTGGTTGCTCCTGTATTGTTTGCATTCAGCCCCCAAGTGGTAAAGGCAAGCACAAGCCTACATGTACATGTAATGTCTGCACGACAGTTAAACGCCGTTTTAAGACTATGATGATGCGCAAGAAGAAACGTCAATCAGAGCGGGAGGCAGAGATTGCCCTCAGAAATCAGCACATTTCAGGCCCTAGAGATGAAGCTGAAGTAGAGAGCAGCTCTAAGAATGTATCACCCCAGGAGCCTTCAGAGAATGAAGCTCGGTCAATGAATGAGTTAGAATCCAAAAGTCAGAACAACAATCTCTCAAACAAAATGGCCGATACTGGGAAGGGAAACATAGACTTAAATTGTCAGCCAGATCGTGATGAAGAATCACAAGCTGGATTAACCCGTATGAGCATGATGAGTCTTCTACAAGTAGCAAGCCTTCCATTGGAGACATACCTAAAGCAGAATGGTCTTACAAGCTTGGCATCCGAGCAGCAAGGGAGTTCAGCGTCACATGTGCCACTCCAAGCTGCAGAGAGCGAGATTCCTGAGGATTGTCAGATTGTTTCAGCTGTTCAAGAGCAGGAAAGTGGAGGGGAAGGTGACGATGGACCTGGACCAGAAACAGGACCAGAGCAAAGCCAAAATGATCCTGAGTGAGGTTCTTTTTTCTTTTATTTGTTTATTTATTTTCATTCTTGTATAATAACAAGTTTCTAGGTCTTCTTTCAGTTGGGATGGGAGACAATTTTTGGTTCTTTTATAGTTTGAGAGTGTGCATCTTTATTCATTATATAGTTAATGTGTATAATACAAACATGATATTTTTCAATAACTCGGAGGGGTTCATGGGAATAGATATGGAGATGCTAGTTAGTTAATGATCATATCCATATGTAAGAAAGGTTTGAAATATAGAGAACATTAGAGAACATTGAAAACAGTGTTGGTCAGTGTTTCCTCTGCACTTGTGATCCATTTACTCCAGTAAAAGTCAGCAAGCTTCCATTTTGATGCTACACCAACGTAACAACAAGTTCTGTAACCTGAAGTAGACCTCAGAAGTGTTGTTCTTACGGCAGAATGAAACCCACTGCAAGGTAGGCACATGTCAATTTAATAGTGGCGATGCTTTTTTTTTGTTTTTTTGGGGTTTTTTAGACAAAATATTTTTGTCTGTTTGGAATGGATATTACAGCCGTCTTTTTAATTCAAGCAACTAAAAATTGTTGCTGAAGTTGGATTGTTCACCAACTTTTGAGTCCAAAATAGGCTATTTATGTAAGAAGTCTAGATGCCCAAGTTTGAAACCATATGTGGCTGTGAACTTGACAACAACTGGGAAAAGGAAATTCTGTGGACGCAACGCAACATGACTTTGGGACCATTTTGGTGAAGATTAATAAATTTCTTTCTTTTGAGCATCCTTGCCTTGCCTCCTCTTCTCATTGTTCAAGAAAATGACTCCAACATTTAACATTTTATGATTTTTCTGTTAGCAAAAATTCAATAGAATTGGTCCAATATAATACATCTATAAATGTTGAGAGATATTAGATTCAAAAGTGCAAATTTTGACTACTACCAAAGGCAAAAATGATTTCTCTCTCCCTTAGAAAATTCAATTCAGTTCAAGGAGCCATCAAATTTTAAATTCGGCCCCATTCAATTCCAGTGTTTTTCTTTAAAAAAATGATTTTCAAAATTTTTATATTATTGTAAAAGCAGCGTACTAATAACTAAATATTTGTGATGCAAAGAGCAAGGCCAATTATAACAACAATTGCTTTTTTGCTTTACATAAAAATTATTTTTTGCTTTTCAGATAATTCTTTTAGAAAAACTACTTTTAAATAGAAAAAGCAAGCAAGATTGGAGCCTTTTGAAAAATATGCGCAAAATAATTAATTTATGAGTTCAAATTCAAACAAAAGAAAGAAGAAAGAATTTTTTTTTTCCTCAATTAATGAGTAGGACAACGTAAGTAGAAGTATCTTTCTGAAGGGATCTTATAAAAAGAAAAAGAAATTCAATGGACAATTTTTATTTTTTTTTTATAAATCTCTTTGGAGACTTTGCTGAACAACTTGCTCTAAAAGCTCCATAATTTTCACAAAAAGCAACCGCAAGTCTTAGAAACAAAGCCTTAAAACATACCTCATTTGAGCCCTCATTTTTTTTTTTTTTTTGAACGTTGTTTTCATTAAGAAAACTGCATGGGGTAGAGAAAAGGATCTCCTCTAGAGGAGAAATAGAACAGTGGGAAAGCATAAGGATTTCTTTTGAGCCCTCTTATGACAATGATATGCTGGAATTCAATATATTACTTTCAATGCAAGTTATGCATATGATAGTTTTAACATCTTCAACTCTTTTAACTCTTTTCATCTTAGAAATTTCTAAACTCTATCTGCACTTAGCACGGAAAACATTTGATTTAGATCAAAATCAGCATAATTTACTAGAGTGCTTTGAGTTGAGAGAGAATTGATTTAGGACACTATCATATAAATGGCATTGTGGATTACAGAAACTAATGAGCCCATGGAGGAGACCAGGCTTGCAATTCTATCTACAAAACAACATCCTCTCTTTCCATCTGAGCGATTGGAAGGTGGAAGCACCACTTTTTTATCTTTCTATATATTCTATTGAATCAGCAAAGAGGAAATGAAAAAAGGGCATTCCAAGAAAGAAAAAAAATGAAAAAATACATATTAACAATCAAAATCCTTCAACACTAGCCCTTCGAACGGCTGTTGATGATGATTTTCGGCTTTCCTGCCGTTCCAATTCATCAAATGAGAGGTTTGATGAACAGGCACGTGGAGGAAGAGACAACGGCAAAGCAGGCGGCCTAGTAGGAGAAACAGATGGTCTGGCTCTTGATGGAGGAGATGGTGAAAAACTTAACCTAGGAGCTGGGGTAATAATCCCATTAAGGCTTGGTGATCTTGACATCTGCTTTCCAGCAACGGCAGCTGGCTCTTGCAGTGGAAATCGAGTTGAGTATTTCATGTCCTGTATGACTTTAAGATTTTCTACAATGGCTCTCATAGTTGGTCTTTCCTGTGGATCCTTCTGAAGGCATCTGAGAGCAATGTCAGCTACTGTTCGTGCTGCCTTGGATGGGAAACGGCCTTTTAGCTGAGGATCCATAATCAGTGACAGTCTGCAGTCATCAGCCAGGAAAGGTCGGCTCCACCTTACTAAGTTCCTCTCTTCCTTGGGATGGCGATTATCAAGATTCCTTCTGCCAGTGAGGAGTTCAAGCAGAACAATACCGAAGCTCCATACATTGCTCTTTGGGGTCAATAGCCCTCTTTCTAGCGTCTCCACAGACAGATTTGCCACAGCCTGCATATAGGAAAGAAAACAAAACATAATTAGCCTTACAAGCCTTGGAAGATTATACACAACTAAAGGTCTAGGAAAAGCAATTGATGACTGCAAATTTTGGTTGGTCATCATGCCTTCCCATAATGCATATAGAGATAAAGGCAGGAGAGGAAAATGAACTTACGACTGAACTGTTAGAGATCTCTGTCTCAGGGATATGACTGACACAACCGTATCCTGAAAGCTTTGCACTAAAATCTTTATCAATCTGTATGTTTCCAGTGGAGAATTCATTGTACATTGCCTGTAAAGTCAAGGAAATGCTTTCAATAAACATACACGGAATCAAACATCCCAGAAACTTCTAAAACACACTGAAAACTTAACATCGTGCATAAATCCTAAAGAATAAACAGGCCATTAGCATTCAAGAGAAAACATTAAATGAATATTCCTATCATTAAAGAAACAGAAAGGACTATTTGAAAATGTTAAACACTTCATATCATCATCCTTGGGAATATATTACATGAAAACATGACCAACATGCAACATCTTTTGGGCATTGTTAATATTCAGGTCCCGACATATCAACCAACAGTGCAGAAGAAATCAGTAGTTACCTGGAAAGGTCCCTCCTCATGCAAGAAAGTTAGACCATGTGCAGCACATAGAGCAATTTTCATTCTGGTGTTCCAATCAATTGGGGGGCCATCTAATCTCCCATACAAAAGGCGGTCCAAGCTCCCATGATAAAGCCTCTCGTAGATCAGCATCCTCTGTTCTGATCCATCACGTGCATGATAACCAAGCAATTTACATAGGTTTGGATGTCGCAGGGATGCAAGTGTGTTAACTTCATTTATAAATTCCTTCAAACTCTGAAAGATTACAGACACATTATTACTTCACTGCCAGACTTCAAGATATTTCATAACATTCAACAAAAAATGAAGAAGATTCATGTATCCACTAGAAAAATGAAGTCATGAGGCCAGAAAAGGGAATTTGCTGACCAGTTTTTTTTTTTTTTTTTCTTTTGTTCTTTGGGTAGAAATTTCTAAGGTCAGGCGTGTAAAATTTGTTGGTATTATATGATGGAAGATTGTGTTCAACGAAGGAACATGCAATCGCCTTCCAACAGGAAAGTATAATCAATGGCAAAAATAATTCTTCCACCTATGATAATCTATTGCAAAAATTATCCAAACGACTCTTCTTAAAAATCACCAAAACATCTCTTCTATGCATGGCAACCAAATACAAAAAGTTTGCAAATCTATTGAACTCTGAATGATAATTTAGGAGATCTTCTAAATGTGTGATTTTTAACTGTAATCTGCAAATCAAAAAAAGAAGCTTTCAGAATTTACCTGAGGAGAGGGATGAAGGCGTGTAACACTGGCTTCAAACTTCTTTGAACTTGAAGTATCATCTCCAAAGGAAGCTCGGTAGATAATGGCAGAAAGACCTTCTGATACACATCGATCTGATGAGAAATTGTGGCAAGCTGATACAATGTCATCATATGGAAAGTTCCTTAATGTTCCACTGTGTGTTACACCTGGTGGAAGTGGCAGTGGCCCTGAAGCGTAGAGAGGGCCACTACCATTTGTGGATTTAAAGCTGCTTGCAGGCTTCAGTGCAGCAGCAGTAGGTAGAGGAAGAGGCTGTGGGCTTGGGTGGTCCCTCACTAAACTAACTCTACCCTTTGATTCTTCATGCTCATCATATTCAACTTGTGTAAGATCATCTTGTTCGGCAGCATCAAGGCTTTCTGGAGCTGACAATGCCCGAGCTCTACTATTACTTACTCTGTTATCTGGTTGAACAGGTTTTACTCTGGTCCTAAAGCTAGGTGGTGCTGACTGCAATGTCCTTGTTCGAACCAGGGGCTGAGGCAGTCTAGTTGGCGTTTGCTCCTTAGGATCAACAGGTTTGATGGAAATTGAAGGTTCAGGCTTTTTCTTCTTGCTCTTCAAGACTGTGAAGCACCCCATCTTACCACATTCAATGCTTTAAAGCTGCAAGGGGTCTTCAAAGTTTTCTGCCAAAAGAAAATTAGAAGCATAAGCTTAAAATTAACAGCGTCCTGGACTTCTTTAAATGCAGAAGCATCAGATGGAAGATGACAGCATTTTTGCACTCCTAAATAATTATACTGGGGGTGAAAACCCTTAATTGATAAATAAAGACGCTGAATTAACAACTGAAGTTGCAGGAAATTCCAATGACCAATAACACTGAGCAGACCAAGCAAACACAAACAAACTATTTAACATCCTGCAGTCCAGTTAAAAAAAAATTCCAGCACATATTGACAGCTTGAATATGCATGACATATCCAGAGGTATGGGCCACAAACAATGGTCAATAAAAATTGAATCTTTACAAAGGAAGAACAGCTAAAATTTCACCGTCAATAAAGTGTATGCTATTAGGGTCAAATTGTACCAAAATTAAGCAACCCATGTGCAT
Source organism: Mallotus nudiflorus (assembly GCA_947683625.1). Lineage (NCBI taxonomy): Eukaryota > Viridiplantae > Streptophyta > Magnoliopsida > Malpighiales > Euphorbiaceae > Mallotus > Mallotus nudiflorus. The sequence continues at coordinate 1,682,156 of CANTUR010000239.1, forward strand.
AAACCATATCAAACCAATCATTTCGTACCAATTTCTTTCCCTAATTCAAAATGCCAGCCAGTCAAATTTATCTTCACACCAAATGCCCTATACTTGATAAAAAAAATTGTTCAAAGGATAAAACAATTATATCTTAAATGCACTTTCAGAATAAGACAAGAAAATCCACAAATCAGCATCCCATAACTGAACCAATTAAACCAACTCAGATCCAAAATCAACTAAAAACTTCAAAATCCAAAAGCAGCTGTTTGAATTTACCCATCATATAATTCCACAAACAACCAAACAAAACCCATTAATAAAAATGGAAAAATTCAAGAGAAATGAAAAGCAAATCAAGCCAAAACCAACAAAAGTAATAATAATTAATATCAAAATCTCACCCAGATATATCATTATAATTCCCTCTAACAAAAGTCTATATGAATCCACCATCCATCTTCAAATTCACAATCTTTCTTCAATAAAAAGAAAAGAAAAAGAAAAACAATCAAAGAAACAACAACTTCAAATATTAACAATAATCATACCTGAGAAAAAACTTGTTCATGCAATTTCCACTTGAAGGGAAAATATGGGGAAATGAGAGGCTGAGGGTTCAATATGATAAGAAAAAGAAGGAAATAAAAACCCTCAACAAGTCAAAGAAATCAAAGAGATGACAAAAAAAATTATATATAAAAAAAAAAAAGCTGAATTCAAGAAGGAAGTGGGAAGGAGAGATTTTTAATTAAAGAAAGAAAGGTGTTCTTTTTTTTTTTTTTTTGGGTTTGGAGGGGAGGTGTTTCTTTGAAGAGAAAAAAAAAAAAGAAAGAAAGGAAGAAAAGGTGAAAGGAATAATATTATTAAAGAATTGAGAAGAAAAAGAGAGAAATAAAAGAATGGCAATGGAGCCCAATTCAGCAGTGGTCAAACCTACCAAAACCCAGATTTAATTTACTCCTTTTTTTAAAAAAAAAAATTCTTAAAATATTTTGCTCATGTGCCTTTCTTTCTCATTCTCTTTTGACATTTTTAGCCCTTTTGTTGAGCACAATTTATCATCTCCCCATTCACACTTTTTATTTATTTATTTTCTATACTTTTCTTTATGATTTTTCTTTATTCATAATGCTATGTTCCCTTAAATTTATGGGTGTGGCAAAGTCACCAAAATCTTTGATTAGCAATGTTTGATGGTTGATATTTTAGATGGTTTCAACCTATAGTTACATTTTTTTTTTCTTTTTCAATTATTCTATAAACATCATTATAAATCCCAATAAACTTCATTATAAATCCCTATAAACTCTTCTTAAAAATTTTTAACTTAAAACATAATAAATTATATAAAAATATTCTCATAAAAGTTTCAATAAGCTTAAGATGAGACTATTAAATTTAGATAGAATGTAAATTTTTGAATAATAAAATTGAAACTAAAAATTTTATTATTTATATAGTTACCTTTTGTAATAATTTATATGAAATTATTACATATGTGCATGTACTCGGTTCTTAAAAAAGAAAATAGAAAAATGTAATAAAAAGTTTTCAATCAATTTTTTTAAATTAATATTCTCAATTATATGAAAAAATCTTTTTTATTTATAATATTTTATTGTAAATATTTATTTTTATTGTAATTAATAATAAATAGTTTTAAAAATAAAAAAATAATTGATTATAAAAGATAAAATTAAAAAACTAGGAAAAATTATTATAATTAAAACAAAAATTTACATTATTTTATTATAAAAAAAGAGAAAATAAGATAATATAACATTACAGCTCTAGAAAATTAGAACTTAAAACTAAAGAGCAACACAAAATTTCTACTCCCAATCAATAGAAAATAACTATCTTATTGGAAAATTGAAATTTTTTGCATTTATTTTATTTAATCAAATACTATATTCATTTTAGGCATTTTATGATTATTTTGATTTATAAAATAAAATATACTTTATTAATACCTACTATTAAATGATAAAATATATTTTTATTTAATAATAATTAAAATTAAATTAAAAAATAATTACAAATCAAAATAATCACGAATTACTACCATTAATTTACCTAAAATAAATAACTACATATATAAAATTAATATTTTGAAAATAGATTGCTATAAGAAAAGCTCATACAAAAAAAGGGAATAATATTTAGAAGGGTAGATATGGAAAAGAGAAATAAGAAAAGATCAAAGGGTAAAATAGTAATTAATTATAAAACCACGATTTTCAACGAACAGCGCCTCGATTGACATGACAGCTAAATCAAACTTTGAAAGTTTTTCAAAATTTATTTTTTTATTTATATAATAAAATAATAATTTTATTTATTTTTAAAAGAGCATGTTTTGTTTTCCAGTGTGGTCAAACAGACCTATCAAGATAGCTCTTTTGACTCTTAATCTCATCCGTTAGATTTTTTCTTTAGATGGACGAGATCCACGGCAGAGATGATTCCACATCACATTGTAATCCTCTGACATCAACTATTTTTTTAATAATATTAGGTGAGCAAGTCTAAACACGCGCCGTGTACGCGTGGAAGGAACTTTCCAATAGCAGCAGACAAGTTGGAAGGTTGGGACCCATAATGGCCCCCACAGGCTCCACTCTTCATCTGACTGCGCACTTTCGTTAAAATAGTTTTAAGTAATCAGACAATCTCAGTCTCCTGTTCCGACAATGTACGACTGTTGCAATCAGTTAATATCTTTTGCTTTTAGAATTAAATTCACTCAATTTTTGCGATTTTATTGTTTTAACTTAAATTTTTGGCTGAATATATGTGTATTTTTAAAATTTGTTGTAAATCTCATTAATTTCCCACTTTAATTTAAAAATTAACCATCTTAATATATCAATTTATTAAAAATATGATTTATAAATGCTTTTTGGTTACTTTAAAAACTTAAATACCTTAATTTTAACTTAAAAATATTGATAATTTTTTTTAACAAATTAGTTGTCTAGTAGCCAATTTATAAGTTACAGAGTCAAATGCTAAGTTTAAGAATCCGTTGATGAATTAGGTCTGAAAAATAATTATCTTCATACTTGAATTTAGTAAAAATTCGATTTATATATATTTTTCAATTCATTTTAATAATAATATTTTATTTAAACTTATAAAATTATCATTTAAATATTTTCAATATTAATAATTTTTATTTTTATGAAGTGAAATTTAAATAATAAATTTATTAGTTGAAAATGCAGACTAATTAATATAAATGTTAAAATAAAAATTAAAGATAAATTAAATTTGTTTAATTTTATAAATAAACTTTAAACAATCCACTTGTAATTTATACAAAATAATTTTTTTTACATAAATTTTATTTTAAATAAAAATAAAATTGCATTGTATATTAATTTAATAAAATATATGTACTATGTAGCTTCAATATAGCTGTGGTAGTGCTGCGACTAGTACTTAGTTTCAATTTTCAAGTCAGCATTCTACAAAGTGTCACATCAAACCGTAAATTTAATTTTCACTTCAAACTGTAAAAACAATAATACTATGTTTTGGAATCAAGGAAAATGGAAGGAAATATAAAATACGGAGGAAAGTTACTTTTTATTGTTTGGAAATGAGAGATAAAAAAAAATAAAAATAAAAAAAAGAGAAAAGTTAATTTTATTTTCTCATATTATTTTTTAGCATAGAAATATAATAGTAAATATATAACATATATTTTAACTCTTAAATAAAAATAAATAAATTTATTTTTCTTTCTTTTGATAACTTATTTCTGGAACTCTTGAGTTTGAAACCTTGCAATCAATGAATAACGTGCAAGGTGAGAGGTGAAAAAAGTCCCCACGAACACTCTGATATCTAAGTTAGATAACAGAAAAAGAGTAAAGAACAATTAGAATATAAAAGAATGAGATGATCTAAAATAAGAGGTATAAAATCCTATTTATAGTGATGCTTGAACTTAAAAGGGATAAAATTTCTCGTGGGATAGGAATTTTAATCATAATAGAAGAGTATTATCTCTTTGCTTAGAAATCCTATTTGGGGTAGAGTTTTTTCCGTGAACGGATTCTGTCACCTTCCTTGTCCGGGTAAGCCTATTTAGAAAATAAAAACCCTTTAATTAAACATGAATATATATAAGCGGTATCAAGAGTCCCCCCTTGAGCATTTAAGCCCAGTGACTGAAGTTGGCACCCTCAGGTCATTTCTATAGTACTGAGATTCCAAACATGTAAGCCTCGCGTCCTTGCATCGAGCATCTAAGCCTCAAGCATCTAAGTCTAGTGACTGAATCTGACACCCTCAGGTCGCTTCTATAGCACTGAGGTTATGAGCATGTAAGCCTCGCGTCCTTGTACCGAGCATCAAAAATTCAGTGACGATTAGTTTTGTCACAATGATTTACACGGGCGGATTAATCTATTACACTTGATCTCGCAGAATTAGTGAACTCTAAAGGTTCAGATGACGCCTCGACAGCACGATGTTTTCAAGACTCGGTACCGAGCTTTACATTCTTCTTGTGACTAAGGTTGGCCACCTTAGCTCACTCTTTTATGTCATTGTGTAGCACCACATTACTTCCTAAATGGAGCCATAAGTGCTTTAATCTACTCAGATACGATGGACATAAATATCCAAATATACTTGAGGGGGGAGACTTTTGATACCGCTTATATATATTCATGTTTAATTAAAGGGTTTTTATTTTCTAAATAGGGTTACCCAAACAAGGAAGGTGGCAGAATCCATTCACGAAAAAGACTTTACCCCAAAGAGGATTCTTAAGCAAAGAGGAAATACTCTCCTATTAGGATTAGGAATCCTATCCCACGAGGAATCTTACCTCTTTCAGGTTCAAGCATCACTATAAATAGGACCTTATACCTCTCATTCTATATTATCTCATTCTCTTATATTCTAATTGTTCTTTGCTCTCCATACAAACTCTCTTTTTGTTCTTTGACTTAAACATCAGAGTGTTTATGGGGACTTTCCCTACCTCTCACCCTGCCCGTTGTTAATTGATTGTAGGGTTTCAAGCTCAAGAGTTCTGGAAATAAGTTATCACTTCTCTATATTACTTTTATCTTCTCCAAATACATTTATTTATTTTTCTCCATTTTCTTCGTTTTCAAATAAAGTGCAAGGAAATATAAAAAATCATTCCATCCAAGGGAAATTTTTTTAATAGGCATTTCTTTTACATATGATTTTTGATATTTAGCATCAGCCACAACAACAAAATTGCAATTGACTTTAGCTAAGTTTAGTAGCAGTGGGTGGTACCTGTAATAACTAAGGTTTGAAGTATTAGCATATATTGCAGAGCATATGATGAAGATGACACTCTTATTAAATATCAAATTAAAATTTGTAAATGGATTGATACATATACATTCAAAGGATGGCTAGAATTTTTCATCATGGGAGAGGTACAACACAATAGTAATTTCTTGGATATATCGAGTTGTGTCTCTTACCATTGCATAAAGCATTACCTGGCTTGATAATGCTCTTGATGTGTGGATTAATCTCAAATAATGCTTCTCTCAAGATGACTCATTTTGAATTGCAAATTTATAATATGAGGCATACACTTTCATCAAAATTCTTAGTGTCAATGATTATTTTACACATTTAAAAATTCTTTGAGATTATTTAATTAATTTAAGACCTATTCTTAATTATGCTTGTGATCATAAATGTAACTGTGGTGCTTTGCAAGTTGTGTGCAATTACCAGGCTAATGACTATGTGATTAGGTTATTAAAAGGATTAAACAAAAATTTTGTTAACTGTTAAATCACATGTTATACTTATTGATCCTCTTGCCTCAAATAACAAGGTTTTTTATATGGTGTTATAACATGAAAGACAATTTTATGCTTCTTCTGTTAACACTAGTGGTGAATCAAGCATCTTCATTGCTAAGGCAACTTCTAATGCTTCACAGCATGAATCAAATGTATTACTATCTAGAGAAAATAATAATGTTTATGTTCAACCATAACAAAGATTTACTTATTCTAGCAACAAAAACCTATGTGTTCATATTGTTTATTTTCTAGTCATAGTGGTTGATAAATGCTACAAGAATCATGGATACCCACATAGGTATGTTCCAAAATATAAACAAGTTATTTCTCATTATGCCAATCAAGTTGAAGGTGTATCATCTATTTAAGAAGATGCTTGTATTATAATTCCAAATGCAGTGGCATTAATGAAATATTTCCTTTTACTAACAAGTAATGCACTAAATGTAGCCAACGAGGTCAGGCACAAGTTTAAGTGTTTGGCGATTATGGTATTGTGTTAGTTTAGAGCTCACTAAAAAATACAAAATGGGCTTGAGGCTCAAAATGGAGATGGAATCGCCACTCGGATAAAAGCAGAGACATACTGTACAACAACTGGATTCCATGAAAGTTTTCAAAAGCCGTCATCAGATATCGGATTCAAAAACTGGGTATAAGCTTTTAAAATGCCCACTCAACCTTGTGGTTAGCCTCCATGTGTGTTTCATATTTTATTACCTTTGAATATTTAATTGGTTCCTTATTTTAACGTGGATTGCAATCATTTCCCATTTTATACTTTAATTCAAATTTACACATTAGTTCCATTTTCATGCTCATAGCCTGATATACATCACAAATAAAATAAATAATAATATTTACAACCATACATTCTAAATAAATAGGGGAAATGATTAGGAATTATAACATTTTTTTCAAAGAAAACGTAAAATAAACAGAAAATAAACCATACATAAACTAAAAATAAATGATTTTAATTATACAAATAAAACCTCTCAAGAACTAATTAATGGAATAACTATTTGATAATTAAAAATTACTAAATAATTCTTGCAACAAACACAAATTAGCCCCATCTCATTAAGCAACAATATTATCTTACAACAATGATCAACAAATAATATTTGTAAGAAATAGAAATAAAAAAACCACAAGATAGTCCGCAAGAACCACAATAATCAATATTCAGTAACAATATTAAATAACATTACAATCATGCATAAACTCAACATATATAACAAGACAAACACAAAAATATGTGAAGTACATTAAATAAACATTGAAAATCAAAACAAAATGATGCAGGATTTTAGTGAAGTGGCGACGCCTCATCGCCTCTTAACCAAGAGGTGATTTTTCATCGCCTCAACATGAAGGGGCAACGCAGTTATAACCTGATATTTTATAAATTATTAAATTAATTTTTGAGATATGCAGTATTAATAAATTTTTTATTAAAATGTTATATTATGATTATTTTGTGTAATTTAATTAATTTCAAGTGTTAGTATTTATTTTAGTTAATTATGGTATTAATATTAAATTGAGATTTAAAAGTTTGATTTATTGTTATATATTATTTATTTATTTAATAACATTATTATTGTTAGTAATTATGAATAGTATTAATTTAGTGTGTTTTAAATATTTTATTATTTTGTGGTGGATTTAATTAGAAAGTAAATATTTAATTTAAAAATATTATTTTTTTTAATATTATTTTGTCTTTTTCCTATTTATTAAAAAAAAAGTATAAAAACCTAAATTTTCCCTTTTCCTCCCCTCTTTCCTTCCTCTCCCTCTTTTTCCTTCTCCTTTTTCCCTTATTCTTCCTCTCCTTTCTACGTTTCGCAGAAACACACAGCGCCACCACCGCACACCACCAATGACACCATCTGGTAACGTCACCTCGTTGCCATCACTCCCCAACTCATCGCGACCACCTGCCCTCCCTTCCTCCTTCCTTCCCGCCGCCTCTTTCCTCCTCCTTTTCCCTTTCAGTGCTACCACTTTCCGGAGCATGCTGGTGCCAATTCTGCAGCGTTGGGCTGAGATCATACTCATTTAAAAGCTCATTCTTTGGGCTTTGTTTTCCCTAAGGTAATTCGTCCTATTAACTTCAAATTGAGCTTCAATTTTATTAAATTGTAATTAGGGTTCATATTGTATTTTGTTTATTTGAGTTCATTGGTTTGAATTATGTGAAATTGACTTTAGATTAGTTAAATTGAAGTTATAAGCTTTCCAAAAATGTGTTTAAAATTGATTTTGGAGATAGTTGAATTTTGAGCACTATTCCGGCATGGGTATTGTTCACTGGACTGTCTCTGCTTAGAAAATATTTTTTATTTTTAATAAATTCTACTAGCTATTTTAAGCATGTTTTGTTAAGAAAGTTTATTGAAATTATGTTCCGATTATTTATTATGAATTTTTGAAAGTTTTTGTAAGAATTGAATTTTTGAAAAAAATTAGTATGAATTGGTAAATTTTGTATTTTAATTGAAATTATGTTAATTAGTATGTTTTGGATAATTTTGGAGTAATAAATAGTATTAAAATAATTTTTACGAATTCTTTACTACGTTTAGCTAATTAATAATATTTTTTGAAAATATGTTCAAATAATAGTTTTATTTATTATTTTTATGATTAAATGGATTTTTAGCTATTTTTATTATATAATTTAATTTAAATAATTATTTATAAATTATGCTATTTAATTTTGAATATTTGAAAAATAAATTTTTATTAATATTATTTATTTATATTTGAGATTTTATTAATTAATTTGAAAATAAATTATCTTTAATGTTTTTATTATTTAAATAAATTGTATTGTGGTATTTTATTGATTTTTATGGATTCTAGTGATTTTTAATATTAATTATTAGATTATTGTTTTTTTGGTGTATATTGATTCGCGGTTGGGCAAATTATGTAGTTTAGAGACCTAACCCGAGAAATTGTATTATTGAGAATATTTTAAGTGTGTTTGCGTGCATAATTGATTCTACTTTTAGTAGAGAGACGTCCATTTTATAAAAGAGACTCTACTGAATTTTTGATAGAATTCTTGTAAAATGTGACATCGAGTCAATCCTGAGTTTTTAATTTTTATCGAGTCGTGTCCTAAATTGAGTCATTTTTTAGAATTCCTAGAAGTATAAATTAGGATTTCGATTTAAATATTATTATTATTATTATTATTATTATTATTTATTTTTCTATAGTTGCATCAAGACCGAGACATGCAGGACCATACCAGACTAGTCTAATTCTTTTAGAGGAGCGCATAACTATGAGTTATTATTATATATATACATTGCATGCAAATTAATATTATGAGCATTCATATTTTAATAATTATGAATTTAATTATGCTCATTTCATTAAATCATATTTATTATTAATGATATTCATACATATGATTTTCCATAAAAATACTAAGAATATTTATTTTTAATAATATATGTTGTCATATTTTTTGTATTATTTTTTTATTGAATTTTCATTATTCGATTTTGAAAGATTTATATTTGAAGGATAGCAGTAGAATATGTTACCTAGTGGGCTACACTATAACTGTATACGTACCAGTGCATTAGATTTTAGGGTTGATATTATAAAATATTTGATGTGGGTTTTGAATAATTGATTATTGAGATTTGTGGTGTGATTGTGAGAGCTCGGTTGACCTAGTGTCTCAGGACCAATCACGCCGACAGTGAGACTATAGGAGCTCGATTGACTTAGTTTCTCAAGGCTAATCTACTGTCCAAAAATGAAAAAGAGAAATATTTTAGAATTAAGTGAACCTGTTGGCTAGGAAGGTTTAGTGATCGAGATTGCGAAATATTTTAAGGTTCTGCTTCAATCCTTCACCCAAGAACTTTTATATATCTATTATTATATAAAAGTGGATTTTAGCATCTGTATGAAATATATGTATGTATATATATATAAATATATGTATTATTATGCTAATGCTTGATTGTATATGACATTAGGTTGCATGTATATATATTATAATAATTCACTCTGTAAAATCTGACTCCCCTCAATATTTTTTTTAGGATCTTCCATTTCAGACCTCCCCCCGTAGTACTATTCGTCAGACTCTTTCCTCTCCGGTTGATTTATATTAATACTAAACTATCATTTTTTTCTTATATTTTAGTAATCGTTGCGGTAGTAGTGTTATTGTAGTAGTATTGTGTTGTACTCGTTAGAGATCTTGTATTCGAATATTATATGAAGATATTTTATTTTGTTATGATATAAAGAGTTATTTTATATTAATTAAAGTTTTAATTTTGGTGTACTTTTATGTTCTTATTGTATATGTTTTCATTTTAAGGCTTGCTATGAGTTCCGAATTTTAAAGAATTCTCATTCTCTAGCGCCGGTCATGACTCCTTGGTTTGGGTCATGACAAACGTCTTTATAAAGAGGCATCACCTCTTCAATAGAGATAAAGACTAACTATATTTCTTAGATTCTAAGAAACTTGAAACTTATGCAAACAACATAAAGATTGATACAAATATGCAAAGATTAACAACTAATATTCCATATTTCATACAAGCGTGCTTCTCTATAACCTTAAATAAGCAACACAACTCAAGAAAGCAAGCTAAAAAGTAATAAATAAAAACTTTTAATAAAAATAAAGGACTTAAAGCTTGAAAATAGGGAGTCTCATTGATTTGAATGAGCTCCTAACTAAGCCCTCAAAGCTTAGTTGATAGATTTAAGTACTTTGAATGTAAAAGAATCCTTCCTCTTCTCAACAGAATCAAGTCTTTTTACTCTAAAAGTCCTCTTCCTCTTATTCTTTCTCTCATCTTCCCTTTTCTTTCTTTTTTTCTATGTTTTTTTTAAAGTCTCAAGTCCAGCCAAAAGAAGTTCCAAAAGTCCTTTGCCTTTTCTCTTTCTTACCCTCTTCATCTTAAGCCTCTCCTCCTTTTCTCTTTCCTAATTCTCCAAAACCAAATCCACTCTCACCTTCTCCCCATGCTTTTCCATTATTTCCCAGGTCCTTCTCCCTCTTTTTCCCGCTTTTTTCCTTCTTGTTACATCTGAAAATGTCCTAAATCTAGAGTAGATCAGCCCCAACTATTGTCATTTAATGTTATAGTAGGTGGGTGTGAAGAGGTGTCGCCTCTTTGATGAGGCGTCACCTCATGGATGCCTATGGTGAAGAGGCGACACCTTTTTGTTAAGGTGATTGCCTCTTTACTCAGGTTAAGTTTGGGCCTTTGGGCTGAAAGGCTACAAGCTTGGGCTTGGAGGCTTAAGCTTACTATTTTGGGCTTGAATTTGGTGTTTGGATTTTTGAGTCTATTTTAAAGAGGTTTTCGGCTTCCTTTGCATTCAAAACTTGTACTTTCTCATTATCGGGCTTTTATTGCGAGCTGATCAAACTGAAGGTGTCCACACTAAGCTTTTGTCTTTGATTTAAAATTTAAATGCAAGAGGTGCTGGCTCTAAAAGTGCTCATGTTAACAACATCAACTAACTATAAAGCTAGTGGAACCGGTAATGTTGTTTACTTCTCTTATTGCAATACTTCATATATCTCTTATTTGGCAACAGATAAGAACGATGTTGATTAGATTATAAATAGTCAAGCCATATATCTTATTGAAAATTTTTATGAACTATTTTCCTCTTATAAAATAGTTTCAAATGTGATAATGTATCTTCTTAATGGGTTCACCATTCATGTTACAATTATAGGTACCATTCAAGTCAGCAATTTCCTAATTTTAACTAATATTATATTTGTTCCTCTTTTCAGTTTTAATTTGATATTTGCTAACAAAATTACTAATTCTCTTAATCATTGCTTAATTATTTTTTACAATGATTCTTTAATTATCTAGGATATCATGCTATAGAAGATTATTGGATTAACTAAGAAATAAGATGAGATGTATCATTTTATTTAAAAATGAAAACCAAAATTTATTTTTAATTTTATTTTTAATTATACAAATGTCAAAGTGATCTTAGCATTATAAATTTGGGCATTTGTCTAAGTACAAGGCCAAAATTTTACAAAATATCAATTCAACTATTACTTGTTTAAACACTAATAGTGCTTGTGACATTCGTCATTTTGCAAAAAAAAAAGTTGTTTAACATTTGCATGATAAACTATGTCACCACTTATATTTTGACCTCAATAAATAATTTTAATAAACTAATAAGTTTGTTTAAGTGCATGATGTATAAGTTAAGAATAAAGTCACAATCAATGTAGAAGATCAAAGAATTGAAAGAAAAACATAAATTAGAGCTAAATTGAAGTCCAAAAGAACCTTTACGGATGTCCCTTGAAGTATGACAATCATCTTAAAAGCAAAGAATTCCTATTTCACAAAGAAAATTTGACATTTTCTTCAGCTTAGTTGTTGCTCATGATCTTGAGCATCAACTCATGATCTTGAGAAAAATAGGCCCAGTAAGTCAAAGGATAGGCTTCCACAAGTCAAAGAAACTTGGATTGCTCATGATCTTTACTCAAGATCATGAGGAGGTGGCTCACAATCCTGAGACTCTCTTGATAAGGCTGCAATAATTATCTGCATACTCAATAACTATATTTTTTTATGCTCACAATCTTGAGTAGTCCAAATCTTGAAAAAAGCTGAATATGCATTTAATGAAGGAGAAGAAGGTAGGGGATGAATTAATGATTTCCAATAGTTATTTTTCATTTGTAACATATAAATTCAAGCCTTGGAACTTCATTTAAGAAGTTAAAAAAGTTGGATATGCTATTAAATTCTTTAAAAATCTCTTTAAACAATTTTCAATTCTTAAAAATCCTTATTGTTATTAAGTATGGGTTGTGTGCTAGGTTAGCTCTCTTCTTCATCTTTTTTCTTGGGTTAAAAAAGGAAGTGAGGAATAAATGCTAGTGATTATGGTTTAAGTGTAAGCCTTAAACACTTAAGATTTTTCTTTGGTTAAAGCTTAGCCTAGAAAAGCTCATTGTATTGTAAAAGTTAGAGTTGAAACTCAAAACTCTTATAAACTCAATCTTGATTAATAAATTAAAGTGGATTTTGAAAATCCTAATCTAATATAAGTTAGGTGGAGACATAGATTCAATTTGTGAATTGAACTTTTTAAATTATTGAGTTCTTAAATTCCTTTCTTATCTTGTTTCATTAATCCTTTTTAATTTCTTGATTAAACCTTACTCTTCTCTAAAATTTTGATTTCCCTATTCACCCCCCAAGGCCCTTTTCATAAAATGATTTTATTATATATATTTATTTTGATTTATTATATATTGATATACAGGGGCTTACAAGCACAAAATATCTTTATTGTCATTGTTATTTTCTCACAATAGTTGATTATTAGAATCATTTATGAAATGGAAGTCTAAGACTTGAGCTTGAATAAAATATTTTTTCCAGTTTATTCAGACACAATTTGGCAGGTAGATCAAATTTTTTCGATATGATAATGACATTGAATTTAACATGCTAGAATTTTATAGCACTATAGGAATTATAGATCAAACTTCTTGTTTTTATACACCCCAAAAAAATGGGATTGTCGAATGAAAAAATTAGCACATACTTAATGTTACTAGAGCCTTGAAAATTTAGGCTTCACTTCCTTAACATTTTTTGATAGATTGTGTATTCCACTCTATCTACTTAATCAATCAAATTGTTTCACCTATTCTTTCTAATAAAACCCCTTATAAAGTGTTGTTATGAGAGTTTTTTGTTGCTTACCACTATTAATGTGCACATATCAAAATTTGATCAGACAGTAATTAAATGTATTTTCTTAGGCATTCTTGCCAATATCAAAGGATATAAAGTTTTGGATCTACAAAATAAATAATTTTTTATTTCTCGAATTGTAGTTTTTTATGACCATATTTTTCCTTATAATAATTTTGATATTGGATCAAGTATTAGTCCAACTTTTTTTGTTGTGCTACCAGTATCCTTACCATCACTTAATTCTTCTTTATTCACTGCATTTATTGTTTTTCTACACCTTTTTCTTATACTTCTTCTTATTATAGTCATAGTAGATCTCCTCCTGAATCTCCTTCTCTTTTTCAATCTTCAGATTTTCCACCACTTTGTTAATTTACAAGACCACGAAATCCATATGCACTTTTGTAAGGTTATCAAGTTTCCCTTCCCCATACAACCACTTCTCTTTATGTTCATTCCAATGTTCTTTCTTATTATAAAATCACTCCTTCATATCATTCTTTTATTCTTAACACCTCCTCCCTCAAAGAACCACTTAGTTATTAGGAAAATCTTACTTGACCATACTAGCAGGTAACTATACAGGCAGAACTTCAAGCCTTTCAAGATAATGATACATGAGAATTAACTAAGTTACCACCTTCCAAAACAACCATTGACTATAAATGGGTCTTCAAGCACAAATATAATGTTGATGGTACAATTAACAGATGCAAAGCATGCTTGGTTGTCAAAGGCTTTACTCATTAGTATAGTCAAGATCGTCTAGACAATTTTTCTCTTATTTTAAAAATTAAAACCATTTGAACTCTCTTAATAGTTGTACTAGCCAAGAATTACTACTTGCATTAATTTAATATCAATAATGCTTCTTTATAGTGATTTCCATGAAGAAATTTACTTTTGATTTCCACTAAGACTACTGAGTTCTTCTCCTTTATGAGTTTGTAGGCTACTTAAGTCATTGTATGGCTTAAAACAAGCTAGTAAGCACTAGAACCTGAAATTACTTCAGGCCTTGCATTCTCAAAGTTTTATTACTGCCCCTTTTGATTTCTCTCTCTTAATTAAGGCTACTGTATATAACTTTATTACCCTTTTTATTTATATGGATGATTCCATTTTAGCTAGTGGTTGCCACTGATTCAATGAAAAGGTCTCTTCATAACACTTTCAAAATCAAAGATCTTGGACAACTTCAATATTTTCTTGGACTTGAAGTGACAAACTATTTTGTTGGTATTAATCTTAACCAGCATAAACATGCTCATTAATATTGGCTTCATTAATGCTAAACTGATTGTTACTCCTATGGTGTCTAGTTATAAACTTTCTTAAATTGATAGTCCTTTATTGCTTGAAAATACTTAGTATTGGAAACTCATAAGAAAGTTTTGTATCTTTATACTATAAGACCTACTATCTCCCATGTTGTACAAAAATTATCTCAGTTTTTAGATAAGCCCACAAAGTTTTATCTTTGAATTACTCATTGTCTCTTATGATATCAAAGCTGCTTATGGTAAAGGCTTATATTATGCAACAATTATCTCAATTCTTAGATAAACCCATAAATTTTTATCTTTCAATCACTCATCGTCTCTTCACTCCAACTTATGAGTTTTATCTTTCAATCGTTCATCGTCTCTTATGAGTTTTTTTTACTGTGATTAGGGAGTTTATCTAGATAGTTGAAAATCCATTTCTAGATATTGTGTCTTTTTACGAGATGCTTTTATATCATGAAAATCTAATAAATAAAGCACAATCTTCAAATCATCCTTTAAAGTTGAGTATCATGTTATTACTTAACTTACTTATGAACTTCAATGGTTGCTCTACTTACTATGTCATCTCTTTGTTCCTTATCCCCATTTAGATTTTTTTCTTATGATAAGCAATCTATCATATTATTAGCTTATAATCCTATTTAACATGAGTGTACTAAATATATAAAAATCAATTGTCATTCAATTAGGGAGAAAATTCAACAAGCCATTATCACTTTGATACCTACTACTTCTCATCATCAATTAGTTAATTGATTTACTAAGCCTCTTCCTCCCAGTAGTTTCCATTCATATATCTCTAAGATGGGCCCCCATTATCTATATGCTCTCACCTAAGGAGGGTAATAAAGCTATTACCAAGTTCAACATCATCAGTAATAAAAATGTAATTAACTTTAATTGAGTTAAGTAGCAGTGGATAGTAGATGTAACAACCAGGTCTTGAAGTATTAGCATATACTGCATAACATGTAATATTGCAATAACAACTTGTACTCAAAATTAAATTAATGGTTCATGATGTATCATAGTTGCTAATGTTCAAAATATAGACTCTAGTTTTTTTTTGAATGATTCATTAAAGAAAAAGATTACATAGCTTGGTCTGAGTACAAGAGAGCTTGAAGCTGTGGATGAATATTAAATCCCTGATCTAACATAATGACACTATATTTACATTTAGATAACCAATTTGCAACTTTATTTGCCAATCTAGAAATAAATTGAATAAAAATATTGGGACAATATGATAAGAAGTGTTTTATATCATCCACTAATGCAATAACTTTCAGGGAACACATTCAAAATTAGAAGAATAGATTTTAATAACTTATTGACAGTCATATTCAATAATAAAGCTTTGACTAAGAGAATGAGTCACAAATTTTAGAATGTGGAATAGAGCAAGCAGTTCAACTTGAATTACTGAAAGAATGTGGCCAAAGAAGTGTTAAGATGCAAGACTAGACCCTTGAAGTCCTTACAGATATAAGCCACCTTACACTAATGAGTGTTGGGAATCATATGATGCATTGCAGTTTACTTTTAAGACACCTTGTGGAGGAGAACACCAATCTGGCGATGAAAATTCTTGAGTCATGCCCTGATAATGAATTAAATGAAGAGGAGGGGGCATCGACATCCACCAAATTTAAGCATGTTTAGCAATAAGATTGGAATCTTTAATCTTTCCATAAAAAAGAGCTTGGTTCCGAGATTTCCATATTAACCAGTAAAGAATAACCATAAAATTAATTAAATTCAATTAATTATAATCATTTAGCAAACCATAAGTTTGAGTCCACCAATTAGAAAAGGAGATAGCAACATCAAAATAAGACATAAACCCAACACTAGAGAACCAAATTAATTTAGAATGAGGATAAAAAATAACATGTGCTTTAGTGTTTCAAGAGAAAGAGAACACTTGGAATAAATGGGGTTTAGGCTGCATCCTCTTTTAGCAAGATTATCCCCTATTGGAAGAGCATTCTTCAAACAACGCCATATAAAATTCTTAATCTTTAGCAGAACATAAAGGGACCATATAAATTTCCAATTTTTCAATGATAAACATATAGAGGAATTGGTGGAATCATATTGGGAAATTTTTACCAAGTGATAAGCTGATTACAGAATATAACCCATATTTATCATAATGTCATACTAACATATCTCTCTTCTTTAATTTTAAAGAGACAATTAGGATACAAAGAATAGCTTGGCATTCATCCAGAGAAAATAGATTGCGTAACAGATTGACATTCCATTGTTTCCTTTGCTCATTAATAAGGTCACTGACCTAATGAATATTGGAATTAATAGGTTTGAGAGAGAGCACTCTGAAATTAGGAAGTAAGGGAACCCATTGATCAAACCATGGATTGATGGCACTTGACATAATATTCCATTTAACACCTTTTTGTAAAACATCTCTGCCATATAACAAATTGCTCCATAACCACGATGGCCTAGAGCCTTGTTTAGCTGAAAAAAGTCAGTATGGGGAAAATAAGAATTCCAACATTTAGAGAATTGGGATCTAATAACTGGTTTCCAGGACTCCTGGGCTGAACATCCTGCAAAGCACTGAACAGAGGGTAAGGTGAGAGGTGGGGGGAATCCCCACAAACACTCTGATGCCTAAGTTAGGGAATAGAAAGCGGGTGGATGAAAGATAGCTTGAGTATGTGTGAATGAGATGTCCCCTAATAAGGGGTATATGGTGTTATATAAAGTGATACTCAAACCTGGGAGGAATAGGAATCCTTATGGGAGAGTGTTCCTACTTCAGTTAGGATTCCTCTTTGAGGTAGTTCCTTGGACGAATCTGTCTTCTTCTTTGTCCATGTGTTCCTATTTAGGGGGGTGGAGGACCCTTAATGTCACAACCCAAAATAGGGCCATGACCGGCGCTAGGGAATGGGAATTCTTTCGAATCCGGAACTCGTAGCAAGCCTAAAAATAAAATAAACATGCAATAATAATAACAACAGCTCTTACTGCAGTGGAAATAAAATCATAAATATAAAAATAATAATCCACCACGGGATTTAAATCAAATTCATATCTCATATATATAAATCCTTTGATACAGGTTTCAGTTCAAATTCTTAAAATACATAACTCATACTTATATAATACATAAAACCCATAATTTATCTACAACTACTGCAGTGTCTAGATTATAAAAATAAAACTCAAGACTCAGATAAGCAGTTTACATAAAGAAGCCGGGGCGGAAGAAATCCGGTGTACAGACCTACTACTGAGGTCTGAAGAAGAAGACTCTCCTGAAAAATGGTCAACAGAGGGGAGTCAGACCTCACTGAGTGAATTACTATAATATATATACATGCATACTAAATGCCAATGCACATAATCAAAAGTATATATATAATATGTATATATACAAGCAATTACATACAGATGTAATAAAATCATTTTATATATTTTTATTGAAAATCACAGTTTATGAAGGATCAAATAGAACCCTAGAATATCGCAACCTCAAAACAGTGTTAGACAACACTCTAGCCATACAGGCTCACTTATTCCAAATATAATCACTTATTCCATTTGGACAGTAGATTGGCCCCGAGACACTAAGTCAATCGAGCTCCAACAGTCTGACTGTCGGTGTGATTGGCCCCGAGACATTTAGTCAACCGAGCTCCAACAATCACACTCCTAAATCATATCACACATCAGACAAATCAAATCCAATCAATATCCTCAAACTGGTTAGTAATATAGCCTAAATGATATAAGCATATCGGTACATACTCGGTCCTAGTGCTGCCCATTAGGTAGCACGTTCTATTGATATCCTTCATTTAATAAATAAAACATACATTCATAAAAATAAATGATGCATGAATTTAAATAAAATAGCAACAATAACCATATATATACTAGAAATATACCAAAAGTAAACTAGGTATATTTTGAGTATTTATACGTCAAATAAATCCAATAAAATTATAAAATAAACTAGAAGTATATTAAAAAACATTTTGAACATAATTCATTAATAAAACATGCATATAATTTAAAATATACCAAAAATAAACTAAAGATAAACCAAAATAAACTAAAAATAAACTTAAATACTAGTTGAATCATTTATGCATAATTAATCAAAATAAAACATACATTGCTAAATCTTGCACCCTAAACATATATATATAGAATAGTAACTCACACTTAGTGCGCTCCTCGAGATGGGTCCGACGGGCCTAGTCCACTAGGCCTCGGTCTCGGCGCAACTAAACAAATAATAAATAACGGACATCAAAATAAACCTAACAGAAAATTCTAGGAACTCGATCTAGAATATTGGATACAGAATCAGAATTAGGGTTCGACCGGATATCACGTTTTACGAGAATTCTACCAAAAATCCAGCAGAACCTCCCCTGTAAAATGGACATCTCTCTACTCAAAGAGTAGAGCCGGCCCTGCAAAGAAACACACTTCAAAAAATAGACACAGAAACACACCCACAACCCCTCGGTCGGACTCCAAACTACAGTCTACCGATCGGCGTCCACAATCCACAAAATAATTATGAAAATACCAAAAATGCCCTTATATCACAGAAATACATTTTATAAGTAGAAATTATATAATTAACCTTAAAACACAGTAAAAACCGATAAAACTCATTTTATTTAGAAAAATTGTATATTATATATATAATTGAAAATAATTTACGAAAAATAGTTTTAATTAGTTAAAAATACTAAATAATTTGTAGAAATCATTTTTATACCTTAAATAACTATTAAAACCAATTTAATTACATTTTTAGTCAATTTAGGATAAAATTACCAAAATACCCCTATTTATATAAATATACTAAAATTACTCCAAAAATTCACCAAAAATAATATAATTGCACAAAATTAATTTTCTCAACATAATTCTCAATAATATAAATAAATATACCCAATTAACCAATTAATTTCAATTAAAAACACAATTAACCTAATTTTTCCAAAATTACATAAACCTAAATAAATTCAAAATAAATACATAGAAATTCATAAAAATTCCAAATAAATTTCTATAATTAATTTCAACACCTATCATTATCATAAAACACAATTTCATAATTTATTTAATTAAATTTCGAAAATTAGAAATTAATATTAAAATATTCAAAAATACCCAAAAATCAAAATAATCTCCAAAAATTATACAAAAATTCACACATGTATATTAAGATAAGGGGAAAAACATTTGTTAAGTGACTTTTCATGAATCAATCAATTCGAAGTTCAAAAAATTAAGAACCCTAAAATGGCCGAATTACCAAAATCGAAACCTAAGAAAATCAAGACCATTTTAAGTGAAACAAAGCTTGGAATCACACTCACCGGAGCTCAAGGAGAATAAAGAGACTGGCGGTGTCAAAAATGGTGGCCGAAAACGTCGTGAACGACGATGAGAAAGAATTCGGCTTCTCCAGCCAAAACAAGCTTCCCGACGCTGGAAAGGGGCTCTGCAGGCGGCGAAATGGCTGGAGGAAGGAGGTGGCACACCAACGGTGAGGAAACGGGATGACAGTGGCCGGATTCGTGTGAGGGAGGTGATCGGGAGTTTGGGAGCTTCGGGTGGCACAATGGTAAATAACTCAAACTTTATAATTTTGTTTAATATTAAATGTATATGTATATATATATATACTTTACACTATATATTAAAATAATATAAAATCACACACATTAAATATACACCACACATATAATTTAATATTTTTAATATTTAATACACATAAAAATAATTAAAACTAATTAAAACTAATTAATAAATAATAAAATATTAGGGTAATTAATTAAACCCTAATTAAATAAATACACATATATATTTTATTTAGTACTTTTAAAAATATATATGAGTTCATGCAAATATGGAAATCTATTTAAAATAATTAATAATAAATAATTTACGTGTCAATTTTCCCGAAAATGTAAGTCCAGAAATTTTTTTACGTAAACTGCTTAAAATAATATAAAACAATAAAAATCAATTTTAATTAAATAGAAACTCATAAAATATCATAAATATATACAAAAATTATTAACACTGCATATCCTGATGCAATATTAAAATATTTAAAAACACGGGATATTACATCTAATTAGGCGGAAACATTCTAGATGGTATCAGGATCCTTAAGTAACTTCCATCGTAACTTTCCTAGCATTGCTTTATTAAAGATTTAGTTCCTAAAATCCCATTCCTCCTCCATTTTTAAAGATGGTTAACTCTTCCTATTTTATCCAATGAATTTTCTTGTCATCAATGTTTTAGGACCATTAAAAATTTCGGATCAATTTTTCAATCTCCTGCACAACACAAATAAGTAATCAAAATACCGACATGATATATGAAGGCAGAGACTAAATGACAAATTTTATAAAAATTCCTTACCAGTTTCAGTAAAGAATTTAGACTTCTAGGAGAGAATTTTCATCCTTGCTTTTCAATGAGATAGGCTGTGAGCATTTTCTTTGATGTTGAACAATCCAAAGGAATCCCAAGGTACTTTGATGCATGCTTAGATTCCAAAACTTGTAAGAACCTACAAATGTCATATTTAATAGCAATATCAATATTTTTGCTGAAAAATAATTCAGATTTCCTCAAGTTTAGCTGCAGGCCTGATTCTTCTAAAAAATTTTAAAGAACATTTTTAATGATAGTAGCCTCATTCATAGTTGCTTCTTGAACAATAAGTAAGTCATTAGTAAAAAGTGAATGTGTTAAAGTAGGAGAGTTCCTTGAGAGTTCAATGCCATTGAGGTTTCCTTAGTGATGATGCTATAAGAGGGAACGAGATAGAGCATTAGCCACTATAATAAAAAAAATAAGGGGATAAAGGGTCTCCTTGATGAAAGCCCCTATAAGGAGTGAAGTACCTAGTGAGACTTTCATTTATAAATATGGAATATCTTATTGATGTTATACATCTCCAAACCCAGTTGATCCACCGAGCATGAAATCCCAGTTTGATCAAAACAAGCCTCAGAAAACTCTATCTCACCTTATCAAATGTCATGGAAAAATCTAATTTGATAGCAAAAACACCTCTTTTCCTTTTGAACTTATTCTTTAAAGCATGCTTTACTTCATGATTCAAAATGATGTTGTCTTGAATGCTTCTCCCTCTTACAAAAGCATTGGGTGATTATTAGAGGAAGCCACATCTTCAATCTATTGGCTAAGATCTTAGAAATTATTTTATAAAGGAAATTATAGCAATTGATGGGTCTATAATCACTGAAAGTTTTCAAGTTTTTTTTATTTAGGGATTAAAGTAATAAAGGTGAGATTTAGTTTACGCGATAATGAGGTTAAATCAAAAAAATTCAAAACCATATCAAAAACATATTCTTGGACCACCCTCAAATGGTTTTGAAAGAAAGCTCCTAAGTACCCATCTGGCCCTAGAGCCTTTAGCCTACCCAAAGAAAAGATAGTAGATTTTATTTTTTCTCTTGTAACATCCTTTATTAGCTTAACATTCATTTGATCCATCACCAGCATAAGAATTTTTTAAAGTTTGAGAGGAGGCTGAAGGATTATCCCGACAGTAAATGTTCTTAAAATAATCAATTGTTGCCTCTTTAATCCAAGCCTTATCAACAACCTATCTTCCCATTTAACCTTATATTATCATAATTTGGTTTCGTTAATGCCTTTGAACTGCTGTTAAATGGAAGAATTTTGTATTTCGACCTCCTTCTCACAACCATTGAATGTGAGAATATGGATGCCAATTAATATCTTCTTTCTCATACAATTTATTAATTTCCTACCTTAATTAGACCTTTTCTTCTTTTTTATGAGTATTGTAGTCTTCAGACATAATAGCTTCTAGTTAGGATTCTAAGAGAGAAAGTTTCGCTTAGTAATTGCCACTTCTTTTATGCACCCATTTACAAAGTTCAAGTTTTAAAGTAAGAAGTTTAGCCTTAATAACTGCACATTTCAGAGAAGGAGAGATTGGTCTAGACTAATATTGCTCAATTAATTTCTGTCATTCATTATCCAAATCCCATTTAGCTTCATATTTGAAAGTTCTTTTTTCAAGGTTGGTTTCAGGGTTAAGTATACAATAAGAGGTCAGTGATCAGAACTAGTAAAAGCTTTATGATAGACCAACACAAATTCAAGCTGCAAACACCATTCTGAATTACATAAAGCACAGTCTAGTCTAGCTTAAATATTATTGATCCCAATTTACTTATTATGCCATGTGTAGATTTCACCCTTAAAACCCAAATCCAAGAGATCATAATCTACCATTAGATCATTAAAAGAGCGAACTTAGGAAGAGGAGAGAAGATTACCTCCTTTCTTTTCATAAAGATATAGACAAGCATTAAAATCTCCTATTAAAACCTAAGGAATCTTCGATTTAAGATCTAAACGCCACACTTCCTCCCATAAGTCTCTTCTAGGTTCACTGTATACCCTTGTTAAATGCCACATAGAATTCGAAGAGATAATTGCATCTATATAAAACCTTGACATGCCTTTAATTTGTACTCCCCATTCATCATTCCACCATATAGTTAGAGGACATAGACACTATTTGAGAAGCAAATTTTGGATCAAAATCTCTCCAGCACATCTTTTTGTTGCTTAGCCTTAATGAGAAAGACTATGTTTGGTTGATGCTTATAGATAAGTTGATGAAGAGATCTTATGGTAAGTTATTATCCTTGTCCTTTGCAATTCCATGAGAGAATCGCCATTTCTGCAAATAGTATTGTTGAGGAAACGATGTGTGAGAGAAGCTCTAAATCAGTATCTTGTTATTGAGGGTAGATGAATATGGAGTGAAAAATAATTCAAAATCAAGCCATAACATTGATGATGAAGCTCAAACGAGAGCATTGTTTACAAAGCTCAGACGAGAGCACTATCACATTCAATTGAGTATCTAGACTCTAGTTACTTACATGTTATTCTGGTAATTGAATCAACTAGAATTTGCAGTTATAACTAACTACAATTCTATTTTGCCAACTTAGCAGATATTTGTTGTATAAAAACACATGTTATAACTCATTCATTTTTGTGTTAAGAATTTTGATTATTTTAGAATTTGAGCCAAGTGAACTTATAATAAGAGTAAAACTTTTCAAATACTTATTTTCTTCAAATATAAAACTCAATTTTGAAACCTTATTTATGAAAATTTATATTCCTTACTATTTGAACCAACATATATTAATTTTTTGGAATTGAAATTTTATTAAATTATAATTTATTTCAGATTAATAGCAATTATATTGCCAAATCAGCTATTTTATTTTTGTATTATCTAGATAAAAAAAGTGAAAAGAAAAATAAGACGAGAAAACAAGGTTGAAAAAAGTTGGAAAATATTTTTTCATTTTTGTTTGATTAAAGTATGTGAAGGAAATTAAATTTATTTTTTATATATTGCAATTTTAAATTTATAACTTTTAGAGAATAATATCGTAATTTTCAATTATTTTGAGCTTTTCTAAACTTAGTTTCTTATCAAATTAATTAGTGCAAAAATAAGGTATATTTTCTATCTCATTTTTTTCCTATAAATATTTAAATAGAAAAGTTAAATGTTCATCATTTTTTAAAATTCTTACTTTTTTTTTGTCTCTTGTCTTTTATTCGGTTATTGGAAAAATAACTGTCACTGTTGCAATATAATTTGTTTCTATTGGAAAAACACTCTTGCTACTTACTAAGGATAGAAATAAATTTGGAGATTTAAGTATTCATCTGAAATTAGTTTTTTTTATTAATTTATAATTACAATACTCAGTCAATTAATAATTTACTTTTAATAATATTTTTAATCAAATTTTCCATCAAAAAATATTTTTAATCAATTCCAACTTAGAAATAACATACTAAATTAAGAATATATTATATTTATAAAATCACATATCATATAAAATTTTCTTGAGACAATTTATTTTTTCTGATTGATTATAAATACCTTAGTTGAAAATTGATTATAAATATTGGTACGAGTAATATTATTTTATTTTTATTTTAGGATTTTAGCCTCATTCTTGCAAGCAAAAGAGTGGAAAAATAATAGTGAAAAGAAACAGGAAAATAGTGGAAAAATAATGGATGCAAGAGAATGTTGTGTAGAAAGTCAAAGTATCTTCTCAACTGGTACAAGCTATGCTATAAACTATTTTTTAACAAAAATAATTTTACATGTTTTAGTCATTATAATTACAAAATCCAAACAAATAAAATAAAATTTTGTTTTGCGCAATATATTTAGGAAAATTTAAACTTAAAATCAATTAGGGAAGTTTCTGGTTGATGATAAATTATAAATTAAATAAAATTGAACCATATTTCATAGTTCAGTTTTATTTATTAAGACATATAATTTAATTCAATATTTTATTCTTATAAAAATTGAACCAAATCCTACACTGATATTCTTATATATTTATATATGTTAAACATATATAAAATTTAATGTGAATTAACATACATAACTTTGTAATTTTTATTTTTCGTACAATTTGTAGTTTACACATTTTTTATTAATTTCATCAACATTGTTATAATTTTTATGCTTAACTTAAATTTAAGAAACATTTAAAATCATTAACTAAACAGACAAAAGAATTCGGTTTTGTTTAATAATAATTTTATTTTCTTTTATAATATTATTTATTAAATCAAATCGAATTAAAAAAATAATTTAATAAACTCCACTCAATGCCAAATTGGTAACTCATCTTGATAACAAGGTCTAATTTTATGGGTGATAAGAGATGTGTCCAGGACGTTCTTGCAACCAATATTTTATGTTTTTTTTTTTAAAAAAAAATTAATGAATTTCCTTGATAAATATGTTTGATTTTGATTATCTGGTCAACTTTATGATGGAATTTGATGGATATAAAAATGTGCAAGTTCAAAATTACCTATTTGTTATATTATCTTATATATATAATAATATAATACATTCATTTTTTTTTAAATATTAGTCATTCTTTTCTCTCCTTGGAATGTGAAGTATATTATACATATGAGGACTAATTTTGTGACATATTATGGTCAGCCTAGGAAATGTCTAATTGATTGGAACTTGTTTTGCAACATATTTTGTTGAATTTCATAAATAAATTTATTTTATTTTTAAATAAAATTTATTTATAATAAATTCTAAATTTATTTAAATCAAACACATTTTATAAATAAAAATAAATTTAGTAATAAGCAATTCTAAAAAATTACAATTATAAATAAATTTTATAAAATTTTTATTTAAACCAAACACGTTCATTTAGATTTACAGATTAATTTTATAAATTTTTATAAAATTTATTTAAATCAAATACATTCATAATTTTTTATTAATCATATATTTTTATTTTCCTTGAATATTTTCAATATTTAATAACCATAAGAACTTTAATTATTTTAAAATTTAAATTGAATACATTTATAAAAAAAAAAAATTCTTTTAACAACTATTTTTTAGGCCGAATACCTTTTTTTACCCCTAAACTTTACCATTTTCGTCTATTTCATATATCAATTTTTTTTTAATCAATAGCACATATGAACTTCTATTTTTGATTGATTTCACCTATGATCAGATATAACAAAACACGTCTGAAGGACGCGTAATGACATGACACATGTAGACATATATGTCAAACATTTCACTCATGAACTTTACACTTTTAGTCCATTTCACCCTTAAACTTTCAAAATTAACAAATTACCCATATGAACTTTTATTATAAATTTAATAAAATATCAATGATGAATTTAAATTTTTTAATGTTATGCTAATAATTTTTATTTAATTTTAATTAGATAAATATTTTTATTAAAATTGATTAACTTGGCTAAATTAAAATAATTTATTAGAATTTTTATATTAAGATTGGCTAAAATTATTGAATATTAACTAAACTAAAAAAATTTAAATGAGTCGTGAAACTCGTAAATAAGTTCGAAATAAACTTGCGAGTTAACTTATAATTTTTATTTTTAATAATTTAATTTTAGATATATAATATATAAGTTCTTATTGTAAAAATATTTTAAACAATATATTATTAGAATAAAATTATAATTTTTATTAAATATATTATAATTTATTTAGTAAATAATTTATTTTAATTTTTAATGTCTAATTATATAATGTTTCTATTAAAAAAAAAACTGAATATCTCTTTTCACTAATTTAGTTAATTTCACTTTTCAACTTCAAAAATTAACCAATTGAATATATGAACTTTTATTTTGGACCAATTTCACCAATGGACATGTTAGCTCACATTAACACGTTAGTTTTTCTTTCATCAACTACGCGCCTCACATTTATTGAGCTCTCGCATTTGTTCACACTGTCAAATGATATGTGAAATAGAATAAAAAAATATCATTCATGGATGAAATCGGTTCAAAATAAAAATTCATATGTGTTATTAGTTAAAAAAAATTAATGTGTGAAATAAACGAAAAAAATAAATTTTATAGTGAAAAAGGTATTCAGTTTTTTTTTTTTTTTTAAATGTAAAACTTCCATTTGATTTTTTAAAAAAGAAATCTAAATTGTTTGCCATTTCAATCAATAAACACTGGTTTAATCATATATTTAGCCAGCTACATTATGGAAGTGCTTGAGCTTTTGCAGGCTACTATTCCTATTGCTGAATACAACAGGATAGTGGTCAAATTTTTGCCCATGATGATGGCTCGAAATTTTATACAACGGAAGCACAAAATTCAAATTTTTTTTTGGTTATTTTATTCATTAATAAGAGGTTTCAAATAACTTAAACACAAATATTTTTGTTTAAGTTAAATAAAACTTAGTTGAACAAAATCTTAACGTGTAGGATCTCGAATTTCATCATTATTAATAATCTTGCCAATGAGTCTAGTCTAAGTGTCAAGGATGAGACACTTATTATTAAGAAATTATGGGTTTAATTTCTGATGTATGTACTTTTAATTTATAATATATTACTGAAAATAATTTTTTTTATGCTCTATATATATAATTAATATATAATATTAATAATATATATATATATATGTATAATGTTTTATTGTTTGAAAAAAAATCTTAAAAAAAGTACAAATTTTTTTTTTATTTGCTCGAAAAAGACTTCCATTAAATTATAAGGAAGTACAAGTTCTCCCGGATAGGATGGATAGCATATAAGACAAATGGAGGATGAGAATCAAACAAGATGTTAACAGATTGGCTAAACCTAGCCCAACTAGCTAAATAATGAGCAACCTTATTTCCGAATCTAGCAACAAAAGAGAACTTAGCAGAAGAAAAAACTGAAACTAAGTTTTGAGTTTCAAATAAGATAATTGAAATTGGACCCACGACTCTAGAAGGGTCATTGAGAATGTTTATGACTTCTAGAGCTTCACTCTCCACATGAACTGACTCTACGCCAGCTTCTTTCGCCAGACTCAGCCCAAACTTAATAATAGCCTCTGCTTATGCATTTGAAACCTGCCAGCTCCTTGTAAGATGACGATTCACTGCCAAAACCACAGACCCTTGCTGATCTCTGATCACATAATCGATCCCTGCAGCACCAGTAAATGGACATAAGCTCGCATCAACATTCACTTTACGGTAGGAAAACGTAGGAGGAGACCACTTTTGAGGATGGATTTTCTGAGAACCCAATCACCGGTGCCTTGCCATCTGGAAAGATACCAGCATCCGCTTCGACTCATTCAACATCTCCTCCACAGAGCTTCCCCCGCCATTATGAACTTCAGCATTGTGCAAAAACCAAAGCCACCACAAAATCATTACAATGGCCTCTACCTCCTGTTTACTACCCTTCTCCATTACACCCCACAACCAATCCTGGAATGATGATTATTGCACCAAATTAATAAGAGAAGATTTATTTATCATTTCACTTAAGTATATTTTTTCAATGAAATTTGATGATATTGACGAAACTCGTAGTTTCTTACACATTAAAAAAATTAAATAAAAAAGAAGTTTTGAAATTGAATTGCACCTTATTATTCCTATTAAAAGAAGGGTATTTTTTGGATAGGTTCTTCCTGAAAATCAGGGAATATAACAATTTCAATACTACCAATTAGGATCAGTATATAATGCTATGATAACATGAAACACCCAAAGATAGCCGTTAAATTTAGTGTTTTAAATCTTAATCGTTTAATTTTTTAACTTATGACCTGTTAGAAAGGTTGAAATGATATTTTAAGATAATTCTTAGAACATTTCTAATCTATTCTTTATTTAACTGTAATTCTTTATTGTAAAAAATAATTATAAAAAATAGGATTTCAATCCACTCTTTAAATCTAAATTATAAATTAGATAGTGAATTTAACTCTCTGCATGTAGAGATCCAAAATTCATTTTCTATATAAAAGGTTAATTAATGCATCTCTATTTTTCATATAAATCCTTATTTTCAATTGGTTTTCTTATTATCTAAATTTTTTTTCTCTTTCTTTCATAATATTCAAAATTTAAAATTAAATACTTTGAGGATAAAAAAAATAAAAAATGAAATATAAAAAATACATTATACTTAAATAAAATTATTTATTTTTTATATTGAAAAATTCTTGAAGATGTTCTTTATTATCTAAAATATATTCTTTATTTTAAAGAGTATGATGGGAGATGCTCTTAGATATACATGTCTATCTTTTTATATTTTTAAAATAACAATTAGATTATTTAAAAAAAAAACTGATTACAATTAGATAAACATGATATATTTCTTTTTTGAAAAAATCTAGCACAAATCAATTAATGCCAAATACAATGACATGTGATATATTATTGTTTTTAAAATTGATATTCTTATTCAAAAATCGTAATATAATTTTAAAAAAATCATTATATCGATTTATATAGATGTAAATAAAAGAAATACCATAAATAAATATTTCAATTTAAAATTTCTTTCCTAAAGATAATTTCATATGAATTATTATATTAAAAAAATAAAAATATCTATAAATTTTCCTAGAATATGAAATCATGGACTTGAATGGCTGGTGTATGAAGGGACTGTCCAAAGTAACCATTGTATTATTACATGTATATGGATTACATTTGCATCGAGATATATATATATACCTTTTGATTTTTTTTGCTATTATTTATTTTATTTAGAATATGTTATTCAAGTAAATCATTAATGTTATGTTTTCTCCGCATTTGATAAAATTTTTAGCTAAAAAGAAAATTGATGTTCCGATTTTTTAAATGGTATATTCACATGCTTTAATAGGTAGGAGAGAGTAAAATCCGACTGAATTGACTGAATCAAACTGAACGGGGTCAAAAGTGAAGGTCGGCTCGGTAACCGATATTAGGTGATACCATCTAAAGTGTTTCCGCCTAATTAGGGGTCCTTTACCCCCTAAATATGAACACTTAGATTAGGAAAAAGACAAATCCGTCAAGAATAGAAACTACCTAAAGAGGAATCTTAACCAAAGAAGTAATACTCTTCTACTAAGATTATGATTCACTATCCCACACGGAATCCGACTCCATCCAGGTTTGAGTATCACTATATATATAGTCCTACACCCCTCACAAAGGGACATCTCATTCTCACACATTCAAGTTATCTTACATTCTCCTTGCTTCTATTCTCTAACTTAAGCATCAGAGTGTTCGTGGGGATCCTCCCCACCTCTCACCTTGCCCTCTGTTTGTGCTTTGCAGCACGTCTAGCCTAAGAGTTCTGGAAATCAGTTATCAAGTAGCGTCGTCTGTGGGAAACTCCTTGGGAAAAGCCATCATTTACTTGCTAAGCTAAAGGCACCTTCACTATGACTTCTAGCCCACCTCCAGCCCAGATTCCTGAAGCCGGCACCAATCCTTCTACACCTATCCTTTCAACCAACCTTTTAGACCCTCTCCCAATAATAATACTACCGCCCACCTTGCAGCATGATGGAGCCTCATCCGGACATGTACCCCCACTTCCAGAGAACACCCCAAGATACCCATCCTTGGGCACAGATCTCCCATACTACGCTCCGCCATAGCACCATCAATCAATACCTTCAATACCTTTTCCAAGTCTACCAGAAAAGTCGGCAATAACCACCCCAAACCTAAACACTGTAACCCAAACACTCAGCCTAGATCAAATGAGAAGGGAAGCCATGATAAAAAATATTCAAGCGCAGATAGCTTTGATGCAACAACAGCTAAATGTTATAATATAGAGGGGGCACGCTGAACCGGCTCCAAATGATGATAATACAGCACCCCGACACGCCCCAGGGACGAGCATAGGGAAGGGTAAAGTGCCAGAAGGGGAGTGTAGTTCAACCATTCCGGCCCTTGATAATTCAAAATTAGCGCAGAAGGTTAAGGAAGCAATGTGTAAAGCCTAGACTAAACCTAGAAAGGAAGAAGAATGGGTTATGGATAGCAGAACTCTGTTTGTTAGCAGAATAATTCAAACAGAGATTCCTAGTAAGTTCAGAATCCCGCAACTTGATCAGTACAATGGGACAGGAGACCCCATCAGTCATATATCAGCGTTCCGGATAAAGATGCTGCTCTAGAATGTAAATGATGGAATCATGTGCAGAGTCTTCCCAAGCACACTCGTAAAGAGCGCTCAAAAATG
Source organism: Mallotus nudiflorus (assembly GCA_947683625.1). NCBI lineage: Eukaryota > Viridiplantae > Streptophyta > Magnoliopsida > Malpighiales > Euphorbiaceae > Mallotus > Mallotus nudiflorus. The sequence goes on from CANTUR010000239.1 coordinate 1,713,679, forward strand.
GTTTCATCAACTCCCAGAGAATTCAGTCACTTCTTTTGAGGACCTAGCGGAGCAGTTCCATATCAGATTCATCACCAATATTCACCCCACAAAAAACATCAATGACCTGTGAATGTGTCAACAGGAAGCTGACAAATCTCTATGATGTTACCTTGACCGTTTCAATAAAACATCCATGCAGATTGAGCACCTTATTGATGAGGTTGCCATAAAAGCTTTAAAAAATGACACCAGACTCGAAAAGCTAAAAGATAAAATAATGACTAAGGAGCTAAGTACCTTTGCAGAGGCAATGGTGATAGCAGTCCGGATGATAAAAATGGACGAAGACAAGAGGATGCGTCGGGAAGAAGATAGGCCATTTATTAAGGATAAACGGCCAAAACAGAGACGAGTAAGCTTCCTAAAAATGAATTTTAAAACTCCGACAGATAGGTTTGATAAGGAAGCAGACAGATATACACCCCTGAACACCTCTCGATCCAAGATCCTCATGTGGGTCAAGTATAATGGAGTGGGGATCATACCGGCCAAGAGAATTAGCCCAAGCCAGATATTTACTCGTGACAGAGGTCAGTACTGTGAGTACCATCGAGAATATGGACATGACACGGAGGGTTGTAAAGAACTGAAGAGTGCCATAGAAAGACTGGTGCAGTGGGGAAAGCTTGATAATTTCACGGAGACACCGAGGAGAAGCAAAAACTCAAAAAATCAGGAACGGGACAGATATGAAGCAAAAAAAGCTAGGAAAGAGTCGATTGGGACGATCAACATAATTATAGGGGGAGAAAACACGGGGAAAAGATTAAAATGCAGCAGAGGAGAAAAATCGGTATAGGGGAGAAGCAACATTATTTTTTACTTGGAAGATGATTTGCATATACATCACCCCACAGTGATGCCTTGGTGATAACTGCATGCATAATTAAGTATTGGGTTAAAATGCTACTAGTGGATAATGGGAGTGCTATCAATATTTTATCTTGGAATGCGTACAAGGTTATGGGTGGCTCTGTTACCAATATGAAGGCCATCCAGAACCCCATCACTAGTTTTTATGGGGGAACAGTGCAATCGATAGGGATTATTGATCTGGACCTAGAATTTAGAAGCCAAGATAATGAGAAAACAAAAGTTGTCCGGACTCCATTCAATTTGGTAGACATACCACTAGCCTATAATGGGATTATAGGACGACCAAAACTTTACAAAGCAGATGCAATCACCAGCATCCGGTGCTTAACCATGAAGATTTCAGTCAACAAGGGGACCCTTACTATTAGGGGAGATCAGCACATGGCCAGACAATGCTATTAGATGGCCATGAAGCCTTTAGTGGAGGCTTGTCCTTTAGAGGTATGGGAAGTTAAAAAGCAAGGCGCTGACCCATAACCGGTGAAAGACATGGAGACACTACAAATCATGGAAGGAAAGATAGTGAAAATTGACAACGCCCTCAACTAAAACATCAGAGACAAAATAAGGGAAGTCCTTACCAGACACTCAGAGGATTTTGCTTCTTAAGCTTCCAAAATCATCAGTGTATACCCACGGGTTGCCTGTCACTGCCTAAACATCAAACTAAGAGCCAAGCCTATACCACAGAAGAAAAGAACCTTTGCTTATGAAAGACAGAAAATCATTACTGAGGAAACAGCGAAGCTGTTAGCAGCCGGGTTCATTAGAGAGGTTACTCACCCGGAATGGGTGGCCAACGTGGCACTCGTCAAGAAAGCAAACGGGAAGTATATAATGTGTGTAGACTACACTAACCTCAACCGAGCATGCCCTAAGGACAGCTACTTGTTGCCCATAATTGATTAGCTCGTTGACTCCACCGCTGGTCATGGCTTATATAGTTTTATTGATGATGCACAAGGTTATCACCAGATTCCCATGAAGAAAGAGGATCAGGAAAAAACGTCCTTCATCACTTATGAAGGGTTATACTGCTACAAGGTGATGCCCTTCAAACAGAAAAATACTGGAGCCACCTACCAAAGAATGATGAACCAAGTCCTCCAAGGCCAGATTGGAACATGCATAGAAGTATACGTGGATGATATCATCATCAAGAGCAAGAACCCGGAGCATCACCCAGCAGACGTGGGTCGGGTTCTCCAGTTACTGAGCAAATCCAAGATCAAGTTGAATCCTAATAAATGCGTCTTCGAAGTCTAGGCAGGCAAGTTCCTAAGGTTAATGGTATCTCATCGGGGCATTGAAGCCAACCCAGAAAAAATGGAAGCCATACTCAATATGGAGGCACTGAAGAACATCCATGATATACAAAAGTTAAATGGTAGAATCACCGCACTAAGGCATTTTATTTCTTGCTCGGCTAGGCGATGTCTACCATTGTTCTGAGCTCTAAAAAATTTTGGGAAGTTTCAATGGTTTGCTAATTACCAGGCAGCATTTGAAGAAATTAAAAGATTCTTATCTTTACCACCATTACTCAGCCGACCGATACCGAATGAGACCTTGTATTTGTACCTCTCTATCGATCGAGAATGCATTGCTTCAGTACTAGTAAGGGAAGAAGGAAGCCAGCAAAGTCATGTCTATTATGTTAGTAAGATGCTCCGAGGACTTGAAATTCGGTACCCCATGTTGGACAAGTTAGCCATGGTCGTGGTCCACGCTTCTCGAAAGCTTCGGCATTACTTCCAAGCTCACCATATTATAGTCCGATCTCACTTCCCACTGCGAAAAATATTGCAAAGACTGGAGACTTCAAGTAGGCTAGTACAATGGTCAGTCTTACTCGGTGAATTCGATATTGACTACGAGCCCTGGCAGCAGATGAAAGCCCAGGCGTTAGTAGATTTTGTGCAAGAAATGGCTCCGGAAGACATAGCTTTGACCAAAGCACCATAATGGAAGCTCTATGTTGACGGAGCATCCTCAACTCAGGGTTCTGACACAGGAATAATCCTTAGAGGGCCGCATAAGGTTCATATCCAGTATGAAGTTCGTATAGAGTATAATGCCACCAACAATGCAGCCGAGTACGAAGCGCTCATCACAGGTTTGAAGTTGGCCATTGAAGTCAGGGCCGAACACGTCATCATACACTCGGATTCCTAACTAGTAGTCAACCAAGTCAGTGGAGCATTTCAAGTCAAAGACACCTGCATTGCTAAGTACGTAGACAAAGCCAAACGACTTTTGCAATATGTCGAACAGGATGGAGGCCAATGGAAGATCACCAGATTCCCAAGGAAGACAACAGTAAGGCCAACTACCTTGCCAAATTTGCAGCCGAGAACAGTCAAGCATTTAGGGATATGAATTTCACCGAATCGCTAACTAGTCCCAGCACACAAAAGACACTGAAGTTTTTGAAACATAGGTAGTCTCGGAATGGATGCAACCCATAATCCAATATCTTAAGCACGACACACTCCCAGAAGATAAGCTTCAAGCTCAGAAGCTCAAAACCAAAGTGGCCTACTATTCCGTCTATCGAGGGGAGCTCTACCAAAAATCCCTCTCGCACCCATGGTCGAAGTGCGTTTTCCCGGAGGAGGGAAATTACATACTCCGAGAAATCCATGAAGGAATCTGTGGATGTAATATCCCAAGTTTTTAAATAATTTTAAACTGCATCGGGATATGCATTGTTAATAATTTTTGTATATATTTATGATTAATTTCATGAGTTTGATAATTATTAAGTTATTTTAATTATTCTTAATTATTTTGAGTTCTTTACGTAAAATTTTTTCGAGAATTTTATTTTTGGGAAAATTAAGATGTAAATAATTTAATATTAATTATTTTAACTAGTTTTACGAATTTGCATGAACTCATACAACATTTTAAAGTGCTAAATAAAATGCATATATGTACATTATTTAATTAAATTAAGGTTTAATTGATTAAATTAATTTTTATTATTTAGTTTTAATATTAATTAAATTAATTATAAGTGTATAATTATTAAAATATGTGTGTGGTGAGTATGAAATATGTGTGGGATTATATATTATTATAATATATAGTGTGGATATATATATATATATATATATATATATATATACATTATTATATAACAAAAAACAAAAGTTTAACTTAATTACAATTCTACCCTTTTCTTCCTCCCCTTCTTCCCGATCGTCCCTCACCCTCACCGTCCGTTTCTTCTCTATTCAGAGCGCCTCTAGCCCTTCTGCCGTTGACCACCTCCTCACCAGCCAGTCCCGCCGCCTTCTCTTCCCTTTTCTGGCGTTGTTTGGCCGAATTTCTTCAATGAAGCCAAAACTCGACCCAAGCTCAGATCGACGTGATTTCGGCCACCGTTTTCAACACCACCATTCTCTATCTTCTCCTTGAGCTCCGGTGAGTGTGATTCCAAGCTTTTTTTCACTTAAAATGGTATAGATTTCCTTAGGTTTTGATTTTTCAATTTCGGCCTATTAAGGTTCTTGAATTTTTTGAGTTTCAATTTGATTGATTCAAGTAAACTCCCTTCACAAACATTGATCCTTGTAGCTTAATCTTGCTCTATATACATATTTATTATATATACTATTGACTGTGTGCATTGCCATTTAGTTATGCATGTATATATATTACAATAATTCACTCAGTGAGGTCTGACTCCCCTTCATTGACTATTTTTCAGGAGAGTCATCATCTTCAGACCTCATTAGTAGACCCTTACATTGGATTTCTTTCGCCTCGGCTTCATTATGTAAATTGCTTATCTGAGTTTTATTTTATAATCTAGACACTGCAGTAGTTGTAGACAGTTGTTGGGATTTATGTATTATATTTGTGTGAGTTATGTATTTCAAATATTTGAACTGAATTTGTATTAAAGGAATATTTATATATATGAGATGAGGATTTAAATCCATTAATGTATATTTACTTATCTTATCTAAGATTTAATTTCTGCTGCAGAATATTTTATTTATATTATTATGAGTTTTGCATGTTTTATTTTATTTTAAGGCTTGCTATGGGTTCCGGATTCGAAAGAATTCCCGTTCCCTAGCGCCGGTCATGACCCTTATTTTGGGTCGTGACAAAGTTGGTATCAGAGCGTGGTTTTTTGTGTCAGGGCTTAGTTGTGTGAGTTGTGGCCCTAGTTCTCAAAGTTTTGTTTTCTTTTGGTAACTACTGTAGTGAATTAGGTTCGAGTATGTCTTGATAAGTAATCCTTGCTTTAGCTTTCTGCGTATTCTTTCGTTGTCTATTTTATCTGAATCATTCTATTCGTCTTTTCAGAATGAGGAGGCGAGCGCGTGTCGCTCCACCGGTTGTTGAGGTCGAGGATGGTGAGTCCTTTCAAGATAAGGTGTTACCTCTTGAGCAGCCAGTTAGACACAGAGGTTGTGGCAGAGGTAGACCTCGAGGAGCGACAGTTCGCTGTAGACAGAGAGAGATACAGGATGAGGAGCCTATAAAGCCTGAGTTTGAGGATGTTCTTGTACCTTCAGTTGTTCAGCCTGCCTATCAACAGGGTATGTTTGACCTTGAGGCAACTCTGTTCTATGCCAGAGTTGACAGGATTGCTTTCGATGGGACTTTTGATCCGTTAGACTTTCTGCACACGATCGAAACTAGGACTCGGACTGCTCACACCGAGTACCAACGGATCATGATTGTTGAGCTTTCTGTCGAGGGACCAGCCCTAGACTAGTTCATTTAGATGATCCAGCCTTATATGATGATGATGATCTGGGCTCAATTCAGAGAGCAGTTTATGAGGAGATTCTGCCCAGAGCCTCTCCGCATGAGTTATCGTCTCCGGTTGACCAGCATTTCTCATGGTGATCGATCAATAGAGGAATACACCCGAGAGTTCCTCTGACTGGGTAGATATGTAGAGGATCTGATGCGGGACCAGTATTTCATAGTCATTACCTACGTCACTGGATTGGGTTCTGCATTTGCTGGTATGCCTACAGTGGGCCTTACTCTGGAGTTAGTTATTGAGTTGGCCAAGGATATTGAGTTGAGGCTAGTTAGGCAGGGATCTATGCCTGATTATTACCAACTGGGTGTTCAGTCGAGTGGATTGTAGACTATTCCGTATTTGAGTTTTCATGTTGGTTCGAGTAGTCAGCAAAGAGGTCCGACTCAGCAAAGTTAAAGGCAACAGCAACAAGTGCATCAGAGCAGTAGACATGGTTGTGGAGGTCAGCGTAGACCGTTCAGATTTGGGTCAAGTGCTTCGAGCAGCAGCAGTGGTTGCAGTTCTGGGTCAGCTACCAGTGTTTGCCAGACCTGTGGTAAAGTCCATCAGGGATCGTGTTACCTGATACCACTGACATGCTTCAGATGTGGGCAAACAGGACATTATGCCAGATTATGTCCTTACTCCAAGTATCAGCAGCCGCAGATTCTGCGATTTCCACAGTAATCGATTGTCAGTGTTGCACCCATTCCCTTCTAGTTACCTCTAGCCCAACATCAGAGTTCCACTCAGATTGTTCCACAGCAAGGTCGTGGTAGAGGTGCCAGAGGAGGTACCAGAGGTGTTGGCCAGGCTTCTACCAGTCAGCAGGGAGGACGAGGACAGGCTAGAGTTTTTCATCTTACTTAGCAGGATGCTCAGGCATCCAATGCAGTCGTGGCAGGTATTGTTTATGTCTGTTACCTGGATGCATGGGTTCTGTTTGATCCGGGTGCCATGTATTCATTTGTTTCTCATATTTTTGCTTCTAAATCTTGTTGGCAAGCTTCGAGGATGGCTTTTCCTTTGTCTGTTGCCACTCCTCTGAGCGATTCTTTGGACACTGATATTGTTCTTTCTGGTTGTCTAGTTCTCGTGGGAGATAGAGAATTATTTACTGGTTTGATTCTGTTGGATGTGATGGAATTTGATGTTATTCTGGATATGGATTGGTTATCTCAGCACTATACCGTTGTGTATTATCGGAGTAAAAAGGTGATTTTCACAATTCCTGGTGAAGAAGAATTTAAGTTTATGGGTGATAGAAGTTCAGCACCTCAGAATCTTATTTCTACTATTACGGCTAGGAAGTTACTGAGGAAAGGTTGTCAGGGATATTTGGCATTGGTTAGGGATACTTCAGTGGAGAAGTTATCACTCACAGAAGTTCCTGTTGCCTATGAGTTTTCTGATATTTTTTCTAAGGAGTTGCCAGGTTTACCACCTCATAGAGAGATTGAGTTTTATGTAGATGTGGTTCCAAGTACTACTCCTATATCTATGCCACCCTACAGAATGGCTCCTGTAGAGTTGAAAGAGTTGAAGGAGCAGTTGTAAGAGTTGTTGGATAAGGGTTTTGTCAGACCCAGTGTTTCTCCTTGGGGTACAGCAGTCCTGTTTATGAAGAAGAAGGATGATACCCTGAGACTGTGCATTGACTATAGAGAGCTGAATAAGGTGACAGTGAAGAATAAGTATCCTCTCTCGAGGATAGATGACTTGTTTGATTAGCTACAAGGTGCATAGTTCTTTTCCAAGATTGATTTGAGGTTAGGTTATCATCAGCTGCAGATCAGTGAAGCCGATGTTCCTAAAACGGCATTCTGCACTCGATATGGTCATTATGAGTTTCTGGTGATGTCTTTTAGTTTGACTAATACACCAGTAGCTTTTATAGACCTGATGAATAGGGTATTCAGACCGTATGTGGATCAGTTTATGGTAGTCTTCATCAATGATATACTGGTTTATTTGAGGAGTATGAAAGAGCATGTATATCATTTGAGGACTATACTACAGACACTGAGAGATCATCAGCTTTATGCTAAATTCTCAAAAGTGTGACTTTCTGGATTGAGAGTGTTTCTTTTCTTGGACACATGGTGTCTAAAGACCGTATTCAGGTTGATCCACATAAGATTGAAGTAGTGTTTGAGTGGCCTAGATCGACTTCTATTACCGACTTATATTACAGAGATTCAGAGTTTTCTGGGTTTAGCCGGGTATTATAGGCAGTTTGTGTAGGATTTTTCCAAAATTGTAGCCCCTATGACTAGCTTAACTCAGAAGAATATTAGATTTGAGTGGTCAGAAGCTTGTGAGAATAGTTTTTAGTTGTTAAAGGAGAAGTTGACCACAGCTCCAGTGCTAGCTTTACCTAATAGCGTGGATAAGTTGTGATGCCTCTAGAGTTGGCCTTGGTTGTGTGTTGATGTAGAATGGTAGGGTGATAGCCTATGCTTCGAGGCAGTTGAAGAAACATGAGCAGAACTATCCTACACATGACCTTGAAATGGTTGCAGTGATCTTTGCTCTCAAGATCTGGAGACACTATTTGTACGGGGTGACTTATGATATTTTTACTAATCACAAGAGCCTTAAGTACATTTTTCAGAAGAGAGATATGAATCCGAGGCAAAGGAGATGGTTGGAATTATTGAAAGATTATGACTGTGAGATATTATATCATCCGGGCAAGGCTAATGTGGTAGCAGATGCCTTGAGTAGAAAGTCCTCAGGCAGTCTTGCTCACATCAGTGTAAAGAGGAGACCATTGATCCAGGAGTTGCATCTGTTGGTGGATCAAGGTTTGATGATGAAGATTAGTAGGTCAGGTGGACTGTTAGCTCAGTTTAAGGTGCGATCTGTACTAAGAGGTAGGATTAAGGCAACTCAGAGTTGAGATCCTATTCTAGAAGAGCTTGCAAAGAATGTTCAAGCAGGGAAGTTCACTGATTTCACACTCGATGATGATGGTGTGTTGTGGATCAGTGGTAGATTGTGTTTTCCTAATGTGGATAACTTGAGAGAAGAGATCCTAGAGGACGCACATTCTACAGCTTATAGCATACATCTAGGTGTCACTAAGATGTACCACAGTATTAGAGATTTATACTGGTGGGATGGACTAAAGAAGGATGTCACTGATTATATTGCTAAGTGCCTAACGTGTCAGCAAGTGATAGCTGAACATCATAAGCCTTCTGGGAAGCTTTAACCTCTTCCTATTCCTGAGTGAAAGTGGGAAAGGATAGCTATGGATTTTATGGTTGGTTTACCACGTTCTAAGGATAGATACGATTCCATCTAGGTGATTGTAGACAGGTTGACAAAGTTTGCACATTTATTACCTGTGAAAACCACCTATTATGTAGCTAGATTGGCGAAGCTATATGTGAAGCATATTGTGTGCCTTCATGGAGTACTTGTGTCCATTGTGTCAGACAGAGGATTAGTGTTTACTTCTCTTTTTGGCAGAAGTTGCAGGAAACTATGGGCACTAGGTTGGATTTCAGTACTGCTTTTCATCCTCAAACAAATGGTCAGTCTGAGAGGACAATCCAGACACTGGAAGATATGTTGAGGATGTGTGTCTTGGATTTGGGAGGTAGCTGAGATGATCACTTGCCACTTGTAGAGTTTGTATATAATAACAGCTACCATAGCAGTATTGGCATGGCACCATACGAGGTGTTATATGAAAGGAAGTGTAGATCTCCTCTGAGTTGGGATAAGATTGGGGAGAGAGCTTTGATTGGACCTGAGATGGTTCAGGATGCTGCAGAGAAAGTCATCGTAATTAAGCACAGATTAAAGATCGCAATTAGCAGGTAGAAGAGCTATGCAGATTCTAGGTGCAGAGATGTAGAGTTTCAGGTTGGAGACTTTATTTTTCTGAAGGTGTCTCCGATGAAGGGTGTTATGAGATTTGGCAGGAAGGGTATGTTGGCATCGAGATATATCGGACCGTTTGAGATTCTAGAGAGAGTAGGCACTGTTACATATCAGTTGGCTTTGCCCCCGAGTATGTCACAAGTGCATCCGGTGTTTCATATCTCGATGCTGAGAAAGTATATCTCAAACCCTTCACATGTGTTGCAGCTCGACAGCGTAGAAGTGAATGGAGATTTGACATTTGTGGAAGAACTTGTGGCAATCGTTGATTATCAGGTTCGACAGTTGCGGTCAAAGCATATTCCGATGGTCAAGGTTCTGTGGCATATAGCAACAGAGTTGAAGAGCATACGTGGGAGACTGAAACTGTGATGCGAGCTTCTTACCCGTATCTCTTCCCTTCTTGATCTTGTAATTATTCTTTTCTGAAATTCGGGGACGAATTTTTAAAAAGGGGGAAGACTGTAATATCCCGAGTTTTTAAATAATTTTAAACTGCATCGGGATATGCAGTGTTGATAATTTTTATATATATTTATGATTATTTTCATGAGTTTGATAATTATTAAGTTATTTTAATTATTCTTAATTATTTTGAATTCTTTACGTAAAATTTTTTCGGGAATTTTATTTTCGAGGAAATTAAGACGTAAATAATTTAATATTAATTATTTTAACTAGTTTTACGAATTTGCATGAACTCATACATAATTTTAAAGTGCTAAATAAAATGCATATATGTACATTATTTAATTAAATTAAGGTTTAATTGATTAAATTAATTTTTATTATTTAGTTTTAATATTAATTAAATTAATTATAAGTGTATAATTATTAAAATATGTGTGTGGTAAGTATGAAATATGTGTGGGATTATATATTATTATAATATATATATATATATATATATATATATATATATATATATATATATATATACATTATTATATAACAAAAAACAAAAGTTTAACTTAATTACAATTATGCCCCTTTCTTCCTCCCCTTCTTCCCGATCGTCCCTCACCCTCACCGTCTGTTTCTTCTCCGTTCAGAGCGCCTCTAGCCCTTCCGCCGTCGACCACCTCCTCACCAGCCAGTCCCACCGCTTTCTCTTCCCTTTTTCGGCGTTGTTTGGCTGGATTTCTTCAATGAAGTCGAAACTTGACCCAAGCTCCGATCGACGTGATTTCGGCACCGTTTTTGACACCACCGGTCTCTATCTTCTTCTTGAGCTCCGGTGAGTGTGATTCCAAGCTTTTTCACTTAAAATGATCTAGATTTCCCTAGGTTTTGATTTTTCAATTTCGGCCTATTAAGGTTCTTGAATTTTTTGAGCTTTAATTTGATTGATTCAAGCAAACTCCCTTCAAAACGTTGATCCTTGTAACTTAATCTTGCTCTATGAATTTTGTAGAATTTTTTAAATTTATTTTGATTTTTGGGAATTTTTGATTATTTTATTAATATTTTCTAATTTTTGAAAATTAATTAATTAAATTATGAAATTGTGTTTTATGGTAATTATAGGTGTTGAAATGTATTTTAGAAATTTATTGGTAATTTTTGTGAATTTTATATATTTATTTTGAATTTATTTAAGTTTATGTAATTTTGGAAAATTAGGTTAATTATGTGTTTAATTGAAATTAATTGGTAAATTGAGTATATTTATTGATATTATTGAATTATATGTTGAGAAAATTAATTTTGAGTAATTATACTATTTTTGGTGCATTTTTTATTAATTTTAGTGAATATATATATATAGGGGTATTTTGATAATTTGACACTAAATTTGTTAAAAATGTAATTAATTTGGTTTTATTAGTTATTTGAGGAATAAAAATGATTTCTACAAATTATTTAGTATTTTTAACTAATTAAAACTATTTTTCGTAAATTATTTTCAAATTATATATATAATATACGATTTTTCTAAATAAATGAGTTTTTATCGGTTTTTAACATGTTTTAGGGTTAAATATGTAATTTGGATTGATAAAATGTATTTTTATTATAAAAGGGCATTTTCGGTATTTTAAAATTATTCTGTGAATTGTGGACCTCGGTCGGTAAATTGTAGTTTAGAGTCCGATCGAGGGATTGTGGTTCTGAATTTTGTGTTTATTCTCAAAGTGTGTTTTCTTTGCAGGACCGGCTCTACTCTTTGAGTAGAAAGATGTCCGTTTTACAGGGAAGGTTCTGTCGAATTTTCGATAGAATTCTCGTAAAATGTGATATCCGGTCGAACTCTGATTCTAATTCTGTATATAGTATTCTAGATCGAATTTCTAGGAATTTCCATTAGATTTATTCTGATTTTTGTTACCATTTGTTTGTTTAGTTGCGCCGAGACCGAGGCCTAGTGGACCAGGCCCGTCGGACCCATCTCGTGGAGTGCAATAAACAGTGAGTTGTTATTTTATACATATATATGTTTTAGGGTGCATGTTTTAGAAATGTATGGTTTATTTTGATAAAATATGCATAAATGATTTAATTAGTACTTAGGTTTATTTTTAATTTATTTTTGGTATATTTTTGATATATTTTGAATTATATGCATGTTTTATTAACCATTTATACTTAAAATGTTCTTAAATATATTTCTAGTTTATTTTTCAATTATATTGGATTTATTTGACTTATATATACTCGAAATATACTTGGTTTACTTTTGGTATATTTTTAGTATATATATGGTTTGTGTTGCTATTTTATTGAAATTCATGCATCATTTATTTATGAATGAATGTTTTACATATTAATGAAGGATATCAATAGAATGTGCTATCTAGTGGGTAGCATTAGGACCGAGTACGTACAGGTACGCTGATAGCATTTAGGTTATATTACTAACCTATTTGTGGATATTGATTGGATTGATTTGATTTGATGTGAGATGTGATTGCTGGAGCTCGGTTGACCAAGCGTCTCGGGGCCAATCACACTGACAGTCAGACTGTTGTAGCTCGGTTGACTTAGTGTCTCGGGGCCAGTCTACTGTCCAAATGGAGCAAGTGAATATATTTGGAATAAGTGAGCCTATATGGCTAGAGTGTTGTCTAACACTGTTTTGAGGTTGCAATTTTCTAGGGTTCTATTTGATCCTTCATAAACAGTGATTTTTAGAAAATATATAAAAATGATTTTGCTGCATCTGTATGTATTTGCCTGTATACATATTTATTATATATACTATTGACTGTGTGCATTGCCATTTAGTTATGCATGTATATATATTATAACAATTCACTAAGTGAGGTCTGACTCCCTTTCGTTGACTATTTTTCAGGAGAGTCATCGTCTTCAGACCTCAGTAGTAGACCTTCACGCTGGATTTGTTCCGCCCCGACTTCATTATGTAAACTGCTTATCTGAGTTTTATTTTATAATCTAGACATTGTAGTAGTTGTAGACAGTTGTTGGGATTTATGTATTATATTTGCGTGAGTTATGTATTTCAAATATTTGAACTGAATTTGTATTAAAGGAATATTTATATATATGAGATGAGGATTTAAATCCATTGATGTATATTTACTTATCTTATCTAAGATTTAATTTTCGCTGCAGAATATTTTATTTATATTATTATGAGTATTGCATATTTTATTTTATTTTAAGGCTTGCTACAGATTCTGGAGTCTAAAGAATTCCCGTTCTCTAGCGCCGATCATGGCCCTTGTTTTTGGTCGTGACAGTGGAGCACATGAGTCCTACTATTTGTTCACTAGAAAGGCACTACTCCAAGGGTATTATTGGCCCACCATGTCCAAGGATGCCTAGCAGCTAACGCAATCGTGTCCCCAGTGCCAGTACTATGCCCGACTTAGTCATAAGTCTTCTCGGCCTCCACATCCCATCGACAGCCCTTGGCTATTCGCCATGTGGAGGATGGACATCCTTGGTCCTTTCCCTCTGTCTACCTCATAGAAAATGTTTTTAATTGTGGCCATTGACCATTTTACCAAATGGGTAGAAGCAGAAGCAGTCCCAACCATCACAGAAGCCCGGATATAGCCCTTTTTCTGGAAGGAGATCATTTGCAAGTTCGGCATCCCCTATACTTTAATTACGGACAACAACAAACAGTTTGACAACCATAAATTCAGAAGTTTCTGCTTAGACCTTAGTATAAAGCTGCGCTTCACCTCAGTAGCTCACCCGCAGATGAACGGACAAACTAAGGTCACAAATAGAATCCTCATGCAAGGGTTGAAAAAAAGACTTGACGACAAAAAGGGGAATTGGGTCGAAGAGCTTAACAATTTAATCTGGGCCTACAGAACCACACCCTGATCATCCATTAGCGAAACGCCATTCAGACTAACTTATGGCATGGACGCAGTAATTCCCATGGAGGTTGGGTCCTTAAGTTACCGAGTAAGCCAAGACCTCGATCACACCATCAACAACGTCGACGCCCGGATATGCCTTGACTTACTAGAAGAACGAAGAGAATAAGCGGCAGCCACAACTGAGGCACATCGACAAAGAATAACTCTGTACCAACATCGGTGGCATCGTACAGAGCAATTCAAGATGGGTGACTGGGTACTCAGAAGAGCAGATATTGGCAAAGGCACCTCAGGAACCGGCAAGTCAGGTCCAAAATAGGAAGGTCCATATCAGATCTCAGAATGCATAACGAAGGGGGCGTACAGACTTAGAGAAAGAGGAGGCAAAGAACTACCGAGGTTTTAGAACTCAGACTCTCTCAGGAAATATTATCAGTAAACTTGTACTTAAACACCTGATATGATTCAATAATAAAGTATCTTCATTGATAAGAATGTTTTTACATGTGATAGGCTATAAAAAAATAATAATAATAAACCTATACATATATACCCTACTATTTGTACACCCGGGCCCCCAGGTCTAGAAACTGAGGGGGAAGTAGCATCAGCAGTCTCTGGATGCTCGACGGACCCAACAACAATAGTGGCCTCTTCAGACTCCCTCATAGGAATGGAATTAGCTTTTCGACGAGCATTCTTCTCCGCTGCAAGCTTGGCAAGGTCTGCTGGAGTTATCTGGTCTAACACCCCCAAGTCCAATCCTGAGTCTTGGGAGAGCAGGATCCTCTTGCACTCAGCCCGGTACGCCTTGAGAAATCCCCCTACCATGCTTTAAAATGCCTTTTTATCATTCACACGAGATTTCTCAAGCTCCGTCAGCCTCCTATGGAGCTCGGCAATCTGAAGATCCTGTTCCTTGATCCTCCTCGTTAGTTGGGCCTGGCTATGTTCAAGCTCAGAAACCTTCTTCTGATTCACCTCAACAATAGATTTGGCCTCAGCATATCTTGTCTGGCAGTGCTCTAGAGCTACCTTCGCGCTATCCAGTTTCTTCTCAAAATCTATTGCTATTATCCCCACCTCAGTTTCCTTTAAGCTGTATTGGCTATTCAAGTAAAAGAACTTATCCTTTGCCAGTAGCAAGGTGTCACGACCCAAAACAGGGGCCATGACCGGTGCTAGGGAACGGGAATTCTTTCGAATCAGGAACCCGTAGCAAGCCTAAAAATAAAATAAACATGCAATGGTAATAATAATAACACATTTAAATAATATACTCTACAGTAGAATAAAATCATAAATATCAAAATAATACTCCACCAAGGGATTTAAATAAAATCCTCATCTCATATATATAAATAAATCTTTTAATACAAGTTTCAGTTCAAATTCTTAAAATACATAACTCACACAAATATAATACATAAGACCCATAATTTATTACAACTACTGCAGTGTCTAGATTATAAGATAAAACTCAAGACTCAGATAAGCAGTTTACATAAAGAAGCCAGGGCGGAACAAATTCGGCATACAGGCCTGCTACTGAGGTCTGAAGACGAAGACTCTCCTAAAAAATGGTTAACAGAGGGGAGTCAGACCTCACTGAGTGAATTACTATAATATATATACATGCATACTAAATGCCAATGCACACAATCAAAAGTATATATATAATATGTGTATATACAAGCAATTACACACAGATGCAAAAAAAATCATTTTATATATTTTTATTGAAAATCACAGTTTATGAATGATCAAATAAAACCCTAGAAAATCGGAACCTCAAAAACAGTGTTAGACAACACTCTAGCCATACAGGCTCACTTATTCCAATATATTCACTTATTCTATTTGGACAGTAGACTGGCCCCGAGACACTAAGTCAACCGAGCTGCAGCAGTCTGATTGTCAGTGTGATTGGCCTCGAGACACTTGGTCAACCGAGCTCCAGCAATTACACTCCCAAATCATTTCTCACATATCAAATAATCAGATCCAATCAATATCCTCAAGCAGGTTAGTAATATAGCCTAAATGCTATAAGCGTATCGGTACGTACTCGGTCCTAGTGTTGCCCACTAGGTAGCACGTTCTATTGATATTCTTCATTATAATTATAAAACATACATTCATAAAATAAATGATGCATGAATTTGAAATAAACAGCAACATAAACCATATATATACTAGAAATATACCAAAAGTAAACCAGGTATATTTCGAGTATCTATACTTTAAATAAATCCAATATATTTGCAAAATAAACTAGAAATATATTTAAAAACATTTTAAGTATAAATGTTAAATAAAGCATGCAAATAATTTACAATATACTAAAAATAAACCAAAGATAAACCAAAAATAAACTAAAAATAAACTTAAATACTAATTGAGTTATTTATGCATAATTAATCAAAATAACATACATTTCTAAATCATGCACCCTAAGCATATATATATAAAATAGTAACTCACACTTAGTGCGCTCCTCTAGATAGGTCCGATGGGCCTGGTCCATTAGGCCTCGGTCTCGGCGCAACTAAACATACAAAAATAACAGACATCAGAATAAACCTAACAGAAAATCTTAGAAACTCGATCTAGAATAGTAGACACAGAATCAGAATTAGGGTTTGACCGGATATCACGTTTTACGAGAATTCTATCAAAAATTCGACAGAACCTCCCTTGTAAAACGGACATCTCTCTACTCAAAGAGTAGAGCTGGCCCTGCAAAGAAACACATTTCGAAAATAGACACAGAAATACATCCACAACCCCTTGATCGAACTCCAAACTACAATTTACCGATCGGGGTCCACAATTCACAAAATAATATAAAAATACCAAAAATACCCCTATATCACAGAAAATAAGTAGAAATTACATAATTAACCCTAAAACACAGTAAAAACAAATAAAAACTCATTTATTTAGAAAAAAATCGTATATTATATATATAATTGAAAATAATTCACGAAAAATAGTTTTAATTAATTAAAAATACTAAATAATTTGTAGAAATCATTTTTATACCTTAAATAACTATTAAAACCAATTTAATTACATTTTTAGTCAATTTAGTGTAAAATTACCAAAATACCCCTATATATATAAATATACTAAAAATTACTCCAAAAATTCACCAAAAAAAATGTAATTGCACAAAATTAATTTTATCAACATATTTAGCAATAATATCAACAATTAAACTCAATTAACTAATTAATTTCAATTAAAAACACAATTAACCCTATTTTCTCAAAATTACATAAAATAATTAAATTCAAAATAAATACATAGAAATTCATAAAAATTCCAAATAAATTTCTATAATTCATTTCAACACCTATATTTATCATAAAACATAATTTCATAATTTAATTAATTAATTTTCGAAAATTAGAAAATAATACTAAAATATTCAAAAATACCCAAAAATCAAAATAATTTCCAAAAATTATACAAAAATTCACACATGTAGATTAAGCTAAGAGAAACAACATTTGTGAAGGAATTTTTCATGAATCAATCAATTCAAAGTTCAAAAAAATCAAGAACCCTAAAATGGTTGAATTACCAAAATCAAAACCTAAGCAAATCAAGACCATTTTAAGTGAAAAAAAGCTTGGAATCACACTCATTGGAGCTCAAGGAGAAGAAAGAGACCGGCAGTGTCGAAAATGGTGGCCGAAAACATCGTGATCGATGGTGAGAATGAATTCAGCTTCCCGAGCTTATTCTGGCCAAAACTCGACGGAATAGGGCGCTGCTGGTGGCGGGTAAGGCTGGGGAAGGAGGTGGCACGCCGGACGATACACCGACCGTGAGAAAATGGGAGTAGCAGCGGTGGAACGGTGATGGGGACGATTGGGAGTGAGGGAGAAGGATGGATGGCACAACCGTAAATAACTCAAACTTTATTTTTTTGTTTAATATTAAATGTATATGTATATATATATACTTTACACTATATATTAAAATAATATAAACTCACACACATTAAATATACACCACACACATATAATTTAATATTTTTAATAATTTATACACTAAAAATAATTAAATAATATTAAACTAATTAATAAATAATAAAATATTAGGATAATTAATTAAACTCTAGTTAAATAAATAAATACACATATATACGCTATTTAGTACTTTAAAAATATATATGAGTTCATACAAGTCCGTAAAATTGTTTAAAATAATTAATAATAAATAATTTACGTGTAAATTTTTTCAAAAATGCAAGACCCGAAAAAATTTTACGTAAAGTGCTTAAAATAATATAAAAAAATTAAAAATAAATTTTAATTAAATAGAAACTCATAAAATATTATAAATATATACAAAAATTATTAACACTGCATATCCCGATGCAGTATTAAAATATTTAAAAACTCGGGATATTACAGTCTTCCCCCCTTACAAGAATTCGTCCCCGAATTCCAGAAAGAAAATGATTACAAGATCAAGAAGGAAAGAGATACGAGTAAGAAGCTCGCATCTCAGCTTTAGTTTCCCACGTGTGCTCCTCAACTTTGTTGCTATGCCACAGAACCTTGACCATCGGAATCTGCTTCGATCGTAACTGTCGGACTTGATAGTCAACGATCGCCACAGGTTCTTCCACAAACGTCAAATCTTCACTCATTTTTACACTGTCGTGCTGCAACACATGTAAAGGGTCTGAGATATACTTCCTCAGCATCGAGATATGAAATACCGGATGCACTTGTGACATATTCAGAGGCAAAGCCAATCAATATGCAACCGTGCCAACTCTCTCCAGAATCTCAAACAGTCCGATATATCTCGATGCCAACTTACCCTTCCTGCCAAATCTCATAACACCCTTCATCGGAGATACCTTCAGAAAAATAAAATCTCCTACCTGAAACTCCACATCTCTGCGCCTAGGATCCGCATAGCTCTTCTGCCTGCTAACTGTGGTCTCTAATCTGCGCTTAATCACGGTGACTTTATCTGCAGCATCCTGAACCATCTCAGGTCCAGTTAAAGCTCTCTCACCAATCTCATCCCAACTCAAAGGGGATCTACACTTCCTTCCATACAAAGCCTCATACGGTGCCATACTAATACTGCTATGGTAGCTGTTATTATATACAAACTCTACGAGTGGCAAATGATCATCCCAACTACCTCCCAAATCCAGGACACACATCCTCAACATATCTTCCAGTGTCTGGATCATCCTCTTAGACTGACCATCTGTCTGAGGATGAAAAGCAGTATTAAAATCCAACCTAATGCCCATCGCTTCTTGCAACTTCTGCCAAAAATGAGAGGTAAACACTGAACCCCTATCTGACATAATGGACATAGGTACTCCATGAAGGCACACGATATGCTTCACATATAGCTTCGCCAATCTAGCTACAGAATAGGTGGCTTTCATAGGTAAGAAATGTGCAGACTTAGTCAACTTGTCTACAATCACCCAGATGGAATCGTATCCATCCTTAGAACGAGGTAAACCGACCACAAAATCCATAGCTATCCTTTCCTACTTCCACTCAGGAATAGGAAGAGGCTGAAGCTTCCCAGAAGGCTTCTAATATTCAGCTTTCACTTACTAACACGTCAGGCACTTAGCAACATAATCAGTGACATCCTTCTTCAATCCATCCCACCAGTATAAGTCTCTGATACTGTGGTACATCTTAGTGACACCCAGATGTACGTTATAGGCTGTAGAATGTCCTTCCTTTAGGATCTCTTCTATCAAATCATTCACATCAGGAACACACAATTTACCACTGATCCACAACACACCATCATCATCGAGTATGAAATCAGTGAACTTCCTTGCTCTGACATTCTCTGCAAGCTCCTTTAGAATAAGATCTTGGCTCTGAGCTACTTTAATCCTATCCCTCAGTACAAATCGCACCTTAAATTGAGTTAACAGTCCACCTGACCTACTGATCTTCATCATTAGACCTTGATCCACCAACAGATGCAACTCCTAGATCAACGGTCTCCTCTCAACATTGATGTGAGCAAGACTACCTAAGGACTTCCTACTCAAGGGATCTGCTACCATATTAGCCTTGCTCGGATGATATAATATCTCACAGTCATAATCCTTCAACAATTCCAACCATCTCCTCTACCTCAGGTTCATATCTCTCTACTGAAAAATGTACTTAAGGCTCTTGTGATCAGTAAAAATCTCACAAGTCATCTCGTATAGATAATGTCTCCAAATCTTCAGAGCAAAGATCACTGCAGCCATCTCAAGGTCATGTGTAAGATATTTCTGCTCATGCTTCTTCAACTGCTTTGAAGCATAGGCTATCACCCTTCCATTCTGCATCAACACACAACCAAGGCCAACTCTAGAGGCATCATAATAAACTGTGAACTTGTCCACACTATTAGGCAAAGCTAATACTAGGGCTGTGGTCAATTTCTCCTTCAACAACTGGAAACTATTCTCATAAGCTTCTGACTACTCGAATCTAACATTCTTCTGAGTTAAGCGAGTCATAGGGGCTGCAATTCTGGAAAAATCCTGCATAAACAACCTATAATACCCGGCTAAACCCAGAAAACTTCGAATCTCAGTAACAGAAATCGGTCTAGGCCACTTAGACACTACTTCAATCTTCTGTGGATCAACTTGGATACCTTCTTTAGACACCACGTGTCCAAGAAAAGAAACACTCTCCATCCAGAAATCACACTTCGAGAATTTAACATAAAGCTGATAATCTCTCAGTGTCTGCAGTATAATCCTCAAGTGATATACATACTCCTCCATACTCCTTCAATATACTAGTATATCATCAATGAAGACTACCACAAACTGATCCACATATGGTCTGAATACCCTATTCATCAGGTCCATAAAAGCTACTGGTGCATTAGTAAAACAAAAAGACATCACCAGAAACTCATAATGGCCATATCGAGTGCGAAATGCCGTTTTAAGAATATCGGCTTCACTAATCCACAACTGATGATAACCTAACCTCAAATCAATCTTAGAAAAGAACTGTGCACCCTGTAGCTGGTCAAACAAGTCATTTATCCTCGGAATAGGATACTTGTTCTTCACTGTCACCTTATTCAGCTCTCTGTAGTCAATGCACAGTCTCAGGGTACCATCCTTCTTCTTCACAAACAGGACTGGTGCACCCCAAGAAGAAACACTAGGTCTGATAAAACCCTTATTCAACAACTCTTGCAACTGCTCCTTCAACTCTTTCAACTCTGCAAGGGCCATTCTATACAAAACTCAATCTCTCTGTGAGGTGGTAAACCTGGCAACTCCTCAGGAAAAACATCAAGAAACTCACAGGCAACAGGAACTTCTGTGAGTGACAACTTCTCCACTGAAGTATCCCTGACCAATGCCAAATATCCCTGACAACCTTTCCTCAATAACTTCCTAGTCGTAATAGCAAAAATAAGATTCTGAGGTGCTGAATTCCTATCACCCACAAACTTAAAATCTTCTTCATTAGGAATTCTGAACGTCACCTCTTTATTCCTGCAATCTACCACGGCATAATGCTGAGATAACCAGTCCATACCCATAATAACATCAAACTCCATCACATCTAACAAGATCAAATCAGTAGATAATTCTCTATCTTCCACGAGAACTGGACAACCAGAAAGAACAATATCGGTGTCCAACGAATCGCTCAGAGGAGTGGCAACAAATAAAGGAAAAGTCATCCTCAAAGCTTGCCAACAAGATTTAAAAGCAAAAACAGGAGAAACAAACGAATGCGTGGCACCTGTATCAAATAAAACCCATGCATCCAGGTAACAAACAGAAACAATACCTGCCACGAATGCATTAGATGCCTGAGCATCCTGCTGAGTGAGATGGAAGACTCTGGCCTGTCCTCGACCTCCCTGCTGACTGGTAGAAGCCTAGCCAACACCTTTGGCACCTCCTCTAATACCTCTACCATGACCCTGCTGTGGAACAAGCTGAGTGGAACTCTATGCTGGGCTGGAGGCAACTAAAATGGCACGGGTGCAGCACTAGCAATCGACTGTTGTGGAAATCGCAGAATCTACGGCTGTTGATACCTGGAGTAAGGACACGATCTGGCAAAATGTCTTGTCTGCCCACATCTGAAGCATGTTAGTGGTGTCAGGTAACACGGTCCCTGATGGACTCTATCGCAGGTTTGGCATACACTGGCAGCTGATCCAGAACTACGACCACTACTGCTACTCGAAGCACCTGACCCGAATCTGAATGGTCTACACTGACCTCCATAGCCATGTCTACTACTCCGATGCACTTGCTGCTGCTATCTCTGACTCTGTTGAGTCAGACCTCGCTGCTGACTACTCGAACCAATATGAAAACTAGAATACGGAGTAGTCTGCAATCCACTCGACTGAACTCCCAGCTGGTAATAATCAGGCATCGCTCCCTGCCTAACTAGCCTCAACTCAATCTCCTTGGCCAACTCAATCATAAACTCGAGAGTAAGGCCTGATGTAGGCATACCAGCAAATGCTGAACGTAATCCGGTGACATATGTAGTGACTGCGAAATACTGATCTCACATCAGATCCTCTGCATATCTACCCAGTCGAAGAAACTCTTGGGTATACTCCTCTACAGATCGATCACCACAAGAAATGCTGGTCAACCAGAGACGATAGCTCATACGGAGAGGCTCTGGATAGAATCTCCTCATAAATCTCTCTCAAAACTGAGCCCAGGTCATCGTCATCATATAAGGCTGAATCATCTGAATAAACCAATCTAGGGCTGGTCCCTCGATAGACAACTCAACGATCATGATCTGTTGATACTCGGTGTGAGCAGTCCGAGTCTGAGTCTCAATCACGTGCAGAAAGTCTAACGGATTAAAAGTCCCATCAAACGCAATCCTGCCAATTCTGGCATAGAACAGAGTTGCCTCAGGGTCAGACATACCCTACTGATAGGTAGGCTAAACAGGCTGAACAATTGGAGGTACAGGAACATCAAACTTAAGCTCAACAGGCTCCTCGTCTTATAACTCTCTCTGCCTACGGCGACCTGCCGCTCCTCGAGGTCTACCTCTACCACGACCTCTACGTCTAACTGGCTGCTCAAGAGGTAAAATCTCATCCTGAAAAGACTCATCATCCTCGGCCTCAACGATCGGTGGAGCGACACGTGCTCGCCTCCTCATTCTGAAAAGACAACAGAACAATTCAGATAAAACAGACAATGGAAGAATAACGCAGAAAGCTAAAGCAAGGAATACTTATCAAGACATACTCGAACCTAATTCACTGCAGTAGTTACCAAAAGAAAACACAACTTTGAAAACTAGGGCCACAACTCACAAAACTAAGCCCTGACACAGAACTCCGCTATGATACCAACTTTGTCACGACCCAAAACAGGGGCCATGACCGGTGCTAGGGAACGGGAATTCTTTCGAATCCGGAACCTGTAGCAAGCCTAAAAAAAAAATAAACATGCAATGGTAATAATAATAACACATTTAAATAATATACTGTGCAGCGAAATAAAATCATAAATTTCAAAATAATAATCCACCATAGGATTTAAATCAAATCCTCATCTCATATATATAAATAAATATTTTAATACAAGTTTCAGTTCAAATTCTTAAAATACATAACTCATACAAATATAATACATAAGACCCATAGTTTATTACAACTACTGCAGTGTCTAGATTATAAGATAAAACTCAAGACTCAGATAAGCAGTTTACATAAAGAAGCCGGGGCGGAAGAAATTCGGCGTACAGGCCTGCTACTGAGGTCTGAAGATGAAGACTCTCCTGAAAAATGGTCAACAGAGGGGAGTCAGACCTCACTGAGTGAATTACTATAATATATATACATGCATACTAAATGCCAATGCACACAATCAAAAGTATATATATAATATGTATATATACAAGCAATTACTCACAGATGCAATAAAAATCATTTTATATATTTTTATTGAAAATCACAGTTTATGAAGGATCAAATAGAACCCTAGAAAATCAGAACCTCAAAAACAGTGTTAGACAACACTCTAGCCATATAGGCTCACTTATTCCAATATATTCACTTATTCCATTTGGACAGTAGACTGGCCCCGAGACACTAAGTCAACCGAGCTCCAGCAGTTTGACTGTCAGTGTGATTGGCCCCGAGACACTTGGTCAACCGAGCTCCAACAATCACACTCCCAAATCATTTCTCACATATCAAATAATCAGATCCAATCAATATCCTCAAGCAGGTTAGTAATATAGCCTAAATGCTATAAGCGTACCGGTACGTACTCGGTCCTAGTGCTGCCCACTAGGTAGCACGTTCTATTGATATCCTTCATTATAATTATAAAACATACATTCATAAAATAAATGATGCATGAATTTGAAATAAACAGCAACATAAACCATATATATACTAGAAATATACCAAAAGTAAACCAGGTATATTTCGAGTATATATACTTCAAATAAATCCAATATATTTGCAAAATAAACTAGAAATATATTTAAAAACATTTTAAGTATAAATGTTAAATAAAGCATGCAAATAATTTACAATATACTAAAAATAAACCAAAGATAAACCAAAAATAAACTAAAAATAAACTTAAATACTAATTGAGTTATTTATGCATAATTAATCAAAATAACATACATTTCTAAATCATGCACCCTAAGCATATATATATAAAATAGTAACTCACACTTAGTGCGCTCCTCGAGATAGGTCCGATGGGCCTGGTCCATTAGGCCTCGGTCTCGGTGCAACTAAACATACAAAAATAACAGACATCAGAATAAACCTAACAGAAAATCTTAGAAACTCGATCTAGAATAGTAAACACAGAATCAGAATTAGGGTTCGACCGGACATCACGTTTTACAAGAATTCTATTGAAAATCCGACAGAACCTCCCCTGTAAAACGGACATCTCTCTACTCAAAGAGTAGATCCGGCCCTACAAAGAAACACACTTCGAAAATAGACATAGAAATACATCCACAATCCCTCGGTCGGACTCCAAACTACAATTTATCGATCGGGGTCCAAAATTCACCAAATAATATAGAAATACCAAAAATACCCTTATATCACAGAAATACATTTTATAAGTAGAAATTGCATAATTAACCCTAAAACACAGTAAAAACAAATAAAAACTCATTTATTTAGAAAAAAATCGTATATTATATATATAATTGAAAATAATTCACGAAAAATAGTTTTAATTAATTAAAAATACTAAAAAATTTGTAGAAATCATTTTTATACCTTAAATAACTATTAAAATCAATTTAATTACATTTTTAGTCAATTTAGGATAAAATTACCAAAATACCCCTATATATATAAATATACTAAAAATTACTCCAAAAATTCACCAAAAATAATGTAATTGCACAAAATTAATTTTCTCAATATATTTATCAATAATATCAACAATTAAACTCAATTAACTAATTAATTTCAATTAAAAACACAATTAACCCTATTTTCTCAAAATTACATAAAATAATTAAATTCAAAATAAATACATAGAAATTCATAAAAATTCCAAATAAATTTCTATAATTCATTTCAACACCTATATTTATCATAAAACATAATTTTATAATTTAATTAATTAATTTTCGAAAATTAGAAAATAATACTAAAATATTCAAAAATACCCAAAAATCAAAATAATTTCCAAAAATTCTACAAAAATCCACACATGTAGATTAAGCTAAGAGGAACAACATTTGTGAAGGAATTTTTCATTAATCAATCAATTCAAAGTTCAAAAAAATCAAGAACCCTAAAATGGCTGAATTACCAAAATCAAAACCTAAGCAAATCAAGACCATTTTAAGTGAAACAAAGCTTGGAATCACACTCATCAGAGCTCAAGGAGAATAAAGAGAATGAAGGTGTCAAAAATGGTGGCCGAAAACGTTGTGATCGACGGTGAGAATGAATTCGGCTTCCCGAGCTTATTTCGGCCAAAACTCAACGGAATAGGGTGCTGCTGGCGGCGGGGAAGGCTGGGGAAGGAGGTGACATGTCGGACAGCACACCAAAGGTGAGAAAATGGGAGTAGCAGCGGTGGAACGGTAATGGGGACGATCGGGAGTGAGGGAGAAGGATGGATGGCACAACCGTAAATAACTCAAACTTTATTTTTTTGTTTAATATTAAATGTATATGTATATATATATATATACTTTACACTATATATTAAACTAATATAAACTCACACACATTAAATATACACCACACACATATAATTTAATATTTTTAATAATTTATACACTAAAAATAATTAAATAATATTAAAATAATTAATAAATAATAAAATATTAGGGTAATTAATTAAACCTTAGTTAAATAAATAAATACACATATATACGTTATTTTGTACTTTAAAAATATATATGAGTTCATGCAAGTCCGTAAAATTGTTTAAAATAATTAATAATAAATAATTTACGTGTAAATTTTCCCGAAAATGCAAGTCCGGGGAAAATTTTACATAAAGTGCTTAAAATAATATAAAAAAATTAAAAATAAATTTTAATTAATTAGCAACTCATAAAATATCATAAATATATACAAAAATTATTAACACTGCATATCCCGATGCACTATTAAAATATTTAAAAACTCGGGATATTACATAAGGCCTGAGTCATCTGCCAAAAATAATCAGACAACTTAGACAAGAAGTAAGCACACTAATTGTATCAAGTGGCAGAAACTAGCTTACCTCCAATAATTTACCAATCATGGAATCCAGCAACTCGTTCGGGCCCTCTTCCGACCAACGCTACATATCACCAGGTGATTGCAGCAACTCGGCATACTAGTCCCGTACTTGGCTATTAGAGATGCTCGGGGGCTTCATCCTCTTTAATATCCAGCCCCTCATATCCAGAAAACCAGATAATTACGGGCTCTATACATAGATCTCTTCGTCCAGCCCCTCCGCATTTGACCCTAGGTCAATCAGCCGCCTTTTTCTATGCCCAACCCGCTTCGGCCGCTTACTATCCACAAGTGCTTTGCCCTTGGGGTCAGCGGGAACACCCTCCGAAGCTGTAAAAGCCTCAGGTTCCAACGAAGGAAAGACCCGAACCTCCTCCACTGCAACTAGCTCATCTACTAAGGAAATCCCACTCGTAAAATCAAAAAAGGCAGCCATCTACAAATGGAAAAATAAGACAAGTCAGAAAGATAGCTCAAAGCAAACTAAACATACCCGGGGAGTGGTCGCGACTAGGAAAGACTCTCCACAGATACCTCCGGGACGTGTCTTCTGTTAATCGAGCTTCGGCGAGTCTGTCGAGATGTAGCCACAAAACTAACTCCGTTTCAAAGTCAGAAAATTTTACTGCATGGGTCACTTTATGACACTTATCCGATCATATCCTCTGGATGTCCAAGAAGTCCGATTGATGCTCCACAATGAAAAAATGGTATCTCCACTTCTTGTGGAGATTAGGAAGCTTAACAAAAAGAGTATCGTTAGGTATAACCGACAGGAAGAACATTAACTCTCCCTTCTTCCTAGTCAGCCTATACAAATATTGGAGGACATCTAGATCAGGATCCCTACCCTCTTCATGCATCAATTGGATGAACCCGGTCAGTATCCTATAGTTATTCGAATGAAGCTGACCGGGCGCAATGTATTCCTATTAAAAAATTCTTTGACAAAGGGATCTAAGGAAAATTTCAGACTCCCCTCTAACTGGTCAAAATATACTACTAATCTACTTAGCCCTAATAAGGGGGTATAGGCCTTAAACCTCCAATCTATGGTGTGGAGGGCATAATTGGCAAGGATACAGAACCGCTGTCGATACCACCCTAGCAACTCACTATCTACAATAGACACAAAGAGGTCAGAACTAATTTCTTCCCGAGGAGCCATAATAATGAAAGGGAAAACGTAATAGCGGAAAAGGGAAAAAGAAGAGGAAGAAAAGATAAAAAGAATCACCTGGTCGCCACAAGCAAGAACTATGGCAGGAAGAAATGGAAATAATGGAGGCAGTAGGAATGCAGCAAAAACAAAAGATAGAAAAGTGAAAGAAGCAAAATATGCCAGTTAATAAGCGTAGCAGTATTTATAAAGACATGGAAGCACCTGGAAGCATGCCATTAACTTCCCTCATTATTGTTGCGTTCCTCCCTAGGCCACCAAGGGCCTTTTAGGAATAAAATAACCCATTAGACGAGGAGTCATGATAACAACGACACAAGCATTTTATTTACTGACATACGAAACAATGCATCAATCACATGATTTCAAGAGTTGAAGTGAAACCACCACGTGTTGGCCCACCCACATTTCGATGGGGCCGCTTTATCAAGCAACTCGGAAGGGTTTTCAAACATCACTTCCAGCCCATTTCGGGTATCCAAGCATCTAAGTCTCGAGCATCTAAGTCCAATGACTGAAGCTAGCACCCTCAGGTCGCTTCCGTAGTACTGAGGATCCGAGCATGTAAGCCTCGCGCCCCTGAGCCAAGCATCTAAGTCTCAAGCATCTAAGTCCAGTGACTAAAGCTGGCACCCTCAGGTTGCTTCTGTAATACTGAGGTTCCGAATATGTAAGCCTTGCATTTCTGAACCAAGCATTTAAGTCTCGAGCATTTAAGTCTAGTGGCTGAAGTTGACACCCTCAAGTCGCTTTTGTAGTATTGAGGTTCCGAGCATATAAGCCTCACGCCCCTGAGTCGAGCATCTAAGTCTTGAGCTGTAATATCCTATATATTTATTTAAATAAAGGGATTTTTTTTATAGTATTATTAATAATTACTTATGCATTATATTATATATATATATATTTAGGGTTAAATATTATTTTAGATGTGTGTATATTAAAATGACTTGTGTATATATAAGTGCATGTAGTGTATGTATATATATATATATATATATATATATATATATATATATATATACTAATAGTTACCTATACACACATACATGTATAATTATATATTATTATATATTAATAGTTTATAGTATTATATATATATATATATATATATATATATATATATATATATATATATATATGTATAGGTGAAGGGCAGTGGACCAAACCGAGATAACCAAAAACAAAAATAAAAGACAAAAGAAAGCTAAACAAAGAATAAAAGAAAGAAAGAAAATGAGAACAAGGAAGAAACTTCCCGACCCAGCCCTACAACCTTCCCTCTCTGTCCCTCACCGTCTTTTCCTTCTCCTTTACTGCGTCGTTCGTCTTACCACCACCAGAACGACATTGACGTCGTGCCAAGCTGCCAAGGGAAGGTGTTGTTGCTACCGTTTCTTGTTTTCTTCCTCTGTCAACTTCGATCCAAGCTGATCCGGTGCCACCCAAGCTTCCCCAACTTCCCTCATCGTCTTAGGTGTCTGTCCAAGCTAAGAGCCGTCACTGCAACTCACCTCCGGCGTCGAAATTGAAGGTTGAAGGTGAGTTGCTCAGTGTTGTTTTTAGGTTGTTGTCAGGTTGTTTTCTGGTTGTTGGTCGATTTTGAATGTTGATTTTAGGTTGTTTTTAAGTATATGTTGGATTATGCCAATAAATTGCTTTAATTTGAATTTTTAAGTATTTTTCCTAATTTTCCTTAATTTACAGAATTTTGCATAATTTTTATTTATTTATTTTTTAGTTGATTTATAGGGTTTTCTTTGATATATTTAATATAATTAAAGTAATTATAGTTAATTGATCTTAGTATATTAATTTTATTTTAGGTTTTAGAATTTTGGTGTTAATTATAGGTTTGTTAATTTTGAGTATTAATTAATATTTTTTTTATTAATTTCAAAAATTATTTGTAAAAATTGTAAAATTTTAATAATTGAGGTTATTATTAAATTTTATTAATTTTAGAACTCAAATTATAATTTTGTGATTTTCATACTATTTTTATAAATATTTTTGAGTTTATGCCAAATTTTATTTTTAGGTTAAATAATATTTTTGGGAGAGAATTTGTTGGTTGATTAAATGTTTTAATTATATTAGGAAGATTTATTTTGAGAAAATAATTTTTTGGCATGATTAAATAATTTTAAGGAATTATTTTTAGTATTAATAGCACATTATGTAATTTACGTATTTTAGGGGTAAAAATGTAATTTTACGCTAAACATAGTTAAATATATATTTTAATTAGTTTTATTAATATTTAAGGGGTTTAGACAATTTTTATAAATTAATTGGTATTTTTACCTAAGTAGTGTAAATTTTGAATATTAAATCCCAAATATTATATATATAGATAATACATTTTAATGGATTTTAAATTGGGTTATAATTATATTTTGATGAAGGAATACAAATTTAGTTGTTTTATTTTGAATAATTGAAATTTTATATATTTTTATCTATTTTTTAGTATATGTGTATGTGAAATATGTATTTTGAGAAATAAATATTATTAATTCTTGATATTTTATTTAGTCGTGATCTCGGTTGGGGCTAAATATAGATTTGGGAGCCCGACTCAAGTGTGGATGTTTGTGGATATTAGAAGTGCATTTTCTATGCAGGTCTGGCTCTACCTTTGGTAGAGAGATGTCCGTTTTACAGGGGAGACTCTGCTGAAATTTTGGTAGATTTTTCTCGTAAAACGTGATATTCGTAAAATCTTTACCGTTAGTTAGGTTATCCTGTTTGTCGAGTCTTGTTCGGTTTTCCTCGAGTCAGCCTGGAATTTCATTATTTTTTTGATTGTTGATTTTAATTCCATAGTCATGTTTTAAAAGTCAATTTATTATTTTTCTTTTAGAGCATTTAGGAGCAGAAGCTGTGAGATCGAGGCAGACGCATAGTCGTCAGCCTTTGCATTCATCCTGTAAGTCAATAAAAGGATCTGTGCATGTGTTTATTTAAAGAATGCATGCGCTCATATTTTTATTATATTGATTATATGATTTATTTACCTTAATGCTGTTATTTAAGATTTAAACGCATTTTATTTATTTAAAAATCGATTTTGAGAAATTTTGGTAGAACGAGCTACCTGGTGGGCTTCACCAGGACTATGTGCACATGGTAGAGATTGAGAGATGGATCCGTAATATATATATGATTGGTGAATGCTAAACTGGGACGAGTGCCTCGGTAGAAGCCTTTGCTCTCAGGGACCGCCAGTGATTGTAAGGTTGATAATGGACTGGGATGGGTGCCTCGATCGATGCCTTTGCTCTCGGGGACCGCCAGTGCCATATACTTGGATTAAGTGAATGACTACGGCTTGGTGCCTCAGTTGATGCCTTTGCTCTCGAGGACCGATAGTCTAGTTGGAATAAGTGGGCCCAGTTGGCCATGTAGATTTTGGGTTTAGGGTTCTACCGAGATTTTTTCAAAAAGCTATATTTATACATTATAAATTATTTTCACTACAAATATATATAGTTTTCAAAAAAGGTTTTCAAACCGTACAGCTCTTTTTATTGATTTACTCAGTGAGGTCTGATTCCCCTCAATTTTTTTTTTCAGGAGCTTGGGAGTTCGACCTCAGACTACCTCCACGCCGGGTTTCTTCCTCACCGGCTATTTTATGTAGGTCATTGTAAGTTGTACTGTGTGTTAATCTAGGTTGCTGCAGTAGTATATGTACTAAAGATTTGTATGGTTTAAACATAATTGTGTAATTTATTTATATAAACCACACTTATGTATAAGATTTAAATTCAATTTATAATATGAGATGTTGAAATATATTTTTATTAAGCAGTTGAATTTGCGAATTTTGAGAAAAATCAGTTTGATAATATATTCTGTTATTAATTAAAGTTTAAAATATGAATGGTTTTATTTCCTTTTCCTTTAGGCTTACTACGGGTTTCAGGGGCCTTATGCCTACCCATTCCCTAGTGTCGGTCACACACCCTCGGGTTCGGGTCGTGACATGAGCATTTAAGTCCAGTGACTGAAGCTGGTACCCTCAGGTCGCTTCCGTAATACTGAGGTTCCGAGCATGTAAGCCTCGCGCCCCTGAGCCGAGCATCTAAGTCCAGTGACTGAAGTTGGCACCCTCAGGTCGCTTCCATAGTACTGAGGTTCCGAGTATGTAAGCCTCGCATTTCTGAACTGAGCATCTAAGTCTCGCATTTCTGAACTGAGCATCTAAGTCTCACATACCAAAGACCAGGGACTGAAACTAGCACCCTTAAGTCGCTTCTGTAGTATTGAGGATCCGAGCTCGAAAAGCCTCGTGTCCATGCACCAAGCATCAAAAATCCAGTGATGACTGGTTCTGTCTTATTCCCAAATGGACGGGTTAATCTATTACGGTGTTCACATGCACTCAGTAGGTACCCCAGCTCCACAGGTTACGGTTCAACAACAACTAACCAAATACTCGGCACCAAGCTCTACACATTATGACTGAGACTGGCCACCTCAGCTCACTGGCATCTTTTAACCCTTATGAGGGCATCAACATCATACTCAGACGCGATGGACATAAATGTCCAAATACCTCGGGGGGGACTCTTGATACCATCTAGAATGTTCCCGCCTAATTAGGGGTCCTTTACCCCCTAAATAGGAACACTTAGATCAGAAAGAAAACAGATCCGTCCAGAATAGGAACTACCTAAAGAGGAATCCAAACCAAAGAAGTAACACTCTCCTACTAAGATTATGATTCACTATCCCACACGGAATTTGACTCTATCTAGGTTTGAGTATCACTATGTATATAGCCCTATACCCCTCACAAAGGGACATCTCATTCTCACACATTCAAGCTATCTTACATTCTCCTTTCTTCTATTTTCTAACTTAGGCATCAGAGTGTTTATGGGGATCCTCCCCACCTCTCACCTTACCCTCTGTTCGTGCTTTGCAGGACGCCTAGCCCAAGAGTTCTAAAAATAAGTTATCAGTTTGAATTGCCTGAATCAAACTGAACCGGGTCAAAAGTGAAGGTCAGCTCAGTAATCGATATTAGGTAAGTGACGATTCAGTTCTAGTTATATAAAAAACTAGTTATCAGTTCTCAGCTCAATTCAGGTGTAAAATTAATCGAACCAAATTGAAAATCAAAGTACTGTTACATCAGGCATAAAACGACGTTGTTTTTATATGTAACATTAACCCTAAAAAATATTGTCCCCTAAATATACGTCTTATTCCCCCTACCCTCTCATTTCTTGTCACCCCTCTATCTTAATTTTCCTCTCAAACTTTCCACTTCCAGTCCTCTATTCTCTCTTTTAACCCTAGACTTTTTGTAACCCTAACCCTTTATCTCGCCAGCGTTTATCTTTTTTCTCTAGTTTAGGCTTGCCTCTTCCTTTTCTCTAGAATGCACCTCTTCGTTGTCTATATCTATTTCCTAATTTATCATCTTTAAATTGTCTTGTTTTCTTAGAGACAATTACTATATAATCTACATGTTTCATTGTTTCCTTATAATCTCTCTAGCTTGGTGTTTGTTCTCTTCAAAAATTATTATACATATGTTACTTTGTTGTTTTTTTTTTTACTGTCAGTGTTGAAAACTAAACATTGATAGTAATGAAATCAACATGCAATGGTCTTTTGTAGCCGAATCAAATAGATTTGGTACTGGTTCTACTATAGATGGTAATGTTTTTCTTAGATCGAAAGATTTTTTAAAATTTTAGGTAATTTTTTGGCCTTATTTTATTAGAGGTTGATGGATTTTGTGTTTATTCTTTTATTTGTTGCATGTTATACTAGTGAAATATACTGTTTTGGTTGGATCTCTAAAGTTTTTTTTCTGATCTCTTTGTGAGATCTTAATGGTGGAAGCCCCATATGTCTAGATCTAACCGTCTGTTGATCTTGTTGGTAGATGTTGCTTAATTTGAAAACTAATCGAGTCAGAGAAAGTCATCAACATAATTAATTGAAAAAAGGTAAAATTTTTAATTTGTTTGGTCAAAGTGTTTAGCTTTCATGTTGATATTTTTTATTACTTTGATTTTTGAAAATATAATGTTTACTTTCTGCGTCAATAATTTTATTTAAAAAAATACTTTACAAAATTATTTAATTGAAAATATAATTTTTGCTTTATGTGTAAATAATTATATTGTTTATTTTAAAAAAAAATTCTTTCAGAATATATAATGTTTGCTTTCTATTTGTTTATTTTATTGAAATAATTGTAAAAAAATTACTTTTATTAAAAAATTATGAGTGACAGAAAATTGCAAAATACTTTTTAAAAAAATTATGATGAACAAATATTATTGCTTACTTTTATTGAATCATTATATTATTATTACTTCTTTTCTTCATATTATAGCATCTATAAAAATGTAATTAATTTTCTTTGGCTCTAAATCATTTCGCCTTTTTCTATTTTGATTGCATGTAAATTATTAAGATGGAAACTGAAGTAAGAGCTACCAATGGTAGTCAACCTGTTACTGGTGGTGATGAGACCTTGAATCTTGTAGAAGTGGAAACCCCAAAGCAACAAAAAATTGCTAAAAATGAGAAAAAGAGAAAGGAAATTAATACTAGAAGTAAGGTGTAGGAGCACTTCAAGAAAGTCCTAAATGAGAAAAGGAAGTTGATAAAAGTTAAATGTGTTTATTATGCTAAAAAATATTACATGCTGACACTAAAATTAATGGTACATTATCTTGTAGAGTCATATGTTGAGTTTTAGGAAAAATTCTAACCCTAAATCCAATAGATAGAGTTTTTTAAATCTTCAACCTAATGTTCATAGTTTTAACAATCTAGGTGTAATAGGGACTTGGACTTTTGATAATAAAGCTATTAGGATTGCACTATCCAACATGGTTATTGTTGATGAGCTCCCATTTAAATTTGTTAAGGGAGAGAGGTTTAAACAATTCATGGTTGTTGCACATCTTAGGTTCAATATACTTAGTAAATGGACAGTCAGTCAAGACTGTTATAATGCAAATGTGGAAGCAAAGCTTAAATTGAAAAATATTATCATGGATCACTACCAAAGTCAAAGAGTTAGCATCACAACTGACTCATGGACTTCAAATCAATGCATAAACTACACGTGCATAATTGCTCATTACATTGATTTAGAGTGGAAGTTGAACAAAAAAAATTATTTCCTTTGTCCTTATTACATTGCATAGGGGGGAGTATATTGCAAAAAGTTTAGAAAATTATCTTCTAGATTAAAGTGTCAAGCATATTTTCATAGTGACAGTGGACAATGCATCGTCAAATGACATTGCACTTAGTTTTTTTAAGAAAAAATTAATGTCTTGGGGCACATCTGTTGTCAAAATAAAATATGTCCACATGAGACGCATTGCATAATCCTTAATTTAATTGTCACTAAAGGGTTAAAAGAAGCTAGTAATTATGTAAATAATGTTAGAGAATTTGTACGACATATTAGGAATTCACCAGTTAGGTTGCACAAATTTAAGGAAGTAGCTAACTTAATTGGCTATGAATCAAATTGTTCATTGTCTCTAGATGTGCCCACTAGATGGAATTCAACATGTGTCATGTTAAAAACTGTTTGCTTATTTGACAAAGTATTTGAAAAATATAAGGCAGTGAGCATGCATTTAGAGCTGACTTAGGGGATGATGTACCTAATTTTATGGACTAGTTTCATGTCAAGCAACTTGTTGATTTTTTGTAAAAAAATTTTGAGATGACACTAAGAAATTCTGGTTCTCAGTATATTACTCCAAACTTTTTTTTCTGTGAAATTTATTATCTTTTCTGTATTTTATATGAGTGGCAAAGTTCTAATGATGCTAGTAAAAGATCAATGGCCTTTTCCATGGAAGCCAAATTTGACAAGTACTGGGGAGATTCTCAAAAGATGAATTTATTAGTTTTTATTGTAAATGTGCTTGATCCTCAATACAAGTAGGAATACTTAGAGTATTCCATGAATCAGATTTATAGGGATTTTATTGGCGGAAGCCTTTACTTAAACGTTAAAACTGCCTTGTATAAACTATTTGATGATTATTCTGCTTCTTCCAAGCCTCCTCCTCAAACTTCTTCATTATCTAAACAGTCAATTGATACCTCTGAAATTATTTCTGCTAAATTTGGGAAATCAGTGTCATTGTTAAAAGCTAGATTTACGAAGCATAAAATGGAGCTTAGAATTGATGGGAGTAAAAAATTTAAGTTGGAAATCTATCTTTCTGAGTCTGTTGTTGAGGAGGATGGCTCATTTGATATTCTTAAATGGTGGAAGCTCAATTGTGAGAGATTTCCTATTCTGTCTACTTTAGCACAGGATGTGTTAGTTGTGCCAATATCCATAGTTGCATCAGAATATGCTTTTATCACTGGAGGGAGGGTGCTTGATTGTTTTAGATCTTCTTTGACTCCCAAAGTTGTGGAAGCTTTAATTTGTTCTTAAGACTGGATGAGAATGTCTAAAACTCCAGTCTCAATTGAAGATTCCTTAGAGGAAATTAGAAGTTTGAGAAAGGTAATTTACTGTAAAAACAGTTCTCATTTTCTTGTATTATTTAAATTTTTTTAATCCTACTTTTAATGATCTTTCTAATTTAATATTGATCTATTTTTTATTCTCAGAGTTACCTCTCGTTAGCATGGGCCCATCAATTGGATCATCAAGTGCCAATTAACATGACATTTTAGTAAATTTTAATTGGCATTTATAACTACTTTAATTGTTGTCTTCACTGAATGTCTTAACCTGATAAATTGCTCTACTTGTGTTGTGATGTGTGCTATATGACTAACACTAAAGTGGTTTGACTTCAGTTGCTAGTGTTGTTTAATGAGTTTAAACATATTGAATTGTAACACTAAAGTAGTTGACCTTTAATTGCTAGTGTTGTTGCATGAGATAAACTTATTGAACAACACAATTGATATGACTGAGTCTCAATTGCTAATGTTTAATTACTTGTATAGGCTATGATGATGCTTCCACCTACAAGAAGCAGAGAAGTAAACGTGCTTGCTTTAATTTCTTGGTAGCATGTATTTTGTTGCCAAAAATAATGACACATATTTATAATGAATTATAACACAACCTATTTGAGCCACTTTGCATTTCATTTATGTCTTATACCTCAGCTCACTTTGCATTTCATTTCTTTCATTTCTATTTTTGTTGGTTGCATATCTATGATTATTGTTGGGTCATGATAAAGCTTCCACCTTAGTTTTTATGCAGATTGTGTGAATGTTTGTTGATTTTTCTTAGGTGACATCTTTTTGTTGCCAAAAATTCTAGTGCCATTTGGACATGACTTGAAAACTTTTGACAGTTGAGCCCTTTTTCCCTATGTTTTTCATTTACTTTTCAGTTTGTTTGCATTTCTTGATTTTGTGTTGTTGATTTTTGTTAAAATGTAGGAATTGGAAGCTTTGGGTGAACTCAATCTATATTTGTCTGCAATCAGATTTTTTTTGCATGATATGTAGGCCTTTTGTATATAATTTTTGTTGAAGCTTTATATTTTGGCTTCAAAATATTTGTTAAAGTCATGTATCTTAGAAGTGGAAGCATTTTCATTTTGCTTATAGCTTAAGAGCTTAACTTAATTTTTTTGTATCTCCTGTTATATTTGTATACAAAGTTAGATGGAAAATAGTCTCATGAAATATAATTATGTTAGATCATTAGGGGCTTTACATATTTTATAATCATGTAATCAGGTTACACATATTAGACTTGACCTTACTTTTTGTAATTATGTAACACATATTGGGCTTCTCCCAGATTAGTAAAAATTTGTATTTTTTCTTTATTATTCATTGTTTTCTGTCCAAGCTCATTTTCTAGGCCCAACCAAATTCAAACCGATAAACTAAACTGCTAAAATTGAAAAAATTGGTTCACTGAACCAATAGTTTTTTTATTACTTTCGGTTCAATTCGGTATCCCAAATGCCTTTAAAAAAATCAAAAAAATTTTACTCTTCCGGCAATGAACCGAACTGTACTCACCCCTATAAATAGGTTCATTTTAGAGCACATAATTATTTTCTTTAGATATTTTGCTTCCTCTCTTATATTTTTGGATTATTTAAAGGCAGTCTTAATTACTTTTCTTATATATTTTAATACAAAAAAATTGTCATTTATTCCTTCAGTAGATAGTTAATTTGCCAGTTTTTTCTATTAAAAATATTATTGATTTTTATACACAACTTTTTTTTGGGTCCTATATATAGTTTGAAACTTGGAATTTTAATCTTGCGGAATTAAAAAATTTCACATATAATTACATGTTAAAGTTTCAAAATTTTAAGCCTTTGAAATTAATTAAATTTTAATTGCACAAAGTTTCGGAACAAAATTTTTAAATATTTT
Source organism: Mallotus nudiflorus (assembly GCA_947683625.1). NCBI lineage: Eukaryota > Viridiplantae > Streptophyta > Magnoliopsida > Malpighiales > Euphorbiaceae > Mallotus > Mallotus nudiflorus. Next base: position 1,751,894 of record CANTUR010000239.1, read on the forward strand.
TATCATTTAATTTGCATAAAACATGAAGAATAAACTAATTTATTGTATATAATATTAGAAAAAAAAAACCATATCAATAATTTTGGCCGTTAAATGAATTATAATTTTTCGTATTTATATTTTTACTCTACTTTTATATTTCAATTAACTAGTAATTTTATATATTTCTTAAACAATATTTTCTTCTACAATTTAGGTGGAGAAAATTTCTGCTACTTGAGACGTATGAAAACCATATGTTACCATGTAAAAATAACAATGTAACGTTGTGAATAGCTACACAAATTTATGTGCATTGCTTTCTTTCTTGCTTTCTTGGTTACTTTTTTGTCAAATAAAGCAATTCATGTATTTTATATACATCATTTTTTATGAAAAAGCAATTAGAGACAATCAAATATATAATAATTAAAAATAGTTCAAAATTTGGAAAAAGTAAGAATAAAAAATAGCACCAGTTGTTACACTTCTTAAAATTTTAATCCATTTGGTTTCTATAGGGAGAAATCCATAACTTAAGTTTAGTGGGACAAATTTACATATAAAACTAAATAATAAAAATTATTTTAAAAGTAAAATAAAATTTATGTATGGAAGTAGTACATAAATAAATTTCAAATGAGAGAAAAATATTCCATTATCTCTTACGTAAATTCTTATGGGTGTTAATTTAAAAAAAAATTACACTTTAACTTTTAAGAAAAAAGAAAAAAAATAAATTGGATGCAACGATAATTATTATAAAAAATGCTACAAGGTAAGATAATATCAGAATAAAAGAAATGAGAATAATCTAATTTGATATTAACACACTACGTCAGATTAATTGAAACAATTAATTGAAATATGTTGATAATTACATAATAAGTTAGATTAAGAAATTGTTGCTGCTTGATCTTAAAAAAAATTATTGATATAATGATCTTTATATACTTTTATATGTCTTAATCATATGTTAATTATTCTATTTTCTTGTTACACTTATCTCATATTATTTTTTAGTTCTTATTATATTTACCTAATTAATAAAAGTAATTTTATTTTTATATAAACTAATTAGATTGTTATTTTACATTAGATTATATTTAATAATTACTATTAAAATTACTATTTACTACATTATAGTGTTCATAATATGATACTAACTTCATATACTTAGTCAATTAAAATAAAAATGTATATGCTAATGTACACTGTAATTTTTTTTCTAAAACTAGAAAATAATCAAATAGATGGATCAACTAGTAGAATTATTATTTATTATAGTATAAAAACTATTTACATCATTTAAAAAAATAAAAGAAATATACCAATAAAAAAAGTTCTAAGAACTAGCACATTATTTTTATTAATTAGTATTTATAAGCACTTTTATTTTTACAATGAAAAAACAAACCTTAACATACAGTTAATAAAAAAATTGTAAATTATACAAAATATGAATTTATAATATCAGCTAAACATAAATATTTCTTAAAATAAATTTTAGTTTAATATAAAGACTTTTAAGTGATATATATATAGAGAGAGTCTTCGAGATATAATACAAAACCTATTAATACTAAATTTATATTTTTAATTAATTATAAATTATTCATGTTGATTAAAATTTTATAATATTTATATTTTTACTATAATTTAATTTTTTATAGATTGAAAATACATTTATAATCTAGTATAAAACTAAAATAAAATAATAAAAAATATATTGTTCAATTATTTGTTATTATTAGTTTGAGTAAAAATAAAATATTTTACTAACTTTTCTTACATAAATGTAGACTTTATCTTAAAAAATAAAGTTTATCGTTAAGAAAATAAAATTCTTACATTATCACCCTTTTTATTTATTATTGTAAATAAAATTACTAAATGACATGTGTCATCATGACACCGGATAATGAATGATCACTTACAAAATACCTTAACTATTACAACAACAAATATATATATGTGATATAAAATTCTTAACTAATGTCCCAATTAGGATTTGAGTCTACAACCTTTTAAATTTCAAGTGATTTGATTTAAACTTTATTGACATAAGAAGAGTACTCAATTTTCAATATTTTTTCTGCATATTAAAAAATGAGGTTAGGATCAAATTAATGATTTCTTATATAAAATGGTGCTTAGTGCTTTGCATTAGTTTTTTTTTTTAATTTCTTTTTATGCATTCAGGTGGAGGAGAGAGGCGATTCGAACCGCGGCTCTCTATTAGTGTTATATACTATGACATTCTAGGCATGTTGTCCACTAACATTGTTGTATTTCTTGATATGATTTGCGGTAACTTTAGGAACTAGCTAGGAGCTAGTGGTGATCATTGTGTTAGTCCCAGTAAAACTTGTGGTTCGTGTACATTTCCTTACAATATTTGCTGGCCGGAAGGAATCCTTCTGTGTGATCATGAGAAATCAATCTCCTGAATTTAAGGTGCATCAATTTGAAGTCCAGTAATTTATTTTTAAAATTTTCTCTGCTTTACTATTAAGATAAGGTTTCTACCTTATAAAAAATATAAACATTTAATTGAGAAAAATATGATCAAATTTTTCATTTTTTTTATAATATTAAAAATTTAATCATTTCTACTAGTTGTTCAAAAAGATAAAGATTACTAAATGGTAAATGGCTAAAAACTTTGACTGACTAGCTGTAATTTTTAATGTTATCAGTATTACACTTTCCTCGGAAGGCATTTACAGTTGCAGTGAAAAAAAAAATTTTTTTACCTACACTCAATTTATAAAATCAACCGTTGAAGAAGTAATATATATATTTTCTACTATTTTAGAATTTAACTAATAAAAATATAATAATTATGTTATAAACCTAACTATTGGATGTAATATAGGAGAATAGTTCAGAATTTTTCAGAAAAATTAAAGAACAATTGTGATTTCTGTTTAAGGCTCAAGACTAAACTCTAGACCTATTTATGGCCAGACCCATGTAAATTCTAATAATGTCTAGTTTAGACAACACCTGAAACTTCTTTGGCTCCTCACAAAGCAATTGAAAGGTTCTAGTTTTGGATTTGAACAAGTTTAATCAAAGATAAGCAAGGTAATGAACACGACTTGATTGACTAAATCTGTCTTCCAGGTAGTGTAGAGTAAAAGGAATGGCATCCAAGTTCCAAATCCAAAGGGCAGAATAGGATGCTTATCTGCACTACCATTAACTTAAAATATTGCATTGCTGTCGAGCAATGCAGCTTAAGTTGGCTCAACAGTTGAAGAAGGATACAGTATCTGCAGTAAATTTGACTATTATACTATTATGGCTGCTGAATCTGTGAAACCTGCTTGATTTGTGCCAACACAGTTTTTTTTTTATTATAGCTAGACCAGTACTTTGTTCTCTATTGACAAAGACACACTACAAGGTCCAAATTCACTCATGTGCTGGATCAGTGACTTCTTCATATAGTAAAGATTATTGACATTGGAGTGGGTGGGGCGCTAACTTTTCTCAAACAATCTGCACAAGTAAATGACGCACAGGCACCAGCAACTTATACCTTTAAAGATTTTCTCTCAGTACCTTGGTAAGCACTGTTCACATAACTTATTCAATCGTTTTCCTTTAAAAAAAAAAAAAATGTAATCCTGAAATATCGATGTTATTGTTGTTGCAGTTGGATATGTTGAGTCATTTTCAAGTTCACATCAGAAAGATTTATTTGTGATTGAAGGGCTTAGCCTCCAGAGTACTACTCTACAAATAGAATCTTGCCACAGTAATGATGCAGCAGTTAAGGGATTTGATCAACTGCTGTGACACAATAACAAGGCCAATGTACCATGCACAGTGTATTACATGCATGTTGCTTCTCATGTGAACTTTGGCTCAGAATTTGAGAGTCCAATAGACAACTCGTACCTAGCCTGTCATCTAATGAAGAAAATTGTTCCGAAACAAAGGAACTTCTTGAAGACTTTCTTGCCACAACACTTTAACAGGTAAGTTGGTAGGTATGCCCTTACCACAAAAATTGCCATAATAAATCTAAATATTACATCAAGAGACACCAATCTTCAATTGTATTTGTACGGTGAAATGAACAAATTTTCTTACATATATTTGCATTTCTAGTGCCATGAACAAAACAATCTGCACAGAATTGATCCATTCATGAGAAGCATTGAAGGCCACAATACATTCTGTACAACAAATCCCTTACCATTTCTCTGGATAATTTAAATTACAACTATACCAGATATCTACAGTCTGTTTATGGATGTTTACGGGTACTGTGTAACAAATTTTCTTTTCTGCAGCATTGCCATGGCCCAAATTAAAATAAAAAGATCTTTAACTCGTAGTTCAATTGGACATATAGGTTACATTCATACTGGATTTTCAGGGAGAACCATAAAAGAAATTCAGTCCCTATTAATTGATATCTTCATTTGTGCATCAATGACGATAGATGCATTTCCCATAGTTTTAGCAGTGCAGCAAACCCTGTTAAATATATAGCGGATTTGTTAGCTCTAGCCAAAACGAATCCTATTTCCGTCTAATTGACTGGTCAAGAAATTTGCGCCAACGAATTGACAAAAATCACAAAACCTTGAGAAAATAACCTGATAAAAAAAATCAGTAACCTTCGTTAGCTAAACTAGTACCAGCAATAATGTCGAAATTAAGCAAGCAGGAGGGGCTGAAACACGCAAAAATGTACCTGGAAGAGCACATATACGGACCCAGAAGTGGCAAAATAGTTCCATGCCTTCCAGACAAATTGGAGGACATAATCTTTAGTCCCAAAATAAATATACTTGTCCAAAGGTACCATAACTGCACAAAAAACCACTAGTGCAAATGTCAAGAAAACCATCAAACACCTGGCTTTTGTAGTCTCATGTTTCTTCGAAAATAAAGCCACAACCAACAAGATTGATAGACCATGAATCATCATTCCCTTTTGACTCTTCTCAGAGATTGATTTTGATAACAATGCAAGCATTACAATGAACAAAGACCTAAAAAAATTTGGTTTCTGCAAAACATCAAATCAAAATCTTCACTAGACTAAATCTAATCAATTAAAATTTGTTCGAACAAAAATATCCAGAGCTAGAACAAAAGCATAACTCATACCTCATCTGTAGACCATTTTAGTGGATTTGAATGAAATTTACTTTGTGGGTATTGGAGAATTGGTACATTTCGTGCTGTAATTGCTTGTTTCTTTGCAGGCGACCTCTTCAATTTACTGACAATTTTGAGGAATTTAGATCTGAGAGAGGTGGGTTGTTTCTTGGGAGTGGGAATTGAAATTTGAGAATCTGTTTTCACGCGGAAAAGAAATTCTTGTAGCTTGAGAACAAGAGATAATTTACAAGTGGGATTTGTATTTGTTGCTTTAAATTTGAAATGGAAATTGTTGGATTTGGCAGTAATGTTGATCTTCCATGATTGCTGCTTAGATGCTTGCATTGTAAACGAAAAAGCAGCAGAAGCAGATATATGGGCGCCCACTAGCCGTTGAAGGAAGGGGCGGCTTTGCCTATTATTTAATTAACGTAATTGAAACAAGACGAGGTAAGAGCGAAAGCAGTGATCTCCGTAGCAGAACAGAGATGCAACTGCTAATCAATTTTTTCCAGCAGCAATTTCAGCTTCAGCTTGTGGAGTGAGTAGAATTAGTGAGCCATTCAAGCCCCATTTCAAGTTTCAACTACTGTTTATTGAATTTCCAGCCGCGGCTCGGGACTGTTAATAAAATTTATATTTTTTTTTCAAAAAATAAATAAATAATGAAATTTCCTTAAAGCAAAGACTTTTCCCTGAATTGAAAAAAAAATGTAATATTTACTATTTGAATATTTGTTTTTTGTTGAATTAAGCACGAATTTTCAAATATATATATATATATATATACATATAAATTGACGTGGGTCTAAAATTATTAAGTTCATAATTCAACATTCATCCTAAAATATTATGTATTGAATTATTAAAATTTACAATATTTTTCTATAAAAATATAAAATCTTATTTTAAAATACATATTTTCTATATGAAAAATATCATTTTTTAATTATTTTTTATTTTATTAATTTTATTATTATTTTTACTATACACATTAAAAATATATATACTCTTAATAAAAATAATAAAATAAAATTATTATAATAACTTTTTAAATTCTCATCTTTATATTTAATTAAATTATAGTTATAATTTATTAAATTTATTTATTTATAATCTGCGCAATGGATTTATGACTAATATATATATATATAATTAAATGTTGAGTTTTAAAATTATGAGGCCAAAAATTTGATAATTGTCTATCTTCATATTTGAATATTCACCTTAAAATTTAATATATTAAGTTCTTAAAAATTCTAAATTTTGTTAAAAATAAAATATTTATTATAGTTTTTTAATATTATTTTTTAAGTAAAATACTATTACACATTCTAATACTTCAAATTCTAAAAGTTTTTATATAATACATTTTTTTTTATCTTAAATCATTCAATCATTTTTTTGAAAACCATTAGAAATTCTATTTTTAAAAATTTTCTTAACTAAAACACTATTATACATATTTCAATACTACTCAAATTCTAAAAATATTTATATACTACATATTTTTCTACCTTAGATCATTTAATTTTTTTTTAAACCATCAAAATTTTTATTTACAAATCTAATAATTTGAAAAATGAATCTTATTGATGCCCCACATATATATTCATGTTTAATTAAGATCTTTATTTTCTATATAGGTTACTCGAAAAGAGAAAGCAACTAAAAATATTCAAGAAAAGGTTCCTTATGCAGAAGACTCCCGAAACAAAAAGAAACATTCTCCTAATTGGTTTAGGACTCCTATCCAAAGAGAAATCCTACTCCTTTCAGGTTTAAGTATCACTATCACTATAAATAGGACCTCATATCTCTTATTCTCATTCATTATATTCTCTTGTATTCTTATTGTTCTCTTTCTCTCTCTAAATTCCCTCTATACACTCTGACTTAAGTATTAGAGGGTTTGTGGGGATCCTCCCCAACTCTCACATTGCCTTTTGTCGACCACTCGTAAGGTTCCAGTTCAAGAGTTCCGGAAATTAAGTTATCAAATGGCGTCGTCTGTAGGTACTCTTAGGAAAAAGCCATTCGTGCATCTGCCAAATTAAGACGTTGATGCTATGACTTCCAGCCCATCGCTAATCTCGACTCCTGACACTCACACCAACCTCTCTATCCCCATTCCTCTAATCACTCTGACAGCACCTCTCCCAATGGCGGTACCTCCAGCCACTTTCTCGTATGTCGGTCCTTCATCTGGTAATACGCATATTCCTCTTGGAAACACTTAAGGATGGCCGGCTCTCGGCACCGACATCCCATATTATACCCCTTTATAATACCATCATCGATCTATACCTTTTGTACCTTTTCCAAATCTAACAGAAACATCAGCCATAACTATGCTCAACCTAAACACCGTGACTCAAACACTCGACTTTACCCCAATAAACAAAGAAGTAATGATACAAAATATCCAAGCCCAGATAGCCTTAATGCAGCAACAATTGAACACTTTGATTTAAAGCAGTAACCTTGGACTAGCTAACATAGAAAATACCACACCCTTAGAATTGCCCGGAATGAGCAAAGGGAAAAGTAAAGCTCTAGAAGAAAAATCCAGCTCCATAATTTCGGCTCTTGATGATTCAAAATTAACCTGAAAGGTTGAAGAGGTTATACACAAAAATTGCACGAGACTAAGGAAGGAAGATGAATGTATTATGAAAGGTAGAACGCCCTTCATAAAGAGGATAATTCAGAAAAAAAAAGCCCAACCAAGTTCAAGATGCCACAACTAGATCAATATGATGGAACTAGAGATCCTGTCAACCACGTATCCTCATTTAGAACAAGAATGTTGCTCCAAAATATAAATGACAACATCATGTGCAGATTTTTCCTAAGCATGCTCATGAAAAATGCTAAAAAATTATTTCACCAGCTTCCTGAGAACTCCATCACTTCTTTTAAAGACCTGATAGAGAAGTTCCAAACTAGGTTGGTCATTAACATTCCTCCAGCCCAAAACATCAATGACCTCTGAATGTGCTAGTAAGAGGTTGATGAATCACTATGAAGCTACCTAGATTGGTTCAACAAAGTGGCTATGCAAATTAAAAATCTTGTAGACGAAGTTGCTATCGAAGCCCTCAAGAATGGCACCAGACTCGAAAAACTCAAAGACAAGATAATGACAAAAGAACTTGGCACTTTCACAAAGGTGATGGCCATAGTGGTAAAAATGATAAAAATGGATAAAGACATAAGGATGCAAAAGGAGGAAGAAAAAGCACCAACTAGAGAAGAGAGGTCAAGGCCCAAAAGAGTAAGCTTCCCACAAATAAATTTCAGAAACCTGGTAGAAAATTTTGAAAAGGAAGCCGACAGATACACACCTTTAAATACCTCTAGATTTAGGATCCTCATATAGGTCAGACAGAATGGGGTGAGAATTACCCCAACCAAAAGAATAAGCCTAAACCGGAGAGTCACACAAGATAGAGGACACTATTACCAGTATCACTGGGACTATGGGCATGACACTAAGGCTTGTAGAGAATTAAAAAAATGCCATAGAAATACTGGTGTAGAATGACAGACTCAACAACTTCACTGACACATCCAGAAGAACCAAGAATCCAAATATGCAAGGATGAGACAGGCCAAAACCAAAAAAGGTCCAGATCGAACTAGTCAAAGTCATTAACATGATAGTCAGAGGAGAAAACACTGAGAAGAGACCTAAGAGAAGCCGGAGAGAAGGACCAGCCCTCAAGAAGAGAGAGATTATCGTGTTTGATTATGAGGATAAGGAACATGTTTGGCACCCACACAATGATGCCCTGGTGGTAAGTGCATACATTAACAATTATCTGGTGAAGAGGTTATTGGTCGACAACGGGAGCACCATCAATGCACTGTCTTGGAATGCTTACAAAGCAATGGGAGGTTTCGTCACTAACCTAAAAGCTATCCAAAATCCCATTATAGGCTTCTACGGAGGAACCATATAGCTGATGGGAATTATAGAGCTAAGTTTGGAATTCAAAAATTGGGACATTGAAGAAACGAAAGTTATTAAAGCCCTATTCAATATAGTAGATCTTTCATTGGCATATAACAACATCATAGTACGACCAACACTCTATGAAATTGATGCAGTCACAAGTATCTGACACCTAACCATGAAGATTCCAATTAAGGGTAAAACTTTTATAATTTGTAGAGATCAACACATGGCCAGGCAATGCTACCATATGACAATCAAACCTCAGACGAAAGCATATTTCCTAGAGACTTGGGAGATAAAGAAATAAGGAACTGGACCTGAACCAGTCAATGACACTCAGACATTACAGATTGCTGATGGGAAGATGGTAAAGATTGACAATGAACTTGACTCTAAAACCAAACAAGGAATAAGTGAAGTCCTCACCAAACACTTAGGAGGTTTTGCCTCCCAAGCATTGGAGATAACTGTAGTAGTTCCTCATATTGCCTCACATAGATTGAACATTAGACCAGGGGTGAAACTAGTAATCCAGAAGAAATAAACTCTTGCATACGAGAGGCAGAAGATAATCACCGAAGAAATAAAGAAGTTGTTAGAAGCTGGATTCATCAAAGAGGTTACTCACTCGAAATGGATAGTCAATGTAGTGTTAGTAAAGAAATCAAATGGTAAATATAGGATGTGTATGGACTATACTAACCTTAATCGGGCATGCCCTAAGGATAGTTATCCCCTGCTAAAAATTGACCAATTAGTAGACTCCACTACCAGCCATAGTCTATATAGTTTTATAAATGCAACACAAGGACATCACCAGATACCAATGAAGGAAGAAGACTAAGAGAAAACATCTTTTATCACCCATGAAGGTCTTTACTGCTACAAGGTAATGCTCTTTGGGTTAAAGAATACTAGAGCCACATATCAGGGGATGATGAACCCATGTACTCTGAGACCAGATTAAGAGAAATGTGGATGATATTATTATCAAAAGCAAGCATGCAGATCAACACCCCATGGATCTAGATCAAGTCCTTTAATTGCTGAATGAGTCCAGGATTAAGCTGAATCCAAAAAAGTGCACCTTTGAAGTCAAAGTAGGAAAATTCTTGGGGTTCATGATATCCCATAGAGGTATTGAGGCTAACCCAGAAAAGATGGAAGCCATTCTCAATATGAAAGCTCCAAAGACCTCCACAAACTATAAAAGCTAAGTGGCAGGATCACAGCTTTGGGGGGTTTCATCTCTTGCTCGACCACGCGATGCCTACCACTATTCCAAGCTTTAAAAATTCCAAGAAATTTGTTTAGATGGAAGATTGCTAGACAACTTTTGAAGATATTAAAAAATTCATATCCTTCCCACTTCTGCTCAGCATGTTAATCCTAGAAGAAATGTTGTACTTATATCTTTTGGTGGGTCTAGAATGCATAGCCTCAGTACTGGTAAGGAAGGAAGAGGGCCAGCAAAGCCCGATGTATTATGTTAGTAAAATACTCTAAGGATTAGAGATTTGGTACCTAACACTAGATAAACTAGCCATGGCCATCGTCCATGCATCCTGGAAGCTCAGGCACTACTTTGAGGCTTATCCCATTATTGTAAGAACTAGCTTCCCCTTGTAAAAAATATTATAAAGACCTAAGACTTCAAGCAGATTGGTTCAATGGTCAGTATTACTCAGAGAATTCGACATCAACTATGAGTCCCATCAATAGGTGAAAGCTCAAGCATTAGCAGATTTTTTTCAAGAGATGACACCAGAAGATCTCACCATCACTAGTGCACCAGAGTGGAAGATTTATATGGATGAGGCATCCTTCACTCAAGGATCCAGCGTTGGGATCATCCTTAAAGGACTGCATAAAGTTCTTTTCAGTTCGGATAAAGTATAATGCCACCAACAATGTGATGGAGTATGAGGCACTCATCATAAGATTAAAGTTAGCTATCGAAGTCAAAGCCAAGCATCTCAAGATACACTTAGACTCTCAATTAGTAGTAAACCAAGTCTAAGGGACATTCCAAATTAAGGATCTGAGCATCACCAGATATGTAGGAAAGTCATGCAACTCCTGAAGAAGATTAAGCAAGATGAGGGATAGTGGGAAATAATGTAGATACCTCAAAATGAAAACTTGAAAGCCGATCTCTTGGCCAAGTCAGTAGCCTAAGACAGTTAGTCGTTCAGAGACATGGAGCTCATCGAAGCATTAATAAGACCTAGTACTGAAGATCCAGACATCTTGGAGATACAGGAAAGCTCGGAGTGGATAAAGTCGATCGTCTGATATCTCACAAATAGGACACTCCCATAAGACAAATTAAAAGCTAGTAAGCTAAAGATGAAGGCTGCCCACTACTCTATACTTCATGAAGAACTCTATAGAAGATCCCTCTCACACCCATAGTTTAAATGCGTATCCCCAAAGAAAGGAAACTACATACTCAAGGAAATCCAAGAAGGCATTTGTGGAGTGCGTGAATCACATTACATATTAACCAAGAAAGTACTACTACAAGGATACTACTAGCCCACCATGTCTAGGGATGCTCAGAAGCTAACTCAGGAATGCCATAAGTGCCAGTAGTTCGCTCGTCTCAACTATAAGCCTCCAACCCTTAATATTTAATCGGCATCCCCTAGCCCTTTACAGTATGGGGAATGGACATCCTAGGTCCTTTCCCGACCTCCACATCATAAAAGAAATTCTTGATTATGGCCATAGATCATTTCACTAAGTGGGTAGAGCTGAAAGTTGTACTAACTAACACAAAATCCTGGATCCAACACTTCTTTTGGAGAGAAATCATCTGCAAGTTTGAAATACCACACACCCTGATCACAGATAATAGGAAATATTTTGATAATGAGAAGTTCAGAAGGTTTTGCTCTGACTTTAGAATAAAGCTTCATTTCACCTCGGAAGCCCACCCGTAGACAAACGAACAAATAGAAGTCACCAATAAGATTATCATACAAGGATTGAAGAAGAGGCTCGATGAAAATAAGGGAAACTGAGTCGAAGAGCTTAACAATGTTATATGGGCTTACAAGATTGCAACCAGATCATCCACAGAAGAAACACCATTCAGACTAACCTATGGTATAGCTGCATTAATACCAGTAGAAGTTAGATCACCAAGTTATTGGGTCAATAGAGAATTAGATCAGGGCATTAACAATATTAACACTCAGACATGCCTGGATTTGCTAGAAGAAAGAAGAGAATGGGCATCCATTGTCACAGAGGCACACAAAAGGAAGATAACACAATATCATCTCTAGTGAATCCACCCAAAACAATACAAGATAGGAGACTGGGTGCTCATAAGGGTAAACATCGGCAAGGGTAACTTCGATATTGGCAAATTGTACCTAGTTAGGAAGGGCCTTATCAGATTTTAGAACAAACATCTAAAGGAGCATACAGAATAAGAAACAGGCAAGGAAAGGAATTATAACAATACTGGAACTCATACTGTCTCTGAAAATATTATCAATAGATGTATTTGAAACACCATTTAATAAAGCATTTTCATTCATTTAAGAGAAATTATATTAAAAAAGTCAATTACAAAAAAAAATCTCTAGTCTACCAAATGAACATCTGATGGATCAAACTTGGAGATAGGAGGGGAGTAGCATTAATGGCACTGACAGGTGCGAGAGGATCAAAAGATGACCCTTCAACTGATTTAGAAATATTTCTCGCACGGAGGGTAGAGGCGTTGTTCTAAGCATCCTCCTCCGAAGCGATCCTAGCCAGGTCAGCCGATATTATCTTATCCAAGTCAGTTAAGTCCAGAGCCAAATCTTAGGAAAGCAAGACTCTCTTACACTCAGACCTATATGCCTTGAGAAACCCCTCGACCATATTCTGATAAGATCTTTTATTATTTTCTTAGGATTTTTTAGCCTCGCTCAGCTTCCTCTCCAGATCAGCAATATGGGAGTCTTGTTCCTCAATCCTCCTCGTTAGTCGAGCTTAACTGTGCTTTAGTTTAGCCACCTTCTTTTGGCTCACCTTTGCTTCAGACTTGGCCTCTGCATACTTGGTCTGGCAGAGTTCCAGTGTCGCCTTTGCGTTGTCTAACTTCTTTTCAAAGTCGATCACTATGGTCCTAACCTTTATCTCTTTTAAGTTGTATTGGCTCTTTAGGAAGAAGTACTCATCCTTCACCAAAAGCAACGCCCGAGTCATCTGAGAACAAAAAACTTACGTCATTACCTTGAAGCCTGAAACATAAAAGATTAAATAATGTTACAAATTTACTTCTAATGAATGCCTAATCATGGAGCTAAACAGCTCCTCACGATCTTCCTCCATCCACCACTGCATATTAGCTGGCAGCCTAAAGGATTCAATATACTAATCTCTGACCTAGGCATTCGAGACACTCGGTGGTTTCATCTTGTTCAGAATCTAAGTTCTCATGTCCGGACACCTAAAGGGCCTCAGACGCTGGGCAAATATCTCTTCATCCAGCTCCTTAGCATCAGAGTCTTTATCTATGAGACACTTTTTTTACCTTCTGCCTTTCTTAGTTTGAGAAGACTCGGCTACAGACTTCTCCTTTAAACTGGCGAAGGCTTCATCCGGGATTGCAAGTGCTACAAGTTCAGGTGATGGAGATGAGACTGGAGCTTCTACTTGCATCTCTGGCTTGTCAACTACAATCTGAATCCCATCTACAAATGCTAAAAAGTTAGTCATTTACAAATAAAAAGATAAAAATATAAGTCATAGAGGTACCTCTTCATGATGAAAATGTACGAGTTGATTGTACACGATCTAGGTAGACTCTCCACAAGTATCTTCTTGATACATCTTTGGCTAACTGAGCATTAGTTGAACCATTGAGATGAGGTCTCAGGACCATCTCGGTATTATGGATGGACAATTTCAGAGGCCGCTTCATCCTATGGCACTTGTTGGACCACATTTGTTGGACATCTACAAAATCGAGTGGTGCTCAACAATGAAAAATTTATGCCTCCACTTCTTATGAAGGTCCGTTAGCTTCAAAAAAAGGTTGTGGTTGGGGATGGCCGATAATGAAAACATTAGCTCCCCTTTCTTCTTAGTCAGACTATATAAATATTGCATGACGTCTAAGTTTGGTTCCCTACCTTCCTCATGCATCAACTGTATAAACCCAGTCAGAATTTGGTAACTGTTGGGATGAAGCTGATCGGGTGCTATGTTATACCTATTTAAGAATGCTTTTACAAAGGGATCTAGAGGGAACTTCTGACCTCCCTCTAGTTGGTCAAAATATACAACTAACCTATTGAAGCTTAGCATGGGAGTATGGGCTCTAAATTTTCTATCAACGATGTGCATGGTGAAATCGATAGGAATACTAAAATGCCTCTGATACCACCCTAATAACTCCTCGTCTATTCTAGAAATGAACATATCAGAGCTAATTTGTTCCCTTAGTGCCATGAATTTATATAAAAACATAATATAGAGTAATGTAGGAAGAAAGAAAAGGATCACCTGATTACAAAAGCGTAGGGTTTATTGTAGAAAAAGCTTGGTGGTAGAAGCAAAAGAACGCAAAGAAGATAGAAGAAGCCAACAAGATAGCAAGAAGCAAAAATGCAACACATTGAAGAAACAAAGATACTTATAGGACAAAAGAAGGCTCTGGAACATACCATTAAATACCTTCATAAAAAATTTAATTTCTCCTACATCATTAAAGGTAAACTGGGAAATAGGAAAACTCATTAATCGAGCTGCCATTATTACAACAGCTGAAACGTCTCATCTTCTGATACATGAATAGTCGCGACAATTACACAATCCAAATTTAAAAAAAAAGGGGGCATCGAAATGACCTAGCAAACGTACGTCCCAGGCGCACCACTGACAGTTGTCCCTTCTCAGCAAGCATTAATATCTCTAGTATCTAAGTCCAGTGACTAAAGTTGGCTCCCTCAGGTTACTTCTATAGTACTGAGGGTTGGCATCCAAACCATACTTTCAAGGCATCGAGACTATACGACACTTTGGCCACATTTATAATGCACTAAGATTAAGTTTAGTGACTGAAGCTAGCACCCTCAAGTTACTTATACAATACTGATGTTCTAAGCATGTAAGCCTCACGTCTTTGCACCGAGCATTTAAGCCTCGAGCATCTAAGTCCAATGATTGAAGCTAGCACCCTCAGGTTGCTTTTACATTATTGAGGTTCTAAGCACGTAAGCCTCACATCCTTGCATCGAGAATCTAAGCCTTAAGCATCTAGGTCCAGTGACTAAAACTAGCACTCTCAGGTCACTTCTATAATACTGATGTTCAACACTCGGGCTGCACTTTTAATGCACTGAGCATCAAAACTACAGTGATGATTGGTTCTGTCACGTTGTCTCTACACTGATGGGTTAATCCATGACATATTCTTTTTTGCAGATTTTGTGCACTTAAAGTCCAGTTGGCACTTTAACGACATCCTTACACGATGATTTTAAGATTCGGTACTGAGCTTTATCTTTTCTTGTAACTGAGGCTGGCCACCTCAATTCACCTTTCCATATTAGATGTAATTAAGTAATCTCTCCTTAAGCGGAAGAGTGATGTTGTCGTCCTTTTTGGACCTAGATATATCAGACATAAATATCCGAACAGACTCATAGAGGGGACTCTTGATACCCCACATATATATTCTTGTTTAATTAAGGTCTTTATTTCCTATACAGGTTACTCGGAAAGGGAAGGCAACTAAAGACATTCAGGAAATGGTTCCTTATGCAGAAGACTCCCAAAAAAAGAAGGAACATTCTCCTAATTGGTCTAGGACTCTTATCCAAAGAGGAATCCTATTCCTTTCAGGATTAAGTATCATTATCACTATAAATAGGACCTCATATCCCTCATTCTCATTCATTATATTCTCTTCTATTCTTATTGTTCTCCTTCTCTCTCTAAATTCTCTCTATACAATCTGACTTAGGCATCAGAGGGTTTATGAGGATCCTCCCCACCTCTCATATTGTCCTTTGTTGACTACTTACAGGATTCCAGCTTAAGAGTTCCAAAAAGCAAGTTATCACTTATTATAATTAAAAAATTATGTTAACAAAAATTATAGAAAATAAAATTAATATAATATATTTAATTTTTAATTTATTTAGTTATTATTCCATTTAAATTATTTATTTTATAGTCTGCGTATCGATATGTTACTAAAATATTTATTTTATTAAAATTATTTAATTATTTATCTTAAAATATTTATATTATTTGTAGTCAACACAAATCGCGGATTCATAACTAGTTTTATATTATTTTTGTGTCTCTAATTGATTTTTCTTGGCTCTATGTGCCTTTGTTTTATTTTATTTTTTTTTTTATTTTTTTGGCATATTTGAATCTAAGTCCCCTAATATTTGTGAGGGAGCTTTTATCTAATAGCCAAACCACTACGGTATAAAAAAGTGGAATTTTAGCTGGCTTAAATTTAGTTCATTTTCGATCGAATTGAGTCTATTATGATATTTAATATTTATGAACTGTTTATAAGTTTAAAGGGAAAAGTACAAAAAAATGCCCTGTGATTTCAACGCTAATCAACTTTCATCCTGTGGTTTGAACCCTAATAAATAAGTACTCTGAGTTTCATTCCATTAGCAAATAATGGCAAATCAGCTGAAACCGTTAAGGAAACTGACGTGGCATAGGTAATATCATCTCTTCATATTTCTTTTTCCAACGTGGCTGGGAACAAAAAAGAAAAAAAGCAACAAAGCCTAAAGTGGTGGACCATGTAAGTGTAAGTGAAATTTCTAAAGCTCAAACATGACAAATGAATCTTCAAGTACTAAAAGCAGTAGAAAGTGATGTGAATGTGGTTTGTCATCACCCATGAAGACTTCATCAATAGCTAGTAACTATGGGAGGAAATTTTTGAGTATGGCAAATTTGAAGAAATGGGTAGGCATGGGTGAAAATTTTGTGAAGGGGCAGACAATTAACTAGGTACTAATAATGAGTAGGTGGAAGAAGTGTTGTTATCCTAAGCAACAGAAGCTAAGCTTAGTGATGAGTTGAGGAAAATGCATAAGCTACTTAATCTAGGTAAGAATGAGTTGTTGTTTTGCAAGAGAGAGATTGCTTCACTAAGGATGGAGCTAAGGAAATATAAAGAGAAACATACTTCTATTTGTAGTTTGAAAAGAATTATGTTGTTTGTGATTGTTGTGTTTGTGATATATAGGGTATATTATGGATCGGAACGTAATAAGCATGGCAATGGGATGTTGTATCTGCCTTAAGATGTAATGAATTTAGTGTTTGTCCATCAAGTGTCTGTAAAAATGTCTAAATCAATGAAATATTATGTTTGGAAAAATGGCTATATGAAAGTATGCTCTTGATGCCTAAATTAATAACCAAACCTAATTTATAAGCTTGAATGGATAAAAAAAATAATACATATTAAAACATATAGGACTGAAAATAATTCAGTAATAGATAATAATGAATCATAAGAACCCATAACATATTATAAATTGAGCATTTTGAACAAGTATAGTTTGCATCAATTAGTAATAGCACAAAATAATTAACTACAATTTTCTTACTATATTTCCAATTAGCTGAAAGTGCTAAAAAATATCAAAACAAAGGCATTTTATATGTTTGTCACATAATGGTTATAATTCAACAACATAAAAATCATATAACAAATATGTGCTTTTATTTTATAGGCCTCTATTTTTTGCTTGCATTCTTTGAAGCCAATGCTGAAAGTTTAGTTGCTTTTTTAAAGTTTTGGTATGATGAAGGTGGCATTCCTGTCACTTGTTAATTGGCTCTCTCTTTTGCCAGTGAAGATATTTTTGAAGCTCTATAACCTAGTGTGGTTGTTGTGGATGTGCCTTACCATGGAGGCCTGAAATGAGCCGCAGGTGTCTAAAAAAAACCATATAACTAATAGTATGCTTACGAAAAGAGCACCCTAGTATTAAAATGGTTTACAAGGTCAGAGTGTATCTCAACCAACACCAGCATTGTGGGGTTTATAAACTGCTGGTGTTAGCTAAGATACACTTTGACCTTGTGCCAGTTACTGTGATTCATGGCCAAGTGTTATTGTTGCTTGTGGGGCTTCAACAATTTGTCTTAGAATATTTTCACCTCCTAAACTTTTGTTAGATCACTGTCTTCTTTTTTTATATTTCCCTATATATACCCTCATTCCCCTATGATCAAATATGCATTCTTAATTACATTACACTAATACTAAAATAAGAATATTTATTTAACACATAAAAAATACTTGAACATTGTTTCCTTGATGTTGTTTTTGCTTTTTTAGCCTTATTTTCCTTTGCCAAGCTGTTTCACCAATGACAAATGCCTTGCAACCCCTAATATTGTGCCCTCTCTGTTTATAATTACTACATACAATATATCATCCACTCATTTATGCCTTGAATGGATTCTTTAGTTCATCTAGTTTCCTAATCCTTTGCTTTCTTGGGCTACCTATTGGTTTTGCACAACATTTAGATGGACATCTGAAAAATGTGTCTTCTCCTATTGCTTTTTACTTGGGACATGATGAATCATGTGGTTGTAAACTGAGAGGTATGTGCCCTTGGAGTAATACTGATTTACATAAGCTTCAGGTTGCTCTCTATTAGTCTAAATCACACTAACAACATGCTTGCAAGGTATCCCTATTAAGTCCTAATACCTGTAACTACATGTCCTTTTAGAGAGGTCAAATACATTCCCTATATCATAACACTCAACTTCGTACTTTAATTGACTAGTTGATTGCAAAAATAGTCCTTACTCTCAACCTTGTGTTTCTCTAATACTTATTATGCATTTAGGCAAATATTTCCTAGGCACTTCTTTATTCCAGAAGAATTCATATACACCTTCTTTATTAGTCTTTTTCTAATTCACTCTAACATGCTTAGTATTAGCATATCTCTGGCAACCTTTATGTATGAGTTAAAGGACTCACATATGTTATTGTGAATGGCATGTAACTTGGGATAAACTAAGAAGAAAGTATTGCCCAAGTTGCTGGATCTTTTTACATAACCCACTTATATGCCTTGCTATTAAAATTCTTTAGTTGACCCAAATGGTACTCCCATATCTTCTTTGTGCTTATACCAATAGCAACCTATAACATTTGCTTATAAATTAGGTCTTTGAATATAATTTTCATATTTTCCCATGTGTGTTTGGCACAGTGTCTGTGCTCAATACTAGGCATGACCTCCTTTATTGCCTCAATAAGACCTTACAACATCATGCCATTTATAGTTAACACTTTGATTATAATTTAAAAAAAATTAATAGCTGAATAAAAGAGGTATGTACCTTTTATTGGTCTAATATGAACACCTAGCCTGTTTCAGATGGCTTTCCAAAGTCCTCAAACACAAGGTTGAGGAACCATTTCCATAACACCTTTTTTCAATATCTACCAAAGCTATGGCAAAAGGAAACATATTTTCATTGCCATAATGACCCACAATATATAATAATTGGCCCCCTATTGAAGTCTTCAAATGGCAACCATTTAATCCTACAATGGGTCTCAGTCCTGAAAAATAACCCTACTTTTACTGTCTAAATCTCATATACATGTACTAGAACACAATAATCTTTTTGGGCATAGAGGGAATTTCTTGTTTGACTTCCTTAGCCACATTTTAGATTACAAGGGTTGTTTCCATTTTGATACAGTTGTTTGAGTTAGTCACCCTCACTATCTCAACATAATCACGAAGTCTTCTATATTGTTTAACCACATTTCCTTGGATAAGTTTTTAAGCCCTTCTATTGGCTCTGTAACATTTGAAAATTGAAATTTCAAACCTAAGTTCTTTTTGAATCTTCTTCTGCATGGCATTCATATCCCATTCAAGATTATCTTTTAAGTATTCTTTATACTTATGAGCTAAATACTTAGAGCTAACTAACCTATTATTCCATTCCCTTGGGTAACTATGTTTTGGTATGAAATTCTTGATCTGGAAGGTATTGTTGTCCTTTAATTTTGATGTGTGTATCCTGAACCCACACCTATCTTTGCATATGGATGAAATCCTCTTTGTATTGTTCTTTTTCAGTGTAACCATATCCTCTCTTAATTGTCCACTCTTGCGGTGCTCTTTTAAAAATATTAGGACTAGTGAACTTCATTCCCTTGTAAAAGACAGGATATGATTTAAGTGTTTTTCATTGAAATCAACATCCTCACTAGATCTTTATTCATCTAAGTTGTTCATACTTTCTTGGTTTGAACCATTAATTGGCTTCTTATTAAATTCCTTCAAATCTTCCTCTGTTAAGTCATTTATAATCTATCCACCAACTTCTTTAGCCCTTTGTTCATCTTCAGCAGTAGCAGCCTCGATAGATGCACCCCCTATACCAACAGCATCCCCTAAGCCTGAGCCACTTCTATAATTTCTAAAAATATGATCATATGAGCACTTATGGTTTTTATAAAAATCTAAAATCTCACTTTCACTAACTAAATCTGATTCAATTTCCTCTTCTGAGCACTTATAATCATTGTCTTTCGTATCGATATGTAATTCTTACTCATTATTTAACACATCCTGGACTAGTTTTTCAATAAATTTTGGTAACTCGTTATCACTCACATCAGTCAACTTCCCATCCTGAGATGCTTCAACACCATTTGCTTCATCTCCACTACATTTAGAATCACTAATGTCCTCACCTATATACTCACTCTCTACACCAACATTAACATGAGCATTATTATCCCCTATATACTCACCCTCTCCCCTAGCACCCTCACACTCAAGGTCATTAAAATCACTATTTAATTTGAGAACACTACCGTAATCAGTCTCAATACCATTGTCTCATAAATATCCAAAACTATATTCTTCATTTACTTCACAAACATCAAGGTCATAAGTATTTAAAGAGGGGCTAATCTCTTCATAGTATACATCTATATGAGGCTCATCCTTATTAAAATCCAGTATATACTGACACATTTTATCATTAACAATTTCTTCTATTCCTTTAGGTGGTGACAACCCAATGATTTTATACCACATTTTGCATCCAGTGGTATATCAAGATCTTTAAAGAACTCGAACAATTCAAACATTAAAATGTAATCAATGTCTTTATAAGCTACATTAGCCCCTTCATTTGATGTAAATGAGTCATACTTTCATTTCCCCCATGGTGGAGTACCAAGTTCACTGTCTCTGCTATGGAACTACAATTTTTTTTACAATAAATCTTAGTTCCATACAACACTAACTAACTAAAATGCAAGCAAATTACACTCATTTTTTTTAAAAAAAGAAACAAATTAGCCCAAAATAAAACTTAGTAGGAATTTTCACATCATTCTTGGGAGTACAGTACCAACGATGGGGTTATACTTTAACACTGACATGTAGCAAAAAAAATGAAAGGAATTTCATAAAGTTTTTGACTTACCTTGTCGATGAAGTTTAAAAGCCCTCCAAATAGCCTACACTCCAAGTACCTTCCTTAATGTTGTATGCTTTCCTACTCACTTCTTCACATGAGCTCGATTAATTTTCAAATTTTGCTCTTTATAATTCAAGACACACATAACATTCAATTAATTTTGTGGATGCTAGTATCGATTTTGTAATTTGAAGTTATAATTGTCAATTTCTATTGAATAGAGAGAGAGAAGAAGTTAGGATTTAGGTTTCAAAAGAGGGAAAAATCAAATTTGGTGTTTATAATTTTTGCCTTAACATTCAAAAGAGAGAAAATAATAATGTTCAATGACCATTGTGTCCTTCCTGGTCACGTTGGAAAAAAAGCATTATGAAGAGACGATATTACGCTTTGCCACTTCAACTTCTTTAACGGTGTCAGCTGATTTGTCTTTATTTGCTAATGAAATGAAACATATAGTTATTTTAAAATTATTATATTCCAATAATAATTTTACAATTTACTATGGATAAGAATATATATATATATATATATATATATCAATGCATAAAATTACGAGTTATCTCGCAAACTTTTATTTGAACTTGTTTGCAAGTTCCATTAGCAGAATTTTGAATAGTTTGAGTTCAATTTGTTTATTAAAGGAGTTTCGATATGGAAACTCAAATGAACTTTTTATTGAGTTAAATTATGAGCAGTTCATAAATAACTCGACTTATTTACAGCTATACAAGTTGGCACAAGCTTTGTTTTGTTACATATATATTTTCATATAACTAAATAGATATCAATATGCCCGCATAACTTTGACAGAATGACTAAATAGTACAAGCACTCAAAAAAAAATAAATACTATTTTGACCATTTTTTTTATGAGAAATTATTGCTTCAGTTTTTTGATAAATTACTTTATTTGAATTTTAGTAAGAAAATATGATATTTTTTAATAAAAATAATCAATAAATTACTCTAATATTTTTGAAAAATAGAAAATTTGAAAAAAAAAGTTTATAAAATTTTATAATTTGTAATTTATTTTTAAAATTTTTTATTACAATTTTAAAGTGTACAATTAGCTGTAAGTTCGGTTATCGTATGAACCGGTCAGAATCATGGACTTAAATGAAACAGAATTTAGAATGTAGGATTATGAAATTTAGGAAGGCTAGCCCGGTGGGCCTAAAACGCATATGATATACTTAGCTTTTTGGGCTAATAGCTTTCTAAATTAGATTGGATTAAAAGTCCATTTCTTTTCTTAAATTAAAATTCTAAAAAATTAAAGCATGTATTCAAAGTACTGTTTTTTTTTTCCTTTTTTTAATTGTTTTTAAGTTTGTGTAGAAATCTTTTCGAAAAAAAAAAAAAAAGTTGTGTAGAAATTGTGGAAGTCCTATAATCTAGTGGTATACAATACTTTAAGGGATCAATCCTTACTTTCCCTCTTTGGTTAAAAAAAAGTTTATATGCAAATTTAGTTTTGAAATGTTTATTTAAAGCTAAAGATTAACTAAAAATAACAATAAAAAAAAATCCTAATAGCCTCTTTTATATTTTTTTTTCTCCATTATCATGGATCATCTCTTAAATTGGTAATTCCTCTTTTTTTTTTTTTCTATTTTCTTTAATCCCTCAATAAAATTATTGTTGATCCTGATTTTTTTTTTGAGTTTTTTGAATATTTTTTCATGGAGTTCTTGATTTTTTTTATGAAATTTTAGCGGTTATCTTTTGAAGAGTTTATAAATTTTTTTCAATGTAAAATGTTTGTTAATATTTTTACAATTAGACTCAATTAAAAATCATATAGTTGATTTAATGCTACTCGATGTAATATAGTGGAGTATAAAAATTATTGAATTGGTCACTGAGTTACAAATAATCTATCAATGTGATTGACGAATAATAATGAACGATTTTACATTTAAATGATAGTTTATTTCGATACTTTATGATTATACTTTATTTATACTATATATATATATATATATATATATATATTATTTTCAATTAATAAAAAATTCATCTTTTTTTCTAAAAAATTAACTATAAATATTAGATCAATTTTTTTTAGCTAAATTAAGTTTAAAAACAATAAAAGTCACTCTATTTTTTAGTTAAGCAAAATTGAAAGATTCCAATATGCTCAATTATTGTGTGTGTATGGGGAAAATTTTGTTTAGTTGATAGCTATTGGTAATGTGATATTTTAAAGTTTCTACCATAGACACATGTATAGTATAGCACGAACACGTAATTGGCCATTTGGTCAAATCAAAAAGTCGGTTTGAAAAACAATCAATCAAAATCCAAGGACCAAGACTTGATTGGAGATGAAACAATAGTCTTTTTTGTGAAGAGCTTATTGTTAATAAATAATCAATTAATAATTGCAGACATTTTTTTAGATAAATGGCAAGCAAGAAAAAGGTGGCCAACTATAGTCTATATATTTATGGATGCTAATGGGAGTGGTGCAAATGGTGCCTTCTTCATTGATTCACAAAAATTTGTTCTTTTTCTTTCATTCTCAGATTAGTTAATGATAGCTGACAAATATCGCGGGCTGCTGTATTTTTTATTATTATTTTTTTGAATAAAATGGTCTTCCTTTTACATTGGGGTTAATTTTTTTGTTAGCTTTTTCATAATTTTTTCTCAACTATTATTTTAAACAGTCCGCTTTAGGGAAAACATTTCTGATTATTTATACATATTGCTTTTACCAAAATTCATTGCCACCTCTCTAATTGGTCCAGAAACTAATTAACAATTTCGCCAAAAAAAAACTAATTAACAATGCCCGGGTTGACAAATGATGGTCCCTAAATTAATATTTAAGTATTTTAAAATAAAAATAAAATAAATAAATTTAAGTAATTTATTAATTATTTTTTTAAAAAGCTATCTAAAATTTTAATTTTAAGAATGTTAAACAGTATAAATTTATCTAAATATATTTAGATTTAAAAAATTATTTATAAATGTCCACTGAAAAATTATAGAGTTGATTTCTTGTGTTGTCCCTTCTCACTTAAATTTTTTTATATCAATTTTTAAAGAAATCATGCTTAAATTCGTTGGAATTATATCAGAATTACTTGGTTATTTATAGCTCATTAATTAATTTATTTACTGATGACTAAAGATTACTAAGCAATTTGTTATAAGTTGGTTGAAAACTCAAGCTAATTGGATTTGTTAGTCGGATGAGTTGAATCTACATTATATAGTATGCATGAATCACTTATTATTATTAGATTGCCCGTCAAATAACTTTCATTTTTTTTTATATATATATTGAAGTGACTAAAAAACTGTGAGTTAAATAATGAAATTATCTAATTTTTTGCAAACTATTTATTATAAAAATTAGTTTTTATCAATATTAATGATAGAAGAATTTGAACCTGCAAAAATATATAATTCCAGCGAATACCTTATGTGTATATATATGAGACTTGTACTTAAACTTTATTCATCTTTAATATTACTTTAGAGCTCGTGTGATGGTAGAGAAAATAAATTTTTTACATTTACAGTAAAGAAAATCAGGTCATATAAGAGTATCCATATCTTGATTTTTGTCGGTTGTTAGAATTATTAACAATTTTCTTTCGCCAAAAAGCAAAAGTAGCCCCATTTAATAATCTCATCTATAATTTTAAAATAATTTATAACTGTTATGATTCGCGACATCATATATCTAAATAAAATAAAATAATTTTAAAATAATTTTTATATTACCTTTAATATTATTATAAATTTATTTTTTTGAAAGTTTGATTTTTTAAATAATTTATTATTTAAAATCTAAAATTTAAAATACACTAAAATAAAATTCGTTATATAAAGATACATATAGCTAATGGCAATTGCTAGCCGCAAGGGCTGTGAATAACATTTATCTTTTTTCCAAACAAAAATGACCAACATACATGACCCAAAATTGAAGTACACAAGCTACGAACCATACACAATGCACAATGAACATCGATATTAGGAGAGGCGTAAAGTTTACGGTTTTAATTTAGCACACTACCCTCCACCAAGTTATTATTGTACATTACCAAACACAGAAGCAATCAAACCCCGCATTATAGTCACCTAACGGCTCAAACATACAAAGACGACCCTTGTGAATTTTCAGCCTATAAAATGACCGTGGCACCACATAGCCACAAAAACAGTTGCATATGCATCTAGTACATCCATGATCCATTCTGCACATGCTCTGCTCTTACCTCGCATGCAAAATATATAAGCTACCAGCTACCTATCTTTTATTTTTATTTTTTTAAAGATTTTACAAAAAAAGAATTGGACATTTAAATTAGAATGCATAAAATACTGAAATTTTTATTTTTATATTTAGTGTTTCTAATATTTAAGAGTTAAATAAATTCTAACCATTTTAAATTTTAGGTTGGATAAATTTTATAAAAAAATAAAATTGTTTTGACACATGTTAATTTTTCACGATATTTAAATTTTAAATTTTAAATTTTAATTAAAAGGCTCCAAACTACTTTTAATTTGAAATAAATATTGAAAGTATAATTTACACCAATTAATTACCATTATCAGTTAGGCATATAGTAAAATTGAGAAAGGAAGAGTCAAGCTAAAAACCAACAATTTCAAACCTTCAAAATAAAGCTGAGTAATTAGCAATTTTTTGGAATTCTTTTCAATCGCTGTACAGTCAATGAAACACCATTAAAAGCAACTAGCAACTAATGCAAAAAAGAGCTAAGATTTAACCTCCGCTGCCACTCAGCAATTAAACATGCTAACCAGAACGAAACACTATTACCTGTAGCCGGGATTATTCTCTGGCAGCCGGCCGTGGTCGGGACTCTACCTGAGGTGCAGCTGAAGCAGCAGCCGTATGTTCAAGCAACGAAAGCCGGCAATTTGGGCAAGAAGAGTGTGACAAAAGCCAAGTGTCTATACAACTCACATGAAAACCATGATTGCATTTAGGAAGAACACGAACTTTTTCCCCATCAAGAAACTCTCCTAAACAAATCGGACATTCAGTTGCTGAAAAATGATTCACTCCGGCACCGGCACCAATCACCGCCACAGGAATCTGTCTCAAATCACGTTTCTTTAACCCAGTCGCGGCCAAACGAACTGCAGTTTGTTCGGGTGTTTCTAGAACAAACCTGCGGCTACAGCGCAAAGCACAGCGCACGATCGAATTCAATCCTAACGCACCTATCAAAGCACATAATAAAGCAGCTAATATAATGACCATATTGGTGTCAAAATTAGAGTCCCTAAAATCATGTGTCATGTTTCTATTTGCTGCTGCAGGAGGTGAAACAGTTAGTTCTGTTTCAAGAAGACGACGATGTATAGGCATATCGAAAGAGAGAGCTAGCTAGCTGGAGCTGAGCTTGTCCTTTCTTTAACCACTAACGGGCATATACAGATATTTTTTGAAGGTTTTGAAGGGCAAGAAACGATGAAGTGTGTTTTAAAGTGAAGAGAGTTTTCTTGTTTCTTTAAGATTGAGTTTGGATTTTTAAACAGAAATGTTGTAAAGATTCCAACTAGAAAAAGACATGAAAAAAAGGGCATCTTCTTTGTCTCAAAGATAAGGAAGAAGAAAAAAAGCAAAACTGTAAATTGTCATGGGAATTGGGGACCGTTTTTTTCCCTTCTTCTCTTCTGCAAAAAATTATTCCTGCGGCTTCTTGATCAGAAATGGTCCTCCTCTTCTTCTTCTTTGATCAGATGTATCTTTTTACCTGGAACCGAAGAAACCCAACATTAGTATAAAGCAAGAAAAGCTACATGTATATTGTTAATTTGTTATATACATGTACACTGTAACTTGTATATATATTGCAGTACAGTATTGAATCAGGATTACCGGATGAAGTGGGCGGATGATCCCATTTGTGAGCAGGGGAAGTGGGATGGTTGTGTTATGCGAGTCCTTGGAAGTGGATTGGAAGGGTCAAGACTCAAGAAGGTCGACGCAAAGAGAGATATTTTTATACTAATGGCTAAGGTAAGGTACAAGTGGGAGAGATACTTCCAAAACGTTAAAAAAGAGTTCAAGATATCTTTACCAAAAAACTCCCCGTTCAAAAAAAATCTTTACCAAAACCAACAAAAAAAAAGTTTGAAGATATGACGATTCATCGCCTCCCTCATATTTTTTTTTGAAACTCATCGCCTCCCTCATTGAGAGAGGGAGAGGAGAATTATTTTTGTTATCTTTTTTTTCAAGATATGATTAATCTATGATTGAATATTTTGTCTCTAATATTTATGTACATTAACTATAATAGGCATTTTATACGAAGGAGAAATTAATTAACTGATAATTTTTTTTAAAAATATTTTGAAATGTAAATTAATTTTTGTCATCATCAATTTAAAAGAAATGAACTCTCATATTACAAAGTTCATTGAAATTTTTTATATATAGTAGTTGTTTTATCATGGTTAAAATAGAAAAGTTAGGTTAAAAATTTCATATGTTTATAAATATAAATTAAATTATTATTAAATGTTTCAATAAGATTAAATTAATTTTTTAAAAAAAATAATATGAGAGCCTAATTTATTAAATATAAACTAAATTATTATTAGATTTTTCAATAATATAAAATTAATTTTAAAAAATAATATGAGAGCCTAGTTTATTATATTAAGTTGCTCTTTGTATTTTTTTAAAAATCTTTTTACCACGTATTAATAGAAATTTTAATGTTATTCAGAGTAAAATATTTAAAAGGATGGATGACAAAAATATTTGTGATTGTTCTTTTTTTTAAATGAGTCCAAATATATACAAAATCAAGGTGTAATTTACCATTACTTTGTTTTTGACAAAGTTAGATTTACTTTGTTAATAATAACTCTTTGATAATTTAACACACTTTCATCCTACAGTAATAATGACAAAGTATACATAAAGTAAATAAAAAGTAAAGTAATGCTAGAATTTCACTAAAATTAATTAATAGTTATAATTAAATAAAAATAAATTTAATTGATATTAATTAATTTATATATATACACAAATATATCTAAACAGTAGTGAGAGTCTATTATATAATATTTTTTTCACAAGCATCCTCTCATAATATCTAAGTTTGATTATACCAAAACAAATGAGCGAGTTGAGGTAAGATATGAAGTGATTGATGTCTCTTGTTTTTTTTTTTTTTTTTTTTAAAATGGAACTCAATATGAATCGATCAATTAGTAGGAGCTTTGCCTGCCAAATTAATACTTTGGCGACAGGGAAACTTAATCAGTACCAAATCAGTCCTAACCCAGATGTAATTCCAAAGTTGGATGTACCAATAGACAAGAGTAGTTGCTTCAGTGGGAAACTAGCTGCCGCAATACCATTTGATCACTTGGTTACTTTTCTGACATCACACAAAGGTAAGATAAGATACATATATGTATTTATATAAGTACGATGATCATCGAAGGTTAAAATTATCAAAAATATCGTCCCACCTTTTACCCAACAAAAGTGAACTCATGCAACACTTTCTTGATGGTAAAGAAGAAGAGGAGGCTGCACAGCTCATTGATCATTCCATTAAAGGAACCTTAATGCTTAAATTAATCTTATGGCTGTCCATTCGACCTTTATACTCACGAGATCTTCGTTAAATTTAACAAGTACGTACCACATTTAGTTTGAAATGTATTTCACTTGCACGCTCGCTAAATTATCATTGGCTAAACTCTCAATTGGGACCCCCCCTTTTTACCTTAAAAATACTGTTAGACCCTAATAATATTTTTTGAGTTCAATTGGTATCTATTTTTATCGAAAATCTTAACAAATTGATTCATTATTTTCGGCCCATGTGGACAAAATGAACCCATTTGTTTTTATATTTGCAGCAGATGCAATAAGAGCAGCAACGGTTACAAGTATGAATAAAAATTTAAAACAACCTAAAAAAAGAAAAAATCATACTTACCATATCGCTTTAAGAACTTCAATAAACATTTTAGGGGTGGGCACGATGACCCCTACTCTTGTGGTCTTTCCCTAATTCCACATGTAACAATCAATAAATGACTCATATATGTCAACAAAATTTTTTTTATATGAACCATCGATATTGAAAATTCACAAAATTGTAACTAATTCAATTCGACTCGAGTAGAATCATAAGGGTGATAAGAGTCTCCCAACAATTAATTCAACGCGACTATATATACTAAGATTTGAACTTTAAACCTCATTTAAGCAGAAACAACTCTTACAAGTTGATTCTAACAGTTTTTGGTACATGTCAACCAATTCTCTCACATCTATGCCTATCAACACGTCTGCTCCTATACCAAATCCACTTAACATTAACGCTTCATCCCTATCGCCCCATTCACATTCTACATCGCCCTCTATTCACACTGCTAATAATTTACCTGCAGACTTATCACTGGCTGTTGATTCCTCTTCCTCCCTACCGCCATCTTCTTCTACTTCCAAAACACATCCTATGGTTACCCGTTTACAAACTGCTTCCTTAAAACCAAATATGTTCATGCCTCTTCCTTCTTTACCTGATGCACTCACAACTTATAAACAGGCTATTAAAAATCCAAAATGGGTGGTTGCCATGAAGGATGAGATTCGGGCTCTACATGCTAATCATATATAGGATTTAATTCCTTTTACATCTACTTCTAATCTTGTTGGCTGCAAATGGGGTTTTTTGAATAAAGCAAAATTCTGATGGTTTTTTGGAACGGTACAAAGCTTAGTTGGTCGCCAAAGGTTTTCATCAACGACCAGGTCTTGATTTTAATGAGACTTATAATCCCATAATCAAACCATCAACTGTTAATTTGGTGCTTTCTATTGCTTTGTCTTCTAATTGGTAACTTAAGCAACTTGATGTCTTTAATGCCTTTTTACTTGGCAATCTTGATGAAGATTTTTACATGAAACAGCCTCCTCGGTTATTGATTTGCAATATCCCAATCATGTGTGCAAACTTTGCAAGTCTCTTTATGGACTCAAACAAGCTCCTAGATAGTGGTTTAGATGCTTTTGTAATGCTCTACTTCAATTTGGCTTTTATGGTTCTAAAACTGACAAATATCTTTTTTATTATAATCACAATGGCATTATTGCTTATTGTTTAGTGTGTGTGGATGACATAATTTTAATAGGCTACAAGTCCTCTCATTTTCAAACTCTTATTTCCACTTTTTAACAATAATTTATTCTCAAGGATCTTGGCTCTCTTCATTACTTCCTTGGCATTGAGGTTTAGCAAACATCATAAGGTCTTCTACTATTACATAACTGTAATTACTCACTTCCATTATGAATGAAATTGGTAAACCTATCCTTTCTACCCCGATTATTTGGTGTGATAATTTAAGTGCCATATATTTGAAAACTACACCAATTTTTCATTCCCGATTGAAGCACTTAGAAATTAATTTTCATTATGTTCAAGATTAAGTTAAGCAGGGTTAGCTTCAAGTTCGCTACATTTGCACATCTGACTAAATTGCTGATTATCTTACAAAGTCCTTGTCCAAAGCTCAGTTTCTTTTTCTTTGATCCAAGTTGAATATCGCTCAACCCTCTGTTCAACTTACGGTAGGGTAATAAAGATAAGGACAACTCATCTTGTTATCTATTGTATTATTTCAAATTCAATTTTGTTTCTTTAAATTATATTTGTTTTTAGTTTGTATATCTATTGTAAAAACTATCATATGTTTATCATCTATACTCTATATATTGTAAGTTGATATCAATGAAATCTTCAAGCTATTCAAAACATTAAAAATTAGCATGTTTACATGATGGTCTCATTTATTTTTTGAAGTCAGTTTTTATATAGTTATATATTTCAATTTGTATTAATTTAGACAATTGATTTTTTTTAACTCATTTTAATATTATTTAACTTTTAATTACCATGTATAATTGTTGACTTGGAATCTGACATAGCTTATAATTAGTAAATGTGCCATAAGATCAAAATGTTACTGTTTTGATTGGCACTTAAAGAAACAAATTAAAAAATGATAGACATTTTCACCTTCCTTCATAACTATTTGATGTTTCCAATTGCATTTTTTATGTTGTGAATTATTTTTCTCTCTCAATTTTCTTTTGGATTTAAGCAATATTTATGATGATCACTTTAGACTCCATACGTTCTCTCTCTCTCTCTCTTTTCTATTTATAAAACTCTAATTGAAGTGCTAGATGGTGATACCATTTACCACTTAAAAACTCCCCTTTTCTTTCACTTTCACATAAGCTCTCAAGATTATTAAGTATAGTAAAAAATTAATTCAATATTTGGCACCAAATTTAAAGATGATGATCATATTAGTGTTGGATTTCGTTGCTCCAATTCAATTCATAACTATGGGCAAGTAAGCTTGTCTATAACCCTTTGCATTTCCTTTCTGATTAAATAAATGCTTCTTTGGAAATTATGTTAAGGTCAAGAGAATGAAGGTATTTACTCAAGGGGTGGAACAAGAATCAGAAGTGTGGAGGGCCATAATTGAACTTTAATATAATAAGAATAAAATTTCAATAGAAATAGAGGAGTTAAAGTAAAAATATACATAAATTTGGGGGACAAACATTAAATTTATACAAAAATTTTAGAGTAATTTTTTGAAAAAACATTGATAGGTGGTTTCGCCCCTAACTTGCTCCAACCATCGTGGACTAAAAAGCTGTGTATGAGTGTTTAAAGCAGCTGTCGTTGCTGATTGCTATCCAAGTAGAAAAGATGACATTACCTTTTCTATAGGCGGTGGAGTTTAGCATGCGCTTAAGTATTTAGCTACCACGACATTGTATGGGCTTAAGGCCCACTAGAAAATATAACAAGGACTTATAGCCCAAGTTGTAGATGAGAGTCACCACTTGAATGAGACCCAGGACACACTTTTATAATAACTGGATCCCATGAAGGGCCCCCAGCAGCTGTCCTCAGATATTGGGTTTGAAAACTGGGTATGAGCTTTTGAATGTCCACCCAACCTTACAATTGGCCTCCATTTGTGTTTTGTATTTTATTATTTTTAATTATTTCCTTATTAACATGCAATTTGCAATTGCCTTCAAACAATTATCTAATTTTACAATTAATTTTAAGTTTACACATTAATTCAATTTCATGCCAATTAAGTCCAATCACATCACGTATCCATAATTAAATTAACAACATAAAAATAAAATTCGCATGCAAAAAAAATGGAGGGAGGAGAAATGAATTATACTCCTTTATCACGCTATAAAATAAAGTAAAGTAAATATGCACACAAAAAAGGAGGAAGGAGAAATGAATTAAAACCCTTTCACATGCAAGATAAATAAATAAAATAAAAACTAAAGGATCAATAAACTAAGGCCAACTATTTGGTGATTAAATCATCAAATCAAATTCATTAGCTCCACAAAATAAAAAATCTACAAAAGAAAAAAAAAACCACCAAATTAATTACTTAAAATAAAAATTAAGCACATAAAGACATAATTAATTAAGAAACCTCAAAGCAACAAAATAAAAAAAATGCAGAAATGATGAACAAAAATAATTCAGAAATAATAACCCATAAAAATGCACAAAACATATAACAAAATCAATACATTAATTTAACAAATGTAAAAAAAATCCAAAATACTAATTAATGCATGTCCCTAAATAAAAATTTTATAAATCAAATGAACACAAGACATAAATCACATAGAGAATGGAAAGAATTACATCTAAAAATACATGAGACAAACAACATTAAACATTTTAAACAAACAATTAAGAATAGAAACAAACATAAAAAAGAAATGGCTAGGTGTCGCCTTAGGACATTAAGGCGATGAAGCATCGCCTCAAGACATAGAGGCGATGCCTCAATTCTTATTCAAAATAGAAATAAATTAGGTTCTCTTCCTTTTTAAATCAGATGTAAAGCTCCTATGATTAGGAACCAAAAGAAACACTCAAATCTTTATCAATGACTATAAATAAATCAATTTTATGCATATAAACTCATTGAATAAGTGAAATAGTGTTGGATAGACTATAATAAACTAATGTAAAATAGAAAGCCTTACTATGTTAGACTGGTTTTATTCCTTAACTACAACCCTTATAAGTGAATTCTGATTTTTAGCAATGATTTGAATGCAAAGCCAGCCTCTGTATGGTGAAAATGGACTTTTAGAGCCCACTCCTCCTTCCTTTTTCTTCTTTCTTTTCCTTTCATTCAGCTACTTCTTCTCCTTTTTTTTTTTAATTCCCTTCCTTTTTCTTGTTGCTCCCTTTTGTTTATGCAATGCTTGTTAGATCCTTTCTCTAATCTGCCCCCTCCAGTTTCTATTAGCTCTTCTCCCCTTTTTTTCCTTTTTCTTTTCAGAATCCTTTTATGGCCTTCCCTTCTCCTCTTTTCTCCTTCTTTAATTTCCTTTAAAAGCCTCCTTTTCTCTTCCTCTTATATTGGTAACGTTCTTCATTACTCTGGAGAATGTGCCAACATGCAAAAGACATTAATTTTGACATTTCAACTGTTATTAATTCTCTCCCTTTTAAAAAATAGGATCATATCACTAAGGCGTCGCCTCTTCGTTGAGGCAATCACTTTAACAATGAGACGTTGCCTTAGTGATTCCCTATTAGTCTGTTGTGGCGATGTCTCATCGATTAGGTGACGCCTTAGCTCTTTGCTGATGTGCTTTTAATAAGCTTTGTGGGCCTTTTTCAATTTGGGCTTGGCTTTCAATCCATATTCAAAAGAAGCCTTGAGCTTGGGGCTTTGGTCCATTTTCAAAAGAATTTTGGGCTAGGCCTTGTATTAAGCGTTTGTCACTTTTCATCATCGGGCTTCTGTTGTGAGCCAATTAAATCGAGTGTCTACATCTTCTCTTCTTAAAAATTATGACATTGACTTCAATATTTCCATCTCTAAAAGCATTAATTGACAGAAGTAGGTTTCTCTTGTATTCAATTCATCTTCAAATATCATCGTTTGATTGTTTTTTAAGTCCTAACCAAAGCACTGAAGTTTTGATCCCATCGCACGATCACCGATTAAAAGCCATAATAGATTTTATGTCAACAATTACACATGTCAATTGAAGAATAAAATTGAAACATGTTAAAAAAATTAATTTTTTAAATTGATACAAATTGAAAGATAGGATTATATAAAAATTTAGTCTAATTAAAAATAAACACGACCATTATTTCTTATATATATTATTTACATTTTACGTGTATATATTTTATGATACATTGAACCAAATTTAGTGTTTTTTTAATGAAGTTGATAACGTAGTATGCAAATTTCATGAAATTTAAAGGGCAAGTTTGTCGTTGTATTTTTTTTAACAAGTAAAGAAATTTTATTTCATTAAGAAAGTTCGGAACTACTTCACTTTTCCTCATCTCATAATTTATGGAGTTAGTTAAGGAAGAAAGAAAAATCTCTTGGCAGTTAGAACAATAAAATAAATACTTTTTGAATACTGGATGAAGCTAAGTAGATTGTTTCAGTAACCAAATCCAACCAATCCAAATAATAAAAAATAATATGCAAAAACCTAACTGCTTTAATTACTTCGAATGACATTGTTCACCTAAGAATAAGAAGAGGGGTTGGATGGTATCCAATAAACAATAGCTTCATTGTTCACCTAAGAATAAGAAGAGGGGTTGGATGGTATCCAATAAACAATAGCTTTAGTATATCAATTTTATGTGACATTTTACAAGTTTTGATTAACCTCTGTAATAAAGAGTCATTTGAGTACAAATATGTGTATCTATATAAATATAATTAAAACCGTTAGATTATTATTAATTTAATTATAACCATAGATATATTTTATAAGTATTGGTACACAAAAATGATCAATGATTATAATTAAATAAAAATAAATTCAACGGCTCTAATTTTGTTTGTGTAAATATAAATATTTATACCATAGTAAGAGCTTATAAATATTCATCTATTTCCAATAATACAATAAGATTATTCTTGAGGTAGATTTTTACAGTTTTTCAAGACTTTATTTTGATCGAATTTGAATTAATCAAGATCTATAAAATACCGGATACCAAGCCACTTGCACCAAAAAAAAGAGAGGGTGCTCGGAGAACTAAAAGAAAAGACAAAAACATAATAAGAAAAAACTATGAACAAAGGGGTTTTGTTTTGTAGGCTGAGCTAGAGCTTTTAATCTAAGTTATGGAAATGGGCGTGTGCTTGCTCCACGAACATGGGTGTTTTTTTTTTTTGGAAGAATATAGGAGGCTTTGTTCGGATTTACGCAATCACAGTCACATGCAATCGCATATAGGGATAATTATATTACTTTAGAGCTTAGGTCCAAATTAGCCCTTATAATATTATTTTTCTGAAAGTTGTTTGGATTTTTAATTATCTAATAAAAATAATTAAATAAAGAATGAAAAAAAAAATTAAAATCAAACCTACTCCATTAATATAAATGAAAAGATTAACTACCTCCCTGATTGATTGTGATATTTTTATAATAACTTTATATTCAAATTGAAGTAATTCTTAGATTATTGAAAATTATTTTTTAAAAAAAATTATTTAGATTAAGAAAAAGGTAAATAAAAATAAAATAACTAAAGAGATCACCACGTTGCTTGTCAAGAAGTGTATTAGCCAGCCAAATTATGAACATTGAAGGAACGGATTTTAAAATTATGCTTTTTTTTTTAATAAAAATGAAATTTCATTCCATCAAAATAAATATGGTTTATATGAGAAGAAATATAAATAATTTAATACTATAAATAACTCATACAATTATAAAATAGAAACATTGTAAATCAAATTTTTACAGCTTTAGATGATGAGTGCAAGTAATTCATATTTGTGGAAACCGTAAGAAATCGATTATGATCGGTAATTGAAATGAACACACCATCAAAATACAATAGAAATCCATTAAGACTTCGCAGATCCATTATAAACTGAGCTGGATAAAGAGATCCAGCTACCAAAATATCAAAATATAAACCCCAAACCATAAAACTTCACCTAGATCTATTGATCAAGAGAAGACTAACAAAAACTAAAAGTAATTGTAGATTCAAGATTACTTTATAGTCTATAAAACATATCAAAAAGTTTAGCCCAAACAATATTCTATCGTGTTTGTAGGATTTCATCTTCAAATCCTTTTTACTCTCCCACTTCAAGCCGTAAAACTTAATAATATAGACTAGTTATTTGAAAAAATAGAAAAAAAAAAAAAGCAAAAGGAGAAATTTTATAATGACTCTAACTTTTAATGAGTTAAAAAGTTTAAACCACTAAAATCAACTTATCTAGATTTACATATGTGTTATTAAATTTTAATTTTATCATTTTAATTAAATATTTAATTTTTATTAGTTTAACTTTACAATTCATCGAATCAAAATTATACCATCCATTGTTCCACCCAAAAGTTCAATAAATGGTGCAGGGTGAAATATGATATGACTTCTATTATTTCGACTTACAATAAAATGAATTTTATCATTTTAATATTTCAATATTGTATATTGTATATTTCATATTTTAAAAATTTATCAATTAATATCATAGTTATTTTATAATAAAATATTAAATTTTAATAATAAAAATTATTTATATTATTTATCATTCATATTATTTTAACATCACATTATGAATTTTCAATAATATTATTTAATAAAATATTAAAATATAAAGAATATAAAACATATAATTTTTCACCTAAATAGCACAACAAATCTGGTTTGGAAACCCTAAGGGGTAGGGTTTTTAATTTCCTCATACTTAGGAAATGCTATTTAAGTCATTTGGTAATTAGTTGGGGATTCAGGCTTTGTCTTATCATTATTGACTAATGCATATATAATTTATTTCTATACAATCTGATTTAATTAAATTACTGATTTGGTTTATTTGTTTTTGAGTTAATTTGATTTAAACCGAATCATGTTCATCATAAGGCGTGAAAATCCTTTCCTTATATATATATATATATACACACTAGTTGATAATCACATTTTTCACATGTGAATAAAAATTTTTTTAGACTTATAATAATAAATAAATCATTAAGCATGTACTTTGATATCATCATCATCATTATTATTATTTAAATAAAATTTTAAAAATAATAAAATTGTTATTTATTTATATTAACAATTTGATATTAACTTAATATAATTATAATTTATTACAATTTTTTTAATAATTATATGATACTCTTTCAATATTTTTATAATTAATTTTTTTTCTTAACTCTATGACTAATTTTATATAAAAATTATTATGACCATAATTAATCATAAAATAATAGAAATTATTAGTTATTTTTTAATAAAAAAATTTAAAAAATAAGAAAAATTTATATTTTTTATATAACAACTTAATATTATAATCTCATTAAACTTATAATTTATTACTACTTTAGCAAATTTTTTATTTAAACAGTAATACTTTATTTTTTTTCAATATTTTTAGTATTAATACTTTTATTCAATCAAAAGTAATTTACAGTAATATTTTAATTTCAACTAATAAATAAATAATAAAGAATAATTAATTTAATTTTAACTCTTTTTATTAAATTTTATAAAAATATCTAAAAATAATAAATATAATATTTTTCTTATAGAAATACTACTTTTAAACAAATTATATGCTCTATTTTTAAAATATGATTATAGATACAAAATAAATAAAAAATTTTACTTAATTTAATTTTAATTATTTACTGAATAAACTTTAATTTGATAAATTTCTTAACAATAATAAGGGTATTATTTTATTTATATGTCAATCTAATTTTTAAATCTTGATATTGTTACATTATGACACAGTGATTTATTACAGTTTTAATAAATTTTCTATTTGAACAATTATGTAACCTTCTTTCAATATTTTTTTATCTAAATAATAATATAAGTTTACAAAATTAATAGAGTTATAATATACTAATTTATTATATCCTTTATGAATTTTCTATTTAAACGCAAGAATCTCTTTCAATATTTTGATGTTAATATTTTTCATAATTAATTCTTTTATAAAATTTATTAATTATAATTTCAATTATTTACTTATTAAATTTAATTTAGTAAGACTTATTAAATTATGTTATCTAATTTGATTTATATTAGATAAAATATAAGTAGATTTAATTAAAATATTTTATTACATATATATATATATATATATCAAATTTACTACTAAAATTTTAATTAATTTAATTTTTGTTAGACATAAAATAAACTTTAACCTAATTGAAGTAGAAAACATATTTTCAATTAAATTAGAATTATATTTTAATTAACTTAATTTTTATTAAAAATAAAATAGAAGTTAATCCAATTAGAATAAAAAATTATTTTCAATTAAATTAGAATTATATTTTAATTAATTTAATTAGTTTTTACTAATAAATAACTAAATTATTTTAATTTTATATAATAATGAATATATTTTTTTTATTTTTCTTGTCCTCTTCATACATTTATATATAGGCATATTGGTGAAAAAAATCCAAACCTTTGCAACCTTTTGCAATCTAATCCCAACTTTTTAATTTTTGCAATAATATCCTAATTTCAAAAATTCTTTGCAATGTTAGCCAAGATTGAATATGGTCAAAATTAAATTGAAAAGTGATGACATGGCGCCTGAAGTGTCTTGCAAGCACACCAAAGAGAATGAAGTGTCATTTGATAAAACAACATAATTTTGTACTTAAATCAAATTGGAACCCTAATTTGTGACTCTCCTTTAAGCGTTTTATTTTGGCATTCTAATAGCAAATTTAAGGGTATTCTTAATTTGGGCACTCTCCTTCAAAATCTCTCTTCTATTAATCTTTTGCAAAACCCCTAAACTTCAACATCATTTACTTTAATCTTCACCATTGAATAATCTAATCTTCACTTGCATATGGTGACAAAGAAGAAAATGTTGATGAAGAAAATGCCGACAAAGAAATCACCTGTAGATGGTGAAGCTAAGGGAAAACGACCGAAACTAAAGAAAAGGTGAGTCTAACATTTGATAATTATAAGTTTTTGTATGGGTATGAAAGAGGTGAAATTGGTAACTCTCTACTTGTCCTTATAATTTTTTTTTCTACATTTTAGCTTCCCTGTTGATGTTTGGGTTAGAGGTACATTCAGTGAAGACTCACTGATTAAATATATAGGAGGTTAGATAGTTCGTAGAGGGTGGAGGGAGCACAATTACATGACTTGGAAGCAAGTTGTCAATTGGGTGAGTGATTTGGGGTTTGGTAAACTTAGAAAGATAGGTTATTTTCCTCGTAGAATAAGTACTTAGAATTATCAAACTTTAATTACTAATGAAAACGAATTAAAAAAATGTGGGATAAAGGAGCTTATTTCAATTACTTGAAAGTTTTCATTGAAGTCGTTGAAGATCATGTTGAGGTTAATGAAAGTGAACAGGAGACTAATATAAGTGATACAAGGGTAGAAATACCAATTATAGATGAAGGGGATAGTTACAGTAGTAGAAGCTTATGCTATAAGTCAAATGCCAAAGATGAAAAATATATAGCAACGTTGCAAAATAAAAAGGCCTTAAAAAATTATGTAGTTGACATTGGGGCTGGTTTAGGGTTGGATGGTGATGAAAAAGAGTTAATCAGGCAATGCAATGAAGTTAATAATATGCCAAATGAAGTGAATGATAAAGAAGCTGATAGGTTAGTAAGTGAATATAAATATTCAAATGGTTATGGGTTTGATAGTCCTTACATCAATGAAGAGGGTGATTTTAATATTGATAAGAGAAGGAAGAAAAAGAAGGTTATATATAATTCATAATGTGATCACAAGACACGTAAGTTTATTGTTGATATGATTTTTGCGTCAGCAAACCAATTATGGGAAAGTGTTCAATAATATAGACTGTCTAATGGATACAATAACATTGGACTAGATCAAACATGCAAAAAGTTGATGCTAAGTGTGATAGAGGGTGTAAGTAGAAGTTGTATGGTGATAAAGTACCTAATGAAATGACATTCACCATAAAGATTTATCATAGAGAACATAATTATGCTAGATCAAACACTAATAGGCAAGCTACTACCAAATGGATTGCTAAGGAGTTTCTGAGTATGTTTAAGAGAGAACTAAGCTATACGATAGAAGAAATGCAAGAAGATATCAAAGCAAAATATGGCATAAAAGTTTTGAAATGGATGTGTTATAGAGGGAAAATAGGGCTTTATGTATCTTGAGAGGCAGCTTAGAGGCACGCTATGGGAAACTGCATTCTTACCGTACTGAATTGAAAAGGGTTGATAAGGAAGGAACATTTAAGTTAGTCACTGGTGATCCAAGGTCAAATGGAAGGCTTGTGTTTAAGAGATTTTATATTGGCATTTTTGTATTATAAAAGGGTTATATCAATAGTTGCAAGTCTGTGTTATGTGTTGATGGCAGTTTTTAAAAATTGTGACTAGTGGGGCTTTGTTAAGTGCTATAGCCAGAGATGGGAATAACCAAATGTGTCCAATCTCTTGAGCTATTGTAGAAGGGAGAATGAAGCTACATGGAAGTGGTTTTTGAGTATTCTATTTAATGATTTGAATATTGTGGATGGATTAGGCCTGACCTTGATTAGTGATAAGCGAAAGGTGATTTTTCTATTTTCTTACACATTTTTTTTTGAAACTTGATTTGTTGGTTTATTTTTCTACTAAAAATTGATTTATTTAAACTATTTTGATTAGGGACTTGCATCTGCCATTGTTGAATTAGTGCCTCATACTAAGCATAGACATTGTGGAAGGCACATATATCAAAATTAGAAGAAAAAGCACAATGGGATTAAGTTTAAAACTCTATACTAGAGACTTGTCTATGCGACTTATGAAGCAAAGTTCACCAGATATGTGGAGGAGTTAAAGGCAATTAATGCCTCTACACATGAAGACTTCATGAAGCAAGGGCCTTCAACATTTTGCAAGGCATTTGTCAGTACATGGCCGAAGTGTGATAAGATCATATAAAATCTGGCAGAAACTTTCAATGCATATATTTATAAAGCAAGGACACTGCCATTGATTAAAATGTTAGAAGAAATTAGGATATCTTTAATAGAGAGAGTTTACCTTAAACATCAATTGATGAGCAACTCAAAAGATATTTTATGTCCTAGGATTAGGTATAAATTGGAAAAAGCAAAGTATGCCACCATATTTTGCATTGTGAAGCCTTCAATTAGAGAGAAGCTTCAAGTTAGTATGGCTAATAGTAAGTTTTTGGTTATGTTAAATCCACCTTCATGATCATGTAGAGCATGGGATTTGACTAGGATCCCATGCTGCCATGCTATTGCAGCAATTTACTATTTTAAACATCATGCTGATTCCTATATTGATCAATATTACAAGAAGCCACACTATCTTTAAGTCTATCAGCATGGAATTGAACCTATTAATAGGCAAGACATGTGGCCACGCATTGATCTACCACATATACTGCCTCCTCCATATAAGAAAATGCCTGGGAGACCAAAGATTTCTATAAGAAAAGCTCCTGAAGAAGACCTTAAGAATCCAGGCAGGCTAACTAGGCATGGCATGGAAATAAGTTATATGCATTATTTTCAGACTGGGCATAATAAAAGGGGGTGCCTAAAGAAATATGAAGCACAACTCCTAGGCCTCCAAAGGTGAATATGAAGATTTCAATAACTATTTTTATTTTTCATTTTATACATTATTGAAATCTTATTTATTATAAACATACAGGCTAAAAAGGGAAGACCACAAAAGCATAAAAAAAGTATTATAAATAGTCAAAGTGCATCTTCTGCACCACCTGGATTTTCAATGCTTGTGAGTCGTAATCCATCTTCCTCTAAGAAATTAATGCAAAAATAAATGAGACATGTATATCTACTAATCTTAAACCTAAGTTCTTGGGTTCCTGGTTATAATGAGCTTCTAAATATGGTTATTTCTTAACTGATCATCTTATGAACTTGTGTTGCTTAAATTTGTAAATTTGTGTTCTTATGGTTTGGTTAGGTTAGAGGTCATGGTGTGAGGATTTTCTTAGGATCAGGAAACATATATGCTAAGGTACATTTTTTACCTTAATTTTTTAATGAGTAATTTTCATTTAATTGTTCTTTTATTTCATCACAAATTATGATATTGTTTGATGTAGATGCCTAGCAATCATAGTGTTCGATATGTAAGTGGGGCTGCAGCAACAAGATTAGTTGCACAAAGTGGAAGTCCCTATGCAACAAGATCTTTTGTGCATCAGAGTTACTAAACCACAACAACCTTGCAGTCTATACAAAGTCCAACAAGCATAAATTATGAGTCTGTGGTTTTTAAATCCACCACTTCTTATGTTGCTACACTTGCTCTGGGCAACACACATAACTTACGATCTTCAAAGGGCAAGAGCAAGATATAATGTTTATACTGCTCAATTTGTGTATGTCATTTTGTTGCCTAATATTGATATTGGTGATACAAGATTTCTTTTGGATGTAATGAAGTTTACTATTCATATTAATATGGGTTTATGTACTTAGGAAAAAACTTATAAATATGTCTTTGCCATGTACTTAGGACAAAACTTATGAATTTGCTAGATTTTTTTTAATGTAATGAATTTGCCATTCATATCCATAGCTTGTCATGGCATTTATCAGTAAATTTGCTAATATAAATGGCTATTATTTGCTAATCAGATATATAAACATCATATTAATAAAATAACATATCATGTAAAATCTTGTCATTTCTTATTAGAACAATCATAATTAAGTCAAATACAGAATATTGGCTTTTTGAACAAGGAGAATTTAACATATACAAGCTATACTAAGACTAATACACATACACAAAACCTCAATTTTTTTTTACTTCGATTTTAAGGCACTAATCTCATCCTGCAACTTCTTAATTTCTTAAATGAACATGATTTTTTCTTCTTTCATCTTCTCAATCTTTTCTTTCTTCCTTCATAATTTCTCAACAAGCAAATTAAATTCAACTTCCAGTGTCTTCTCATCACATTCCCTCTCCCACAGCCTTTGTTCATTGTCTCCTATTATTACCGTATCATTATCAACCCATTGAAAACAATGACATTCTTTTGCCTAAAAAAAACCCAATAATAGTTACCTATATCACAAGGAAAGCTAAACAATTATCCATAAACCATTACCCATCAAATTTTAAACAATATAACCTATAAATTACCTGCCAAAATGGGCAATTGCGAAACCTCCTGTTTGGATTTCTTCTTGTTGATGAAGTGTAACATAATAGCTCCACTTGATGCTTCACACAATACCTTCTCTCATAACTACAATTTGATGACACCGATGCTTTATGGAAGAAACTAATTTTTTTTAACAATTGAAGAAGAGAGGGATTTTCTTAATATCATTGAAGAGTAACAAGTGATTTCTTTGTCGGCATTTTCTTCTTCAAATCCATTGCAGGTGAAGATTAGATTATTCAATGGTGAAGATTAGAGTAAATGAATGTTGAAGTTTAGGGTTTTATAAAAGATTAACAAAAGAGAGATTTTGATTGAGAATGCCCAAAATAAGAATACCCCCTCAATTTGCTATGAGAATGCCCAAATGAAACGCTTGAAGGAGATTAAAAAATGAGGGTTCCAATTTGATTTCAGTACAAAATATTGTTTTATAAAATGACATGGTTTAAGTTTTAACCATGGTTGGCTGACGTGGATTTGGGTCTTGCCCTTTGGTGTGCTGGTAAGACACTTTAAGCGCTATGTCATCACTTTCAATTGATTTTTTACCATATTCAATTTTGGCTAACATTGCAAAGAACTTTTGAAATTGGGATATTATTGCAAAAATTAAAAAGTTGGGAT
The DNA here is from genome assembly GCA_947683625.1 of Mallotus nudiflorus. Taxonomy (NCBI): domain Eukaryota; kingdom Viridiplantae; phylum Streptophyta; class Magnoliopsida; order Malpighiales; family Euphorbiaceae; genus Mallotus; species Mallotus nudiflorus. The sequence goes on from CANTUR010000239.1 coordinate 1,796,357, forward strand.
TAGATTGCAAAAGGTCGCAAATGTTTAGATTTTTTTCACCAATATGCCTTATATATATTATAGATAGGCTTAATTACTTAAAAAATTCTGATATTTTTTAACAATTTTAATATGTTCTTTTGACATTTATAAAAAATTCATAAACTTTACAATTTTTAAAATTTTAACATATTCTTTTAAATTTTTTATCAAAAAAATGGTTAAAACTCATAGAATTCATAATTTTTTTTAGATAATTAAGCCAACATTAAATTGTGTTTGTCCAATCCATTTTTTAACATCTTATAAAATGTTGTAGTATTTAATGTTGATATGACACCAAATTTCTTTTAATTAAAAAATAATTTATTAAATTTAGAATTGCCTATATGACATTGAAAATATGGTTTCAATTTGTTTTTTCACCCAAAAAAATAATTGAGTGAGTTAGTAAAATTTTTTTCTTAAAATATACCATTTTTTAAAATTTTTTATTTTTATTTGTTATAAATTTAGAATTACTTATATGACACTGAATTTTTTTTTTTTGATTAGTGAAATAACAAATTAAAATCATATCTTCAATGTTATATAAGTAATTCTAAATTTATTAAATTATTTTTTTAATTAAAAGAAATTTGGTGTCATATCAACATTAAATACTATAACATTTTATAATATGTTAAAAAATGAATTGAATAAATATAATATAATATTGATCTAATTATTTAAAAAATTTTAAATTTTACGAATTTTAATAATTTTTTTGTAAATTTTTTTAAAAAATATGTTAAAAATTGTAAAGTTTATAATTTTTTTATAAGTATTAAAAGAGCATATTAAAATTGTTAAGAAATGTTTAAATGTTTTTAAATAAAAATTAAAAGAATATATTAAAATTATAAAAACTCGTAAAGTTTGAACTTTTTAAATAATTAGGCCTTGCAAATATGTGTAAAAGACTGTGGCAGCACAAGCAATGCCCAAATGACAAAAATAGTTAATGTGGCTGCCAAGTGCCAATGCCATGCCTTTGGATAAGCTTGAGCACCCACTTATTATTATAGGTGCAAGTCAGAGACGCAGAGTCAAGTTTTGATCAGTTCACTTTCGGTTTATTTATAATTTTGAGCTAAGTTTACTGTGTAATTTGATGTTTAAGGATTGTTTATAAATTTAAATAAGTCTAATCGTGTTAATCGAAATTTTTAAAAATGTAAAATATAAATTTAAAATATTCATTAAAAATATTAAAATAAATTATTTACTAAATAAATAATCACAAAATAATAATTTTATTATAATAATATATTTTTAAATTCTTTTACATTTATTATGAATAAAAATTCATATATCATATATCTAAAAATAACTTATTAAAACATAAAGATTACAAACTAACTCAAAAGTTCTTATTTGAATTTATTTATAAATTTCATAAGTTAAATTTTAAATTTTTTAAATTTATTTTATTTATTAGATGAATTTCAACATACGCACTCGAAAGGAATTTTATCGAACTGGGTTTCAAAATAGTTTGCAAGCAGTTTGGTTGTTTGCTGCCCTACTTGTTCTTCAACATACATGTTGTGCACACCCTCGGTCCGCCGCCCACACATGTTTTATTTTCTTATTTAATTTTCATGTAAATGATATTTGACTAAAACTGTGTGTTTATGTTTTTGCAGATTGACTCTCAGTAAAAAAGGCGTGTTGGGCGATTCGTACCAAATTGAAGAACATTGGAAATTTTTTTAAAAATTGGTTACTAAATTTAAAGGGGCAAAAACAATAGGTACGTGTCTTAAAAAATTAAAAAAACTTATAATTTTTAAAGTTATTTTTAGCATTTTTTTTAGAATAAAGAATGAAAAGAAATAATAAATGGTAATAATTGGAATAAAAAAATTAAAATTTTTATTATTTTTTGTAATTTTATTTTAATTTTGATAAAAATATCCCGTTTAACAAATGTTTGATAATTTTAGCACAAACATCTACTGAGTTAAAAATAATTAAGATGTTGATGTGCATTTTATTAAATATCCAATTTACTCTTTTTAAATTATTGCATTTATAATAGTCTATTGGTATTAAAAAAAATCAAATGTTTAATTTTAGACAATTTTATTCTGCCTGTTAATTTTTTGTAAAATATTTCAGTATATAATTAACTTTAATACAAATAATTATTTATTAAAAATTAAACAAGAAGTACAAATACAATGATAAAATAAATTTACTATTAAATCTATAAACAATTGTCATTATAGTAATATTAAAAATTAAAGACATTGTTAGTATAAAAAGTTATTACTTTAAATAATTTAAATTTTTATTATTTTATAATTATTTATTTAGAATAAGTTAGAAAAGTATATATATATATATATATATATATATATATATATATATATATTCCAGAAAAATAACAACCATTAATGAACTTAAATTTTTTATTACAAATGAATTAAGTTTCTTAATTATCACGTTATCAATTTTTATTTAACTTTGAACAAATAATTTTAAATTAAAATATTTTTATAATTAAAAACTGGGATTTAAATTTTCAAAATCCACAAATGTTTGAATTTGTTTATATCAATTTACTTTAATAAATTTTATAATAGAAAAGGTAAATTTAATACTTTATAGGCTTTACATGAGCATTTTCTATTTGATTTTGATTAAATATTCATTATTGTTCTCTCATTACATATGTACATGGCTTACATGTAGGGGTGTTAAATGGGCAATGATATGTGAACATAATTCACATAATATGAAAAATTAGTAAATTATTCTTGGGGTTAAATGGATTTATATCAAAAATGGGTCAATCTATTTATAATACAATTCAATCAGATCGTGTCGCTATTGACATGTGAATTCAATTACAATTTGTTTAATTATAAGTGTCGTATTAGGTCGTGTCAACCTGACACAACATGACTCATTAGAAATATATATAATTTATTACGATATTAAATAGTAAATTAATCATTTATTACAATTTTTTTCATAAAAATAAAATTTTTATAATTGTATTATGCAAATTGTTAAATTATAGACATTACTTTACATTTTTCTGTGAGAAATAGTACTTTTATATATTATAAATATTATGCATGTTAAATAGGTCATGTTAAATTTTATGATCTGCATAATCCATTTAAATAAATTGATTAAGAGTGTTGTGTTTGTATAACCCATTTAATTTTTGTGCCATATTAGAGTTGAAATTTTTTACATAATTAATAAATGAATTATATTTGTGTTGACACTAATTGTATTATCAAAATAGGTAAACCTAACCCAATCCAACCCAACATAACCCACCAACCCATTTTAACACCTCTTATATGTTTTATGCATATTCATCTCCACTTCATTCACTAGATGAAGTAAAAAAAAAAAAAAAACAAAGAGCATATATGTAATTAGAACCACTTAAATTAAATTATACGTTTTTTCAAAAATAAGTTTCAAAAAATATAAAATATAATAAAAATGCAAAGTTGAGTGTTGATTGCTAAGTTGAGAGTCATTATATGCTTAAAAGTTTGAATCGAGGAATTAAAATTACAAAATCAGAGAATATCGAAGTCTCTAATCTTATTTAATTAATTACATGCATTATATTTTTTTCAAGACATGGCACTAACACTCTAGAACGTAACACAAAATTTTAGGACATAGAGAATTGAATTTAAAATTTTAAAATTAACAATTTTACTTCTACGTTTATTAATAACTAACGTGAATATGCATTTTACGAGAACTGTAATTAATATATATATTTGAAAATAAATAATTAAGTAATTATAATAAAATAAAGACTACAAATTAATCAAATATAAAAGTTCGAACTTATTTTTTTTATTATGAGTACATATTATTTTTAATATGCATACTAATAATAATTATTGAATAATAAAATAAATATAGAAAATGAGTGAAAATTACATAGTTTTTATTTTTAGGTTAAAAAAAGAAAAGTATTTTTATTTGAATATAATAGAATATTTTAATTGAAATAAAAGACATTATTTTTTAAGAAAATAAAGAGTAATGTTTTAAATGTAATTAAATTAGAGTATTTTATATTAAATAAAATATGCTTATTTTAATAAAAATGAATTTTTTTATAGAAAAATATTGTGAATTTTAATAATTCAACACATAAGATTTTAGAAATTAATTCTGAATTATGAAAAAAGATACTTCTCAAATTTTTAGCTTAATAAATTAAAAATAAAAAATATCATATTAATTTTATTTTCTTTAATTTTTGTTACCATAATTTTTTACTTATAATAAAATTAGTTTTTAAAATTATTAGATTAGTATTATAATATAGTAGTGTTTTAGTTAAAAATAATACTAAATAAACATTTGAGTGATTTAAGATAGAAAAATATGTAGTATATAAATATTTTTAAATAGTATTGAGATATATATAATAGTGTTTTAGTTAAAGAAAACAAACTAAAAAAATATATGATAAATATTTTATTTTTAATGAAAATTGGAATTTTTAATGGTTTGCACACATTAGATTCTATAGTGAATATTTAAATATAAAAATAGACACTTGTCAAATTTTTAATTCAACAACTTTAAAGTTTAACATTTAATATATATAGATTACCAATTAATTATAAATTTAATTTTTTAGCATAATCAACTTATATTTTTTTAATGTATCCAGTTAAGATCAAATTCTCAACTTCAACTATTTAAAATATAAACAACAAAATATTTATTAACTAAAATTAGAAAAACATGAAATAACTGATACTTATTAAATTTGAATCCTAATATTTATATTGAATAGTATAAATATTTACTTCTACTAAAAATAAACAATTTAATATATAAAATGACAACACTTTTTGAAATCAGAACATTAATATCATTAATATATAAAATGACAATAAAAAAATGAAATAATTACTACGTATCTCTGTATTTTAGTCTATTACACTACTTTATCTCTAACATTTAAAAAAATATTTATTCGTCCTTAACATTTGCAAAATCGTGTACTATTTCATCCCTAAAGAAGGACTAATGAGTGTTAATTATTGTAAATGTTAGAGATGAATAAATATTTTTTCAAATATAAGGAATGAAATAGTATAATAGGTTAAAACATAGGGGTACACAAAAATTATTCCTAAAAGAATATCATTAATATATTAAAAAAAATACATAATACTTGAGCCCATAAGGGCTAACTAAATACAAATTTAATAGAAACCCAAAAAATTAAAAAAAAAAAAAACAGGTTTTTTCATAAAGGCCCTAAAAGATAAGTAAAATAATAAAATATCTCAAAATTTCATTAATTACACGCATATCACTCTCAACAATAATATTTATGCGGACGCCCCCTCTTTCATTAACTTCCAAAACATTGCTTTGGTCTAGATTTTTCCTATTCATCTTTTTTTTTACTCTACTTTTCATCTTTTTTCATTCTCACAATAAAAGCATTATTTTGTATTTTTCAAACACATTAGACTACTTCAAATCTTAAAAATCTTAAAATTATATTTTTCGTGCTTGAAATATATTGATAAAATTAATTTTATTTTAAAATTGGACAAAGGGTCAAAAAGCCCCTCATGTTTATTCCAAGGCTTAAATAAGCCCTTAATCAAATTTTAGGCTAAAAAATACCATGGTTTGTCAATTTTGAACTTTTTAAGCCCCTTTTTTCCATGCTAGATAGATGACATTAGTCACCATTATTTTGAGTGATGACATGTCCATTATGTTCTGGCTCCCCTACCACCAAATTTCTTCTTCTTCTCATCTATTTCCTCTTACAACATAATCCTTATTCATAACCTCTTAGCTGATCATCGATGGATTCTCCACTGTCCTATGCTCTCTGGCAAGATTGCATGGGTGTAAAGTGCTACTGCTGACTACTCAGCCTAAGAAGGGATCGTGCATGAAGCATGCCAACATTGTTTACTTTATGCCTAAATAAACGACAGCGAACGATAAGGATGATATTGGGGAGGTGAAATTGAGACCGTTGCTGCCGATGGGAAGTGTGGGCTGAGGGAGTGTTGTTTGTCTTATTTGAGATGGTTATTTACAAATTGGGTGAAGTTCAGGGTTAGAGCCCTAAGTCCATCCGATCTTGACATACCGATCTTGACATACCAATCTTGAGTGAACACTTCATATATTGTTTGTTGTATATATGTAAACTACTTCTACTCTCTTTACATTGCAATAATCTTCTTCCTTTTTTTGGGTATTATTTGATTTTCATCATTATTATTGTTATAAGAATTGAGGATGATTAATTCACGATTTTTGTTCTTGTTGCTCTTCTGGTTATAGATAGGGATTTTAATTTCTACTCTCTAATGTTTGTGTTATTGGTCTTAATCCAACTTGTGCTTTTAGACATCTTGTAATGCAATTTTAATTTTTCTTTTTATGTCTTATTTTCCTCATTTTTAAAGCTAGATTTGCTTGCCTTTTAATGCTTTCGGTATTTGTTTACAGTTGCATTATACTTAGTGATTTTTTGTTTTCTCTTATTTTTAATTGATGGTATTGTTAATGGGTTTTGTTTGCTCAGTTATTTGATAAAGATCTAGAGAAGGCTATTCGGGCAACCATTAATGTTGGAGATAGAATGGACAATGCTTTGAAGGATATGGCTATTGTTATAAAGCAACGGAATAGAGTTGAGGAGGCCATAGAAGCCATTAAATCGTTGCGGAATAGATGCTCAGATCAAGCATAAGAATCGCGTGATAAATATTCTTTTGGACCTTTACAAGGTCTCTGCTTAATCCTGATCACATATTCATAATGTATTTTATGGTCAAAAAATTGGTTTTATTTTTTGATTCTTGATTTGAATTTCTTGTAGAGATGTCGGAGATTGGATGACCAAATTTAATTATTGAAAAACAAAATTTTCTTGATTCAACAAGGACTTGCTTTCAATGGCAAACGTGTTAGCAAATTGTAACAGTGGACTACAATCCAACGGTGAAGAAAAGGAAGATGCAAGAGAGTAAGATAAAATAGTAACCACGAATTGGCGTGAAACCAAAGGGAACTAAAATTGAACTCAATGGCTCTTTTTTATGGCTTTTTTTTATGGCTCTTTCTCAATTCTTGCATCCACTTGAAAATTCTTTCAACTCTTTTCACTCTCCACTTCTCAATCTTTTTTTTCCCTCATTTTGCTCCATTTTCTTTTTTTTTTTCACCTTTCATCAATTGGGTACCTTTCATTTTTTTTTGTAGTTTTTTGGGCATTGGGTTGCTCTATTTTTTAGTTTTAGTCTAAGTTGATCTTGTTTTCTAATAAAACTTGTGTTTCTTTTTCTGTTATTTTGAAAAGGGTAAGAAGAAGAATAGAAGGATTAGAAGGAGAATGAGTCAGAAAGAGAAAGAAGAAGAAAATTATGGATGCTAGTGGGGTCTATATTTCTTTCCATTTTAATGACATCACTTGCCTTTCTAACGAAGTTTAGGTTTTAATTTGGCATATGTTAGTAAGGGGGCATAAAAAGATCAAAATCTCAAAACCCTGGTGTTTTTTAGCCTAAAATTCAATTAAAGGCTTATTTGAGCCTCAGTATAACAATGAGGGGCGTTTTTGACCCTTTGCCCTTTAGAATCATTATAAATTGAAATTATGATTTAATATTCTTTACCCACAGTTCTATTATTGCTTTTTAGAAATAGTCATGTTGATTCAATTATAATGAATGTTACATCTTTTACACATTAAGAACTTGAATAATCAATTATGTATAGAAAATTTATTGCATGTGAGTTGCTTGTATTTTTGCCATCACATTATGTGTATTCTTATAATTTACATGAGGAATTTACGAAATAAAATCCTAAAAAATATATTGGCTAATGTTTCACTAATAAAAAAAGGGAAAAAATAATTTAAAAAAGAGGAAAAGTAAAAGAAGAGAGAAAATAAAAATAAAAATAAAAACAAAAGAAAAAAAGAAGGGAAGGATAAAAAATTAAAAATTAAAAATAAAAAAAAGAAACAAGGATAAAATAAAAATTTATAAAAAAAAGGAAAAGCAACATGAAAGAGAAAATAAAAATATAAAAGAAGAGAAGGAGAAAAAATAAAAAAGAGGAAAAATAAAATAAAAATTTATAAAAAGAGTAAAAATATAAAAAAAAAGTAAAATGAAGAGAATGAAAACTGTCAATAAATTGATAAAAAAAAAAGAAAAAAGTAGAGAAACAAAAAAGGTACTAAAAAGAAAAATATGGGTGCAATTTGGAAAATATGAAGAGCATTCTTGTAATTACCATATGATAAATTTGTAATCAATGAAATTTTGGGGTATTTTTGTTGAAAACATTTAAAAATTGTTTTTTTTTTTAATTTCCAAAAAAAAAAAAACAGCTTATATCAAAACAATGCTCCATTTTCCACTAAAACATAGAGACTTGGTCTATTGTATCAATTGTTTTTGCCTTTTAAGGCTACTGCTATCAGCAAGCTCCCTCTTAGTAGTCAACTTCTTGAATATGTTCTCTATTGGTGACATACTAGGATAGGCTCATATTCTGTCAAATTTGGGTACCATGTTGTTGTTAAGGTTTTGTTTAGAAATATTGCAAGCAGTTGCGCCACTCACGGTAGTGAACATTTATGGAAACATGTTTGGGCTCTATAGGTACCGTCTAAAGTCAAAATTTTTTGTTGACATCTCCTCAATAACCTATTGCCTTGTGGTGCAAATTTAGTTGCTAAATGTATCCCGATGAATAATATATCTTTGATGTGTGGTTCTATAGGTGACTCTGTAGAACATATATTTATGCAGTGCTGCTAGACTAGAGCAGTCTTATAACGCTCACCTAATGCATTTATATTTATTTGCATAACATGTATATCATATAGAAATTAAAAATTTCATGTAGTATATATGGTATTAATTCCAATATTAAATAGGAAAAGATTATAAATGTTTACAATTAAATGCATAACAAGAATTAAAAAGTTAAGGGTTTAAATTGGTTAATAGCAAAAATAAAGGGGCTTAAATTGGTTTAGTTATTATTATTATTATTATTATTATTATTATTATTATTATCAGAAAAAAAAAAAGAATGGGTATGTGGCTAAGAGGAAGGAAGGAAGAAGATAATTCTTATCTTCCTCCTCCTTCTCTTCCTTCTTCTTCTTCTTCTTCTTAAAAAAAAAAAAGAGAACTGAATTTTTGAAGTAAATTGAAGGTTTAGAAATTTATTCTAGACCAAAATCTTCATCTTCAAGGCCTTAAATATTTATTTGGTAAGTAATTTTAATATTTTTAGTTGAATTAAGTTAGGGTTTATAAGATGAAAAATTCGGGTTCTAATGATATGCTTTTTTAGTCATATTTTTTTTATCATATCTTGAGCTATAATGCTTCAAATTTAGTGTTCTTTGATGATATGAAAACTTTGAAGAGTTATTTAAAACTATTCCTCCTTTAACTTGATCTGATTCAGACTTTATATTAGTGTAATAAAAGGAAACATTTTATTGCTCAGTTTCCATCCTTAGTCTGAGTAAGGTGGATTGTTTCATATATTTCTTCCTCTATACACCTTCAATTGAAGCAAAATCAATTTTAAGTTACTTTAGACACATAGGGTTAATAATTTGAAAAGTTTCATTTTGAGATATATTGTATAGAATTATTAGTGAATTTTTAACCCTATTAAATCTGTTATAATTGGCAGCTTCATAAGTTTAGGTAGTTTAGTAATTTTTTCATGCTAGATGGGGTTCTATTATTTTTTTTGAATGTTTAAAAGTAAGTGAATTATGATTTATTTCAGCTAAACCAAATGGAAATGAGGTTGTTATACAAGTAAATACAAGCAAAGGGAAGGAAGTAATAAAGGTAAGTGAATAACTTACTATTCTATGTGAAAATAACACATAAAATAAATAATTATAAATTTGTTTGTTAAGCTGATTGGTTAAGAGAAAAATATATGTTATAATTGATATATGATAGTTTTTTATCATTGTGTTGATGGTTGATTGTTTTTGAAATGATATTGTACATATGAAAGAGGTGGTACTTGAGAATGATGGTTGCTGAATTCAGGTGTCCTGTTTATGTAAGAACAAAATACTTGTTAAAGCCATATCCAGAGTTTTATAACTCAAAATAAGATTTTAGTTGATCCTATAAAAACTTAGAGATGTTACTTACAAAATTTATAGAAATAGAGAAAACCTAATTTTATTGTCTTGATGGTCAATTTGAGCAATACTTTTTGTAGCTTAATCTTTTTATGATAGAATGATCATGGTGGGTTTTTTTAATGTTTCTCCTTATATACATATCTAATTGATGCAAAATTAGTTGCAAATTAATTTAGACTTATAATTCTATTGATCTGCAAAATATGACTTTGATATTCATAATGTGAAATTTTTTTTTTTTTTTGTATTTTTGAATTTACGCTATCAAATCTGTCATATTAAAATATGTTATATTTGTGGTATATCTTGGATATATTATTGTTCTTATGTATTATAAGAATGTTAATTGTTTAATGGAGTGGTATGTGATGTATATTTAAGTATAAGAAATATGGTTAGATGAGTATGAGTACACAATGTTACTTGTGAATAAGGCAATATTGTGTGCGTTAAGGAATCCTCTTGAAATGCCATAATAAGGCTAAAGAAACAATTGGTACCAAATTATGACAGGTTGTGTGCATATGAGGATTCTTAAATTATTGAAAAGAAGTGATTTTATTATATATATAATTCACAAGTTCATTGTTGTCCAAAAGAAAATCCTATGATACTATGATTATGTACATATTATAAATGCATAGTTAAATATTGATTGGATCAATACTTGATAATATTATATGCTTGAATGAGTTACTTTTCATAGAATATTATGTTATTTATTTACTGAGTTGCAAGCTCACTCATTTGTATTATTTTTTAGGACTAGAAGAATTGTAGTCTGTCTTGAAAAAATATTTGCATCAATTGTACTAGTATTGTGTCAGGTGGGTCAGCAGAAGATCGTCTTCAGTTTTCTAGATTGTAACATGCTTAGTAAATTTTCATATTTTATACTAAGACCAATGTATTGTTTATAAATAACATAAGGATAAATATGAACTACTTGACGTTATAAATCTTTGTGATATATGATATGTGCTATTATATAAATAGTCTTTTATATATATTGACTTATGAACAAAAATTTGATATTAATGGTTATATTATTTATTAGTCACATGCATACAATGTATGTCTAACATCTTAACATGTATCACAAGTCTGGTTCTCCTCATCGTCAATGCTTCACTCTGATGCCATGACAAATCACTCATTATTTGATTGGGTTAAACGGATGTTTACAGTCTTTGATACCAAATTGATTTGTCTGTTTGTGACCTTATTGTGGTATATTTGGTTCTATCGGAACCGTTTGGTTCATGGATCAGGACTGACTCCAACTATTGAAGTGAGTAAGATGGCAACTGACTTGTTTTGCCTTTCTCAGCCTGTTGCTCAGGTATCCAGAACATCGACTACTCCCATTGCGTGTTGGGAAGCGCCAACTGATAACCAATACAAGTTGAACTGTGATGCAGCGATGGCTTTAGACTCAGAGGCTGTTAGTTATGGTGCTGTCATTAGAGGTCAGACGGGTGAAGTTTATCTATCTGCTGCAAAAAAGGGACAGGCTACGAGCAGTACAAAGATGGCTGAGCTTCAAGCAATCATTTATGGACTTACGGTGGCACTTGATGTTGGTTTTCGAAGAATTATTGTCGAATGTGATAATGAAACAGTGATCTCCAATATTCAACAAGGCAAATTGGGTTTTTCTCATCTCTTTTTGGCCTATGAAGATTTATTTCACACTGCTAGTAGTTTTCAATCTATTTCTTTCTCTTATGCAAACAGGAAGTGTAATACTGTTGCCCATTTTTCGGCTAAATGGGGCTCTACTTTAGTTGAGGAGTCCATTCTACTTGAGGATGTTCCTCCTATTGTTGCAAGCTATGTATCTGCTGATGTAGCTTCCCTTGCTTAATATAATCCTTATTTTCTCAAAAAATAAAAAAACTTGTGGCTATAGAGATTTTCATGCCAGTGTAAGATTTAAAGAAGTGTAATGCTAGTTTATACAACCTAAGGAACGAGACAGGAGGAGAACTTCCCAAATGCCTAATGAAAGACTAATTAAATACTTCAAATTTAAGGCCAAAAGTCTTAAATATATATACATATCCATCGTCACCATAAATAAATTTATGAAAATGGAGTACGGATGGTAAAACAAAAATTCAAAATGAATTCAAAATTTCACTTTGAAGGAAAAGGAATAAACGCAAAATATATCAAAAAGATGATAAAATGGGAAGAAATCTATACTATATATAAAAGTATGAGTAGAAGGAAATTTTTTTTGGACAAAAATAGATATGTATTTTTTATATATTTACAAAAATAGTATTAATTTGATTTTCAAAAGTTTTTAGAATCGATAAATATAATTTTAGTTTGTATTTTAAAATTTCAAATTTTATATTTGAAAATGGTATGGATTTAAATAAAAATAGAATAATTATATTTTATTTATTATTAAATTTAAATAAATATAAATATTATTAAATTAATATAAGCTTCATATTTATTTTAATTATATTATAGATAAAAGCAATATTACTCTTCCATATTAATTTTTATATTCTATAATTATATTATATTTTTTTATTTTTCATGCACAAGGTTTAAAACTATCATTAGTAAATATATGAAAATTTTTAAACAATTATTTTTATGTTATTATTCTTTTTTTTATAATAACTCTTAAATTGTAATTTACATTTTATATGAATTATTATCACTAATATATATTATTTATTATTAAAAATTTATTCTGTTAATATTATAATAATCTTTATTTTTAATAACAAGTTAACATAAATTATATATTTAATAACTATTTTAACTACGTGCATTGCACGAGAGAAAAAAACTAGTAAAGATAAAAGAGACATACATGCAACTAAAATCCTATTTATTGATAGAAACTATCATAAGAAACTAAGGCCATATTTAGTTCATGGAATGGAATAAGTGTGGAATAAAATTATAATTCTTAAGGAATATAATAGGTATTTCTAAAATAATTATTACTAAATAATTATTATTCCATACTTTGGTTCATGACCTAAAATTACTACGAGGGATAAGTAGATTTAAATATAAATGACATTGATACCCTTATTAATAAATTTCATTATTAGTATCACAATTAAATGGTCATAAAATTTTAGTATGTTTTACATTAAAAAAATTAAATATGTATATAAAAAAATTAGCATGTATATTTTATTTCTCTAAAATAATATAAATAATATTTTAAAATTTTTTAATCATAAAAATATAAACGTATAAAATAAATAAATTATATATAATTTATAGTTGTCAAACTTGTGTTAAATTAAATTAAAAGAAAAATATTAAAAAATTTGAATTAAATTATTTTAAAAAAAGAGAAAGCATGATCGTGAATATTATGAGAGTTTAAACATAAAAAGATGGATAAAAGTGGAAATTGACTGTTCCGAAAGTAAATAATATATATTTTTTAGTTTTTGGAAGAATAGCTATTCTTCAAAAATTTTAGAATTGTTATTTTATAAAATTGATATTTCATAATAAAATTTAAACCAAAGCAAATAATAACTATTTTTTATGGAATAATTATTTTATTCTTGATATATTCTGCGAATCAAACATGACTTAAGTATTTAAGTAGTTTTTGGGCAAAAAGGGACAAAAATCGCCTAAATAAAGAATAAACTAAAGAGAAAATAACAAGGAGAAACCTTGGAGAGAAAAAAGACTTGTTCAAGTTTCCTCTATGTTTCTCATCTAGTAATATGCTTAGACCAGTACATAATTAGTGTAGGTTATATAACATTTACATTGAGACTAGAATAACTTTGTAAATGAAAGTATAATAATAACAATAATAATAAATTTTATTACATTATTGTATATTTATATAATTAATTTCATAAAATTATCATAAATCACAAACCGACTTTACTAACGGGCTTACCATGTAAGTTTAGATTTAAAAAAAGCTTAAATATTTGGGAATTTTCCAAAAATAACCAAAATGGGGGAAAATGTTATAAAAAAATATTGTTGACTTTCCTTTACAAAAATAGTGTTTTCAAATTTTCTTTTCAAAAATACATTCTTCTTCTTTGTCTTTCTTCTTATACTTTCTTTTCTTTTTTTCTTTATCTACAATTTTTTTTCTCTATTTTCAATTTTTTCTTTTAGTTATATTATCTCATTTCTTCTTCTCCACTCTCTTTTTTTTTTATCTATTAATCTTTCATTTCTTGATTTTCTTAACCATATTGTCTAGATAACTCTTCTACTTCTTCAAATTCATTATTACAATATAGTGAACTATGTACACATCTACATATTATTATGTTTTATTGGCAGTTAACTAGGAGTTATAAGAATTTTTTTTTTTTAATAGCTTGTCTTCTTTCTGTTTGGCAAAAGGTACAAAAAAATCCTTGAACTTTTATGACAAGAGCATATAGCACTATAAACTAAAAAAAAGTACCTATAAACTTTTAAAAATGGTTCAAATAGACCTCCTTTTAAAATATAAAATATTTATTAATTGAAAATTTATTTTAAAAAATTATTTTAGAGTGTAAAATTGTTTTTAAAAATTAATTCATTCTTGAAATTATTTATTTTAAAGCATATGTCACTTATTCTCTTAAAAATAAATTTACATTAAAATTGACAAAATTTATTGAAAAGTGTAAGAAATATCATTAAAAATTATTAAACTATATATGTTTCTTCTTAAAAAATAATTATTATTTAAGAATATTTTTATTTTAAAGAATAATTAAAATTGAAAAAATAATTTAAATCAATAATTTTTAATGATATTTTAATAATTAATATTTAATTATTGATTAAGTGTATAAAATATCATTAAAAAATTATTGATTTAAATTATTATAAACTATATACGTTTCATTTTTAAAAGATTATAATTTTTAAGAATATTTTTATTTTGAAGAATAAAAATATTTTTATTCATAAAATTTAATGTGAGATAGTATGCTTTTATGAATAAAAATATTTTTATTCATGAAAATTTTTGTGAAATGTTATGCCTTTCACAATAATTTTCATGAATAAAAATATTTTTATTCTTAAAAATAAAAAATTCTTAAATAATAATAATTTTTTAAGAATAAACATACATAACTTAATAATTTTTAATAATATTTCTTACATTTTCCATAAATTTTTCAGTTTTAATGTAAATTTATTTTAAAGAAAATAAGTGACATATGCTTCAAAGTAAATATTTTTTAAGAATATATTAATTTTTAAAAAATAATTTTACACTCTAAAATAAAATGTTAATTAATAAATATTTTAAATTTAAAAAGGAGTCTATTTGAACCTTTTTTAAAAAATTATGGGCTTCGATGTACTTTTTTTAGTTCATGGTATTAAACGCTCTTGTCATAAAAGTTCAAGGTTTTTTTTATACCTTTTGCCTTTCTCTTTCTTTCTCTCTGTAAAAAAAGCGTATGTAGAAAGTAAGTTGGAGACATTTGGACATTATTATCCTTCAACCTATTTTTCAACCAAAGTAACAGTCAAAACAATAAGAAAAACAATTTTATAAAACTAAAAATGAATCAGCCAAAACAATGGACAAAACAACAAAAAAATAACCTTATAAGTCTGAAAAAGAACCAACCCAAACAATTAAAATCAACCATCAAAATAACTAGGAAAATAACAAAAAAAACCAAAAAAATAACCTCATAATACTTAAAAATAAATAAAAAAACCACCAAAACAACTAAAATAATAAGAAAAATAACCTTATAAAACTGAAAATAAACCAACCAAGCAATAAATAAATCACCAAAATAATAAAAAAAACAATCTCATAAAACTAAAATGAATCAACCAAAATAACCATAAAAGTACCCTTATAAAACTAAAAAATGACCAATCAAAAAGCAAAAAACATATAAAATAATATTATCTTTACCTTCTTAATTTTGCAACTTGACTTTTATAAAAGTAGAATAGTATAAAAATAAAATGGTTATATAATAATAATAGTAATAATAATAAGAAGAATAATAACAAATATAAATCTGTTGTGAAATAAAGATTAAATTACTTATTTTGTTATAGAACTAAACTTGAATTTAGTAGTATTTAACTAGAAGAAAAATATTTTATAGTAGAATGATTTTGAGAGAATTTAGAAAGGGTTTGGAGAGAATTTAGAGAACTATAATATTGAAAGAATTTGGAGAGTAATCTATCTTTTCTTCTTCTTAATCTTAACCTTCTCATTAATGAATTTCAATCTCTTTATATAGAGATTTTCTTTTCACTATTTGAGAACTATTCTCTCACAAGCAATATATTGTTCATTCACAAGCAATATATTGTTCATTCACATTCATAATACTCCCCCTTGAATAACAATATTTTGCAACTGCCTCGTTAAAACCTTGCTAAATAAAACCCAGTGGGAAAAACTTTAGCTTAAGGAAAAAGAGTACAGTGCATGATATTCTCCCCCTCAAGTTGATATGTATAATCTTCCTTCATATAGTATGTAGATGTCGCATTCCAATATCGTGAACGTGCTTTCTAAAGATTGTAGTTGGAAGTGCCTTTGTGAAAAGATCAGCTGAATTCTGGCTAGACTGAATATACTTGATATCTATATGATTGTCTTTTATTAGCTCTTGAGTGTATGAAAAGAATCTTGGAGGTATATGTTTGGTTCTATCACTTTTGATATATCCTTCCCTTAACTGTGCAATGCATGCTGCATTATCTTCATATAAAATTATTGGACTTTTGTTGACTGGAAAACCACAAGATTCTTCAATATGATGTGTCATTGATCTAAGCCACACACACTCTCTACTTGCTTCATGTAGTGCAATAATTTCAGAATGATTTGAGGAAGTAGTGACAAGCGTTTGTTTCTGGGAACGCCAAGAAATTGCAGTTCCATTATTTGTGAACACATAGCCTGTTTGAGATTTCGCTTTATGAGGATCAGATAAATGCCCTGCATCTGCATAACCAATCAATTCTTGTTTTGAATTGTTAGAATAAAATAAACCCAAATCAACATTTCCTCGAAGGTATCGAAGTATATGTTTGATCCCTTTCCAATGCCTTTTTGTTGGAGCTGAACTGAACCTCGCTAATAAATTAACTGCAAAAGAAATGTCAGGTCTAGTACAATTAGCAAGATACATTAGAGCTCCAATGGCACTGAGATATGGAAATTCAGGACCAAGAATTTCTTCATTTTCTTCACAGGGTCGAAATGGATCAGTCTCAATATTAAGTGATCTAACGACCATTGGAGTACTTAAAGGATTTGCTTTATCCATATTAAAGCGTTTCAAGATCTTTTCTGTGTAATTTGATTGATGCACGAATATCCCATTGTGCATTTGCTCAATCTGTAAACCAAGGCAATACTTGGTTTTTCCAAGATCTTTTATTTCAAATTCTTCCTTTAAGTATACTGTTGCTTTATAGATCTCATTTTCTGTTCCAATGATATTCAAATCATCAACATATACAACTATAATCACAAATCCGGATATTGTTTTCTTAATAAAAATGCATGGGCAGATAATATTACTCACATATCCTTTATTAATCAAATAATCGCTTAAACGATTATACCACATGCGCCCAGACTATTTTAACCCATATAAAGATCTCTGGAGCTTGATCGAATACATTTCTTTGGGTTTTGTACTTAATGCTTCAGGCATTTTAAATCCTTCAGGGATTTTCATATAAATGTCACTATCAAGTGATCCATACAAATAAGCAGTCACAACATCCATAAGACGCATTTCTAATTTCTTAAAAACTACTAGGCTAATCAGATACCTGAACGTAATTGCATCCATAACAGGAGAATACGTTTCATCATAATCAATTCCTGGCCTTTGTGAAAAACCTTGAGCTACAAGTCTAGCTTTGTACCTTATTATTTCATTTTTCTCATTTCTCTTTCGTACAAAGACCCACTTGTATCCTACAGGTTTCACATTTTTAGGCATAGGAATAATTGGCCCAAAAACATTTCGTTTGTTTAGTGAGTCCAATTCAGCCTGCATAGCATCTTTCCATTTTATCCAATCATGCCTATTTTGACATTCCATGACTGATTTTTGTTCAGGATCATCTTTGTCATTTATGATTTCACATGCAACAGTATATGACAATGTTTCATGACTTTCTTTATTTTCTATTTCTTCAGGGATATTTTCCTCGCTATCAATATGATTATCTACTCCCTTTCTCTTTCGAGGATTTTTATCCTTAGAACCAATTGGTCTTCCACGCTTCTGGCGTGTTTTAAACTCATGAGTGTCTTTATTCTCAGATTTTATTTCTGGAATTTCAATACGAGCAGGAGCATTGGCTGCTGGTATATATGATTTAGTCACTCTTTTTGTATCAGTAAATGCATCTGGCAATTGATTTGCAATTGCTTGTAAGTGCACAATCTTTTGCACTTCTAATTCATATTGTTTTGTGTGAGGATCCAGATGCAATAATGATGGTTCATTCCATGAAATATCCCTTTTCACTTCTTTCTCCCCTTTTCCTAATGTTGGGAAAACAACCTCATTAAATTGGCAATCAGCAAAACGTGCTGTAAAAACATCACCAGTTAGAGGTTCAAGATATCTAATAATCGAGGGTGTTTCAAACCCAACATAAATTCCCAATCTTCGTTGAGGACCCATTTTTGTGCGCTGAGGTGGCGCAATGGGTACATATACTGCACAACCAAAAATTTTGAGATGGGAAATATTTGGCTCTTGACCAAATGCCAATTGTAGTGGGGAGTATTTATGATATGCACTAGGTCTGATGCGAATTAATGAAGCAGCATGTAGGATTGCATGACCCCAAACTGAAATGGGAAGCTTTGTTCTCATTATTAATGGTCTAGCAATAAACTGAAGTCGTTTAATCAATGATTCAGCTAAACCATTTTGAGTATGTACATGGGCAACAGGATGCTCAACAATGATCCCAGTAGACATACAATAATCATTGAATGCTTGAGATGTAAATTCACCAGCATTATCAAGTCTTACCCTCCTGATTGTATAATCAGGGAATTGTGCTCGTAATTTAATAATTTCAGCAAGCAACCTTGCAAATGCAACATTACGAGTTGACAATAGACAAACATGTGACCATCTACTAGATGCATCAATTAATACCATAAAATATCTGAATGGTCCACATGGTGGGTGAATTGGCCCACATATATCACCTTGAATTCTTTCAAGAAACATAGGTGATTCATTTTGAATTTTAGATGGTGAAGGTCTCAAGATTAATTTTCCAAGAGAACAAGCTGTACATGACATTTCATTTGATTGAGGAATTCTTTGCCCCTTCAAGGGATGCCCATATGAATTTTCAATTATCCTTCGCATCATTACTGATCCAGGATGACCTAATCTGTCATGCCATAAATTTATTATTGAAGGATCATAAGATTTTTCTTTTACTGCCATATTTGATTCAATTACATGTATATGCATGTAATGCAATCCAGTAGGGAGTTTTGGCAGTCTTTCCAATACTTGCATTTTTCCTGATTCATAGGAAACTATATTTAAATATTTGTTACCATTTATAGTAATAGATTGGGTATCACACCCATTTCGATATATGTCATCAAAACTCAACAAATTTCTTGTTGATTTTGGTGAAAACAAAGCTTCATCAATTATAAACTTTGTTCCATTTGGTAACATAAATTTAGCTTTGCCAATTCCTTCAATCAGATCTACAGGACCTGATATTGTTTTTACAACTGCCTTTGTGGGCTTTATTTCAGAGAAATAATCTCTATTTTTCAAGATAGTATGTGTAGTACCACTATCTGGTATGCAGAGATCTCCAATATTGTCTTTATGTTGAGTACAATTCATATTAAACTTCAAAATAGATAAACACAAAATTAATCAATTAAGGTAAAAACATAAAATAATTGTAAAGTAGGACATTTTATTTAATTTAAAAATAACATACATAACAATAACATATTCTTCAGAATCAAATAAGTAATAACAATATACTTAAAATTATTGATGTCTCAATTTCCATTGTCAGTAAAATCATCAGTAAAATCAGAAACATCTAAATGAGTTGTATCATTAACATGAGTATGATGCTCATTGAAGTTTATTTCCTTTTCTTTGCCTTTCAATGATGCCTTATAAAGTTGGCAAAGATGTGGTGGTGTTCGACAAATTCGTGACCAGTGTCCTTTACTACCACATCTGAAACACACAGTTTTAGACTTATATTGAGGCCTTTCTTGAACACCACTGATGACTGATTTTAACTTCTTTTGAGGTTAAGTCTGAGTTTGTTGTGGAGTATTATTATATTTATTTCCACGACCATGGCCAAAGAATTGACCTCTTCCACGTCCACGACCTCTACCTCTCCCACGTCCACGGCTATTGTAATTTTTATATCTGGAATAATTTGTAGCATTTGCTTCTGGAAATGCTATTGAGCCAGTGGGACGGGATTGATGATTTTTCATCAAGAGTTCATTATTTTTCTCAGCTACCAGTAGGCATAAAATTAGTTCAGAATATTTTTTAAATCTCTGCATCCTGTATTGTTGTTGCAGTGTAACATTTGATGCATGAAATGTGGAGTAAGTTTTCTCCATCATATCCTCATCTGTGACTGTCTGTCCACAGAATTTTAATTGTGATACTATTCTGAACATTGCAGAATTATAGTCACTCACTTTTTTGAAATCTTGAAAGCGTAAAGCTCTCCATTCATCAGTGACTACTGGTAGTATTACATCTCTTTGATGATCATATCTGTCTTTTAGATCCTTTCAAAGAACACTTGGATCTTTGACAGTCAAATATTCACATTTTAATCCTTCATCAAGATGACGACGGAGAAAAATTATAGACTTGGCTTTATCTTGCAATGAGGTGTTATTATTTTCTTTTATGGTATCAATTAACCCCTATTGATTGAAGATGCATCTCTACATCTAGAATCCAAGACATATAATTTTTTCCCGTGATGTCAAGAGCAACGAACTCAAGTTTTGCTAGATTTGTCATTATGATAACTAATAAAAAAAATATAACTCAATTAGAATTCATAAATTTGATGGCTACTAAAAAAAAATCAAACATGATCAGAATTTACTAATTAATTATATCATGAATGAATATTGCAAGAAATAATAGTGGTACAAAAAATGATACAATAATACTTAAAATTATATCAAATAGAAAATCATCTTCCATATTAATTATTCCTAAAACTATTATAATAGTCATGATCAAAACACAAATATAAATATACCAAATCATGTTTACAATTTAGAGTAAAGAGAGAAAGAGAAAATATATGAATTTGTGTGAATGAATAACATTTATAGCTCATCTATTTATAATGAAAAATATAGCCGTTTATTACCGTTATATTACCGTTGGTAATAAAAATATAGCCGTTAGAATTTTTTTTTTTTAATATAATATATTGAGAAATAAATTATATAAAGTAAAATCAATAAATAATGCTGATATGATTATTTATAGCAAGTGAGTTAACATAACGATATGTATAAATATGGGGCAAAACCGTCCATTAATATAAAATGGGGTATAGCCTTCCATTAACATAAATAATAAAAAATAAATGTGCATAAATATAAATTGGTAGGAGGCATAGTCATCTATAAGGTTAGAACCATTTCTAGCAATATTTGCATCAATGGTGTAGTTAGTAAAACAAAATAAAAATAACAATTAATATAAAGTTAGATTGAAGAAATAAATATAAATATATAAATTAGTAGGAGGCATAGCCATCCATGATAATATATAATCAACTAATATATTAATAAATATTAAATATTAAGAAATATGTACCTTATTGTTTTGATCGAGAGCTCCTCGTGCTGATAACGTGTTGTGAAATAAAGATTAAATTACTTATTTTGTTATAGAACTAAACTTGAATTTAGTAGTATTTAACTAGAAGAAAAATATTTTATAGTAGAATGATTTTGAGAGAATTTAGAAAGGGTTTGGAGAGAATTTAGAGAACTATAATATTGAAAGAATTTGGAGAGTAATCTATCTTTTCTTCTACTTAATCTTAACCTTCTCATTAATGAATTTCAATCTCTTTATATAGAGATTTTCTTTTCACTATTTGAGAACTATTCTCTCACAAGCAATATATTGTTCATTCACAAGCAATATATTGTTCATTCACATTCATAATAAAATCGTAAAAATGAAAAAAGAAAAAAGTAAACATGAAAAGCAAAAAATTGAACGTGAAAAAAAGAAAGTAAAAAGTATAAATAAAAAAGTACGGTCAAATTAAGTGATGAGTGCAAATTTTCCTACATATTTTGACTCGGTGGTGGATTTTCAATTAACATGCCTGAAATTAGTTGGGCAACATTTATGTGCTGCGCCCAATTTGATTGACTTTTATACGGTCTTTTGTCATTGTCCAGTAGAAGCCCGATGTTTTGCCCTGTGCCTGTGAGGCACCGTCCAAATGATCTTTTCATTCACATTCTCTAAGAATGATGATTTTAGGTTTAATTTGTATAAAAAGCATTTGAATTTATATTGTTGGTGAAATGTATTTTTGTTTATTAATTTTTTTGTTATTATAAAGGTTAAAAGTTTAGTGTTTTGGTTGGATGTTTCTCCGTCCAGTAGTTTAGTATTGCATCACACTAAGTCTTTGTTTTGATAGTCTCTCGACATTTTAGGGTTGTATACTGGTTTGATACTGGAAATCAGTCTTTTTCTTTCTTTTTTGGTCATTTTTTATTAATTAATATGATGTCTATAATTGTGTTGTTGATATTTTGGCTTGATATCGTATATATGTTTTAAATGACATGTTAGGCACAAAATGTTAGGCATGTTGTTGCCCTTTGTTTTAATAGTCTTTTTGATAGTGCTATGCTTCGCAGGGTGGTTTGTGGAAGTGAACTAGTTTACTGCTTTTATTGGTACCGAGGCTATAACTACCTCTGGTGTTTCCTGGCTGGGATCCAGCTCACTGTACCCTCACATGGAACTTACCATTCTAAGGCTTTGTAATATTGCAGTGATGAAGATAGATCATTGTCCCCGGTGGTCACCTAGATCAGTCCAGCAGTTGATCTTCTTCTACCTCTTTTGCTTGCAATTGCTACCTCTCTGTCTGAACGTTGACATCTCCTTTAGTCCATGACTTCAACAGCTCAAGCATGTTGTTACGCATGAAGTCACTCTTTATTGTGCAGGCGCTACTACCACCGTTGAGTGGCTGTCTTCGATCCTTCACCAAATTATAGTTCTTCCCTTAAGTTATGTTTTTAGGCTTATAAAAAAATTGACCCATCAAATGCAAAAGTCTTGGCTATGTATCAACTTATGTTGGCCTATAAGAGTTTTAAGTCTTGTACTAACTTATGCAAAAGTATTTTATTGTTTGCTTGTTTAGCTTAGTAATATCTTTTCTTTGTTCAAAAAAAAGTTTAGTGTTTTGTTTAAAGTTAGGCTATCTAAATTATTGCTCTCATAAGTTCTCATTCAATAATTCTTCATCTTCTGATACACAGTGATTTTATAAGGGTTTGGATATTGATTTACCCAGTAATTCTCCTTTTTTCTTTCTTTTGTTCTAGTTTTCTTCAATAATATGTTATTAGTATATTTATTTTGTCATAGTTTTTGGTATGGATGGTTAGGCTTCTCAGCCGTCATTTGTTTGATAGCTTTCATAGTTTTTTATAGCTTTTAGTGTAGATGGATAGGTAACTTCGCTGCCTTCTACTTTACTAGGAATGTTGCGATGCTTTTAGTCGATGTTGTATCAACAAACGCTAATGCATACTCTTGGTTGGGTTTTAGCTCTCCATGACATAATCGGGTCTCCACCCCAATAAGGCTTTGCAAGAATATTATTAAAGAAGGAGATCCATATCACCAGCGGTTGATTGTCGTTGCTTGGAGGATGATCTTCTTCCCTCTCCTCTACTTGTAGCCACTATTTATGTGTTTGGACCTTATCATCTCTTTCAGTCCAAAACACCATTAACTCAAGCTAGTCTGATGTGAGGTTGCGTCATTTCAAGATGTTGTTGCTGTTAATGACGTCGTCGCTGCTGTTGCTTTTCATTCAATCTTTGTTTCTCTTTATTTTAGGGTTGAAACCCTAGAAATTGTTCTTGGGCTTAATCTTAAGAATGCCCATCAAAATGTAAAAGCCTTGGTTATGTTTGGCTTCTCAAAACTATATTGGCCTAAAAATTGTAATGTTTGCTAGTTAATATTATATCTTTTATTTGGTAAAAAAAAAAGTTAAGTGTTTTATTTGTTTTCTTTCAAACATTCCTATAATAATCATGTAACCCTTTTTTCTCTTGATAAATAGTATTTTTCGATAGTCTTTAAACAATGATATTTTTTAAAAGGGATAGCTACTAGTTTTCACTAGTAATCATCTCTTGCTGCTCTCTCTCTTTCTATTTTAAGGTTTATCAAATAATTGTGATTTTAGCTTTATAGTTATATATATGTTTATATGTTTTTTGATAGCCATTTTGTGCAGTTTGCTCCATCATTCTACTTCTTCTTTGATAGCCTGGATCTTTCTTCTCTTATGTCTATGGCAAAATCAACTTCTCCATAAAAGCTTAAGTAGATATGGGTAGAAATCATGCCCAAAGTTGTTGGTAATACTGAAGATTCTTCATGAATTAGTTTGTTATTTTTTCAACACTCTAGAGATTTATCTTCCTTTAAGTTGAGTAAAAATCAGGATGATATAGTCCCCATTCACCAGTATGAGCAATATAAGCAGCTTATCTGCTTAGCTATGGCTATTGCCTCTTTCTCTACAGCATGAGCAACTACTTCCTTCATAGTCACCAACACACTAGGGTTACAATTGGGCTTTTTCAATTATTCCTAATCCATGGGTCTCAAAACCAAATCTTCAGTTGTTGTATTATGGGCTTATATTGTACTTATTTTCATTATTAATGAAAGTCTTTAGTTGTTCGAAAAAAATTTAAGTGTTTTTTTTAACTCATCAGAATTCCAAGCCAAATAAGATATGGAAAAGTAAATGTTATAATGCCTAACAATGGGTTTTCTCTCAATATAGTTTCTTTTGATAGTATCCTTGAGTTCTACATTTAGTGGAACTCTTAACTCTAATGAAACCTTATCACACCTCCTCTCTCACCCACTACGCATTATCAACTCACTCTCATTAATGGCAACCAATAAGGATTTATTAGCTTTTAATACAAAAGCTATTGGCTTAAAGGAATAATTCTGCATCTTAGAATTTGTCTCTGCAAATGAACAACACAGAACATCTCAAGAATGGATTCGTTGGTAAGATCCTTAGTAGATGAACTTACTCTATTAATCTGTGCTACATATCATTTTTCAGGTATTGAGCTTTACCTCAGAATTTCAAACGTTGGGTTTCAAAACGTGGAACACTTTTGTCTTCAAAATCCTAAGGAAAGGAGATTGTAATCGAGATTTTCTGGGTTGGAAGCCAAATATGTCATTTGATGATTTTGACTTTTCTAAAGAGATTTTTTGGGTTCAAGTGCTTAGGCTC
Source organism: Mallotus nudiflorus (assembly GCA_947683625.1). NCBI lineage: Eukaryota > Viridiplantae > Streptophyta > Magnoliopsida > Malpighiales > Euphorbiaceae > Mallotus > Mallotus nudiflorus. Next base: position 1,822,143 of record CANTUR010000239.1, read on the forward strand.
TCGTTAAACCAGATCTCTTTTGAAAATGCTAGGAAAATTACTAGTGCTTTTTTAAAGATCTCATTACCACTAATGGAAATATGTACACTGATGAAGACTTCCAATTCCCTCTCAATCTAGTAGACACCAAAACTCAAGCAAATTCTTCTATTTTGCAAAAGCTAGAAAATCTCTCATTGAATCTTAACGCAGTACAATCTATCAATTTCCTTCACATGGAGGCGCATTCTTCATAACTTTCTTGCTGTGAGTATGATTACACTAAAGCCTCAAAAAAGTCAACTTGTCGTGTTAAGGAAGGAAGCCGGAAAAAAGACAGTTTACGTGATCCAACAACCAATTTTTTCAGAAACAATGATGATCGAGGGAAAATGTCACAACCCAAACTAGGAGTCATGACCGACACTAGGGAACGAGAATTCTTTTAAATCCAAAACCCATAGCAAGCCTTAAAAAAATTGCATGCAATAAATAAAATAAAATGTGCACCATAATTAAAATCTTAAACCAATATAATAAAAATAATTTTTGTCATATCATAAAATAAAAATATATACTATAATATTCAGAAAAAGGCCTCTGAAATTGCAACCAACAATCTACAAATGCAAAATACGACAACTACTACAGTTTTTTAAAATACAATAAAATTAGATAAGTAATTTACATAAAATAGTCGGGTCTGAAAAAGTCCGACGGATGGGCCTTCTACTGAGGTCTAAAGAAGAAGAGTCTCCTGAAAAATCAACAACCGAGGGGAGTCAAATCTCACTGAGTGAATTATTATATTATATATACATGCATCTCCTAATGTCATATGCAATTAATCATCCATATATAATAAATACATATACAAGCATTTCACACAAATGCTGAAATCACTTTATATTAGAATGTTGGAAAACATATGTTTTATTGAAGGATTAAATAGAACCCTATTTAATCACAACCTTAATCAACAATAACTCTCTAGCCATACAGACTCACTTAATTCCAAATAAATTCACTTATTCTATATGAACAATAGACTAGCCTCAAGACATTAAGTCAACCAAGCTCCAACAGTCTCACTGTCAGTGTAATTGGCCCCGAGACACTAGGTCAACTGAGCTCCAACAACCACACTATTCAATCACATCAATATTCTCAATCAATAAATCAATCAATCTCAATCACAACATATTTCACCATAGTAATTCTCACTCAACCCTAAATCTATCGCACCGGTACGTACATGGTGTTAGTGCTGCCTACTAGGTAGCACATTCTATCGATATCCTTCATTTAAAAATTAAATATTCATATAGGAAAATATATAATGCAGAATAACATTCATAATAACAAAATAAACCATATATATACCTAAAATAAACTAAGTATATTTCAAGTATATATATGTTAAATAAATTCAAATCAACCATGAAATATGCCAAATATAAACCAATAATATATTAAAAACATGCTAAGTATATATCAAAGATAAAACATGCATTTATTTTGAAATATACCAAAAATATACTAAAAATATACCTAACATATACTAAACAATTAATAAAACAATTTAGAAACAAATACATAATAAAAACATGTATATTCTAAAACATGCATCCTAAATGCAATATATATATATATATATAATAACAACTCACAAGTTTGCACTTCTCGAGACTAGTTCCATGGGCCTAGTCCATTAGGTCTCGGTCTCGGCGCAACTAGACAATAAAATAATAACAAAATCAAAATAAATCTAACTTATACTTCTAAAGAGACTCAATCTAGGAATACAAAACTCAGACAAAATTGAAAACTTAGGATCGATGTGATGTCACGTTTTACAAAAATTCTACTGAAAATTCAGTAGAGACTCCTTTGTAAAACAGACATCTCTCTATAAAAAAGTAGAGCCGATCCTGCAAGAAAACATACTTTTTAAAACAGAATATACAACATCTTCGGTTGGAACCCCGAACTGCACAATTCTCAATCGAAGTTCACAATTTTACTAAAAATACATTTATTATAAAATATATTAAAAATCAATAAATTCCACAAATATCCTCAAAATATAAAAATATAGCATATTTAAACATTAAAACACTCAATATAATTAATTTCACAATAATTAAATAAAAATTCCAAAATAATAATATAATATTATTAAAAATCAAATTTCTTAATAATTCAATATAAAATAGTAAAAATTCACTTTATATTTTCAAATAGCATAAATAACCTAAATATATATTAAAAGTAATTAAAAACCCATTTAATTACCAATTTAGTAAATAATATATTATTTGAAAATAATTTTCACAAATTAGTATTAATTAGTTAAAAATTACAAATAATTTATAAAAATCATTTTATTACCTTAAATAATTCTAAAACCAATTAAAACACAATATTTACTATAATTTTAATAAAAACTCACATTTACCCTAATAATTCAAAATATCCATAATATAACAAATATTCCTCAAAAATTATATAAAAATTATATAAAATCATTAAAATTATTTTATCAACATATATTATTCTAATATTATCCAAAACACATAATTAACTAATAATTTCAACAAAAATACACATTTAACCTAATATTCCTATATTTACATAATCTAAAAATATTACTAGAAATTACATAATATTCTCAAAAATTATTTTCTCAACACTAAAATTAATGTCAACTTATAATAACACCCAATCAATCAAATTTATAATTTAAATAATTAATTTACAAAAATTCAATAAATAATAATAAAATAATAAAAAATTCACCAAAAATCAAATAAATTTTAAAAATTAAAAAAAAAAAAACATTCATGAAGCGTGAGTTACTAGAATCAATATTTGTAAAGGGAGTTTGCATGAATCAATCGAAAATCAACCTAAAAAAAAATAAAAACCCTAAAAGCTTAAAAACCAAAAATCAAGAAAACTCACAAATGACCGGATTAAAGCTTGAACGGAGCTTGAAATAAGGACCACCAGAGCTAGAGGAGTCGAACAGCATCGGCAACGCTCAAAATGGTGGCCGAAAAAGGAAAGAACAGCCAAAAAGCTTGCTATTGCCGCTATTACTGCCTCTGCTTGCTGCCAGCGACAAAGAAGAAGAAAGAGGATGGTGGAGAGGTTGGAAGAAGGTGGTCGACGGTGAAGAGCTAGGAGGCACACCGACAAGAGAAGATCGGGATGGTGAGCAGCGGGAGGGAAGGTGTTTACTGCATTTTCTTGTTTTTTTGTTTGATATTTGTAAATGTATATATATATATAGACACACACACACACACATATATATAGTCATACACACATGTCACTATTATAATACACAATATAAAAATAATAATAATAATAATAATAATAATAATAATAATAATAATAATAATAATAATACTAATGAAATAGTTTAATAATAATACAAATAATGTAAATTAATAAAAACAATAATAGAAATAATAATGCACTAAAATTAATATTATTAAAATAATACTATCTGAAAAATTAACAATCAGTAATGTAATTTAAATGTTTAAAATAATAAGTTTTCAAAATAAAATATTTACGTAGAAAACATATTTAATCATAAAATAATAATTATTAAACACAAATAATAAAATAAATAAATATAACTTTTAAATTTATTAACACTGCATATCTTAATTTATATTAAAATAATTTAAAAATAAGAGTTATTACAGAAAATTAATGTCTCTCATTTCCAAGGAAAGGATATGTTTCTATTACCTCAGCTTAACAGAAAGAGAAAGGAACAAGACCTTGAGTCCAACTCAAGCAGTAAGCGGGGACAAATCCATAACAATGAGGTCCAGCCCAAGGAAAAATTCTGTACGCAATTACTCACTCAATCAAAGCCTCCTTTTAATGTAACTTTTTGCTTTAGATTTAGGAGATCAATGGTTTGTCATACTCAATACTCTTATATAATACTAGTGAATAGTAAGAGTAAGGATAATGACTTCCATAGAATTACCCTGTAAATCCATGGTTCTCCTAGGCTTACAACTATGCTTGTAAGCTTTTGTTTCTTCAATGCAATTTCAGTTGGTAAAAAAAAAAGTTAAGTTTTTAATTCAGGATATCAGAAAGATTATAGGTTTTAGCATTATATATATATATATATATATATATATATATATATATATATATTAAAATAATTAATTAAATAATTTTAATAAATTATAATTATAATTTAATTAAATATAAAACATTCAAAAACTTATTGCGATAATTTTATTTTATTATTTTTTATTAAGAGTACATATATTATTTAATATTTATATTGATAATAATAATTGAATAAATAAAATAAAAAATAGTTGAAAAAAGGGATGCTTTAATTAATCTAAAAAATATAATTTTTGATGAAAAGAAAAATAGTTCTAGATTTAATAGAATTAGAGTGGTTTACATGGAATAGAAATAAAATTATTATATCTTATGAAAAATATTGTGATTTTAATGACTCAATACATAAACTTTTATAGGTGAATACTGATTTATAAAAAGGGACACTTATATGTATGTGTGTGTATATATATATATATATATATATATATATATATATATATTGTTTTGATGAAAAGAAAAATAGTTATGGATTTAATAGAATTATAGTGTTTTATATGGAATAGAACATTTGTATTTTAAAATAAGATTTTTATATTTTTATGGAAAAAATTGTGATTTTAATAACTCAACATATAAACTTTTATGAGTGAATATTGAATTATAAAAAGTGATACTTGTCAAATTTTGGATTTAGTGATTTTATAGCTTAGAAATATATATATATATATATATATATATATATATATATATATATATATATATATATATATATATATATATGTAATCCATTAGATTCTGATCAATTTAGTTTGATGTGATTTTTTTTATTTAAACCACAAATATCCAAATTTTATTAGACTTTAATTATTCTGGTTCGATATAAGAAGTGCAATCTTTTAGCTTAAATCACCAGTATAACTAATTCAGTTCAATCCAATAATACCACAAGAGTAATTAAGATTTTTTAACAGTTAATTTAACGCCACTATATATATATAGTTCGAATAAAAAAATGCAATTTAAGTGAAAAATAGCCCATTTAGCTTATCAGAATGATTATTGAAAAAATTAGTGCTATTTAATCGTTATAACATAAATTTTAATAAATTTATGAAATTGAATTTTTAAAGTTACTGTGCTAATATTTATTTTATTATTTCATGATATTATGATTTAATCTTGAAATTTAATTTTATATAGTAAAATATTATTTATTTAATTATTAGTGATATTTTGGTGCTGAATATTATTTTAATATTATTAATTTAATTTTGATATTGACTTAGTGTATTTGAATATACTTTAATATTTTTATTATATATATATATATATATATATATATATATATATATATATATATATATATATTGTGTGTTGGGAATATTTAGGAAGATATTTTATTTTATTATTATTATTATTTTAATTTATATTATAGGTGTACTTTTTATACCATATTAAAAAAATTTTGATATGTCTAAAAAAAAAAAACATGCAGTAGCTTTTGGTTTTTCATTTCTTTCCTTTTTTTTTTCTTTTGTTTCTTCTTTCCCTGTATTGATGCCGCCACCACCCTCACCCATCATTGTCCGGACCACCAGCCACTACCACACTAAACTGTCATCAACCAGCAGTAGCTCCTCTCTCACCACCATCATCTTTTCCTTATTCTTCTTCCTATTTTCTTGTGTTGGCCGGATCTTCCCTTGTTCATTGGAGATAATTTTGGCGACAACAGGAGCCGACGTTGGTTTCAAATAGAAACTCATCATTCGGTCTTCTTAAATCTTTAAACCATTTCGAGTATTAACTCCGGTAATTACTCCATTTTTTAATAATTTAATTTTTTAGGATTTTTACTATTTGGTTAGATGGAGTTTTAATTTGAATTATTCAGCTATAGTTGATTTGAGATTAATTGTTGTAGAGCTTGTAAGGTAGCTAAATATAATTTTTATTTATTTTTCTAAAAATTTTGAATTTTCGGACTCAGGGTTACTGTTCATATATTGTTCGAAGCTCGGAAAAATTATATTTTTAATAAATTTTACAAACTATTTTAAGCAAGTTTCATGAACAAAGTTTATTGAAATTATGCACCAAATATTTATTATGAATTTTCAAATGTTTATGTAAAAATTGGATTTTTGGAAAAATTAGTATAAATTAGAATTTTTATTTTTTAATTAAAATTATTGTTAATTATTATGTTTTGGATATTTTTTAAGTAATAAATAGTATTAAAATAATTTTTATGAATTATTTACTATTTTTAGCTAATTAATAATAATTTCCAGAAATATATTCGAATAATAGTTTTATCTATTATTTTTTAAGATTAAATGAATTTTTAGTATATACTTGGGAAATTTAAATAATTATTTATAATTTATGCTATTTGATTTCGAATATTTGAAAATGGATTTTATTAATATTATTTAATTCTATTTGGGATTTTATTATTTATTTTGGAAATAAATATCTTTGATACTTGTATTACCTAAATAAATTGAATTGTGTTATTTTATGATTTTTATTAGTTTTGGTGAATTATTAGTATTTATTATTATTTTATTAATTTTAATTATGTTGGTTCTTGGTTGGATAATAATTGTAGTTCAGGGACCCAACATGAGAAGTTGAGCCTTGTGATTATTTGAAGTGTGTTTGTATATAGAATCAGCTCTACTTTTAGTAGAGAGACGTCCGCTTTATAAAGGAAACTCAGCCAAATTTTTAGTAGAATTATCGTAAAATGTGACATCAGGCCGGTTCTGAGTTTTAAGTTTTGTCGAGCCATGTCCTAAATTAAGTTGTTTTTTAGAAATTCTAGAAGTATAAAATTAGGATTTCAATTCTAATATATTATTATTGTTATTTTTCTTTAGTTGCTCTATGAGCTAGGCCTATCAAACCATATCAGCTGAGCTAAGGTAAAAGAACACACTTAAACTGTGAGTTATTATTATATATATACATTACATGTAGAAAATATATTGTGACCATTCATATTTTGAATAATTATGAATTTTATTATTAATTATACTATATCGCATTAAATGTTCTTTATTATTATTATTGTGCATATATATTTTCATATGTAAAATGTGATTACTAATTGTTATTGATGGATACAACATATTTTAATATAAATTTGATTATTCTATATACGATAAATATTTTTGAGGATTGCCACAGAACGTGTCACATAGTGGGTTATACTAAGACTGATGCGCAACAGTACGCTAGATATTAGGTTTTGAACTTTGATTGATTTTGCATGTGGAAATAATGATTATGGTGAATAATGGATAAAGGGATGTGACTATGGATCTTTGGTTGATCTACAGGGTATTTGGGGCCAATTAACACTGGTAGTGGGACTGTGCATCTTCGATTGACCCTTTGTGTACTTAGGGTCATTCCACTACCAAAAAGTTAGGTAAAAGATATTTTTGGAGTTATGGAAAGCTTGTTGGTTAGTGAATTGCAGTAATCGAGGTTTCAAAAAAATTTAGAGATTTTGCTCCGATCCTCCACCTAAAATTCTTTTACATTTATTGTTATAATAAAAATGAATTTTGAGCTATAAAAATATATTATTATACTAATATTTGAGTGTCTATGTCTTTAGGTTGTGTGTATATATATAATAATAATTCACTTAGTGAGGTCTAACCCCTCTCAAATATTTTTTTAGGATCTTCTAATTCAAACCTCCATATTAGATCTATTCGTCGGACTCTTTCCTCCCCGATTGACTTATGTAAATATTGAACTATTATTTTTCTTGTATTTTAGTAAACACTACAGTAGTAATACTTCTTATTGTAGTACCTGATATTGTATTAGATAGTGATTTTGTATTTGAAGAGTTGTATCAATATATTATATTATGTTATGTTATGAGGATTTCTTTATATTATTTAAAGTTTTAATTCTAAGGTATTTTTGTGATATGTTTGCATGAGTTTTTTTAATTTTTAAGGCTTGCTACGAGTTATGGATTCATGAGAATTCTTATTCCCTAGTACTAGTTATGCCTCTCTAGTTTGGGTTATGACAAAGTTGGTATCAGAGCCTAGGTTTTTGTGTTGTGGACCTAGGTTAGTAAAGTTGTGTTTTCTTTAAAACTACTGCAGCAAATTGGGTTAGATTATATCTTTGACAAGTTTTTCTTACTGTGGTTTTCTATATAACCATTAGGATGTCTATTTTTTCTAAATCTTTTTGGTTTTTATCTTTTCAGAATGAGGAGGCAAGTGCGTGTTGCTCCATCGGTCGTTGAGGCCGAAGATGATAAGTCTTTTCAAGATGAGGTTCTACCCCCTGAGCCACCAGTTAGACATACAGATAGAGGTAGAGGTAGAGGTAGAGGTAGACCTTTGTCACGATCGAATATAGGGGTCACGACCGGCGCTAGGGAATGGGAATTCTTTCAAATCCGGAACCTATAGCAAGCCTTAAAATAAAATAAGGCATGCAATAATAATAATAATAATAATAATAATAATAATAATAATAATAATAATAATAATAATAATAATAATAATAATAATAATAATAATAATAATAATAATAACAACATAAATAATATAATTTGCAGCGGAAATAAAATCACAAATAAGATAAGTAAATATACATCAATGGATTTAAATCCTCATCTCATATATATAAATATTCCTTTAATACAAATCCAGTTCAAATATTTGAAATCCATAACTCACACAAATATAATACATAATCCCCTTAACAATTTATAACTACTGTAGTGTCTAGATTATAAAATAAAGATCAGATAAGCAGTTTACATAGTGAAGCCGGGGCGGAAGAAATCCGGCGTAAGGGTCTGCTATTGAGGTCTGAAGACGATGACTCTCCTGAAAAATAGTCAACGGAGGGGAGTCAGACCTCACTGAGTGAATTGTTATAATATATATACATGTATACTAAATGACAATGCACACAGTCAATAGTATATATAATAAATATATATATAGGAAAATACACACAGATACAGTAAAATCATTTTTATATATTTTCTGAAAATCACTGTTTATGAAGGATCAAATAGAACCCTAGAAAATCACAACCTCATATAGTTTTAGACAACACTCTAGCCATACAGGCTCACTTATTCCAAATATATTCACTTGTTTCATTATAGACAGTAGACTAGCCCCGAGACACTAAGTCAACCGAGCTCCAGCAGTCTGTCTGTCAGTGTGATTGGCCCCGAGACACTTGGTCAACCGAGCTCCAGCAATCACACTCCCAAATCATATCTCACATCAAATTAAATCAATCCGATCAATATCCACAAATAGGTTAGTATATAGCCTAAATGCTATATGTGTACCGATACGTACTTGGTCCTAGTGCTGCCCACTAGGTAGCACGTTCTATTAATATCCTTCATTTATAATATAAAACATTCATTCATAAATAAATGATGCATGAATTTGAATAAAATAGCAACATAAACCATATATATACTAGGAATATACCAAAAGTAAATCAGGTATATTTTGAGTATATATATACGTCAAATAAATCCAATGTAATTGCAAAATAAACTAGAAATATATTTAAAAACATTTTAAGTATAAATGTTTAATCAAAACATGCATATAATTTAAAATATATAAAAAATATACCAAAAATAAACCTAAGTACTAATTAAATTATTTATGCATATTTTATCAAAATAAACCATACATTTCTAAAACATGCACCCTTAAACACATATATATATAAAATAACAACTCATTGTTATTGCGCTCTACTAGATGGGTCTGACGGGCTTGATCCACTAGGCCTCGGTCTCGGCACAACTAAATAAACAAACGATAACAGGAAATCAGAATAAATCTAACGGAAATTTCTAGAAACTCAATCTAGAATACTAGACACAGAATTAGAATCAGAGTTCGACCGGACATCACGTTTTACGAGAATTCTATTGAAAATTCAACAGAACCTCCCCTGTAAAATGGACATCTCTTTACTCAAATATTAGAGCCGGTCTTGCAAAGAAAATAAACTTCGAAATAAACACAAAACACAACCACAATCCCTCCGTCGGACTCCAAACTACAATTCACCGACCGAGGTTCACAATTCACAGAATAATTACAAAATACCGAAAATGCCCTTTAATAATAAAAATACATTTTATAAATCCAAATTACATAATTAACCGTAAAACACATTAAAAACCGATAAAAACTCATTTATTTAAAAAAATTGTATATTATATTTATAATTTGAAAATAATTTATGAAAAATAGTTTTAATTAATTAAAAATACTAATTAATTTGTAGAACTCATTTTTATACCTTAATTAACTATTAAAAACAATTTAATTACATTTTTAGCTAATTTAATGTTAAATTACCAAAATACCCCTATATATATAAATTTACTAAAATTAATCAAAAATTCACCAAAAATAATATAATTACTCAAAATTAATTTTCTCAACATATAATTCAATAATAATAATAAATATACTCAATTAACCAATTAATTTCAATTAAACACAATTAACCTAATTTTCCAAAATTACATAAACTTAAATAAATTCAAAATAAATATATAAAATTCAAAAAAATTACCAATAAATTTCTAAAATGCATTTCAACACCCATAATTACCATAAAACACAATTTCATAATTTAATTAATTAATTTTCGAAAATTAGAAAATATTAATAAAATAATCAAAAATTCACAAAAATCAAAATAATTCCCAAAAATTCTAAAAAAATTCCAGAATATATATTAAACTACAAGGATCAAATTTTGTGAAGGGAGTTTCTTGAATCAATCAAATTGAAGCTCAAAAAAATTCAAGAACCCTAATAGGCCGAAATTGGAAAATCAAGACCTAGGGAAATTTAAACCATTTTAAGTGAAACAAAGCTTGGAATCACACTCACCGGAGCTCAAGGAGAAGATAGAGATCGGCGGTTTTGAAAACGGTGGTCGGAATCACGTCGATCGGCAATGAGATGAAGTTTCGGCCTCTTCTTATTTTTTTGGTTAAAACACGCCGGAAATGGGTGTTACTAGCAACGGAATTGGCTGGGGATGATGGTGGCACACCAGGAGGCACACCAATGGAAAGAAAATCAGCTTGCAGCGGCCAAAAATGGAGATGGGGCGATCGGGAGGGAAGGAAGGAGACGATGGCAAAACGGTAAATAATGCTAACTTTTGATTTTTGATTATAATTTATGTATATATATATATATATATATATATCCAAACCATATATTATAATAATATATAATCCCACACACATATAATACTCACCACACATATATTTTAATATATTTTAATAATTTATACACTTATAATTAATTAATTAATATTAAAACTAAATAATAAAAAATTAAGTTAATTAATGGAACCCTAGTTTAATTTAAATAAATGCACATATATACATCTTATTTAGCACTTTAAAATTATGTATGAGTTCATGCAAATTCATAAAACTAGTTAAAATAATTAATATTAAATTATTTACATGTTAATTTCCTCGAAATTAATATTCCTGGGAAAATTTTACGTAAATATCTTAAAATAATTAAGAACAATTAAAATAACTTAATAATTATCAAACTCATGAAAATAATCATAAATATATACAAAAATTATTAACACTGCATATCCCGGTGTAGTTTAAAATTATTTAAAAACTCGGGATATTACAACTTTGAGGAGCAGTGGGTCGTCGTAGGCAGAGAGAGCTACAGGATGAGGAACTTGCAGAGCAAGAATTTTAGGAAGTTATTATACCTCCAGTCGTACCACAGATGCAGCTTGTATATCTGCAGTGCATGTCTAACCTAGAGGTAGCCTTGTTTTATGCCAGAGTCGACAGGATATCATTCGACAGGACTACAGATTCTCTAGATTTTCTGCATGCTATAGAGATGAGGACTCAGATTGCTCACACTGAGTACTAAAGGATTATGATTGTTGAGTTGTCTGTAAAGGGGCTAGCCCTATATTGGTTTGTACAAGTCATCCAGCCGCATATGACGACACTCACTTGGGCTTAGTTTTGAGAGAGATTTATGAGGTGTTTTTGTTCAGAGCCTATGCAAATTAGTTTCAAACTCCGATTGATCAACATTAGCAAAGGCGACAAGTCAATAGAGGACTACACCAGAGAGCTCCTCAGATTAGGTTAATATGCAGAGGATTTACTGGGAGACCAGTACTTTGCTATCACTACTTACGTCACTGAATTGGGTTCTATATTCATTGGGATGCATACTATAGACCTTACTCTTGAGTCTGTGATAAAGTTAGCTAAAGAGATAAAGCTCAGACTGATAAGGAAAAGAGTCATGCCAACTATTATCAAATGGGAGGTGTTTAGACTGAAGGATCTCAAAGCACATCATTCATGACATTTCATATAGGTTCAGCAGTTAGTAGAAAGGCTCTATTCAGTAGGACCAGAGACAACAGCACAGATACCACAGGAGTAGGAGATATGGTTGTGGCAGAGTTCGCAAGCCTATCAAATTTAGTTCAGGTGCCACTAGTAGCAGCAATGGACAGAGTTTTGGATATAGTAGCACAAGATCTACTACCAGTGCTTGCTAGACATATGGGAGAGTCCATTAGGGAACCTATTATATAGTTTATCGACATGTTTCATATGTAGATATACGGGGCACTTTTCCAAAGCATGTCCATAATTTGGTTATCAGCAACAGTTTCCATAACATTCTATTGACAGTGCAGCTCCAACTCCCTATCAATTGCCTACAGCTCAGTATCTTAGTATGTCATAATTTGTAGCCCAACAGGGGCATGGCAGAGGAGGTAGAGGTAGTGTCGAAGGCTTTAGTCAGGCTTCCACTAGCCAGTAGGGAGGTTGAGGACAGGCTAGAGTCTTCACCCTCACATAGCATAATGTTCAGGCATCCAATGTCGTTGTAGCAAGTATACTCCTAGTTTGTTTCTTAAATGCTAGAGTCTTGATTGATCCGAATGCCACACATTCTTTTGTATGCCTTATTTTTTCTTCGAAGTTATGTTAGTAAACTTCGAGGATGAAATTTCCTTTATCTATTAACATACCTCTAAATGATTCATTGGACACTAATGTTGTTATTTCTGAGTGTCTGGTATTAGTGGAAGGTAGGGAATTATTAGTGGAATTGGATGTAATGGAGTTTGATGTGATTCTTGGTATGGACTGGTTATCTTAGCACTATACCATAATTTATTGTCAGAGTAAAGATGTGATATTCAAAATTCTGAATGATGAAGAATCTAAGTTTATGGGTGACGAGAGTTTTGCACCTCAGAATCTTATCTCTGCTATCACGGTTAGGAAGATACTGAGAAAAGGCTGTTAGAAATACTTGGCACTAGTTAAGGATACTTCAGTGAAGAAGACATCTATCTTAGATTTTCTAGTAGCATGTGAGTTCCCTGATGTCTTTCCTGATGAGTTGTCAGGTTTATCACCTTATAGAGAGATCGAATTCTATATCGATATGGTCCTAGGCATAACTCCTATCTTGATGTTGCCTTATATAATGGCTCCTATAGAGTTGAATGAGTTAAAGGAGCAGTTACAAGATTTGATGGACAAGAGTTTTATAAGACTTAGTGTTTCTCCTTGGGGTGTACCAGTCCTATTTGTGAAGAAGAAGGATGGTATGCTAAGACTATGCATTAATTATAAATACTTGAATAAGATGACAGTGAAGAACAAGTATCCTCTTTCGAGGATAGATGATTTGTTTAAACAACTTTAGCACAGTTCTTTTATAAAATTGACTTGAGGTCGGGCTATCATCAATTGTGGATCAGTGAAGTCAATGTTCCTAAAATAACATTTCGTACTAGATATGGTCACTATGAGTTTTTAGTAATATCCTTCGGGTTAACTAATTCACTAGCTACTTTTATGGATCTAATGAATAGGGTGTTCAGACCATTTATGGATTAGTTTGTAATAGTCTTCATTGATGATATACTGGTGTATTCAAAGAATATGGTGGAGCACGTATATCACTTAAGGATAACACTACAGACATTGAGAGAATATCAACTTTATGCTAAATTCTTAAAGTGTGATGTCTAAATGGAGAGTGTTGCATTCCTTGGATACATGGTGTCTAAAGATGGTATTCAGGTTTATCTATTGAAGATTAAAGCAGTGTCTGAATGGCTCAGATCGACATCAGTCATTAAGATTAAAAGTTTCTTTTATTTGGCTAGGTACTATAAGAGATTTGTGCAGGATTTTTTAAGAATTGCAGCACCTATAACTCGTCTAAGTTAGAAGAATGTGAAGTTCATATGGTTAGAGGCTTGTGAGAATATTTTTTAGTTACTGAAGGAGAAGTTGACCACAGCTCTAGTTCTGACTTTGCCTAATGGAGAAGACAAGTTCACTATATGTTATGATGCTTTCAGAGTTGGCCTAGGTTATGTGTTAATGCAGAATGGTAGGGTAATAACCTATGCTTCCAGACAGTTGAAGAAGCATGAACAAAATTATCCTACTTAAGACCTAGAGATGGCTACAGTGATCTTTACTTTTAAAATTTAAAAACATTATTTGTACGGAGTGACGTGTGAGATTTTCATGGATCACAAGAAAGTACCTTTTCCAGCAAAGAGATCTGAACTTGAGGCAAAGAAGATGGTTAAAACTCCTAAAGGATTATGATTATGATATCCTATACCATCCAGACAGACTAATATGGTAGCAGATACTTTGAGTAGAAAGTCCTCAAGTAGTCTTGCTCATATTAGTGTAGAGAGGAGACCTTTGATCCAAAAGTTGCACAAGTTAGTGGATCAAGGTTTGATGATGAAAATAAGCAGATTAGGAGGACTGTTAACTCAGTTTAGAGTCAGATCAGTGTTGAGGGATAGGATTAAGGCAGCTCAGAGCCAAAATCCTATTTTGGTAGAGCTTGAGGAGAATGTTCGCGAAGGAAAATTTATTGATTTTACACTTAATGATGAAGGTGTTTTATGAATCAGTGGAAGATTATGCATTCCTAATATGGATTATGCATTCTGCAGCTTATAGTGTACATCCAGGTATTACTAAAATGTACCACAATATTAAGGATTTGTATTGGTAGGATGAAATAAAGAAGGATGTAGATGATTTTATCTCTAAGTGCTTGACTTGTCAGCAGGTGAAATCTGAACATTAGAAGCCTTCTAGGAAGCTTCAATCTCTTTTGATTCTTGAGTGGAAATAAGAGAGAATTGATATGGATTTTATGGTTACCTCATTCAAAGGATAGACACGATTTCGTCTGGGTAATAATGGATAAGTTAACCAAATCAGCTCACTTCTTACTAGTTAAAACTACTTATTTTGTAGCCAAGTTGGCTAAACTATATGTTAAGCATATTGTGTGACTTTATGGAGTGCTTATTTTTATTGTATCTGATAGAGGTTCAGTATTTACCTCTCAATTTTAGCAGAAGTTATAAGAAGCAATGGGCACCGGGCTTAATTTTAGTACTGTTTTTCACCCTCAAATGGATGGTCAATCTAAAAGGACGATTCAGACACTTAAAGACATGTTATGAATATATGTAATGGATCTTAGAGGTAGTTGGAATGATAATCTACCACTGGTAGAGTTTATTTACAATAATAGCTACCATAGCAGTATTAAAATGGAACATTATGAAGCTCTGCATGAAAGGAAGTGTAGATCCCCTTTATGTTGAGATGAGGTTGGAGAAAGAGAGTTGACTGGACCTAAAATTATATAGTATGCAGCTAAAAAAGTCACTTTGATCATAAGGAGATTAAAAATAGTGACTAGTAGACAAAAGAACTATGTGGATCCAAAGTGCAAAAATATGGAGTTTCAGGTTGGGGACTGTGTATTTCTGAAGGTATCACCAATGAAATGTGTGATGAGATTTGTCAAGAAGGGAAAGTTAGCACTGAAATATAGTGGACCTTTTGAGATTCTAAAGAGAGTAGGCATGGTTGCATATCGGTTAGCTTTACCTTCGAATTTATCTTAAGTGCATCCAGTATTCTATGTCTCGATGCTCAGAAAGTACATTTTAGACCCTTCGCACGTGTTGCAGCCCTAGAGTATGGAAGTGAATGAAAATCTAACGTACGAGTAAGAACTAATTGCGATTATTGATTATCAAGTTCATCAGTTGCATTCAAAGCAGATTTCGATGGTTAAGGTGTTGTGGAGGAGCAATAACGTGGAGGAAATATAAGAGACCGAGGCAGAGATGCAAGTGGCTTACCTTACCTTTTTCCTCGATGAATCCTTGTATTATGTTCTTTTTATGTGAAATTCGAGAATGAATTTTGGTAAGGGGGAAGATTGTTATAACCCTAATTTTAATAAATTTATGAAATTGAATTTTTGAAGTTATAGTGCTAATATTTATTTTATTATTTCATGATATTATGATTTAATCATGAAATTTAATTTCATAAAGTAAAATATTATTTATTTAATTATTAGTGATATTAAATTTAAATTTTAGTGTTGAATATTATTAATATTATTAATTTAATTTTGGTATTGACTTAGTGTATTTGAATATACTTTAATAATTTAATTGTATGTATATATATAGTGTGTGGTGGGAAATATTTGGGAAGATATTTTATTTTATTATTATTTTAATTTATATTATAGTTGTACTTTTTGTACCATATTAAAAAAATTGATATGTCTAAAAAAAAAACATGCAGTAGCTTTTGGTTTTTCATTTCTTTCCTTTTTTCTTCATTTATTTCTTCTTCCCTTGTACCGACGCCACCACCACCTCACCCATCACTGTCCGGACGACCAGCTACCACCACACTAAACTGTCATCAACCATCGTCAACCAACAGCAGCTCCTCTCTCGCCACCATCATCTTTTCCTTTTTCTTCTTCCCGATTTCTTGTGTTAGCCAAATCTTGCCTTGTTCACCGGAGATGTTTCTGGTGATGACGAGAGCTGACGTTGGTCTTAAACAGAAGCTTATCCTCGAGGCTTCTCAAATCTTCAAACTATTTTGAGTTTCAACTCCAGTAACTACTCTATTTTTTAATAATTCAATTTTTTAGTATTTTGAGTTTTTGGTTAGATGGAGTTTGAATTTGAATTATTTAGCTATAGGTGCTTTTGAGTTATAGGTGAATTTGAATTATTTGTTGTAGAGGTTCTGAGGTAGCTAAATATAATTTTTATTTATTTTTCTAAAAATTTTGAATTTTCGAGCTTAGGATTACTGTTCATGTAATGGTCCAAGCTCAGGAAAAATTCTATTTTTAATAAATTTTATGGACTATTTTAAGCAAGTTTCATGAAGAAAATTTATTGAAATTATGCACTGAATATTTATTATGAATTTTTGAATATTTATGTAAAAATTGAATTTATGAAAAAATTAGTATAAATTAGTAATTTTTATATTTTAATTGAAATTATGGTTAATTATTATGTTTTGGATAATTTTTTAGTAAGAAATAATATTAAAATAATTTTTATGAATTATTTACCTTTTTTTAGCTAATTAATAATAATTTCCAAAAATATATTCAAATAATAGTTTTATCTATTATTTTTTAAGATTAAATGAATTTTTAGTTATTTTTATTATATACTTGAGAAATTTAAATAATTATTTGTAATTTATACTATTTGATTTCGAATAATTGAAAAATAGATTTTATTAATATTATTTAATTATATTTGAAATTTTATTATTTATTTCGGAAATAAATATCTTTGATGCTTTTATTATCTAAATAAATTGAATTGTGATATTTAATGATTTTTATGAGTTTTGGTGAATTATTAGTATTTATTATTATTTTATTAATTTTGATTATGTTAGTTTTTTATTGGGCAATAATTGTAGTTCGGGGACCCTACTTGAAAAGTTGAGCCTTGTGATTATTTGAAGTGTGTTTGCGTGTAGGATCAGCTCTATTTTTAGTAGATACATCTGTTTTACAGAGGGGATTCTATTAAATTTTCAATAGAATTTTCTTAAAACGTGACATCAAGTCGGTCCTGAGTTTTGAGTTTTGTCAAGCCGTGTCCTAAATTAAGTCGGTCTTTAGAAATTCTAGAAGTATAAAATTAGGATTTCGATTATAATATATTATTATTGTTATTTTTCTTTAGCTGCTACGCGAGTTAGGCTATCGGACCGAGCCAATCGAACCAGGCTAGAGGAGCACACTTGAACTGTGAGTTATTATTATATGTATATATTGCATGTAGAAAATATATTGTGAGCATCAATATTTTGAATAATTATGAATTTTATTACTAATTATACTATATCGCATTAAATGTTATTTATTATTATTATTGAACATAAATGTTTTCACTTATAAAATGCGAGTACTAATTATTATTGATGGATGCTACATATTTTAATATAAATTTAATTATTCTATTTATGATAAATGTTTTGGAGAATTACTGTAGAACGTGTCACCTAGTGAGTCATACTAAAATTGTTGCGTAATAGTACGCTAAATATTATTAGGTTTTGAACTTTAATTGATTTTCAATGTGGAAATAATAATTATGATGAATGATGGATAAAGGGGTATAACTGTGAATCTTCAGTCAACCTGCAGAGTATTCTGGGCCAGTTAATACTAGTATGAGACTGTGGATCCTCAGTTGATATTTTGTGTACTTGGAGTTAGTCCACTGTCAAAAAGTTGGATAAAAAATATTTTTGGAATTATGGAAAACCTGTTGGCTAATTGAAGTTGCAAAAAAATTTAGGGATCGTACTTCAATTCTCCATCCAAAATTTTTTTACATTTATTGTTATAATAAAAATAAATTTTGAGCATCTATATAAAATACATGTATATATTAAATTAAAATAAATATATTATTATACTAATATTTGAGTGTCTATGTTTTTAGGTTATATGTATATATATAATAATAATTCACTCATTTAGATATGACTCCTTCAATTTTTTTTTAGGTTCTTTTAGTTCAGACCTCAATATTATATCTCTTTGCTAGATTTTTTTCTCTCTAGCCGACTTATGTAAATATTGAACTATTACTTTTATTATATTTTAATAAACACTACATTAGTAGTGCTTCTTATTATAGTATCTGATATTGTATTAGACAGTAATTATATATTTTAAGAGTTGTATCAATATATTTTATTATATTATGATAGGAGGATTTCTTTATATTATTTAAAATTTCAATTTTGAGATATTTTTATGATGTTTGCATAAATTTTTTTTTATTTTTAAAGATTGCTCCGGTTTTTGAATTTATGAAAATTTTCATTTTCTAATAACAGTTATAACTCTTCAATTTAGATTGTGACATTAGTTTAATATTTTTATAGTAATTTTTAATATTACTTAATTTGATAATATAATATTGATAAATTATAAATAAAATAATATATTAAGGATAATTAATATTTATCATATTTAAAATGTCACTTAAACAAAATTACTTTTTCAGTTACTGATTCTATCTCATAGTTGTTGATAACAGTAATGCCATTTAATGTGTTACATTTAAACTAATTTTTTACACTATATAATTGACATTTTTTTCAGTAATAAATTTTATTTTTAATAAATAATATATTTTTAATAATAATAAATTTTGATAAATTAAATAATATAAAAAGTTGGTAAATATCATTTTCCAATTTCAAGTACTGGTTTAGAGTAATAAATGCTACTAATTAAGGCGTTGTTCCCGGCACTAAAACTTGCCTTTAGTTTGCTGATGATTTTTTTTTTTTTTTTTTTTTGAAAAACCACTAGAGAATATCATAGATCATAAAGGAAAGTACATCCAGCTTCCATAGTCACGGAATTTTACTCCTTCATTGTGATGACATAAGGGAGGAGTAGACTATTTGACTATCTATAGTCTGCCAAAACACAGCAAAATAAGGAAAGAGCCTAAAAGGCTACAAATTACACTGAGCTGGATGAAGGGGCTTTAGAGAGCAGCCCATCAGATGGGACCAAAGAAGGTTCCGGAACTACATTAAATGGAACATTATTGCTCCCCTGCCAAGGGCTACTCCTTGAGCCACACGTTTTAACAGGTTGCTCACTCCTGAACACGTGATTGAAAGCAAGTGAGTACGACGCGCCTCAGGCTGGGAAGCAGAGGTAAAGCTGAGAGAAAGCTTCCCAATGAATTCAGACAACTAAGCTGTTGTTGAGCCTTCCACCATGGACAGCAGTGGATGGAGAACTGAGCTTGAGTCCCTTGTGATTGCCTCCTCTGTAGTAGAAGTTAGGCGATGCTTGATGAAATGGGTAAACAAGTAAAAGCTCCAAGCCTCTGTGATATTAAAAGTGATTTTGTTCCATGGGAAAACCTGAGCTTGAATCCCTTGCTCGGACAAGCTGACTGCAGAGCTGGATTCCAAGCTTCGACTTGGACCGTGGAGCTTTGCAGTAGAGATCCATGGTTGAATGAAGATTGGATTGTGGTGGGAATGCCATGGTTGAGTCATGGGATGATGGTGGGTAAGGAGATAGAAGGTTGGATCATGGTGAAGATGATCATGGTAAAAAAGATGGAGGGTAAGGGCATATGAACAGCTATAAAGCAGTAGAAACTGGATAAAAACGTACCCGTTGGCCATGGTTAATATAGAGAGCAGACAGAGAAACCATATCAAGAGACAGATAAAAACGTACCCGTTTGCGGATGGTTTGAGCGGGCAATAAATGTGGAATAGCGTGACCTCCCAGATTATATATCTAGGCGGCAGGCGCAGCACTATAACTTAAAAAGCAGTGCATATATATAATCAAATATATTAATGTATGTTAAAAAATATATATATAATGTATGTTACATTTTAATTACTATTGGTTGTAAATATCAAAAATAAAATAATTAATAAAAATATTAAGTATATGATTTAAAATTTTCTTTTAATTATACAAATACAAAATAGAATAAAATATAATATAAATTCATTTTTGCTTGTGTACCTTGGCTAAAAATTTAGGAGGGGCCAAGAAATATAATTCTAAAAGAATAAAAATTTTAAAATTTATATTTTATTGTCTTGAATTTATAAAATTAATTTTATTTAATTGAAAAAATATAAAATTATTTATTTTTTTTAAAAGTATATAGGACTCATAGAAGTATTAAGAACAAGATACACATCTTCATAAAAATAATCTATATTATATATATCTTTGGTGCTTAGGTTATTTAATAATAATAATAATAATAATAATAATAATAATAATAATAATATTATTATTATTATTATTATTATTATTATTATTATTACTTTTTCATATTTTTTAAAAATCTATTTTAATATACTTTATTTTGACATAATATAGCTTTCTTAGCAGTTTATATTTATTTTGAGTTAGTATTAATTAATTATGAATCTACACTTTATATGGATTGTAAATAATATATATATATATATATATATATATATATATATATATATATATATATAATAATATTGAATAAATAAAATAAAATAATAAAAATAGTTGAAAAAAATGTTTTAATTAAAATGAAATATATAATTTTTCATAGAAATAAATAATATAATATTTTAGATGAAATAAAATTATAGTACTTTACATAAAATATATATAATATATGTATTTTAAAATAAATTTTTTTATATTTTTTAAAAAATATTGTAAATTTGAATAACTCATCAAATTAATATTTAGAAATGAATTATGAATTATAAAAAAAAAAAGACAATTATCAAATTTTAAACTTAATAACTTTTGAACTCTGAATTTAGCATGTATATGGATTATAAAACCTTGTATAATGAAAGTTGGCCAAATACATAATTTCACTCTTAAACTTTATTTAATTAATCTCTAACACTTCTTAATTTTTATTATGTTTTATTCAACTCTCAAACTTTTATTTTGAACCTTTCTAATCCTATAATACATTAAACTAAACTAATGTATTATATAAGAGAGAATATAATTAAAAATAAATTTTTTCTATTAATTTTTAATTCTATTTATATTGTTTTAAATCTAATTTTAGTATTTTAGATGTTTAACATCATTTGAAATTAAATTTTTATTTTTTATATTATATGAATCAAATAGAATAAAAAAATACAAATTGAAACGTAAAAGATGTTTAAAATAAAAATTTAAAAATTAAATAAAAAATAAAAAATAATAAAAATTAAAAAAGTATCATAAATTATTCATGTAAATTTCAAAGGTCAAACTATGCATTTAGCGAATTCTAGTTCCACAAAAGAAGAATAAAAATATGGACTAATTACTGTAACATTTAAGAGATTTGACTTATTATACTGCTAGGTCCACGTGTTTTTCAAAAATTAATTTAATCATTCTTTAGATTTTTTTCCATCTAACTGTTACATCCATGTTAAATGGATTAATTTAAAGGTCATTGAACTTAAAATATAATTTTAAATTAATTCAAATTATTCATTAAATTAATATAAATTTTTAATTTATTATGTTTCTATTATAATAATAACTATAATATCTAAATAATTTTTTTTATCATAAAAATAAATTTAAAATATATTTGTTTAGAATTGTCACAACTCCAGTATGACCATGTAATCAATAATGTATTAATTAGGATTTATTATATTGATGTAGATTCAATTATCAAATCTCGTTAAAATTATTTTGGTGTGTATATATATATACACACTCAAACGTTGATTATAAGTCTTTCAAAAATTATAATGATAAAATCTCATTAAAAAAAATTTTCAGCATGATAAGTCTTATTTAGAGTGCAATATAAATTATAAAAATTGAGTTCATATTAGTATGGTAAATCAAATTGATAAATAATTACATAAACTGCATCTGCCAGTGTGCTAAATTATAGTAGTATACCGCCAATTACGTAAGTTGTAGTAGCATGACAACAATTTGTAAAATTGAATGCAGAACAGTATGATAAATCTTAACTAATTTAATATTGATTCTATATTTTTATTGAAGTAGTGTTATTTTTAAATTAATATGTTTTAAATTTAATTTAATATTAAAAAAATTTATTGTTGTGATAAAAACACAATAGGTCAAAAAGGGTATATACTAATTTAATAACCGGATTAGATGGATTTAAAATTATATTTGTAGACACCCAATTCGGTCGGTTTATGTTAGGAGACGAATTAGGGTTGCTTAGTTTAACCGCCCCATTGTCAAGCCCAATGATGAGAATGTGAAACTTGGACATGAGGATGAAACTTGAATCTCTAAGTGGAAAGTGAACTTGAAAACCCAAAGCCTAAAAAACCCAAAACCGAGCCCAACTATCCAAATTCGGCCCAAGCCTACTCAGCCCAGCACAGGTCCGGGCCAAAGGGGCATCGCCTCAGTGTAATGAGGCGATTGCCTCTTTGGCAGCTGCCAATGAGGCCATCGCCTCACTGATGAGGCGCCGCCCATATGGCAGCCCACTTGCAGCTGTATTTAATGCAGTTGCAATCATGATGGCCAAGTGGTGCGGGCTCCACTCTCTAAACCTCTTTCTTGCGTGAGGAAAAAATTTTTGGGGAAAGAAAAAAGGCTAGGAGAACTCATGATGAGCTAGGAGGCTTAGAGACATGGGAAGTTAAGGGATAAAATAAAAAAAAAAGAGAAAAAAAAAAGGAGGAGGAGCGAAAGAAGGTGGAAAAAGGAGAAAAAGAAAAAAGGGCTCTGAAAGGAAAAACATAGAGGGAAAAACGAAAAGAGAAAAAAACGTCCTCAAGAAAGGGAAGGAAGGTTAAAGCAAAGGAGTCCACTTTCTCCATAAGGCAAAAAGGAAGAAGGAAGAAACTTGTGTCAAAGGTGGATACTACATCCTAGCAAGGATCTCAATAAAAATAACTCTGAGGGCCTCTCATTTTGGTATAAAATTTGCACTTAAACTTGATATGTTCATCATTTTTTGTATTCTTACTTATGTGTAACTGAGCTATTAGTACATTTTAGATTTATCTCTAGTGTGTCATGCTTGATATCTCATTTTATTAATGGATCTTTGAATATTTTTGCATGTAGTCATAGTATGATGAGTGTAGAGTGTGTATATGCATGTTTTGGTTACTTAGAGTAGAAGTCTGCATGTCTTGGGAGTCAGAGCCGGTCTAGTGGTCAGGCGGTGCCTCTTCACAGAGGCGTCGCCTCATCTTAATGAGACGATCGCCTTATCAATGAGGCGATCGCCTTATCAATGAGGCGATCGCCCTATTGACAGACCCTTAGGGAGCCTATCTTTTGTGTGTATGCTACCTGTTTTTGTCTCGGATCTGTAAGAGCCGTGTTAATGAGGCGTCGCCTCATCAATGAGGCGACCGCCTCATTGGCAGGGTTAACCTGTTTCCTGCTTCGTTTTGTTATTTGTTTGTTGTGACGTCTACTTTAATATGTCCCCTTTTGACCTTAAATATGTCTGCATGATTGCATGATGGTGATTATGTTGATTACTTGATGGTTTTTTTTGGTCCGTAATGTGAAAACCCTCTTTTTTATATATATAGAGTCTCCTTTGTAAGTATCGTTACATGTAACTTCATTTTTTTTTTGTGAAAGTAAGGGCTAACTGTGTGATATTTACAGGAATTACTTGATGATTTATGTTATCGAGTAATCACTTTTGCTAGTTATCCCTTGTACATTGTCGATTTTATGTTATTTTATTAGTTTATTTTCTGTATATTATTCTTTTATTTAGCCTAAAAAGCATTGTAATCCTTAATCTCTTTCCCTTTTAATTTTGAATGTATGGTTGTAAATTATTATTTATTTTATTTACTGAGTTTTTGAATGTTAAGACTTAAAGGTATGAAATTGGACTAATGTGCAAACTCGGACTTAATTATAAAATCTGACAATATTTCGAAGGCAATTTCATTACATGTGGTAAATGAGGAAATAATTAAATAATTAAATGGTAATAAAATGCAAAATACAAACGGAGGCCAACCGCAAGGTTGGGTGAGCATTCAAACGCTCATATCCAGTTTCTGAATTCAATCTCTGATGACGACTTCTGGGAACTTCCGTAGGATCCAGTTGTTATACAGTGTATCTCGACTTTTATCCGAATGGTGACTCCATCTCCGAATAGGCCCATGACCTATATCGTATTTCCTAGTGGGTCTCGAGTTCACACAATGCCGTGGTCGTCAAACACTTGAACGCGCGCTAAATTCCGCCGTCTATAATATTATAAGTTCATGGATAAAATTGAACTTTTATTTTTATTGTTTCAAATTTGTCCATTTAAACGGTAAAAATGTAATAATTTAAACAAAATTAAACCTCAAAGATGCTATAGTAATTATTAAAAATATAGACACCTAGAAGTATAATAGGTCAAATTTTAAAAATGTTATAATAATTAACATTAAAAATATTGCATTATTGAAGACCAATATAATTCAAATATACTAATAAATTAAAATGAAAAAATTAAATATTTATTTTATCATAATTTTGGGATAATAATAATAATAATAATAATTTATTTTTTATTTAAAATTTTAAAACGGGTATTGTCTCTGATATAAATAAAGAAATAATTCCAAAAAAAAAGGAAATAATTTAAATTTTCTTTTTAATTTTAAAGACAAAAAAACCTTTATTTAATTTCCTTAATCATACACTTACGGGGTAAATATTTTTAATTCTTCAGATTTTTAGGGGCAAAAAGAGGAAAATTGTCGTCCCTATTTGTATAAATTATTAAGGATGACTATTGTCTCATTTTTTATAATTTTGAGGACGACACGACATTCGACTCTCAACAATAGTCCTCTATAGTCTATAGTCTATGGTACTAGCTCCGAAAAATATGAGGATGGAGGTTAAGGACCACAAAAATTATATGAACACATACAGGGACAATTTTTATATTTTTACAGGATGAGTTTAATTATTCCCAAAAGTATTTTCTTCTGTAATGTTCTGCTTTGAGTATACTATTAAATTCTTTAATAGTATATATATATTTTTGTTCTTTTCTAATTATCATTTTAGATGAAACTTTTTATTTTAATTTATTTAATATTTTAAATTATTAGTGCATTTTAACTATTTTTTTTTTCTATTATAGTCTTATTTATACATTCATTATTTTTGAGAATGTATAAAACTAATAATTAGTTGAAAGAATTATTATAAAGGTAATATAATATTATATATATTTATTAATTATGTTTCTTAATTTATATATATAATTCTTAAACTATAATTAAAAAATAACAAAAGGAGTAATCTTTAGGTAGTAAAAGAGAGAAATATGTTAGACCCAAAAGGTAATTGCATTCATTAACAAGAAGAACCTAACATATCACTTTGGGGATTTAAGGATGGTATATCCAAAAAAAAAAAAATTCAAATAGTGAGAGAAGTTGACGCTTGGGGTGGCAGATTGTCATACCATCTTTATCCATATTCTAATGGGCCTTGGGTGTATTTTGCAAAATCAATGAATGATTAATATTAGAGAAAATGATATTAACTTTTTCGATGTTAGTTTTAATTTATATTTTAAAATTTTTTATTTTAAAATTAAATATTAATTTTTCTATAATTTTAAAATTGAATATTTAAAAAATTTTATTAATTTTTTTTTTATAAAAAATGATCATTATATCCTTATCTTTTATAAAAGTAAATGACATTAACCTCCCTAAAATTAGGCGTAATTGACATTTCAAATCTTTTATTTCAAAATCGAATATTAACCTTTATATAGTTTTAAAATCAAACACTTAAGAACTTTTATTAATTTTTTTTTACAAAAAATGATCATTATATTCTTATTTTAATATATGTCTTCTCTAATCCTATTACATATAATCCATAGCATTTACCCCAAAGTTTATGTTTGAATAACAATGATAATTGATAAAATTACTTTTAAAATATACATTTATAATTTTTTAGTTTATAAAAATCATTTATTAATATTTCTTAAAAAAATTTAAAAAAAGTTAAAAATAATTTTTATGGATCTAAAAATTTTACAATCAATCCATACACATTTAATAAAAAAAAAATAAAAACTTTCTATACAAAAAATATTATTTTAAAAATTAAAAATTAAAAAATTTTTAGGTTTACAAAAATTAAAAGGAATTAATAATTAATAATTTTTAGATCTACAAATAAAATTTTAACTTTTTTAAATTTTTTAAAAAATATAAAAATTAAATAAAGGTAAATGCTAGGGATTTTATGTAATAAGGTTAGAGAAAACATGCTATGGATTATATGTAATGAGATTAAAGAAGACATATGTTAAAATAAGGGTATAATAGTTATTTTTTGTAAAAAAAGTAAATAAAAGTTCTTAAGTGTTTGATTTTAAAATTATATGTAGGTTAATATTCGATTTTGAAATAAGAGATTTTGAAATGTCAATTAGGCATAATTTTAGGAAGTTTAATGTCATTTGCTCTTACAGAAGATAAGGGTATAATGGTTATTTTTTATAAAAAAGTCAACAAAATCCTTAAGTGTTCGATTTTGAAACTATAGGGAGGTTAATATTCGATTTTGAAACATGAAGTTTTAAAATATAAATTAGATCTAACCTCAGAAAAATTAATGTCATTTTCTCTTAATATTATTACTTACATTTTACTGATCAAATATTAATAAACAATAAGGAAAGGAAGATTATTACTTACATCAAATGTATTATATTTTATGATAAAATTTATAATACATTAATTAAGTGATTTATATTTAATTATTAAAAATAAGACATATATTTTTTTATTATAAATTTTACTATTTGATGTAATAAAGCCAGTGTAGATAAAATTTTACATTTATAGATTGTAGCTACATAAATAATGACATCCATACAAATGAAATTATTTTACATTCTCATCTCCCTTTTATATGTTCCTTATATATGAGGTAAGGTATGTAATTTTATAAAAATATATCTATCATTATTCTTAATAAATATATAACTCAATTATTATAAACTACTGTAGTGATCGCCCATAATATTAGTTGAAGCAAAAAATTTCTTTGAACTAGTAAACCTTGCACCAAACTAATAAGAGACACAGGAGAAGGAATCATGGATAAATAGACAAGGTGAGAGCAACCAACGTATAATAGTAATTTCTCTCTTAATTATAAAGTTGTACATAGATCATAAGAGATACACAGACCAAGAGTAGTAAAAATCCTAGAAAAAACCAAGTACAGGAAGGAGAAAGGAGATTCCCTCGATCAAGTAAAGGACAATCCTCCATCCTTTTATTCTTCTCGCATGACGTACGTAAATACCCTTTTGTGTGTGTATATATATATACACACACCTCAGTTGATGCTGGAAAAACCAAACGATGAGTAACAATTAGAACCATTTTACACCATGAAATTAGTAAAAATTAAGCTGGAGAAGATGATGGGTATATATATATATAAAGATAGGTGTAAATAAGTACCTATTGCAGTTAACGGATGGGCTGATCTTGTAAGGAAGGTTGACGTTGCATTTTGAAGGGAGAGAGGCAGCATTTCCGGTGTTGATACCTCCTGCAGCAGATTTCAAGCACTGGCAAACCTGCCGACGATCAGCAGTGGTTTTAGCAGCGCTATTGAGACTCCTAACCCCAGAGCAGCATGCTGGTGCCACTGTTCCTCCATTTCTCAGATAGCCAAGGCATGAAGATAGGCTGCTGGCGACTTGACCACATGTTATGGCTTCAGTCGTCATAGGCATAGCGATCACCATGGAGATCACGAGTAAGCTAACCACCTTCACAGTAGCAGTAGCCATGATATCGAACTATATTGTTGGTGGACCTTAAAGATGTATTCTCTACTTCTCTTAGTTTTTCTTGGGCACTAAATCTGAGTTCTGAGTACGAAAGGTGCATATGAAGAGATGTTTATATAGAAGAAGAAGAGTAGAGTGGCAACGGTATAATTATTGTCAAATAAGCAACCGACAAAAAATTGGTAGGCTGGTGGTTGTTGGGATAAATTAATGGGGGAAAACATTATTTTTAATAGGTTTTTTCTTAATAAGAGGCGATATTATGTATATAAATGGATTACACAAATAATTTTTCTTTACTCCTTCATTAGCAATGGTTTTTAATAATAAATAATAATTTCACTAAACACTTCAAAAATATATTATATATCTAATTATTGAACGTAATACCATAATATTAATAAAAAAAATTTATTGAAAGAAATACATATATTTTATTGAAAGGTCAATTTTGTATTGCCTTTATTATAATTTTTTTTTACAATTGATTTCTAAAATATATTTTATATAAAATAAGTAAAATAAACTATAATTTTTTAGAAACACTTTCAAAAATTAAAAATAATAAAGGCAAATATAGAGTGAAAGGAGAAGGAAAATATAGATTTTAGATAGCCAAAGAACATTACTTTCACTTCACTTTTTAATATGATTGTATTAATTCATAAATCTATATTTTATATATGTATAAATACTAAAATACTGTGATTGTGAGGGTTGTGGTAGTGGCCCATGCATGCGCATGCAAGTATGTAAAAATGGAGGGATTCAATTTGAGTTTAGGCGCTTTTCTTTTTTCTCTCTCTACTCTAGAAGACTCCTGAAAGCCCCTCTTTCAATGCCTTGCCCTATTCCAGAGGACTATTGTCGATCTTTTTTATTAGTAATGGTCCTCTTTACTTGATTTTCTTGTCTTTTATGTTATTTTTTTTTCAACAAAATTTTTGTAGTTTAAATAGATAAAAGAGATTGTCTTCCTCTTTTTGTAATTGTGCTTTTCTACTGTTGGAGTTTGATATGTTTTGAACTGGAATTTGCTTTTACTGTCTGATGCAAAAATATTGGCCTACAGTTCCATCCTTTAAGAATTTTTACAGGTGATTGGACTTTCTTTAAATTTACTAATGAGCCTTGTTATAGACATTTTAAAACCTGAGTTTTTAACGTTTTATAGTAAGAGTTAAAAAATTATCAAAATGCGGTAATTTTTAAAGAATTTAATTATATGTTACTTTTAAGATAGTTATCAATTTATGGTAATTTCTAATGATGTAGTTCTGCTATTTTGAATGACGGAATCACAATTTCATTAGTCGAAGTGGTGAAATTATTTTTGACTGATGGAATTGTTTTTCCTTAAAAAAAAAAAATGCTATTCCGCCACTTGAAATGACGGAATATATATAATAAACCGGTTTTTTGCCAATTTGTATCAATTAAAAAAGAAAATTATATTTTTGTGGTGATTCATGACAAAGTAGTTTTAATTTCACCACTTTGAACGGAGAAATCGTATATATATATATTTTTAATTTCGCCCGAAGTTTTAGAGATATTTTTTTTATTAGTGATTTTGTAATAATGAGGAACCATTCCTCATTATTACACGGTCATGGCAAGAGTTTTTTAATTCTTTTTATTGAAAATGTAATTTATTAATCTATATACATATAAATAATTTTAAGAGAGATGAAAATAACAATAATAATAATAATTTAAGTCTTAATATTTATATTTTATAATGGTTGTCATAATTAAATAAAAAAAGTACAGAATATTTTGAATAGTTTATAAATATTATTATTAATTCTAAAATAACACCTCATTATTATTATTATTATTCAAATAAAATGTTTGGAAAAATAGATATTAAAGGTAAATATATAATAAAAAGACAAAATGATTTTTTTTTTTAAATTATGACCATTCCGCCCATGGTCATGTCCATGTTGCCCGCAGACTGCATGGGTTGCATGTAGTTTTTTTTTTTTTTTAATTGTTTTTAATAAATTGACTATTAGAATGGTCATGTTAATTTTTTTACCATTTAAATACATCCTACCAGTTTAACTTTTGGAATAAAGAAGTCGGAATGCATTTACTTTTTTTATTTTTTGAAATTTTTTTAATTAGTTGATAAAAATTTTAAAAGATATCATAACATTAGTAATTGTTTTAATTTTTTACCATATATTGACAAAAAAGTCCTACAATAAGTGGCGAAATGCTAAAGGTTTATTTATTTTTTTAATTTCAAAACAATTTTCATCGATAATTGTATGTAATATAATATATTTTTACATGTAAAATTATATTTTATTAATTTTTTATATAATAATAATAATAATTATTATTATATCAAAAAATATAAATATTAATAATTTATTTATAATGGCACGCACATTCTTTTTTGGAAAAAAATTAGGAGTTCGAATTCTAATTTTTCCTTTTAAAAGAGAAAATCTAAAAAAATATAAAAGAAAATAAGTTATTGGAGGTGGGATTTGAATCTAGTCCCTTTAATTGCTTAAGGCATGTGCACAACTATTCAACTAATAGTACTATTAAACTAATTCTGTTATTATCTGATAAAAAAATCATTTCACTATTAAAAATGGCAGAATGGTTCTGTCAATTTTTTTTTTATTAAATTGTATTCCTGATTCTGCTAGTTTGATTCGCGAAATATAGGAGGGAACTTTTGTCCTCTAGCAATTTATTTACTTTTTTTTTTCTTTTATAATTTTTACCATAAATTAGTATATATCTTGAAAAATATCATAAATTGGTAAGTTTTTTCTTTTTTGT
This sequence comes from Mallotus nudiflorus, assembly GCA_947683625.1. Lineage (NCBI taxonomy): Eukaryota > Viridiplantae > Streptophyta > Magnoliopsida > Malpighiales > Euphorbiaceae > Mallotus > Mallotus nudiflorus. The sequence continues at coordinate 1,853,850 of CANTUR010000239.1, forward strand.
CATAAAATGACACAAAGCCCTCAAAATCTGCTCTCACTTACTCGTAGGTTAAGAAGTAGAGACTTGCTCCATCTTAAGTTAGGAATCACCTGGTTATTTTTAATGTGGATGCAAGTGTCTGCTTTGCTATTTCTTAGCAATATTTTGTGTTCTTCTTTTGAGAACTTATTTCATTTATATGCAGTCAATCTTGGAGTAAAACTATTCTATGTATTGAAAGACTTTTGATCTTAATAGTGTTTATTATAATGAATTAATGTTCTCAGCTATGCTTTTTATCTTATAAATGAAGTAACTATTTTAGTTGGCCAAACACCCACAAAATATTAGTAATGGTTTTGTCTATGGTTAAATCCGTCACTAATTATTATACATTTGTTTGGCACCTACTATTCATTAGCAACAGATTTCTAAAAGTGCAATAAAAGGCAATAATGTTTTGATATATTAATTTAATGTATACAACAGCTATATATAATACAAGTGTAGTTTGTTATAACAAACTAAAGATAAAACTAAATACAACCAATGAGATAAATCAATGAGATAAATGTACTAACAAACTTAACATTAATCCTTATCATCCGACTGCAAGTTGAGCAGCGGATTGAACGATGTTCAACTTGTCCCGAAGGTAGTGAAAATAAGATTTGGACAAGGATTTGGTGAGACAGTCCGCTAGCTGGTCATTGGTGGAGATATGACTGACCCGAAGAGTTCCTTTGAGAACTTGATCTCGTACAAAATGGAAATCAATTTCCAAATGCTTTGATCGAGTGTGAAAAATTAGCATTATAGTCAAGTAAGTGGCACTGAGATTATCATACCAAATAATAGGAGAAGAGGAGGAGGAGATACCAAGTTCCTTGAGTAGAGAGGTGAGCCATTATAATTCAGCACTTGTGGAAGCAATGGCACGATACTCGACCTCTGTAGATGAACGGGCAACTGTCCGTTGTTTCTTCGATCCCCAAGTGATAGGATTGGAACCCACATAAATGCAAAAACCAAATATGGATTTTCTGTCATCAATAGAACCATCCTAATCAACATCACAATAGGCACTGATTTGTTGAGAATGACATGGTTGAAGAAGAAGACCATGTGTGAGAGTTGCCTGTAGATATCGAAGAATTCTCTTGACTGCCATCCAATGAATGTCAGTTGGTTGATGCATAAATTGAGCCACTTTATTAATAGAAAAATAAATATTTGGCCTAGTGAATGCCAAATATTGTAGGCCCCCAACAATGCTTCTATAGAGAGTAGGGTCATGAAAGGGTGTACCATTGGAAATAGATAATTTGAGCCGCAGGGTGGAGGGGGTGAAGATGCCATTGGCAGTCGACATGCCTACTTTGTGAATTAAATCATGTGTGTACTTGCATTGAGTGAGAATGGCACCTTGTTGTGTCCACATGACTTCAATTCCAAGAAAATAATGAAGAGACCCAAGATCCTTCAAAGCAAACTGTTTTTGAAGAGCAGCAATAATAGCTTTAAGATGAGAGGGAGTATTACCAGTTAAGAGAATATCATTGACATAAACTAGACAGAAAGCAATCATACCATTGTGATTAAAAAAGAAGAGAGATGTGTCAGTTTTGGAGCCTTGAAAACCAAGATGAAGAAGAGCATCACAAAGACACTTGAACCATTATCGCGGAGCTTGTTTAAGGCCGTACAATGATTTTTTGAGTTTACACACATGATGTGGATATTGGGGATGAATAAATCCAGGAGGTTGTTGCATGAAACATCCTCTTCTAGGGTACCATGTAAGAAGGCATTTAAGACGTCTAATTGGCGAATAGACCACTGAGAAGAAATTGTAATGGAAAGAATAAGTCGAATTGTTGCTGGTTTGACAACTGGATTATATGTCTCATGAAAATCAAGTCCAAGTTATTAATGGAAACTTTTGGCAACTAATCTAGCTTTGTAACGGTCAATGGAACCATCAATGTTTTGTTTAACTCTGTATACCCACTTGCATCCAATTAAGTTTTGAGATGGATGAGAAGGAACAAGATCCCATGTATGGTTGATTTGAAGTGCATGAAACTCAACTACCATTGCTTTTACCCATTCAGGATGTTAAGTAGCTTGTTTATATGTAGTAGGTTCGGGTGGAAGTATGGGATGGGCAAGGAAGGTTTTAGGTTTTAATGAATTTGTTTTTGATCGAGTTATCATGGGATGGTTATTTGAGATGGTAGAAGTGAGGGGTGGATCAGTGGTGATTTATTATTGAGTTGGGGTAGGATCAGATGTGGTGGGATTTAGTGAAGAAGATAAGAGTGAATGGGTAGGGGTTGGAGCTGTATGGGAAATGGGAATATATGAGATAGTGGAGTTCGAATTGGTAGGAGGCGAGGTAGGGAGAAAAATTATAGCAGGAGGGGATGATTCAGACTGGACACAAGAGGGCAGCACCGAAGAATCAACAAAGGGAAACACCTGCTCATAAAAAATAACATGGCCTGAGATTAAAATTTTGGAAGTGATGAGATTAAGACATAAATAACCTTTATGAACCTTGCTATATCCAAGAACAACACACTTATGAGAACGAGGAGATAATTTATTAGGAGCATAAGGACGTAGCCATGGATAACATAAATAACTAAAAACTCTAAGATTAAGATAATTTGGTGATTTATTTAGCAATTGAACATAAGGTGAAGAATTATGCAAGAGTGGCATAGGAAGTCTATTTAAGAGATAGATAGCAGTGTCAAATGCATAGGTCCAGTATTATTTTGGAACATGTGAGTGATGAAGTAAAGAAAGACCTGTTTCAACTATATGTCCATGTTTTCTTTTAGCATAGCCATTTTGTTTTGGTGTGTGAGGACATGAGATTTGTTGGCTAATTCCATTATCAGTTAAATATTATTGTAAAGCCTGAAATTCTCCACCCCAATCAGATTAGAAAACTTTAATAGAGCGATTAAAATTTTTTTTAACCAAGTGTCAAAATTTAATGAATGTGCTAAGAACTACAGACTTATAATGAAGAAAATATATCCAACAATATTTATTGAAATGATCATAAAACAAGACATAGTATTTATGGCCATGAATGGAAGAAACAAGAGTAGGGCTTCATAAATCTGAACAAATAAGATCTAAAGGGCAATTAACATACGACTGAGAAAAAGAAAAAGGTAATTTATGGCTTTTGCTTATACAGCAAGCATGACATAAATTATTAAATTTATTTGAATCCATTGAGATGTTGGATTGATAAAGGGCAATTCGAACAGTTTGAATGGAAGCATGTCGGAGTCGTTCATGATATTTCTGAAGAGAACAAAGCATAGCCACTGGAGACTTGATAGACAAAGCTGATGAAGGATGTTTAGAAGGAGCTTGAGTAGGATCAAGGTAAATAAAATATAGACCTTTATCATTCGAACCTATGAGCAAAAGTTCCTTCATGGGGATATCCTTAATTTCAAAATGAAGGGGAAAAAATTCAATAGAAACATTGCTAGACTTAGTAAAAGAAGAAACAGAAAGAAAATTAGCACAAATGTCAGGAATATGTAATATATCTCATAAATGAAACAATTATTGATATGAAAGACAATGAGAATGACCAACATGAGAGATAGTAAGAGTGTTACCATTGCCAATTTGAACACCATCGGATCCTGAAAAATCAAAATGAATTGTCAAATTATCAAGGTCAGGTGTTAAATGATGTGATGCCTTTGTGTCCATAATCCAAGAATTTGTAAAAGATGATTTGGATGGTGTGGCAATATGAGCAGTTGGTGGATGTTGAAGACTGGGCATGAAAGGAGAGGAGCATATTTTGGCTGTGTGTCCGAAGCCATGACAATTAGAACATGATAGCTGTATAGAAGGCTGAGAATTGGATACCTAATAAGGATGGGTATGCTGATAGGTCAACATCTAATTATTCTACATATATACTGTCTGATGGGAATAAGGGCTACCGAAATTTTGACGAGTAGTGAAGGATGACTACTGGTGATGGCGGCCTCTACCGCGTCCGCGAAAAATGCCTCGAGCACCTCTGCCACGCATGGTAGGAATAGAGTGTGAAAAGTATAGTGCTGTTGGAGGAACTTTATAGTTGGCGGGGTCTTAAGTGAGGTTTGCCTCTTCACTCAGTAATAAGCCATATAGTTCATCAAAAGTTACATCTGTAACTCGATTCTCTAAAGATCGAACAAATGGTCTGTAGAGGGAATTAAGGCCATTGGTGATGACTGAAACAAGATTATCTTCTCCAACTGGATTTCTCAAGGCAGTTAATTGATCAAATAAACTCTTGGCTCTTTGTGTATATTATGCTATAGATTCGGTGGGCTCCTTTTTCAATCTATAGAAATTTGCCTTGATGTTGTGAACCTGAGACTTTGATAGCAAGTTTGGTCCAAGCTTCTCTTGCACACGAAACTCCAACAATTTGGGGAACAAAATTTTTAGATATGGATCCTATGATCCAACTTAAGACTAATTGATCCTGTTTGAACCAATTGTGAAAGGCAGGATTTGGTTGGTTATTCAACACCTTTGAAGGTGGTTCAGTTGATCCATCAATATGATTAGCTAAGTCGTAGCTATATAATAATGACATTAATTGTGCTTGCCATATGAGGTAATTTGTGGAGTTTAATTTTATGGGGAGATGATGAGTTATGTTGGGTAGGGCTGTGATGGATGTGTTTTGGTGGTTAGACAAGATTGCAAGCCCGAAGTAGAGGATTTGTCGGTCATAATAGGAGCTATGTTTAGCTCTGTATGAGGAGCAAAAAACAGAGTACAAAGAACAAAAAAAATCGGCGAGGGAAGGAAAGAAAAAAAAATTAACGAGCTTGGGTTGTTAGACCTCTTAGAAGCTCTGATACCATGAAAGTGCAATGAAAGGCAATAATGTTTTAATATATTAATTTAATGTATATAACAACTATATATAATACAAATATAGTTTGTTGTAACAAACTAAAGATAAAGCTGAATACAACCAATAAGATAAACTAATGAGATAAATATACTAACAAACTTAACATTAATCCTTATCAATTTCATCTGTTGTTAATTAGCAATGGATTTCATCTGTCACTAATAATCGTTCTTATTTTGCCTATTTTAGCAGTGAATATAAAACCCCTGTATAATAAAAAATTTTAGAGGTTAAATGTACTGTAAAAAAATGGTATTATATACTTAAAATATTCCAGGTACAAACTCTTTTTCATATTTTTCTTAAATATATATTAATATTTTTAGACATAATTTAGCCTTTTAGTAATTCATATATTTTGAGTTACTATTAACTATAAATTCTCGTATGATGCAAATTCCACAAATGTGAAGTAAGAAATTGCATTATTGACTTATAAATTTCAAATATACCAATGAATTAAAATAAAAATTTAGGGATAATTATTGTCATGATCTGTAATTTTAAAACAAAATATTATCCATTTTGTTTAAGTTTTAAAAGTGGCTACCGTCTCTACTCTCTAATATAAATAATGAAATATTTTAAAGTTTCTTCTTATTTTTAGAGACAAAAATTAACCTTTATTTAATGACTTGTGAGGAGTGTAGTTGTTCTTAATCGGGATGTAAATGAGTCGAGTTGAGTCAAATTTTTGTTAGTTTAAACTTAATTCATTTGTAATTGAGCCAAATTTACTATGACACTTGGTATTTGCGAACTACTTGTGAACTTAAACGAGTTTAAATAAGCTAAAAAATATTTTTAAATATACAAACTATAAATTAAATTATTCATTGAAAAATTTAAAATATATTATTTACTAACACTATGCATATATTGAGGAAATATAAAGAGAAGAGAAATGAATAGGAGGAAAATTAGATTTTGTATTATCTAGCAATTAAAAGTTAATAGAGGGGGAAAAAATTAAAGGAAAATTATTACTCCTCATTCCTCTTGTAGAAGGCGAATTTGATTACACCCCCAAATTCGGGTGTAAAATACTTCAACTCCAAAACAAATTATAATTTAAAGTTTTATTTTCTTTTTAAACATTTCTCCTTATTTTCCCTTTATTAATTAATTTTAAGTTACCAAACACAATAAAATTTATAATTTTTATTGTTAGATTTAATTGATAACAAGACATCATAAACATAAACCCTAAAGATTTTTAAAACTAAATATTTTCATGATATAATAAAATAAATAGTATAGGAAACTTACTTGGATTCGCAAGAGAATTAACACATGAAGCCATTAATGAGAAATTAGTTTCTCTCTCTTGTCTCTTAATTTTAATCAAATCTTACAGATGAAGGTAGGGTTGTGTTTTTGTTGCGGAGAGAGAAGACCAATTTCATTATATATTTATAGACATCCTTATTTAATCTAGTATGTCGATCACATAATTTTAAAATCAACGTACGAGATTAATTCACATAATCCTAATCTAATTAGGTAATATTTTACTTTAATTAATTTTAATTGGACCACACTTAATGAGATTATTTTGTAACATTCTCCCACTTGCTCCAATTAAAATTAATATAACGCTTATTGAGTTCATAATAATTAATCTCTTATGATTTCATCATAACAATATAATATGAAAATTGTTAAGTGCGAGTTATGGTAGTTATGTCCTGTTTTATCGAACACTCCCTTCCATTTACTATAACACTTATAGTTTGTCATATTAAATCCATAATTGAAAACATATAAAATATAATTTCATAATGGTCCACGATCATGTCAAATAATGACTTTTCCTGTTTAACTTTAAATCAATCATGCGTACATAAACACAAAAAACAGGAAATCCATAATGCATATTAGAAACACATAATAGAGCTTATAGTGTCATTATATAATCAATCATCCTAATTATCATTACAACCAAGGCCCATCTTTAGAATATATTCCTTAAATAATTTTGGTTGTAGGCCTTTCGTTAAAAGATCTATAATCATAAGTTCAGTACTAATGTGTTGAATAAACACTCTTTGTTTTTGAATCTCCTCTTTAACAATAAAACACTTTAATTCCATATATTTGGCACCTTTAGAATATTTATCATTTATAGAGAAGAATATTGCTGTGGAATTATCAAAATAAATTTTTAGTAGCTCGGTAATAATGTCGGCAACCCTAAGTCCTAAAATAAAGTTTCGTATCTATAATGCATGCACTGTCACTTAAAAACATGTCATAAATTTTGCCTCTATAGTGGAAGAAGTAATGACTGTTTGTTTGCACTTTTCCATGATACTGCTGCTTCTGCTAATAAAAACAAGTAGCCAAATGTGGATTTTCTCATATTAAGGCATCCAGCAAAATCTGAATCTGAATATCCAATCACTTTAAATTCATTGGATCTCTTATATGTAAGCATATAATTATTTGTTCCTTGAAGGAACCTCAACACTTTCTTTACAACCTTCAATGATTAATTCCAGGATTACTTTGATACTTGCCTAACATTTCAATTACGAAACTGATGTCTGGTCTAGTAGATGTTTGCAAGTACATTAAACTTCCAACAATAGAAGCATATGGTATTGATTCCATTTCTTTTCATTCCACATCATTTTTCGGACGTTGCATAAGACTAAATTTGTCACCTCTTTGTATCGAAACAACCCAAGGTGAACGTTTATTCATGTTAAAGTTTTCAAGAACTTTTTTGATATAGGCTTTTTAAGACAATCCTAATAATCCATATGATCTATCATAAAATTTCTATTCCAATCATATAGGATGCCTCTCCTATATCTTTCATTTTAAAGTTCTTGACAAGAAATTCTTTAGTCTCATGCATTATGTCTAAATCATTGGTAGCAAGCAAAATATCATAAATATACAAAACCAAAAAAAAAAAAAAACTTACTCCCACTAATCTTTTGGTATATATATCGATCAACAGTATTCTATTTAAAACCAAAAGATGTAATAATTGTATTGAACTTAATATACCATTGTCAGGAAGATTGTTTAAGTCCATATATTGATTTCTTAAGTTTACACACCATTTGACTTTCATCTTCCATGGAAAAACCTTCAGGTTGATCAATGTAAACCTCCTCCTCTAAATCCCCATTTAGAAAGGCTATTTTCACATCCATTTGATGTAGCTCTAAGTCATAATGAGCAACTATTGCCATAATAATTCTCAATAAATATTTTTTTAAGACTGGAGAAAAGTCTTTCTATAATCAATGCCACTTTTTTTAGTATAACCATTAGCAACAAGTCTGACTTTATATTTTTCAATATTCCCTTTTGAGTCACGCTTTGTCTTAAAAATCCATTTACACCTGACTCTTTTATAATTTTCTAGCAATTTAACAAGATCCCAGACATTATTTTGCTTTATGGATTTCAACTCATCTTTTATGGCATCGATCCATTTATCAGATTTGACACTATTTATGGCTTATGAATATAAAATCGGATCCTCATTTATTCTAATATCAAAATATGACTCTTGCAAATATACCATATAATCATTCAGAATAGCTGATCTCCTTTCTCTTTGAGATCTTCTTACTACTATTTCTTATGGATTATTTGCATCAGTTATATGTGAGTTAGTAACTTAATGGGATGGTTCTTCATTCAAATGTTGTTAAGTGTTGTTGTTATGTCCTTTAACACTTAGAACAACATTTAGCAAAATACTGGATTGAAGAACATTCATATGTAAAGGAACATTTACACTAATTACCTTTATCTCTATGCGTTGTTGTTCATTAGTCCCACTAACATCACCATTCTCAATAAATTTTGCATTCCCGATTTTAATAATTCTCGAACTATGTTTTGGACCGTAAAATATGTACCCTTTATATTTCTCTAAGTAACTAATAAAGTAACCACTAATAGTTCGAGAATCTAACTTTCTTTCATATGGATTATAAACTCTTACTTTTGTTGGGCAACCTTAAACATGCAGGTGTTGTAAACTAGGTTTTCTTCTTGTCTACAATTTAAAAGGAGCATTTTAAATTGCCTTACTAAGAACCTTATTTAACAAATATGTTATGGTTTTAAGCACATACATCCACAATGATCTGGGTAAAGAGGAGTTACTCATTATACTCCTAACCATATCCATCAAAGTCTGATCACGCCTTCTACTACACTATTTTATTAAGGTGTACTTGGCATAGTATATTGTGCACATATGCCATGACTTTCGAGGAGTTTTGCAAATGGACTAGGACACTGTCCAGACTTATCATATTTTTCATAATATTCACCACCTTTATTAGATCTTATAATTTTTATCATTTTATCTAATTGCCTCTCAACCTCCTTTATGTATGCCTCAAGACCATTGACTGGTTGAGATTTTTCATGATGCAAATAGATATAATTATAACGTGAAAAATCATTAATAAAGGTGATAAAATATCTTTCCCCATTAATAGTCAGAGCGTTAAAATAGTCCATAAATGTTAGTGTATATAATTTCAAGAAGTTGAGTGCTTTTTGTGGCTCCTTTCTTGAAATGTTTGGTTTGTTTACCCTTAATGCAATCCACACAAATTCTAAGATCAGTAAAATCCAGATTTGGAAGAATTTCACTATTTATTAATCTCTGTAATCTTTCCTTGGATATATGATCCAAACGTTTATGCCATAAGTAAGCAGAATTTCATTCATCATGTTACATTTAAGTCCAATACTGCTATTTAAAGTAAGCAAGGATTCAACAAAAATATTATCATGTCTTAGTTTGTATAAACCATTAATAAGATAACCAGAACCAATAAATCTAGAATTCTTAAACAAATTAAGACTATTGATCCCAATTTCCCATTAAAACTAAAAACTTCTAGTCTAGAAACTGAAATAAGGTTTCTACTCATTAAAGGTGCATAAATAGTTTTAGATAAGTCTAATTTATAGCCACTATCCAAGATTAAATGATAAGTCCCAATGCATTTAATCGTTGCCTTCATGCGATCTCCCATAAATAGAAAGTCACTAGTTAGGTTTGTGGTTCAGATCGTAGTGAATCCCTGCATCATATTAGCCATATAAGTAGTAGCACCATAATCAAGCCACTAAATATTACTAGAAACTTTAGCTAAGTTTGATTCGAAAATTGGAAAAGTATGATGAAAGATACCTTTCTTTTCAAATAAAGCTTTGCATTTTAATTAATCTTTTTGATAGTGTCATTCTTTCTTACAAAAGTGACATCTATCAATTTTTCATTCCTTCTCTTCTACCTAAGAAGCATTAGCAGGTCTTTTAGCTTTTTTAAACTTGTTGGGTTTCACTTTCACTCTTTTTCTAGCTCCTTGACCCACAAGATTGATAATGTGATTCCTTTGATTCTTTAATCTTGTTTCCTCTTAAACAAGCCTACCAGCCAATTCATTAACATTCCACTTATCCTTTATAGTGTTATAGTTAATTTAAAAAGGCCTATGTTCAGGATGAAGTGAGTTTAACATAAATTACACTAATAAGGAATCCTCTATAGCCAATCCTAAGGACTTCAGTCTTACTGCTATATTAGTCATCTCAATAATATGATCTTGCATGCCCTTTGACCCATCATACTTCATGGTCATGAGCTTTATGATTAATGTACCAGTGAGAGACTTGTCCGCAGAAAGAAAATGTTCTTCCACAAATGCAATAAATTCTTTAGCACTTTCTATTTGTGGAATAGTATGCCTAATATTGTTGGCAATTGTCATTTATAAAAACTTTAGGCATAATTTGTTCCTGTGTTCCCATGCTTTAAAGTGCAACTTCTCAGCCTCACTACTTGAATCGATAATAGCAGTGGGTTTATCTTCCAATAATGCTAAACTGAGATCCATATAGTCTAAATGGAAATCAACTTGCTCATGCCATTCAGAGAAGTTTGTACCATTAAATACAATAACAAATGAAGCATTTGAATGAATTGCAACAACTGTAAAATATAACATAATGCCCACAATTAATATAAATTCAGTAAAACAACAAAGTAGTTCTTCTTTGGGTAGATACTACAACGTACTTCAAATACCATGTATATAAACATAATAGATAATTATCATATTTTAATTAAACACATCTAACATTTTTGGATAATTAAATAGATTCAACCAAAATATAATAATACACCCCAATAATGTTCAACAATCATATAATAATAATTTACCTTTGGGTAAATTCTTAAATTCTAATAATTGTCAAACGTCTGGTATTTCATCAATAACTTAATTTATTCATGTAATAACATATACTAGTTTAAGTCACTTTGACAACTATAAACTATAACAATAAATACATGTATTTGTTCATAATAGAAATATGACAAACATCAAATCATACTCATTAAATTAAGCATAATTATTATGAACAATATAAATGAATAAATAAATAACCTAAATTATAGCCCCTAAATTTATTTATTTATTCAGTACAGTGCAAACTATAAGGCTCATGTTTTTTTCAAATATCATAACCAAACAAATATAAATTTTCCTAATGAGTTATTGAATTTAGGTACTGTAGGTGGTGGGGTTTAGCGCACACCCAAGTGTTTGGCGACCGCGGCACTGTGTGGGCTTGGGGCCCACTAGGAAATACGATATAGGTCATGGGCCTATTCGGAGATGGAGTCACCACCCGGATAAAAGCCGGGACACACTGTACAACAACTGGATCCCACGGAGGTTCCCAGAAGTCGTCATCAGAGATCGGGTTCGGAAATTGGGTATGAGTGTTTGAATGCTCACCCAACCTTGCGATTGGCCTCCGTTTGTGTTTTACATTTTATTACCATTTAATTATTCAATTATTTCCTCATTTACCACACGTGATGAAATTACCTTCGGATAATTGCCAGATTTTATAATTAAGTCCGAGTTTGCACATTAATCCAATTATATGCCTTTAAGTCCCAACCTTCAAAAAGCGCAGTAAATAAAATAAATAATAATTTACAACCATACATTCAAAATTAAATGGGGAAAGGGATTAAGGATTACAACGCTTTTTAGCTAAATAAACGAATAATGTACAGAAAATAAACCAAACATATATCGAAAATAAGCTATTAAAATAACATAAAAGCAGCAATAGACGAAGGGAAACTAGCAACAGTGACTACTCAATGACAGGAATCATCAAGTAATTCCTATAAATAACACACAATTAGTCCTTCCTTTAAAAAAAAAAGAAATCACATGTAACCATACTTATAAGGAGACTCTATATAAAAGAGTTTTCATATTATGAATTAAAGAGAGCATCAAACAATCAAGATGAACGTCATTATGCAATGAAATAGCCATGTTTAAGGTCAAAAGGGGACATACCGAAGCGGACATCATGGCAAACATTAATAAAAAATGTAGCAGGCAGTAGGTTATCACTGTCAATGAGGTGACGCCTCATCAACAGGGGCTCTTACAACTCCAAGGCAAAAAGGTAATATACACATAAAAGATAGACCCCCTAAAGGCCTGTCAATAGGGCGATCGCCTTATTGATGAGGTGATTGCCTCATTAAGATGAGGCGTCGCCTGATCACCAGGCTGGCTTTGACTCCCAAGATGTACAGAAATCTACTCTAAGTAAACAAAACATGCATATACACACTCTATACTCATCATACTATGACTACATGCAAAGGTATTCAAAGATCTATCAATAAAGTGAGATGTCAAGCAAGACACACTAGAGGTAACCTAAAATGTACTAAGAACTTAGTCACATAAGTAAGAACTCACAAAATGATGCACATGTCAAGTTTAAGTGCAGATTTTATACCAAAATGAGAGGCCCTCAGAGCTGTTTTGATTGAGATCCTTGCTAGGATGTGGTATCTACCTTTGACATAAGCTTCTCCCTTCTTCTCTTATGGAGAAAGTGGACCTCTTTGCTTCAACCTCCCTCCCCTCTCTTGAGGACGTTTCTTTTTCTTTTCCTTCTGTGTTTTCTCTTTTTTTTTAGAGCTCTCTCCCTCCTTTCTTCACCAACCTCTTTTTCTCTTTTATTCCTTAGCTTTCCCATGCCCTTAAGCCTCCTAGCCTATCATGAGCTCTCCTAGCCTTTTTTCTTTCCCCAAAAATCTTTCCCTCATACAAGAAAGAAGTCTGGAGAGTAGGGCTTGCACCATTTGGCCATCATGATTACAGCTGCAAGTGGGCTGCCATAGGGGCGGTGCCTCATCGGTGAGGCGCCTCATCGGTGAGGCGATGCCCCTTTGGCCCGGGCCTACGTTGGGCCGAGCGGGCTTGGGCCTAATTTGGATAGTTGGGCTTGGTTTTGGGTTTTCCAGGCTTTGGGTTTTCAAGTCCACTTTCCACTTAGAGATTCAGGCTTCATCCTCATGTCCAAGTTCACATTCTCATCATTGGGCTTAACAACGGGCCGGTTAAACTAAACAACCCTAATTCGTCCCCTAACATGGACAGACCGAACCGGGTGTCTACAGGTACTAAGGTCCTTGAAATAATATGACATTAATTCTCACATGGAAGATCATGCAAGCAACATTATTAAATCATTCATAACAATTGGATGGGGCAAAAGAAGAATAAGACAAAATAGCTTTGTTTTCTGATTTGCAGATGACACGATGACCAATAAGTAAAACATTCAATTCGAATTGAATTTGTGTGGTCACCAATTTTTTTTTAATTCTCATGAGAAAAATTAATAATTCATCAATTAAATTTTAAAATCAATTAATTTATATCTATTATATATAAAAAATATTTAGTTTTTCAACGCATACTCTGATATCATTTGTTAAATTTTCTTGATAACAAGACATTATAAACATAAACCCTAAAAATATTTAAAACTAAATATTTTCATGATATAATAAAATAAATTGGATGTAAAACTTACTTGAATTTGCAAGAGAATTAACACTTTAAGCCATTAATGAAAAATTGGTTTCTCTCTTTTGTCTCTTAATCTTAATCACAGTCAATAAATGAAGTTAGGGTTGTGTTTTTATTGGAGAGAGAGAGGATCAATTTCATTATATATTTATAGATATCCTTATTTAATCTTGTACGTCCATCACGTAACTTTAAAATCAACATACGAGATTTTTCACACAATTCTAATCTAATTAGGATTAGTATTTTACTTTAATTGGACCACACTTAATGAGCTTATTTTCTAACATTTATTCCCTCCTCTTTCCCTCCATTCCCTTTCCTTCCCTCTATAGTTGTCATGCATAGTGTAAATAAATTACCATAAAATAATAATTTTATTGTAATAATATATTTTCAAATAATTTTTACATTTAAAATATAGAAATAAAAATTTATATATTATATATCTAAAATTAAGTGGTGAATTACTATTTACCTTCTATAGTTTGCTATATTATACTACTTCGTCCATGATATTTAAAATTTATATTTTGCAAAATTAAACTATTTACTCCTTGTATTTGAATATTATTACCGTTAACTGACATGATAGTTATCAAGTAAATACTATCTGTCCATTGTATTTGAATATATTATACTATTTGCCCCCTCTATTTGATATATTATATTATTTGCCCCCAAAAATTTACAAAACATATTTTTATTATCAAACTAATTGATTAAAAAAATATATGTTAAATTAAATTATCATTAATTGACTCTAAAAATGATAATTTCATTAAAAATATTTTAATAAAAATAAAATAGTAAATTTTATTTTTAATCTAATCAAAATTTTAACCAAATAACAATTAATTACTTCTAATCTTAAAATATCTTTACTTAAATATCAACTTAAAACATTTATATTGGATGAAAAAATTAGCCAAGCAAATTCTTTTTTTAACTGTAAAATTTGATTTTTATTTGAATTGTTAGTTTAGATTATTTAGTAAATAAATTATATTTATGAAAAAAATTAATAATTTTAAATAATTTGATTTGTATATCCAACAATTGAAACTGAAAATTAAAATAAAGAATCAAAATTAAAAAGATTTGATTTGATTAAATTTGTTAATGCAATATAAATAATTTAAATTATTATTTAAGTGAAAATATTTTAAAATTAATACTAATTAATTGGTATTTATTTTTAAGTTTAATTATATAAAATTAAAATTAAGCATTTTTTATTTTTATGTAAATGATAGTATTATCATTTTGCAATTAAATTTTAAGAAAATTATTTTAATAATAAAAGATATAAATTCTATTCTAAAAAAAAAAGATATAAATTCCACATATTAAGAGCAAATAATATAATATATTCAAATAAAGGAGCAAATAGTATAATATATTCAAGTAGAGGGGGCAAATAATATTTACTCGATATTAATGGTAATTGTGACGAAAAATTAGATAGAAGGGATAAATAGTATAATTTTACAAAATATAAGAAGGAGATAATATAAATTTTAAATATTAAGAACCAAATAGTATAATATAGAAAACCACATGGGGTAAATAATAATTTACTCAAAATTAAATCATCAATATTTGAACTCGACTAGTTTATTAACTAAGCTTTAACATATAAGATTGAATGAGTTTTTATTGAACTGAATTTCAAGTATAGCAATCAGTTTGATTCATTTACAACCATACCTTAATCATACATTTATAGGGTAAATATTTTAAATTATTTAGATTTTAATGGGAAAAAATAGAAAATTAGCCCTATTTGTATAAATTATTGGAATGATTATTATCTCATATTTTATAATTTTAGGGCGACATGCGACTCTCAATAATAGTCCTCTATAATACTGCAAACGGAGGATATGAGAATTGACAGTGGTTAATGATAACTTGTTCACCGATGAGTTATCAATTAAAAACCACATAAATTATCTCTAATATATTAGATTTTTGACATAAATTGTGAGAAATCCAAACTATACTTGGATTAGAAAAATTAATTTCTTTGAAAAGAATTAATTTTGAAGTCATTTTAAAACTTCAAAAACTTGGTATCAAAGTTTTAGAGGTTTATAAATATAAAATTTTACAAGATACAAAAGACAACTTAAGATTTGCAAATTTGGATGGTGAAAGCTAGTAACACAAGACAACTTAAGATTTATAAATTTGAGTGACAATTATATTGTAATGTGGGAACGACCTTGAGGACTTAGATGTGAAACCAAAGGGCTTAGGCTTGGAGCTTTGAGAAACACATGTATGAATTATTGTATTTTTTTTCAAAGATTTTTAGAGAGGCTCTTTGCTAGAGTTTTTAGAGGGGTATTTTTTTTTTTCTAGAATTTCTAGAATGGTGGTATTTATCTCTACAATTTATATAGAGATTCTCTAAGATTTATAGAGGAAATGAGAGGAGTATATATTCTTCTAATTTATATAAGAGAATGATACAAAGTTGTGGGTTTAAATTTAATCAACTTAAGGAAAATGACAATTTATTGTATTGATATTTTATCTCATATAATATAATGAAGAATGGTATGTTCCCGTAGATGTAAGTCGAACCACGTAACATTTTGTGTGTTCTTAATTTTCTGAATTTTAGTTTATTTTTTATATGTTTATTGATCTGTCTAATTGTGGATTTTTTCCAACATAATTGAAGGAAGCAAAACCTTCCACCAAGTTAATAAGAGGCAGGAAAAGGAGATCATGTATAAACAAGGTAATTAAGAGCAACCAGCATATAATAGTAATCTCTCTTTTAATTATAAATTTGTACGTAGATCATACGAGATACAAAGACCAAGACTAGTAAAAAACCTAGAAAAAACTAAGTACAGGAAGGAGATTGGCTCGATCAAGTCAAGGACAATCTCCCATCCTTTTTATTCTTCTCGCATTACGTACGTGAATACCCTTTTGTGTGTATATATATACACACACCTCAGTTGATACTGGAAAAAAACAAACGAAAAGCATAATTAGAGCTATTTTACAGAAATAAATTAGTAGAAATTAAGCTGAAGAAGATGACGGGTATAGATAAAGGTAGGTACAAATACCTGTTGCAGTTAACGGATGGGCTGATCTTGTAAGGAAGGTTGACGTTGCATTTTGAAGGGATAGAGGCAGCATTTCCGACGTTGATACCTCCAGCAGCAGATTTCAAGCACTGGCAAATCTGACGACGATCAGCCGTGGTTTTAGCACCGCTATTGAGACTCCTAACCCCAGAGCAGCATGCTGGTGGCACTGTTCCTCCATTTCTCAGATAGCTAAGGCATGGAGCTAGGCTGCTGGCGACTTGACCACATGTTATGGCTTCAGTCGTCATAGGCATTGCAATCACCATGCAGATCATGAGGAAGCTAACAACCTTAAGAGTAGCAGTAGCCATGATATCGAGCTGTGCTGTTGGTCGACCTTAAAGATTTTTTCTCTGCTCTTTGTTTTTGTTGGGCAGTAAAGTTGAGTTCTGAGCATGAAAGAAGCATATGAAGATATGTTTATATAGACGAAGAACAGTAGAGTGGCAACGGTATACTTATTATCACATAAGTAACCGACAAACAATTGGTAGGCAGGTGCTTGTTGTGCTGAATTAATAGAGGAAAAATTATGTCTTTTTTTTTTTTTTTTTAACAATTAGGTTAGTATGGTAGTAGGGATGAAGGAGATTTGAAACCCTACAGTAAAGCCCTTGCCACCACCGTTAAGCGTGAGGCTTTGAAAAATTATGCCAAGTAATCATTTTATTAATTAAATGTAAAACCTTTCATTGGATATATTGTACATCTAACTATTTTTTTTAGCTTGATTAGGCATCTAACTGTTGAATATAATATTTTAAATATTAATAAAAAAGTTTCATTGAAAGAGGTATACCTTTTATCTAGAGAAGTTATAAAATGGTTTTAAATTATTAATTAGATAAAAAATTAAACCAATTATATTCAAATAGTTAAAAAATAATAATTAAATAAATTATAAAATTTAAATCATGATAAAATAAATTCATCCATTTTATTTTTTAAGTTTTTAGATTTTTTCACCATTAATTTAATTTTCCAATTAGATTTGTGAGTTGACGGTTCTAAATTACTCGATAACTTCTCTTTTAACTCGAGGGTCAATTTTGTATTACCATTTGTATAATTTTTTTACTAATTGAGTTCTAAAATCTTTGTATAACATAAGTAAAATAAACTATAACTTTTAAAAATAATTATACTAAAATATATTCATGATTGTAATTTATAAATCTAACTTTTTATATGAAAATACTAAAATATCATATTAAATTTGTGATATAAGATATTTTTATAAAAATTGTAAGCCTAAAATTAAAATAAGGTGAGTTAACTACTTAATTAATTTATAATTCTCATTTGACTAAAAGTTATTGATTAATACATTTCAATTATTTTATTTTTTATTTTAAAATAATTAAACAAAATATATATTAATTTATAAAAGAGATAATTTTTATATTTAAAAATATTTAATTAATTTATAATTTTTATTATTATAAAAATTATTTAATTATTACATTTAAATTATTTTATTTTATTTATATTTTAAAATAAGCGAATATAATATATATTAGTATATAGATCCGAACATTGCACACATTTACTACTAGTTGTGAATTTAGTTTTCTACTTTGTTTTTCCTTTTTTTAATTAAAAACTAACATATGGATGCCATTTTGTTTAAAAACAGAAACAAGAAAAAGAAAACGTTATTCGTGCTCCACGTTATTTTTATTTTTGGTCTAACATATGTAGATTCGAGTCAAATTATATTCAATACAAATACAAATACAAATTCTATTATTATTATTTTATAAAATTATTTTAATTCTAATTTCAGAAATTATTGTTATACAGCTTATCATTATTAGGTCTTTGTCGGCAGGTATAATTAATGGGCATGGGTTCCAATGCTTGACAGTGGAGAGTTTGACAGTGGAGAGTTTTTTTTTTAACAACGAGTTATTACACCCGAATATATATATCATTTATTATTATTATTATTATTATTATTATTATTATATATAGAATCTTAAACTTTTTTTTTACCTAGTAATGATAATTAAGAATCAAGAGACGTAATTTTTTTTACCTCCACTTAAACCATTTCATCTAAACTTAGCACTTCATTTAATGTAAAATATTGGTGTATTTGCATGTGTTAAAGTTTTTATTATTTTAATTATTTATGATATCGCCCTAATATTTTTAAAACATAATATCACATTATATATAGGAAAGTAAATTTAAATTTACTTCAAGTCTCTAATTAAGAGACATTATGAATGATTAAAGGCCAAGTTTTTTTTTTCAATTTCAATGTTTAAAAAAATAAATTTAAATTTTAAAATTAACAGTTGAACTCCTAAATTTGATTAATAATCTAACTAATAATCGTAAACTTAACTTTTCAGCATAGTTAACTTATAATTTTTTATAAAAAATCATACATTAGAAACCAAATTTTTTTTGTCTGACTAATCAAGCTTAATATGTAGAAAATTACATAAGTGATAAAAAATTTTAATTATTAATTTAACATATACTATAATTTGAATTTAATGTATAGCTTAAACAAGACAATTGAATGGTTGTCGGTTTAGAAGCCAAATTTTTAGTGATGGACTTGTTATTGTATATAAGATTTTTTTTTCTTTTTTTTTTTTGAGATGTATTGCTTTAGAATTTGATTTTTTTTTTTGGTAGAAACGATTTATTTTTTATTTTTAAACAAATTACCTAAATGGAAGAATAAAAGAGAGTTGAAAAACATATTCTATTTTTAATTAAATATTTTAATTTTATAAAAAAATATTTTTTTCATAAATTAAATGATTAAATTTTAACATTATAAAAATAAAATAAAATAAGTAGGAAGTTTGATTCTTAATATCTTCAACTAAATATTAACATCTTTTATCAAAATGTTTTTCTATGCGAGGGCAATACCTTTTGAATATATAAGGTTTAGATTCAAAGAAAGTTTTAATTGATGTACCTAAAATTAGTTGGAGAACATTTATTTATATATTGCGGCAATTATGTTGAGTTTTTCAACGATGTTCTGTCACCGTCCAATAGAAGTACGTCGTTTGCAACAATAAATGCTGCTATTTACAGCCACTTGATCTTGCGTCTTGGATTTCTCCGCCCATCAATTCCAGTATAAGTTGATGGGTCTCTAAATCATCGGAGCTACTGTATGAATTTAAATGTTGTCGAGGAAATCTTTTATTTTATTTTATGAATTATTTTTATGCTATTGAAAAAGTGTCATTAATAGGATAGTATCCCTAAAATGTGGCCCACGTCCAGAAGGGACGGTAAGTTTCGCGATGGGAGTGTTCCATGTATGCCCCAATATGCACGTGAATCGTGATGACTCGCTATTTTCTACACTTTAATTTAAATTAGTCTAAATCCACATATTACACTTGTGATAAATTTATATATTATTTATTTTAAAATATAAATAAATTAAATTAATTTAAATAAAATATTACCTATGACTAAAATAAAATAATTTAAGTACATTATTTAGATAATTTTAATGAAATGCTCATTATGAATTAATTGGATAGCTTTTAAAAAATAAAAATTTATCTGTTAATTATAAATTAATTAAAGTAAAAATTTATTTGTTAATTATAAATTAATTAAATAATTTATAAAAAATATCAACCCAATCTCTTTTTAATTTTAGTATTATATTTTTTTATAAAACCGATGAAAATTATAATTTTAATTTACTTTTTTTTTCGAAAGATTAATTCATTGATTAGAAGTCAATATGCTAATCATCACCCATACATCAGCCACCATCCATACAGATAGTCACAGCTTATGCTTCTACTTACAAAAGATATTATTTAAGATATCATTTGACTCCCAAAGAAAAGAGATCAACAGAACTACCAATAGAACTATCGTGACCAACAGCAGAACCATGATCACCTTCCAAAGCTGGCGTTTAATTTAATGTACTATTTTTGAGCTTTATATATACAATTATTCAATGTGTATATATATTTGGATTGGTGAGGGTAGGGTAGGGACCCAAGCTTAAGAGATCAAAGCTGAGGGACTTGCAGTAACTTTGGAAAACAAAAATGGGGGAGAGTGTAGGCAAGGAGGCCATGTGACGGTGGAGGGAAATGTCTAGGGGCGATAACATGGTTAAAAAAGAGTTCAATTTTTACAAAGTAAGATATATATATTTTATTAATAACAATCATTTAATAATAA
Source organism: Mallotus nudiflorus (assembly GCA_947683625.1). Taxonomy (NCBI): domain Eukaryota; kingdom Viridiplantae; phylum Streptophyta; class Magnoliopsida; order Malpighiales; family Euphorbiaceae; genus Mallotus; species Mallotus nudiflorus. The sequence goes on from CANTUR010000239.1 coordinate 1,875,008, forward strand.
TAAAAATTTTCATTAAACTGAATAAAATAAAAATAACTACAAATTAAAGTAATTGTGATATTTTTTTAGATTAATATGTATTTATTTAATTATTTTAAAAATATAAATAAAATAAAATAATTTTAGTAACATATCACCTATAAATTAATTAAATAAAATAGATTAATATATATATATATATATATATATTATTTTTAATTATTTTAAAATATAAATAAAAAATATAAATATATTAATTAAATAATTTTCATGAAATCGTAATTATAAATTAATTAAGCAGCTTTTAATAAATAAAACTCATTTGTTAACAATAAATTAATTAAGTAGTTTGTAGAAAATAAAAAGTCATTTCCTTTTATTTTTAATTGTATTATACTGTTTTATACACATATATGCATATGTGTGTAGGATGATGTGATTAATATAGGAAAAATTATAAATTAATGTCTCAATTTTTCTATAAAAATGGATGTCATTATGTTTAAATTATACATGTTATTCTTTTAAATAATTATACAATTTATTTTAAGGAGAACATGTCATGACCCAAAATAAGGGGTTATGACTGACACTAAAAAACAAGAATTCTTTTGAGTCAGGAATCCGTAGCAAATCTTAAAAATAAAAGTATGCAATTTAATAAAATACATAAAATATTTGTACAACGAAAATTAAATCTCAAGTATAAAAATAATAATTCCTCAAATAATTTAAATAACATAAAATCCATCCTTATACATATAACAAAATTCTTCAATACAATTATTTCAGAGTAGCGCTTTGAATTTAAAATCTCATATGAACATAATTATAAATATAGCTCACAGCTGATTAAAGTACAATAACAACTACTGGAGTGTCTAGAAAACACAATAAACTCAAGTAAGCAGTTTACACAATAAAGTCAGAGCGGAAAAAATCCGGCGTAGAGGCCTGCTACTGAGGTTTAAGGACGAAAACTCTCCTGAAAAATATCAATAGAGGGGAGTCAGATTTCACTGAATGAGTTGTTATAATATATATACATGCATAACTAAATATCAAGTGCAGACAATCAATAGAATATATATAATAAATATATATACAGACAAATACACATAGATGCTGAAATCACTTTATATATATTATAAAAAAAATCAGTTTATAAAAGATCAAATAGAACCCTAAATAATTGCAACCTCAAATAGTAATAGACAACACTCTAGCCATACAGACTCACTTATTTCAAATAAATTCACTTATTCCATTTAGACAGTAGATTGGCCCCGAGACACTAAGTCAACCGAGCTACAGCAGTCTGACTGTCAATGTGATTGGCCCCGAGACACTTGGTCAATCGAGCTCCAATAATCACATTCTCAAATCACATCTCACATTAATCAAATCAAATCAATCAAGTCATAATCCACAAATATATTAGTAATTTAACCTAAATTCTATCGTCGTATCGGTACGTATTCAGTCCTAGTGCTGCTACTAGGTAGCACGTTCTATCAATATCCTTCATTAAAATAAATCATATATTCAAAAAAATAAATGATGTATGATATCAAATTAAATGACAGTATAAACCATATATATACTAGAAATATATAAAAAATAAACTAAGTATATTTTGAATATATATATGTTAAGATAAATTCAATTCAATTATAAAACATATAAAAAATAACCCATATTTATACTTAAAAACATTTTAAGTATAAATCAAAAGTAAAACATGCATTTATTTCAAAATATACTAAAAATATACCTAAAATATACTTAAGCATTTATTAAATCATTTATGCATAATTCATACTATTAACACATATATTTCTAAAACATGCAACCTAAATACATGTATATATAAAATAACAACTCACAGTTGTGTGCTCCACGAGACGGGTCAACAGGCCTGGTCCACCAGACCTCGGTCTCGGCGCAACTAATAATTAAATCACAACACTAAATTAGAACGAATCGAACTTAACTTCTAGAGACTCGATCTAGAATTACAAAACACAGATAGATACCGAATCAGACTTGATGTCACTTTTTATGAGAATTCTACCGAAAATTAGGCAGAACCTCCCCTGTAAAACGGACATCTCTCTACTTAAAAAGTAGAACCGGTCCTACAAGAAGAATACACTTCGAATATAAAATTCTCAAAACCCCTCGATCGAACCTCAAACTGTAATTTCCACTGACCGAGGTTCACAATTCACAAGATATACATAAAATACATTAAAATTTCAAAAATACCAAAAATACTCTTTATATACCAAAATATAGAAATTTACATATTTAAACATTAAAAGTAATTATATTACCGATAATTACTTAAAAATCCTAATATTAATATAATATTATTAAAAATCAATAATTCTCTATAAATTTATAAATATTAATAGAAATTCATTTTATAAATCCAAATTACTTAATTAATTAAAAAACATACTAAAAATTACTGAAAACCCATTTATTTACAAAAATAGTATATTATATATAATTTAAAAATAATTTTTGAAAAATAATTTTAATTAGTTAAAAATAGTAAATAATTTATAAAAATCATTTTTATACCTCAAATAATTATTCAAATTAATTTAACTTAATATTTGAATAAAATGACTACCAAATTATCAAAATACCCCTAGTATATAAAAATTCACATAATATACTATAATTATTAAAAAATTCACTAAAAGTTATATAATTACTCTAAAATTATTTTCTCAACATATAATTTAATAAAATCAATAATTATACTCAATTAACTAATTAATTTTAATAAAATACACATATAACCTATATTTCTAAAATTCACATAAACTAAATAAAATTATATTAATTATAAAAAAATCACAAAAATTATAAATTACATTCTATAATTATTTTCAACCACCATAAACCCTAAAAATCACAATTTCACAATTTATTTAATTAATTTATGAAAAGTAGAAAATAATAATAAAATAATAAAAAATTCACAAAAATTAAAATAAATTCCATAAATTCCAGAGTGTAGACTGAGCTAGTAGAATAAGCTTTTGTGAAGGAATTAAGCTTGAATATCAAAAATCAAAGTTCAAAAAAATAGTGAAACAAAAATGGCTGAATTGAACAAATTGCTCACCACTAAAATCTAGGCCAAACCAAGTGAAACCAAGCTTAGAGACACATTCACTAGTGCTCAAGGAAGGGAAATAGACCAGCGGTGTCGAATTTGGTGGCCGGAATCAGCTTGAACAGCGGTGATGATGATTTTCGATTTTTTGACCAAATCAAGCTTCAAAGGCGCCGGAAACGAACGTTGCTGGTGGCGGAGCTGGCTGGGGACAATGGTGGCAAGCTGGGAGGCACTCTGATGATCGGTGATCGGACTTGCAGACAGACGGATGGTGATGGGTCGTCGGGAGGTTGAAGATGGGGGAGGGGTAGATTTTGTAAATATTAGGTTTATATATATATATATTAGAATATACTAAACTTTAACATATAATCCCACAAAAACACACACCACACAATTATTATATATATATATATATATACACACACACATATATAACACATAATAATAAAATATAATATATATACATAATTTTAAATATTAAACCTTAATATTATAATAATAATATATATATGCATGTATATGTATATACTTTAATATACAAAATATTAATCATGCATGGAGCCATATAATTTAATAAAATAAAATGACATTAATCAATAAAATATCATTTAAATATTATGTCCCAAAATAATAGGTTTAGGGAAAAATTTTACATGGAAAACTTTAAATAAAAAATAAATAACATTAATTATTAACAAAATAATTAATTAATCAAATATATGAATTAAAAATTATTAATACTGTATATCCCGATAAAATATAAAAATATTTAAAAACTCAGGTTATTACATAACAGTAGAACATGTTATCTACTGGACTGCACTAGAACTATATATGTACTAGAGTGTTAAATTTTAGGGTTGAGATTATGGGAATTGTTTGATGTGAGACTTGATTATTCGATTATCGAGAATTGTGGTGAGAGAGTAGTGTGATTGCGGGAGCTCGATTGACCTAGTGTCTTGGGGCCAATCGCACTGACAGTGAGACTGCAGGAGTTCGGTTGACTTAGTGTCTCGAGGCCAGTCTACTATCCAAAAATGGAAAAGATAAATGTTTTGGAATTAAGTAAGCTTATGGGCTAGTGAGATTCAGTGATTGAGGTTGTGAATTATTTAGGGTTCTGCTCTGATCCTTCAACCAAAATAAACTTTTATGCATTTATTATTATATAAAAGTGAATTGTAGCATCTATATGAAATGCATGTATATGTATATTATTATATTGATGTTTGATTGTATATGACTTAGGTTGCATGTATATATATTATAATAATTCACTCAATGAGGCATGACTTCCCTCAATATTTTTCAGGATCTACATTAAACCTTCCTTGTAGTATTATTCGCCAGACTCTTTCCTCTCCAGCTAATTTATGTAAACACTGAACTATCATTTTCTTGTACTTTAGTAATCACTGTAGTAGTAGTATGTTGTATTAATTAGAGATTTTGTACCTGAATGTTGTATGAAAATATTTTTATTATGTTATAAAATAAAGATTTGCTTTTATATTAATTAAAGTTTTAATTATGGCATATTTTTTTTGTATTATATTTGCATGTGTTTTTATTTTAAGGCTTGCTACGGGTTCCGAATTTGAAAGAATTCTCGTTTCCTAGTATCGGTCATGACTCCCCGGTTTGGTTCGTGATAGACAGCTTGTCCCTAGCACAAGGTACATTCATGTCGAATAAGGATATCCTGAAAACTTCCAATAGTTTTTGATTTTTTTAATTCTACAAGGCCATTTTATTGAGGTGTCCTAACATAAGAAGTTCGGTGAAGGATGCCTTTCTCTTGGATAAAACTCTCAGAGAGTTGAATTGATGTATGCCCCACCATTGTCAAATTGAAGAACTCAAATTTTACATTGATATTGAATAGCCACCATGTGATACAAGTCCTGAAAAATTGAAAAAATATTTCCTTTATTACGAAGAATAGTTACCTAGGTCATACAATTACATTGATTAATAAAGGTGACCTGATTTAGCTCCTATTTTAGTGCTCATCCCGTAATTCCTAAAAATAATTCATGCTCGAACAAATTTTAATAGACACTTGCTTATGAAAGTTGAAAAAACTCATAACAAAGAAATTGTTATAATTTGTTAAAAAAAAATGAAATTGTTGTAATTACTAATTTTATGAGTAACTTTAATATTAAAATGAATAAGATTTCATTATTATCTATGTATTGTATTTTTTTTCTAAGTCAAAAGGACTTGAAATTTCATTTAACAACTATAACAAATACACACACACACACACACAAATTTTTAATAGACACTTGCTTATAAAAGTTGAATAAACTCATAATAAAGAAATTATTGTAATTAATAATGTAAAGGTATAAGAATTACAAGGGAAAGTTAAGAAATAATGAATTCTCTGTACATGTTATTAATGTGCGTATTAATGGCACAACAGTGTATATAATGATAAAGTACAACAAGTAGTGTCATTCTCGGATATAATGACTTAAAGTTTTTCAATCCAACTGATTTATTGCAATAGCATTTGCAGTCCCCCTTTAATAGAGCAGTAAAGGTGAAGCTTGTTGTGGTGGTGTTCAAAGAGCGATTGACCAAGGGGTTTAGTCAGAATGTCGACAATTTGGTATGCACTAGAGATGTAATTAATTTGAATAATTCCTTGCATTACCTTTTCATGAATAAAGTAGTAATCAAGTTCTAAATGGTTAGTGCGGGCATGGAACACCATATTAGTGGTGAGATAAATTGCACCAATGTTGTCACACCACATTTTGCCAATTAAGTGGAAGAGAAACCAAGTTCAGAGAGCAAAGATCAAAGCCAAATAGTTTCAGCTATGGCATTACCAAAAGACTTATACTCACTCTCAGTTAAAGACCTTGATATGGTAGGTTATTTCTTAGCCATCCAAGAGATAAAATTTTAGCCTAAGCAGATAACATACCAATTTGTTGATCATATGTCATTAAGGTAGCATCCCTAATCACTGTTAAAGAAACATTGAAGATGCAATTGCAATGTAAAAGAAAAGAAGATTCCATAATGGCTTTTATGTTGGAGATAACGAAAAAGTATTTTAACTACTTCAGAGTTATCTTAACAGGGACTATGCATGAATTGACATAACTTATTAACTGAGAAAGCTATGTCTAGCTGAGTAAGAGTGAGGTATTGAAGTACACCCATGAGTTGGCGATAGAGAACACTATCGATAAAAGGGAGCACTGTTATGCTTAAAGAGGGGCAGTGAGGTTGTCATAGGTGTATGTATTGGTTTACAAGTCTCCATTTTTGCCTATTTTAGCAAATCATTAACATATTTGTATTGTGAGAGAATAAGATCGTTAGGCCTGTAGATTGCTTTAATATTAAAAAAATAATTAAGAACACCAAGGTCATGAACAAGGAATGTTTTGCTAACATGGTTCATAAACCATTGAATGATAGATGTTGAAGAACTTGTAACTAAAATTTCATCCACATAAATAAGAACAAATAAAGTAGAGTTGTTAACCTTTTGAAGGAATAAAGACATATCGAGTTAAGAGAATTTGAATCCACGTCGAAGTAAGAAATCATGAAGGCATTGGAACCACGCCCTAAGAGCCTATTTAAGGCCATAAAGAGAGCGATGCAGTTGACAAACATAGTTAGGATATGTTGGATTAGTAAATCCTTTAGGTTGTTCCATATAGATAGCAATGTCAATAAAAATATGAAGGAACACATTTAATATGTCAAGTTAATGCACATGCCAATAAAGAGAAGTAACAATGGCAAGAATAGTTTTAATAGTTATTGGTTTTAGTATAATCAATACCATCTTGTTGGGTAAATCCATTGGCAACCAGGTGTGCCTAAAATCATTCTACTGACACAACTACTTTCTTTTTTGAAGAGAAACAACCATTTGTTGGAAACAATATTCTTATTTGGTGGATGGGGAAAAAGAGTCCAAGTTTGATTTTGAAGCAAAACATTAAGCTCATGTTGCATAGCTTGTCTCTATTTTGGGTGTTTATTGGCTTTAATGAAGGTAGTAGGTGTATAAAGTATGGGTGATGTGGTTGGGTGGGAAGTGAAGGCATAATTATTTGGGCATTTTTCCATAGTTGATTGGTGTAAGGTTATTTGGTGAGTTCGAGAGGGTGATGGTGGCGTTAGATTGGAATATTTAGTTATGTCAACAATAAGGTTAAGGCTAAGTGGATTTTAGTTTGAGTTGTATGGTGAGTGTGATCGAGTAAAGATATAAGGAGAGGATTAATTTAATGAGATTGGTTGAGAAGATTGGGTAGGAGAAGGAGATGAGGGAGGGGTGGAAACTGGATGAGAAAAAGAAGTTATAGGAGAAAAAGGAGAGGTTGTACCTAAGTTATCTTTAAGAATCGAAGAAGTGGATGTGTTGCCATATAATTATAGCTAGGGTGCAAAGTGGGATTTTATGATTGGCACAGGGACCGTTGTGTGAAATGGGAATAGAGAGTCTTGGAATTTAACATATCAAGTAATGTAAATTTTGGAGGTTTTGACATAAAGATATACGTACCCAACATGGTTAGGACTCTGACCTAAATACACATATTGGGTTGACCTATAGGAAAATTTCTTTTTATTGTATAGCCTAAGAAGAGGGTAAATGGCAAACATAAATGGTTTAAAATACAAATATTTTAGATGTGTATTATAAAGTAAGAAAAATCGAGAATTATGTTTGGTGACTAAAGATGGAAGATTGTTTATGATCATGGTAGCCATTTGAAAAGCATAAGACCAATATTTTTCTGGGACATTACCATGAGCTGGGAGAGTAAGTCATGTATCAATTATATGATAGATTTTTCTTTTAGCAAGTCTATTTTGTTCATGTGTGTACGGATAGGCAATTTTATGAATGATTCCATGTTGTTTGAAATATTTATTTAATTTTTGGTACTCTCCTCCCCTGTCAGAGTGAAAATATTTTATGGGATCATTAAATTGGTGATGAATTAAGGCTTGAAAATATAAAAATGAAGAGAAAACATTACGTTTATTTTTGAGAAAGTACACCTATGTAAATTGGGTATAATCATCAATTAATAAAATGACATAGCGATGACCTTGACTCGAACTAATTAGAGTAGGGCTTAAGACATCATAATAGACAATATCAAATGGAGAAGTACCAGAGTTATTAACAGTAGCAAAAGGTAGCTTAGCTAATTTTCCTAGGTAACATGAAGAACAAGTTGTAAAAGAAGTAGATGAATATCGTAAATTAAAGGAGTTGACATTCTTAGAAATTGTTCACTGTTGTGGGTACCCAAGGTGAGCATGCTACTCTTAGAGAGTAGGAAGATTGGCAACTAAGGCTTAATGTGGGGTATGAAGGGCATACAATCTAGCTTCACTCAACCCTTGAATAAGCACTCTCCAAGTAACTTAGTCCTTTATAAGAAAATGATTTGGCCAAAATTCAAAGAAGCAGGAGTTATCATCAATAAATTTTTGGATAAATAGTAAATTTTTTATGATGTAAGGGACATGTAAAACAACTTTTAATTGAAGAGAAGTGGAGAGTGTAGGGATAGAAGTGTTACCTATATGTTGAATTAGGAGACCTTGTCCGTCAATAATATGGAGCTGATTAGAACCATTATATTCAGAGGTGGAACTTAGTGTGGAGAGATCTAGAGTAGTATGGAAGTTAGCTCCAGTGTTGGGATACTAAACATCAGAGGTGGGAGAGAATTATGGTAGAGAGTGGTATGCAAAATGGCCTGGTGCATAATACTGTGTAAAATAAGCTTGTGGATTAGAAGTGTTTAATTATTGGGTTGGAAGTGATGCTTACTAATATCAGTTATATGATTGTGGAAACCACAAATTGAATAAGAAGCTTTGCCTCTTGGATAAAAGGGTCATGTGGAAGAGCTAGAAAATCAAGGTATGAACTGCAAGTTTTGGAAGCGAGGTCCAAAAGGAGTGGGCAATAATGGAGCAGAAATGATAGATTTGATGGCAAAATTAGCAATAGATAAAGGAAGCTAACTTTGAAAAAGATCTCATGTTCTACTAATTCTTCATATAATTCAAAGAATGTAACAGGCTAATGACTCAAGTTCAAGCTGCTGCTGATGGAATGGTATTCTGCCTTAATATTCTAATATATTATTGCATTAAACTTGGTAAAAGAGAGGGCTTGACTTGCAGATTCAAGTTCGTCAGTTAAAGCTTTGGTTTTCTTTAGATCTTTGATGACTTTCAAGTCATTCTTTTTTAGTTCTTAAAGCTCAATATGCATCTGCAACTGTCTATTTTGAGAGATTGATCCAAACATAGTGGAGAGAGCATGCCAAGCGAAGTGAGATGAATGATGGCCAATTACATATAGGAAAACATCTTCAGTAAGAGATGATAATATCTTGGACAGTAGCATCTGGTCTTTTTGAAACTAGATGTCATATTGAGGGTTATCAATTTATTATGTTAGACCAAATGGGGAAGTAATGGTTCTTGGTAGTGGGGAAGCATCTAGTGTTATGAAGGAGTGTAGTTTTTTATAATTAAGGAGTGGAATGAATTACATTTTATTGTGTGTAATTTATCACCTATTTTTTAATTGAATTTTAATGAATCTTGAATAAATAATTAATTATATTTAAGTAGAAATTAGGTTTATTTAGGATTAATTTTAGTTTATAGATTGATTTAGAATTTTATTTTCTTTAGTTTAATTTCTATCAAATTAGTAGTTTTTATTAAATATTAATAAGTATTTCCCTTTTTATAGGCAAGTCTTGAGAGAAATTCCCAAATAGCTAGGGACTGGTGCAACATGGGTTATGTCATGGCATGTTTATGCCTATATCCTATTTTAGAATTTGAAATAATGCACCATGGCTTGCGACACAACATAATAGAAGTCGTGACTTATTCTGTGTAAATTGAAGAATTATGAGAAGGTCAGCATAGGATGGAACACGCCATGTGGAAGTCATGCCAGAAAATGAAGGACGTGACATGACTTGTGTCATCCCATGCTTGAAACCATGTCGAGTAGATAATTTTTTTTTTTTTTGAGAATTGAAGTGCAAGTAGGTTTTCCATCAGACTTTTTCTATAAAAGGAGATGCAAATGAGCCATTAAGGGGAGGAACACCACCGCCAAGAGAGGCCAAGCATGGAATTAAAGAGCTTAACAAGGATTGAAGAATGAAGCGTGCTTTCAACGAGTTTTATCTTTCCTTCTTCTTCTTTTCTTATGAATAACTAAATTAATTAGAGTTTAGTTTTGGAGTAGCTAGTTAATACTTATTAGGATTTTATTTCTTATTAATGATTTAATTTTCAATCAATTTTATGAGTTATGCTTAATGTCTTATATTCAATTAAGGGCCTAATTGTTTGCATGCATGTCAATAAATTAGAGATAAAGAAAGTTGCATGATTTATCAGCTCATAGACTTGTAAAATTTAGGAACCTCAATCATGAAAGTAGATGAATCTTTCAAGGAGTAATAAATCACTAAGGAACTTAATAAACCTTAGTTAATTGATGTGACCATGAAAATAGGTTGTAATGAACTTTGGTATTCTTAGATGAACTCAAAACAGACTGTAGGTAATTTGAGTGGTTTACCATTGATTGTGATCAATGAAATAGATTAACTTAATTCCATAATTCAAGTCCTAACTAGTGAAACAAATCCAATCTCTATTTTATCCTATTTATTTAATTAGATTAATTAGAGTAGATAGTTTATTTTTATTTATTTATTTTAATTCTTGCAATTTATATTGATCTATGCTAGCTAGGGAAAATCAATTCACAGTTAGTGCTTCGTACCCTTTCCTTATGGGAATGATACTCTACTTATCACTTTATTACTTACTACGATCCATACACTTGCGGTGTTATGCTAACAAGTTTTTGGCGCCGTTGCTGAGGAAAGGCGTTGCTAATATTAACACATTTTTCATTTTTGTTGGACTAGCACTTTGTTTTTATTTTTATTTATTTATTGAAAAATAATTTGTCATGGATAATAATGAATTTTCTTATCAATTTTTGAGGTCTAATGCGTGTGATCCTATATATAATGTAGAACATATGTAATTTAATTATCTTCCATCTTATTTTCAAGTTTGTAATTGGTGTGGAGAGAAACATAATGGGGCACATTGCCCATATTATTCATATTCACCTCCATCACCCTGTTACAACCCATCTTGGAGAAATGATACGAACAGGGTTAACTTGTACCAAACCCGTATTCAATCCTGATAACCTTGCCAAGGATCGTTCATAAATCAAGCAAAAAGAAACTTTAATTCTCAACAAGACCTTTAAATAACATGTACTTAAGAACCTTAATTATAAAGTATTCAAGGTTATTTAATGTAAACCTAAGATTAACAAAGTCAATTTTAAGTCTAAATTAAACTAGGTTTGAATAGACCAAGCCTTCACTTGATAAATTCACAAAAGTTCTTTTAAGAACAAAAGAGAAGGAATTTAACCTCATACGAATTAAAATTTAATTGATAAAACTCATTCCATTTTGTTCTACAATGCTATTGCCTTTATATAAGCATGTAAACATCATAATCCTTGAAGGAATAGGTTTTCTTACTTATTCCTAAAAACACCTATAAAGGAAAATCCTTTATTAAATAGGATCCCTTTAAAAATATAACAATTAATGATAACTAAGCTTTGAAAAGTTAAATTGACAAGTCAAGAGAATTAAGCATTGAAAAGTCAAATTGACAACTCATGATAACTAAACAAATAACTAATGACAACTAAGCTTTGAAGCATGTCATGTCACATGTCAAGTTGGACATTGACCATTGAATTTGACTTATTGACTTTGACTTATTGACTTTGACTTGGAATATTCTTGAATCTTCTTACATCTTTTAGAATCTTCTTGAATCTTCCTTACTGACTCCAAAATAGAAAATAACCTAAAAATTCATCCAAGCTTTGTACTTGACTTTATTGATTTGTAGACTTCACAAATTTACCCTTTTGAGGATCATATTAAGAAATTATATGGATCATACTTGGAATTATCAATAAGAACCTAATTCAAATCTTGAGATAATGTTGGAAAATTTCATTCATTCAAGAAAGAAGACCTAAGAACAATACTTGGAGTACAAGTTAAAATAATTCATTCAAGCACAAACTAAGGCAAATCACTAATATGAGGAGACTTTTAGGTAACACGAGGAGAGTTTCAGGCATATCAATTCGAAATTAGACCAAATTGTAAAAAGTCAAATTACAAGCTTCTAAAAACTTTAAATGTGTGCACCCATGAATTTCTTAATGCAACCATCTTAAAGAGAAAGTATATAGGATAATGAGAGTAGTTTGAGTCAAGATGATGAAGTCACTTTTGATTTGTGCAAAGATGATGAGCAAGAAGAGATAATCACTAAGGAAATTGAAAAAGTCTTTAAGTGTAAGAATCCATTTATAGACATTAAGGATTATGAGGTATAAAGTCACACAACTTAGTTTAGAGATGAGTTGGAAGAGGAAAATATAACAATCCTTAAAGCTACATAGGATGAAGATGAGCCATTTTATAAGTGACAATACATATTTTCTATAACCTATTAAGGTCATTGTAGACTGCGGGGTTTAGTGCACGTCCAAGATTTTAGCAACCGCAACACTGTTTAAGCTCAGAGCTTTAGAGAACACACTAACCATTGTCACAAAGGCATGGCGTGGAGATAAGGATTTGCCATCCAGGGTAATAACTGGGATAATTTGATTGGTGGTACTCGATTCTCTAAAAGAAAATTAGCACCACATTCAGGAGATTCTGGATACGGAATACTAACTTCTCTTAGTCTCATGTTCATTTAGGATAATTTTATAAATAATTATTTCTTCCTTTAATTACATGCAATTTTATTAAAACCTAATTAACATCCATCTACCCAAAAAGGCAACAAGTCAATAAAATTACAAGTAAAAAATGCACTCAAGATTGCGTTGTCTCTAAGTCTAAACTATGTTAATTTTATTAAATAAGTTAGATAAATCTACATTGTATTTACGAGTGAAAAATGGACTAAAGATGGGCCTACATTTTTATTAATTAGTGAGCCTAAATCTATTTATTTTAGTCTTTCTAAAATATGGGCTTAAGTCTATTCAATTTTAAAGGAAAATCAAATTAGTGGGCCTAAATCTTAGTTTTATTTTAAGTGAAATGTGGGTCTAAGTCTATTTATTTAAAAATAAATGTAATTAAATGGGCTGAGCTAAGTCTAAACAATGTTAATTAACTAAGCAGGCCTAAAATCTAATAAACCTAATGGGCCTAAGTTGATTTTAATTATTTCAAAAAAACCTAAATCATTTTTTAAGCCTATTCATTAAGTGGGTTAGACCTAAACATGAGCTTGGGGCCTAAAAAAAACATAAAAACAAGCCTAAAATAAATAAAACACAAAAAATATATCAAACAAACATTACAGTGATTTTCTAAAAAAAAACCCTAAATTAATTACATGTAAACCCTAATTTAAGCTACTGCCACCATTGATTTTAATTGATTTTTTTTACCCAATTGAACATAATTACTAATCAATTTTAAAATACAGAAATTTAAATATTTCACTATTCCCACTACTGGGGCTATTACAAACTATGTTCATAATTAAAATTAAATAATTATACACCCAGAAATTAAAATAAATTACACAGAATACAAAAATGTAGAATAAAAATTAAAATCCTAAGAACTATTATTAAAACAGTACATTTTCATCCATGGCATTCCATGGATCTTTTGTTCAATTAAACATAGGTGGTTTCCTCTTCCTCAATCCACATATGGACATCAAAACAAAAAAAAACAAAAAAAGCAATCAAATTAATGGTGAAATTAAATAATAAAATAATTAACAAAATGAATAAAAATCACAGAAGAGAAGAAAGAAAAAATGAATGTTGTGCATATGCCCTTTTTCGACCCCTCAGATTAGGATTTTCACCATTGAAATCGACTCAGTGTTGATTTAATTATGGACTAAGACTAAAAATCGTTGTATCGTCTTCCTCAAATGAACTGCAAAAATTAGGGTTTTTTAAAGAACAAAAGAAATCAAAGCTTTTTTTTACGTCTGTAGAAAATCCTCTAGCCAAGCCTCCACCCCTCGTACGCATGCAGACTCTGCTTTTAAATGCAGAGTTTGCGCATACTGAACTTCCTCCAAAGGAGGAATAGACCTATCTGATAAGATCAGATAACGTTTGTTTTTATTTCAAAAAAAAATCTTTTGCATTTCTTTTTTTTTTAAAAAAACCTTATCAGAAAAAATTTGAATTTTCAACTAATCAAAACACTAAAAAATTGATAAAAATAAGGAAAAATATGTGAAAAAGTCAATTATTACGCATCGGCATTGTGCAATGCTGACTAGCACTGTGCAATGCCGATCGACATTGTGTAATGACAATCGGCATTACACTAGTGCCAATCCTAAAATATTTTTTTTTACCAAAAGACCCCTGAAGAAGTGACTTATTTACAATCAAATCCTACAAATGTTACAATTTAGTTCCTAAAGTCCAGAAAATCAACAATCAAGTTCAATTTTTGAATAAATTTCATCATAGGGGCTTACGTCGCAATTGTGCACAATTGCATCCCGAAATTGGGTGCTTACAATTGAAAGGATTAAAATGGATATTCTCTATTTTATATATTCTTTCCCTTTTGTCGATCATTTCACTTCTCTTCCCATTCTTTTCTTTTTCTTTTTTTTTTACATGATCTTGATTTTTCTTTTCTTGATTTCTTCACCATCTGTTGTCCGATTTGCAATCCGTCTGATCCTATGGCCTCCTCATTATGCAGACAACATGACGGAGCTGTGCCTTCATAATGTCAGAGGATTTTGCCTTTTTGATTTCCTCAAAATAATCTAGAACTTCAAGAAGACTCAGCCATCTTTCCCTTAACTCATTTATATACCCACAGGTGCAGAGATGTGAGTAATGAGGTAACTTTTCTTGCTTCTATTTATTTTTGTAAAAATATTACCTGTATAATCAGTAATTAGAGTTAGTTGCAGAGTAAAAATTGACATTAACATGTATATTAGTCAGAAATTAATATGAAAATGCATGACATATTGAAATTAACTCTGAAAATATGAAATTTAACTCCCGGGTTGTCAGAATAGAAGATCAAATGTCTGGAATTCCAATCAAAATTCTAGATTCTTGATTAACAGGGTTAATGCTGATCGGCATTCTGGAATTCTATATTGCAGATCAGAATTTTTTTAAGGCAATTAATTCATTAATTAATTAACTAATCAAATCCTTCAATTTAAGTTCTTTGATTAATTAATTATTATTTTCTTTTTGAAATTGAAATAGCGTCTGATGAAGTTCTCGAGCTATTTCAATCTAGCCCAAGAATTGTTTCATGGACTGCCAAAACAGGTGACACCTCCAGATTTAGGCAGTTTATCGTTGCACTTCTGACTGTTCGAGGCCGATCTGACTGTTACTCTTTATTTACTTTGATTGAGTGATGGATGGATACTACCCACACTTTTCATACTCGTGTGGGTGAGCTAACCATTTCACCTATGAGCTTCTTTGCTATCATCAGGATTGCCTTTAGGAGATCCCCAGTTCCATTTGACATCAGCTATTGCAGTCTTCCAAAGCATGCACGGAGTCAGTATGTGCGCGACTTGATCAGGTTCGCCCCAGCAGGGAAGAATCGGAAGAACATTCTTCTTTCATCATTAGTTGAGGGATTTAGACACCTTCCTACTTCAACTCCTCGTCAGATTATTCATAAGGCGAGGTGTTTCCTCTTAATATTATTAGGCACGACCCTTTTTTGTGAGACCGATCATAAGGTTACTATTGCTCTGTTGGGTCCTCTTTGTGACTTGGATCGAGTTGTCACATTAGATTGGGGATCTGCTGCACTTGCTTATATTTATTACAGACTAGACACTGTCTGTAGAGGTGCTTTCATGATGTGTGGCTTTTGGCATGTCTTGCATGTATGTTATCCTTCATTTGATCTCTATAGTTTGCTCTTCTTTGCTTTTTCTAATGTGTTTTCTTTTTTCAGATCTGAAGCATAGAGATCGGGCTGATTTAAGGCTTTAACACTATCAGTTCTGATAGGACCTTTCCTCTGATGATGAGATGGGGTTCTTCTCGCCTTGCTAGCAACAGGGACACTTTGCAGACGTACCGTGATCAGTTGAACACTATTGAGTGGCACCTGGTAAGAAAAAATAAAATCATTAGTATGCTACAGTTTAATAGAAATTTGATTTAATTTACATAAATTACAGATAAATTCTGATTGGTTGGAGGGTGCTGAAGACATCCAGTGATATGATTTCATGGTGACTACAGCCCGCTTAGAGCCTATGAGGATCCTACTCTCTAGTTATGGCTATCTGATGTGGTATCTAGGGGAGTGAGTGTATCGCTAGTCTACTGGCCCTTCTCGACGTCGCATTCCATCTAATGTCCCCTCCTCTATGCTTCACAGCTCGCATCTTACAGGTTTAAAGTTGAGAGATGCATTAGAGGGATATGCTACCTCAGATTTCCTTAAGCGTTCGTGACATTATCAGTAGTTTAACCGCGAGAGCCTCTTGGAGCATGTTCCTATTGATGATGATGAGGTAATTTCACATTATTTCAGCTTCTGTTTCTAGAACTTATGACTCACTCCTTCTTTGTATAGTTTAAGGAGGTTCGCTCTCCTGTTGATGCCGATGAGGAGACTGAGATTGCTCTAGAGACTGAGATTGCTCCAGAGATTGAGAGCCCTGAGCCCAGATCTAGTCCTGGTCATCATGCTCAGCACGTTGGGTCTAGTTACGATGGGGCCTTTGTCGGTGCTACGCTTGGTGATGTCTCTCTTCCAGACAATTCAATGTTCTACTAAACTCCCGCTGTTCAGGATCTAGTTGAGCAGCAGATGTAGTTTTAGTGATGCTCAACTTTCTATCTTTTCTCCCACAGATGCCTCGCATGTGAGTTTTTTTTAACTCATTTCCTGCATAATCTACACACTCGACACTAATGTTAATTAGAAAATAGGTCCCTCGGACACAGGCAGAGTATTTACATGGACTCACCTTATCTCAGAGGTTATTCATGATGTAGGTTACAAACAGTTGGTGGGTAAGCGCCCTCACTGAGATAATGCAAATGTATGCATGTAATGCATATGACATGGTGTTTTTTATATATGTAGAGCTATTCTAGTGGTCTAGAGTGGGAGAATGAGATGCTTTATCAGCAGCTTGCAGACTTGGGCTTTGATCCGTATAATGTTGGGATTTCATTTGCTAGATCTCCAGACACTCATTATCTTGATGACCATACCAGAGGATGGAGCCCACGGCCTGATACTAGAGCATGAGATGAGTGATTTAGAGTTTCTGTATTCCTGACTTTCTGCATGTCTGTATCTAACTGCTCTTTATTATACTGCTATGTTAACCAATTTTACAAGTTGGATACACTTCTTTTTGGATTTACAATTCCTACAGACTTGTTGAAGTTAGTTTCAACCATGATGAATGTATAAAAGTACATTATGATGTTGAAAATTTAACATGTACTTAACAAATCTCACATTTTTTATATTCATGACTATCATTTATTTTCCATTCGCAAAGGTCAGAGTATAGCATTTACCAAGTGAAGAGCTTACTTCCACACCTAGTTTTAGGGAGAATTTTCTAAACAAAACTTGTGGAAATTAAGAATAAAAATATTGAATTCGGAGTATCAAAATAATCTTTAAATTGTTTTTGTGCTTTTCTTCTTTATCCAAGTATTCCCCCGCCTTTCTCATATTACTCAGCGTGGATATCCTTGGAAAGATCCTTTGGATACTCATATTCTTATAGAGCATTGGAGTAAATATAGCAATTTTTTTTTAACATGGGTCCTCTTTTAGTATTCCCCCGACTTTCTTGTATTACCCAGTGTGGATATCGCCAGAGGTTCACATTGATACTCTTGCTCATTTTTGGGCATTGGAGTATATTATGTTTGCTCTTGTTTTGATTCTCCTCTTAGTATTCCCCTGCCTTTCTCATATTACTTAGCGTGGATACCATTGAGGGATTTGTACTCATACTCATTTCTTAGTATTTGAGTAGATTATATGCACATTTACTATTCAAAAGACTAAAATGACACTTTAAAATTCAACCAATTTATACTGTAAGTCCATAGATTTTGTCTTTGCATATTTTTTCCCTCATTTGGGTGTAAAGTAAGCATTAGATTGATTAGAGTTTTATAAACTCTCAGCATAGAACTGTCAACAAGACATTTGAATTCTGAAAGGCTAATAAAAAAAAGCCACTAAAATCAAATGTCATAAGATAAGTTTTCGCATATGATATCATGAAGTGGATGAATTTACTCTTAATTTTATAAATTTTCTTTATACTTTACTGCAGAATCAAAATCAATAGAGTTACACTACTTCCCTTTTGTATTTTTTAGGGTATTTGTCACACAGAGTGAGATTTTGACGAGTGATTAGCATTTGCTATCCTGGTCATTCTTACTGATGTATCGGTTCCTTTCCCCTTCATCATTATTCTGTTATTTCCCTATACAAAATACTACAAGTTAGTATGGTCTTTTTGTAAGTGAAGAAATTTTGTTAAAATGTAATGTCATTCTTTTGCATTCTTCCCTTTTTGATTGTGGTGATGATGTCTCTAGTTATAGGGTCATGATATTCTACCACCGAAGTTGTGGCTTTCTTTTGTTGATGCTATGGTAGAGGGCTCCATCATTTCTCTTCCTAACATTTCCTACAAAAGGGAAGATTTATGAGTTAAAGATTTTTATTTCATAATCAAAGAATTTTTCAGAGTGCATTTGTCCCAAGTTTTGAGTGCATTCTTCCCTTTTAATCATGATGTCTCCGATTGCAGGGTCGTGATATTCTACCATTGAGGTTGTGGCTTTAGGCTGAATATTGATGCTATAGTAAAGGGCCTCATTCCTTTTCCTAACATTTCTTGCCAAAGAAAAGATTTGAAAGTTAGAGGTTTTTATTTCACCATCAAAGAAGTCTTCAGAGTGCATTCGTATTTCAAGTTTTGAGTGCATTCTTCCATTTTTAGGGCCAAGCACATGTATCATTGACATGTTCAACCTTCTCGTTACCATATTCCACACCTTACAATGGTCTAACTGTTGTGGAGAGATATTCCAAATGATGCTCCCGATGAGACTATAGAGATGGATATTGAGTTTAAGGAGCTTGAAAGTCTTATCCATCCTCTTGAGGTCACTAGGGTGATGCTTCTTAGTAATGTCACTCCTTTTGTTTTCATTCCTTCAGATGCTTTACCTGTGAATACTCTGACTACTTTCCTACACTTTTACAACACTAATCTTGAATGTTAGTTGCAAAGTGTTTGCACAATCTTGCTAAGGCTCAAAGATAAGTATTTCACCATAAATTTATACAAGTGTATGTATGTTATGCATGATCCTAATAAGTCTTCTGTTTGGAGCAAGGCTATGTTTGTAGCTTGGAGTGTGAGAACGAGGTGCCTCATCAACAGCTTGTAGGTTCAAACAATTGATGCTTCATTGTTGGTACTTCTGATGTTTGAGCTTTTGATATAGCATGTCAGAAAAATAACTAGGCCAGTGAGTGGGGTCCATGACTTTACATTGGAGCTTATGATTGACTGATGCACCATTGAACTTTCCTTTTTGTCACTGCTTCTGTTGTATGATAATTATTATATCTGTATGCTTGTAGTATACTCCTTTCTACCCTAAGATTGTTTTTACTAGCTTTGAAGTTCTGCTGATGTATTTACCATTTTGCCTCTAACTTGTCCCGGAGTTACATTTTTCCCCCAGCTTCATTTTGAATTCATCCTAGAAATCACTTTCTTCATGTGCACAAAAGACTCGGTTTGGTCATTATTATTGTTGGCCCTTTATCTTACTAACCCTATTAGCTGCAATCTCATGTATTGAAGATGTATAGGAGTGGGCAAACTAATTAAAGTGAGTTTTGGATGATGAAATCAACTGGACTTGCACTTCGAAGAATTCTTGAGCAGAATATAAGGCTTGATGTTGATGCAATAATTGATGACAGTTGCAATGTATAGGTTGAAAAGTAAGTTACTGAGCCACCTGAATTCTTAAGGTATAAGAGGACGATAGGCTTATAAGGAAAATTATAAAAGAAGTGGCAAAAAGAAAATGTAACTAAAATAGTGATCTTATAGTTTTGATTTAGCTTTCATCATGTATTATTTTTCCATTCAGCTACTTATGCAGTATGATAAAGACTAATATGCAATGCTTGAACAAAAAATTAAAATTCAATTTTAATCATTCATTAGGGTAAAAATGAGAATACCCATTACATCACATTATATATCTTCTGTTATTAGTCAGTCATGAATTTTCCTCTCTAATTTTTACCTTACTGGTCTTTTTTTTTCTTTCTTTGTTCTCTCTTTGTTTTTTTATTATTTTTTATTTTTTTATATTTTTTTCTCATATTTCCTATCTTTAGAAGTTACATTATGTGATATATGGATGTTCTTCAAATTTGCATTTATGTCCATGCTGAATGAATCTAATTGAATTGAATTTATGTCAAACAAGCAGATGCAATCAATACCATAATGCACAGTACCATTAGGATGTACATTACATAAGTAAGCATGGTCAGAATTTATATCATCGATCACTAGAAACTAAAATTTTATTCAATGAGACAATGAGAAATTTTATTTCCTATTCTAGATGCTAGTGATGCTGAGTCTCATAGTGGTTGTCCTTGAGGTGGTTGACATAACAACTCTTTAACAACAATACTACCCATCTTCTTAGTTGCCAGCTTCATCACTTCCTCTTTATTGTCCTTCATTGGATTCTCCACAATCTGCTCCTTAAAGATCTCAAGACTAGGGACATATGCTCCAGTAACACTGACTAATTCCTTAGCTCTCAGATAGTTTTTGCCTTCCCTTGACCTGATGAATTTTTGACTTAAAGGACCAACTTTTGCATAAAGCTTCCTCTTTTCTGCATTGAATCTCTTATTTACCCTTCTACCTTTTAGCATTGCTTGTCTTGTAAAACCCAATCTTGTTGTGTCATCTTGATTTTTGAATCCTAGGAATTCTCCTTATTCATTCTTCCCCATTCCTCATCTAGGCGGGCAATTCATGTTCTCCATCACTTTTGCTACTCTCGGATCCATTTCAGTCCCATCAAATATCCCAACAATCTTGAAACCAGGGGGTGCACACACTTGTTTCTATTTATCCAATATGGATGCCACATCAACACTGGTCCCAGCTTCTATTATCAGGACATCTCCTTCATAAGGGAATTTTATTTTTTGGTGCACTGTTGAAGGTACTCCTCCCAAGATATGAAACCACGGCCTTCCCAAAAATAGGGCATAGGTAACAGGGATGTCTAGTACAGTAAATTCAACAGTTGACTCTACAAGCCCTGTTTTGACCAAAACCTGAAATGTTCCCTCCACATTTCTGGTACTATCATCATAAGCTCTAATTATGAGGTTTGAAGCCATCAAGTCATCTATTTTCAAACCTAGATTAGGCAGGATCTTTAATGGGCATACATTTATAGCTGAACCATCATCCACCATTATAAAGTTCATTCTCTTCCTTTTTTCTTCAGTTGGGATAAATAATGCCTTGTTATGATTTCTTCCCTGCAAAGGCAAGTCATCATCTGAGAATGTTATCAGTCCATGTTTCTTTTCTGTCATCTTTGCTACTATAGCCTCTGGAGTAGCAGCTGTTTCAATGCTCATGTTCGACAAAGCTTTAACCAGAGCCCTTCTGTGGCTGCCTGAATGCATTAGTAATTCCCAGATGCTCATACTCGCTTTAGCCTTTTTGAGTTTTTCTAGGATGAGATCCTCTTTCTGTCCTTCCTCTATTTCTGTGTCTTTTGTTTCTTCCCTGTCTACAACCCTTTCATTTTGTCCGATAATTCCTCCTGCTTCTGGTAACATGATTTACATTTGGAGTATCACTCTGTACATTGACTCTATTGGGTTTTTCTTCATTAGAATCATACCAGATGTCCACGGCTCCAACGATCCGTTCTCTTTTCCCGTTTTTCCAAACTTCCACTGTGCATGTTTCTTTTCCCTTCAACTCCCTCAACTTATCCATATGTTAACTTAGCAGCTCTTCAACCCCTTTTTGGGACAGTTATGGGTTAGGAATTCATCTTCCTCAAACTCATCACCCCATCCTGTCAACAGAATCGATTCAATAGGGATGTCAACAGAAGCGGGTTTAGAATAGAACACTCTGTAATCGAACTTGCCTGAAGGTTTCCCAATAGATCTTCAACTCCTCTTAGTGACTGCTCAGGAATTTTAGGCTCTTCTTTTACTGGCTTATCATCAAACTCATCTCCCCAACCTAAGGGCTCAATTGATTCAATAGGGATATCAGCAGAGGGTGGTTTCGAGTAGAATACTTTATAATCAAACTTGCCTAAGGGCTGGCTTAGTAAATCTTCTACTCATCTTTATGGCTATCCGAAAGGTTCTTCATTGGGTATAACATTGAGGTCCTCAAAGGAGCTTAGCACTTCTTCTTCACTAACCCCTGAGTTGATCATCATAGTGGCTGGTGGTGGAACATTTCGGTAATCTAGGAAAGGGTTATTTCTGGTGTTTAGGTTGGAATTGGATTTCTCAGGGTCGGTGATTTTTCTAGAGTCTATCAGGTTTTGGATCTCATGTTTTAGGTAGATGCAGGTATTTATGGAATGGCCAGCTACTTGATGAAACTTACAATAACTATTTGGATCATAGCCAGGGAGATTTGGATTCGGGGGTTTGGAAAAGGTTAAAGGTCGGAGCAGGCCTTTTTGGATTAGCCTCTCTAGGACTTTGGAGAGTGGTTGGTTGAAGTTGGAGAGCCTTTGGGGTTACTGAACTACACGCACCTCTACACCTCGGCTAGTACTTCCATGTTGTATGCCCTCAGTTGGGTAGTTTTGAGTTCCTGTGCCTCTAACAGTTTTCTTTTTCTCACTCTCAATTTCTTCAGCTTATAACCCATCATCATACAAATCCACAAAGGTTTTGCGATTCATCATCTGTAACCTCTCGATAAAATTAGGTGACACATTACAAACTATCATTCTAACTTGATCTTTCTCAGCAAGCTTTTTTTTCATCATCCCTGCTTTATTCATGAAATGAGTTAAGAAATCAGAAAAGGACTTATTTGGGTTTTTCTTAGTCAACTCCAAATCCCTAATTGACACTTCCAATCGAGTGTTATAATTATAATGTTTCAAGAATGTAATACATAGTTCTTTCCAATCAACCCTAACAGATTTTTCTAACCTATGGTACCAGTTCACGACCATTCCTTCCAGGGATAACACAAACAGCCTAGCAACTACTGACAATGGTGCTTTAGTAGTGCTCATAGTTATGGTGTATTGACTCAAATGAATCCATGGATCTCCTCTCCCATTAAACTTCTGCAGTTGAGGCATTTTGAATTTTTCAGGTAGCTTATCTCCCTCAATTTGCAGCATGTCATCAAAGTCAAAAGAATATCCCATTCCTTGCCCTCTAATAAGTTATCTATCTTAGATATTTTCTGAGTCAATGCTTGCATCTGCTTAGACTCAAGGTCTTAAACCAATTCGAGTGACTCTCTCTTCACCCTTTCTATCATGTAGTTTTCAATATCTTCCATTCTCACATCAGTAGTAAGCACATTTCTAGGAGCAGGTTGCCCCCCGGCATTGTTAGCAATAGGTAGAGGAGCTACAGCAACAGGTGGAGCTCCTACAACAGGTGGTTGTTCAACAATAGTAGCAGGTGGTTGTTCAATAACAGCAGTAGGTGGTTGTCCAATAATAAGTTGCACTAGTCCAGCCAAAGCCTATCTCAATTCATCTTGCATTATAGTTCTCATGTCATCCATCAAAGCTCCCTTAATGTCCTCTAAGGTCCACATCTCTGGTTGTTGTTCCATTTCAGTCTAAGTTAATTCAGTTTTTAGGAATAGTGGGTTAATTGGACTCCCCTCTAGTGTCTTCAGTCTGTGAAGAATACCTTGAGCTATAGACTCGGGACTTAAATCAACTCTGGTCAATCTACCACCTCTTCGTCCCTAGACACGAGAAGACCTGGGTGAATCTATGATGGCTGCAAAACAAGGTGTCAGTATGATGCATGGACTGCATCTATGCAACAAGTAGCAGGTAAGCACTTAGCAAGTAGCAAGTATCAAGAAGCAATCAACAAGCAACATGCAAGCATAAACCTTCCAACCTTATTCTTACCACACACGTGTTCAATGGTGAGTTTCTTTTCCTAGGATTTTTAGTCTTGGCCTTCATATCAACAGAGGATATTAAGAGCTGACATGCATGCCAAATCTCTCTTAAAAGAAAAAGCATAGAACCAACAATTCTAAATATAAAGGTCTAGCCTAATCCTTATTAGCCTGAATGAGCTTTAAAGGTATAGGCCTAGGCTTTTATAAATAAAAATACCTCATGGCAATTCAAACAAATAAGCACTTTGGGTAAAAATCCTAAGGGAAGTAACTAGGTCATTATATGTGGTTAGGGTCCGGTGAAAAGTTAAGGTTCCATTAGCAAGATGCTCTCCATTATGGACTTTGAGTTATAGGCCAAGGTCAGAGGGGCCCAGCATCCTTTACCAACTCTAGAGAAGATTACCCCCCTTATGGACTTGGGTTACAAACTCTGGTCAGATGAGCCCGGTAATCTCTCTTGAACCGAGTTAAAGCTAAGAGTGATGGTTAGCCAATCTATAACTCCATGAAGCTAGTGGAATCATGGAATCATAAACCAACGTCATTGGTTTAGTAGGGACATACAGAATGAATGCAACAATGAAATAATAATCAATAAAACAATTCTAAAGAACACGAGTAGAATCAATATCTCTTATCCCCAGTGGAGTTGCCACTGTAGAAGGCGGGGTTTAGTGCGCGTCCAAGATTTTAACAACCACAACATTGTTTAAGCTCAGGACTTTAGAGAACACACTAACCACTATCACAAAGACATAGCGTGGAGATGAGGATTTGCCACCCAGCGTAGTAACTGGGATAATTTGATTGGTGGTACTCGATTCTCTAAAAGAAAATTAGCACCACAATCAGGAGATTCTGGATACAAAATACTAACTTCTCTTAGTCTCGTGTTCATTTAGGATAATTTTATAAATAATTATTTCATCCTCTAATTATATGTAATTTTATTAAACCCTAATTAACATCCATCTACCCAAAAAGGCAATAAGTCAATAAAATTACAAGTAAAAAATGCACTCAAGATCGCGTTGTCCCTAAGTCTAAACTATGTTAATTTTATTAAATAAGTTAGCTAAATCTACATTTTATTTACGAGTGAAAAATGGACTAAAGATGGGCCTACATTTTTATTAATTAGTGAGCCTAAATCTATTTATTTTAGTCTTTCTAAGATATGGGCTTAAGTCTATTCAATTTTAAAGGAAAATCAAATTAGTGGTTCATTATTAAAAGCAGTACAGGTTCATCCATGGCATTCCATGGATCTTCTGTTCAATTAAACATAGGTGGTTTCATCTTCCTCAATCCACATACAGACATCAAAACTTAAAAAAACAAAAAAAGCAATCAAATTAGTAATGAAATTAAATAATAAAATAATTAACAAAATGAATAAAAATCACAGAAGAGAAGAAATAAAAAATGAATGTTGTGCATATGCACTTTTTCGACCCTTCAGATTAGGATTTTCATCGTTGAAATCGACTCAGTGTTGATTTAGTTATGGACTGAGACTAAAAATCATTGTATCGTCTTCCTCAAATGAACTGCAAAAATTAAGGTTTTTTAAAGAATAGAAGAAATCAATACTTTTTTTGCATTTGTAAAAAATCCTCCAACCAAGCCTCCGCCCCTCGCATGCATGTAGACTCCGCTTTTAAATGCAGAGTCTGCACGTACTGAACTTCCTCCAAAGGAGGAACAGACCTATTTGATCAGATCAGATAGCATTTGTTTTGATTTTTAAAAAAAATATCTTCTGCATTTCTTTTTTAAAAAAACCTTATAAGATAAAATTTGAATTTTTCAACCAATCAAAACACTAAAAAAATCGATAAAAATAAGGAAAAATACGTGAAAAAGTCAATTATTGCGCATCGGCATTAGACCAGTGTGGATCCTAAAATATTTTTTTTTACCAAAAGACCCCTTAAAAAATGACTTATTTGCAATCAAATCCTAAAAAATCTTACAATTTAGTCCCTAAAGTCCAAAAAATCAACAACCAAGTTCAATTTTTGAGTAAATTTCATCATAGGGGCTTACGTTGTAATTGTGCACAATTACATCCCAAAATTGGGTGCTTACAGTCATATACGAGAAATCCATGAAAAGTGTTATTTAAGAACCCACATGAAAAGCCTTACATTTTTAAAGTAATTTTAGAACCAAAGATTTGGCATGTGGTGTCCTGTCACAACCCAAACCTAGAAGTCATGACCGGTAATAGGGAATGAGAATTCATATGAATCCGGAACCCGTAAAATATTTTTTTTTACCAAAAGACCCCTGAAAAATGACATATTTGCAATCAAATCCTAAAAAATATTACAATTTAGTCCCTAAAGTCCAAAAAATCAACAACCAAGTTCAATTTTTGAGTAAATTTCATCATAGGGGCTTACGTTGCAATTGTGCACAATTACATCCAAAAATTGGGTGCTTACAGTCATATATAAGAAATCCATGAAAAGTGTTATTTAAGAACCCACATGAAAAGCCTTACATTTTTAAAGTAATTTTAGAACCAAAGATTTGGCATGTGGTGTCCTGTCACAACCCAAACCTAGAAGTCATGACCGATAATAGGGAATGAGAATTCATATGAATCCGGAACCCGTAACAAACCTAAAACACCAGTTCTTACCAAACATAATCATAAATATACCAAAGAATTAAAAAATTTTAAAGCATAGGAAATTCTTCCATATCATATCATAATAAAATATTTTTACAAATATTCGAGTACACAACCACGATCAACTCAATATAATATACTATAATAGGTACATACTACTACTGCAGCGTCTAATAAATACAAAGAAAGTGATAATTTAAAATTTACATAAATCAGCCAGTGAAGAAATAGTCCAGTGAAGAGGATAATTGGGAGAGATCTGTAGAAAGAAATCTTGAAAAAATAATTGAGGGGGATTAGACCTCACTGAGTGAATTATTATTTTATATATGCATGCGACCTAAGCATACAAGCAATCAAGCACCAATATAATGTTTATATATTTATATTTATTTAATTTATACATGCATTTTTATGCAAATGTTCAAAAGCAATTTTTGTTTTATCAATGCAATAAGTGAAAAAGAAATGGAGGATTGGAGTAGAACCCTAAGAATTTTGGGTAATCTTAATTGCTATATCTCACTAATGAATAGACTTTCTTGAATCCAAAAATATTTCCCTTTTCCAATTTGGCAGTGGATTGTCCTCAAGACACATGAAGGTTAACCGAGCTACTGTAATCCCCCCTGCCGGCATGACTGGCCCCAAGAAACTACAAGTCAATTGAGCTCCTGTAACCATATCACTCTCTATCCACAAATCTTAATAATCATTTATCCAAATCTTAGACTATATAATCTTATATCAATCAACATATCATAACCTAGCAACTAGCATACTATTGCGCAACAGTCCTAGTGTAGCCTATTAAGTAGCATGTTTTATGGCTATCCTCCAAAACATTATATTGAAAATAAAATGACAAAATCATCTTAAAATATACACATCATCCAATAATCATAATTAACATTCACCTTTATATATAAGAAAACATATATAATACCAATAACATTTAACATTTAATCCAATATAGCATAATAAAATTCTTATTTATTCAAAATATAGATGCCAATAATATTTTCTACGTACAATACACATATATAATAATAACTCATAGGTAGGATGCGCTCTTCAATACTGACTCGATTGACCCCGACCTGAAGGCCCTACTCTCGATGCGACTATAGGAAATAATAAAAATAATTAAGATTAAAAATCTTGACCTTAAACATTCTAGATTTCTAACGAAAAACTAGATTTAAGATACGACTATAATAAAACTCAAAACTCAACATAAATATGAGAATTTTATCAAAAATTCATCAGAGTCTCCTCTATAAAACAGACATTTCTCTGCTAAAAGTAGAGATATTCATACACAAAATTACACTTTAATACTGCCCATAACTCCACATCTCGAGTTGGGTCCCTCAAACTACATATTATGCCCAATTGAGAACCAATACAATAATACATATAAAAATAATATAATTTTTTCTCAAATCCCGACATATCATAAAAATTTAGTTTACTACCAAAATTTAATTTATTTATATAATAAAAATATAAAAGAATTTATTTCCAAATAAATATTAAAAATTCTTGTCTATAAATAAAATATCGCTAATGGAAATCAAATTTTCATTTTCACAACCAAATTAACATTAATTATAAATAACTATTAAAATCACTCAATTATATCATAAAAATAATAAAAGACTCATTTAAGCTTGAAAATAATAAATAAATTTATTATTCATTTATTTTCCCCTAAATTACTACTAATTAACCAATAATTAAAAATTAATTTAAAAAAATATTTGTCATACTTTTATTATTTTAAAATAATCTAAAATAGAATAAATAACAATAATTTAATTAAAATTAAATAACTTACTAATTTTTAATGATTTTTCCAAAAATACATATTTAAACATAACCTTTAAAAATTCATAACTTAAATTCTATAAAGAATTTCATAAAACTTTCTTCACAAAGTTTACTATACATGATTAATAGAATTTATTAAAAATATAAAAAATTTTCAAGCTCGGAACAGTAACCAAACGCTTGAAAAATTTTAAAAATTCAAAAAAATAAATAAAAATCATATTTAGCAAGATCTCAACCTCAATGTCATTTCATATAACTACAAAAAAAATCCAATTTAACTGAATTCAAACTCAATTTCAACCAATTAAATATAAAACCTTAAAATCAAATTACCTGAAATTGAATTTGTTCTCAGTGTTACCCCACCAAATTGACTAGGGCGAAATGAAATCCAAGATAAGAGGATTCAAATGACATTGGCGGCACGTCCAAGGGTGGTTGGAGTCAACGTCGGTGAGCTTCTTCCCTATTTGACAAAGGAGGAAAACCGGGAAAGAAGGAGAAAGAAGGAGGAATGAGGAAGGAAGAGGGCTGAGTGGTGACATAAGGGCTATCCGGCAGTGGCTGGTGGTGTTGGCAGTGAGGGTGGTGATTGCTAGTGCATCGGTGGGGAAGAAAAGATGAAGAAGAAGAAAAAGAAAAAAGAAAAATAAAATATTCCATAAAAATAATATTTAACAGTTTAAAAATCCATATTTAATTTAATAATTTAAAATTTGGGTCATTACAAGTCCGCACTTTATTACCTAGGCATAAGAGAGCCTAGCAAAAGTAAAGAAAAGAAGATGCTTCCAAGAACACTTCCTCATATTCAGTTGCACCCGTGACACTACAGATTTAAAGGGTTAAGCTAATGACCTAAAATTAGCGTTTGTTGGGAAGCAACCCAATGTGTTTTTGTTTAAATTTTTTTTTGTTTGAATTTCTTTAGTTCTACTTTATTTTTCACTTTTTATTTTTTGTTGTTTTATTTTATAGGCCATTTAAGCATTTGGAGCGAACACAAAAGGAAGAAAACGCTTACTAGGGAAGTCCTCCTTTTCTTTTTCTAATTCTAATATTTTTGTCATTAAGGACAATGCCATAGATAAGTGTGGGAGAGGATGCCAAATGTTAGAAATTTATTTTTATGTTTGTGTTTTATTTATTTTTGCATTTGTATTAGTTAAATTAAGAAAATAAAAAAAATTTAACAAAAACTGATAAGACTCATTAATTTTTAACTCGTTTTTCCACATTTATTTTGATGCTTTTCCTTAAATTTTTTTTGTTTTGGTTTTATGCAAAACTTGAAGCTCTATTACAATTAAAGGGCGATAGTGTATGAGTGTGCATTTTGATTCAATTATCAAAATATTGAATAGTTTATTAATTAAATTAGTTGAATGTGGTCATTATATATGAAAATTTTAGTTTTTACAACCCAAGCATAAACTGAAAGGTTGACTTTGAGCATGATTTTGTGAGATTAAACGAATTTTATTATGGCAAAAAAAAATCTCTTTTCTTAAGTAAGAGCAATGCTTAATTGTAAATTTTTACATGCTCTGAGCTTCTAAATCTACTTCAATGCTCTAATTGTAGTAAGAGTATCCAAAAGGCCCACTTAGCAGTATCCATGCTTAGTATTATGGAAACGGTGAAGGATTACTAAGAGTAGGAAGATTTAATTAAAGAGAAAAAGTGATAAGATAGAGTGTAAAACGCACTCATCAAATAAAAGAAAAGATGTTGTGAAAGGGAGTGTAAAACATATTCATAACCAATTTTGTTTTTCTCTTAAGGTTATGTTCATTAGATTTCAAATAGGTTATGTGCTTGAGTTGTGATTATTAAATTATTCATATATGGTGTATTTTTGTCTAATTATCTTCTTTAATAAACATGTTTCAGTCTCAGTGTTGTCGACTTATATATCTTAGAAATTGTAACTCTCTGGTTGTGATTGATCTAGTGTTTAAATGTTTGAATCTAATTTTTGCTTGAGGACAAGCAAAGCTTTAGTATGGAGGAATTTGTTGTGCATAATTTATCACATGTTTTTTAGTTGAATTTTAATGAATATTGAATAAATAATTAATTATATTTAGGTAGAAATTAGGTTTATTTAGGATTAATTTTAGTTTATAGCTTGATTTAGAATTTTATTGTCTTCAGTTTAATTTCTATCAAATTAGGAGTTTTTATTAAATATTAATAAGTATTTCCCTTTTTATAGGCAAGTCTTGAAAGGAATTCCAAAATAACTAAGGATTGGTGTGATGTGGGTTACGTCATGGCATGCTTATGCCCATGTCTTGTTTTGGAAGCTGAAATAATGTAGCATTGCTTGTGGCATGGCATGATAGAAGTTGTGTCTTATTCTGTGTAAATTAAAGAATCACGAGAAGGTCAGCATGGGATGAAACACGCCATGATGGAAGCCATGCCGGAAAATGAAGGACATGACACAGCTTGCATCATCCTATACCTGAAACCATGTTGAGTAGAGAAAACTTCCTTTTTTGAGAATTCAAGTGCAAGTAGGTTTTCCATCAGACTTTTCCTATAAAAGAGAATACAGAGGAGCCATTAAGGGGAGGAAAGCCGCATCCAAAGGAGGTGAAGTGTGGAATTGAAGAGTTTAATGAGGATTAAAGAATGAAGTGTGGAGTTGAAATTTGATATTCTTAAATGAACTCAAAAGAGACTAGATAATTTGAGTGGTTTACTCTTGATTATAATCAATAAAATAGATTATTTTAATTCCATAATTCAAGTTCTAACTAGTGAAACAAATTCAATCTCTATTTTATCTCATTTATTTAATTAGAGTAGAGAATTTATTTTAATTTATTTATTTTAATTCTTATAATTTATATTGATTTGTGTTAGGTAGGAAAAATTGATTTACTGTCAATATTTAGTACTCTTTTTTTGTAGAAATGATACTCTACTTATCACTTTATTACTTGCTACGATTTGTAAATTTATAGTGTTGTGCTAACACATTTTTCACACAAGATAATTTTTGAGAGTGAGTTTAATGGCAAAGCTGTTGAATTAATGAATGGTTGGGAGAGAAAAGAAGAAGGAA
The DNA here is from genome assembly GCA_947683625.1 of Mallotus nudiflorus. NCBI lineage: Eukaryota > Viridiplantae > Streptophyta > Magnoliopsida > Malpighiales > Euphorbiaceae > Mallotus > Mallotus nudiflorus. Next base: position 1,907,054 of record CANTUR010000239.1, read on the forward strand.
CAATCCGAGATGAGCTTGCCATGCTTTGATACCATGTAAAGGTACGAGAATTACAAGGGAAAGTTGAGAAATAATTAATTCTCTGTATGCGTTATTGATGTGTGTATTGATGGTACAAGTGTATATAATGATAGAGTACCGCAAACAATGACGTAAAATCTATTAGTCTAACTGATTTACTGCAGTAGCGTTTACAAATAATTTATGAGTAACTTTAAAATAAAAATGGATAAGATTTCATTATTATCTATGTATTGTATATTTTTTTTCTCCAAGTCAAAAGGACTTGTAACAACAATCACAACAAAAATATATATATATTTAAAAATATCATAAGAAATTAATCATATTTCTTGTGAGAATTTCAATTTTTTTATCGTTTATAACACGTGTGTATATATAATATGTAATTTTATCAAGTATTGTATTTTTTTTATTAAAACATTATTAAAAATTTCAAATGTTGATAGTTATGAAGTTCAGAATCTTATGAGTAACATATATTTTTTGTTTCACTTAATTTTTATAAAAACGAAACTCAAATTCTAATTCTAATTGTAACTCTAAATAATAATAATAATAATAATAATAATAATAATTCTTAAACTTTTATGATCGTTATGAAGTAGTATAGTTTAATTTTTCAATTTTTAAGTTTAATTTATTTAAATTTATTATTATGTTTATAATTTAATTTATATTTTTATGTTTAAATATATGAATAGAAGTAATCGGTTGATAGTAAAACAAGAAAGTATATGATTTTTATATAAAATTAAATTATATATAATTCACGCAAAGTGCTGGTCCAAAACCAGTAAAATCATAAGTTGAGAGTCAATTGTCAATAAAATTTATATCAAATGTGAGGCATTAAGAGATTAAAGACCCCTGTTCGAATGTAGTGTATAGTTTTGGATTTGTTCCTTGATTCCAACCACCAATATATATATATATATATATATATATATATATATAATAGTAGTAGTAATAGTTATTGATAATTGTTGTAGTTGATAGTGATTGTTGCAAATAATAATAATTGATATTATATAATTGAATTCTCTCGAGGCCATCGAATTTAAAAAAGAAAAAGATATAAAAATATTTTTAATTGATAATTTATCTTCGAAATTTCTGGACTAAACGTCCTGTAAAACACAAAACAGGGGGAAAGGTGAGAGGTGGGAAGAACTCCCACAAATATTTCGATGCCTAAGTTAGAGAATGGAAGCAGGGAGGAGGAGAGACAGCTTGAATGTGTGTGAATGAGATGTCCTTTTATGAGGGGTATAGTGTTCTATATATAGCAATACTCAAACCTGGGAGGAATGAGATTCCTTATGGATCAGCGAATCATAATCTTTGTAGGAGAGTGTTCCTTCTTCGGTTAGGATTCCTCTATGAGGTAGTTCCTTGGACGGAACTATCTTCTCCTTTGTCCATGTGTTCCTATTTAGGGGGGTAGAGGACCCCTAATTAGGTGGGAACATTCTAGATGGTATCAAGAGTCCCCCCCCCGGGAGTATGCGAATATTTATGTCTGTTGCATCCGAGTAGGGTGCAGATGCCTTCATATAGGTTATAAGATGCAAGTGAGCTAAGGTGGCCAGCCTTAGTCACAATAAGCAGAGCTTGGTGTCGAGTATTTTGGTTAGTCGTCATCGAATCGTAATCTGTGTAACTGGGGTAACTTACGAGTGAGTATGATCTCCGCAATAGATTAACCCGTCAGTTTTGGAATAAGACGGAACCAGTCGTTACTGGATTTGTAGATGCTCGACTCAGGGGCACGAGGCTTACATGCTCGGAACCTCAATACTACGGAAGTGACCTGAGGGTGCTAGCTTCAGTCATTGGACTTTTGTGAGCGAGACTTAGATGCTCGGCTCAGGGGCGCGAGGCTTACATGCTCAAAACCTCAGTACTACAGAAGCGACTTGAGGGTGCCAACTTCATTCACTAGTCTTATGTGAACGAGACTTAGATGCTCAGCTCAAGGGTGCGAGGCTTACATGCTCGGAACCTCAGTACTATGGAAGCGACTTGAGGGTGCCAGCTTTAGTCACTGGTCTTATGTGAACGAGACTTAGATACTCGGCTTAGGGGCGCGAGGCTTACATACTCGGAACCTCAGTACTACGGAAGCAACCTGAGGGTGCCAGCTTCAGTCACTCTACTTACGTAAACTGAATGGGCTGGGAGTGATGCTTGAAACGTCTCCTGATTTGCTTGATGGAGCGGCCCACTCGAAGATGTGGGTGGGTCAACACGTGGTGGTTTTATTTCAACTCTTGAGATCACGTGATTGATGCCTCGTTTCGTGTGTCAGTGAACAAAATGCTCGTACAGCCGTTATCGCGACTCCTCGCCTAATAGGTTATTTTATTCCCAATAGGCCCTTGGTGGCCTAGGGAGGAGTGCAGTAATAATGAGGACAGTTAATGGCGTGCTTCTAGGTCCTTCCGTGTCTCTATAAATACTGCTGCACTTGTTAACTGGCGCATTTTGCTTTCTTCGCTTTTTTATTCTGTTTTTGCCGCGTTTCTACTACGTCCACCGTTTCTATTTCTTCCTGCCATAATTCTTGCTTGACGTGACCAGGTGATTCTTTTCATCTTTTCTTCCTCCTCTTTTTGCCCCTTTTCTGTCATTTGGTTTTTGTCCCCTTCTTTGCTATGGCTCCCTGGGAAGAAATTAGGTCTGACCTCTTTGTGTCCAACGTAGATAGCAAATTGCTAGGGTAGTATCGACGGCGATTCTGCATCCCCGCCAATTATGCCCTCCACACTGTAGATAGAAGGTTTAGGGCGCATACCCCTTTATCGAGGCTAAGTAGATTAGTAGTGTACTTCGATCAGTTAGAGGGGGGTCTAAAATTTCCTTTAGATCCCTTTGTTAAAAACTTTCTTAATAGGAACAACATTGCGCTCGGTCAACTTCATTCAAATAGTTATAGGATACTGATCGGGTTCCTCCAACTGATGCATGAAGAGGGTAGGGTTCCCGATCTAGATGTCCTCTGGTACTTGTATAGGCTGACTAGGAAGAAGGGAGAGCTGATGTTCTCCCTTTCGGCCGTACCCAACCATTCACTTTTTGTTAAACTTCCGGATCTCTATAAGAAGTGGAGATACCATTTTTTCATTGTGGAGTATCAATCGAACTTCCTGGATGTCCAGAGGATATGGTCAGACGAGTGTTATAAAGTGACTTATCCAACGAAACTTTCCAATTCTGATACGGAGTTAGTTTTATGGCTACATCTAGACAGACTCGTTGAAGCTCGATCCACGGAAGATGCATCCCGGAGGTATTTATGAAGAGTCTGTCCGAGTCACGACCATTCCCCTGGTATGATTATTTTTCTTTGAGCTTTGTTTTGTCTAACTAGTCTTATTTTTCCATCTTTAGATGGCTGACTTTTTTGATTTTGCAGGCGGGATTTCACTAGTAAATGAGCCAACTGCAGTGGAGGAGCACCAAGATTCTCCTTCCCCGAAAACTGAGGCTTTTCCGGCTTTGGAGGCTGTTCCTGCCGACCCCAAGGGTAAGGCACCGGTGGAAAGTGAGCGGTTGGAGTAGGTCGGGTGAAGAAAAAGGTGACTGATCGACACAGGGTCAGATGCAGAGGGGCTGGACGAAGAGATTTTCATCCAGCGCCCCTGATTATCTGGTTGTTTGGATATATGAGGCTGGATATTGAAAAAGATGAAGCCCCCGAGCATCTCTAACAGTCAAGTACAGAACCAGTATGCCGAGTCGCTACGGTTACCTGGTGACATGGAGCGTTGGTCGGAGGAGGGGTCAGACGGATTACTAGATTCCATGATCGGCCAGTCGCTGGAGGTAAGGGAGTTTCTGCTACTTGATTATAACTTTTGTGGTGGATTTCTGACTAAGTTTCCTAGTTGTTTTTAGCAGATGACTCAGGCCTTGCTGCTGGCGAAGGATCAATACTTCTACCTGAAGAGCCAATACAGCTTAAAGGAAACTAAGGTAGGGACGATAGTGATAGATTTTAAGAAGAAGCTAGATAGCGCCAAGGTAGCTCTGGAGCACTGCCAGACAAGATACGCGGAGGCCAAATCTGATGCGAAGATGAATTAAAAAAAGGTTTATGAACTGGAACATAACCAGGCCCAGCTGACCACGAGGATCGAGGAGCAGGATCTTCAGATTGCTGAGCTTTAGGGGAGGCTAGCGGAGCTTGAGAAATCTCATGCGAAAAAAAAGACATATAAAAGCATGGTAGGGGGGTTTCTCAAGGCGTACCGGGCTGAGTACAAAAGGATCCTACTCTCTCAAGACTCAGGATTGGATTTAGGGGCCTTAGATCGGATAACTCCAGCCGATCTGGCCAGGCTTGCCACAGAGGAGGATGCTCGTTGAAAAGTCAGTTCCCTTCCTGTGAGGGAGCCTGAAGAGGCCGCTGTTATAGCTAGGTTTGGCGAGCGTCCAGAGGCTGCCAATGTTGCTTCCCTCTCAGTTTCCGGGACTAGGGGTCTGGGTGTTCAAATATTAGAGTAGATATGTATAGGTTAATGTGTATTTTCATTTTTTTTTTGTAACCAATCATGTGTAAAGACATTCTTTATCAATTGTAATATCCCGTGTTTTTTTAAAATATTTTTACATTGTACCGGGATATGCAGTGTTAATAATTTCTATATTTTATACGATATTTTCACGAGTTGATATGTATTTAAAATCTATTTTTATTACTGTGTATTATTTTCAGTGTTTTACGTAAAATTTTCCCGGGACTTGCATTTTCGGGGAAATTTTCACGTAAACAATGTATTATTAATTATTTTAAATATATTTTCGGACTTGCATGAACTCATGCGTATTTTTAAATTATTAAATAAAGCCTGTGTGTGTATATTTAATTAATTAGGGTTTATTATTATCCTAATATTTTATCAATTATTTATTTGTTTTATTGTTATTTAATTAATTTTATTTAGTATAAATTATTAAAATATTAGATTTTATGTGTGTGGTGTATATTTGATGTGTGTAATTTAATATTATTTTAATATATAGTATAAAGTATATATATATACATATACACATCAAAAATCAAAAGAATTGGAAAATTACCATTTTGCCCCCCGAGTCTTCTTCTTCCTCCCGCCCCTTCCCTTCGCCGTCCGGTCGCTGCTACTACCGTTTCTTCACCGTGGGTGTGCCGTCCAGTGTGCCACCGCCTTCCCCAACCATTTCCGTCGCCTGAGGTAGCCGTTTCCGGCGCCTGAAAGTCGATTTTGGCCAGAGAAGCCGAAAATCGATCCACCGTCGATCACGCCGATTCCAGCCACCATTTTCAACACTTCCGGTCTCTTTCTTCTCCTTGAGCTCCGGTGAGTGTGATTCTAGCTTTGGTTTGAGCTAAAATGGTCTAGAATTGCTTAGGTTTCGAATTTTCAATTTCGGCCTATTAGGGTTTTCAATTTTTTTGAGCTTTGAATTGGATGATTCATGGAAACTCCCTTCACAAATGTTTTTTCTAGTAGTTTAATCTACATGTATGAATTTTTGTAGAATTTTTGGAGATTTTTTGGATTTTTGGGTATTTTTAAATATTTTAATATTATTTTCTAATTTTCGGAAATTAATTATTTAAATTATGAAATTGGAGTTTATGGTTGAATTAGGTGTTGAAATGAATTATAGGAATTTATTTGGAATTTTTTTGAATTTCTAAGTATTTATTTTGAATTATTGAAGTTTATGTGATTTTGAGAAATTAGGGTTAATTGTGTTTTAAATTGAATTTAATTGGTTAATTGAGTTTAATTATTAATATTATTGATAAATATGTTGATAAAATTAATTTTGGATAATTGTATGAATTTTGGTGAATTTTTGAAGTAATTTAAGTATATTTATATATATAGGGGTATTTTGGTAATTTTACCCCAAATTGTCTAAAAATGTAATTTAATTAGTTTTAATAATTATTTAAGGTATAAAAATGATTTCTACAAATTATTTAGTATTTTTAACTAATTAAAACTATTTTTCGTGAATTATTTTCAATTATATATATAATATACGGTTTTCCTAATAAAATGAGTTTTAATCGGTTTTTATAGTGTTTTAAGGTTAATTATGTAATTTCTACCTATGAGATGTATTTCTGTGATTTAAGGATATTTTAGTATATCTGGTATATATTCTGTGTTTATGGACCCCGGTCGGTGGACTGTAGTTTGGAGTCCGACCGTGGGATTTTGATTGTGCCTTGTGTAGTTTCTCGAAGTGTGTTTCTTTGCAGGGTCGGCTCTACTCTTTTAAGTAGAGAGATGTCCGTTTTACAGGGGAGGTTCTGCCGAATTTTTGTTAGAATTCTCGTAAAACGTGATGTCCAGTCGAACCCTAATTCTGTTTTCGTATTTTAATACTCTAGATTGAATTCTAGGATTTCCGTTAGGGTTTATTCTAATGTCTATTATTTATTGTTTGTTTAGTTTCGCCGAGACCGAAGACTAGTGGACCAGCCCCGTCGGACCTGTCTCGTGGAGCGCATTAGGTGAGTTACTATATTATATATATATGCTTAGGGTGCATGATTTAGAAATGCATGTTTTATGTTGATTAAATATGCATGAATAATTTGATTATTTCTTAAGTTTACATTAAGTATATTTTTGGTTTATTTTTGGTATATATTAAATTATATACATGTTTTGTAAATAAAATATACTTAAAATGTTTTTAAATATATTTCCAGCTTAATTTATAATTTGATTGAATGCATTTGACGTATATATATACTCGAAATATACCTGGTTTACTTTTGGTATATTTCTGGTATATATATGGATTATATTGTTATTTCATTTACATTCATGCATCATTTATTATTGTGAATGAATGATTTATATTATTAATTAAGGATATCAATAGAACGTGCTACCTAGTGGGCAGCACTAGGACCGAGTACGTACCGGTACGCCTATAGTATTTAGGCTATAATACTAACTTATTTATGGATATTGATTGATTATGATTATTGATATGTGAGATGTGGTTTGAAGGTGTGATTGCTGGAGCTCGGTTGACCAAGTGTCTCAGGGCCAATCACACTGGCAGTCAGACTGTTGGAGCTCGGTTGACTTAGTGTCTCGGGGCCAGTCTACTGTCTAAATGGATTAAGTGGATATATTTGGAATAAGTGAGCCTGTATGGCTAGAGTGTTGTTTAACACTATTTTCTGAGGTTGCGTTATTCTAGGGTTCTATGTGATCCTTCATAAAAGATGATTTTTAATGAAAATATATATAAAAATGATTTTTCTACATCTGTGTGAAATTGTCTGAATATATATTAGATACACATATACTGTTGACTGTATGCATTATCACTTAGTGTGTATGTATATATATTATAGTAATTCACTCAGTGAGGTCTGACTCCCCTCCATTGACTATTTTTCAGGAGAGTCAACTTCCTCAGACCTCAGTAGCAGGTCGATATGCCGGATTTCTTCCGCCCCGGCTTCTTTATGTAAATTGTCTACTTGAGTCTTATTTATTTTATCTAGACACTGCAGTAGTTGTGAATTAAAGTATTGGATTTCATGTACTTTATTTTAAAGAGATGTATTATGTTGAAACTGGATTTGTACTAAAAAATTTATATATATGTGATGAGATTTGATTCAAATCTAGTGATGAAGTGTTATCATTATATTTATGATTTTTATTTCCGTTGCATATTTAATGGTTATTGTTATTATTGCATGTTTATTTTATTTTTAGGCTTGCTACGGGTTCCGGATTCGAAAGAATTCCCGTTCCCTAGCGCCGGTCATGGCCCCTGTTTTGGGTCGTGACAAAGTTGGTATCAAAGCGGAGTTCTGCGTCAGGGCTTAGTTATGTGAGTTGTGGCCCTAGTTTTAAAGTTGTGTTTTCTGTTGGACTACTTTAGTGTATTAGGTTCGAGTACGTCTTGATAAGTATTCCTTGCTGTAGTTTTCAGCGTTATTCCTCCGTTGTCTGTTTTGTCTGAATCTTTCCGTTTGTCTTTTCAGAATGAGGAGGCGAGCGCGTGTCGCTCCATCGATCATTGAGGCCGAGGATGATGAGTCTTTTTAGGATAAGGTTTTACCTCCTGAGCAGCCAGTTAGACGTAGAGGTCATGGCAAAGGTAGACATCGAGGAGCAGCAGGTTGTCGTAGGCAGAGAGAGTTACAGGACGAGGAGCCTGTAGAGCCTAAATTTGATGTTCCTGTTCCTCCAGTTGTTCAGCCTGCCTATCAGCAGGGTATGTCTGACCCTGAGGCAGCTTTATTCTATGCCCGAGTTGGCAGGATTGCTTTTGATGGGACTTCTGATCCATTAGATTTTCTGCATGCGATTGAGACTAGGACTCGGACTGCTCATACCGAGTACCAGCGGATCATGATCGTTGAGTTGTCTGTCGAGGGACCAGCCTTAGATTGGTTCATTCAGATGATCCAGCCGTATATGATGACGATGACATGGGCTCAGTTTCGAGAGCGATTTATGAGGAGATTTTATCCAGAGCCTCTTCGTTTGAGTTATCATCTTCGTTTGACCAGTATTTCTCGTGGAGATCGATCTGTAGAGGAGTATACCCGAAAGTTTCTTCGTCTGGGTAGATATGCTGAGGATCTGATGCGAGATCAGTATTTCGCTGTTACTACCTATGTTACTGGTTTGGGTTCAGCTTTTGCTGGTATGCCTACAGTAGGCCTTAGTCTTGAGTCTGTGATTGAGCTAGCTAAGGAGATTGAGATGAGATTAGTTAGGCAGGGAGCGATGCCTGATTACTACTAGCTAGGAGTTCAGTCGAGTGGATCGCAGGCTACTCCATATTCGAGTTTTCATATTGGTTCGAGTAGTCAGCAGCGAGGTCCGACTCAGCAGAGTCAGAGACAGCAGCAGCGAGTGCATCAGAGTAGTAGACATGGCCATGGAGGTCAACGTAGATCATTCAGATTTGGATCAGGTGCTTCGAGCAGCAGCAGTGGTCGTAGTTCTGGATCAGCGACCAGTGTTTGTCAGACTTGTGGTAGTGTCCATCAGGGACCATGTTATCTGACACCATTGACATGCTTCAGATGCGGGCAGACAGGACATTTTACCAGATCGTGTCCTTATTCTGGTTATCAGCAGCAGCAGATTTCGTGATTCCCACAGCAGTCGATTGCTAGTGCAGCACCCGTGCCATTTCAGTTACCACCAGCCCAGCATCAGAGTTCCACCCAGTTTGTTCCACAGCAGAGTCGTGGTAGAGGTACTAGAGGAGGTGCCAGAGGTGTTGGCCAGGCTTCTACCAGTCAGCAGGCAGGTCGAGGTCAGGCCAGAGTTTTTCATCTGACTCAGCAGGATGCTCAGGCATCTAATGCAGTCATGGCAGGTATTATTTCTATTTGTTACCTGGATGCTTGGGTTTTGTTTGATCCGGGTGCCACGCATTCGTTTGTTTCCCCTGTTTTTGCTTCTAAATCTTATTGGCAAGCTTTGAGGATGGCTTTTCCTTTGTCCGTTGCCACTCCTCTGAGTGATTCTTTAGACGCCGATATTGTTCTTTCTGGTTGTCCAGTTCTCGTGAGAGATAGAGAATTACTCGCTGATTTGATTTTGTTGGATGTGATGGAGTTCGATGTTATTTTGGGAATGAATTGGTTATCTCAGCACTTTGCCATGGTAGATTGCAGGAATAAGGAGGTGACTTTCAGAATTCCTGGTGAAGTAGAATTTAAGTTTGTTGGTGATAGGAGTTCAGCGCCTCAGAATCTTATTTCTGCTATTACAGCTAGGAAGTTGTTGAGGAAAGGTTGTCAGGGATATTTGGCATTGGTCAGGGATACGTCAGTGGAGAAGTTGTCACTCACAGATGTTCCGGTTGCTTGTGAGTTTCCTGATGTTTTTCCCGAGGAGTTACCAGGTTTACCACCTCACAGAGAGATTGAGTTCTGTATAAATGTGGTTCCAGGTACTACTCCTATATCTATGCCACCCTATCGTATGGCTCCTGCAGAGTTGAAAGAGTTGAAGGAGCAGTTGCAAGAGTTTTTGGACAAAGGTTTTATCAGACCTAGTGTTTCTCCTTGGGGTGCACTAGTCTTGTTTGTGAAGAAGAAGGATGGTACCCTGAGACTGTGCATTGACTACAGAGAGCTGAATAAGGTGACAGTGAAGAACAAGTATCCTCTCCCGAGGATAGATGATTTGTTTGATCAGCTACAGGGTGCACAGTTCTTTTCTAAGGTTGACTTGAGGTCGGGTTATCATCAGCTGCGTATTAGTGAATCCGATGTTCCTAAGACAGCGTTTCGCACTAGATATGGCCATTATGAGTTTCTGGTGATGTCTTTTGGTTTGACTAATGCACCAGCAGCTTTTATGTACCTGATGAATAGAGTATTCAGACCGTATGTGGATCAGTTTGTGGTAGTCTTCATTGATGATATACTAGTATATTCGAGGAGTATGGAAGAGCATGTATATCACTTGAGGATTGTACTGCAGACACTGAGAGATCATCAGCTTTATGCTAAATTCTCGAAGTGTGATTTTTGGATGGAAAGTGTTTCTTTTCTTGGACACGTAGTGTCTAAAGAAGGTATTCAGGTTGATCCACAGAAGGTTGAGGCAGTATCTGAGTGGCCTAGACCTACTTCTATCACGGAGATTCGGAGTTTTTTGGGTTTAGCTGGGTATTATAGGCAGTTTGTGCAAGATTTTTCCAGGATAGCAGCCCCTATGACTCGCTTGACTCAGAAGAATGTTAGATTCGAGTGGTCAGAAGCTTGTGAGAATAGTTTTCAGTTGTTGAAGGAGAAGTTGACCACAGCGCCAGTATTAGCTTTGCCTAATAGTGTGGATAAGTTCACAGTTTACTGTGATGCCTCTAGAATTGGTCTTGGTTGTATGTTGATGCAGAATGGAAGGGTGATAGCCTATGCTTCGAGGCAGTTGAAGAAGCATGAGCAGAACTATCCTACACATGATCTTGAGATGGCTGCAGTGATCTTTGCTTTGAAGATTTGGAGACATTATCTGTACGGGGTGACTTGTGAGATATTTACTGATCACAAGAGCCTTAAGTACATTTTCCAGCAGAGAGATTTGAATCTGAGGCAGAGAAGATGGTTGGAATTGTTGAAGGGTTATGATTGCGAGATTCTTTACCATCCGGGTAAAGCTAATGTGGTAGCAGATGCCTTGAGTAGGAAGTCCTCAGGTAGTCTTGCTCACATCGGTGTTGAGAGGAGACCATTGATCCAAGAGTTGCATTTGTTGGTGGATCAAGGTCTGATGATGAAGATCAGTAGATCAGGTGGACTGTTAGCTCAGTTTAAAGTACGATCTGTACTGAGGGATAGGATTAAAGCAGCTCAGAGCCGAGATCCTATTCTAGAAGAGCTTGCAGAGAATGTCAGAGCAGGGAAGTTCACTGATTTCACACTTGATGATGATGGTGTGTTGTGGATCAGTGGTAGATTGTGTGTTCCAGATGTGGATGATTTGAGAGAGGAGATTTTAGAGGAAGCACATTCTACAGCCTACAGCGTTCATCCGGGTGTTACCAAGATGTACCACAGTATCAGAGAATTATACTGGTGGGATGGATTGAAGAAGGATGTCGCTGATTATATTGCTAAGTGCTTGATGTGTCAGCAAGTGAAAGCCGAACATCAGAAGCCTTCTGGGAAGCTTCAGCCTCTTCCTATTCCCGAGTGGAAGTGGGAAAGGATAGCTATGGATTTTGTGGTCGGTTTACCTCGTTCGAAGGATGGATACGATTCCATCTGGGTGATCGTAGACAGGTTAACGAAGTCTGCACATTTCTTGCCGGTGAAAGCCACATATTCAGTTGCTAGATTGGCGAAGTTGTATGTGAAGCATATTGTATGCCTTCATGGAGTACCTGTGTCCATTGTGTCAGATAGAGGTTCGGTGTTTACTTCTCATTTTTGGCAGAAGTTGCAGGAAGCGATGGGCACTAGGTTGGATTTCAATACTGCTTTTCATCCTCAGACAGATGGCCAGTCTGAGAGGACGATCCAGACACTGGAAGATATGTTGAGGATGTGTGTCCTGGATTTGGGAGGTAGCTGGGATGCTCATTTGCCGCTTGTTGAGTTTGCATATAATAACAGCTACCATAGCAGTATTGGTATGGCACCATATGAGGCGTTGTATGGAAGGAAGTGTAGATCCCCGTTGAGATGGGATGAGATTGGTGAGAGAGCTTTGACTGGACCAGAGATGGTTCAGGATGCTGCAGAGAAAGTCACCGTGATTAAGCGAAGATTAGAGACCGCAGTTAGTAGACAGAAGAGTTATGCGGACCCTAGGCGCAGAGATGTGGACTTTCAGGCTGGAAATTTCATTTTTCTGAAAGTATCTCCGATGAAGGGGGTGATGAGATTTGGAAGGAAGGGTAAGTTAGCACCGAGATACATTGGACCGTTTGAGATTCTGGAGAGAGTTGGCACTGTTGCATATCGGTTGGAGTTGCCTCCGAGTATGTCACAGGTGCATCCAGTATTTCATATCTCAATGTTGAGGAAGTATATCTCAGATCCTTCACACGTGTTGCAGCCTGACAGTGTGGAAGTGAGTGAAGATTTGACGTTTGTGGAAGAACCTGTGGCGATCGTAGATTATCAAGTTCGACAGTTGAGATCAAAGCAGATTCCGATGGTCAAGGTTCTGTGGCGTAGCGACAGAGTCGAAGAGCATACGTGGGAGACTGAAGCTGAGATGCGAGCTTCTTACCCGTATCTCTTTCCTTCTTGATCTTATCTTTTGGAATTCGGGGACGAATTCTTATAAGGGGGGGAGACTGTAATATCCCGTGTTTTTTTAAAATATTTTTACACTGTACCAGGATATGTAGTGTTAATAATTTCTATATTTTATACGATATTTTCACGAGTTGATATGTATTTAAAATCTATTTTTATTACTGTGTATTATTTTCAGTGTTTTACGTAAAATTTTTCCGGGACTTGCATTTTCGAGGAAATTTTCACGTAAACAATGTATTATTAATTATTTTAAATATATTTTCGGACTTGCATGAATTCATGCGTATTTTTAAATTATTAAATAAAGTCTGTGTGTGTATATTTAATTAATTAGGGTTTATTATTACCCTAATATTTTATTAATTATTTATTTGTTTTATTGTTATTTAATTAATTTTATTTAGTATAAATTATTAAAATATTAGATTTTATGTGTGTGGTGTATATTTGATGTGTGTAATTTAATATTATTTTAATATATAGTATAAAGTATATATATATACATATACACATCAAAAATCAAAAGAATTGGAAAATTACCATTTTGCCCCCCGAGTCTTCTTCTTCCTCCCGCCCCTTCCCTTCGCCGTCCGGTCGCTGCTACTACCGTTTCTTCACCGTGGGTGTGCTGTCCAGTGTGCCACCGCCTTCCCCAACCATTTCCGTCGCCTGAGGTAGCCGTTTCCGGCGCCTGAAAGTCGATTTTGGCCAGAGAAGCCGAAAATCGATCCACCGTCGATCACGCCGATTCCAGCCACCATTTTCAACACTTCCAGTCTCTTTCTTCTCCTTGAGCTCCGGTGAGTGTGATTCTAGCTTTGGTTTGAGCTAAAATGGTCTAGAATTGCTTAGGTTTCGAATTTTCAATTTCGGCCTATTAGGGTTTTCAATTTTTTTGAGCTTTGAATTGGATGATTCATAGAAACTCCCTTCACAAATGTTGTTTCTAGTAGTTTAATCTACATGTATGAATTTTTGTAGAATTTTTGGAGATTTTTTGGATTTTTGGGTATTTTTAAATATTTTAATATTATTTTCTAATTTTCGGAAATTAATTATTTAAATTATGAAATTGGAGTTTATGGTTGAATTAGGTGTTGAAATGAATTATATGAATTTATTTGGAATTTTTATGAATTTCTAAGTATTTATTTTGAATTATTGAAGTTTATGTGATTTTGAGAAATTAGGGTTAATTGTGTTTTAAATTGAATTTAATTGGTTAATTGAGTTTAATTATTAATATTATTGATAAATATGTTGATAAAATTAATTTTGGATAATTGTATGAATTTTGGTGAATTTTTGAAGTAATTTAAGTATATTTATATATATAGGGGTATTTTGGTAATTTTACCCTAAATTGTCTAAAAATGTAATTTAATTGGTTTTAATAATTATTTAAGGTATAAAAATGATTTCTACAAATTATTTAGTATTTTTAACTAATTAAAACTATTTTTCGTGAATTATTTTCAATTATATATATAATATATGGTTTTCCTAATAAAATGAGTTTTAATCGGTTTTTACAGTGTTTTAAGGTTAATTATGTAATTTCTACCTATGAGATGTATTTCTGTGATTTAAGGATATTTTAGTATATCTGGTATATATTCTGTGTTTATGGACCCCGGTCGGTGGACTGTAGTTTGGAGTCCGACCGTGGGATTTTGATTGTGCCTTGTGTAGTTTCTCGAAGTGTGTTTCTTTGCAGGGTCGGCTCTACTCTTTTAAGTAGAGAGATGTCTGTTTTACAGGGGAGGTTCTGTCAAATTTTTGGTAGAATTCTCATAAAACGTGATGTCCAGTCGAACCTTAATTCTGTTTTCGTATTTTAATACTCTAGATTGAATTCTAGGATTTTCGTTAGGGTTTATTCTGATGTCTATTATTTATTGTTTGTTTAGTTGCGCCGAGACCGAAGGCTAGTGGACCAGGCCCGTCGGACCTGTCTCGTGGAGCGCATTAGGTGAGTTACTATATTATATATATATGCTTAGGATGCATGATTTAGAAATGCATGTTTTATGTTGATTAAATATGCATGAATAATTTGATTATTTCTTAAGTTTACATTAAGTATATTTTTGGTTTATTTTTGGTATATATTAAATTATATACATGTTTTGTAAATAAAATATACTTAAAATGTTTTTAAATATATTTCCAGCTTAATTTATAATTTGATTGAATGCATTTGACGTATATATATACTCGAAATATACCTGGTTTACTTTTGGTATATTTCTGGTATATATATGGATTATATTGTTATTTCATTTACATTCATGCATCATTTATTATTGTGAATGAATGATTTATATTATTAATTAAGGATATCAATAGAACGTGCTACCTAGTGGGCAGCACTAGGACCGAGTACGTACCGGTACGCCTATAGTATTTAGGCTATAATACTAACTTATTTGTGGATATTGATTGATTATGATTATTGATATGTGAGATGTGGTTTGAAGGTGTGATTGCTGGAGCTCGGTTGACCAAGTGTCTCGGGGCCAATCACACTGGCAGTCAGACTGTTGGAGCTCGGTTGACTTAGTGTCTCGGGGCCAGTCTACTGTCTAAATGGATTAAGTGGATATATTTGGAATAAGTGAGCCTGTATGGCTAGAGTGTTGTTTAACACTATTTTCTGAGGTTGCGTTATTCTAGGGTTCTATGTGATCCTTCATAAAAGATGATTTTTAATGAAAATATATATAAAAATGATTTTTCTGCATCTGTGTGAAATTGTCTGTATATATATTAGATACACATATACTATTGACTGTATGCATTATCACTTAGTGTGTATGTATATATATTATAGTAATTCACTCAGTGAGGTCTGACTCCCCTCCGTTGACTATTTTTCAGGAGAGTCAACTTCCTCAGACCTCAGTAGCAGGTCAATACGCCGGATTTCTTTCGCCCCGGCTTCTTTATGTAAATTGTCTACTTGAGTCTTATTTATTTTATCTAGACACTGCAGTAGTTATGAATTAAAGTATTGGATTTCATGTACTTTATTTTAAAGAGATGTATTATGTTGAAACTAGATTTGTACTAAAAAATTTATATATATGTGATGAGATTTGATTCAAATCCAGTGATGAAGTGTTATCATTATATTTATGATTTTTATTTCCGCTGCATATTTAATGGTTATTGTTATTATGGCATGTTTATTTTATTTTTAGGCTTGCTACGGGTTCCGGATTCGAAAGAATTCCCGTTCCCTAGCGCCGGTCATGGCCCCTGTTTTGGGTCGTGACATTAATGAAGATACTTTTTATTATAGAATTAGATTGGGTATTTGAGTGCAAGATTACTGATAATATTTCCTGAGAGAGTCTGAGTTCTAGAACCTCGGTAGTTCTCTGCCTCCTCTTTCTCTTAGCCTATACGCCCCCTTTATTGTGCATTCTGAGATCTGATACGGGCCTTCCTAATTCGGACTTAATTTGCCAATGCCCGAGGTGCCTTTGCCAATATCTGCTCTTCTAAGTACCCAGTCACCCATCCTGAAATTCTTTGTTGGTTTATGCAGATGGTGGTATCGGGTTATTCTTTGCCGATGTGCCTCAGCCATTGCTGCCGCTTGTTCTCTTCGTTCTTCTAGTACGTCTAGGCATATCCATGCGTCGACGCAATTGACGGCATGGTCGAGGTCTTGGCTTACCCAGTAACTTGGGGACCCAACCTCCACTGGAATAACTGCATCCATGCCATAAGTCAGTCTGAATGGCGTTTCTCCAGTGGATGATCGGGGTGTGGTTTTGTAGGCCTAGATTACATTGTTCAGCTCTTTGACCTAGTTCCCTTTCTTTTCATTGAGTCTTTTCTTCAACCCTTGCATGAGGATTCTGTTGGTGACCTCAGTTTGTCCATTCGTCTGAGAGTGAGCTACTGAGGTAAAGCGCAGTTTTATTCCAAGGTCCGAGCAAAAACTTCTGAATTTATGGGTGTCAAACTGTTTACCGTTGTCTATAATTAAAGTGTGGGGGATGCCGAATTTGCAAATGATCTCCTTTCAAAAAAAGTGTTGTATTCGGACTTCGGTGATAGTTGGGACTGCTTCTGCTTCTACCCATTTTCTAAAATGGTCAATGGCCACGATTAAGAACTTTTTTTATGAGGTAGAGGGAGGAAAAGGACCCAGGATTTCCATCCCCCACATGGCGAAAGGCCAAGGGCTGCCAATGGGATGTAGAGGTCGAGGAGATTTGTGGCTAAGTCGGGCATAGTGTTGGCACTGGGGATATGATTGTGTTAGCTGCTGAGCATCCTTGGACATGGTGGGCCAGTAATACCCTTGGAGCAAAGCCTTTCTAGTGAGTGAATAGTGGGACTCATGTGCACCGCAGATTCCTTCATGGATTTCTTGGAGCATGTAATTTCCCTCCTCCGGGGAAACAAACTTTGACCAGGGGTGCGACAGGGATTTTTAGTAGAGTTCCCCTCAGTGCACGAAATAGTGGGTTGCTTTGGCCTTGAGCTTCCGAGCTTGTAGCTTGTCTTCTGGGAGGGTGCCATGCTCAAGATATTGGATTATGGGCTGTATCCATTCCGAGACTACTTGTGTTCTGAAAACTTCAGTGTCCTCTGTGCTGGGACTGGTGAGTGATTCGGTGAAATTCATGTCCCTAAATGCTTGACTGTTCTTGGCTGCAGATTTAGCAAGATAATCAGCCTCATTGTTGTCTTCCTTGGGAATTTGGATGATCTTCCATTGGCCTCCATCTTGCTCGATGTGTTGCAAAAGTCGCCTAGCTTTGTCTACGTACTTGGCAATGCATGCATCTTTGACTTGAAATGGTCCGCTGACTTAGTTGACTACTAGTTAGGAATTTGAGTGTATGATGAGGTGTCTGACCCTGACTTCAGTTGCTAGTTTCAACCCTGTGATTAGTGCTTTGTATTTGGCTGCATTGTTGGTGGCATTATACTCTATGCGAACTGCGTACTAGATATGAACTTTATGTGGCCCCCTAAGTATTATTCCCGCGTCGAAACCCTGAGCTAAGGATGCTCTGTCAACATAGAGCTTCCATTCTGGTATCTTGGTCAAGGTTATATCTTCTGGAGCCATTTCTTATACAAAATCTGCTAATGCCTGGGCTTTCATCTGCTGCCGGGGCTCATAATTAATATCAAACTCGCCGAGTAAGACCGACGATTGCACTAGCCTGCCTGAAGTCTCTGGTCTCTATAATATTTTTTACAGTGGGAAATGGGACTGCACTATAATATGGTGAGCTTGGAAGTAGTGCCGAGGCTTTCGAGAAGCATGAACCACAACTAAGGCTAACTTGTCCAGCATGGGGTATCGAACTTCAAGTCCTCGAAGCATCTTACTGATATAGTCAATAGGGCTTTGCTGGCTTCCCTCTTCCCTTACCAAAACTGATGTGATGCATTCTCGCCCAAAAGAGAGGTATAAGTATAAGGTCTCATTCGGTATCGGACGGCTGATTAATGGTGGGGAAGACAAGAATCTTTTAATTTCTTCAAATGCTGCCTGGCAATCAGCGGACCACTGAAACTTATTGGCACTCTTGAGAGCTCGGAACAATGGTAGACATCGCCTAGCCGAGCAAGAAATAAAATGCCCCAGTGCGGTTATTCTACCATTTAGCTTTTGTATATCGCAGATGCTCTTCGGTGCCGCCATGTTAAGTATAGCTTCCATTTTTTCTGGGTTGGCTTCAATGCCTCGGTGAGAAATCATGAACCCTAGGAACTTGCCTGCCTAGACTCCGAAGACGCATTTTTTCGGATTCATCTTGATCCTGGATTGGCTCAATAACTGGAGGACTCGATCCACGTCCGCTGGGTGATCCTCTGGGTGCTGGCTTTTGATGATGATGTTATCCATATATACCTCTACATTGGTTCCAATCTGGCTCTGAAGAACTAGGTTCATCATTCTTTAGGACGTGGCTCCAGCATATTTCAGTCCGAAGGGCATCACCTTGTAGCAGTACAGCCCTTCATGCGTGACGAAGGACGTTTTCTCCTAATCTTCTTTCTTCATAGGGATCTGGTAATAACCTTGGGCAATATCTATGAAGCTGTATAAGCTGTGGCCAATGGTGGAATCCATGAGCTGATCAATTATTGGTAACGGGTAGTTGTCTTTAGGGCATGCTCGGTTGAGGTCGGTGTAGTCTACACACATTTTGTACTTCCCGTTTGCTTTTTTAACGAGTACCACATTGGCTACCCAGTCCCGATGAGTAACCTCTTTAATTAATCTGGCTGCCAATAGCTTCGCCATTTCCTCGGCAATGATCTTTTATCTTTCGTAGGCAAAAGTTTTTTTCTTCTATACTACTGGCTTGGCTCATGATTTGATGTTTAGGCAGTGACATGCAACCTGTGGGTCCATACCGACGATCTCAAAGGCTTTGAGAAGCAAAATCCTCTAAGTGTCTAGTAAGGACATCCTTTATTGTGTCTTTGATGTTTGGATCCAGGGCATTGCCAATTTTCATGGACTTTCCTCCCCTGATTCATAATGTCTCCGTGTCTTCCACCGGTTGTGGGTCAGCACCTTGCTTCTCAATTTCTCATGCCTCTAAATGAAAAGCCTCCGCCAGAGACTTTATGGTCATCTGATAGCATTGTCTGGCCATTCGTTGATCTCCCCTAATAGTAAGGGTCCCCTTCTTAACTGGAATTTTCATGGTTAATTGCCGAATGCTGGTGACTGCATCTGCTTCGTAAAGTACCCCGTCCTATTATTCCATTATAGGCTAGTGGTATGTCTACCACGTTGAATGAAATCTGGATGATTTTTATTTCCTCATCCTCTTGGTTTCTGAATTCTAGGTCCAGATTGACAGTCCCCAATGGTTGCACCATTCCCCCATAAAAACTAGTGATGGGGTTCTGGATGGTCGTTAAGTTAGTGATGGAGCCGCCCATAGCTTTGTACGCATTCCAAGATAAAACATTGATAGCACTCCCGTTATCAACCAGTAGCCTTTTGACCCGGTACTTATTTATGCATGCAGTTATCACCAGGGCATCACTGTGAGGGTGATGTATATTCAAATTTTCTCACAGGTTGAAAATGCTATCGCTTTGCCCCGGTATCATTTTTCCTCCTCTACTACGCTTTAACTGTTTCCCAATGTTTTCTCCTTCTACAATCATGTTGATCATCCCAATCAGTTCTTTCCTAGCTTTCTTTGCCTCAGCTTTGTCATGGTCATGATTTTTTGGGTTTCCGCGTCCCCTCGGTGCGTCAGTGAAATTATCAAGCTTTCCCCGCTGCACCAGTTTTTCTATGGCACTCTTCAGTTCTCTGCAGCCCTTTGTGTTATGGTCGTACTCTCTATGGTACTCGCAGTACTAGTTTCTGTCACGAGTAAATCTCCAGCTTGGACTGATTCTCTTGGCCGATGTAATCTCCACTCCATTCTGCCTGACCCACATGAGGATCTTGGATCGAGAGGTGTTCAAGGGTGTATATCTATCTGCTTCCCTGTCAAATCTGTCTGTCGGAGTTTTGAAATTCATTTTTGGGAAGCTTACTCGTCTCTGTTTCAACCGTTCATCCTTGATCGATGGCCTCTCTTCGTCCCAATGAATCCTCCTATCTTCATCCATCTTTATCATCTGAACCGTTATCGCCATTGCCTCAGCAAAGGTATTCAGCTCTTTAGTCATTAATTTGTCTTTTAGCTTTCCGAGTCTAATGTCGTTTTTCAAAGCTTCTATGGCAACTTCATCAATGAGGTGCTCAATCTATATAGCTATTTTATTGAAACGATCAAGGTAACTTCGTAGAGATTCATCAGCCTCTTATCGGCACATCCGTAGGTCATTGATATTTTTTGTGGGAGGGATATTAGTGATGAATCTGATATGGAACTGCTCCGCTAGGTCCTCAAAAGAAGTGACAGAAAATGAAACCATTTTTGGGCGTTCTTCGTGAGTGTACTTGGGAAGACTCTGCACATGATTCCATCGTTCATATTTTGGAGCAGTATCTTTGTCTGGAAAGCCGATATATGACTGATAGGGTCTCTTCTCCCATCGTACTAATCAAGCTACAGGATTCTGAACTTACTAAGAATCTCCGTTTGAATTATTCTGTTGATAAACGGAGTTCTACTACCCATCATCCATTCTTCTTCCTTTCTAGGTTTAGTCTGGGCTTTGTTCATTGCTTCCTCAACCTTCTACACTAATTTCGAATCATCAAGAGCTAGGATGGACGAACTACACTCCCCTTCTAGTGCTTTACCCACCCCTGTGCTCATCCCTGGGGCTTGTCGGGGTGTTGTATTATTATTATTTGGAGCCGGTTCAGTATGCCCACTCTGTATTATAGTGCTTAGCTATTGTTACATCAAGGCTATTTATGCCTGAATATTTTTTATCATGGCCTCTTTGCTTACTTGGTCAAGGCCGAGTGTTTGGGTTACAATGTTTAGGTTTGGAGTGGTTATTATTGGCATTTCTAGTAGGCTTGGAAAAGGTATTGAGGGTATTGATCTATGGTGCTGTAGCAGAGCGTAATACGAGAGATCTGTGCCCAAGGACGGGTATCTCGGGGTGTTCTCCGGAAGTGAAGGTACATGTCCGGATGAGGCTCCAACATGCTGCAAGGTGGGTGGTGGTATTATTGTTGGGAAAGGGTTTGAAAGGTTAGTCGAAAGGATAGGTGTAGAAGGATTGGTGCCGGCCTCAGGAATTTGGGCTGGAGGTGGGCTAGAAGTCATAGTGAAGGTGTCTTTAGCTTAGCAAGTAGATGAATGGCTTTTCCCAAAGAGTTCCCACAAACGGCGCCACTTGATAACTAATCTCTGGAACTCCTGGGCTAAACGTCCTGCAAAGCACGAAATAGGGGGCAAGCTGAGAGGTGGGGGGAATCCCCACAAACACTCCGATGCCTAAGTTAGAGAATGGAAGCAGGGAGGAGGAGAGACAGCTTGAATGTGTGTGAATGAGATGTCCCCTTATGAGGGGTATAGTGTTCTATATATAGCAATACTCAAACCTAAGAGGAATGGAATTCCTTATGGATCAACGAATCATAATCTTTGTAGGAGTGTGTTCCTTCTTCGGTTAGGATTCCTCTATGAGGTAGTTCATTGGACGGATCTATTTTCTCCTTTGTCTATATGTTCCTATTTAGGAGGGTAGAGGACCCCTAATTAGGTGGGAACATTTTAGATGGTATCAAGGATTCCATAATGTTTATAACAAGAAACAAATTTTTCTTTAACAAAGATTTAAGAATATTTAAACACAATTTTAAAAAAAATATATGTAAACTCATCTAATAAAAATATTAAATAATTATAATTTTATCTTTTTTTATTCACTCTAAAAATAGAAATTAGTAAATATATATTTACATATCAGAAATTAAAATGAGGTGGAGAAATAAATAAATAAATATTTTTATTTTAAAAATGAATAAAAAATAAAATTTTATATAGAATGAGATGAGTTTTTTCAAAATTTTTAATTTTTTTTTAAAATAGGATGGAATGAATGTATATAATATTTATTAAAAAAATTTCATAAAAATTAGATGTAAAATGCTTTTAATATCATATTACTATTACTAGATCCCATGAGTATTAACAAAAAAAAGGTTATTTAATATTTTTATTAATAGATCCCATGAGTATTTTTCCCCGTAAAGAAAATCGAGAGCCAAGTACTATATATTCACAATACAGTCGGTGGGGTAAATCGCACTAATAGAGGAGGCTGAGTGCTGTTTAATTTCTTCGTTATATTCATAGCCAAGCTGGGTAGTTTAGGTGCACATCATGGGATCTATCAAATTTTGTAACCTATTAAATTTTGATTTTGTCAGATTTTAAGTAATAAAAAAAATCTCTCATTTTCTGCTAATAATTAATAATTATAACTCTATATAGATATTAATAAGTGACACCAATTAAAAAAATAAATATTAATGGGCAAGGGAAAGAAGTTGCTATTTCCTACTGACAATTATGTTATCCATGTGTGCCATGCTTAGTGCTTATGCTAGCCACGTCCTTCCATATCTGATTCTCGTAGACCCATGCAACAAATTGTTGACGAGTCATGACGACACAACATCATCATCAGTCAGATTTAAGAAATATGCATGATATATATCACTCATAAAATAATTAATAGGCATAATATATATGTGTTATTTTATATTTATCATTTTTATTAGTTTGATATTTTAATTTATAATTTTATTATTTTAATATATAAATTTGATTAAAATATAATTTTAAAATTTTTGTCAACACACGTAATATAAAATAACGAATCAGTATATATCATATCATAAGAATTTGACTAATAAAAAATTATAAGTAAATGTATTAAACTGACAAAAAATGATATATACAAGAAGTGGTAGATACATTATATTATCATATTAATGCAAACAAATACATTTTAGCTAAATTTATATATCAAAATGATAAAACTATAAGTTAAGATGTCAACCTAACAAAAAATGACAAATATAGGAGGATATGTATGTAGTATGCCTAATTAATATATAAGCATGATACATTTGCGGCCTCTTATACTTAACATAATTTATCGGTTTAACACATCAACGTACAACCATTTTAATACTTAAATTTGCATAAAATACATTAATATGCAATAATATGATGACATAATGAATCTACTACCTTATATACTTGTTAGTTTTTGTTAGTTTAACACATCTAATTGTAATTTTAGGTCAATCAAATTTTTGACATATGACACATTCTGATTTGCTATTTTATACTATGTGTGTTGATAGGGATGTTAAAATTATATTTTTAGTAAATTCAGGTGTTAAAATGGCAAAACTATAAGTTGAAATGTCAAATTAACAAAAAATGATAAATACAAGGGGTCATGGATGTATTATGCCCAAGAAATACCTATTAATTAAGTTTTATTAGTATCAAAACGTAAAAAATGTTTTTTGGCCAAACACATGCCTAGCTCATGAACTTGTAGTGAAAATCTCATTGACTCTCAGTGTTTAAAATTTAATCTTATAGACATTTTAATTTGTAAAATTTGACCTTATAGACACCTCAATTTGAAAATTTTGTATTCTTTAAATACCTCCATATTTTGCACCACTCTCCTTAACTAAAAAAAAATTTCTTTTTATTCTCATAATTTTTAAAAATTATCATTTTAATTCTCTCATTTTTTAACATTTTTTATTATTTTAAGGCATAATTATTATTAATATTATTAATTTATTTACATTTATATATTTTAACTATATTAAAATTAGAATGACAAATATAATTTTAATTTTTTAATATTCAGATATTTAATTTTAAAATTAAAAATATTTATTTACATGCACAGACTTTAATAATGTATATTTAAAAGTAAAATAAAAATTTATATCCTTATAAATATTTTTATTGATTATTTAGGTCATTTTTAAAATCCTTTAATTTAAAGTATAAAGTAATTATAATATTTATAAATATAATGTAGTCTTCAAATATTATTAATTTTATTTTTTTATTTGTAGTTATAATTTAAAAATTATTAATAAATAAAAATTATTAGATTATAAATTGTTTAACGTGAGTTATACCAGTTCTACACAAGTAAATAACAAAATAAATAATTATTCGGTTAAATGATAGGTTAAAATATGATTTATAACTTTATGAATATTAAAATATTTTAAAAATTTTTTGGAGTTATTAATTGTTACTTAGAATAAAATATTCTTAGAATAAAAGATTTATGAATAAAAATTATAAATTAATAATTATCATTTTTTAGGTTATCAACTTATTTAAGAAAAATTAACAATTTAAAAGATAGTTTTAAATTTTTGTTTAAAATATTTTAATTTTATTTTAAAATAACTCATTTATTTGTAAAAAGCTGCAAATAATATTTTTATTATTTTAGTAGATTATAAAGTTAATTGAACTAGAAAGTATATACTTAAATAATTTTTTTGTGTACAATAATCAATTTGACCCTATTTAAATTTTAAATATATATTCAAGGATTAAAAAAAATTTATCAACAAAAAGATAAATTGAGACAATTTCTTAGTTGGAGTGCATGTCATCAAATGCAGTACAAAAATATCTATAAAGTTAAATTTTGCAAGTTGAATTGTTTGTAAGATCAAATTTTAAGTATAAAGAGTTAATAAGTTTTTTCATGCAAGTTCATAAAGCTAAGTATGTGTTTGGCCAATATTTTTTTAAATAAAAATAAAAAATTTTATTTCATCGAAAGCGCTCTAATAAAATATAAGTAATTTAACACAATAAATTACTCATGTAAATATAAATAAATTAAATATGATAACTTAATTTTTCAAATCTTCACAGATAATGAGCATAACGACTTCCTCATAATAAAATTTATGTGTTTTTTAGAAAAATACGAGAGATATAATACCATGACGTTAAAAATCAATTTTTTTTATTTTTGCAAATTTTGTTAGTATATACTTGTTATCTTTTTCAACATTATTATATTTTTATTTGATATTAAATGCTTGGCCATTTTACCGATTAGAGTTGCAATTCTAGAATTAGACTATATATATATACACACACGCACTCTCCGATAACATGCTATACTTCTCTAAACACTTTTTCTCTCTTCTGGTTCGCAGTTTACAAGAAAGATTGTGGATATATGGTTACATCAATGAAGAAAAAGAAAAAAACTTAAAGATTCTTAAGAAATTCTTGATTAGGTCTGCCCAAAATTCAAGATTTTGCATTTATATTGCAAAATGAGTTTGGCCACAACCATTTGTTCACTGAGAATGTTAGAATATTTTTACGATTTATCATTCAGAAGTCAAATTTCTCCATTTCAGATTTTAGCTTTCTCTTTTATCAAATTATCTATTCTTTATATGTGGCACTGATGTTATTGTGGCTATTTTCATTTCAATTTCAAAAGTTATTTTCTTCTTTTTCTTAATGATGTATCTATTTAGAGTAAGATTTCTTGATATATTGGGTATTGTCATTCTATTATATTACATAAATCTTACTCTCTTACTTGTGTTACTCATTTTTAGTATTGATGTATAATTTCTTATTGTCCAAACAAATAGTCAAACAAAATATTGTTTTATATGATGCTAAGTAATAGACAAACAAAAAGAAAATTAAAGTCTTGTTTTTTGACAAGTTTCTTTTTTCTTTTATTCTTTTGTCTCTTTTAGTCCCTTTTTCTTTTATCATGGCTTCATCGAGTGAATCTCCCATTGACTTAGATTGTGCCAATCTATCTTTTGAAGATGATGAACTAGGAGTGGTGCTTAAAGATGATGATAATCCTGAGGTACTTAAAGATTGGCGTTATTGTCTTATTGGTAGGTTTCTCATAGATAAATTTATCAAATTTGATATCATAAGAAATATGATAGCAACCTTATGGCGGCCAATTCATGGGGTAGGTATTCGTGAATTGTCTCCATGGCTTTATACGTTTTAATTCTTCCATAAAAAGGACATGAATAGGGTGTTATTAGGTGGCCCATGGACTTTTAATAATCAAATATTGATTGTTAAACAATTATTGGGAGATGATAATCCTAGTAAGGTTGAGTTATTCCATGTGAGCTTTTAAGTTCAAGTCAATAATGTCCGTATTGGTTTTATGTCAGAGACGGTTGCTGCTCAAATTAGGTCCTTTGTTGGGAATTATATTAAATCTGACCTGAACAACTTCAATGGTGGTCTGAGGTTATATTTACAAATTCATGTTCTGGTGGATGATCAGTTGCTATTAAAGAACAGGATAAAGCTTTAAAAACTAGGTGGGCAATGGACTTAGCTCAATTTTAGTATAAAAGATCTCATATTCCTGTTTACTATTTTATTTATGGTATCTTAGGTTATATCGAAGATTTTTATGAGAAGGTATTTTGAACAGATGAAAAGCTCCCTTGTAAGTATGGTCATGAACTTGTACCTCCAATTCACCGAAATTGGTCTTAGATAGGTTCTTATTGGTTGCGCTATGGTCCGTCTGATAAAAGGGATAATGAGATAGTGGTTGACTTAGTTCCCAATATGATAGGTCAAAATTTATGAAAACTCCCAATCATAAGGAGAGATATGATCATGATCCGGTGATTAAGTCAAGTGAGAAGAGCATGGAGGTTAGCGTTAAAAAAGGCAATGACGAGGGTGTTATTATAATTGATCTTAAAAGGCATAGAATGGAGGAGGAAAAGTTATTGCTTGCTAATGATAATGTGTTTGAGTCCAAGCCCAGCTTTTTTAGCAAAATTGGATTAAAAAAATGACTAGCGGTGGGCTCTGTCATTCAGGCCCACTGATATCAATGAGTGTCTTATATTGGAACTACCATGGACTTGGTAACCCAAAGGCAGTTCATGTCCTAACATACCTTATGAAACAAAAAACGGCGGCATTTTATTTTCTTAATGGAAACTTTGCCTTGTGGAAATAGAGTAGAAGTTTTAAAAGTTAAGTTGGGTTATATTGGTTTATTTATTGTGGATCTAGTAGGTCATAGTAGTGGGTTGGCTCTGTTTTGGAAGAACTTGGGTATGGCCAAGTTATCTAAGAAATCATATTAACATAGTTATGTCCATTAAATATCAAATTTCTTTGAGGTTTACAGGTTTTTTATGGGTTCCCAAAAAGGGCAAGGAGATGTGCTTTTTGGGATCTTCTTCATACTCTCTTAAATTCTAGAACTCTCCCTTAGTATTGTGTGGGAGATTTTAATAATATATTGGCAAGTTATAAGAATATGGGTCGAGTTAAGCATCCTTAGTGGTTAATTGATGGGTTTCGAAAGACAACTAAAGATTGTAATCTTATTGAAGTTCTTATGATAGGTGGGCAATTTACCTAAAGTAGAAGTCGTGGTACTAGGCATTGGGTTGAAGAGAAGCTTGATAGAGTACTAGCAAATAGGGTTTGGCTTTAATTTTTTATGGATGCTTAGGTGTGGAACCTTAGTATGTCTTCATCTGATCATATGCCTCTTCTTTTATTTCCTATTCAGATTCAGGATGGGCAGCATCATCATCATTTTTTATTTGAAAATTGGTAGCTTCATGAAAATACTTGTAAGCAGATTGTTGAATCTAATTAGGATAATGATAGGTTAGCATATATTCCTTCTTATATTTCGTATTACGGTATGGATTTCGGAAGATGGGGCGAGAACTCTGGTATTGATTTTTAATCAAATTTAAAGAATAATAAGGATACCTTAGCTTAACTCCATGGATTATAAGATGTTAACTTTGTTTGCAGATTTAAAGAGGCACAAAATAATTATTTTGAATTGCTTGTTTAGAAGGAAATTTTCTAGAAGCAACAAGCTAACCAAACTTGGTTACGT
Organism: Mallotus nudiflorus; assembly: GCA_947683625.1. Lineage (NCBI taxonomy): Eukaryota > Viridiplantae > Streptophyta > Magnoliopsida > Malpighiales > Euphorbiaceae > Mallotus > Mallotus nudiflorus. The sequence goes on from CANTUR010000239.1 coordinate 1,935,225, forward strand.
GAAGGCGACCTCAATACTAAATATTTTCACTCTTATGCTACCACTCGATGAAAGAAGAATAAAATTGAGTGCTTGCAAGACTCTTATGGCAATTAGTGCTAATGGGGTGCTAGGTTAGAAGACTTGATGCTGAATTATTTTGATGACATCTTTACTTCGTCAAGAGGATCATCTAATGTTATTCTTGAGGCTGTTACTCCTTATATTACTAAGGAGCACAATAGTTCTCTTCTTGCTCCATTTTTGGCTCAAGAAGTGATAGATTCTCTTTTCTTCATGCATTTGAATAATTCTTTAGGTCCTGACTATATGAATCTAGGTTTTTTTCAAAAGTGTTGGGATATCATTGATGGGTATATCATTATTACCTATCTTGTGGATTTGGATTTTTGTATTTTACCATTGAGTTTCAAGATAATTTTATTGTTCTTATCCTTAAACTAAAAAGTCCAGAAGTGATGCATGACCTTCGACCAATCACCTTATGTAATGTTCTTTAAAAAATCATGGCAAAGGTTCTTGTAAATCATTTAAAATAAATTCTCTCGTCTATTATTTCTGATTCCCAATGTGCTTTCATTCCAGGGAGACTTATTTTTAATAATATTATGTTAGCTTTTGAGCTGCTCCACTTTATGAAGAGGAAATATTAAGGGAAGTAAGCTTGGATGCGTAAGCTTAGATTTGTAGCTACGTGGATTATTCTCATTCTTATGTGTGTTAGCACTATCCAACTGCCTGCATATAAAAAAGGCAAAGAAGAGAACCAACATCCATTAAATCAAATGGTAGGAGGGTAGGAGTTGTTTCCACTTAAACGAATTCGAGTTTTAGTATATGTAATTAAGTTGAATTAGTTTTTAAGAAATTTTTACCACCTTTATGGTCTTGTTTGATTAAATCGAATTAATTAGAATTCAGTAGATTTTTAACACCTCAAATTGAAAAAATAAGAAAAAAAAAGCTTTTTTAAGTCAAATACTTAATATATTAATGGCTTAAAAGGGAGTTTAAGCCATTGCATTATTCAACTTTTGATTTTTTTTTTAAAAAGAAGAGTTCTAAAACCACCATAAATAGACATGTAGATAGACTGAGCTATAATTTTAACAAATAAGGTATAATAAAACCACCTCATGTTATGGATCAAATTTACGAATATTAACTATGTATTATTTAGTTAAAGGGTAACAATACACATCGCTAGGACTGAGCATCGGGCAAGTTGGTTCGGGTTTTGGATATCCGTTCCGAATAGGTTAAAAACTAATGAAATTGGAGGCCGAACCAAGCCTATTTGAGCCCTGAGCCTGACAAGTCAGTTAATCAATTTGATCGGGTTAGTGAGTTCAAATGTATCAGTTGATCGGATTTTGACAGCCCATTAAAATTAAGCCCAGAACTAATAAACATTTAACTATATTAAGCATATTAATGGACTTGGCCCAACTTTACATTTTTAGTTTGTAAAGTCCAAAAAATATAAGTCCTAAGGCAGTAAATAAATAGCCTAAGGGCCCCAAACTATACCTAATAGACTTATAATTAAAGCCTTATAAATTTACATATAAAATTAAAGCCTTAATTCTATAAATTAACATATAAAATTAAAGCTCTAATTCTAAATTAAGTATAGGCAACCAAATAATTGTATATTAATTACATGCAACAAAAAAACAACTTTGCATAAAGCTAAGGACTCCATCCAAAATAATAGGAATCCTACTTGTATTCCTGCAAAACAATTGGACAAAACAAACATAAATTACAAAGTATTAAGTGAAAGAAATGATTGTTAAAAGAAATATTGATGAGATGAGTTTTAGGGCAATTAGTTTAAATAAAAACCCTATTGGTAAAGTTGTTTCTGGCAATAACAAAAAAATGCCACTTAAGGAACATTTGATACCAATAAACATTTGAATCATACAAGTAAATAAGGTGGAAGCCTCATAATTACCTCATCTTATTTGAAACATAAAAATAAACATAGGAATAAATAAATGATGTAAACATAAACAACATAAATTCGGCTGCAAACCTATAATGAACCAACAAGAAGAAGTCTTTAGCAGTAAGTCCTTCAATTAATAACAAACATGAACCTTAAGTCCTTAACAAGATTCAGATAAGTCAACGAGAATAGGAAAGAGAAAAATAAATTTAGATTTCTAAAAATATTTATGAATACTTACTTTTTGATATCGATCAATAAAATATTAGGGTAATATTAAACCCAAATTAAATAAATAATTACACATAGGCTTTATTTAATAATTTAAAAATACGTATGAGTTCATACAAGTCCGAAAATATATTTAATATAATTAATAATAAATTATTTACGTGAAAATTTTCCCGAAAATAAAAGTCTCAGGAAAATTTTACGTAAAGCACTGTAAATAAGACACAATAATTAAAATAGGTTTTAAATAAATATCAACTCGTAAAAATATCGTAATTTATATACAAAAATTATTAATACTGCATATCCCGGTACAGTGTTAAATATTTAAAAATACGAGATATTACAGTCTTCCCCCCTTACAAGAATTCGTCCTCGAATTCCAGAAAACAAGATCAAGAAGGAAAGAGATACGGGTAAGAAGCTCGCATCTCAGCTTTAGTCTCCCACGTATGCTCCTCGACTCTGTCGCTACGCCACAGAACCTTGACCATCGGAATCTGCTTTGATCGCAACTGTCGAACTTGATAATTTACGATCGCCACAGGTTCTTCCACAAACGTCAAATCTTCACTCACTTCTACACTGTCAGGCTGCAACACATGTGAAGGGTCTGAGATATACTTCCTCAACATCGAGATATGAAATACTGGATGCACCTGTGACATATTCGAAGGCAAATCCAACCGATATGCAACAGTGCCAACTCTTTCCAGAATTTCAAACGGTCCGATATATCTCGGTGCTAAGTTACCCTTCCTGCCAAATCTCATCACACCCTTTATTGGAGATACCTTCAGAAAAATGAAATCTCCAACCTGAAACTCCACATCTCTACGCCTAGGATCCACATAACTCTTCTGTCTACTAACTGTGGTCTCTAATCTTCGTTTAATCACGGTGACTTTCTCTGCAGCATCCTGAACCATCTCAGGTCCAGTCAAAGCTCTCTCACCAATCTCATCCCAACTCAAAGGGGATCTACACTTCCTTCCATACAAAGCCTCATACGGTGCCATGCCAATACTGCTATGGTAGTTGTTATTATATGCAAACTCAATGAGTGGCAAATGATCATCCTAGCTACCACCTAAATCCAGGACACACATCCTCAACATATCTTCTAGTATCTGGATCATCCTCTCACACTGACCATCTGTCTGAGGATGAAAAGCAGTATTGAAATCCAACTTAGTGCCCATCACTTCCTGCAACTTCTGCCAAACGAGAAGTAAACACTGAACCTCTATCTGATACAATGGACACAGGTACTCCATGAAGGCATACGATATGCTTCACGTATAACTTTGCCAATCTAGCTACAAAATAGGTGGCTTTCACAAGTAAGAAATATGCAGACTTCGTCAACCTGTCTACGATCACCCAAATGGAATCGTATCCATCCTTAGAACGAGGTAAACCTACCACAAAATCCATAGCTATCCTTTCCCACTTCCACTCGGGAATAGGAAGAGGCTAAAGCTTCCCAGAAGGCTTCTGATGCTCAGCTTTCACTTGCTGACACGTCAAGCACTTAGCAACATAATTAGCGACATCTTTCTTCAATCCGTCCCACCAGTATAAATCTCTGATACTGTGGTACATCTTAGTGACACCCGGATGAACGCTGTAAGCTGTAGAATGTGCTTCCTCTAGGATCTCTTCTCTCAAGTCATCCACATCAGGAACACACAATCTACCACTGATCCACAACACACCATCATCATCAAGTGTGAAATCAGTGAACTTCCCTGCTCGAACATTCTCTGCAAGCTCTTTTAGAATGGGATCTCGGCTCTGAGCTGCTTTAATCCTATCCCTCAGTACAGATCACACTTTAAACTGAGCTAGCAGTCCACCTGATCTATTGATCTTCATCATCAGACCTTGATCCACCAACAGATGCAACTCCTGGATCAATGGTCTCCTCTCAACACTGATGTGAGCAAGACTGCCTGAGGACTTTCTACTCAAGGCATCTGCTACCACATTAGCTTTACCCGGATGATATAGAATCTCACAGTCATAATCCTTCAATAATTCCAACCATCTTCTTTGCCTCAGATTCAATTCTCTCTGCTGGAAAATGTACTTAAGGCTCTTGTGATCAGTAAATATCTCACAAGTCACACCGTACAGATAATGTCTCCAAATCTTCAGAGCAAAGATCACTGCAGCCATCTCAAGGTCATGTGTAGGATAGTTCTGCTCATGATTCTTCAACTGCCTCGAAGCATAGGCTATCACCCTTCCATTCGACATCAACACACAACCAAGACCAATTCTAGAGGCATCATAATAAACTATGAACTTATCCACACTATTAGGCAAAGCTAACACTGGCGTTGTGGTCAACTTCTCCTTCAACAACTGAAAACTGTTCTCATAAGCTTCTGACCACTCGAACCTAATATTCTTCTGAGTCAAGCGAGTCATAGGGGCTGTCATTCTAGAAAAATCCTGCACAAATTGCCTATAATACCCGGCTAAACCCAGAAAACTTCGAATCTCTGTAACAGAAGTAGGTCTAGGCCACTCAGACACTGCCTCAATCTTCTGTGGATCAACTTGAATACCTTCTTTAAACACTACGTGTCCAAGAAAAGAAACACTCTCCATCCAAAAATCACACTTTGAGAATTTAGCATAAAGTTGATGATCTCTCAATGTCTGTAGTACAATCCTCAAGTGATATACATGCTCTTCCATACTCCTAGAATATACCAATATATCATCAATGAAGACTACCACAAACTGATCCACATATGGTCTGAATACCCTGTTCATCAAGTCCATAAAAGCTGCTAGTGCATTAATCAAACCAAAAGACATCATCAGAAACTCATAATGGCCATATCGAGTGCGGAACGCTGTCTTAGGAATATTGGCCTCACTAATCCGCAGCTGATGATAACCCGACCTCAAGTCAACCTTAGAAAAGAGTTGTGCACCCTGTAGCTAATCAAACAAGTCATCTATCCTCGGGAGAGGATACTTGTTCTTCACTGTCACCTTATTCAGCTCTCTGTAGTCAATGCACTATCTCAGGGTACCATCCTTCTTCTTCACAAACAGGACTGGTGCACCCCAAGGAGAAACACTAGGTCTGATGAAACCTTTATCCAATAACTCTTGCAACTGCTCCTTCAACTCTTTCAACTCTGCAGGAGCCATTCGATAGGGTGGCATAGATATAGGAGTAGTACCTGGAACCACATCTATACAGAACTCAATCTCTCTATGAGGTGGTAAACCTGGTAACTCCTCGGGAAAAACATCAGGAAACTCACAAGCAACAGGAACATCTGTAAGTGATAACTTCTCTACTGAAGTATCCCTGACCAATGCCAAATATCCCTGACATCCTTTTCTCAATAATTTCCTAGCCGTAATAGCAGAAATAAGATTCTGAGGTGCTAAACTCCTATCACCCATAAATTTAAACTCTCCTTCATTAGGAATTCTGAACGTCACCTCTTTATTCCTGCAATCTACCATGGCATAGTGTAAGATAACCAATCCATTCCCAGAATAACATCAAACTCCATCACATTCAACAGAATTAAATCAGCGGGTAATTCTCTATCTCCCACGAGAACTGGACAACCAGAAAGAATAATATCGGTGTCCAAGGAATCGCTCAGAGGAGTGGCAATAGACAAAGGAAAAGCCATCCTCAAAGCTTGCCAACAAGATTTAAAAGCAAAAACGGGAGAAACAAGCGAATGCGTGGCACTCGGATCAAACAAAACCTAAGCATCCAGGTAACAAAAAGAAACAATACCTGCCACGACTGCATTAGATGCCTGAGCATCCTGCTGAGTGAGATAAAAGACTCTAGCCTGACCTCGACCTCCCTGTTGACTGGTAGAAGCCTGGCCAACACCTTTGGCACCTCCTCTAGTACCTCTACCACGACTCTGCTATGGAACAAGCTGAGTGGAACTCTGATGCTGAGCTGTTGGTAACTGAAATGGCACGGGTGCAGTACTAGCAATCGACTGCTGCGGGAATCGCAGAATCTGCTGCTGTTGATACCCCGAGTAAGGACACGATCTAGCAAAATGTCATGTCTGCCCGCATCTGAAGCATGTCAGTGGTGTCAGATAACACGGTCCCTGATGGACTCTACCACAAGTTTGACAAACGCTGGCCACTGATCCAGAACTACGACCACTGCTGCTGCTCGAAGCACCTGATCCAAATCTGAACGATCTACACTGACCTACACGGCCATGTCTACTGCTCTGATGCACTCGTTGCTGCTATCTCTGACTCTACTAAGTCGGACCTCGCTGCTGACTACTCAAACCAACATGAAAACTAGAGTACGGAGTAGCCTGCAATCCACTCAACTAAACTCCCAGCTGGTAGTAATCAGGCATCGCTCCCTACCTAACTAGCCTCAACTCAATCTCCTTGGCTAACTCAATCACAGACTCGAGAGTAAGGCCTGCTGTAGGCATACCGGCAAAAGCAGAACCTAAACCAGTAACGTATGTAGTAACCATAAAATACTGATCTCGCATCAGATCCTCTGCATATCTACCCAGTTGGAGAAACTCTCGGGTGTACTCCTCTACAGATCGATCACCATGAGAAATACTGGTCAATCAAAGATGATAGCTCATACAAAGAGGCTCTGGATAAAATCTCCTCATAAATCGCTCTCGAAACTGAGCCCAGGTCATCGTCATCATGTAAGGCTGGATCACCTGAATAAACCAATCTAAGGCTGGTCCCTCGACAGATAACTCAACGATCATAATCCGCTGGTACTCGGTGTGAGCAGTCCGAGTCCTAGTCTCAATCGCGTGTAGAAAATCTAACGGGTCGGAAGTACCATCAAAAGCAATCCTGCCAACTCGGGCATAGAACAAAGTTGCCTCAGGGTCAGACATACCCTGCTGATAGGCAGGCTAAACAGGCGGAACAACTGGAGGAACAGGAACATCAAATTTAGGCTCTACAGGCTCCTCGTCCTATAACTTTCTCTGCCTACGGCGACCTACCGCTCCTCGAGGTCTACCTCTGCCACGACCTCTACGTCTAACTGGCTGCTCAGGAGGTAAAACCTCATCCTGAAAAGACTCATCATCCTCGGCCTCAACGACCGGTGGAGTGACACTCACTCACCTCCTCATACTGAAAAGACAAACGGAAATATTCAGACAAAATAGACAACGGAGGATTAACGCTAAAAACTAAGCAAGGAATACTTATCAAGACATACTCGAACCTAATTCACTGCAGTAGTTCAACAGAAAACAAAACTTAAAAACTAGGGCCACAACTCACATAACTAAGCCCTGACACAGAACTCCGCTCTAATACCAACTTTGTCATGACCCAAAATAGGGGCCATGACCGGCGCTAGGGAACGAGAATTCTTTCGAATCCGGAACCCGTAGCAAGCCTAAAAAATAAAATAAACATGCAATAATAATAATAATAACAATATTAAATGCAGCAAAAATAAAAATCATAAATATCATAAATATCCCAATAGTATTTTCACCAACTGGATTTAAGTTAAATCTCATCTCATATATATAAAAATTCTTTTAATACAAATCCAGTTCAAGTATAATACAATATCTCACATGAATAAAATACATAAAATCCCACCATTAATTTACAACTACTGCAGTGTCTAGATTATAAAATATAAGACTCAAGTAAGCAGTTTACACAAAGAAGCCGGGGCGGAAGAAATCCGGCGTACAAGCCTGCTACTGAGGTCTGAAGATGTTGACTCTCCTGAAAAATAGTCAACGGAGGGGAGTCAGACCTCACTGAGTGAATTACTATAATATATATACATGCATACTACATGACAATGCATACAGTCAAAAGTATATATCTAATATGTATATATACAGGCAAATACATATAGATGCAATAAAATCATTTTATATATATATTTTACTGAAAATCATCGTTTATGAAGGATCACATAGAACCCTAGAATATCGTAACCTCGAAAACAGTGTTAGACAACACTCTAGCCATACAGGCTCACTTAATCCAAATATGTCCACTTAATCCATTTAGACAGTAGACTGGCCCTGAGACACTAAGTCAACCGAGCTCCAGCAGTCTGACTGCCAGTGTGATTGGCCCCGAGACACTTGGTCAATCGAACTCCAGCAATCACACCCAAATCACATCACACATCAAATAATCATATTCAATCAATATCCACAAATGGATAGTAATATAGCCTATCTGCTATAAGCGCACCGGTACGTACTCGGTCCTAGTGCTGCCCACTAGGTAGCACGTTCTATCGATATCCTTCATTAATAATGTAAAACATTCATGCATAAATAAATGATGCATGAATTTAAATAAAATAACAATATAAACCTTATATATACCGGAAATATACCAAAAGTAAACCATGTATATTTCGAGTATATATAGGTCAAATAAATCCAATCAAATTATAAATTAAGCTAGAAATATATTTAAAAACATTTTAAATATAATTTATTAACAAAACATGCATATAATTTAATATATACCAAAAATATACTTAAATACAAATCACATTATTTATGCTTTTTAATCAAAATAAAACATATATTTCTAAAATCATGCATCCTAAGCATATATATATAAAATAGCAACTCACACTAGTGCACTCCTCGAGATGGGTCCGATGGGCCTTGTCCACTAGCCCTCGGTCTCGGCGTAACTAAACAAACAATAAATAACTGTCACGACCCAAAACAAGGGCCATGACTGGCGCTAGGGAACGGGAATTCTTTCGAATCCGGAACCCGTAGCAAGCCTAAAAATAAAATAAATCATGCAATAATAATAATAATAACAATATCAAATGCAGCGAAAATGAAAATCATAAATATAATATTATCATTTCACCAACTGGAATTAAATCAAAACTCATCTCATATATAAATCTTTCAGTACAAATCCAGTTTCAATATAATACATCTCTTTAAATAAAATATATGAAATCCCACACTTTAATTCATAACTACTGCAGTGTCTAGATTATAATAAAAATAAGACTCAAGTAAATAGTTTATACAAAGAAGCCGGGGCGAAAGAAATCCGGCGTATCGACCTGCTACTGAGGTCTGAAGATGTTGACTCTCTTGAAAAATTATCAACGGAGGGGAGTCAGACCTCACTGAGTGAATTACTATAATATATATACATACACACTAAGTGACAATGCATACAATCAACATTATATATATATCTAATATATATACAGGCAAATTCACACAGATGCAGAAAAATCATTTTTATATGTTTTATTGAAAATCATCGTTTATGAAGGTCACATAGAACCCTATGATATCGAAAACCTCAGATAGTGTTAGACAACACTCTAGCCACACAGGCTCACTTATTCCAAAAATATCCACTTAATCCATTTGGACAGTAGACTGGCCTCGAGACACTAAGTCAACCGAGCTTCAGCAGTCTGACTACCAGTGTGATTGGCCCCGAGACACTTGATCAACCGAGCTCCAGCAATCACACCTCCAAACCATATCTCACACATCAAATAATCATATTCAATCAATATCCACAAATGGTTAGTAATATAGCCTAAATACTATAGGCGTACCGGTACGTACTCGGTTCTAGTGCTGCCCACTAGGTAGCACGTTCTATCGATATCCTTCATTAATAAATATAAAACATTCATTCACAAATAAATGATGCATGAATTTAAATAAAATAACAACATAAACCATATATATACTAGAAATATACCAAAAGTAAACCAGGTATATTTTGAGTATATATATGTCAAATGAATTCAATCAAATTATAAATTAAGTTGGAAATATATTTAAAAACATTTTATATATATTTTATTTACAAAACCTGCATATAATTTATTATATACCAAAAATATACTAAATATAAACTTAAGAAATAATCAAATTATTTATGCATATTTAATTAACATAAAACATGTATTTCTAAATCATGCATCCTAAGCATATATATATAGTATAGTAACTCACCTAGTGCGCTCCACGAGACGGGTCCGACGGGCCTAGTCCACTAGCCCTCGGTCTCGGTGCAACTAAATAAACAATAAATAACTGACATTAGAATAAACCTAACAGAAATCCTAGAATTCGATCTAAAGTATTAAACATAGAATTGAGATTAGGGTTCGACCGGACATTATGTTTTACGAGAATTCTATCAAAAATCCGGCAGAACCTTCCCTGTAAAACGGACATCTCTCTACTCAAAAGAGTAGAGCCGACCCTGCAAAGAAATACACTTCGAAAAACTACACAGAGCATAATCAAAATCCTACGGTCGGACTCCAAACTATAGTCCACCGACCGGGGTCCACAACCACAAAACAATTCAAAAAATACCAAAATATCCTTAAAACCTAAAAATACATTTTATAAGTAGAAATTACATAATTAACCTTTAAACACAGTAAAAACCGATAAAAACTCGTTTTATTAGTAAAATCGTATATTATATATATAATTAAAAATAATTCACGAAAAATAGTTTTAATTAGTTAAAAATACCGAATAATTTGTAGAAATCATTTTTATACTTTAAATAACTATTAAAACCAATTAAATTACATTTTTAGACAATTTTGTGTAAAATTACCAAAATACCCCTATATATATAAATATACCAAAATTACTTCAAAAATTCACCAAAAATTATACAATTATCAAAAATTAAATTTCTCAATATATTTATCAATAATATCAATAATTAAACTCAATTAACCAATTAATTTCAAATAAAAACACATTTAACCTAATTTTCCCAAAATTACATAAACTTCAATAATTCAAAATAAATACTTAGAAATTCATAAAAATTCCAAATAAATTCCTATAATTCATTTCAACACCTAATTTAACCATAAAACACAATTTCATAATTTAAATAATTAATTTCCGAAAATTAGAAAATAATATTAAAATATTCAAAAATACCCAAAAATCCAAAAAATCTCAAAAAATTCCAAAAAAATTCATACATGTAGATTAAGTTACTAGGATCAACATTTGTAAAGGGATTTTTTATGAATCAATCAATTCAAAGCTCAAAAAAATCAAAAACCCTAATGTGACCGAAATTGAAAATTCAAAACCTAAGCAATTCTACACCATTTTAGCTCAAACCAAAGCTAGAATCACACTCACCAGAGCTCAAGGAGAAGGAAGAGACCGGCGGTGTCAAAAACGGTGGCCAAAATCGAAAGAAACGGCGAGGAGAAGATTTCAGTCAAAAATGGAAAACTAGCTCGCCGGCGCCGAAGAAGGAAGCTGCTGGCGGCGGGGGACGGCTGGGAACGATGGTGGCAAGCCGGGAGGCACACCGAAGGTAGGTGATTGGCGTGACAGACGGTGGTGAGGGGTGGTCGGGCACTCGGGAGGTAAAGGAAGAAGAAGAAGAAGAAAAAGAAAAAAGAAAGAAAAGAAAAAGAAAGAAAAAGAAAGAAAAAATAAAGAAAAATAAAGAAAAATAAATAATAATAAAAAAATAATTTTAATAAAATATTTAGAAAAATTTACATCCACACACTTAATATTTTAATAATTTAATAATAAATAAAATAATTAAATAACAATAAATTAATAAACAAATAATAAAATATTAGGATAATATTTATTAAACCCTAATTAAATAAATATTTACACACATAGGCTTTATTTAGTATTTTAAAAATACGTATGAGTTCATGCAAGTCCGAAAATATATTTGAAATAATTAATAATAAATTATTTACGTGAAAATCTTCCCGAAAATGCAAGTCCCGGGAAAATTTTATGTAAAGAACTGTAAATAATACACAATAATTAAAATAGGTTTTAAATACATATCAACTCGTGAAAATATCGTAACATATATTCAAAAATTATTAACATTGTATATCCCGGTACAGTGTAAAAATATTTTAAAAACACGGGATATTACAATAACCGACATTAGAATAAACCTAACAGAAATCCTAGAATTTGATCTAAAGTATTAAACACAGAATTGAGATTAGGGTTCGACCGGACATCACGTTTTACGAGAATTCTATCGAAAATTCTGCAGAATCTCCCCTGTAAAACGGACATCTCTCTACTCAAAGAGTAGAGCCGGCCCTGCAAAGAAACACACTTCAAAAAACAAGCTCAACACTCAACCACAACCCCTCAGTCGGAGTCCAGACTACAATCTACCGACCGGGGTCCACAAACACAAAACAATTCAGGAAATACCAAAAATACCCTTATATCATAGAAATTCATTTTATAAGTAGAAATTATATAATTAACCTTAAAACACTATAAAAACCGATAAAAACTCATTTTATCAGAAAAACCGTATTTTATATATATAATTGAAAATAATTCACGAAAAATAGTTTTAATTAGTTAAAAATATCAAATAATTTGTAGAAATAATTTTTATACCTTAAATAACTATTAAAACCAATTAAATTACATTTTTAGCCAATTTTGTGTAAAATTACCAAAATACCCCTATATATATAAATATACTAAAATTACTTCAAAAACTCACCAAAAATAGTATAATTATCAAAAATTAATTTTCTCAACATATTTATCAATAATATAAATAATTAAACTCAATTATCCAATTAAATTCAATTAAAAACATAATTAACCCTAATTTCCCAAAATTACATAAACTCAAATAATTCAAAATAAATACTTAGAAATTCATAAAAATTCCAAATAAATTCCTATAATTCATTTAAACACCTAATTTAACCATAAAACACAATTTAATAATTTAATTAATTAATTTCCGAAAATTAGAAAATAATATTAAAATATTCAAAAATACCCAAAAATAAAAATAATCTCCAAAAATTCCACAAAAATTCATACATGTAGATTAAGCTACTAGGATCAACATTTGTGAAGGGATTTTTCATGAATCAATCAATTCTAAGCTCCAAAAAATCAAAAACCCTAATATGGCCGAAATGGAAAATTCGAAACCTAAGCAAATCAAGACCATTTAAGCCCAAACCAAAGCTAGAATCACACTCACTGGAGCTCAAGGAGAAGAAAGAGACCAGCGGTGTCAAAAACGGTGGCCGGAATCGTCGTCGACGGCGAGAAGCTCAACTTGCTGCCATTGCGAATTCCGGGCGTTCCAGAGGGCTTCCGGCGGCCTGGTCACGTCGGAGAGGAAGAGGAAGGAAGGGGAAGGAGGTTGGCGGCAGCTGGTGGCGGCGAAGGGCGGTCCGGCTTGCTGGAATGGGAGGCGCAGTGAGGGTAGGCATCGGGAGAGAAGAAGGGAGAGGGAGGGGGCAATTCGGTAATTTTCTAAAAGTTTTGATTTTTAATGTATAATATGTATATATATATATACTTTATACTATATATTAAAATAATATTAAATTACACACATTAAATATACACCACACACATATAATTTAATATTTTAATAATTTATACTAAATAAAAATAATTAAATAACAATAAAACTAATAAATAATTAATAAAATATTAGGGTAATATTAAACCCTAATTAAATAAATAATTACACATAGGCTTTATTTAATAATTTAAAAATACGTATGAGTTCATGCAAGTCCGAAAATATATTTAATATAATTAATAATAAATTATTTACGTGAAAATTTTCCCGAAAATAAAAGTCTCGGAAAAATTTTACGTAAAGCACTATAAATAAGACACAATAATTAAAATAGGTTTTAAATAAATATCAACTCGTAAAAATATCGTAATGTATATACACAAATTATTAACACTGCATATCTTGGTACAGTGTTAAATATTTAAAAACACGGAATATTACAATTACAAAATTTTTGAAATGCATATATCTTTTTGCATCATTTTGTAGAATTTGCTATAGAAAGAGAAACTGTTTCTGAAGAAACCGTTAGAAGGTTAGTTTTGTTAATTTTTCTATCAAGAACATGGCCATATCAATCTCTTGGTTGGTGCATTGTATCTTACATGCCATAACTCATAAGTAGATCATCTACAACCATAAACATCAAAATGCAATAAATTTCACTCCAAAATGAATCCACTACAGTACATTTACTCTAACGTATTACTTCATTTTCAACTCTAAAAAAATTATTCTCCACATACTCTTATCCAATACTAATATTATATTATTTAAACATTTTATATAGTACACCCATAATTTATTCAATACTTACAATATAGATCCATTTATTTATTTATAATAAATTTTATTATATGAATATATTTTTAATAATAAATAATATAAATACATTCACATATTTTTAAAATTAAATAATATAATATATGAAGAGAACTAAAAGACATTAAAATAAATTTACTAAGAAAAAATAAAAATACATCTTAAAATTAAAGTAATTTAATGTATATTTTCGGGTATTATTAATTTTAATATTTTTGTTGGTTTTTTTAAATTGATTGTTAAATTAATGTAAATCTATGGTTATTAATTTTTTTATCCAAATATTAATATTATTTAAATAAAAAATTTATTTATTAAATAAAAAATTTATATTATTTAAGTAAAAATTAATATTATTTTAAATGATAATATTAATATTATTTAAATAAAAATAATTAAATCAAATTTATATGCATTTAATAATAATATGATAAATATAGCATAAATTTATACTATATTAAACAAAATTATTTGAACTATATTAAAATAAATTATTGAAAATAATTGTTTTTGAAATAATAAAAAAAAAAAAAGTAGAAATGCATAAAGTAAAAGTTGGCTACATATCGCAGCCACTCTGCATATTTTGCAAAATGAAACAAAAACTGGTGCAGCATTGGAGAGTAAAAAGGGCGGCTTTTGAGATGGCATTAGTAAGATCCATTCTCACTAACGCTAAGCCTTTATGTTGTGAAGTAGTTTGGACAATTTGAATTCACCTTTTTTGGCACACAACGGGTGGCCGCTTCTGACACAGCATTTTAACATGAATTCCATATTGGCAGCTCCACTGATGGAGCTGGCTCCGGGGACTGAATATCTACACCTACAGATAATCATCTACATTAGTTGCTACTCTGAAGGAGGTCATCATAGCAAGTATTATACCTGTCAAGATAAGAAATTCACAAATATTTTTGGAACTAGTTTGATTCATTAGGATTTAGAAAATTTCAGTAATGGATTAGAACCATGTCTGAAATAGAGGGCAATTTTGAATTTCGTATGGTCTTGCATAACAGGGCAAGAAACAGGGGAATCTTGCTTTTAATTTTGTTTTTTGGTTTACAAAATTGTTGATATTTTTTAAAAGAAATCAGGTAGACATAAATTCAATTTACAATTTCTTTATATCTTCTAATGCCTTTGCTGGTCAAAGTCTTTGTTGAAGAAACAAAGATGGTTTCAAGATTCATATAAGAAAAGGTGTGGTTGCAAATATTTTTCATGTATTGCCTCTTTCATTTTCTTGATATAAAAAGTGGAATGTTCGTAAGAAAATTACAATGATATTTTGTGTGTTGCCGCTTATTATTCCTTGAGTTTTTTACAAGGGTTACTGAATTTATTAACACTATGTTTGGAATGGAAAGAATGGGGAGGATAGAAAAAGGGTGAGGAAAATTATGGAGGAAAATCACTTTATTTTATTTGGAATGGGAGGAAAAATTTAGGAATGAAAGAAAATTGGCTTTATTTTCCTCCCTATATTGTCTCTCCACATTAGAGAGAAAATATGATAAAAAGAGAGAAAAATTTTACTATTTATTTTTTTTTACAATTTTACTCTTATTGTACAATTTATCTCTTCACTCATTATTTTAATATATAAACATAATAGTATATATATCATATTTTTATTTTCTTTTTAAAAATATTTGATATCATAACTTTTCTTCCTCTTCATATTATTTGCCTTCAAATCCAAACACAAAATAAAATAAGGAAAAAAAAAAATTATTTTCTTTAATATTTTTCTCTCAATTTTCTTTTCTTCATTTTCTCCCCATCCAAACATAGTGAAATGTTCAAGTATTGTCAATAAGGTAGCAGTTTCCTTTTGTACACCAATTGGTTCAATGCCTTTTTTTGTTATGAGTTCGACAATTTCCTTTTGTACGACATATTTGTTGTTTGATGGCTTTGGTACTGACTGTGAAAATCAGTTTTTATTTTTGGCCTCTTTGAGATGCCATCTAATTACTTCTTTGATTTTTCATTTTGATATTGAAACAGGGGAATATGAAATAAGAAGATGATGAGAAGGAAAACAAAAATATGTAAAAAATTCTCTCAGAGAAGAGAGATACAAATTTCTCACCATATTTATCTTCTTCTTTTTTTTTTTTCAATTCAGAATTTTATATTTTGAACTTTTAGTTGGAGAGCTTTGGTGTATAAAAATTATGATTTAATTGATAATATATTATGGTGGATGTTATTTAATTGTGTAAATATCTCATGATTTCAATTAATTGGTAAACCTTTTGAATTTTCAATTGAAAATGAAGGTACATATTATCAAAAATTTTGAAATAACAAAATAAATATAATAAAAAAAAGAAAAAAAAGACAATAAATATGAATTTAATTATACATTCCTTCACAATCAACAAAACAAAAATATCGATCTATTAGGGGGCAAAAAGAAATTCTAACTTACAATAAAATTTTGCTTCTACAAATGCAAAGATTAAAAAATTATAATATCGGTAGAAAATTGAAAATTGTATAACTAAAATTCATATTTATCAATTTAAATTATTATTAAATAAATATATTCTATATTATTAAATGTTAAAAACTATATAATTTCATGGTTCATGATAAAACTATATAATATTGAGGCTGGCAAACAAAAAACTAGGTAAGTTCACTATCACATCGCATATTTATAATGAAGTATAAATGCTATTAGCATCTTTTCCCTTTTTGGGAATAACAATAATTAATTTTTTAAATAAAGTAAAAAACTAATTTTTGTGTGACAAAAATTGAATTTTTGGAATGATGTTAACGGTAAGATTTACCTTGAGGAGGACTCTGGATGTAAATAAAATTATGAAAGTTTCATAACAAAACTATGTAGTATCATGGAAGTATTAGTTAAGTGTATTATTAATTTAAACTAATATAATATATATTATTAAGAATAAGTTACACTATATAATTCTATTTGATGATAAAATTATATGATGTGGTGGTCAGGTGTGATAAATCAGACTTACTGGTTCACATCAAAATTACATAATACAAAAAATACATTTAGATTTTTTTGATATGTATATTAACATTGAAATTAAAATAAAGAACAATCACATTGCAAAATAAATTTAGAATTACAGATAAAATTTAAATTAAAAGGAAAAATATAAACAATGAAGGACGAAGGTTGGACTGGGTTAGAGATAAATTAAAAAGAAAAATATAAATAATAGAGGATGAAGGTAGGAGTAGGATGTGTAAAAGGTATTTTTGACCCTAGGTAAAAATTTAGTAATTAATTCTTTGATAATATAAATAAATATAAAAATTTAGAATTATATATGCAAAATCACAAATTAAACATTATTTTTTAGATTTTAATTATTTAAATTTTTTAAAATCAAAAAAATTAAAAATAATTTAACATTAGCACATAATGAATTTTTGCAAAAAAATTCCAAAATTATTTAAAAAGTAAAAATAAAAATCGAAAAAAATTTGATTAGCTAATTTAAAAAATTCAAAAAGACTGAAAAATAAACAGATATAATTTTAAAAATAAACGAAAAGAACTTAAATATTATTATAAATATTAACTAAGAATTTTTTATTTTAAATTAGTTAATACATTTAATCAAATCATGTAAAAAAAATATTTTCTTTTGAAATTCTATTATACATTTGAGTGGCTTTGAGCTAACTTAGGTAAAGACAAAATGAGGATATGAAAAGGTTAAGTGCGTGTATATATATATATATATATATATATATATATATATATATATATATATATATATATATATATATATATATATTTATTTATTTAATTGCTGAGTTTTACACGTTATTAAGTTAACAACTTGATAAATTTTTATTTGTATATTTAAATATTTATTTTAAAAATTAATGTGTCAAGTCATTTAATATTTTATTAAAAATCATGTAAAAAAAATATTTTCTTTTGAAATTCTATTATACATTTGAGTGGCTTTGAGCTAACTTAGGTAAAGACAAAATCAGGATATGAAAGGGTTAAATGTATATATATATATATATATTTATTTATTTATTTATTTAAATGTTAAGCTTTAAGTCAAAAATTTTGATAAATGTATATTTTCATATTTACTTTAAAAATTAATGTGTTAAATCATTTAATATTTTATTAAAAATAAAATATTTACTACATAATTTAAATTAGTTAAATATAAATTATATAATATATAGATTACAGAAAGAGTAATTGTTTCTCTGCTTTTGGAAGAGGCGGAGAAGTTTTTAATATTTAGATTATTATTAGCTAAAAATAATTTAAGTTGTTAAATGTAATGGAAAATTATGTAGTTTTATTTGAAAAGTTGCTTTTATTTTTATTTAACTAGTAATAGTATTAAGTATATATATTTAATTTTAATTTCTAAATAAATATAATATGAAGTTGATATTATATAATACTAATTTAGTGTTAAATAAATAAAATTTTAAATTTAAATTTTCATTACTTAAATATTTAATTTAACATGTATCAATTGTAAACATAAAAAATAAAAAATATGTATCAATTTATCAAAATTAATAAGTTATGATTAAATTGTAAAACTCAACAACTAAAAATAAATTTAAATAAAAATCTAAAAAGTAAAACTTGAATTGAAAACAAAGAAAAAGAAAAAATTAATAAAATATACTAGTGATTTTATATTTTGTATTTTCACCATTATTTTCAAGAATTTTCAAATAAATTTTTATTGATTTTAAATTGTCCATATATACATTATTTTAAAACTGTTGTAGATATTATTATTGGTGAATATAATATACTAAAATTTATTATTTATTAAAAGTAATAAGCAAAATGTCCTTTTTGGGCAATAAGAAACTATTAAACTTTTTTCTATTTTAGAATGATAACTTACCATTAGTAAAAACAATTATGTAATTATAAAAAAATAATATTTTCATGTATATGCATTCAATAAATAATATTGATCAATAAGAGAAAAAAAGTGAGGGTGGGTGGGAGGTGGTAAACAAAGAAGAAATGATGTAGGCCGGAACACAATAAATGGAAAAAGACAAATGATGCTAGTGTTACAAAAATACTCTCATAATTTCAAAGTTTTTGAACTTTCTGGTATTCATTTACTCATTGTTGGACCTACTATCCGTCTAGGACATGGAACTGTACATATCCTAGACGGATCCTTAGTTGAATTTGTAAATTTGTGATGTCATGTGCTATTTGATTGAATTTGTGAAATTGTAGATTTAGCGTGGAGCACCCACTGTGAGACGTATTCATTTTAAGGATTACATCTTCTAAATATTATTTCTGGAAAAAGAAAGGTACAATACAATAGACCCAAATCAAGTAGCAAAAGAAGAAGAGAGTAAAAGCAGCGAGTACCAGTCACTGCTACAAGAGCTCTCACCCTTTTTACTCTGAGTCTAGGCAGAACATGAACACAACAACATACACGAAATAGTAAAAAGCTTCGAAAACGTAAAATACGAAACACACGACACTGGTAATGACAAGAAGACTCGCTAAAGTGGAGACTCCAAGCTCATCAAATGGTTCGAGTACTATTAGCTACAAGCACTCTTTTTATTTTTCACATCGCCGCGCTAGCTACCCTACATTCCCATCTCATGAAAATCGCTAGCTACTATATATATATAATATGTGTCTCCTCTCTGCTTCACTTGACCCTGCATTGCAACACAAAATTATTAACCATTAGTAAATGTAGATTCATTCAATCAATTTAACTACATGGGTAGTTAATGGTACTGATTTAGAGCAGCGAGGAGGCTTGAGAACTAGCTGAAAGTAGAGAAAATGATAACACTAATAATGAAGATAAAGATATAGATATGTATGTTTACTTGTTGCAGTCAGTGGAGATGCTGATCTTGTAAGGAATGTTAACATTGCAGGCAGCAGGGAGACCTGCAGCCAAGTTAGCATTGATCTGAGGAATGGCAGCAGCCGCACTTTTCAAGCACTTGCAAGCTGTTTGACGATCAGGTGTGGTTCTAGCAGCATTGTTGATGGTTCTCACACCATTGCAGCATGCCGCTGGGACTCCTCCTCCTTGTCCCTTTAGGTAGTTCACGCATGGAACCAGTGCACCGCTCACTTGGCCACATGTTAAGGCTTGGGTAGCCATTGGTGCTACGACCATGCAAAGGACGACAATGCTAACAAACTTAACACCTGCCATGACTATATATGATGAATAAGCTAAATCAAAACAAGGAAATGTGTTGTTTTCGTCAAGCTTTTTGAGTGATGGTAAAGGGTCGAAGGACTGGTGTTTTTATAGAAGAAAAGTGAGTCTTGAGAAGAGTAACTATCAATTTAGTGTGTGAACGTAAATGCGCTATAAGCCAAATGAAAGGATTGGTAGGTGGCTGTTGGACCCTCACTTATTTAATGCACAACCTGCTTCTAGGCTCAACTAGCCGTCGACCAACACGTTGAATGTCATCTGCGGGCCTCAATAGTGATAATTAGGCCATTTTTCGAGGTCCAAACTAGGATGAATTTATTCAATGAGAAGAGATCTTTTACGTAAAAGACAGACATTTATAGAAGAAATGCACTATTCCTGCATATGATTTTTTTTTCTTCATCACTGGCAATTATGTGTTTGATTTAAATAAAAATTTATAAAATATTTATTATTAATTTAATTTTTAATTTTGTAAAATGACTTAACACTGAATTAATTTTTATTAATAAATTGTGTTGATTCAAATTAATTTAAAATTTATGTATTTCAAAATTAATTTAAAAATAAAATATTTTTTTTAATGAAATTAAAGCTTTGTACTATTGATTTAATTCAATTTAATGCTTATAAAGATATACGTTTAAGATCCATTAAAAAGTACCAATTATTTGGTAAAAAAAAAGTACTAATTATCTTTATTCTCAATTGTTGTCACTTCGTCGATTTATTAGCTTTTGAATCGATTCTAATTAGATTAGACTCTCTCCTCTAATAGATAGACAGACAATAAATAATAGATATACATGCATATTAAATTATAAAATTATGAAATTTAAAATTTGATAAATGTTTTAAATTTTAAATTTAACAAGTGTCAATTTTTTATAATTTAACATTTATTTTTAAAATTTGATGTATTGAATTATTAAAATTCAAAATATTTTTCTATAAAAAATATAAAAATTATTTTTCAAAATACACATATTTTATTTAATACAAAACATTTTATATCTATTACATTTCAAACATCATACTTTTTTCATAAAAATTTATATTTTTTATGAAAAATAAAATTAAAAAAAGAAAAGAAAATTTAAAGGATATATTTTTCGATATATTCATAAGAGAGATTACAATCCTTATATATATATATATATATATATATATATATATATATATATATATTCTAATCACATCTTAATTAGGAATAAAATGATATTCTAAATAAAATAAAAACTTTATTTCTAATTATATACAAATATTTACTTTCTAATATATACAATTAAAATATATACTTCATCAACACTTTTCCTCAAGTTGGTGAATTGTCACAACCCAAACTAGCAGTCATGACCAACGCTAAGAAACGGGAATTCTTTCGAATCCGGAACCCGTAGCAAGCCTTAGAAAAATAAAATTATGCAATAAATAAATAAAAAATATGACAGAATTGAAATTTTTCGAATCAATATATAAAAATGGATACTCAATATCTTTTTATAAATAAATATATTTCATATAGTGTTAAAATACAATTCTCATAGTATAAAGTATCAAACAAAACAATACTCTTCTGATGCAGTTTCTAGAATACAAATCAGAGTTCAAAATATACATTTACATAAAATAACCGAGACGGAAGTACAATGGTAAAGAACTCTACTACTAAGGCCTAATGATATAGGATCTCTTGAAAAAAAATAATTGAGGGGGTCAGATCTCACTGAGTGAATTATTATACTATATATACATACAATCTAACCATATTCAGTCAAGCATTCTTATATATATATGCATATATACGCATTTCACACAAATGCCAACTCTGCTTTAATAAATATAATAATTGCAGAAAACATTTATTTTAATATATGAAGGATCAAATAGAACCCTATTAATCGCAACCTCAATCAACCATATTATTACTCTAGCCATATAGGCTCACTTAAATCCAAATAGATCATTTATTTCATTCTAGATAGTAGACTGGCCCCGAGATACTAAATCAACCGAGCTCCAGTAGTTTAATTGTCAGTGTGATTGACCCCGAGACACTTAGTTAACTGAGGTCCAACAATCACACCATCATTCATATCACATCTCAATCAAATCATCTCAGTCATATCATAATTACCACAAGAAATTCCTCACTCAAACCTAAATCTATCACACCGGTACGTACTCGGTCCTAGTGCTACCCACTAGGTAGCACGTTCTATTGATATCCTTCATTTATAATAAATCATACATCCAGAAAATAAATAATGTAGAATGACATTCATACTAACAAAATAAACCATATATACTAAAAAAATACTTAAAATAAACTAAGTATATTTTAAGTATATATATGTAAAATAAATTTAAATCAATCATGATATATACTAAAATAAACTCATAATATACTAAAAACATACTATGTTTAAATCAATAATAAAACATGCAGTTATTTAGGAATATATCAAAAATATATTTAAAAATAATTTAAATATAAATCAATAATATGACAGGCATTTATTCAAGAATATATCTAAAATATACTAAGAATATATCTAAAGTATATTAATCATTTAATAAAACAATTATGAATAAATACATATTTAAAACATGTATATATATACTAAAATATACTAAAAATAAACCTAATTACTTAGCATGCATATATCAAAATTAGACCCTAAATATACCAAAGATATCGTAAATGTATATAGAAAATTTGCAGACATATACATCAAAATATACTAAAAATAAACTAAAATTATACTAAATCATATTAAAATTTAAATCACTTTTAAAAGCATATAATGAAAATGAAAAATCCTAAGTCATGCATCCTATATGCAATGTATATATATATAGTATAATAACTCACTGATTGATGCTCCACGAGACAGACTCGGTGGGCTTGGTCCATTAGGCCTTGGTCTCAGCGCAGCTAGAAAAATAAAATAACAACAACCATCAAAATAAATTTCTAACTCTACGCTTCTAGGATTACTATAGAAAGACTCAATCAAAAATTCAAAACTAGACTCAAACCGGTTGTCACATTTTACAAGAAATCTATCGAAATTTTGACAGAGTCTCCTCTGTAAAATGGATATCTCCCTACAAAAGTAGGATCGATCCTACACAGAAAATACACTTCTAAAATCTCAAAGCACAACACCTCGGGTTAGGACCCCAAACTCTACAAATCTCTAACCGAGGTTCACAATACACAAACAAACAATATTAACAATAAAAAAATAAAATCATCAAAAATCAAATAAAATTTTTGAAAACCTTTATTTTCCAACTAAAATATAAAAGTCAAATTTAAATAATATTTGATAACAAAATTCATAAATGGAATAAAATCTCCATTTTACAATTAAATTAACATAAATTATAAATAATATTTAAAATCACAATTTAGCATTACAAAAATTATAAAATACACATTTAATCTCAAAATAACAAATACACTTATTATTTACATATTATTTCAAAATTATCACAATTTAACTAATAAAATCTCAAATATTATATAATATTAATAAAAATTCAGTTTTACAATTATTCAACATAACATAATAAAGTTCACGTTTAATTATATTATAAAATTAGTTTAAAACTCATCTTTTTATCACCCAAATTATAAATAATATATATTTGAAAACAATTTTTGAAAATTAGTATTAATTAGTTTAAAATAGTAAATAATTTGTAAAAATCATTTTTATACTTTAAAATAATTATAAAACCAACTAAAACATAATGTTTAACTATAACCTTAATAAAATTACATATTTAACCCTATAATACAAAATATCCAATATACTAAATAATTTCCTCAAAAATTATAGAAAATCATTAAAATTATTTAATCAACATATAATATACTAATATCAACCAAAACACATATTTAATTAATAATTTCAATAAAAATACTTATTTAACTTAATAATGTAAAATACTCATAAATTATATAAAATTCCACAAAAAATTATATAAATTCATAAAAATTATTTTGTCATCAAATAACATTTTAATATCAACTAAAACACACAATTAAACTTTAAATTCAACCAAAATACTCATTTAACTCAATTATCCAATATTTACATAAACTAAAAATATTCATAAAAAATTATATAAAATTCCCAAAAATTAATTTCTCAACATCAAAATTAATAACGATATATAATAACAATAATTTAACCAATTTCATAATTGAATTAATTTATTTACAAAAATTCATTAAATAATATTAAAATAATAAAAAAATTCACCAAAATTAAAATAAATTTCAAAAATTATAACAAAAATATTTTCATGAAGCTTGAGCATTAATGATCAAATTTTGTAAAGGAAAATAGCAATAATCAACCGAAAATCAATCAAAAAAAAATTAGAAAACCCTAAAAGCCAAAAACCAAAAATTTAACAAAATTGACAAATGATCGAATTCCAGCTTGAAGGAAGTTTGGATTCATCTTCCTCGTGACTCAGGGAGTCAAACGGCACCGACGGGGCAAGCTAAGGTGGCCGGAGAATGAAGTGACGACGAGGAAAGCTATGCTGCTGCTGCTGTCATTTCCTGCTGCTGCTGGTGACGAAGAAAAGGAAGCAAGCAGCGGTGATGATGGTTGAAGGTGGTGGTCGGCCGGTGGCGTGGGAGGCACACCAACGAGGAACAGACTGGATCAAACAGAGGGGGAGGGGTTCTACATTGGTTCATCCCATTGAAAATGTATATATATATATGTATATATTAAAAGGATATACTATAATATTAATTCTTTATATTATTTAATCTCCACCACTTATTTTAATCTCTATATATATATATATATCTATCTATATTCACACACATATGCACAAAATATACACAATATAAAATTAACAACAATTAAAATTAATACTATCAATAAAATAATATTTATAATAATATTAAACAATAAAAATAATACTAATGATAATAATAATGAAAATAATAACCATGATAATAAATACACACATAAAATAACGCTTACATAAACAATTAACAATAAATAATGATGATAACAATAGAAATAATATAATTTATTAAAAATAATAATATCCATAATACTAATATAACAATTTAATAATAAAATAAATAATGTAGGTTGATAAAAATAATAATGTACATAAATTAATATTATTAAAATATTACCATCTGAAATAATAAATTTTAAAATAAAATATTTACATTGAAAATATTATTAAACATAAAATAATAATTATTAATCATAAAATAGCAAAATAATTAAATTAAATTTTTAAAATTTATTAACATTGTAAATCTCATTTTATATTAAAATAATTTGAAAACTAGGGTTATTACATGAATGTATGTCAATCATTCCCAACTTGCCAAGTGAGTTGTAGAATGATTTTTCGGATACAGTTTTTGTGAGGATGTTAGTTAGTTAAGTCTCAAAAGAAACAAATAGAAGATCAATTGTTTCTTAGTTCAGATGATCTTTGATAAAATGTCTATCAACCTCTACGTGCTTAGTTCGATTATGTTGAACTGAATTGTTTGCAATTGTTATGGCCGTCTTATTATCACAATGTAACAATATAGGCTTTGGATGTTTTAGTCCCAGATTCTGAACAATTCGCTTTATCCAAAGCAACTCACATACTCTATAAATCATTCCTCTAAACAGTTTTATCACTTAACCTTACTACAACTTTTTATTTCTTACTTCTCCAAGTGACTAAATTTTTTTCAATAAACGTAAAGTACTAAGATGTTGATTTTCGATCAGTTTGATCTCCGGCCCAATCAACATCAATATAGCTAGTAATTTCATAATCCTTATTTCTCTTAAAGAATAAACCTTTGCCTAGAGAAGACTTTAGATATCTTAATACTTAGTATACTGCACCCATATGTTCTTTACTTGGAGAATGCATGAACTGACTTACAACACTTACTGCATAAGCAATGTCTGGCCGAGTATAAGATAAGTAAATCAACTTTCCCACTAGCCTTTGATACTGATCTTTATCAGTTAGGACTTGATCTCCT
Source organism: Mallotus nudiflorus (assembly GCA_947683625.1). Lineage (NCBI taxonomy): Eukaryota > Viridiplantae > Streptophyta > Magnoliopsida > Malpighiales > Euphorbiaceae > Mallotus > Mallotus nudiflorus. Next base: position 1,961,884 of record CANTUR010000239.1, read on the forward strand.
AGGACTAAAAGTCCATGGTTGACTTTAATAGGAGTCTCAATTGGCTTATAATCAAGCATACTCATTTCTGTCAGTAGGTCCATTATATACTTTTGTTGGCAGAGGGCAATCCTTAAGCTGATCTTGCAACTTCAATTCCTAAAAAATACTTCAAGTTACCAAAATCCTTAAGTTCAAACTCGGCTTCTAACTGTCTTTGCAAGATTGATGTCTCACTCGAATAATTTTCAATGACCACTATATCATCAATATACACAATCAGAGTGGTGACTTTACTTAACTTTTAATTAATGAATAGTGTATGATCAACATCACTTTGCTTATATTCAAGCTTTCTCATAAAAGTTAAGAGTCATCTAAACCATGCTTAAGGTAATTACTTGAGTCCATACAATGCCCTTTTTAGTTTGCATATTTGGTCAATACATCTTATTCCGGATGGTGGATCCATATACACTTCTTCTTCTATGATTCCATTAAAAAATTCATTCTTCATATTAAATTATCATAGTGGCCAGGCTAGGTTAGCAGCTAAGGAAATAAGAACTCGGATGGTATTCATTTTTTCTATTAGGGCAAATGTATCTTCATAGTCAATTCTATACTTCCGAGTATATCCTTTTGCTACCAACCCAACTCTATATCGATTAATGCTTCCATCTGAATTAAGTTTGATAGTGAATATCCACCTGCACCCTACCATTTTCTTTCCTTCAGGGAGAGGGTTAAGATCCCATGTACAATTTTTCTACAATGCCTGCATTTCATCATTCATGGCTTTCTTCTAATTCGGATAAACTCAAGCCTCCTGCACATTACTCGAAATAGATACAGTAGATAATTAATTTACAATAAATGCATCTGAGTTAGATAAACAGTCAGTTAATATGAAATTATTGATAGGATATTTAGCTTTGGTATGAAGATCCAGACATATTATTTTTTTAAAATCCCTCTATTGATTCTAGAAGGATAACGAGGCTCGGTATTTGGATTTACTAGGGGAGATAAGTTTACCTTATTATGCACAACTGGAGTTTCTTCAGTTTAGAATATAGGTTGGGAAGATGTATTATCTTTATCACTCAGATAATCTTCAATTATCTGATCAAGTGAGATGCTCAGAACACTCAGTACATTCGCAACATCAGATGTCTATTTAGGTGAGATACTCAGAACACTTGGATCATTTGGGAGACTCAAAACATCTAAGACACTTAAAATATTCGAAACACTCGAAATGCTAACTTCAAATTCAAAGAGTTTTGAATTTTTCTCCCCTTGTAGAGAGCACTCGGAGTGAGAGAAGAAAGGAGCATTTTCATGGAATCGAACATCCTGAGTTACATACATCTTCTTTGCATTCGAATCATAGTACTGATATCCCTTTTGTAGATTCACATAGCCAATAAAGATACACTGGATAACTTGAGGATCTAATTTATAGAGTTACTGATGAACATATGCCTAGTATATAAAGACTCAGGGCTCTAGATTATAAGAGGTGGAGATATGACAAGTGCCTGAAGTTTCTGAAAAGGAGTTTTAAAATCAAATACTCTTGACGGTGTCCAGTTTATGAGATATGCTGCGGATCGAACAACCTCTCCCCAGTATTCTCAAGGAACATTTATGTCAAACAATGATGCTTGGATGGCTTTTAATAACTGCTGGTTCTTCTGTTTGGCTATATAATTCTGTTGGGGAGTGCCAACATAGGATGTTTGGTGGCAAATGCCTTGTTCAAGACAAAAAACATTCAGGGCCGAGTTAAGATACTCCCCACCATTGTCAAACTGTAAGACTAAGATTTTACTCTAATATTGCATAGTCACCATTTTGTATAGGTCTCAGAACGTAGAGCACATATCTCCCTTGTTTGAAAGTAGTGATAGCCAGGTCATCCGGATATATTAATCAATAAACGTTATAAAATATCGAGCACAAATAGAGTAGGAATTTGAGCAGGTCCCCATACATTAGAATGAATGGTCATAAATAAAATTGAATTTTTATTATAATTAGGTAAATATGAGATTCGGTGACTTTTTGCCAATTCATAAATATCACACTTGAGTTCTGAGTTTGTGGTACTAAAAAATAATTTCGATTTTATTTGTCTAAGATAATGAAAAGAAAGATGACTGAGACGATGATGCCACAAAATAACTTGGTCTTTAGTTAACAACTTCTACCAACCCTATTAACTTGGCTTGACTTCTAACTTGCATCACCATGCAAATCAAGATAGTATAATTTTCCACGTTTAACACTAGAGCCAAAAATCTGGTGCATTGTAATGTCCTAAAATACATAATAATTAGCCTAAAATTTGATAGTGCAGTTTAAGGTTTCAATGATTTAGCCAATAGATAGTAGATTATAATAAAGAGATGGAACAATAAAAACAGTATCTAGATTAAGAGAGTTAGAGTTAGATATTGATCCTTCATGAGTGACTGGTGCTATGCCTCCATTAGCAGTCTGAATATTTTATTGGGTTGATGGTCGGATAGATGTAAGATGGTGAGTGGAGTTTGCCATATGATCATTAACACCTGTATAAATAATCCATGTATTATTTTAAGTAAGATTTATCATACCTAGTGTTGCATTAGGATCATCACTTTTATCATACCTGGTGTTGCATTAGGATCACCACTTGGTTTAGTCTCATTAGAGGTGGTAATTGCAACTTTTTCGAGCTTCTTACGAGGCTTTTTTTTTCAAAATTTCACAATTTTGGATATCCCACAATTTTATAGCACCGTTCCTTAGGGTGTCCAACTTTGCCACAATGAGTACAGGTGTATGTGATGGACTTACTTGGTACTTTCCCTTTGAACTGGGGATGAGTCTGAGTTGCTACAAGTACAACATAGTCTGGCAGTATCTTCAATTCTTCCATCATATGGCACTGGTTGTGATCCCTTTGCATATATGCATAACTAGACTCGAGATTAAGAGATGGATCCTTTTGGAGTATTTCACTCCGAGCATTATTAAATTCTGAATCAAGCCTGACTAGAAAAATATGTGTTCAATGTTGGGTAATATGTTTGTGGAGCGACACTACTCCATTAACATCCTCCCTTTGTGCACACGTTCGGGCATCAATTTCCTAAAGTATTCCAACCAGTTCATTATAATATGCAGGTAATGGCTTACCATTCTGACGTGTTGTGAATGATTTTTAGTTTAATTCGAATAACTGAGTTTCATCAAATCCATCATAGAAGGTTTTTGAGACAACATCCTGTATCTCCTTTGTTGTTGGAAGACATATCAATCTCTACATCAATGTCAGACTCATAGAATTAAACAATCAATTTTTGACTTGATTATTATCCAGAAGCCAAGTCTCCAAAGCGTTATCTCCAATTAGTGGCTTTGGCATAGTGCCATTAAGAAAGCCATATTTATTTTTTACTCTAATTTGCATCTCCATGAGTTGTGACCATAAAAGATAGTTCGTATCATCAAGAATAATTCCTGTAGGAAAGGGAAAATTATCTTGAAGGGTTTGAATAAAATTGGGTGTTCCATAAGATACGATGGAAGTGTTTTCGGTGGTTATAATTTCAAAAATTTAAAGGGATTCGAAGAATTTTGAAGAGAGAAAAGAGAAAAAAAAAATACGATTTCAATAATTCAAAATAAAAAAAAATTCAATTTCAATGAATATATTCTAATACCATAAAAAATAAAATTCAGAAAAAAAGAGAAAAAATTCAAGAAAAATATTTTTCGATATATTCATAAGAGAGATTACAACCTTTATATATATATATATATATATATATATATATATATATATATATATATATATATATATATATATATGAGAATCATATTCACATTCTAATTAGAAATGAAATAACATTTTAAATAAAATAAAAATTTTAAAACTAATTGTATATAAATATTTACTTTCTAATATATACAATTAAAATATTTACTTTCTCAATATATTATTTTAACTAAAACATCATTTTTTTAACTATTTATTATTTTTCTTTTATGTTATTTATTCAATCATTATTGCTATACGTATTAAAAATATATATATACACTTAGCAAAAAGTAATAAATTAAAATTATTGCAATAATTTTTTAAATTTTAAATTTTTAAATTTAATTAAATTGTAGTTTTAATTTATTAAAATTATTTATTTATTTATTTTAAAATAAATATATTATTTACAATAAATGTAAAACGTAAATTTACGATTAATTTTTTTTTAAAAAATTAGTATTGACGATATGATATGAACTAAATAGATAATCCATTTTTATGTTTTCTCACATCTATTATTTTTAAATATTTTCATAAAAATTCATATATTTGAAGTATATCCATAACGAAAACAGAAAGATGTATCTAAATAATGACGACGGGAAACCATTCATGTGTTAATGGTATTGAAATCATATTTTTTTTCGCCAATTTTTGATGAGCCAAGGAAGAAGCACTCCTGGAGCACGAAGCGATGCCCATTCAGATCGGGTTCACGTACACTAACCAAAGTGCAACTTGGAACAGTTTTTACTTTTGTTGGAAAATTATTGTTATTTAAGTAACGTTTCAAATATAAATTTTAATATACGTAACTATATTAAATTAATAATTTAGAAATATTTTCTATTGTTATAATTTTATTTAAATTAAATCCGATTAATTAATAAACTTTAAATACAAATAATTTAAATAAAAAATAATTAAATTTATTTCTTTTGGAAAATAATAAATTATTAAATGTAAATTTTAATTGTTAATTTTGAATTGAATAGTTAGACTTTTTTTATTCACAACTGGATAGTTTGAGTATACAAATATAATATATCATGTTATATATAAACATAAAAGAACTTTAATCTAATTAGTTTAACTAATTATAGAGAAAAATTTTGAACTGTACGATATTAATTATTAAAAACAGCAATATGAATTAAAGAAATCACATAGTAGATAATTTTAAATAGCATGACTAGCATATTTTATCCACTTAGTTAAACTTATAAATTAAGTCTACATGTTTCCCATCTATTATAATATCATATGAAATTAATCATATTTCTTGTGAGATTTTGTATTCATCCTGTCGACATAAATATTTTTATAATTGTTTATTGTTATAAACTTCCTACTTTATTGTATATTCAAGCCGCCGGTTTAAGATGTAACTGGAGGAATTTAAGGTTTATTTCTTTGTAGGTTGTTATTTTTGGGTAGAAAACCCGCTTCTATATATTATGCAAGACATAAAAATTACAACTTTCTTCTTGTTTATTTCCCAATATTTTTTTTACCATGGAATTAGGGCCGCCTTCGATATTAAAAAATATATTTCTTCCACACAATTGTTTTTAATTGAAAAATCCTTCTTCTCGAAGCATGGTTGGATATAGTGTCAAAACAATTTCACCATATAAATTTATTGAGTCATTATGTCACATACTAATTGAGCTTAACATATGTTAAATTTTCATGTTAAAAAGTAATTAAATCTCAAATCAATTTCATAAATTAAATTAAGTAAACTTATTATCAATTAGATAATTCCACTTAACGTCTTAAACTTTTAAGTTGAAGAAAATTCTAATTATTATTTCCTCTTTATTGTGACAAATTGCACATAATAATGTCTTACACGAACGGACTACTGGTGTCCAAACTCAAAATTGTTTGAATGCTCCCATAATTCATTCACTTAAGCCTACAAAACCCACAAAAAAATATATAACTTTCTTCTTATTCCTTTTCCAATATTTTCTTTATCACATCCTATATAACGTATGTGTAGCTGATGTGTAATTATATATCAAGTATTAGTTATTAAAACATTATTAACATTTTAAAAGCTGATCGAATATTAGGAAGTTCATAATCTTATATATATATATATATTCAGTTATAATTTATATATAAATGCTGCCGGGACTCCTCCTCCTTGTCCCTTTAGGGAGTTCACGCATGGAACCAGGGCACCGCTCACTTGGCCACATGTTAAGGCTTGGGTAGCCATTGGTGCTACGACCATGCAAAGGACGACAATGCTAACAAACTTAACACCTGCCATGACTATATATGATGAATAAGCTAAATCAAAACAAGGAAATGTGTTGTTTTCGTGAAGCTTTTTGAGTGATGGTGAAGGGTTGCAGGACTGGTGTTTTATACAGAAGAAAAGTGAGTCTTGAGAAGAGTAACTACTAATTTACTGTGTGAACGTAAATGCGCTATAAGCCAAGGGAATGGATTGGCAGGTGGCTGTTGGACGCTCATATATTTAATGCACAACCTGCTTCTAGGCTCAACTAGCCGTCGACCAACACGTTGAATGTCATCGGCGAGCCTCAATAGTGATAATTAGGCCATTTTTCGAGGTCCAAACAAGGATGAATTTATTCAATGAGAAGATATCTTTCAGGTAAAAGACAGACATTTTTAGAAGAAATGCACTATTCCTGCATATGAATTTTTTTTTCCTTCATCACTGGCCATTTTCTTGAAATTAGGTGCCAACATATTAAAGAGGCTATATTTTAGTTTGAAATATATATTACCTAGCTAGCTATGTGGCTATTTTGTATAATTTTATTTTCAAATCATTCTTTTTTTTTTTTCGAACAACTTTTAGGTATATCAATTAAAACTTTCTTTGAATCTAAACGTTATATATCACATACGCCTTGCTTTTATATCAAATTCAAAAGGTGTAGCCCTCCCGTGGTTAAACATTTTGTTATAGTACTTAAAAAATAAAATTATGAAAGCAACAAAAAAAATTTAATTATACATAAATACAATTGTTTAAACTAATGTATATTATTAAATTAGCCAAAATTAGTTGGCTTGTAAAAATAAATGATTAAACTATGAATCTGAATAAAAGGAATGATCATAAATATGAAATTTTTTATCTTAACATGTAATGTGTGTTTGATTCAAATGAATGTACAAAATTGTATTAAATTTATTTATAAATTTAAGTAGGTGTGTTTGGTTTAAATTAAAATTTATAGAATATTTATTGTCAATTCAACTTTTAATTTTGTAAAATGATTTAACACTGAATTAATTTTTATCAATAAATTGTGTTTTATTCAAATTAATTTAAAATTCATTTGTTTCCAAATTAATTTTAAAAAAAAATTTTTTAATGGAATTAAATCAATCAAAGCTTTATATTTCCTTTATTCATTTTTAATTGTCGTTTAAGGATTATTCATATAGATTAAGAAATTTAATTAATATCTGTATAAAATACTACAATATCCTTATAATAATTTTTTCAACTAATTATTAATTTTGTAAATTTTCAAAAATAACATATATATAAATAAGGATATAAAAAAAAGATAACTAAAATAGATTGATAACTGAAAATGATAAATAAATTAAAATAAAAAATTTAATCTAAAATAACAATTAGAACAGAATAGAAAAATTACTATTTATTTAATTCAATTTAATGCTTATAAAGTTGTACGTCCTAAGATCCATTAAAAAGTACTAATTATTGGGTAAAAAAAAAGTACTACTTATCTTTATTCTCAATTGTTGTCACTTCGTCAATTTATTAGCTTTTGAATTGATTCTAATTAGATTAGACTCTCTCCTCTAATAGATAGACAGACAATAAAAAATAGATAGACAGACACATTAGGGTATGAAATTTTAAGTTTAAAATTCAACAAATGTTTTAAGTTTAAAATTTAACAAGTATGATTTTTCATAATTTCAAATTTATTTCTATGTAATATTTCGTGTTTTTTTAAATATTTTAATATTATATCGGGATATTCAGTGTTAATAATTTTGTATATATTTATGATATTTCATGAGTTGTTATTTAATTAAAATTGATTTTTAATTATTTTATATTATTTTAAATATTTTACATAAAATTTTTTCAGGACTTGCATTTCTGAGGAAATTGATATGTAAATTATTTAATATTCATTATTTTAAGTGGATTTCCTCATTTGCATGAACTCATATATATTTTAAAGTATTAAAATAGTGTGTATCTATGCGTATATATTTAAATTAAAACTAAGGTTTAATTTATTACCCTAAATTTTATTATTATTTATCAATTAGTTTTAATATTATTTAATTATTTTCTTTATGTGTATTAAATTATTAAAATATTAAATATGTGGTGTGTGATTTTCTTAAATATTATATTAATATATTTTAATAAAAAAATTATTAAAGTATTATATATATATATATATATATATATATATATATATATATATATATATATAAACAAAGAATTTGTTTTCTTTCTTTCTTTCTTTCTCTTCTCTTCTTCCCTATTTTTTTCTTTTCCTCGACTTCCCTCCATCAACCCTCACCCTCACCACCTATAACTTCCGATCACCGGCTGTCAGAGTGCCTCCCGGTGTGCCACCATCTTCTCCAGCAGCTCCGCCATCCCCGTCGTCTTCCCCAACGCCGATTAGCTCAACTTCCGCCATTTTTGGCTGAGAATTCAAGCTTTCATGGTTCTTCCTCCTCCGACCACCAATCTTCACGTTTCTGGTGTCTTTGGACTCCTCAAGCAATGGTGATCTTGATTCTAGCTTTGGTTTGAGCTCAAACTCCCTTAATTTTGCTGTTTTTCAATTTTTCCAATTTGGCCGAAATTGATTTTCAATTTTTTTTGAATTCTTCTTTGTGATTCATGAGAAATCCCTTAACAAATATTGATCCTAGTAGCTTAATCTTCATGTGTGAATTTTTGTAGAATTTTTGGAGATTATTTTGATTTTTGGGTATTTTTGAATATTTTATTATTATTTTCTAATTTTCGAAAATTAATTAATTAAATTATGAAATTGTGTTTTATGATAAATATAGGTGTTAAAATGAATTATAGGAATTTATTTGGAATTTTTATGAATTTCTATGTATTTATTTTGAATTTGTTTAGGTTTATGTAATTTTGGAAAATTAGGTTAATTTTGTTTTTAATTGAAATTAATTATTTAATTGAGTTTAATTATTGATATTATTGATAAATATGTTGAGAAAATTAATTTTGGATAATTATATTATTTTTGACGAATTTTTGGAGTAATTTTAGTATATTTATATATATAGGGGTATTTTGGTAATTTTACCCTAAATTGACTAAAAATGTAATTAAATTGGTTTTAATAGTTATTTAAGGTATAAAAATGATTTCTACAAATTATTTAGTATTTTTAATTAATTAAAACTATTTTTCGTGAATTATTTTCAAATTATATATATAATATACGATTTTTTCTAAATAAATGAGTTTTATCGGTTTTTATTGTGTTTTAGGGTTAATTACGTAATTTCTACTTATAAAATGTATTTCTGTGATATAAGGGTATTTTTGGTATTTTTATATTGTTCTGTGAATTGTGGACTCCGGTCGGTAAACTGTAGTTTGGAGTCCGACCGAGGGGTTGTGGATGTGTTTCTGTATTTTTTTTTGAAGTGTGTTTCTTTGCAGGACCGGCTCTACTCTTTGAGTAGAGAGATGTCCGTTTTACCGGGGAGGTTCTGCCGGATTTTGGTAGAATTCTCGTAAAACGTGATATCCGGTCAAACCCTAATTCTGATTCTGTGTCTAATACTCTAGATCGAGTTTCTAGGATTTTCTGTTAGGTTTATTCTGATGTCTGTTATTTTTGTTTGTTTAGTTGTGCCGAGACCGAGGCCTAGTGGACCAGGCCCATCGGACCCATCTCGAGGAACGCACTAAGTGTGAGTTACTATTCTATATATATATGCTTTAGGGTGCATGATTTAGAAATATATGTTTTATTTTGATTAATTATGCATAAATAATTCAATTAGTATTTAAGTTTATTTTTAGTTTATTTTGGTTTATTTTAGTATATTTTCGGTATATTTTAAATTATATGCATGTTTTGCTAATAAATTAGGTTTAAAATGTTTTTGAATATATTTCTAGTTTATTTCGTAATCTATCTAGATTTCTTTGACATATATATACTCGAAATATACTTGATTTACTTTTGGTATATTGATAGTATATATATAGTTTATGTTGCTACTTATCTCAAATTTATGCATCATTTATTTGTGAATGTATGTTTTATATTTAATAAATGAAGGATATCAATAGAACGTGCTATCTAGTGGGCAACACTAGGACCGAGTACGTACCGGTATGCTTATAGCATTTAGGCTATATTACTAACCATTTGTGGATGTTGATTGGATATGATTATTTGATGTGTGATATGATTTGGGAGTGTGATTGTTGGAGCTCGGTTGACCAAGTGTCTCAGGGTCAATCACACTGATAGTCAGACTGCTGGAGCTCGGTTGACTTAGTGTCTCGAGGTCAGTCTACTGTCCAAATGGAACAAGTGAATATATTGAAATAAGTGAGCTTGTATGGCTACAGTGTTGTCTAACACTGTTTTGAGGTTGCGATTTTCCAGGGTTCTATTTGATCCTTCATAAACGATGATTTTCAATAAAATATATAAAATAATTTTACTGCATCTGTGTGTATTTGCCTGTATATATACATATTAGATATATACTGTTGACTGTATGCATTGTCATTTAGTATGCATGTATATATATTATAGTAATTCACTCAGTGAGGTCTGACTCCTCTCTGTTGACCATTTTTCAGGAGAGTCATCGTCTTCAAACCTTAGTAGTAGGCCTGTACACCGGATTTCTTCCGCCCCAGCTTCTTTATGTAAACTACTAACTTGAGTTTTATTTTTATAATCTAGATACTGCAGTAGTTGTAAATAAATTATGAGTTTTATGTATTATATCTGTGAGAGATATGTACTTTAAATATTTGAACTGAAACTTGTATCAAAGTATTTATCTATATATGAGATATGGATTTTTATTTTGATAATTATGATTTTATTTCCGCTGCATTAAGTGTTGTTATTATTATTATTGTATGTTTTATTTTATTTTTAGGCTTGCTACGGGTTCCGGATTCGAAAGAATTCCCGTTCCCTAGCGTCGGTCATGACCCCTGTTTTGAATTGTGATATTCTAAAAGTTGATGTATTGAGTTATTAAAATAAAAAATATTTTTCTATAAAAAAGATAAAAATTATTTTTTCAGAATATACATATTTTATTCTATACAAAAACACTTTATATCTAATATATTTAACATATTGCACTCTTTTTTCATAAAAAAATTATATCTTTTATTCTAATTAAAACATCATTTTTTTTCAACTATTTTTATTTTTCTTTTATGTTATTTATTCAATAGTATACATATTAAAAACATAAATGTACACTTAGTAAAAAGTAATAAATTAAAATTATTGCAATAGCTTTTTTAAATTTTAAATTTTTATATTTAATTAAATTGTAGTTTTAATTTATTAAAATTAATTAATTATTCATTTTAAAATAAATATATTATTTACAATGTAAATTTACGACAATTTTTTTTTAAAAAATTTTGTTAACTAAATAGATCATCCATTTTTATGTTTTCTCACATCTATTATTTTTAAATATTTTCATAAAAATTCATATATTTGAAGTATATCCATAACGAAAACTGAAAGACGTATCTAAATAATGAGAATGTGAAACCATTCATGTGTCAATGGTGGTTTTGAAATCATATTTTCTGTCGCCAATTGTTGATGAGCCAAGGAAGAAGCACTCCTGGAGCATGAAGCAATGCTCATTTAGATCGGGTTCACACACACTAACCAAAGTGCAACTTGGAACAGTTTTTCCTTTTGTTGGAAATATTTTTAATTTTTACTTTTAAACTCAATCTTATATACCAATAACCATTAAATCAATTTACAGAAATTGTTCTTATTTAGATGACATTTGTAGTCATGTTAAATTAGTTATTCAGAAATATTCACTGCTCTTATAATTGTATCTGAATCATATTAAATTAATTAAAATCTAATAAATTTTAAATACTGATAGTGTAAATAAAAAATAATTAAATTTATTCTTTTGAAAAATAATAAATTATTAAATGTAAAATTTTAATTGTTAATTTTGAATTGAATAGTTAGACTTTTTCATTCACAACTGAATAGTTTGAGAATAAAAATATATTATATCATGTTAAATATAAACATAAAAGAACTTTAATCTAACTAGTTTAGCTAATTATAGAGAAAAATTTTGAACTGTACGATATTAATTATTAAAAACAGCAATATGAATTAAAGAAATCACATAGTAGATAATTTTAAATAGCATGACTAGCATATTTTATCTACTTAGTTAAACTTATATATTAAGTCTAAATGTTTCCCATCTATTAAAATATCATATGAAATTAGTCATATTTCTTGTGAGATTTTGTATTCATCCTGTTGACATAAATATGTTTACAATTGTTTATTGTTATAAACTTCCTATTTTATTGTATATTCAAGCCACCGGTTTAAGATGTAGCTAGGAGGAAATTAAGGTTTATTTCTTTGTGGGTTGTTGTTTTTGGGTAGAAATGCCCCCCTTCTATGTATTATGCAAGACATAAAAATTACAACTTTCGTCTTATTTATTTCCCAATATTTTCTTCACCGTGGAATCAGGGCTGCCATCAATATTCAAAAATACATTTCTTCCACGCAATTTTCTTAATTGAAAAACCCTTCTTCTCACAGCATACTTGTATCCCTTATTAAAACAATTTCACCATATGAATTTATTTAACCATTGTGCCACATGCTAATTGAGCTTAACATATGTTAGATGTTCGCGTTAAAAAGTAATTAAATGTTGCATCAATTTCATAAATTAAATTAAGTAAACTTATATATGAATAGAATAATTCCACTTAACATCTTAAACTTTTAACTTGGATAAAAGTGTAATTATTATTTCCTCTTTCTAGTGACAAATTGCACATAATAATGTCTTACATGAGCGGACTAATTGTTTGAATGCTCCCATAATTCATTCACTTGAGCCTACAAAACACACAAAAAAGTATAACTTTCTTCTTATTCCTTTTCCAATATTTTCTTTATCACATCCTATATAACATATGCGTAGATGATGTGTAATTACATATCAAGTATTAGTTTTTATTAAAATTTTAAAAGCTGATCGAAGATTAGGAAGTTCATAATCTTATAAATTATACATATATATCTTATAAGTTATAATAATAATAATAATAATAATAATAATAATAATTCTCAAACTTTTATGATCGCTATGAAGAAATCCAGCTTAATTAATTTTACAAACTTTTAAATTTAATTTATTATTATATTTATAATTTAACTTATATTTTTTTATGTTTAAATATATGAATAAAAGTAATCTCGATTGATAGTAAAAATATATTATTTTTATATAAATAATTATATAATTCATGCAAAGTGCTTGTTCACAAGTAATAAATCATAAATTAAGAGCTAAGTTCCTATTTCGATTTGAATGGACAATTTAAAATTCTGTCACAGAATGAAAATATGAATTTAATTTCTTACTTTTCCATAATTTTTCTGTAAAAATTCTAATATAAGCACATTGTTAAAAAAATTGAGAGCCAAGTATTATATAATCACAGTACGGTAGGTGGTGTAAATTGCAATTAATAGACGAGGCAGAGTGCAGTAGTTTCAAATTTCTTCATTATATTCATGGCAAGGAAAAAAAAAAGTTACTATTTCCTACGGACAAATTATGTTATCCGTATGGGCCATGCTTAGTGCTTATGCTAGCCACGTCCTTCCATCTCTGATTCTCGTTGCCCATGCAATAAATTGTGGACAAGTCATGGCCACACCACATTGTCAGTTGGATTTAAGAAATAGGCCCAATGCATAGTTTCACCCCCTGAACTGTACACTATTAACCTGACGTCCTTTAACTTTTATTAATTTTATATAATATTAAAATTTTTATTTTAAACATATTTAATCATAAAATTAGCATATTTTGTAAATTAATGTTGACATAGACATAAAAAAAAAGGTATATAGACTAAAATAATGCTGAAATTAAAGAACTAATATAATTACAAATGAATTTTTCTTTACTTTTTATATTAGTTTTTAATTTTTTTTATAATTTTGAAGGTAATTTTTAGCATTTTTCATGTTTAAAATAATTTAAAATGAAGTGTTTATCCATTTCCATATTGCATGAGTGAAATAGAATTGAAAAATACAAATTTAAGAGTAAAAAAAGATTAAAATAATAATTTCAAGGTTAAATAAGAAAACAATAGAAAGTCAGAGATGTCAAAGGCTAATCGTATAAAGTTTAAAGGTGCAATTATGCATTCAGCCTAAGAAATAGGGTAACTTTTACCCAATACCCAGGTTTTGGCCAATGTTTCATCATGGTACCTAAATTTCAAAATGTAATAGTAAATCGTTTGACTTTTGGTTTAATTTCCAATAAAGTGTCCATAATAAATTTATGACCTAAGAGGTTGATGTGGCGTTGAACTGTTGGCTGACGTGGTAGGAAATCGACATGCTAGTCCAGCCATATGTGACACATCAATACACAGTCAGCTAAAGGTGTCACGTCATCACTACCACATCATCACCATGCCATGTCAGACCTAATTTATTCCACTTCCCCTTATATTTTCTCTCTCTCTCTCTCTCTCTCTCTCTCTCTCTCGATACTATTACTCAGCTCCCTGCCTCTCTCCTTCTCTCCCTCATCTTCTCTCGTTTCATCTAAGAAATCAAATATAATTTCTTTCAGAAGGTTTATAAGGAACAATGAAAAATGCCTGTACCAGACCATAACACTCATAAAAATTAATTAGATTTATTATTAGAATCCTGAGAATTGCTTATTATTATAATCAGGGATGGGGATGAAAATAAAGTTTTGAAAGAAGTGCATGTAAATAGAAACAGGAGATTCAATGATGACATGAATTGTCAAAAAAGGTAGTAAAAGTGAGAAAGGACCCAAGGGACAAGGGAAGGCATGGGAAAATTGATTGGTGCATTACTGAGAGATTGAGGAGGCGGTGGTTGTTATTGAGTAGGAGGAGGGACGACGCTGCTCGGCAAAAGAGGGGGACGATTGCTAACATAAGCAAGGGGAAGAGAGCGAATATGCTGCAAGCAAGAGCTAGGAGGTTTAGGCAAGTGAATAGGAGGAGGTATAAAATACCTTTCATGAGTTAGAGATCTGGTAAGTTTCTGAACGATGTCACAAAAATCATTCTTGTTAATATCTTTCATTAGCGGTTGGTACTGCTGCTATTGTTGCTGTTACTGTGTTGATTGTGACTGTGTTGTCGGTTGTGATTGATGATGCCGGGGTTAATTTAAAAGAGGAGTAGTGGTGGTATTAGTAACAATATTGATAATAGTGAATGAGTGGTGGTGGTGATAAGGATCAAAAGTAGGTTTCTTAGGTATGTTAGGTTTAGCGATCTTATGAGATAGCTTATTAAGGTTTTTGAGGTAGTGATCTTTATCAGTAGTGATGTGTTGGTATCGATATTAGTGTGGGCGCTGCAACTGGTGCTGCTACCAGTAGTGATGGTAGAATCAGTAGAAGATTGACAACTTTTATCCATATCTGTGGATTTAAATCTAATCTAATGATCTGTTGTTGCTAAATATCAATCTAGGCCATGTCTTTTCTTTATTTATGATGGTTATGGTGTGATGTTTTGTGTGGTGTGGTGGGAATGTTATGCTATCTTCTTCTTTCTTTCTTTTTTCTTGTTATTATTATGGCAAATTTTACTCTGTACAGTTTGCAAGGATGAGATTAATGTTAGAGAGAGAGCAAAGCAGTTATCTTGCACGCATTGGTATCATAGGGAGTGCATTTTGCCATGGCTAGTGATTAGGAATACTTGTCATGTATGTTGTTATGAGTTATCTATAGATGATGCATATTATAAGTGAAGGAAAGCAGCACAAAGAAATATTACTGTTGGCGGTCGCCTTTGATTGGTAATACATTTTACTAAGTGTGCTTTTTGACATATCAATTCAAGCCCTAGGTTTGTTTAGGATGTAGATATTAATGTTGTAATGAGTTTGTATTCCTGTGTGGATTTTTTTTCATGGTTTATGACATATTTTTGGGGAGAATATAAAGTATTGCTATAACTGCAATGTGCTCTTAGGGGATTTTTGTTCAATAATTTTTATTGGTGATTGGAGTTTTTATCGGATGAGAAATAGAGACAAAGCTGAAGGTTAAGATGGAGGCATTATAAGAGGTGAGACTGAGAGAGAGATGGGGAGAAGTGGAAAAAAATAAAAAAAATAATGATGATGTGACACTTGGATCTGACATTTGACACATGATTGGTCCAGTGTGTCAATTCCCAACCACATCAATGAACACCTCATCACCATATCAACCTATTAAGTTATAAAAACTTTCTAGACACTTTATTGAAAATTAAACCAAATGTCAGATGGTTTATCATTACGTTTTGAAATTTAGGTACCATAGTGAAATATTGGCCAAAAGCTGGATATTGTGGGTGAAAATTACCCCTAAGAAATATGCATCATACATATCGCTCAAATCAAGCATAATACATTTGAGACTTTCTATATTTGTTATTTTTTATCAATTTGACATCTCTATTTATAATTTTACTATTTTAACCACTATAAATAGACATTTAATCATAATTCAATGAGTTTTAAATTTTAATGGTTTAGGAAAAAAAAGGGAAAAAAGAGAAAAAAAAAATTTCTTTTTAAGTAATACACTTAATTTGTTTATGTGTTAAGAGGGAGTTTAAGCCATTGCAGTATTCAACTCTTGATTAAAAAACAAAAAGAAGAGTAGTTCTAAAACCACCACAAATAGACATGTAGATAGATTGAGCTAGGGGTTTGCATTTGGTCGTTTTTTGACTGAATCAAATTAATTGAACCGAACCAAATCATAACTGAAATAATTAAATTTTTTAAAATAAAAATTGAACCGATTGAAATAACTGAAATTTTTAAAAATATTAATTTTTATTACATTATTATAATATTTAAAAATATTAAATTTGGTTAACCAAATTTTTTGAGCAACAAATAGAATCGAACAAAAATTTCAGTTCAGTTCTATTAAAAAAATAAAAAATTTTACTCAAACAAATTGAATTAAAACGAATTTGATCGGTTCGATTTTCGGTTCAATTAATTTTAAAGGTGTGCACACCCCTAGACTGAGCTATAATTTTGACAAATAAAGCATAACAGACCCACCTTTGTGTTATGGTTCAAATTTCACCAATATTAAATAGGTATTATTTAGTTGAATTTGTAAATTTTTGATATTATGTGTTATTTGATTGAATTTGTGATATTATAGATTTAGTGTAGAGCACCCACTGTGAGACATATTGATTTGAATAATTATATCTTCTAAATATTATTTCTGGAAAAAGAAAGGTACAGTAGTCCCAAATCAAGTAACAAAAGAAGAAGAGAGTAAAAGCAGCGATACCAGTCACTGCTACAAGAACTCTCACCCTTTTCACTATGAGTCGTTATTATATTGTGAAAATAGATTCCTACCCAAACGCACACATAAATTATTGATTTTACCTATGATATTAATTCCTCTGCTAGCATGGAAATTGCCAGACCTACAGTTTAATTAATTAAAAAAATAAATTATATATCTTTTTAGCTGTAATTAGTCCTAAGTAAATTTTTTTTTTTCGTTTAAGAAAGAAAAGACTGGATAATAAGTTAAGTTGTAGTTAATTAAGAGAGCATTTGTCTGACGCCATCCATTTAAATGTTAAACGATATAGAATTAGCATAGACAGGTTCAACTTGTAAATGGATGAATATGTTTAAAATACAAATAAAATTGAATTGAAACAGATTAAAATCACCTAACTTGATTAAATATGCATTACTCAATTTATTAATTGAGTTAGTATGTTCAAGTATGTTATGTAATATATCATCTATTAAGATAATAACACATATAAAATTTTGAATTATTAAGTAAATTTTATACAATATTAATTAAATATTAAGTAAATAAAATCAAGTAACATGAACACAGCAACATATACACAAAACAGTAAAAAGCTTCGAAATCGTAAAATAACAAACACAACGACACTGGTAATGACAGGAAGACTCGTTAAAGTGGAGACCCCAAGCTCATCAAATGGATCGAATACTATTAGCAACGAGCACCGCTACATTCCCATCTCATGAAAATCGCTAGCTTATACATATATATATAAAATTGTGTGCGTGTCTCCTCTCTGCTTCACTTGACCCTGCATTGAAAAATTATCAAAGTAATTGCCGATTCGTTCAGTCAATCTTTAACTACATGGGTAGTTAATGGTACTGATTTAGAGCAGCGAGTAGGAATGAGAACTAGTTGAAAGCTATGGTCAAATGCAATTGTGGTGACTCAATTTTATATTTATTATAATTTGGGTATTAAATTTTAATTTATTTATTTTTAGTAACTTAATTTTGATTTTATTTTAAAAAGGGTGTTTTTAAAAAATTTTAGTCCTTTAATTTTTTTAAAAATTATTTTAATCTCTCAATTTTTTTTATCATTTTAATTTAGTCAAGAAATTATAAAAAATTTAAAAATTTACTTCTTATTTGTGATATCTTTCATGATGAATTTGCTTTTAGTAGGGGGGAATCAAAATAAATTTCAAATTGTTCCTTATTTCCTATAAATGTATAAAAATATAGACTTATTTGCAAAAAAAAAAAATATATTTAATGCTAGATTAAAATAGTTTTCCTAAATTGTATAAGTACCAAAATTTTTTTTAACTGTTATAAAAGTAAATAAAAATTTGGTATTTAAAAAGATACAAATTAAAATTTGGTTATCTAATTGAAATAAAAATAAAATTTGATATCCTTCCATGTATTTGACTCCTGAAAGTTATGATACATGGAGATTTTTTCGAGTAGGTATTTCCGCGTTTTTAAAACGTTTCCATATCAGAAATTTTAGGAAACTTTTTGAAAATGTTTCAGGATCGTTACTCAAATATGAAAAATTAGGAAATATATTTCCTGTTTAAAATACGTTTTCAACTTGAAAATATATTTATTTAGTATTTTCCTAAATAAAAATGAAGACAAATTAAAAAATTATTTTATAATTTTTTTAACTGAATAAAATAATTTCTATAATTATACTATCACTTGGTAGAATAAATAAATTTTTTCAAGATTTATATATAAAATTTATATTTATATATATTTGTATATTTTTTATATTTATTTATATACTCATATACTTTTAATATTTACACGTTTCTTTTATATTTCCGTTTCCTATATTTTAAGAAATAAGATTTCGCCATTTCCATTTCCACATTTTCCATTTCTTTATTCCCGTTTCTTCATTTCTGTTTCCGTGCTAGATAGGCTGAAAGTAAAGAAAATGATAATACTAATAATAAAGATAAAGGTATATATATGTATGTTTACTTGTTGCAGTCAGTGGAGAAGCTGATCTTGTAAGGAACGCTAACATTGCAGGCAACAGGGAGACGTGCAGCCAAGTCAAGTTTGATCAGAGGCATGAGCTTGGCTTTACTTTTCAAGCACCTGCAAGCTGCTTGACGTTCAGATGTGGTTCCAGCAGCCTTTTTGATGTTCCTCACACCATTGCAGCATGCTGCTGGGACTCCTCCTCCTTGTCCCTTTAGGTAGTGCCTGCATGGACCCAGGAAACCTATCACTTGGCCACATGTTAAGGCTTGGGCAGCCATTGGTGCTACAACCATGCAAAGGACGAGAATGCTAACAAACTTAACACCTGCCATGACTATATATGATGAATAAGCTAAATCAAAACAACGAAATGTGTTGTTTTCGTGAATAGCTTTTTGAGTGATGGTGGAAGGGTCGCAGGACTGGTGTTTATATAGAAGAAAAGTTTGTCTTGAGAGGACTAACTATTAATTTACTGTGTGAACGTAAATGACGCCATAAGCGAAAGGAAAGGATTGGTAGGTGGCTGTTGGACCCTCCATTATACAATGCACAACTTGCTTCTAGGCTCAACTAGCCGTCGACCGACACTTTGAATGTCATCTGCAATTGTTTAAATTATATATATATACAATTGTTTTAACTAATGTACATTACTAAATTTGCAAAATTAGTTGGCTTATAAAAAATATATGATTAAAATATGAAAAATAAATGATTAAACTATGAGCTGAATAAAAGGAATGATCTTAATATATGTATAAATATGGAAGTTTTTTAACATGTAAGTTGTTTGATTCAAATAAATTTTAAAATTTTTTATGAAATTTATTTTTAAATTTAAGTGAGTGTGTTTGATTTAAATAAAAATTTGTAAAACATTCATTTTCAATTTCAGTTTTTAATTTTATGAAATTAATTAACATTAAATCAATTTTTGTTAACAAAGTGTGTTTGTTTCAGATTAATATAAAAGTCGTTTGTTTCAAAATTAATTTAAAAATAAAATAAATTTTTTAATGAAATTAAATCAATCAAAATTTTGTATTATTGAATTAATTTCATTTAATAATTATAAAGATATACGTCCTAAGATACATTAAAAAGTACTAATTATATTTATTCTCTATTTTTGTCGCTTCGTCAATTTCTTAGCTTTTGAATTGATTCTAATTATATTAGACTCTCTCCTCCAATAGATAGACAGACAATAAATAATAGATATATATGGACATTAATAATTTTTGGGCAATAAAAATAATAATAGATTGATATATATATATACTCTAACAAGGACTGTAATCCTCTATTAACGAGGAAGGATACTCAATTCAAGTAAACTAGGAAGAAATCTCCAAATCTTAAAGAGGAAGAATGCTCAATTGGGAAGATGATCTCCATTCCCTAAAAAAATAAGGATTCCTAATCAAGAAGGAATCCAAATCATACTAGGTTTGAGTTAATATCTCCCATATATATATATATATATATATATATATCATTCATCTCCACATAACATTACTCTACATCAAGACATCATCATTCTATATCAAGCCATCATTCATACAAATTCATTCAACACTTATTTTATATTATTCTATTCTACTTGCTCTATTATTATTTTTTCTTACAAATACTAACTTAAACTTAAACGTCACCTGATTATACTCATCAATGCAGGTTCTACAACAAATATCAAATTGGAAATTATCAAGTGACGTCGTTTATAGAGAATCTAGTTTGTCTTATTCGCTAAAGATAATTAAGAACTAGGCACAACCGAATTAAATTCTGAATTATCATTAGTTGTTGGGAACTTAGCTCCAAACTTAATTATTCAACCAAACCAAATCTTTAGGTCGAGATGAAAGCAACAAACCACGAATTACAGCCGCTGTCTACATGCATGTATGAAACTCGAATAGGTAAAAGGCATATACCAATTCGTATACACAATTTGAGCATACTGGGATTTGTTCTTTATTCTATCACCATCCACTAAATTGGAATTGATGGTCCCAAGTTTATTATGTGTCAAGAATTAGGGCAGATTTAAAGTTTATTATGAAAGATCACGAAGGCATTTTTTATCCTAAAATTAGACGGATTTGTCACTAATAATACAAAGAATAGCTCCTGCATCAGTCCAGCAAAATCAAAGCTCCTTGCAATGATTTTTGGCAAATAACAGAGCCCAATTCAAATGCTTTGTGCTAAGTGCTATAATTTTTAGCAAATAATAAAGGAAGCGAATTGCTTGAAAACAGTTAAACACGAAAAGCTGCATCTTATCAATCCTCAAAAGAATTCAGAGCACGGGTAAAACTACAACTCAGGTCGCATATGGAAACTCAGAAGATCTAGGATGTCGATGAAACTTTCACTCAAGTCAATGACGCTCCAAGGTGTAAAAATTCAAATTGAAAAATCAAGCGAAGTATGCTAGCATCTTGAAGCCTCCCTAATATCATCCACTTTTTGTATCTTAAATGGTCATTATGTTTTTGTTATTATTCACTCTTCTCAAGACAAGAGTAGGGCATGGCATCTGAAATTTATTCAATATCTAGAACAAGGGGGATTGACCGAGCGTTGACTCTCATCAAGCACCAGCCATCAAAAATTAAGAAAATTGAGCAACGGTTATTTCAGCTGTCAAATTTGAGATTCTTGTTATTCCTAAATACTGAGCTTGTTAAGCAGAATTTAGTATATTCATTATTGCGATTCATGATCATGCTGGTCTTGCAAACATCCTCGTAGTTCAGGCTCTGAGCCAAATGAGAGTCAAGTCACAAGGATCAAGATTTTAGCAACGAGATTCATTGAGCCATCCAACATTGATTGTATGCACTGCTATCCCGTAGGCACAGCACAACCTTCTGATTGAACCTTGGACAATTTATGGAAGCACATCTTCCAGCTAACTCAGAACAAATATACAACAAGCTTTTGCTCGGATCTGACGGGTTCTTCACTTCTATTTATAGAGATTCCTAGAAAATGTGATCTGTATGAACACTAAAAAATAAAAGCTGGGCAGTAGTGAGAAGCCTTGGACAAGAGCTCTGGGGTCAAAGACCGAGCGCTGAGCAATCATTGAATACCAGACACTGATTCATTGAGCATTCAAATTTTGGGTACCAAGCAATCAATCCAGAGTTAACCAATCACCCAGATATGACAATCTCTAGCTTGTAGGAGTCTCGAAGCACCTGGATTTGGAGTAAGCCATTTCAGAGCCACAATCTCATCATCGGGATTCTAAGTTGTTTTTTTAAAAAAGAATTGTATCTCCTAAAGATTTTTGTCGAGCAAAGTGAGATTTCTGGTAAAGTCAACAAGTGGACAACTAATTTAAATTGGCTAAGAAGCCTATCACGGCCTAAGGTGAAATCCAAAGCTTGGACGATCCCAATCCGAGTGAAGCATTGGAATAAAGTCATGACATGATGTGTTAAGGCAACTATATGATGAACTGATAATCAGAATGCGAGCTTAAGTATGAAGATCTCCACTTCAATTTCCTCGGTAATAATTGAGCCAATAAATGAACATAAATATTCGTTAACTCAGAAGCAGGACAAAAGCACATTAAAAGATAAGTTTTCTTTATCAATTGTTTATTTTCATGTTTAATATTCATTGTTTCATTATTTATTTCATAGAATAATTATAGCATATCACACAAACATACTTATATAGATGTTCATTCAACACATGATTACCAATCATATTGAAATATTTTTTGTGAATAACAATCGATTGAGATCGATCAAGCAATCCAAAAATTATCTTTTGTCTGTTGTAACAGAAAACATTGGCCGGGTTCAATGCAAATCATGGTCGGACAATCGCAAAATAAATGGAGAATCTTGTAACCATGAAACTCATACAATGGCACATTGTCTTTGGTGAGGGACCTAAGAGCACCAAATGGAGCCTAAAAAAAGAATGAATAAAATGCCAAGAGTAAAGTGGAAAGAGCCTTCTATGCACGTACTCACTAATGGCATAAACATGCAAGTAGCATTCATAGTCATCTTAAGAATTCATTGGTCTTAGAATATCTTGATTTATAGTAAAACAATAATATTGGCTAACATTGGAATTGGTTATGAATCATCACAAAGGAAAAGTAGGTGTTTGCATAGAGGCCAAGTCTATAAATTTAGAAGCAAAATGGCAGAATATTACAAGACAATAATAGACAGTCAAGTTTCCAATAAGATCCATGTAATTCGCCAAAATGTAGATCAACAAATGTGAAGAAAAGAAGTGTTCAAAGCCCTTGATTTCTTACTGGCAACAATTGAACGAATAGTCATGAACAAAAAGTGAGGGATAAAAATGCTACAACAGTAATGCTCGAAAAAATAAATATCAACATCAGCGAACTTGACATCAATCACTATTCTAATCAGGAAATTGTCACCAACATAGTTATCAAAATTTAAGACCGAGCAAGATCCTTGTTAGCCTCAACAGTGATTTAGATCGTTTCATAACACTGAGCATTGAAATTCAATAGCTGACACTTGCTACCTTAGATCGTTTCATAACACTGAGGTTAAGATTCTGATCGTTTCATAACACTGAGCATTAAACTCCAGCAACTGAAACTGGTCCCCTTAAATCATTTCATAACATTGATGAGTTAAAAACTCAAGTTGTTTTATAACACCGAGCATTAAACTCCAGCAACTAAAGTTGGCCCCTCAGGTTATTAAGTTTAAAATTATGTATGTTGAGTTCTAAAGTTTTTAAGTTTAAAATTTGAAAAATGTCATTTTTCATAATTAAATATTCACCTTTAAAAGTTAGTGTGTTGAGTTATTAAAATTCATAATTTTTTTCCATAAAAATTGTAAAAAAATATTTTTTTTAGAATACAAATATTTTATTCTACATAAAACACTCTATATCTATTACATATAAAACATTAATTTTTTTTTATAAAAAATTATGTGTTTTATTCTCACTGAAACATCCATTTTTTCACCTATTTTTTTATGTTATTTATTTAATTATTATTACTATACATATTAAAAATATACTCTTAATAAAAAGTAATAAATTAAAATTATTGCAATAACTTTTATATTTTATATTTTTGTATTTAATTAAATTGTATTTTTAATTTATTAAAATTATTTAGTTAATTATTTTAAAATTATATATATATATATATATTATTTACAGTAAAATATAAATTCACGACTAATTTTTTTTTTTTAAATTTAGTATTGACGATATGATATTAA
The DNA here is from genome assembly GCA_947683625.1 of Mallotus nudiflorus. Lineage (NCBI taxonomy): Eukaryota > Viridiplantae > Streptophyta > Magnoliopsida > Malpighiales > Euphorbiaceae > Mallotus > Mallotus nudiflorus. The sequence continues at coordinate 1,986,588 of CANTUR010000239.1, forward strand.
ATAAATAGATAATCTATTTGTGTGTTTTCTCACATGTATTATTTTTAAATATTTTCATAAAAATTCATATATTTGAAGTATATCCATAACGAAAAATGAAAGATGTATCTAAATAATGACAATGTGAAACCATTCATGTGTCAGTGGTTTTGAAATCATATTTTTTGTCGCCAATTGTTGATGAGCGAAACAAGAAGCACTCCTGGAGCATGAAGCAATCCCATTTAGATCGGGTTCCTTTTCTTGGAAATACACTAACCAAAGGCAACTTGGAACAGATTTTCTTTTTTTTGGAAATATTTTTAATTTTTACTTATAAACTCAATCATAAAGATTATTATATGAAAGAATTAAATTTATACCAATAACCATTGAATCAACTGACAAAAGTTATTTTCTTTTAAGTGATGTCTCGAATAAAAATTTTAGTGTATACAATCACATTAAATTAATTATTTAGAGACATTTATTGTTCTTATAATTCTATTTGAATCAAATCACATTAATTAGAATTCAATAAATTTGAATAATGATTGTTTAGATAAAAAATTAAATTTATTATTTTGAAAAATAATTAATTATTAAATGTAAAATTTTAATTGTTAATTTTGAATTAAATAGTTAGACTTTTTTTTTATTCACAACTGAATAGTTTGAGTATACAAACATAATATATCATGTTAAATATAAACATAAAATAATTTTAATCTAATTAATTATTATAAACAGCAATATGAATTAGAGAAAATCACATTTTATATAAGTTTAAATAGCATGACTAGCATATTTTATCTACTTAGATAAACATATATATTGAGTCTAAAAGTTTCCCCATCTATTAAAATATCATATGAAATTAATCATACTTCTTGTGAGATTTTGTATTCATCCTGTTGACATATATATTTTTAAAATTGTGTATTGTTGTAAACTTCTTATTTTATTGCATATTTAAGCCACGGGTTTAAGATGTAAGTAGGAGGGTCTCAAGACTTTTCGAGGTTTCCACACTTCATTCCTACTAATTTATTTTGATGAAATAAGTCACTCAACTTTTATTTTCCCATCCATTACATCTTTTTTTCATGATAAATTTCAAATTGGAGATGTTGTTGCCTTCTATTAAATTATAAAAGCACATCTCAACCAATTATTAGTTGTGAACTTGTTCATTTGAAATTGATTTCACCGTTAGTTGTGAGTTGCTCCCAGATATTAATGGAAACTATTTGTTCTTGACAGTTGGTTAAGACGTATTTTTTGTTGAGACATGCTTTTATTGAAGAATAAAATTCAGAGAGAAAGAAAGAAAATTTCAAAGGAAATATTTTTTCATTGATATTCAAATAAGAGTTACATTCCTTATATGTACATACAGGAATCCTAATCACAACCTAATTAGGAATATAATAACATCCTAAATAGAATAGAACTTTATTCCTAATTGTATATAAATATTTACTTCCTAATATATATAATAAAAATATTTACTCCCTCAACATTTTCCCTCAAGTTGGTGAATGTATGTCAATCATTCCCAACTTGCCAAGTGAGTTGTAGAATATTTTTCTAGATATAACCTTTGTAAGGACGTCAGCTAGTGGAGTCTGAGATGAAACATATTGAAGATCAATCGTCCCTTGGTTCAAATGATCTTTTATGAAATGTTTGTCAACCTTTACATGCTTAGTTCGATCATGTTGAACCGAATTGTTTGTAATTGCTATGGCTGCCTTGTTATCATAATGTAACAACATAGGCTTCGGATGCTTTAATCCCAAATCCTGAACAATTTTCCTTACCTAGAGAAACTCATTTACTCTATGAGCCATTCCTCTAAACTCAGCTTCAGCATTTGATCTTGCTATAACTTTTTGTTTATTGTTTCTCCACGTGACTAAATTATTTCCAATAAATATAAAGTACCCGAATGTTGATTTTTGATCAGTTCGATCTCCAGCCCAATCAGCACAGTATAGCCAGTAATTTCATAATCCTTATTCCTCCCAAAGAATAACCCTTTACCTGGAGAAGACTTTAGATATCTTAATATTCGGTATACTGCATTCATATGTTCTTTACTTGGAGAATGCATGAACTGACTCACAACACTTACTGCATAAGCAATGTTTGGTTGAGTATGAGATAGGTAAATCAACCTTCCCACCAACCTTTGATACTGATCTCTATCAGTTGGAACTTGACCTTCTAGGACTGAAAGTCCATGGTTGACTTCAATGGGAGTCTCGGCTGGCTTACAATCAAGCATCCCAGTCTTTATCAGTAGGTCCATTACGTACTTTCGCTGGCAAAGAGAAATTCCTTGAGCTGATCTTGCAACTTCAATCCCTAAAAAATACTTCAAGTTTCCTAAATCTTTAAGTTTAAACTTGGATGCTAACTGTCTTTGCAAGATTGTTGTCTCACTCGGATCATTTCCAGTGACCATCATATCATCAACATATACAATCAGTGCAGTGACTTTACCTAACTTCTGTTTGATGAATAGTGTGTGATCAACATCACTTTGCTTATATCTGAGCTTCCTCATAAAGGCTGAGAGTCATCCAAACCATGCTCGAGGTGATTGCTTGAGTCCATACAATGCTTTTTTTAGTTTGCATACTCGGTCAGTAAATTTAGTTCTGGGTGGTGGATCTATATATACTTCTTCATCTATGGTTCCATTCAAAAATGCATTCTTTATATCAAATTATCGCTGTGGCCAGTCCAGTTTAGCAGCTAAGGAAATAAGGACTCAGATGGTGTTCATTTTTGCTAGTGGGGCAAATGTATCTTTATAGTCGATTTCATACTTTTGAGTATATTCCTTTGCTATCAATCGAGCTTTATATCGATTTATGCTTCCATTTAGATTGAGTTTGACAGTAAATATCCACCTACACCCCACCATTTTCTTTCCTTCCGGAAGAGGAATAAGATCCCATGTTTGGTTCTTCTGCAATGCCTCCATTTCATCATTCATAGCTTTCTTCCAACCGGATCATCTAAGGCTTCTTGCACATTACTCGGAATAGATACAGTAGATAATTAATTTACAGTAAGTGCATGTGATTTAGACAAATGGTTGGTTGATATGAAGTTGTTGATAGGGTATTTATCATATTATTTTTTCAGAACCCCTCTATTGATCCTAAAAGGATAACGAGGCTCAGTATTTAGAATTAAAAGAGACAAGTTTACCTTATTATGCACCGCATCTAGAGTTTTTTTAGCTTTTGGTGTGGGTTGGGAAGATGTACTATCTTGATTACTCAATTTTTCTTCGATGATCTATCTGGGTAAGATGCTCATACTCGGAACATCAGATGTCTGTTCGGGTGAGATGCTCGAAACATTTTGGAGACTCGAATTCATCGGAACACTTAGAATGCTATCTTCAAGCTCAAGGTTCGGATGTTTCTCCCCCTGAAGAGAGCACTTGGAGTGGGTGAAAAAAGGACTATTTTCATGAAACTGAACATCCCGAGTAACATACTGTAAGCACCCAATTTTGAGATGCAATTATGCACAATTGTGACGTAAGCCCCTATGATGAAATTTATTCAAAAATTGAACTTGGTTGTTGATTTTTGGACTTTAAGGACTAAATTGCAATATTTTTTTAGGATTTGATTATAAATAAGTCATTTTTTAAGGGTCTTTTGATAATTAAAAGTTAAAAAAAATTTAGGATCGGCATTGGTGTAATGCCGACTGGCATTAGACAATGCTGATTGACATTATATAATGTCGGTCGACATTGCACAGTGTCGATGCACAATAATTCCTTTTTTTTTGACTTTTTTGCATATTTTTCCTTATTTTTATCAATTTTTTCAGTGTTTTGATTAGTTGAAAATTCAAATTTTTATTTGATAAGTTTTTTTAAAAAAAAAAAAAGAAACGCAGAAGATATTTTTTTTGAAATCAAAATAAACACTATCTGATCTGATCTGATCAGATAGGTCTATTCCTCCTTTGAAGGAAGTTTAGTACATGCAGACTCTGTATTTAAAAGCAGAGTTTGCATGCGTGCTAGGGAGGAGGTTTTTTGGAGAGGTTTTGCTGGGGGGCTGAAGGTTTTTTTGGCCGAAGTATTTTTTGATAGACAAAAAAAGCCTTAATTTCTTCTGTTCTTTAAAAAACCCTAATTTTGCAGTTCATTTGAGGAAGACGATACAATGAATTTTAGTCTCAGTCCATAATCAAATCAACACTAAGTCAATTTCATCATTGAAAATCCCAATCTGAGGGGCCGAAAAAGGGCATTTGCACAACATCTAAATCTTTAGTGTTATTTTTCTATTTCTTTTATTACTCTTTTTTTTATTTTTTGTTTATGATTTTTTCTTTTATTTCTGCTATTATTTTAATTATTTGATTTCATTGCTAATTTGTTTTTTTTTTTTTGTTTTGATGTCCATATGTGGATTGAGGAGGAGGATACTGCTTGTGTTTAATTGAACAGAAAATCCATGGAATGCCATGAATGAACCTGTACTGTTTTAATAATAGTTCTTAGGATTTTTTTGGCCGAAGTATTTTTTGACAAACAAAAAAAGCCTTAATTTCTTCTGTTCTTTAAAAAACCCTAATTTTGCAGTTCATTTGAGGAAGACGATACAATGAATTTTAGTCTCAGTCCATAATCAAATCAACACTAAGTCAATTTCATCGGTGAAAATCCCAATCTGAGGGGCCGAAAAAGGGCATTTGCACAACATCTAAATCTCTAGTGTTATTTTTCTATTTCTTTTATTACTCTTTTTTTTATTTTCTGTTTATGATTTTTTCTTTTATTTCTGTTATTATTTTGATTATTTGATTTCATTGCTAATTTGTTTTTTTTTTTTTGTTTTGATGTCCATATGTGGATTGAGGAGGAGGATACTGCTTGTGTTTAATTGAATAGAAAATCCATGGAATGCCATGAATGAACCTGTACTGTTTTAATAATAGTTCTTAGGATTTTTTTGGCCGAAGTATTTTTTGACAAACAAAAAAAGCCTTAATTTCTTCTGTTCTTTAAAAAACCCTAATTTTGCAATTCATTTGAGGAAGACGATACAATGAATTTTAGTCTCAGTCCATAATCAAATCAACACTAAGTCAATTTCATCGGTGAAAATTCCAATCTGAGGGGTCGAAAAAGGGCATTTGCACAACATCTAAATCTCTAGTGTTATTTTTCTATTTCTTTTATTACTCTTTTTTTTATTTTCTGCTTATGATTTTTTCTTTTATTTCTGTTATTATTTTGATTATTTGATTTCATTGCTAATTTGTTTTTTTTTTTGTTTTGATGTCCATATGTGGATTGAGGAGGAGGATACTACTTGTGTTTAATTGAACAGAAAATCCATGGAATGCCATGAATGAACCTGTACTGTTTTAATAATAGTTCTTAGGATTTTAATTTTTATTCTACATTTTGGTATCCTGTGTAGTTTATTTTAATTTCTGGGTATATAATTATTTAATTTTAATTTTGTACGTAGTTTGTAATAGCCCCAGTAGTGAGAATAGTGAAAGATTTGAATTTCTGTATTTTAAAATTGATTAGTAATTAGGTTCAATTGGGTAAAAAATCAATTAAAATCAGTGGTGGCAGTAGCTTAAATTAGGGTTTGCATGTAATTAATTTAGAATTTTTTTTTAGAAAATCACTGTAATGTTTGTTTGATCTATTTTTGTGTTTTATTTATTTTAGGCTTGTTTTTATGTTTTTTGGGCCCCAAGCCCACATTTAGGTCTAACCCACTAAATAAATAGGCTTAAAAATGGTTTAGGACTTTAAATAATTAAAATCAACATAGACTTATTAGGTTAATTAGATTTTAGGCCCACTTAGTTAATTAAAACTTGTTTAGACTTAGCACAACCCATTTAAATTTATTTCTTTTAAAATAAATAGACCTAGGCTCACATTTCAGTTAAAATAAAATCAAGTTAGACTTAGGCCCACTAATTTAATTTTTTTTTCTTTAAAATTGAATAAACTTAAGCCCATATCTTAGAAAGACTAAAAAATAGATTTAGGCTCATTAATTAATAAAATGTAGGCCCACTTTTATTCTATTTCACTTGTAAATAAAATGTAGATTTAGCTAACTTTTTAATAAAATTAACATAGTTTAGACTTAGGGACAACGCGATCTTGAGTGCATTTTTTACTTGTAATTTTATTAACTTGTTGCCTTTTTGGGTAAATGGATGTTAATTAGGGTGTAATAAAATTGCATGTAATTAGAGGATGAAATAATTATTTATAAAATTATTCTAAATGAACACGAGACTAAGAGAAGTTAGTATTCCGTATCCAGAATCTTTTGGTTGTGGTGCTAATTTTTTTTTTAGAGAATCGAGTACCACCAATCAAATTGTCCCAGTTATTACCCTGGGTGACGACTCCTCATCTCCACGCCATGTCTTTGTGATAGTGGTTAGTGTGTTCTCTAAGGCCTTGAGCCTAAACAGTGTCGCATTTGCTAAAATCTTGGACGCGTGCTAAACCCCGCCGTTTACACATACATCTTCTTTGAATTCGGATCATAACACTGGTATCCTTTTTATAAATCCGCATATCCAACAAAGATACAATGGATAGCTCGAGGGTCTAATTTATTGAGTGTTTGATGAACATATGCCAAGCATCCAAAAACTCAGGGTTCGATATTATTGAGGGGTGGAGATATGACAAGTTTCTGAAGTTTCTAAGGAGGAGTTTTAAAATTGAGTACTCGTGATGGTGTTCGGTTTATGAGGTACACATCAGATTGAACAACCTCTCCCCAGTATTCTAGAGGAACATTCATATCAAATAATGATGCTCGGACAACTTTCAATAACTGCCAGTTCTTCTGTTCGGCTATACCATTCTGTTGAGGAGTGTCGACACAAGATGTTTGGTGGTGAATGCCTTTCTTGTGGTAGAAATCATTGAGGATTGAGTTAACATACTCTTCACCATTGTCAGACTGCAAGACTCAAATTTTACTTTAGTATTGTGTAGCCATTATGTTGTACAGGTCCTGAAACTTGGAGCACACATCTCCTTTATTAGAAAGTAATGATACCCAGGTCATCTGGGTATATTCATCAATAAACGTTACAAAATATCGAGCACTAAATAGAGTGGGAATCTGAGCATGTCCCCATACATCAGAATGAATGGTTATAAATGGAACTGAATTTTTATTATAACTCGGTACATAAGAAATTCGGTGGCCTTTTACCAATTCATAAATATCACACTTGAATTCCGAGTCTGTGGTATTCAAAAATAAATTCGATTTTATTTGTCTAAGATAATGAAAAGAGAGATGTCCAAGACGACGATGCCACAAGATTACTTGGTCTTTACTCGAGTAACTTCTACCAATCCTATTAACTTAACTTGTCTTTTATTTTGAATCATCATGCAACTCAAGATAGTATAAATTTTCACGTTTAACACTAAAGCCAAGAATTCGGTGCGTTGTAATGTCCTGAAATACACAATAATTAGGCCAAAATTTAACTGTGCAATTCAAGGTTTCAGTGATTTGGCTAACAGATAGTAGATTACAAGAAAGAGATGAAATAATAAGAATAATATCTAAATTAAAAGAGTCGGGGTTAGATATTGATCCCTTATGAATGACTGGTGCTATGCCTCCATTTGCAGTTAGAATATTTTATTGGGTTGATGGACGGATAGATGTAAGATGGTGAGTGGACTTTGTCATATGATCAGTAGCACCTGTATCAATAATTCATGTATTATTTTGAGTAAGATTTGGCATACCTGAAGTGGTATCAGGATTACCACTTGGTTTAGTAGAAGTAGCAATTATAGCCTTGCCGAGCTTCTTACTAGGTTTTTTTATTAAAATCCCACCATTCCTGATATCCCATAATTTTATAGCACCATTCCTTGGAGTGTCCAACTTCACCACAATGAGTACAGGTATATGTGGTGGGCTCACTCGGTATTTTTCCTTTAAACTGGGGCTGAATTTGAGCTGCTATAAGTATAGAATGGTCCGGCAGTATCTTCGACTCTTCCATCGTATATCGTTAGTTGTGATCCCTTCGGACATATGCATAACTAGACTCGAGATTAAGAGGTGGATCCTTCTGGAGTATTTCACTCCGAGCATTATTAAATTCAAAATCAAGCCCGGCTAGAAAAATATGTGTTTGAAGCCGGGTAATATGTTTATAGAGTGATACTACTCCATTAACATCCTCCCCTTGTGCACACGTCCGAGCATCGATTTTCTGAAATATTCTAATCAATTCATTATAGTATGTAGGTAATGGCTTACCATTCTGATGTGTTGTGAATGATTTCTGGTTCAATTCAAATAACTATGTTTCATCAGACCTATCGTAGAAGGTTTTTGAGACAGCATCCCATATCTCCTTTGTTGTTGGAAGACGGATGAATCTCTGCATCAATATCGGACTTATGGAGTCAATCAGCCAACTTTTGACTCGATTATTATCAAGGAGCCAAGTCTCTAATGCTTTATCTCATGCTGGTGGCTTTGGTGTAGTGCCATTCAGAAAGCCAGATTTATTTCTGGCTCTAATTTGCATCTCCATGATCTGTGACCATAAGGTATAGTTTGTATCATCAAGAACAATTCTTGTGGAAAAGGGAGAATTATCTTGAAGGTTTTGAATAAAGTTGGGTGTTCCATGAGATACGATGGATGTGTTTTTAATGGTTATAATTTTGAAGATTCAAAGGATTCAAAGGAAGAAGAAAATACGATTTGCAAGAATTCAATAAAATTCGATTTCAATGGGTGTGCTCTGATACCATGAAGAATAAAATTTAGAGAAAAAGAAAGAAAATTTCATTTCCATTGATATTCAAAGAAGGGTTACACTCCTTATATATACATACAGGAATCCTAATAACAACCTAATTAGGAATAGAATAACTTCCTAAATAGAATAAAACTTTATTCCTAATTGTATATAAATATTTACTTCCTAATATATATAATAAAAATATTTACTTCCTCAACATTTATAACTGAGTAGAAGACTTCAATATCTTCAATTTGAGATTCACCATAAAAAAAAGGATGTAATAGATGGAAAAATAAAAGTTGAGGGACTTAGTTCATCAAAATAAATGATTAGGGATGAAGTGTGGAAAGCTCGAAAAGTATGGGGACCAAAAAATGAATTTTTACATTATTTTTTCATAGGTTGGTTTTGGATAGAAATACCCTCTTCCGTATGGTATGCAAGACGCATTAGAAATACAAATTTCTAATTTATTTGCCAATATTTTCCTTATCATGGAATTAGAGCCACCATCAATATTCAAAAGCACATTCTTCAATCTTCATACGCAATCGTTCTTAATTTTAAAACCCTTTTTCACGCATTATGGTTGGGCCTTGTGTTAAAATAATTTCACCATATAAACTTATCGACCCATTATTGCTACTAATTGGATTTAAATGTATTAATTTTTTATGTTAAAATATAATTAAATCTCACGCTGATTTTATAAATTACATTAAGTGAATTTATATACCAATTAAATCCTTTCACTTAATATCTTAAAGTTTTAAGTTGGATAAAAGATTAATTATTATTTCCTATTTATTGTGACAAATTGCACATAATGATGTCTTACATGAGTGGCCTATTGGTGTCCAAACTCAAAATTGTATAAATGCCCCCATAATTCCTTCACTTAGCCTATAAAACACACAAAAAATATAACTTTCTCCTTATTCCTTTTCCAATATTTTCTTTAAACTAAAAATTGTTTCAATGCGACCATAATTCGTTCACTTAGCCTACAAAACACAAAAGAAAAAAACTTTCTTCTTATTCCTTAAGCAATGTTTTCTTTATCACATCCTATATAAGGTATGTGTAGAGGATATGTAATTATATCAACTATTAGCTTTTATTAAAACATTATTAAAATTTTAAAAGCTAAAGATTAGGAAGTTCATAATCTTATAAGTTTTATACATATATGGTAGTTATAAAAACTTATGACTATTCTGAAGTCGAGGTAGAAAAATAAAACTCTTCTAATATATATATTTTTCACACATGAAATTTGAACTCGAGATTTTTACTTAAAAGAATAAAATTTTCTTGCCACTTAAACCAACAAATATTGGTAAAATTATATAGTTTTTATATAAATAATTATATAATTCACCCCAAGTGCTTGTCCCCAAGTAGTAAATCATAAATTAAGAGCCAAGTGCCTATTTCATTTTTTTTTTAGCTAAACAAATACATTAAAGAAACTAAGGAGAAATAATAACGTCTTGGGAAATTAAGTACAACAAATCTTGGTGGACATTAAAGAGACCACCAAAAAAAAGGAAACAGAGTCGTTTTTGGCTAGCCAATCAGCTACTCTGTTACTACATCTATAGGTAAAAGAAAAAACAAGGTGCAAAGGAGGGGGAGATGAGCTGTTGAATGTCAAGAACCAGAGATTCGACTTCCCAAGGGAGGGCATCGGTAGTTGCTTTGCATAGGTTGCTGGCATTCTGATAGTTTGATTTAACTATGAAAGGGATGAGGGAAATTTCTGAGCATATTTCACAGATTCTTTGAGCGCGTGGAGCTCAGCTTGAAGGGAAGATGAGCAAGAAAAGGTGGAGGTTGCTAGGAAGATAACAATGCGAGTTGTGTTCCTAACAATAAAACCCGTGTTACATTTGTTAGAAAATCTGGTGAAAGCAGCATCACAATTGATTTTCCATGTTCCTTCTCGAGGAGGTTGCCATTTTATGGTTTGGTTTAAAGAAGTAACTAGGGGCTGGGTGGCGAGAGGTTGGGAAATTGATCGAGTTTTTGAGAGAGATGTCCACCATTTAGATGCTAACGAGTCGGTGCGAATTGGATCCTCTTGAGAGCCATTGAAAGAGGTGTTGTTGCGAGCTTTCCAAATGTACTAGCATATAGAAGCTATGAGTTCCATAAGATGAGAGTTATTTGAACAGTTGAGCATGCTAGCAATGCTTAACCACCAGTTGTGAAAATTTTAGAAAACTTAATTGGTAGGAATGTATCTAAGGGAGCTGGCATACCAGGTGCGTTTGGAGTTATCACACAAGAAAAGGAGACGTTCAAGTGTTTTGGGGACTTGATGACATTTGTAGCAGGTTAAGTTAGAGGCATAACCTCTACGGGAAAGGGTTCTTTGGTTGCTATGGCATCCCAGGCAAATCTCCAGATGAACACTTTTAACTTTATGAGGGATGTTAAGCTGCCAAATAGAGCTCCAAATAGTGGAATTGCAGTGAGGAGAAGATGAACTTGAGGCTGTGAGGTCGAGTTGGTTTTGTTGTTGCTTTAGAATTCTGTAGCCTAATTTAGAAATGTAGTTACCTCTTTTATCAAAACGCCAAATAAGGGAGTCGTTTCCTAAATGAGGATGGACTGGTATGCATTGTATAACATTGCGTTCTTTTATAGTAAAAAGACATAAGAGCAGATTGTTGTTCCAGGTACTTGTGGTATGATCAAGGAGACCTGTGACAAGAAGAACATCATAATTATTTGGCATTGGGGAGGTAATTCTTAAGTTTGGGATTAAGGGGACTAAGGGTCGGACCAAATACAAACTCCATTACCGGATTTCACATTCTAGTGGGAGCCATCTGCAATGATTTTTTTTAGCTTTTATTAAACTACTCCAGATCCATGAAGCTTTCTTACCTTGATTAGCTTGTCTGAAATTAGTGGATTGGTGGTAAATTCCTCTCAACAAGCAAGCACAAGGGGTGTTAGGGTTCTTGCCAAGTTGCCAACCAAGTTTGGCTAGCATGGCGGTGTTGAAAAGCCTATTTCGTTTTGGATGAATGATTTAAAATTCTATGACTTGATGAAAGTATTAATAAAAGTCATGAATTTAATCTCTTAGTTTTCCATAATCTTCCTTCAAATATAAGTACATTGCTTAAAAAGAAATGGCAGACCCCTAAATTTTTCACGTTTTTAGTTTCAAACTCCTCAAATTTCATTTTATATATCTATACTATTGTATTTTACAGGTTTGAACGTCAAATTATTTTTAATATTTATATATATATATTTTAATTTTTTTAATATTTAACATATTTAAAATTTTTTACGGAAAAAATTGTAATACCCTATATATTTTACGTAAATAAAAAGGGATACTTATCAAATAGTATTATTAATAATTACTCATGCATTATAATATATGTATGTTAATAATATTTAGAGCCATTAATGCATGTGAGTATTATTTACTTATCATCTAGGATTACATTGTATAGTATTATAATTGTTTTATTTTTATTATTACTAATTATTATTGCTAATTAAAATGATATTAAATTTTAAGGCTATGCATGTGTGGCTATAGATAAATATACATATATGTATGCACATTGGTAGGTTGTAGAATACATATATGCATGTATATGTCTATACATATATATATGTATATATGTATGTGTACATCTATATGTTATACATATATATCTTTATAAGTTATAGTATAAAGTATATTTATATATATGTATATATATACACCCGCACATACCTATAGATATATAGATATATATATATATATATATATATATATATATATATATATATATATATACTCATCAAAATACATCAAAACACCTAAAACCCAAAAACACCCACCCTTCTTCTTTCCGTCACCATCTCCGCCTCTCCTCTCCCCGTGCAGCCCCCTCCCACCGTCAGGACTCCATGGCCACCGCGAGTTGAAGCTGCCAAGTTGCAGCTGCTGCTTTCTTCTTCCTCAAGTGGCAGCGTTCCTCCCCTTCTCGCTGAGCAGACAGCATCTCATCTCCCTCGCGCGACACCTCTGCCCCAGTCCACCTGCCCAGCTGCGTTCCCTACCTGTCGCTGCTTTCTGCTCCGCCTTAGCAGCTCCACCTTCTCCATTTTTCCGGTGGCAGCAGGTCTTCTCCTCCCCCCTGCTCTGTCCCGCTGCTTGAAGGTGAGTAATGCTCACCCGATCTCTTCCCTTTCTTCCTTCATTTTCAGCTTGATCTTGGCTATTCTAGGGAGATTTATGCTAGTTAACATGCATTTGAGTTGGTTGTAATTTTCTTGAATTTTTGGTAATTAAATTGAATTTCCAGAAATTTATTTAATGTTTATTTGCTTATTTAGATAGTTATTTAGTTATAATTAGTAATTAGGGAGATTATTATTAATTATTTTTGAGCAAAATAAAATTTATTGAATTTTTTTTAGGTAATTATTTTGATTTTAGTGAATTTTGAAAATTTAATACTATTTTAGGAATTTTCGGGAATTAATCATAAAAATAGCAAATAATAATGATAATTGACATTTTGGTGATATTAAGTGTTGAAATTAAGTTTAGGGTAAAGTAGATAATTTTAAGAAAATTATACAATTTTTTTTTAGGAATTTTTATACTTTATGTCAAAATTTAATAATTAGGCTAATTTTGAAAATTTTGGGTTAAAAAGGGTATGAAATTTGATAAATGAGGTTATTATTGAAAAATATGAATTTTAGAACTCAAATCATAATTTTTGAGATTTTATACTATTTTTATAACTATATTTGAGTTTATGCCAAATTTGATTTTTGGGGTAAATAATATTTTGGGAGAAAAATTTGTTGGTTAATTAAATGTTTTAATTATATTAAGAAAATGTATCTTGAGAAAACGAATTTTTGACATGATTAAATAATTTTGAGGAATTATTTTCAGTATTAAAAGCTCATTATGTAAGTTATGTATTTTAGGGGGGTAAAAATGTAATTTTACACTAAATATGATAAAACTATATATTTTAATTAGTTTTATTAATAATTAAAGGGTTTAGATAATTTTTATAAATTAATTGACATAATTTCCTAGGTAATGTAAATTTTGAATATCAGATTCCCAATATATATATATACATATAATACATTGCACTAGTTTTAATTTGGGCTATAATTATAATTTTAATATGGTTGGAATACAAATTTAATTGCTCAATTTTGAATAATGGAGATTTTGTATAATTTTTATCTATTCTAGTATGTATGTATGCGATATATGTATTTAAGAAACACAAATTATTAATTTTTGATACTTTTGAGTTGTGATCTCGGTCGGGGCAAATTGTAGTCTTGGGAGCCCGACTCGAGTGTGAATGGTTGTGTATTTTGGAAGTGCATTTTCTATGCAGGTCTGACTCTACCTTTGGTAGAGAGATGTCCGTTTTACAGAGGAGACTCTGCCGAAATTTCGGTAGATTTTATCGTAAAACGTGATATCCAAAAATTTCTATCGTTAGTTAGGTTAAATCCTGTCTGTCGAGTCAGTTTGGAATTTCATTGCTTTGTTGATTTTTGGTTTCGGTTTCCATAGTCATATTTTAAAGGTCGATTATTATTTTTCTTTAGATCATCTCGGAGCAGAAGCTGTGAGACCGAGGCAGACGCGTGGTCGTCAGCCTTCACATTCATCCTATAAGTCAATAGAACGATCTATGCGTGTGTTTATGTAAAAAATGCATGCGCTCGTATTTTATTACATTGATTACATGATTTATTTAATTTAATGCTATTATTTAAGATTTCAACGCATTTTATTTATTTAAAGTCGATTTTGAGAAATTTTGGTAGAACGGGCTACTTGGTGGGCTTCACCAAGACTATGTGCACATGGTAGAGATTGAGAGATGGATCCGAAAATTTTATGATTGATGAATGTTAAACTGGGACGGGTGCCTCGGTAGAAGCCTTAGCTCTCGGGGACCGCCAGTGATTGGAAAATCAATAATGGATTGGGATGGGTGCCTCGGTCGATGCCTTAGCTCTCGGGGACCGTCAGTGCCATACATTTGGATTAAGTGAATGACTACGGCTTGGTGCCTCGGTTGATGCCCTTGCTCTCGGGGACCGGTAGTCTAGTTGGAATAAGTGGGCTCAGTTGGCCATTTAGACTTGGGTCTAGGGTTCTACCGAGATTTTTTTTCAAAAGCTATAATTATACATATTAATAATTATTTTCACTATAAAAAAATATATAGTTTTTAAAAAAGGTTTTCAAACCGTACAGCTCTTTTATTGACTTACTCAGTGAGGTCTGATTCTCCTCAATTTATTTTTTCAGGAGCTTGGGAGTTCGACCTCAGACTACCTCTACGCCGGATTTCTTCTTCACCGGCAATTTTATGTAGGTCGTTGTAAGCTGTACTGTGTATTAATCTAGGATGCTGCAGTAGTATATGTATTGAGAATTTGTATGGTTTAACTAAATTATGTAGTTTATCTGTACGAAATACATTTATGTATATGACATAAATTCAATTTATAATATGAGATGTTGAATCATATTTTTGTTAAACAGTTAAATTTGTGTAATTTGAGTAAAAATCAGTTTGATAATATGTTCTGTTTTTAATTAAAGTTAAAATGTGAATGGTTTTATTTTCTTTTCCTTTAGGCTTACTACGGGTTTCGGTGGCCTTATGCCTACCCATTCCCTAGTGCCGGTCACGTGCCCTCGGGTTCGGGTCGTTATAAAAATAAATTCACTTATTTTAATTTCTAATATTTTAAATTAAAATGAAAATATATTTCTCTATATAAAATAAATTTTTTATATTATAAAATAATTATAATAAAAATATTTTTATATTCTTTAAAATTTTGTGCAAGAAATAAAGCCAAAAATGTATTAAAAATATAAAATTCTAATTTTAATTAATTATAAAACATATTTTTTCATAATGTCTTTTAATTATAATATTCTTTTTATCATAATATTTTATTTTAAAAAATATCAATTTTATAAAAAATAAATTTATATAATTTAAAATATTGTCAAAAATAGTAATATTATTATATTTTTTTTATACCTTAACATTGACTTGTTTATATACTTTTAAAATTTAAATATGCATATATAAATTTATATTTTTTTGAGAATATTAAAATCATTTTAGATAAGAACTCATATTTAAATTAAATGAAAATTAAAACAAGTAAATTTATTATTCTAATGAAAAAATTTTAAAAATGAATAAGTGTTAAAAAAGTAAAAACATTGACATGAATGTTAAAAATACAAAAATTTTGAGAATTAAAAAAAAATAATTTGGGTTAAAAATTAATAGAAGGGTTTAAAATTTTTAACTAGTGAAGTATGAGGATTTAAATATATAAAATGAACTTTGAGGGGTGTAAAGCTAAAGTTATGAAAAGTTTAGGGGTCTGATTCTAAATTTTGCCAAAAAATTGAGAGCCAAGTATTATATAGTCACAATATTCACAGTACGGTGGTGGTGTAAATTGCAATTAATAGACGAGGCAGAGTGCAGCACAGTTTCTAATTTCTTCATTATTATATTCATGGCAAGGAAAAAAGTTGCTATTTCCTACTGACAAATTATGTTATCCATATGTGCCGTGCTTGGTGCTTATGCTAGCCACGTCATTCCATCTCTGATTCTCATAGTCCATGCAATAAATTGTTGACAAGTCATGGCCACACAACATCATCATCCGTCAGATTTAAGAAATAGGCCAAATGCAGGATTCCATTCCTGAAAAAAATTAACCTCTCGCATCCTTCAAGTTTTATTATTTTTTATACAATTTTTAAAAGTTTATTTTCAACATATTTAACTTTTATAATGTATAAAATTAATATATTTTATAAATTAATATTGATATGAATATAAAAAAACTTACATAGTAGAGTACTGCTTAACTTAAAGAGTTAATATAATTAAAAATGACTTTTTCTTATTTTTTATAGCAATTTTTAATTTTCTTTTTATAATTTTGAAGGTAATTTTTTAACATTTTACATGTTTTAAATCTTTTAAAATCAAGTGTTTATCCATTTCCATATTGAATGAATTAAATATAGAATTGAAAAGTATAAAATTAATAATAAAAAATATTCAAAATAATAGTTTAAAGGTTAAATAGAAAATAATAGAAGTTAAGAAATGTTAGAGATTATATCACATAAAGTTTAAAGGTGAAATTATACATTCAGTCTAAGAAATATGTATCATACCTATCGCTCAAAACAGACATAATATATTTGAGACTTTCTATACTTATTATTATTTTTTATCAATTTGACACATATACTTATAATTTTACTATTTCAACATTTAAATTCGTTTAAAATATAATTTTTAAAAATCTCTACTAACACACATAATAAGTGATAACGAATCAATAAGTGCTATATTATAAAAGTTCAATTGACCAAACTGTAAAATAGAGGTGTAAAACTAATAAAAATGACAAGTATAGATGGTAACATATACATTATGTCATTAGATTAGTTCATTTTTGACAAATTTAAGTGTTGAAATGATAAAACTGTAAGTTGAAGTATCAAACTGACCAACTGTACCACCTACAAGGCATTGCAAACGTATTATGTCTAGGCTTGAGCATCGGTTGGTTCAGCTCGATTTGGTTGCTGAGGGATACATTTTTATCAGTTTTTTTGAGGTCATTTACAATACCGAAATGAACCGAAAACATTACAAAAATAGTCAGTTTTGCAAACCAAAGTTTTTGGTTACATCGGTTCGGTGAATCAGTTTATTTCAGTTAGGCCCAAAATTGTGGGCTGGGTCAAAAACTTATTGGAACAAATAAAAAATAACTATTTTACTACTTTCGGCGAAACCTAATTTAACTTATATAATTACACAAGACTTTTTAGGAACAAACCCAATATATAATCATTACAAAATACCTAATTGGGCCCAAGCCCAATGTGTTACATATTTAAAATGTACAAATTACAACTGTAAGTTTGTATAAATTTAGATAAAATAATTACAAAAAAAAAATATTTGAAGTCCTATTTGAGTTGCTGAGCCTAAGGCTTATACCATTCAGTCTATATGCTAAGTGTTAATTATAAGCTTCCACTTCACATGACTTCACCAAAATATTTAGAAGCCAACTATCACTAGAAAAAGCTTCCACCAAAATATATATGCAACGAAAGGGCTTGCACATCAATGCAAAATTCTGATTGTATACAGATCAATTCTGCATCAAAATAAATACCATTCCTATAGTTTAAACATAAATGTATAAAAAATCAGCAAACATGAATTGAAAAGTAAATACAAAAAAATAAATAAAGATAGTGGGCTCATCTATGAGTTTTCAAGTCATATCCAAATGGTGGCAAAATTTCTAGCAATAAATATATGTCACCAAAGAAATTCCAGCAAATAAATTCAGGCTCTACAAAAAAAATGCAAGGTGGAAACTTCATCATTGCCCATTCATATTCAAACAGATGTAACAAAACAAGAAACTCAATTTAGGACAATAAAAGCAGATTCATTATATTCATATAAATAAGAAGCAACGTATTCATAGAAAGCCAAAAGCAAATATAGAAATGAACAGTAGTTATAAGCTAAGAAAAAATAAAAATGTTTAAAAGGTGGGCTCAGATATATGTAATTTTAATTAATTGTCAAAATACGGCCATACTTTCTAGCAACAAATAAATGCCACCAAAGAAATAGAGGCAAACACTTTTACTTCTCAATAATCATCAGGTGGAAGCATTATCATAGCCCATTAAATGCAATAACAACACTGGTAACTTTAAATTAAAGCCACTTCAGTGTTGGTAACAACACTGGTAACTTTAATTTTTAAGCCACTTCAATGGACGTCACATTTCAAATAGCAATCAGCAACATATGCACGCAGATAATGAATTGAATATAAGCACACAACACATGCACAACAAAGGCAAAAAAGCAATCAACACTCAACAGTTAACATAAATAATCAAATGAATTCAATATTACTAAATTATCATTTAAGTGACACTTGATGATGCCATTATAGGGCCAACTCTAAGTGAGGGCAACTCTGACAAAATAAATAAATTAGAACATAGATTAGGAAAAGCCTACATAAGAAAATTGAAGAATGCAGATCATTAAATTCTAGAATTGTACCTTTCTCAAAATTCTCAACCTCCTCTAAAGCCTCTTTAATTGATATTGAAATTGATGATAATCTTAGCCAGTCCTAAGAACATATTAATGCTTTCACAACTTTTGGAGTCAAAGAACTCCTAAAAAAATCTAGCACCCGTAGATTCAGAAGCTACAGTTGAGATGGACATAGCTAACACATTATGTGCTAGGCTTGACAGAATTGGAAATCTTTAACATTAAGCTTCCACCATCTAAGTATGTCAAATGAGCCCTCCTCCTCAATAATAGACTCAGACAGGTAAAGTTCTAATTCATTCTTTTTGTCTCCCCCAATTCTAAGTTCCATCATGTGCTTCTTAATTTTGGTTTTCAACAAGTTTATAGATGCCCAGATTCAGCAGAAGCAGGTTCAAATACAACAATTGATTGGCCATATTGAGAATAAGCTTAAGAAAGAGGTTTAACAAAAGTAGAGTAATTATCAAAGAGTTCTACAAGTGCAGATTTTACATTACAGAATAGGCTTCCACTCATAGAATCCTTATACATTTAAGTCGATTGATATTCCATATGTTCTAGCTTGTCTCTAGGATCTAGAACAGTCGTAATAAATATCAATAAGTTCATTTTTTGGGGATCCCCCCAATACTTATCAAATTTGACTTTCATTGAAAAAGCGATTGATCTTTTACTTGCATCATCATAATTTTGCTACTCATATAATATACAAAACATATTAGATATTTAAGTGAAAAAAGAGTTTACAGTAGCATATTGAGAACCAAAGATTCTCAGGGTCATCTTAAAAAAATGTTGTAAAAAGACAACAAGTTATTTGACTGAAAACCAGTCCATGTACTCAGGCACATCATCCCCTAGATCTGCCTTAAATGCATGCTTACATTCCTCATATTTTTTAAAAACTTTGTCAAACAAGCAAGCAGTTTTTAACATAACATATGTTGAATTCTACCTAGTAGGCACATCTAGACTCAATGGACATTACAATCAACATCAATTAATTAAGCAAATTCTTTAAACTTATGCATCCTAGCAGGTGAGTTTTTAATATACCTAACTACTTCTCGAACTCTTTTGACAAACATGCCATATTCTTTTAGCCCCTCATTGACAACTAAATTGAGAATGTGTGAATTGCAACGCATATGAACAAACTTAACTCTAACAATAGATGTGCCCTAAGACATTAATTTTTTTAAAAAAAAACCCAATTGCAGTATCATTTAAAGAAGTATTATCTACTATTATAGTAAACACATTTTTAACACCCCAATTCAGCAGACAGTTTTCTAAATTTTTTGTAATGTACCCACCCCTGTGAGAGGTAACAGGAACAAAGGAAATTATTTTTTTTGGAGCTTTCATTTAGCATCAATGTAATGAGCAATTATGCACATGTAATTTATGAATTTAATTGAAGTCCAAGAGTCAGTTGTTATGCTGACTCTTTTACTTTGGCAATGATTCATGAAAATAGATTTCAAATTCAACCTTGCCTCTAAATGGGCATTATAATAGTTTTGGCTAACTGTTCATTTGCTAGGTATCTTAAATCTAGGACATGCAACTAACATGAAATGTTTGAATCCCTCCCCCTCAACAAATTTAAAGGGGAGCTCATTAACAATCACCATATTAGACAACACATTTCTAATGGTTTCATTATCAAAGTTCCATGTCCTTAATACACCTACATGCTCATAATTATGCACATTAGGTTGGAAAGTTAAAAGGCTCTATCTAGTTTCCTTAGGGTTAGGGTTTTTAATGCATATGAGCATATGGTTTTTAATGGATGATGTACCATTTTTTTAGGGTCAGTAAATAATTTTTTAGCAAAATAAATACATCTAACTTTTACCAACTTCCCTTACTCATCAAAGATTTTCTCGAAGTGCTCCCATGCCTTGCTTCTGCTATCATTGTCCTCCTTTCTCTTTTTTTATTTTTTAGCAACATTTGGTTGCTTTTGGGCTTCCATATTTTCAGTTTGCTTGGTTTAATCACTAGTAGCAGGTTCAGTGCCACTGGGACCTTCTGCTTCTTTTTTCATCTAAGGCATGGATTTAACATGACACAGAACAACAAAACTATCATTAGAAGCAGCTTCCACCAAAAGAAAATAATATAACAGTCACACAATCCATACAAATCAAGTAAACGTGCAAGCATATTAACAACTCAATTAGGAAATGAATAAGATTAATAACAATTGAGGAAGGAAATTAATTATAATTAGTATTAATATAACAAATAAATATTATTAAAATAACATAAAAATATTTATAATATTATTATTTTGTAAATTGTAATATTATTAATTATATTAATAAATATCAATAATTATTATTACTATTATTATTTATAAAGTTTATTAATCATAAAATAAATATATAATATAAATATGAACTTAAAAAATCAATATTTATATATATATATATATTTATAGTAAATTCAAAATTTTTTAAAAAGCAATTATCAAATAAAATATGATAAATAAAAAACAGAATCTAATTTTTTAAAGGAAATTATTTTATAAATCATTAACACATACACATATTCAATTAAAGCAATGATAAAAAAAAATATATTTACTAATATTAATATTTTAAAAGTAAAATAAATCATTTTTCACAAATCTATTTTAAAAATTTTAACATAAACAAGATCTACTCACAAAATAAGCAAAGTAAAGATTAATACCTTTTTCAGTGATGTTTAAAATGTTGCTTTGACTCAATTGATTGGTATAAAAAAATAAAAGAACTTGCTTGCTTCCACTAAAACTTTAACCGAGGGACAGATCAACCGCTTCAGACTTCTACCACTAAGATCTCTTTATGAGATCAAGTAAAAAACTTCGTTGATTCAACCATTGAATCGATTCACCAACATATCATGCAAAACACATGAGAAATAAGACAAAATCCATTAAGATCTGATAAAAAAACCATAAAATTTAAACATCAAACAAGAAAAACTTAAAGATCTCAGAAGAACATTACCAGATATAGTTGATCTGGCTAAGATGGACTTTGGATGTCGATTTCATCATTTTCAATGTTATCGATTGAACATTGACAGTAACAAAAACAACAAATCAAGTTTTTGTAATGAACAACTTATAGATTAAGCGATTAACTATTTTTTATATACCAAACACCGAGTCAGAGAGATGAAAATGAAACGTAGATGATAGAACAAAAGATTGATTTATCATTCATGTGTCTAAAGAAAGAGACAAAAGATGAGATAAGAAACCAAGAACATAATAGACCAAGTGAAGAGGGTGAGAAGAGAGCAAGGGAAAAGGCAAAGCTAGATGAACGGTGTCAAGATGATTGAAGGGTTACGATTACTAGGTAGAATTAGAGGAGTCTAGAGTTAGAAGAGAACTCCAGAAGGATCGAAAGACAAAGGGAGGCAAGAAATGGTAAAAATGAGTGAAAGCAACGTATATATAGGCATAACAATTTTTTTGGAGTTAGGGTATATAAAAAATGATGTCGTTTTAATGTTTAGTATACAATGTTCGATTTTTTCGTTGGTTCGGTTATTTCAACCTTAGAACCAAATTGATAACCGAAAATTGAAAAAGCACTACTCTAGAAACCAAACTGCCCTTCACTCAATTTCGATGACCGACTAAACCATTGAAATCAGCTCATACTTGTTCAGTTTGAACGGTTTGATTGGTTGCTACTCACCCCTAATTATGTCTTCAGAATATAATAGTTAAGATATATAGATATGAGTCATTCTATAGTACAAATATTTGTATCCATATAAATTGAATTAGATCCATTATATTAGTACTAATTTAATTATAGCCATTAATACATTTTACAGGTATTGGTACATAAATATAATTAGCGATTATAATTAAATAAAAATAAATCTAACAGTTATAATTCCATTTGTATAAATATAAACATTTATACTATAGTAATAGCTTATAAATATATCTATTAGTTGTCCTCTTTTTCTAACATAGTAAGTTAGGTGAAGGATATTATAAAATAAAAATTATGAGTTTGATCTTTTTCTTCTTTAATCTTTCGATTGTTATATATATGTAGTTTTAGATAGAGAGAAATTTTTATTTCATCACAGTAAATATAAATTACAATCTAGTTAAATATAATAATTTAACACAATAAATTACTCATACAATTTGCCATTTTTTTTTTTTAAAAACATGTACTGTCTAAATCTACCAATGCTCTATCAAATCTATTGTCGATTAAGCTTCTTCAAAAGATCCAAATACCAAAACACCAAAATATAAATTTCATCATGACTCATAAATCAAGAAAATACCAACAAAAAATTTAAAAATTAAATCGGTGATTATAACGTAACACCCAACAAACTTTTTTGTCTTCCTTTTCTAGGCCTTTTTTTTTCTTCCCTCTCTCTCAATGAGGTTCTCCCATTTGGCATTCCTTCATTGTATAGGAAGGCCATTTCCTGTCGTTTTTGGCCGAAAATGGTCCTTTCTTATTTATCTTTTCTTTCATAATATTTATTAACCTTTTTAGATCTAACGGGATATTCTCATTTTGCTCATTCTTTGAAATGATTTTGCTCTCCTTTAAATGACGACCAACTTTTTTTTTGTGAACAATGAGAGAAATTTTATTCAGCCTACCATATGTGATTCTTATTTTCTCAAAAACGTTCACAATATAGTTGATGTATTCTTAAAGACAGGATATCAATATATATCATAGAAGAATAGTCTGAAATTTCTATGGTTTTTTTTTGTTGTTGAAATCTTAGTTGATGTGTTGATCTTTCTAGGGTATATCTTTTTGCTTGAAGTTTTAATAGATATTGTATGAACAGTACATATATGTACTGCACCGAACCCATTTATGTCCATGTACTCTGTTTTATTTATAAATGAAATTTTACTTATGTAAAAAAAAAAAAGTAATAATAATAACCCACCCAACAAATCACTATAAAAAGAAAAAAAGAGAGCAAAGAAAAAATTAGGCTGAAGGTACAAATTGCGCTTCATATTTTGCTATAATTTTACATTGGATTTTTTTAGTAAAATTATAACCTTTATTTTAAATTAAATTAAATTGGATTCTGGTAAATATATTCAAGTTTTGTAACTTTTTTTAGTACAATTAAGTTTTATAAATTTTTAAAAATTAATTTTAACTGTTAAATAATAAATAAAATTGATAAAATTTTTTATAAATATTTATATAACCAAATTATAAAATTTTAAGAGTTTTTAAACCTAAAAAATAATTTTTAATAATTTTTCTTGAATTTTAAAAATATTATAATTAAATGATATACATTTTAGAAAAAAAAACTAATTATATTTGTTAATATAAATAGCAAATTGACAATTGACCTAAATTTTAATTTTAGCGATTTAATAAATAAAATTTATTCATTAATTGTTGTGTAGGTTTAAAAATTTAAACCGATGAATAAAATTTAGATTTTTTTATTCAACCATTAAAATTAAAATTTGGGTCAATTATAAATTTGCTATTTATATTAATGAATAAAATTTGTCATTTTTTTGAAATGTATATCACTTAATTGTAGTGTATTTAAAATTCAAGAAAAATTTTAAAAATTATCGTATAGGTTCAAAAACTTTAAAAAATTTACAATTAGGTTATATATATATATATTTTAAAAATTATCAATTTTATTTGTTAGTTAACCATTAAAATTAGTTTTTAAAAATTAACAGGACTTAATTGTATTATATTAAAAAAGTTACAAGACTTGATTGCACTCTCAAAAGTTTAATTGGATCTAATTTTATAAAGAAGTAGTTTCAATTTGTCTCAAAAAAATGAAAAGGTTCAATATAAAATTAGGCAAAATGTGAAGATGCAATTTGTACCTTTGGCCAAAAATTATGAAAGAGAGAAAAAATTTTAAAGCCAAGTATGAGACTCCATTAAAAATAGATAGAATAGAGAAGATAAAAGTTAAACTCTTAATTTGTTAATATCTTAAAAAAATTAAACTATTAAATTATTCCATTTTTTTAAAAAGAAAATTTTAAAATATGTATAATATATATATATATATATATATATATATATATATATATATATATATATATATATAGGTTTAACATATTGTATCAGTAAATCTAATACTTTCTGTATTTTAAGTCAAATCTCGTAGAAATTTTAGTACACTTTCATATTTTATTTTACGCTCTAGTCATGTTTATAATCCTTATCAATTTTTTCGTATTCTTTATTTTTTTTAAGTCCAAATTTTTTATGGTCCTTTAGGATCCCACATCGTGGAGTATGTGTATGGGTTATGTAGGTGTGTTACAATTTTTAGACTCACTTGGCACACCAGAAGATTGTTGATGTCATTTTTTGGCGAACCAGATTCAATATATGAGCATGCTAGAGGATTATATCATCAAAGTAAAACTTGACGATAATTGTAAATTTTCAAACATCTTTACTACAAATTATTTGAATTCTAACAATATTTTTATAGTTTTAATTGAATTATGCAAAAAGAAAGTTTTGTAAATGATGAAAAGGAAATTCTTATATTGGTAAAGTTTATTACAAGTTCTAAAAAACAATAAATAAAATAACTCAATAAGAACTTGACTTTTGCTAGGCTGAAAGTTGATGATTAATGAAAATTGGTGTTTGATTGGTTGATTTAATGATTGTTGTTGTGTCTTGAGTTGTGCTTCTTCTTTGCTCTTATAGATAGTGTTACTTGCAGGCTACTCTCTCTCTAACTCAATAATTTTGCAACAAAAATTCTACAAGTTTCAAATTTATTTCTTTTTCACCAGCTTAGTTTCCTAACTCCTCAATTGTAATGTGTATTCCAAAGACTTCTACTTTTTCATTGCATCAACTCTTCAACATATTCCAACATATTCAAGTGTTTTCTTTTTTTTATGGGTTGAATTTTTAATAATTACAGGCTTGTGAGCTCTTGGGCTTTAAATTTTAAAAAATTATATTTTGGGTTCAAATAATAGGTTAACAAGTATTTATCAAACTGCCATAATTTTATGAAAAAGTGTATCTTGTCCCTTTAGGATCTCACATTGATTTTGGAGTGTGTGTATAGATTATATGAGTTAGCATGCCCTTACAAAATTGCCACGATTTTATAAAGGAGTATCATATTCCTATCCTTTGTGTGTGTTTTATATATAATTCAAAAAAAATCATAATTTTTTTTTAATATCATTATACAATTTACAGGCCTATATAGTATAGTTATTTAATTCTTTAATATTCACATATTTTAATGCAAAATTAAAAATATTTACTCATATTTATAGACTTAAATAATATATATATTTAAAATTAAAAGAAAAATTATATTTTTATAAATAATGTCTACTAATTTTTTAATTAATTTTTATCATTTACGACATAAAATTCATTATATTTTAGTAATATAATGTGGTTTTAAAATGTTATTATTTTTATTTTATTATTTGTAAATTATATTTTGATAATTATTGATAAATTAAAATTATTAGAAAATGGGTAATTTAATATAAATTTGTTAGTTTCATATGAGTTAACAATAAAATGTGAGGTCAAAAAAAAGATCCAACTAATCATCGGTCTATATATATATATATATATATATATATATATATATATATATACCCTGTAGCCTTAGTATAAATTAAGGGACCAAAATTAAATATTTTTTATAAAATGAATCAAAAGCCCTCCTGAACCGCGTGTGTTGCCACATTGTCATGTATGTGTAAGAGAAGAATAATATATTTGCAATCTCTTATATTTGATATAATTTATTAGTTTAACATTTTAATTTATTATTTTATCATTTTAATACTTAAACTTCTATAGAATGCACTAATATGTCTGAATCTAATTTCATAATATATCTATCACCTCCTGTATTTGTTACTATTTATTAATTTGACACATTTATTTGTAATTTTTAGTCAATTAAACCATAAAGTATATCATATACTGATTTGATATTTTATACCAAATGTGATAACATAAGTTTCAAAATTGTATTTTAAGTGTGTTCATGTGTTAAGATGACAAAACTATAAATTGAGATATCAAATGTAAAAAATGACAAGTTGATGTGGATGAAGCAGTATTGAAATTTATGGATGGATTTGACAAAGTGGGCGTGCGTACTTGGATTTCAAATGGATGGTCGTGGTAATCTTTGACCCACGGGATCCATAATATATCAAATCAAAATTGACTCAGAAGCCTATAACAGGTGTTACACTTTTTCTGTAGCAACCCATTTTCGAGCTCAAATTCCTTCATTTAGGCCCTTAAATTTGACATTAAAGTTTATATTCCTTTTTTTTTTGGAGTTTTTAGTCTTTTCCTTATTGGTTTTAGAGTTTTTTTTTTCCTTAAATACTATTTATTTGCCTCTTTGAGTTGTTTGGAGACAATTTTTAATTAATTAAAAATAAATTACTGACATAATAATTATAATTCCTCTAGTATTCTTTGAATCTATAGGGTTTTGGTTTATTGTTTTCGAGTATTCTTATAATCAACGAATTCAATTCTTTTTTAAGGCTTCCGCTACATCACAAGTATATGGGATTATGAATGTATGATGTCATTTAGAAAATATATATGTTGCAAATTAAGGTGCCTTTAAAGTTTAAAGGCATAATATATGTAGACATCTTACTTATATTAATTTGTCATTTTGCTCCCTATACTTTCAATCTTTAACTTGTTCATATAGCTTATTATGTGGACATTTGTAATTATATGAATTTGTCACTTTACCCCGTATAATTGAATGAATTTGTCACTTTATCACTATTTAATTGATGAAGTGTCATTCCACTTGTCTTTCCAATAATGCAATAGATGTTTATATAATAAGTTATAGACAAGTTGAGATGTTAACTTGATAAAATTGGAAGTATATGGAATAAAATGACAAATTCATATAAATATAGATTGTTGTGGATGTACTATGCTGAGGTTAAATTAATCATATCATACCCATATCCATACCCATATGTGTATTTATATAAATGAAATTAAAAACGATTAGATTAATTTTTATTTAATTATAATTTAACTGTTTTTAAATTTATTTATATACGAACACAAAAAGATGTGTTCAGTTTATTATTACGCTACTTAGCTCTTACTTTAAATTTTATGTTAAAATTGTTGTCAACTAATATGAAAATACCAAAGTAACTTTTAGTGTTGATAGTAATTATTATTTGACCCCTCTATTTAGCTTTATTATACTTTTTGCCCCTAACATTACAAATTAATATTTTTCTTTATTATACTAACTTTTTATTAATATTTGTATAATAAAATTATCATTAATTAATTATAAAATTACAATTAAACTTTTGAATAAAATAAAAATACCTAATTTTAAATTTAGTTTAGTGAAATGTTTAATTAATTACTAACTATTTTTTTAAATTTTAGTTATTTCTATTTAAGTCTTAACTTAAAATATTTATATTGCATAAAAATTTGATCAATATAAATTCTTTTTCAGCTTCAAATTTTTTTATTTAAATTATTTTTTTAAGTTATAGGATATATTAATCAAATATTTAAAGTTATTTTTATTTTATGATTGAACCACCTTTTAAATTAAATATTATTTTGGTTATGTGTACTTATTTAATAATAATTTTAAAAACATTTACAAAAAATAAAAATATATTTTTTAAATTCAAAGTATAAATAATATAACATGGTAAAATAGAGGGAATAAACAATAATGATTTTTAAATAATTGTTGGTGTCAAATTGCATGTAGAATTAGGTTCATTTTATCATTCATTCATTGATTTTAATGAGCATTTAGCATAGGTTAACATATAGGATTAGAAAATTTAATGTCTTATTTGATTTTTAATAAGGGAAAGAGATTTGGAGGTGTTTGATGATGGTTGGAGGCAAAAAGAAGAAGAATCGGAGTAAAGGAGCAGAGCCATCGTACTATCATAATCGCAGATTGATCGAAGTTTCAAGCATTC
This sequence comes from Mallotus nudiflorus, assembly GCA_947683625.1. Taxonomy (NCBI): domain Eukaryota; kingdom Viridiplantae; phylum Streptophyta; class Magnoliopsida; order Malpighiales; family Euphorbiaceae; genus Mallotus; species Mallotus nudiflorus. Next base: position 2,015,598 of record CANTUR010000239.1, read on the forward strand.
CCAGGTCGAGGCCCTTTTGTGATCGAAACTTAATCTGTGATCGCAGGTTCCTGAATAGCCAAACTCTCTGTAGTGAGCACAATATTTCTGCAATCGTAAGTCCTTCTCCAATTAGCCCTCTTCCGCGATCGCAACTTGACCAACGATTATGGCAAGCTCGTTTCTAGCACAAAACATGCTAAGGTGGATATTTTAAAAATAAGCAAATCTAGAGAGGATATAAAAGGAAAAAAATCACGATGGAGGATACCATTGAGAGGGGTATCAATCTTAAAAGAGGACACATAATAAACAAAAGAGAGAAAAGGGAGCAAGAGGAGGAAAAGAAGCTTGAAAGAAGAAGAGAACCTCCATTGAAGATTCAAGCTTTTTAATAATAATTTCTCTTCCCCTTTTTATTTCATTTTCATTTCTTTAATCTCTTGGATTGTAGTGAATATTAAATGATGATTATAAAAGCCATGTTTGGCTAAGTTTTCATTTATATTGTTAGGATTTTGGAAACCCATTTGAATTAAGTTCATTTTTATAGATCCTTTCTTGTTTAAGGCATATTGTGTTTGTTGTGCTTTGAAGTGTGTTGTGTTTTAACTAAATACAACCTTAGTCTAGATCTATGCATTGAGAAATGGTAGATCTAGTAGACCCATAAATGCATGTTAAGTGATTAATGACTTGAGAGAGCTTGAACCCATTAAATCCTTCATAAGCTCACCTAATGCCTAATATGTTTAATGTAAACTAACTTTCATAGTGAGAATGAGAATTAAACTATGATTCTAAGATCTAATGGATGTATATTAGTAGAGTTTAACATTACTTGAGAGAGAGTATTAAATGATTCTTAGAAGCTTGAGGTTTGCAAATAACTTGATTGGAACTATAATTTGGCTTAAGGATAATATGGTATGCTATTCCCCAACAACATTATTCCAATATTTATTTATTTCTCCATTAAGTGTTTAGTGTTAGTTGAATTATCATTTCTTTAATTGTTTTCTTTAGTTTGTTCATGATTGCATTCAAGTCCAATTTACAAGCTCTAAACATATTAAACTAAAGTTAATAGGTTCTTAGTCCCCAATCCTTATGGGAATGATACTTTACTCTCACTATATTACTTGTTGACCCATGCACTTATGATAAGAGTCATGACCCAATAAGTTTTTAGCACCGTTTCTGAGGATTGACAGAGCTAACATTATAATTAGTGATAGTTTATTTGGATGAAAGCATATTTTCTTTTTAGTACTCTTTTTAATCTATTTTACTCTATTTTTGGGTGCTCTTATTACTGTGTATGCACACTAGACGTACTTGGAAAAAACCTCTGATTTTCGTCTATGACTTGTCTAAATTAGAGAAAGAGGATCGTAGAAGAAAGAATAATGTAGTTATGGAAATGGCAGAACAATAATAAGTAGCTGTTAAAAGAACTCTTTTAAAGTTTGCCATGGCTAAATTAGAAGGTGATCAATAGAGCATAATGAGGCCAAATGTCCAAGCCAATAGTTTTGAGATCAAACCTGCACTTCTACAGATGATACAATTAGCGACTCAGTTTCATGGCTTACCTTTAGAAGACCCGAATGCACACATTGCAAATTTACTTATGATATGTGACTTTTAAATACAATGGTATGTCAGATGATGCAATACATCTTCAAATTTTCCCTTTCACTCTTAAGGATAAAGCAAAAGCATGGCTCAACTCACAACCACCTACATCCATCATAACATGGGATCTCCTTATAAGAACATTTTTGGTAAAATACTTCCAACCCATAAAGATGACAAAAATTATCAAAGACATCATAAGCTTTCAATAATTTGAGACCGAATCTTTATGTGATGCATGGGAATGAATTACAGAGATGCAATGAAGTTGCTAACACCATGGTCTACTTAGGGATGTGCTTATTCATACCTTTTATAATAGTGTAATGAGGTCCACTAGAGACACTATCGATGCAGCTACTGGAGGTTCAAGAAACTAGAGTTGAAGTTACCTCTTTTAGAAGCTTTAAATGAAATTCTATAGTATGCAAAATTCTTAAAAGATATTATCACTAATAAGCATAAATGGAATGACAATGAGATGGTGCCTCTTACGAGACTTGTAGTTTAATCATTTCAAGTAAAATCCCAGTCAATCTTAAAGATCTAGGGAGTTTTACAATTCCTTGTATTCTTGGTTCATAACAATTTCCTAAATGTTTATATGACTTAGGAGCTAGCATTAACGTTTTACCTCTCTCACTTTTTAGGGAATTAAAGATAAGAGATGTTATCAACACCAATATGACTCTTTAACTTACTGACCATTCAATTGAAAAGCCATATAGAGTAATTGAAGATGTGCTTGTCAAAGTTGATAAATTTATGTTTGTGATTGACTTTATGATTCTAGATTTTGAGTAAGATAAGAATTGTCCCCTAATTTTAGGAAGGCCATTTCTTAATACTAGGAAGGCTTTGATTGATGTGCATAAGGGCAAGATTACTTTGAGAGTTGAAGAAGAGAAGGTGGAGTATGTGATGAACAAATTCATAGGAGAGGTAAAAGCCGATGACCAGCCTGTAAAAGCAAAAGTAGAATGCAAAAGTATAGTGGAAATAAGATCAATCCAAGTAGTGAAGTAGGACATAGTCTATAAAGAATCCTTGCCACCTCAAGAGTAAAACAAAGTAAAGGAAGCCAATAAAAAAAGAGCCTAAGGAAGAAGCCAATACAAACATTTAAAGTATTAATATATTCCTAAGTAGCATGCTTATTCAAGGGATAAAATTGTGCCTAAATCAATTCAAGATGCTAAAGAATAACACTAAGAATTTCTTGATACTAAGGGTGAAGGATGTTCATCCTCCACACGTTATTAAAATAATAAGGATAGAGTATGGTCAAGCTACTAACCTTAAATTAGTATTTTTTTCTATTTTCATTTTGATTTGCTAGTTCATCTTTAATAAACTCAGTTTGTGTTTCTACTTTATGCATTTTCATTTATAGTAACTTATAATGTTAGTTATCTATGTTTGCCCTTACAGGTCTTGTTATGATCGTGCACTGACCCGCACTCGTTGATTCCTCTATTTGGCCAAGTTTGGGCTTAAATAGCAATCGCGGATATGGGGCGATCGTAGGTGTAAAATGTTCATTTCTTTCTGTTGTGATCATAGTGAATCCATGATCGTAACTCTTAAAAGCCCTATACCCTAAATTATGCTGCTAAACATTTCCCTCTCCTTTTTAATTTTCAAAACCCACGATATCCACCTCTTTTAAAATCCTCTCCACTTCCTAAATTTGTTCTACCCACTCTTAATCATCACTACTCCATCCTTTTCTCTTAAAATCCCCATTACCCAGTAACCCTAAATCCCCAAATCCCTTTATCCTTATTTTCAGCATTTACTCACAAGTTTAACTTTTCTCATCCTTTCACAAAATAGACCAACCACTTCATTCTTCATCCGTGTCATCTCGATAAAAAAAGAAAGTAAAAGTATCGACATTTGATACTGTCCTTTTATTATTCTTAAGACATTGGATATGGAGACTTTAGAAGGTATCAAACTTAAAAATAAGGTGTTTGAGTTATGTGATGGAAGAAGTTTGTTAAATTGAATCATGATGTTTATAACGATTTGACATTAGAGTTTATACAACTCTAAAACTTTCTAATCAAACCCATAAGAAATTTGAATATAGGCTTAATAGGATTCTTATTTTGATTGATTACGACACTATGCATATAGTGTCTAGGTTTTCAAAAAAGGAGTCTGTGAACCTTCAACAAAATATAAGCCTAAGGAATTTTGGACTCAAATTTCTTACAAAGAGGAAGATTGGGATTATCATGGTATGCTGAACGACTTGATTGAATATCATGGTTTCATCATCATGTAAAAGCTAATATGCCATTCTATTTTTAGGAAGAAAGAGAGTAACAAAATCTTCATCTAAGAGTTATTGATGCTATGGTGTATGCATACTAAAACAAAGATATGCATGACCTACTTTGTTCTTTAGACGTTGTGGCATATCACTCATGCAAAGAAGTCATCAATTCAATGGGATATATCGTTATAGGCTTGGCTTTACATTTTCATGTCTTTGATCCACGCAACACTAAAATGCCTTCTCTTTTACATGAAAAGATCAGTTGGCTAATGCTCATAAGAGCCAAGATTTTCTCTTCAATAATAGAATTGAGAGATCCAAAAATAAGGAAATGCTATCACTTGAAAAAATCTGCTACAAAAGGTGAAACTTGCCTATAACCATATAAGAGTGAAGATGAGGACAAGAATGAGGAGTTAGATGAACAACCAATACCTTAACTAGCTAAATTATTAAGTGAGGGGTGGAGTTAAGTTTTGGAGAAGCTAGATTCTTTTAGTGTAGTAGTGATTCTCGGTTTCAAAGCCTTGAAAAGCTAGTAGAGGACAAGTATCATGAGCTGAATGATAAACTCATTGACTTAGAAATTGATCAGCCATACCACTTCTTCAAAATAATGGAACACATCAAAGCAATAGGGCATGAGCATCTTTGATCCCCATCTTCTATTAGGAAACCACCTCCAGACTCTCCTTCACCGAAAGAGGAGTAACTCTTTGCCCTATTTTCTTTTATTTTTGTCATTTTAGTTTAGTTTAGTTTTCATTTTCATGCATTTCATATTTATAAATTTTTCTTGTGATTTTTATTTATGTTTTTGAGTATGTTTATGCATATGTTATTCATACTTTGCATTTAGGTGCCTTACATACATTAAGGACAATGTGTGATTGAAGTGTGGGAGGCGAATAATTTTTTTATTTTTTTATCATGTGTACATTTTGGGTATATGTCATGCATTTTTTTTTGCATTTTAGAAATTTAGCCCAAATTTTTTAATTTTTAATGCTTAACACTTAGAATTTTTATGAATTATCATTGTGATGACTTTGATATATATTTTTAGTTTTGTTGAGCCTATGTTATTTAATCTTCTGTTAATGGCTAGTTTCAGTTCATCTTAAGCTTTGTTAACACTTTAAGTTAAGAATTTTGAGCTTTTAATCAATCTAATGCATGTTGTTATTCACTTAAACATGTTGTGAATTGTTGTTTTGCGTTTGAGTATAGTGAATGAACTAGATTCCTTTCTAGGGTTGCTTTTAATTTTATGCGAAAGAAATTATAAAAATACTCTTTCCTAATTTTAAAAATAATATAAAAAAAGGAAATCAATATAATGTGCTAGGAACTCAAAATTCCATTTTACTCCAATGCTCTTATAAAAGAGTAAGAATATTCAAAGAAACCACTTGAGGTGTTCACATTAAGTAGTTCGGGAGAGATGGGGAACTATTAAGAGAGGGAAGAATAACACAAATTGAAAACAAAATAAAAATAAAAAAAATTGATTTCCACATACCAAATTGAGAGCCGACTTAATTTGAAATCTCTTTCATTCATTTGTATTGTCCTTAAGATTTTGATTCATAATTGTGTGATTTTGAATGAACAACATGCTTTTCACTTGGTAATATATACTTCTTGACTTGATTTGTTAACTTTGCTTTTGAAAATTGTAAGCTAGCTATTAAAAGATGATTATGATGTGTGCTTGATAAAATTTTAATATACTTTTGGTTTATTGCTTTAATGGTTTATGTTCTTAAGTTTGCTTGAGGATAAGCAAAGATTCAAGTGTGGGGGTATTTGTTGGTGCCAAATTGCATGTAGAATTAGGTTCATTTTATCATTCATTCATTGATTTTAATGAGCATTTAGCATATGTTAACATATAGAATTAGATAATTTTATGTCTTATTAGGTTTTTAATAAGGGAAGGAGATTTGGAGATGTTTGATAATGGTTGGAGCCAAAAAGAAGAAGAATCATAGTAGATAATTAGAGCCAGTGTACTATCATAATCATGGATGTTAGCACAGTCATAAATTAATCAAAGCTTCAAGCATTCGAGGCCTTTCTGCGATCGCAACTTAATTTGCGATTGTAGGTTCTTGAATAGCCAAACTCTCTATAGCAAGCACATTATATCTGTAATCGCCACCCTTTTTCTAGTTACCCCTCTTCTATGATCGTAACTTGACTCACAATCATGGTAAGCTCATTTCTAGCACAGAACATACTGAGGTGGATGTTTTTTAAAAAAAAAGAAAATCTAGAGGAGGTGAAGGAACGTTCTAGAGAGGCTATAAAAGGACAAGGACCATCATTTAGAGGATATCATTAAGTGGGGAATCACTATTGAAAGAGGACCTATAATAACTAAGAGAGAGAAAGGGAGCAAGAGGAGAAAAAGAAGCTTAAAAGAAGAAGAGAGCCTCCATTGAAGATTTAAGCTTCTTGATAACAATTTCTTTTCCCTTTTTTATTTCATTTTCATTTCTTTAATCTCTTGGGTTGTATTTAATATTGAATGATGATATGAAAGTTGTGTTTGGCTAAGTTTTCATTTATGTTGTTAGGATTTTGGAAACCCATTGAAATTAAGTTCATTTTTATAGATCCTTTTTTTATTTAAGGCATATTGTGTTTGTTGTGCTTTGATATGTGTTGTTTTCTGGCTAAATATAGCCTTAGTTTAGATCTATGCATTGAAAAATGGTAGATTTAGTAGGCCCACAAGTGCATGTTGAGTGATCAATGACTTGAGAGAGCTTGAACCTATTTAATCCTCCATAAGCACATCTAATGCCTAATATGTTTGATGTTAACTTACTTTCATAGTGAGGATGAGAATTAAGCTATGATTCTTAGATTTAATGGATGCATATTAGTAGAGTTTAATATTACTTGAGAGAAAGTGTTAAATGGTTCTTGGAAGTTTGAGGGATGCAAATAACTTTATTGGAACTATAATTTGGCTTGAGGATAAATTGATATTTCATGATAATTTTAATAGAAAGATGTATAGAAAGAGAAAATAGTAAAATATTAAAATGGAGTAATACATTTACGACCCTTTATACTTGACATAATTTGTCAATTTAACACCTCAACTTACAGGTTTACCATTTCAACACTTAAACTTGCCTAAAATGCACTAACGGACACTAATATAATGATATAATGCATCTACCACCCCTTGTACTTTTCACTTTTTGTCAGTTTAACACCTCTACTTGTAATTTTTAGTCAGTTAAACCCTTGCGATGTGACACATGCTAATTTGCTATTTTATATCACTTGTGCTAACAGGGGTTTTAAAATAGAATTTTAAGTGAGTTTAGGTGATAAAATGACAAAACTATAAGTTGAGGTGTCCAACTGATAAAAAATGACAAGTACATGGGGCCATAGATGTATAATGTCTATTAAAATGAAATTTAATTAATTAATTTAATTATAGGACCTTGACATGAATGATCTTTTTTTAGAAATGAGTAATATTTTTTCAATAGTTAAAAATTATTAAAAACTTTATAACTAAAAATAGTCAATTAAAAACATCTAATAACAAATATGCCAAAAGGTTCATAAATGTCTATAATAATATTGTGTTGACCATTTGCATGATCAATCTCTTGGTTTTTGAATTTAATAAAAAAATTGAATAACTAATGATTTGCTTTAAGTGTGTATTAGCAATAGAACTTTAAGCATTTACTCAATTAAGCTAAAGATAATCTCTTCAACTTCAAAGCTTGATTATGAAGAGCATCTACATCCTAACTCATGCCTCATAAGGATCAATGCAAGTTCATAGGTAATTTGGATGCTTATTGAAGTCTCAAAAGTCAAGTTTCAAAAGTAGAATTGCCCCTCATGAGCACCCCTCTTGATCGTGAGGGTGCTCACAAGCTCAATAGGTTGCAGGCAATGGTTCAATCAATAAGTTTGTATTCATCATGAGTGGGTAATGATCATGAGGCTATCCAGACTTTTTTTAATGGCTATTTAAAGCTATAATAACTATAAAATTTAAGGCTCATGAATTAGAGCCTCCCCTCATGACTGAGAGTGGAGCTTTAACTATAAAAAAGCTTAAAATCATTTATTCAAGGTTGAATAAGGTTCAGGATGAATTTAATGAACCTTAATAGCTATTTTTCATTCTCAATGACTGTATACCAACTCTAGAATTGCATTTAACAATTTTTTACAAGTTGGTTGAGTATTGAATGCTTTGAACATCTTATTAAGCTACTCTTCCTTATAAATTCTCTTTGTATATTAAGTGTGGGTTATGTGTTAGTATAGCTCTCTTCTTCTTCTATTTCTTTGGTTGAAAAAGGAAAGTGAGGAGTTAATACTAATGATTGGTGGTTAAGTGTGAGCTTTAAACACTTGAAATCATTATTATGGTTAGAGCTTAGCCTAGAAAAGCTCATTGCTTTTTCAAGATTAGAGTTGAGTCTCAATAAAAAAACTCTTATAAACATAACCTCAGGTAATAAGATTGGTGTGGGTGTTAGAAATCCTAACTTGGGGATAAACTAAGTAGAGATGTAGATTCAATTTGTGAATCAAACTCCTTAAATCTTTGAGTTCTTGCATATTCTTCTAGCTCCTTTTCATTAATCTTTCTTTAAGTTCTTAATCTTCTTAAAATTATTGATTTGCCTTATTCATCCCCTCTAGGGCCTCTTTCAATTAGTAGTAGAGCTTAACTTCTTAGAACTTACTTGCAACAAGCTAATATTATGAGGAGTGAAATAATGAACTTCTCTTCTTTGATATCTTTCTTTGATAGTGTAAATTACCCACATTAGATTATAGGATGTGATTTTATATCGCTCCAAAAGCTAAAGTTGATAATGTTGAATTCCTCATTGATAGAAGTTAATGGACTCAAGAGCAAAAAGAAGACATCACAAGAACAAGAAGACCATAACTGTTTTACTTGACACAATGTCTAAAGATGAAGGAGAAAAAATTGAACATTATTAATTCACAAAAAAGATATGGGAAACTATTAAAAATCACTACAAAGGAAATGTACAAGTGAGGAGAAAAAAAGGTTCAACTCCATGTCTATGAGTATGAACTCTTCAAGATGAAACCATAATAATCAATCACTAAAATGACCAACCGTATCAATAATCTTCTCACAACTTGAAGACATTGGGAAAACACTAATCAAAGGAGGAGATTAACACTAAGATTATAAGAATCCTACCTAAGAAGGATTAGAAATCAAGGGTCCATAACAAGTGGTAAAGTTTGAGTATCGAGTATCGTTCCCACAAGGAGATTGATACCAAGTACCAGCCTTAATTTTATTTCCATAGGCTAATAAATAAATTTAATTTGAAATAAAATAATATATTACTCTAAGGGAAAAATCTAAATATTCCCTTAAAATTCAATAATTAAAAGCTAGAGTCCAGATTCGCTTCGCTAGCCACTCACTCGATTTATAGGATTAAATCTTAATTCAATTTGTTAGTACAGTTAAGGGTAAATCACTCAAATTACCTAAAGACTCTTTTGAGATCAATTAAGCATGCCAAAACTAATTACTACCTATTTTCATGGTCAAGTCAATTAATTAAGGCTTATTAAGTTCCTTAGCAATATAATACTCCTTTAAGGATTCGTCTACTTTGTGACTAAGGTTCCTAAGTTTTATAAGTTTATGAGTTAATAAACTATGAAACTGTCATTGTCTCCAATCTATCCACAAACATGAATTCAATTAGAACTAAAATCAAACATAAGAACAAATAAAATAACCTGCAAAATTAACTAAATATTAACTTATTAAATTGAAACAAAAATCTAAACATGCAGTAATCTAGCTATGCAAATCTAAACCTTGAATAATTTAGTTACACATGATAGAAATATTCAGATTCAAAGATAATCTAAGCATGAGAATAATTCTATTGAACATCATCTTGTCTGGTTTTGAATCTCTTTTTTTTTTCCCTAGTTCTAATGTCCTTAAATAATGAATTCTCTCCCTTCTAGGTTTAGTACCTTCCTTTTTTATAATCACTCCTTGCTTCAAAACTTCTAAATTTATAATCCAAAATGAAATAGGATGCTCTTATATATTGGTAGAGCATGCTCATCGGCATAGGCCTGTGTGCACGAATATGTTAAACAATCTTAGCTGGTTGGCCTTTGGCATGGTCATGTTGCTAACTGTGCATATTTTTAATTGACATTTCAATTTCTTCCAAAAGAGTGCATGATGGTAGGCACGACTCATGTTTACTTGTGTATTGATAGCAATATGGCATGAAAGAAACATGGCCATGTAGATTGGCACGTCGATCCTCAAGTTGTCCAAAAAGGGATAAGGGCAATAGCATGCCTACATTTGCGGGTGTACAAGGCATCCTTTAGTGGCATGGCCTATTACATGGCCATGTTCGTTGGTGTGCTAGTGATTTCTTCATCGCATGGCCCATCGCATGGCCATGTGCATAATGTACTAGTGATTTCTTTATAGCACAGCCCATCACATGGCCATGTGCATGGGTGTGCTATTGATACAAGCATAGCGCGGCCTGCAACATGGCCATAGTAGAAGGTGTGTGCAAACTTCTTAGAACACTGTAGACAACAAAATGTGTCAAGATACAATCCTAAAAAACTACAAAGAAAAGAACTTAAAATATGCTTAATTAATAAATAATAAAACTTAAAATATACAAAGTTAAACTAAAATACATTTAATAAAATTCTACTAAATGCAAATAATTTTTATAATGATTAGTTATAATTATAGCCTAAAATCACCTTAAACTCATTAAAATTTGCCTAAAAACATAAGCATAAATATCATACATTAAAGGGTGACCTCCATTGAAGAAGCTCATGACCTATCCAAACTTTCCATCGACGTTCTAATTGGGAAGCTGTTGACTCATGAGCTCGCCTTAAAGCAAAGAGAGGATAAAAGAAAAGAGAAAGATGATAAGAAGAAAGGAATTGCCTTGAAAGCTTTTGAAGATGCAAGTGATGATGAAAGCCTTATTAACTCTAGTGAGGATGATAATGAAATTGTAATAATCACTAGAAGCTATAATAAACTATTGAGAAGAAATAACTTTTCAAGGTAAAGGAATAATAATAAGAATAAAGGAAAGAAGAACAAAGAGGTCACTTGTTATGAATGCAAGAAATCGAGTCACATAACAAATGGATATCATAAATTAAGATTCAAGAGTAAAGGAGCAAAGGAAAAGAAGAAGACATTTAAAACTACTTATAATGACTCCTCCAATTCGGAAAAGGAAAAGGAGCAATAAGAAGTTGCCAATCTTTGCTTCATAGCACTTACAGACAATCATGAGATACCCTTTACTTCTCATTCTTCTCATGATAAACATGATAACTTAAATAATGGTTGTGATGATGATGACAGCTCTATTGTGAGCAAGCTTATGCTTAAATGCAAAAAAAACTTCTTTGAAAGAAGAAGCATTATAAGAAAAGCTTTTATAATTGTCTAAAGATTTTAAAATTTTGAAAATTGAGTTTGCAAGAGTTAATTTATCAAGTCAATAAATTGCAAATGATTTAAAGAACTCCTTTTTTTTGAAAACTGAACTTAAGACAATTAAATATGAAAATAAGAAGTTTTCACAAAGAAATTTGAATTTAAAATCTTCAATTTCAAAATTCAAAAAGAAAAGACACTTTGAATAATCTTTTAAATTCACAAAGATTTTATGAAAATAATCATGGCTTGGGCTACTTTAATATAACACTATCCTCATCATCAACTCAAACCATATTTGTTAAAGCTAAAGATCGTTCTTCTTCTTCATTATCTAATATGAATTATAAGGCTTAAGTCATTAGCACTTTAAAGCTTAAATTTTTTAGAGCTAATAAAAAGTGAAAAAGAACTCTTCCCCCTAAAATAGAGTGTCCACTTCTAGACCTTTATAATTAATTCACATGGATTTATTTAGTCCTACTAGGGTAGCTAGCTTGGGTAGAATGCATTATGCATTTATGCTTATTAATGACTACTCTAGATATACTTAAGTCAGTTTCTTAGCTTATAAAAATGATGCATTTAAATCTTTTTAAAGTTTTGTAAAAAGAGTTCAAAAAGAAAAAAGGCTTTTGCATTTCATTTACAAGAAGTGATTATGTAACCAAATTTGAAAATGAATTTTTTAAAAAATATTATGATGAAAATGACATTCTTCATAACTATTCCTCTCTTAGAACTCATTAACAAAATGGGTAGTTGAAAGGAAGATTAGGACCTTAGTTGAGATGGCTAAGACTATTCTTTATGAATATAGCTTGCCACTATATTTTTGGGCGTAAGTGGTTAATACCATATGTTACATTTTAAATAGAGTTTTTAATAGATCTATTTTAAATAAAACTTCTTATGAGTTTTGGAATAATAGAAAACCTAAGATCTCATATGTAAGAGTATTTGGATGCAAATGGTTTATATTGAACACTATAGATGGTAGGGTTTAGTGCATGCCTAAGATTTTAGCAATCGTGACACTATTTGAGCTCAGTGCTCTAGAGAACACACTAACCACTATCACAAAGACATGGCATGGAGATGAGGAGTCGCCGCTTAGGGTAAGAACTGGGACAAATAAAAAATGGTGGTACTCGGTTCCTTAAAAAAAAGCCAACACCACAACCAGGAGATTCTAGATACAGAATACTAACTTCTTTCAGTCTTGTATTCATTTAGAATTACTTTATGAATTACTATCTTACCCTCTATTTACATACAATTTCATATAAACCCTTATTAAAACAATTAACTCTATACAAACTAGTCATGAAAAATACATGTAAACAATGCATTCATATAAATCACAATCCCTAAGTTAGTTTTATCTATATTAATTTTAATTAAATGAGCTAAATCTACATGTTTAAATTTACAAGTGAGCCTAAAGACTAATAGGCCTAATTCCTATTTAATTTTAATTAAAATGAACCTAAGTCTATTTATTTTAATTCTAAAATGGGCCTAAATCTACAAATTATGAAGTATTTAAATTAGTGGGCCTAATTCTACATATTTTATTTCTAAAGTGATCTTAAATCTAAAAATTATGTAAAATGCTTAAATTAAATGGGTTATGTATAATTAATTAAATTAAACTAGGTGGGCCTATGTCTAAATTAACTAAATGGGCCTAAGTTATCTCTAACCTAATTTTTAATTAATTATGGGCCAAATATGCATTTTAATTAGTTAAAATCTACACCTAATTAATTAATAACCTATTAAATGAAATGGGCTAATTAAAAGATGGGCCAAAAAGAAACTACATAAACTTAGAATAAATTAAATGAATTAAAGTTTAACATAGACTTGGAGCCTAAAACACATAAAAAAAAATACCAAAATAATTAAATAAAAGATCAAATAATTAATTAAATTTATTTCTTCTAAAAAACCTAATTTAATTAAAATCACCTTAACAAGCAACCCTAATTCTATCCACTTAAATCTAATTCAATTTTAATTCAAAACCCTAATGATCTCTATAGCCATTAATTTTAATTAATCATCCAATTAAAACCCTAATTTTATTACCCAATTAATTAAAATAAAACACACAAGCAAACAAAAGATTTCATTATTCCCATTATTGGTGCTATTACAATGATCTACTGCAAATTAAAAATAAAATTAAATACAACCCAAAAAGCCACATAAATAAAATGAAAAAATTAATAAAATAAAAATAAATAAATGAATAAAATACTCAGAAACCCTAAAAACTATGTTCAACAACAAAATTTAATCCATGACATTTCATGGATCTTCACAGGTTCTCCATAAGTTTTGTTCTCCATATTGAATTCATGTCACCCCATCCATCAAGAGAATAAAAATAGAAAAATAAATAATTAATCAATGAATGATAATAATAATAATAATAATAATAATAATAATAATAATAATAGTAAACAAAATTAAATATGAAAATAAAATCAAAATCAAAATAAAAGAAGAAGGAGAAGAAGATTTGAGAATGAGATGTAGTATTAATTTCCCTAAGAAGGATGATCACTGTTGATGAAAGTTTATGGTTTTTGTTGTGTTTGTCTATGGTTTTAGTTTATTTGATTTTATTTTTTGGCAAAGAACTAAAGAAAAGCATATACAAATTCAAGTGGGTGTATTGTGGCTCCCTTAAGAATCAGAGAAAGTATCTGAAAAAATCATAAAACTCTAGGAGCCTCTTCTTGTGAAAAGAAAAAGACCAATATATAGAGACATAGTTTTGTAACCCTATGTTAGGTTCAGAATAAAAATCAAATAATTTTTTTTTGTTATTTATCTAATAAAAAACAAATTTATCAATATATTTATCTAATAAAATAAAAATAACAACCAATAAAAAATAAGTATAAAAGTAAAATAAAACAAAATAATAATAAAATAAATATTAAATAAAAAATTTCGAAGTGCCGATTGGAAGTGTAGATTTCAGACCGAAAATCTATATTTCTGATCAGAAATATAGATTTATGATAAGAAATCTACATTTATCTACATTTCCAATTTTGGAAATCTCTATTTCCAACATTTTCGATTTTGGAAATCTACATTTTCAATGCTACTTTCCTTTTTTTATCTCTTTTTTTTGAAACTTTTTTTAAAGAAATAATTAAAATTAAAATTTAGATGTAAGTCCTAAAAAATAAATAAAAATAAAATAGAATAAAAATGAAAATAATTTATAATTTATTTCAAAACCAATAAATCAAACCTAATAAATATAATTTCACAGTCAATTTTCATCATCGGATCCTTTATCGCATCCAAAAATTTGGTGTTTATAGTTGCCCCCTTTGTCGTTGTTTGATTGACAAATTGCAACAAAGCAAATAAGTACACAATTTCTAAGTAAAGAGTTAGGTACTTACTTGTCATGTTATAGAGCTTTTGTCTAAAACACTGAATTGTGTGATGTTGCTTTTGTCATTCCTTAAGGTAGGCTTTATGCTGCTGCAATCTATAATTGCTAGCAAATTTTGAACAACTACAACCCGTTCGTTGTCTACCTTTAATGCTGTAGTCTGTAACAACTAACGACTTTTGATTTTGTTGCAATCCTTTCATTGCTTATCGATGATTTTGATGAGCTGCAACCTTTTCAATGCTTGTTGGCTTTAATCAACTACAATCTCTTATTGCTCACCTTTTGATTTTGCAGTCTGTAACAGCTTAAGGCTTTCGATCAGTTGCAATCTCTTCCTTGCTCATTGGTGATTTTAATCAACTACAACCCTTTCCTTGCTTGCTCTTGACATTGCAATCCATAATTGCTAGAAATTTTAATTAGCTATAACCTTTTCATTACTAGCCCTTGATGTTACAATCCATAATTGTTTGCAGTTTAGCTACAATCCTTTCATTGCTTACTAATAATGCTGTAATCCATAATTGCTTGTAATTAGCTGCAACCCTTTCATTGCTCACAAATGATGTTGCAATCTATAATTGCTCGTGATTCACTATAACCCTTTCATTGCTCATTGATGACGTTGCAATCGATAATTGCTTGTATTAGTTGTAACCCTTACATTACTCACCTTTGATACTATAGTTTGTAATTACTCATGATTTGCTGTAACCCTTCCATTACTCATCGATGATACTGCAATACATAATTTCTTGCGATTAGATGTAACCATTACATTGCTCGCCAATGATGCTGCAATCCATAATTGCTCATGATTAGCTTCCATTGCTCATCGATGATGCTGTAATCCATAATTACTCACGATTAGTTGCAACCCTTCTATTGCTCATTGATGATGTTGCAATCCATAATTACTTGCAAATTGACTGCAATCCTTTCATTGCTCGCTTTTATAATGCTATAATCCATAACTGCTCGTTATTAGCTGCAACCTTTTCATTGCTCGTTGATGCTGCTGCAATCCATAATTATTGGCAAAGTGATTGCAATCCTTTCATTGCTCACCTTTGATAATGCTACAGTCTATAACTACTCACAATTAGCTGTAATCCTTTCATTACTTGCTGATGATTCTGATTAACTGCAAGCCATTTTTTGCTTGCCCTTACTATTACAGTCCATAACTACTTATAATTTTTATCTTTAGTTGTTTGAGTTAAATGCTTTGAATTCTTTATGCTAACTGATTAGAATTTTTGCTAACTGACTTTAAATTTTGCTATGTTGACTAATTAGAATTTATTGCTGACTAATTTCAATTTTGCTGTGTTAACCATCTCTACAAGTTGGGTGTACTTCCTTCTAGATTTGTAATTCCTATAGACTTACTGAAGTTAGTTTCAATCATGATGAATGTATAAAAGTATATTATAATGTTGAAAATTTAAGAGAAAATTCATCACTTTTTCATGAGATAGCGTGCACTCAATGAATCTCATTATTTTTTTATTTTTATGACTATTATTTATTTGCCATTTGCAAAGGTTAGAGGCATCGTTAACCATCTTATGCTGAGAGCATATCTTTTACTAAGTGAAGAGCTTACTTCCATACCTAATTTTAGGGAGAATTTGCTAAACAAAACTTATGGAAATTGATTATAAACATATTAAATTTTGAGTATCAAAACAATCTTTGAGTTATTTTTGTGCTTTCTGTCCTTATCCGAGTATTCCCTTGTCTTTCTGATATTATTTTGCGTGGATACTGTTGACCTTAGTAATAATCAATCTTAATTTTAATCTTAACAAACTTAATTTTGAGAATTTAATTTTTTTGTTTAAGTGTGTATAAGTTAGGACTCTATGGGAAGTTAAAATGAAGTATGACTATCTTGGGCTGATTGGACTTTTGAGATTCAATAAGGCTTTTGACATCCTTAGAGCTTTATAATGAGAAAGTTATCTTTTTCACATTTGAAGTATAGATCTTGAGATTTTTGAATTAGGCTTATTCATTAAAATCTGAGTTCATTTGTGTATGCAAATTTTGAGTTGAAATCCATGTATACGTCTGCCATTTTAGATTGCACATCTTAGTATTTTGAACATATCCTGCGTTAAAGAGGTCAAATTAAGGTTATTTAAAATGATTTGAAAAGATAGGTCAAATATCTACAACTTTTATGAAAAAATTATTAGCAAATTAAAATTTCTTTAGGAGCAAATCACGAATTAAACTTGTGTATAGCTGTCTGACAGTATTCTGCACTTCAGATTGCATAGCTCTTAGTATTTTAGACATATCCTAAGTTACAGAAGTCTAATTTAGGTGATTCAAAATTATATGTAAATATAAGTAAAATATTTATAACTTTCATGAAGAAAGTATAGGCAAATTCAAATTTTTTCAAGAGCAAATCATGGCTTCAATGTGGGTATAACTGTTTGATTGTAGTCTACATCTTATATTGTATAGCTCTTAGTATTTTGGACATATATTGAGCTAAATAAGTCTAATTTAGGTGATTAAAAATGATATGGAAAGCTAATTCAAATATCTATAGCTTTTATGAAGAAATTATGGGCAAATTAAAATGTCTTAAATAGCCAATCATGGTTTCAATCTATGAATAAATGTCTGACAACATCACTTTCAATGATTCAAAATATAAATATTGGACACATTATTTGCACCTCCAACAGCTATAATTTTTAAGTATAAATACCTCTGCAGCTAAATGAAAGTTAATAAACTTGTTTATCATTCATTCTTTCTTAAGCATTCATTAAGCTCTTAAATTCTCTTAAATAATTCTTTGTTTATCTAACTCTTGTGAGAGTTGGATGTGTGTTAGAAATAGAATTTCTTTTCATCGTAAATCTTGGGTTAGATTATAAGGGAAGTGAGATTTATTTTTAAAGAAATTGGTTTAAGTGTTGTCCATTGAAACACTTGGGTTTTGGGTTTTAGTTTTTTGAGTGAGCCTTGAAAACTCATGTTGTAAGGTTATAAGAGTGAGCCATAAAAATCTTATGTAATCTCAATCTTGTGAATAAGATTATGGGTGATTGAAAATTCTAACTTGGGGATAAGTTAAGTATAGATGTAGGATTATTGTTGAATCCGAACTCCTTAAATCTTTGTGTTCTTCATCCTTCCTTCTCAACTTACATTCAATTCTTGCAAAGAATTCTTTTAATTTCTCATTTTTATTTGATAGTCCTATTCACCCGCCCTATAGGACTCTTTTTAATTGGTATTGAAGCTTGAATTCTAGGTACTTCATTACTAGAATACAAGATCATGGGGAATGAATCACAAAACATCTCTTTTCTTAAACCATTCTTTGATGGTAGTGACTATCCATATTGGAAATTCAAAATGGAATTATATCTTGATTGTAATTCCATCAAACTTTGGGACATAGTCCTAAGAGGTTGGGAACCGCCTATAATTGTCATTGATGGTATGGTAACTACTCTTATAAGAAGCCAATGGAGTATTGATCAAAAGGAAGAAAATCATAAAAATAAAAAAGCTATGATTACTCTAGTCTCTTTAATGACAAGAGAATAAGGAGGCAAGCTTCCACATTGTATGTCGACTAAAGAAATGTGGGAGACCCTTAACGAAGGAAACATTTAAGTAAAAAGCAAGAAAGTTTAATTTTATATGTATGAATATGAACCTTTCAAAATGAAGCCTCATAAATCAATCATGGAGATGACAAATCATCTTAATGCTCTCCTCATAACCCTTAAGAAACTTGGAAAACATTTCTCCAAGGAAGAGGTAAACAATAAGATTCTAAAAATCCTACCTAAGAAGGATTTGGAATCTTATGTTACTTCAATTGAGGAAGCTCAAGACCTCTCCACTTTATCAATCGATGTGCTCATTGGTAAGCTCTTAACACATGAGCTCATTATCAAGCAGAGAGGTGAAGAATAAAAAGAGAAAGAAGAAAAGAAAAAGAGCATTGCTCTAAAAGCTCTTTATGAAGATAGTGAAGAGGAAAGCATCAAAGATTCTAATGATGAAGATGGTGACATTGCCATGCTCACTAGGAACTTCAAGAAGTTTTTGAGAAAGAAAAACTTCTCAAGAATAAGGGACTTCAATAAGAAGTTCAAAGGAGATAGGGAGAAGAAAACTAAGGAGGCTACTTGCTATGAATGAAAGAAACTAGGATATATTAGAAGTGAGTGTCCCAAACTCAAATTCAAGAATAAGAGAGCAAAAGATAAGAAGAAGGCATTCAAAGCTACTTGGGATGATTCCTCTGAATCCGAAGAGGAAGAGGAACAATAAGAGGTGGCTAATCTTTGCTTCATGGCCCTTGAAAATGAAAATGAGGTACCATATACTTCTTATTCTTCCTTTGATGATTGTGATAATTTATGATAATGATGATGATGAGAGCTCTATTGTGAGCAAATTACTTGTTAAATGAAAAAGTTTATTATCTAAGAAGAAACATTATAAGCATAAGTTACGTAGCTTAAATAGAGAATTAGAAATGTTAAAAATTAATTTTGCTAAATTTATTGAATCAAATGAAAAACTTGTTAGTGATACAAATCTTCTAATTCTTTAAAAGATCAACTTAAGAAAGCAAATGATAAAAATCATAAGCTTTTTATGGAGGTTTTAGAATTAAAGAATTCCATTGCTAAATTTAAGAGAGGAAAAGAAACTTTCGATAGTCTTTTTGACTCTCAAAAATTTCATGGAGATACCCATGGAATTGGATATAAGAATGGAATGTCTTTATCGTCTTCATCACACATTAATTTTACAAAAGCTTTGCATGATTCCACTCCTTCAACCTCCAATCAAATGAGACTCAAGATTTTAAAGCTAAAAGATCTTATGTGTTAAATAGCAAGGGAAAGTCTCATGAGATTCATCCTTCATTAATATAAAGAGGTAAGGCTCAAACTAGAGCACTGAAACCCAAGCATGCTTATATATACATTAGACACAATTATAATTGACATGATACATAATACAATGCACATAAACATGTTGCATAAAATTATCAAAACTCATATCACCATTGCCAATGCATGTCTCACTTAATGACACAAAGCAATAGGAGATACACACAACACCAAAGGCATGTTACACACACTAGAAAATTATTTCATCCTAAAAGGATAAATTTAAAAATATTATATGTTCTTATTGTATGATCAAAGGGCATACTAATAATGTGTGCTTCTATAGAAGACTGCATATGAATTTACTTCTTATAAATTATCTTAAAACTAACTAACCTAGACCAAGAAAGGTTTGGGTCCAAAAGAACACTTAAATTGTATTATATAGATGTGCTTGAAATCCATAAGAATAAAAAGCAAGTAGTATCTCGATAGTGGATTTTCAAGGAACATGATAGGAGACAAAGAGCAATTCAATAAACTTATTGCTAAGGATGGAGGACATGTTACTTTCGGAGATAATGCAAAAGGAAAAATTATTGGCATTAGAGAAATAGGTGACAATGAGATTATGGAAACATAAGAAGAAAATGCTAGTAAGCCTTTGAAACTTGAAGATCTAAGCAAGAAGGAAAATAAGGAGACATCTTAACCTACCTTGAAGGATGAACTTTCGAAGGATTGGTAATTCAAGAAAGCTCACCCTCAAGACCTCATTATAGGTGACATTATAAAGGGATAACTATTATATCTTAATTAAAGTCTATTATTAATTTAGCCTTTATTTCTCAAATTGAACTTAAAAATATTGATAATACTTTGTGTAATGAATTTTGGGTCCTTACTATGCAAGAAGAGTTAAATCAATTTGAGAGAAACAAGGTTTGGATTTTGGTTCTTAGATTTAAATCATCCTATTATAGGCACCAAATGGGTGTTTAGAAATAAGATGAATGAACAAGGTGTCATAACTAGGAACAAAGCTAGACTAGTAGCTGAAGGTTATAATCAAGAGGAAGGCATTGATTATGATGAAACCTTTGCCCCTGTTGCGAGGTTAGAAGCTATTAGGATACTACTTGCATTTGCATCATACATGGATTTTAAACTTTATCAAATGGATATTAAAAGTGCATTTTTAAATGGTTTTATTGAAGAGAAGGTATATGTTGAACAACCTTTAGGTTTTAAAAATTTTAACTCTTTAAATCATGTGTTTAAACTTTCAAAAGCATTATATGGATTGAAACGAACTCTAAGAGCTTGGTATGAAAGATTGAGTAACTTTTTACTAGAGAAAGGTTTCTCTAAGGGAAAGGTTGACACAACTCTTTTTATAAAGAAATCCAAACATGATTTATTAATTGTTCAAATATATATTGATGACATTATATTCAGTGCTACTAACTATTGCTTGTGTGAAGAATT
Organism: Mallotus nudiflorus; assembly: GCA_947683625.1. Classification (NCBI taxonomy): domain Eukaryota; kingdom Viridiplantae; phylum Streptophyta; class Magnoliopsida; order Malpighiales; family Euphorbiaceae; genus Mallotus; species Mallotus nudiflorus. The sequence goes on from CANTUR010000239.1 coordinate 2,036,819, forward strand.
TTCTAATTTAATGCAAGGAGAATTTGAGATGAGTATGATGGGTGAACTCAAATTCTTTTCTAGACTACAAATTAAGCAATGCAAAAATGGGATTTTCATTAATCAAACCAAGTATGCAAGAGACATTCTCAAGAAATTTGGCATGGATAGAGCTAAGATAAGTAAAACTTCAATGAGCACCATAACTAAACTTAACAAAGATAAGAATGGCAAACCGATTGATGAAAAGTGATTTAGAGGTATGATTAAATCTCTTCTTTATTTAACTGCTAGTAGACTCAATATTATGTTTTCTACTTGGTTGTGTGCTAGATTTTAATAAAGTCCTAGAGAGTCTCATTTGAATGCTATCAAAAGAATTTTCAAATATCTTTTTGGTATAGTGCATTTAGGACTTTAGAATCATAGGAGTTCATCCTTTGACTTGATTAGTTATTCTAATGTAGACTTTGTTGGTAGTTTACTAGATAGAAAAAGCACTTCTGAAACTTGTTAAGTTTTAGGACAATGTTTAGTTTCTTGGTTTAGCAAAAAACAAGTTTTGGTTGCCTTGTCCACTGCTGAAGCTAAATATATTGTAGGAAGTCTTTGTTGCTCATAATTTTTATGGAAAAAACAACATTTGTTAGACTATAGTGTAAAACTTGATCACATTCTAATCAAATGTGATAATACAAGTCCCATTCAGCATTCTAGAACTAAGCATATAGACATTATACATCATTTCTTGCGTGATCATATTCAAATTGGTGATATCTACTTGAATTTGTTGATACAAATAATCAACTTATAGATATCTTTATCAAACCTCTCAATAAAGAGAGATTAAATTTCATTAAGCATGAACTGGGTATAATTGATGGTTCTAGTTTATCTTGATTTTATGTTTAATTGATGGTTGAACTGTTTTCATGTGAAATGTCATGCTTATTGATTACTTTGATTGATAAATATTTTGATTTTGATCTTAAAATTTTTTTTAGTCGTCGGCTTATATTTGGTTTATCTTTTTAAATTTCCTTTTGCATTTTGTCAAAGGAGGAGAAATAATTTGAATTTGCATGTGTACCTAGTTAGTTTTTTTTAACATGTGTACTTAGTTTGTTTTAAATTTTAAAACTTGCTTAAAAATGTGTTTATATTAATGACATATTATATTTTTATTTGATATAAGGGAATTTTTTTTTTAAACTTTTGCATGCATATTAACATTATTATTAATTTTGCCATACATCATATGTTACAAAAGGTCTTATTTTGCTTACTTTATGTATAACATAGATTTTATAAAGATTTTGAGTATCTTTGTTTTTCATTTTCTCTTTATATCTCTCTCTTTTCTTTTTGCTTTTGACAAAGGGGAGAAATATATTTGAGTTTGTTATGCATTACAATACATGTGTATAATATTTTATTATTATGTTTATACATGCATAATTCATGTATAATTTCTTCTTAGGAATGGTTTTTATCTTTGATAAGGCATGAATATCTTCTTAAGAATTGTTTTGATTTTTTATAAGGCATGAATATTTATACATGCATAATTCATGTATAATTTCTTTTTAGGAATGGTTTTTATCCTTGATAAGGCATGAATATCTTCTTAGGAATTATTTTTTAATAAGGCATGAATATCTTCTTAGGAATTGTTTTTTGATAAGGCATGAATATCTTTTTAGGAATTGTTTTTTGCTAAGGCATGAAAGATTTGGTGTATCTTTACTTTGTTCCTATAGGAAGTGATGCATTTTAGTAGTACTATATGTATATATGTTTGAAATTATTTCCTCACATTGCTTAACATTTATTTAAATGATCATGTTACCATATTTTATGTTTTTAATACATTTGTCATAAGAATGCCATTTTTTATCCCTCTTACTATATTTATGTTGTTTTTTATATCAAGGGGAATAATCTATAAATTTATATTTCTTATTATATCCATTTGGTATCATTATTATCACAAATATTATTACACACTTTACTTTGTATTATTTTTTTTTCTCAAACTTAAAATAAGTTTGTCAAAATCAAAAAGGGGGAGATTGATGACCTTAGAAATAATCAATCTTAATTTTGATCTTAAAAAACTTAATTTTAAGCATTTAATTTTTTTGTTTAAGTGTGTATAAATTAGGACTCTATGGGAAGTTAAAATGAAGTATGATTATCTTAGGTTGATTGGACTTTTGAGATTCAAGGAGGCTTTTAACATCCTTAGAGCTTTATAATGAGAAAGTTATTTTCTTCACATTTGAAGTAGAAATCTTGAGATTTCTGAATTAGGATTATTTGTAAATCCAAGTTCATTTTTGTATGCAAATATTGATTCGGAATCCATGTATACGTCTGCCATCTTAGATTGCATATCTCTTAGTATTTTGGACATATCTTGAGTTACAGAAGTCCAATTAAGGTGATTCAAAATGATATGGAAATATAAGTCAAATATATACAACTTTTATTAAGGAATTATGGGAAAATTCAAATTTCTTCAGGATCAAATCATGGCTTCAACTTGTGTATAGCTGTCTGATAGTAGTCTACACTTTATATTGCATAGCTCTTAGTATTTTAGACATATCCTGAGTTACAAAAGTCTAATTTAGGTGATTAAAAATTATATAGAAATATAAGTAAAATATATATAACTTTCATGAAGAAATTATGAGCAAATTCAAATTTCTTCAAGAGCAAACCATGGGTTCAATTTGGGTATAGCTGTCTGACCGTAGTCTACATTTCAGATTGCATAGCTCTTAGTATTTTGGACATATATTGAACTAAAGAAGTCCAATTTAGGCGATTCAAAATGATATAGAAATCTAATTCAATCATCTATAGCTTTTATGAAGAAAATATGGGCAAATTCAAACGTCTTGGGTAGCTAATCATGGTTTCAATGCATGAATAGCTGTTTGACAGCATCACTTTCAATGATTCAAAATATAGATGTTGGACACATCATTTGCACCTCTAACAACTATAATTTTTAACTATTAATATCTCTAGAGCTGAATAAAAGTTAAGAAACTTGTTTATCATTTATTCTTTCTTAAGTATTCATTGAGCTCTCAAATTCTCTTAAATAATTCTTTATTTATATAACTCTTATGAGAGTTAAATGTGTGTTAGAAATAGAACTTTTTTTCATCTTAAATCTTAGGTTAGATTAGAAGGGAAGTGAGATTTATTTCTAAAGGAATTAGTTTAAGTGTTGTCCATTGAAACACTTGGGTTTTGGTTTTTTCAGTGAGCCTTGAAAACTCATGTTGTAAGGTTATAAGAGTGAGCCATAAAAATCTTGTGTAATCTTAATCTTGTGAATAAGATTGTGGGTAATTGAAAATCCTAACTTATCCCTAAGTTAGGTGGGGACGTAGGATTATTGTTGAATCTGAACTCCTTAAATCTTTGTGTTCTTCATTCTTCCTTCTCAACTTCCACAAGGCTAATAAAAAAGAGTGATTATGATCAAAAGTCATGAGATAGGCTTTTCACACATGATCTCATGAAGTGGATGAATTTACTTTCAATTGGTGAATTTTATGATTGAGATGGTACTTTATTATAGAATCTAAGGAAATAGAGTTATGTTACTTCCCTTTATTATTTTGATGAGTGTTTGGCAAGTTATTTGTCATGTAAGGTGATACTCTGATAAATGATTGCATTTGCAATCTTGCTCGATCTTACTGTTGTATCAGTTCATTTTTCCTTCTTCATTCTCTTTTGTTTTTTCCTGCATAAAATACCATAAGTTAGTATGGTCTATTTGCAAGTAAAGATATATTGTCAAAATGCAATGTAATTCTTTTGCATTCTTCCATTTTAATTGTGGTGATAATGTCTCTGATCACAAAGGTCATGATACTCCACCATTGAAGTTGTGGCTTTGGGCTATATTTGTATTTCCACCATTCCATTAATATTATGGTAGAGGGCTTCATTCCCCTTCTTAATATCTCCTATAAAAAAAGTTTAGGAGTTAGAGATATCATTTTATGATCAAATAAATTTTTAGAGTGCATTCATTTTAGGTTTTGAGTGCATCCTTCCTTTTTATAGGGCTAATGAATGTATTGCTGACATGTTGGACCTTCTCATCACCATATTCCATACCCTACACTATTCTAACTATTATGGAGAAATATTTCGGATGATGCTATAAATGGGACTATGGAGATGGATGTTGAACTTGAGGAGCTTGATTGTCCTATCCAGCCTTTTGAGGTCACTAGGATGATGCTTTTACAACTATCACTATCAGTGATATTCCCTTACTAGATGGGCCCATAGGCTCCTACGGTCTAAATTCCCATTGAGCATCAGGTTCACCTTGATAGTGTTGCTCTTCCTATTTTACTTCTTTATATGTTGTATATATGAATACTCTGACTACTTTCCTGTACTTTTACAATAATAATTTTGAATGTTAGTAGTAGAGTATTTGTACAATCTTTTCTAGGCTTAAGGACTTTATTATGCAAAGCAAGTATTTCACAACAAATGTATGCAAGTGCATGCATGATCCTAATGGGTCTCTTGTTTGGAGCAGAGCTATGTTTGTAACTTAAAGTGTGAGAATGAGGTGCCTCATCAACAACCTGTAGGTTTAAGCATTGAATGCTTCACTATTGGTACTTTTAATGTAGAGCTTTTGATACAACTTGTCTAACAGATGACCAGGTGGTGTTGTATTGATGAATTAATGGTTGTTGCTTACTGTTTACTTCTTTTTACCCCCAAGACTCTTATACTTCAGTGTTCCATCTTCAATCTTTGAATGTGAATTGACTATTCTGCCCCTAACTTGCCCCTAAAGTTTCATGTTGCCCACAGTTTCATTATAAATTCATTAGTACTATTCTAGCAGTTTCTTTTCTTCATATGTGCAAGAAACTCAGTTTGTTCAATGCTATTGTTAATCCTTTGACTTACTAACCCTATTGGTTGTAATCTCATGCATTGAAGATGCAGAGGAGTGGGCGAACTGACTATAAAGAGTTCTTGAAGCTAAAATCAATTGGACATGCTCTTTGAAGAACTCTTGAGTTGAGTATGACACTTAATGCTAATGTAATGATTGATGATAGTTATAAGGTATGAGTTGCAACGTGAGTCATTGAGCGACTTGAATTTTTTTTTATGTACAAGAACACACTAGACTTACAAGTAAAATCATAAAAGGTAAAAAAAGGGAAAACATAACTAGAATAGTGATCTCATAGCTTTGATTTTATCTTTCATTATGTATTGTCTTTCCATTCAGATACTTATACAGTATGATAAAGATGAATATGCAATATTTGAATAAAAATTTCAAATTTATTTTTATTTGTTCATTAGGAAAAAAATGAGAACATTCATCACATCACATGATACAACTCCTGTTATCAGCCAGTCCTAATTTTTTTTAATTTTTACCTTATTGTTTTTCTCTTTTTCTCTCTTTTTTTTTATCATTGTTTTTATTTTTTCCTCAAATTTCCTATCTTCAGAAGTTACATCATATGATATATGAATGTTCTTTGAATTGGCATTTATGCCCATGCTGAATGAATATAATTGAATTGAATTTATGTCAACCATGTAGATACTATCAATATCACAATGGACAGTACCATTAGGATGACAATACATAAGTAAGCATGATCAAAATTCATAACATCGATCACTAAAATAAAAAAATTTCTAGAGAAACTAAAATTTTATTCAAAGAAGACAATAAGAAAATTTATTTCCTATTCTAGATGCTAGGGATGTTGAGTCTCATAGTGGTTGTCCTTTAGGTGGCTGACATAGTGGCTAGTCTCTCATCTTTTTGTACTTTAATTGTACATCTTTCTTTCTTGTCTAGTAGCTTTTCATCATCAAACTCATCACCCCATCCTGTAGGCACAATCGACTCGAAGGATATGTCAAAAGAAGGTGGTTTAGTGTAAAACACCTTATAGTCGAACTTGCCTGAAGGTTGACCCAATAAGTCTTCTATCTTTCCACATCTTTAGGGGCATTAGGAGATTTCTCTTTGGTTTTAAGGTTTAGTTCCTTAAAGAAGCTTAGCACTTCTTCCTCACTAACTCCTGAGTTAATCATCATGGTAGTTAGGGGTGGTACATTTTGGTAGTTTAGGAAGGGATTATTTCTGGTGCTTGGGTTTTCAGGGTCTGTGATCTTTTTAAAGTCTATAAGGTTTTGGATTTCGTGCTTGAGGCAGATGCAGTTATCTGTGGAGTGTTTCAGGTTTTGATGGAATTTGTAGTGCTTGTTTGAGTTATAGCTTGGGGTGTTTAGGTTTGGTGGGTTTAGATTAGGTAAAGGTTGAAGTTAGCCCTTTTGCATTAAGTGCTTTAAGACTTTTGACAGAGGTTGGTTAAAATTGGAGAATCTCCTTAGTTATTGAACATTATGCACTTTCACAATTTGGCTAGTGCTTCCTTGTTGTGTGCCCCCAGTTAGGTAGTTTCTTGCTCCAGTGCTTTTAGTAATCTTCTTTTTCTCACTTTCAATCTCCTAAGCTTGGAATCCATCATCATAAAGGTCTATAAATGTCTCAAGGTTCATTATTTGTAACCTTTCAACCAAATTAGGTGACACATTTTGAACAATCATTCTAACTTGATCCTTTTCAGCTAACTTATTTTTCATCAATCCTGCCTTATTCATGAATCTAGTTAGAAAATCTGAAAATGATTCATTAGGCTTTTGCTTGGTCAATTCTAAATCCTTGATGGACACTTTGAGCTTGGTATTATAGTTATATTACTTTAGAAAAGCGGTGCACAAATCTCTCCAGTCAGTTCGGATAGACTTCTCTAACCCATGATACCAATTAATAGCCATACCCTCTAAGGATAGTACAAATAACTTGTAACTACAGACAAAGGAGCCTTAGTGGTGCTCATAGTAGTTGTATATTAACTAAGGTGGATCCTTGGGTCTCTAGTATAATTAAACTTCTGCAATTGTGGCATCTTAAACTTATCAGGCAGCTTATCCTCCTTAAATTATATCACATCATTAAAGTTAAATGAATATTTGATGCCTTGTCCTCTCATCAATTCTTCCATCTTGGACATCTTCTGAGTCAATGCTTTCATTTACTTGGATTTCAGCTCTTGAACTTTCTCCAATGAATCTCTTTTCACTTTTTCAACAATGTAGTTCTCAACATCCTCTAATGTTATTTCCCTAGTAGGTACATCCTTAGCAACATTTAAAGGTTTCCCCCTAGCATTATCAATATTAGCAGGTGGTGCACCCACAATAGGTGGATTGGCCATAACTGGTGGTGCAACATCAGGTGGTGGCATTAATCCAACCAAGGCTCATCTTAGTTCATCTTACATCATTGCTCTCATGTCATCCATCAATGCTCTTTTAATGTCCTCTAAGGTCCAGTTTCCTCCCTCTTATTGTTATTCCATCTCTTCTGTTTGAGTTAGAGCTTGTGCAACTTCTAGGTATAGTGGATTGATGGGACTCCTTTCCAGTCTGCTAAGGATCCCTTTAGCTATTGATTTTAGACTTAAATCAATTCTCACTACTCTGCCATTACTCCATTTCCAAATACAGGAAAACCCGAATGAATTTATGATGGCTATTAAAGAAAGTGTTAGTATGATGTATGAAATGCATGTATATATGATGCACGTGTTATGCAACATGTAACAAGTTAAATTAAGTACACAAGTAATAAATCAAGTGTAAAACATACACCCTTCCAACCTTATTTCTCCCACACGTATTCAATGGCAAGTTTCTTTTCCTAGGATTTTTGGTCTTAGCCTTAATATCTGTCACGACCCAAATTGGGTGTCACGACCCAAAACAGGGGCCATGACCAGTGCTAGGAAACGGGAATTCTTTCGAATCCTGAACCCGTAGCAAGCCTTAAAATAAAAGCATGAAATAAAATAAAATATTATTCAACAAAAATTAAATCTCAAATAATAAAATAAATTCTCAACTTCCTTTAATAACATAAAGTTGTATCATACATATTATAATAGAAATCTTTTAATACAATCTTCAGAGAAACACTCTGAATTAAAATTTCATACAAGCATAAATCAAGTACAAATTTTGACATATTTAAATACAACTACTACTACAGTGTCTAGAGTACAAAATAAAACTCAAGTAAATGGTTTACATAATAAAGCCAGAGCGGAAGAAATCTAGTGTACAGGTCTACTGCTGAGGTCTGAAGATGAAGACTCTCTTATAAAAGTATTAACTGAGGGGAGTCAGACCTCACTGAGTGAATTATTATAATATATATACATGCATAACTAAATGTCAAATGCAGCCATATAGGCCCACTAAATCCCAAGTAAATTCACTTATTCCATATGGACAGCGGACTGGCCCCGAGACATTAAGTCAACCGAGCTCCAGCAGTTTGACTATCAGTGTGATTGGCCCCGAGACACTTGGTCAACCGAGCTGCGGCAATCACACGATCAATCATATAAATCTTAATCAAATCAATCATATCAATCTTAATCCAATCATAATTCCCACAATAAATTAATAATTCAACCTATCATCTATCGCACTGGTACGTACTTGGTTATAGTGCTACCTATTAGGAAGCACGTTCTATCGATATCCTTCATTTATATTAAAACATACATACAGAAAAATAAATGATGCATTATGATATTTAAAATAAACAAATAATCCATATATATACCAGAAATATACCTAAAATAAACTAAGTATATTTCAGGTATATATACGTATAATCAACTCAAATAAATCATGGAATATATTAAATTAAACCAATAGTATATTTAAAAAGAAGCAAGATTTAATTGAAAAGGAAAACATGCATTTATTTCATAATATACTGAAAATATACTAAAAGAATACCTAAAATATATTTAAACATTCAAATAGGCAATTATGCAAAAATTTATATTTAAAACATAGAATTCTAAACCATGCAACCTAAGCAATGCATATATATCATAATAACTCATAGTTGTGTGCTCCTCGAGATGGGTCCGATGGGCCTGGTCCACTAGACCTCGGTCTCGACGCAACTAACAATAAAATAATAACAAGAAATCAGAATAATTCTAACTTAATTTCTAGAGACTCGGTCTAGAATTCTAAACATAGAAAGAGAATAAGAATTTGATCGAATGTCACGTTTAACGAGAATTCTATCAAAAATTCGGCAGAACCTCTTCTGTAAAATGGACATCTCTCTACTTAAAAAGTAGAGTCGATCTTGCAAGAAAACACTTTTCGAAATAAAATTCATAAAACTCCTCGGTCGGACCTCAAACTGCAATTTCCATCAACCGAAATCCACAATTCACAACAAAATACACAAAATATAATAAAATTTTATAAATACCAAAAATGCCCTTAAGTACCAAAATATAGGAATTAAACATTAAAAACACCAAAAGTAATTATTTTACTGATAATTACTTAAAAACCTTAATAATAATATAATATTAATAAAAATTGATATTTCTCGATAAATACACTAATATTAATAAAAATTCATTTTATAAATCCGAATTACTTAATTAGTCCATAAACATACTAAAAGTTACTAAAAACCCATTTATTTACAAAAATAGTATATTTTATATAATTTGAAAATAATTTTTGAAAAATAGTATTAATTAGTTAAAATTAGTAATTAATTCATAAAAATCATTTTTATACCTCAAATAATTATTAAAACCAATTAAATTTAATATTTAACCAAAATTACTATCAAATTACCAAAATACCCCTAATATACAAAAATTTACATAAAATACTAATAATATTCAAAAAATTCAATAAAAATTATATAAATACACAAAAATTATTTTCTCAACATATTATTCCTTAAAATCAACAAATACACTTAATTAACCAATTATTTCTAACTAATTATATATTTAACCTATATTTTCAAAATTTACATAAAGTAAATATAATTATAAAAAATTACACAAAAATCAAAAAAATTATAAATTAAATTCTAAAATTAATTTCAACCACCAAAACACTAAAAATCACAATTTCACAATATATTTAATTAATTTACAAAAATAATAAAATAATAAAAAATTCACAAAAATCAAAATAAATTCCAAAAATTACACAAAAATTCTAGGATGTAGATTAATCTAAAGGGAACAATATTTGTTAAGGAACTTCTAATGAATCATAAGAAATAAAACTCAAAAAATTCAAAAATAAAAAATGGCCGAAATGAAGAAATCGATCACCACTGAAATCTAATCCAAACCAAGTGAAATGAAGCTTAGAAACACACTTATCAGTAAGAAAGGAGGAGAATAGAACTGGCGATATGGAAAATGGTGACCAGAATCGGCTTGAACGGTGGTGGTGAGGATTTTCGGTTTCTCGGCTAAAACAATCTTTAACTGCGCCAGAGGAGGGAAGAAATGGCGGTGGAGCTGGCTGATGGAGGAGGTATGGGTGGCACACTGACGGCTTGAAAATAGTAGGGATGGATGATGATGGTGATGGGGAGGATGAAGATCGGGAAGAAGAAGGGGAAGGTTTTAATATTTGTATGTATATATATATATACACATATATATAACACATAATAAAAATATAATTTATACACATAATTTAATTATTAACCCTAATAATATTCATACATTTATAAATATGTATAATTCATAAAAAAAAAATTAAGGTCAATAATGTAATTCATTAAAATAATAATATTAAAATATAAATGCTCTAAATTAAAGATTTAATAAAATACTATTTCCTGAAATAATAATTAAAGAACATGTATTTACGTAAAATATATTAATCAAACGTAAAATAATAATGATAATAATTTTTCAAGATAATGAAATAATCAATTATTATTTTATAATTATTGACACTGCATATCCTATTTTACAATAAAATAATTTAAAAATTAGGGTTATAACACCGGGAGTCATGACCGGCGCTAGGGAATGAGAATTCTTTCGAATCCGGAACCCGTAGCAAGCCTTAAAAGAAATAAATCATGCAATAAATAAAATAAAATAAAATATGCACCATAACTTAAATCTCAAACTGATATATCATAATAATCTCTGTCATATCATAAAATAAAATATATTAATACAATATTCAAAGAAAGGCCTTTGAATTCAGAACCAACATACAGTAAATACAAAATACAACCCAGTACTGTAGTCATCTAGAGTACAAATAAAGTCAAGTAGATAATTTACATAAACAAGCTGGGGTTGAAGAAATCCGATGGATAAGCCTACTCCTGAGGTCTGAAGAAAAAGAGTCTCCTGAAAAATCAATTAAGGGGAGTCAGATCTCACTAAGTGAATTGTTATAATATATATACATGCATTTCTTAATGTCAAATGCAATCAATCATTTGTATATAATAAATAAATAAATAAATAAATAAATAAATAAATAAATATATATATATATATATATATATATATATATATATATATATATATATATATATATATATATATATATATATATATATATATATATATATATATATATATATATATATATATAAGCATTTCACACGAATGCTGAAAAACATAAGTTTATGAAGGATCATAGAACCCTGTTTAATCGCAACTTCAATCAACAATAACATCACTCTAGCCATACAGGCTGACTTAATTCCAAATAAATTCACTTATTCCATATGGACAGTAGACTAGCCCCGAGACACTAAGTCAACTGAGCTCCAACAATCTGACTGTCAATGTGATTGGCCCCGAGACACTTGGTCAACCAAGCTCCAGCAATCATACTATTTAATTACATCACATCTCAAATCAATCAATCAATCTCATTTAAATCATAATACCACAAATGATTCTCACTCAACCCTAAATCTATCGCATCGGTACGTACATGGTCCTAGTGCTGCTCACTAAGTAGCATGTTCTATCGATATCCTTCATTTAAAATAAATCATACACACGGGAAAATAAATAATGTAAAATGAAAGTCATAGTGATAAAATAAACCATATATATACTAGAAATATACCTAAAATAAATTAAGTATATTTCGAGTATATATATGTCAAATAAAGTCAAAACAAACATGAAATATACCAAAAATAAATCAATAATATACTTAAAAACAATTTAGGTATAAATTAATAGTATAACATGCATTTATTTCAAAATATACAAAAAATATACCTAAAATATACTTAAACATTTAATAATACAATTATGAATAAATACATATTAAAACATGTATATTCTAAAACATGCAACCTAAGTGCGACGTATATATATAAAATAACAACTCACAAGTTTGCGCTCCTCGAGACTAGTTCGACGGGCCCAGTCCACTAGGTCTCAGTCTCGGTGCAACTAAACAAATAAAATAATAATGAAAATTAGAATAAATCTAACTTAAACTTCTAGAGAGACTTAATCTAAGAATACGGAACATAGACAGACACAGAATTTCAGGATCGACCCGATGTCATGTTTTACAAGAATTCTACCAAAAATTTTGCAGAACCTCCTCTGTAAAACGGATATCTCTCTACTAAAAAGTAGAGTCAGTCTTGTAAGGAAACACACTTCTAAACAACAGAATATTCACATCTTCGATTGGGACCCCGAACTATACAATACTCCCAACCGAAGTCTACAATTCACCAACATCCAAATAATATAATAAATATATTAAAAACCAATAAATTTCACAAATACCCTCAAAATAGCAAAATATAGCATATTTAACATTAAAACAATAAAAATAATTATTTCACAATAATTAAATAAAAATCCAAAAATAATAATATAATATTATTAAAAATCCAATTTCTCGATAATTCACTATAAATTAGTAAAAATTACTTTTATATAATCGAATAACTTAAATAGCATAAATATATATTAAAAATAATTAAAAACCCATTTAATTACCAATTTAGTAAATAATATATTATTTGATATAAATTTTTCAAAAATTAATATTAATTATTTAAAAATAGTAATTAATTTATAAAAATCATTTTATTACCATAAATAATTCTAAAACCAATTAAAACATAATATTTAACTATAATTTTAACAAAATTACACAATTACCCCATAATTTCAAAATATACATAATACTAAATAATTTGTCAAAAATTATATAAAAATCATATAAAATCATTAAAATTATTCTATCATCATATAATATACTAATATGATCTAAAATACATATTTAATAAAAAATTTCAACAAAAATACTAATTTAACCCAATAATCCAATATTTACATAAACTAAAAATATTTCTAAAAATTATATAAAAAATCCCAAAAATTATTTTATTTACTCTAAAATTAATATCAACTCATAATAACACTAAATCAACCAATTTTATAATTAAATAAATAAATTTATGAAAATTAAATAAATAATAATAAAATATTCAAAAATTCACAAAAATTAAAATAAATTTCAAAAATCAAAACTAAAATATTTTCATATAGATTAAACATCTAGGAACAATAAGATTTAACTTAAAAAAATTGGAAACCCTAATAGCCAAAAATCAAAAATTCATCAAAACTCACAATAGAGGAAGATTGAACTTGAACCAAGCTCGGATTTGACCTCCTCGGAGCTTCAGGAATCGAACGACACCCGAAATGCAAGGAACGGTGGCCGAAAAAGGAAGAAATGGCGAGGAGCTATCCACGATTATTGATGCCATTTCTGCAAAACTGGCAATCGAAGAGGGAAGAGTAGGTGACAACAATGAAGGCTAAAGGGAGGAGGCTGGCTGTCCAGAGTCGGAGCAGCGAGAGGCACAATGACGGGCAAGGATCGGGACGTGCGCGGGGAAGAAGATAGTTATAATAGGTTTTCTGCATTTTTGGTTTTTATATATATATATATATATACTCACACATATACATAGACACACACACAAATATACACATATATTAACATTAACATAAAATAACACTAAATAATAATGATAATACCATTAATATAATTTGTTAAAAATATAATACTGAAATAATAATGCACATAACTAATGTTATTAAAATAATACTATCCAAAAATAATAAATATAAACCATGTAAATTAAATGTCCAAAATAATAAGTTTCAAAATAAAATATTTATGTAGAAAATATAATTAAACATAAAATAATAATAATTAATCACAAATAGTAAAATAATTACATATAACTGTTAAATTTATTAACACTATATATCTCATTTTATATTAAAATAATATAAAAATTAGGGTTATTACAATATCAATAGGGGATATCAAGAACCAACGTGCATGCCAAATCTCTCAAAGCAGTAAAGTATAGAAATAGTATTTCTAGGTATAAAAGTGTAGCCCAATCTTTATTAGTCCTGATGGGCTTAGGCTTTTATAGATAAAAATACCTCATGGAAATATTCATAAGAAATTTAGGTAATCTTAGGGGAAGTTACTAGGCCACTACATGAGTTGGGTCATATGAGAAAGGTAAAGGTTCCCTTAGAAAGATGCCCTTTTTAAGACTTGAGTTATAGGCCAAGGTCAGAGGGGCCTGACATCCTTTGCAAAATTGAGAGAAGACTACCCCTTTTAAGACATGAGTTACAGACTCTGGTCAGATGAGCTTGGTAATCTCTTTTGAACCAAGTTAAGGCTAAGAGTGATGGTTAGCCAATTTACAATCCCATTAAGCTAGTGGAATTATGGAACTATAAACCAACACCATCGATTAATAGGGACACGCAAAATGAATGCAAGAATAAGATAATAATTAATAAAATAATTCTAAAGAACATAAGTAGAATTAGTATCTCTTATCCCTAACGGAGTCGCCACTGTAGACGGCGAGGTTTAGCGCGTGCCTAAGATTTTAACAACTATGACACTATTTGAGCTTAGGGCTCTAGAGAACATGCTAATCACTGTCACAAAGACATGGCGTGGAGATGAGGAGTCACTGCCCAGGGCAATAACTGGGACAAACCGAAAATGGCGATACTCAATTCCTTAAAAGAAAGCTAGCACTACAACCAAGAGATTCTGGATATGAAATACTAACTTCTTTCAGTCTTGTGTTCATTTAGAATTACTTTATGAATTACTATCTTATCCTCTATTTACATGCAATTTCATATAAACCCTTATTAAAACAATCAATTCCATGCAAACTAGTTATGTAAAATACATATAAACAATGCATTCATATAAATCACAATCTCTAAGTTAGTTTAATCTACATTCATTTTAATTAAACGAGCTAAATCTACATGTTTTAATTTACAAGTGAGCCTAAAGGCTAACAACCTAATTCCTATTCAATTTTAATTAAAATGAACCGAAGTCTATTTATTTTAATTCTAAAATGGGCCTAAATCTACAAATTATGAAATATTTAAATTAGTGGGCCTAATTCTACCTATTTTATTTCTAAAGTGATCTTAAATCTACAAATTATGGAAAAGATTTAAATTAAATGGGCTATGTCTAATTAGTTAAATTAAACTAGGTGGCCTATGTTTAAATTAACTAAATGAACATAAGTTATCTCTAACCTAATTTTTAATTAATTATAGGCCTAATATACATTTTAAATAATTAAAATATACACCTAATTAATTAATAACCTATTAAATGAAATGGTCTAATTAAAAGATAGGCCAAAAAGAAAATTATTAAATGGGTTAAATCCTAACATGGGCTTGGAGCCCAAAACACATAAAAATAAATAAACAAGTTCAAAAATATTAAAAAAAAAACCAAAACAATCAAATAAAAGATCAAATAATCAATTAAATTTATTTCTTCTAAAAAAATCTAATCTATTTAAAATCACCTTAACAAGCAATCCTACTTCCATCCACTTAAATTTAATTCAAAACCCTAATGATCTCTATAGTCATTAATTTTAATTAATCACTCAATTAAAACCCTAATTTTACTATTCAATTAATTAAAATAAAACACACAACCACACACAAAAGATTTCATTACTCCCACTATTAGGGCTATTACAATGATCTACTGCAAATTAAAAATAAAATTAAATACAACCCAAAAAGCCAAATAAATAAAAAAATCAATAAAATAAAAATAAATTAATTAATAAAATACTTAAAAACCCTAAAAACTATGTTCAATTATAAAATTTAATCCATGGCATTTCATGGATTTTCACAGGTTGTCCATAGGTTTTGTTCTCTATAGTGAATTCATGTCACCCCATCCAATAAAAGAATAAAAATAGAAAAATAAAGAATTAATCAATGAACGATTAAAAATAATAATAATAAAAAAAATTAAATATAAAAATGAAATCAAAGTCAAAATAAAAGAAGAAGGAGAAGAAGATTTGAGAATGAGATTTATTTCCCTAAGAAGGATGATCACCATTGATGAAAGCTTGTACCTTTTATTGTGTTTGTCTGTGGTTTTAGTTAATTGATCTAATTTTTTGGCAAAGAACTAAAGAAAAGCATATTAAAATCCAAGTCTCCCTTAAGAATTAGAGAAAGTAGATAAAAAAATCATAAAACCCTAGGAGCCTCTTCTTGTGAAAAGAAAAAGACCAATATATAGAGACATAGTCTTGTAACCTTACGTTAGGTTTATGATAAAAATCAAATAAATTTTTTTTTGTTATTTATTTAATAAAAAATAAATTTATCAATATATTTATCTAATAAAATAAAAAATAACAAGCTATCAAAATAAGTATAAAAGTAAAATAAAAAACTAATAATAAAATAAATATTAAAAAAATAAAAAAATTACAAGGTGCCAGTCGAAAGTGTAGATTTCAAACCGGATCTATATTTCCGCCAAGGAAATCTATATTTCCAATGGGAAATTTACATTTCTAACACTACTTCCCTTTTTTTCTCTTTTTTTTTTAACTCTTTTTTAAAGAAATAATTTAAAATGAATTTTAAATGTAAGTCCTAAAAATAAAAAAAATAAAAAAATAAAAATAAAACAAAATAAAAATGAAAATAATTGATAATTTATTTCAAAACCAATAAATCAGAGTCAATAAATATAATTTCATAGTCAATTTTCATCATCGGGTCCTCTGTCGCATCCAAACTCAAATCATCCTATAATTGAGTGCTTACAAACACCAAGGATAACCTTGGGAAACTTAATTCCAAATATGATGAAGGCACATTTTTAGGGTATTCTACCTCTAACAAGGCTTATGGAGTCTTTAATAAGAGAATTATATTAGTAGAGGAGTTCATACATGTAGTATTTGATGAATCTAACTTACTAGATCTGAAAAAGAGTATTGCTTGTGTTGATGATATTGTAGATGACTTTTTGGAGATTAATATTCAAGAAAATGATGCTAGAAAGAAATTAAAAGCTCTAACCAAGGAAGAGCAAAGAGATGTTCCTCAACTCACTTTGAAGGAGGAGCTACTTAAAGATTGGCACTTCAAGAAAGATCATCCTAAAGAGCTCATTATAAGTGACACATCTAAGAGGGTAACTACTAGATCTCATCTTAGACTTTTTGTTAACTTAGCTTTTCTTTCTCAAATTAAACCTAAGTCCATTAGTGAGGCTTTGGAAGATGAGTTTTAAGTCTTTACTATGAAAGAAGAAATCAATTAATTTAAAAGAAATAAGGTTTGGAGCTTAGTTTTAAGACCTAAGAACTATTCCATTATTGACACTAAATAGGTATATAAGAATATACTAAATGAACAAGGAATTATTACTAGAAACAAAGCTAGGTTAGTGGCCAAAGGTTATAATTAAGAATTTAGGTACTCATTATGACAAGACCTTTGCCATAATTGTAAGCTTAGAGGCCATTAGAATGCTACTTGCTTATGCACCTTACATGGATTTTAAACTCTTTCAAATGGATGTTAAAAGTGCATTTTTAAATGGTTTCATTTAAAAAAAATGTATTAAAAATGCCTTAGAGGAGGGGGTGAATAAGGCAAATGAGCAATAAATGAAAATTAAAAGAATTCTTTGCAAGAATTTAATGAATATTAAGAAGAAAGAATGATGAACATAAGAATTTAAAGAGTTCGGATTCTCAACAATCCTACGTCTCCACTTAACTTATCCCCAAGTTGGGATTTACAATCCCTATAATCTTATTCATAAGATTGAGATTACATAAGAGTTTGGGGCTCACTCTTTCAACCTTACATGTTAAGTTTTCAAGGCTTACTTAAAAACCAAATTTCTAAGTGTTTTGATGGCTAAGCACTTAAACCAATTCCTTTAAAATAGAATCTAGCTTCCCATTTTCTAAACCTAGAAAATAGAAAAATAAGAATATATTTTCTAACAATCACCAACTCTTATAAGAATTATACAAAAATAAAATGAATTAATGGGAGTTTTGAGCGCTTAACTGAATGCTTAAAAGTATATTCACTAACCAAGTTTCTTAAACTTTTAATTGAACTCCATGAGTTGTTTATACAGATAAAAAACTTATAATATGGTTGTTGGAAGCATTGATTATGTCTCCAACATCTATTTTTGAATCATCTTGGACTTATTTCTATCAGAACACTGCTTATAGTCATGAGGAGCAAAGCTTGTCTCACGAAGAGTAAGTCTGCTAGCTATTGCATTTAAAAATAGCCCTTATAGCCTGTCGTTACTGCCCTTACGAGCTAAATTCTACTCCTTATGATCATGAGGGAAGCTTATGATGAGCATTGCCTCTTTTGGCAAACATTGCTTAGATAGGCACTGTAAAGGCTTGGCTCATAAGGCACTCATGAGGCATTTGTGAGGGGATCACTGTAAGTCCAATTTGTTATATTTTTGGTACACAGATTAGGGACTTGCATAGGTTGAGATACTTCATCATAATTCATATTAATACTCTTTTAAGGAGTATTTCATTATCTCCAATCATTAAACAATTAATCTTGATACTTGATCAACTTCCTACACACTTAAATGAAATCATTAAAATCTAAATTGTTTGTCAAAGTCCAAAATTAGGAGTTTGATCATGCAAATGGTCAACAATCTCCCCATTTTTGGCTTTAACAACCAATTTGATAAGATATTAAATAAAGTGTGTGTGTAAAAAATAAATGACATGAATAAGTGCGTATTATACAAAGTGACTCCCCCTTATAAATTAAATAGGTGCAGTGTGTAAAAATAATATTTTCCTCCCCTTTAATATATGTATCATGTATCAGATCATAAAAAAAAATTGAATTAACATAGTATATATAAGGGATAACAAATAATTATAAAAAAAATTCTCCTTTATATAAATATTTTTCTTTATTACTCCCTTTTTTATAAACATGATAAGAAATATAAATTTAATATTTTATTCCCCCTTTTTGTCAAAAAATAAAAACAACATAAAGTTTAAGATGAGGAAAAAAGCATGACCTAACATAACAAATGTGTTAAAAATATGATAACATGATCATTTTAAAAAAAAAATGTTAGGTAATATGAAGGAAATAATTTCAAACATATATGCATGTAGTACTACTAAAATGTATCACAAAAATAGTACATATAACACTCGCTATCACATTATCATATAGAGCTTAGCTAGCTAACATACATAATCATATAGCACTTAGCATATCAAAAACACAAATTATCACATAGCTTCTTCTCTCCCTTTGTCAAAGACAAAAAGAAAAGAGAGAGACATAAAGGAAAATAAATCTAAAGGAACAAAAAAAAATCCTAGAGGAATTAAAGGAATAAGAACCAAAGCAATGAAAATAAAAATACACCAAATCTTTATAAAATCTATGTCACATGTAAATAAAGTAAGCAAAATAAGGCCTTTTACCACATATGATTATGCATTTGATTATGCATTGACTTTCTTATTTTATTAATAAAGAGGTATTTCATTTTCATTTGATTTTATGATAATTATATGAATGGTTAATTCTTACTAAGGCCATCAAGTATGTGACTTGATAGTAAAACCTTTAGATTAAAATAAGAGTTCTATTCTAATTATCCCTAGCCATTTATTCAATATATAAATATTAAAGTATTAAGGCTAGTATAATGTTGACTGATGGTTATGTTTTACTAATCATGAATATGAGATATTAAGTCAAATCATAGGTACATGATGAGAGATCATGTACTGAATTGACCCACTATGAGAATACTACATAGATTATTATCATAAGTATTTCTCATCACAGTAATTTTATTTCGGTCCTTTGACCTTGAAATCATCATGGATTTCTACATAGCTATTTTATGTTTTGACACATTCTAACATTGTCTTTAACCGGACGATTAAATTGGAATGTTATTGGATATGAAATTAGTTATATGAGGAATGTGAGTGATTCAGAAGGAATTTATCCCTCATTAATGTGAGAAAGATATCTATGGGCCCCTTGATGAGATAAACTGAAGAAAATTGCATGGCCATGCTGAAATGAATTGATAAAGAGTTATCATTTTCAGTCTACTTGGAATCAAGTCATAATATTGAACTATATTAGGATGACATTCTATGCCTTATGTTCAATTATGATATCATGTGATAAAGGGACAATAAAATTCATTGTAATTAGGTTATGTCAGATTATTGACTTCACATGACTTGGGTAGTCATAATGTCTTGCTAGAGGCCACTTATGACTTGTAGGCCTAAATAGAGATTTAGGCCCACTACCAATGTTATGTGAACCTACAGGGTCACGCACTTAGAACAAGCCCAAAACGAATATGGGTTTAATAAGCCCAAAATAAACTCTGTGGAAATAAATAATTAAAGTGTTTTATTTATTCATTTATTTATTTATTTAAGATAAATGTTATTTTAAATAAATAAATAAGATATTATTTCTGATTTGTTTTTAAACAAAATCAGAATATAATAAATAGAAATTACTAAAAGGTCATTGGTAGGTGAAACCCTAATTTAGAGTCTATAAATATGTTATATTCTCTAGGGTTTCATACACTTGTTTTCTGCCTCAAAATTCATTTTCTTTCTCCTTAGAAAACAAAGACAGAGTTTTTCTTTTGTTCTTGATTTGTGAGACAATCAAGGAGGTTGCTAGCACACACACTCCAATTCATTTTGTGAAGGGTTGTTCGTGTGGATACCTATAGAGGATGCATCCTTTTGGAGACGTCTTGATCCGAACAACCAAACCAAAAACTCGAGGTAAGGTGTCACCGGTGTGAACCTCCTCTCATCCTTCCAGAAAATCTTGCCTCTTCTACGTTTTGGTGAGATTCTTGAAATCCTAGATTTAATCAAGTAGTCGAATTACATGGATCCAGGCTTGGGTATGTGATAAAATTTTAATTTTTTCGCTGCGTTTGTATCACGAATCCCAATAAATACATCTTTAAAAAAAATAATTCTTTCCTTGAAAATAAATTAACTAAATACATATGCAAACTCAATTATTTCTTCTCCTTTGTCAAAATGCAAAAGGAAATTTTAGCAAAATATAAATTGCATTAAAAAAAAGATAAAATTACAATGATATTGAAATATCAATTGTAAATGGAAAACACAAATAACAAAACATAAGACATGAACTAGTATCTCAAGGCTTAAAAAACTAAAAATAAATAGTAAATAAACCAAACATAAATTGATGAAAAAAATTTAATCTTGTGGAGGAGGAGGATGAGGAGTCCAAAGGCATTGTATGTTTTGATGAGCATACAATTGATGAATATCATACTCTATGTGATCTATCTTATTCTCAAAATGATAAAGTCTTATGTCCACTTGATCAAACCTATTGTTGAAGTTGGATTCAACAATGGAGAGACAATAAAAAAAATCCTCCAACCTAAGTGGGTTCTTTATCAAAAGTTTAAGAAGTTAAAGGTCCTCTTGCCCTTTTTCTTTAAGATTGAAGAGCAACATGCTCTTGAGGGATTTCTTCTTCAATTTGAACACCTTCAAGACCATGAGTGCCAATGTGTTCAATGTCTTCTAAATATTGTTTTAGCTCCTCATCAACATCTTCATCTCCTACTTTATCTTTCTAAATCCAAGAATTTCTAACAAGCTTGAATTATCTAGAGTTTCTTAAGAGGTTATCATCAAGGAAAGAATGAGGAATGGAAGGAGTGTTGTTCAAGTTAATCTTAAAGTGATGAGCAATTATAGGGATAAACCCTCCCACATATAAGGCACCATAAATACTATCACTAGCTATCAAAAATCTCTACTGGAGCCATCTACCTAGCTCCACATCCACACCCTCAACAAGACATCTAATAAAAAATAAGTCATTAAAAGAAATTACTTCATTACTTAAGCGTTTAGCATGAATAGAATAAGTACTAAACCTATGCACATACAAAAGAGATTTTAAAGCAAAATTAGATGCTTTAGTGTGTCCTGCTTCAAAAGGTTTTGCATTAGGTTTTATCATGTTAGGTCTAAAAAGGATTAGGAAGCTAAAAAGAAATGGGAGAAGATAAACCCCCTTGTCTAAAATTAAAGATTCCATTAAATTCTTGAGAGGTAAGGAATCTATCTTTCCCACCTAATTTAAATCTCATGTATTAATAGGATTTTGCTCATTGAAGTGGTGGGTTCTCAAGCAATAGGAAGTAAGAAATTCATGGACTAAAGAGGGATAGGTGGGAAAAGCATTGAATGCAAAATCAAATAAACTCGCATTGTCAAGTAAAGTCCTAACCTCATTGAAACACCCATCTTCTCTAAAGTAGCTTGAGACATGTACTTAGAGGAAATAATTTTTCTTTCCTTGAATTGAGCAAGCCTTTTTTTTAAGTTGAGTTAAAGTGTAGGAGAGAGGAGGTTGCTTCTTAGACTAATCTTTAGTAGCTCTTCTAGAGGAGGAAGAGACATCTTAAGCAATCTTCTTTTTTGGAGCCATAAAGATAGCACTTGGAGTTTTAAAGACAATAAAGAAATGATATGAGAATTTGTTTAAGAAGAGAAGAGTTTGATTTGAAAATAATGAAGTGTAAATGAGAAGGGGAGTTTATATAGATAAAGAATTAAGTTAAAAACAAACAAAAATATGCTAAAAAGTAATGCAAAAATGCAGGTTACTATTTTGAAATATGAAAGAGTATGAAAGAATCAAAATCCTATTAAAACAAGGAATCTCATTTGTTAGATTGTTGCTCATGAGTAGCTCTAGACAGAACTAGCTGCAACGGTCACGAGCTATAATGACTTATGACAAAAATGCACAAAGGTCTTTAAACTTTCAAAAAAAAGCAAATTAGTCCTTAAAATGTGACAAATAAGTCCCTATATACTAAATTAACATCAAATAAAAAACAAATCACAACCAAATTAAATGCTTTTACAAATATCATCATGAATCAAGTGAAAAAAAAAATTAATTTCAAATAATTATTTTTATAAAAATATATTAAATATAAATCATGCAAATGGAAAATCAATAAATCATATTCATGAAAAAAATTTGCTTACTTAAATAATCAATAAATTAAATAAAATTAAATAATTAATTATTTAAATAGCAAATATTTTTTAAAGAAAATTTTTACATGACAATTTATAAAATAATATTTTTCATGAATAAATATGATAAGGTGTAAAAATCATGGTTAAAATTAAAAATGAGAATAGGTATCAAATATGAAAAATAATCAAATAATAAAAAAATAAGTAACTACATGATCATTTACAGATCCAATCATCAATTTTGCAATATATCAAGTTGTCAAGACAAACTTGAGTCATCAATCATACCAAGCTCATGCTTGATGAAATTTAATCTTTCCGCGTAAAGAGGCTTGGTAAAGATGTTTACTAATTGATGATTATTATCAACAAAATCAAGAAAAATATCACTATTGTACACATGATCACATAAGAAATGACGTTTAATGTCTATATGCTTAGTACTAGAATGTTGTATGGGATTCTTGCTAAGGTTTATAGCACCTGTATTATTATATTTAATAAGAATGTGATTAATATCAATACCATAGTCTAATAATTGTTGTTTTTTCCATAAAACTTATGTGCAACAACAACTAGCCACCATATATTCTGCTTTAGCAGTGGACAAGGCAATTGAAACTTATTTCTTGCTAATCCAAGAAACTAAACATTGTCCTAAAAATTGACAAGTTCTAGAGGTGCTCTTTCTATTTAGTAAGCTACCAGCAAAGTCCGCATCAGAATGACTAATCAAGTTAAAGGAAGAATTCCTAGGATACTAAAGTCCTAAATGCATTAAATTATAAAGATATTTCTTTTGATAGCATTCAAATGAGACTCTCTGGGATTAAATTGAAACCTAGCACACAAGCATGTAGCAAATATGATATTTGGTCTAGTAGCAGTTAAATAAAGAAGGGATCCAATCATAGCTCTAAATTGCTTTTCATCAATAGGTTTACCATTCTCATCGTTGTTGAGTTTGGTGGTGGTGCTCATAGGTGTCTTACTTGACTTAGCTCCGTCCATTCCAAATTTTTTAAGAATGTCCCTAGCGTATTTAGTTTGATTGATGAAAGTCCTATCTTTGCATTGCTTGATTTGAAGTCCAATGAAGAACTTGAGCTCACCTATCATACTCATCTCAAATTCTCCTTGCATCAACTTAGAAAATCCTCATACAAGTAATGGTTAGTAGCACCAAAACTAATGTTATCAACATAAATTTGAATAATTAATAAATCATGCTTAACTTTCTTTATAAAAAGAGTTTTATCAACTTTTCCTTTAGAAAAAACTTTTTTTAAAAGAAAGTTAATTAATCTTTCATACCAAGCTCTTGGAGTTTATTTCAATCCATATAATGTTTTTAAAAATTTAAAAACATGATTTAGAGAATCAAAATTTTCAAAACCTAAAGCTTATTCAACATACACCTCCTCTTTAATGAAATCATTTAAAAATGCACTTTTAACATCCATTTAATAAATTTTGAAATCCATGACTGATGCAAGTGCAAATGAAAATGCAAATAAAATTCTAATAGCTTTTAACCTTGCAACAGAGGCAAAGGTTTCATCATAATCAATGTCTTCCTCTTGATTATAACCTTTAGCAACTTGTCTATCTTTGTTCCTAGTTATGACACCTTATTCATTTATCTTATTTCTAAACACTCATTTGGTGCCAATAATAGGATGATGTTTAGGTCTAGGAACTAAGGTCCAAACCTTATTTCTCTTAAATTGATTTAACTCTTATTGTATAGCAAAGACACAAAATTCATCACTCAATGCATCATCAACATTTTTGGGCTCAATTTGAGAAATAAAGGCTAAATTTACAATAGACTTGACTTTAGATCTAGTAGTTACCCCTTTTATAGTATCACCTATGATAAGATCTTGAGGATGAGCTTTTTTGAATTGCCAATCATTTGGAAGTTTATCCTTCAAGGTAGGTTGTGATATCTCCTTATTGTCCTCCTTGCTTGGACCATGAAGTTCTAAAGGCTTGCTAGCAATTTTTTCTTGAATATCCATAATCTCATTGTCATCTATAAGATCATCAACACTAAAAACACCCTTTCTAGGATCAAGTGAGTTTGATTTATCAAAGAAAACATAGATAGACTCTTCAACTACTAGAGTCTTTTTATTAAACACTCTATATGCTTTGCTAAAAGTGGTATATCCTAGGAAAATTCCTTCATCAACTTTTAAATTAAATTTTCCAAGATTATCCTTAGTATTCAATATAAAGCACTTGTATCCAAACACTCTAAGATATGAAATTTTTGGTTTTCTATTGTTCCAAAGCTCATAAGAAGTTTTATTTAAAATTGGTCTTTTGAAAACTCTATTTGCAATATAACAAGACATGTTAACAGCTTTTGCTTAAAAGTATAAAGGTAAATAATACTCATGAAGCATTATTCTAGCCATTTTCATAAGAGTTCTATTTTTCCTTTCAATTACCTCTTTTTTTTAAGTGTTCTAAGAGAAGAAAATGTATGAGAAATATAATTTTCATTACAAAAGGTTTGTAAAATTCATTTTCAAATTCAGTTACATGATCACTTTTAATGGAAGAAATACAAAAACGTTTTTCTTTTTGAACTCTTTTTGAGAAATTTTTAAAGATTTAAATTCGTCATTCTTATGAATAAGAAAACACACCCAAGTGTATATAGAGTAATCATCAACTAATTCATAAGCATAGTGCATTCTATAGAGACTAGCAACTCTAGTTGGTCCAAACAAATCCATATGTATAAGTTTAAGTGGCCTAAAGGTGGACACTATATTCTTGAGCTTAAATAAAGACTTGAATTATATTCCCTTTTGGCAAGCATCACAAGGTTTATCCTTAGTGAATTCAAGCTTAGGTACACCAATCATAAGTTCTTGTTTATAAAGATCATTTAAAAGCTCAAAGTTTGCATTTCCTAATCTTCTATGCCATGTCCATATGTCATGGGAAATAAACATTAAGCATTTGATGTCTTTGTTATCAATTTTATTTAAATCAATAACATAAACATTTTTTATTCTTTCACCACTAAAAATTACTTTGTCTTCATCAAGACTACTAACAAAATAATTTCTACGATAAAAAGTCACCTTATTTCCTATATTATATAATTGACTTATACTAAGCAAATTACGTTTAATACCATCAACAAGTAACACATGATGTATAGATAAGGATTTAGGATTACCTAATTCTCCAATGCCTATTATCTTTCCTTTAGCATTATCTCTAAATGTGACATGTCATCCAACCTTTGCATCAAGCTTATTGAATTACTCCTTATCTCCTGTCATGTTCCTTGAACATCCACTATTAAGATACCACTTTCTTTTTGCTCTTGTGGATTTCAAGCACACCTATATAAGATAATTTAAGTGTTCTTTTGAACCCAAACCTTTGTTGGTCTAGGTTGGTTAGTTTCAAGATAATCCAAAAGAAGCAAATTCATATGTAGTCTTCTACAGAAGCACAAATTATTAATGTGTCCTTTGATCATGCAATACGAACATACAACATTTGCAAACTTAATAGGAGCATATGATTGCTTAGTAAATAAAACATGCCTTTAGTGTTGTAGTGGTGTGTGACTCCTATTATTTTGAGTCATAATATGAGACATGCATTGACAATGGCAATGTGTATTTTGATAGGTTTGTGCAATATGTTTAGGTGCATTATGTTGTGCAACATGCTTATAAGTGTTGTATCTAGTATAAATGTAAGCATGTTTAGGTTATGGTTTTCTAGTATGAGACTTACCCCTTTATGTCATATAGGATTAAGTCTTATGAGACTTCCCTTTATTATTTAACACATGAGACTTATTAGCTTTACAAGCTTGAGTCTCAATTAATTTAAAAGTAAAATGAATGGAATTGTAAGATGTTTTAACAAATTTAATATATGATGATGATGAGGAAGAAGCCATTCCATTCTCATATCCTAATCCACGAGTGTTTTTATGGAGTTTTTAAGAGTTAAAAAGATTATCTAAACTCTCCTTTCCTTTTTGGAATTTGGAAACGGAATTCTTTAATTCTAATACCTTATTAGAAAGCTTATGATTTTCATTACTTGCTTTCTTGAGTTGCTCTTCTAAGGAATTTGAAGATTTTAAATCACTAGTAAGTTTATCATTTGACTTAACTAGATGTGAAATTTCATTTCTTAAATTTTCTAATTCCTTAGTTAAGCTAGATAACTCATGCTTATAATTTTTTTTTTGAGATAATAGCTTTTGCCTTTAAGCAAGAGTTTGCTTACAATAGAGCTCTTAACATCATCATCATATTCATCACAATAAGAGTTAGAAGTAGATGGTACCTCTTTTTCATCTTCAAGAGCTATGAAGCAAAGATTGGCCACTTCTTGTTATTTCTCTTCCTTTTTAGATTTAGAGGAGTCATCCCAAATAGCTTTAAAGGCCTTCTTCTTATCCTTTGCCCCCTTGTTCTTGAATTTTGTTGTGCTCAAAACTCAAAAGCACATGGATCGTGAATTGTAGTACAAAAGATATCATTCCCATGAAGATTAAATATTGAGTACTAATGTCTTTACTTATAATCTTAGCTAGCAAATCAATAAAGTAATTTAGAAAATCAAAATATAAATCTAAACAATTGAAATTAAAAGAGAATCAAACGATAAAAACACAAAGCTTAGGTTTAGTTTCACTATTCCAATAAGATCATGAACACTTAATTAATAAACACCTTGATTTTAGTTAAGAGTAATTTTTCTAAAATACCTAAAGACTCTCTCGAGTTTAATTAGGCATGCCAAGATTAAGATCTAACCTACTCTCATGATCAAGAAATTAATCCTAATTCATTAAGCTCTTTAATAATTATTTTATCCCCAAAGAGCTCGCCTACTCTCGTGGTCGAGTAGTTTAAGTCCTATGAGCTCGCCTACTCTCGTTAGTGAATCTACCCATAAACATGAAAATAAGCTGGCCAATAATGAAAGCATAAAATAAGTGCAACTTATAAAATTAACTGAAATTAATTTAATAAATAAAACTTATGTTCAATCACATCATGAAATAGTTACTCCTAACCTAAACCCTAAAGGAATTTAGCCACACATACTTGTGTTAAAGCAAACAAACATAATTAAAAGATTGAAGATGAAGAAAGAAATAATAAAATAAAGCTCTTGAATTCTTAAACCAATTGCCTTCAATCCTAGTTTAGCTCTTTGTTTGTTGCCTCTTAAGTGTTGAATGAATTTTTCCCAAATACCTCTTCGCATCCTTTTATATAGGAAAACCTAATAGGAGATCTTTTAGCCCTTTAATTCCTCTTCCTTTCTTACTTAGGAAAAGTCTCCTTTTCTTTGACATACCCACCAAACAACTGTGTTGAGCTGGTTTGATATTAAACTATTTGGCATAGTTTTTAGCACAACCGTGCATGAGCTCAGATTCAGATTCCAGAAGGTTGCATAGTTTCAAACACGGTTGTTCCTGAAATAGTGTCGCACTTCCAAAACTTCTTTGATTCGAATATAAAGATGCACCAATAAGAACACACCCATGTTGCACTTGTGTGACTTAAAGTTTGCATTCTAGTAGATTGCACAGGCAATGACACAGGTGTGTGTTAAATTATGCTGCCCTTAACATGATCTTCTCATGCAAATCCTTAATTTCTTTAGAATCCTTAGTTAGTTTCCTAAGGAAAAAAGAGAATATTTGTTGACACTTGAATAAAATTCCTAATAGAAATAAATTAATTACAAAAATAAATAATAGCTAAATAAAATATCTAACCAAAATAATTCTTGATTAAGCCTAATTCATACCTAAATTAATTTGAATATTTATACAAAACTCATTAAAATTTAACTTAAATATATGTAAAGAATTACACATATCAAATTTGAGTTTGGGGCACTCACTTATAATGTGTCTTGATTTCTTGCATTTATAGTACATAACCTCTTTGGTTTTCTTCTTACTTTCTCCTTCATGCTTCTTGTTTAAGTCTTTAGTTCTTGAGAAATTTTTCTTTCTTAAGAATTTTTTAAAGTTTCTTATAAACATGGCAATATCATCATCTTCATCATTAGAATCTTTAAAGCTTTCCTCTTCATTATCATCTTATGAAGCTTTTAGTGTTGTGCTTTTCTTCTTATTCTTCTCCTCTTTGCTTGATTGTAAGCTCATGTGTTAAAAGCTTTTCAATAAAAACATTGGTGGAGAGAGTAGAGAAGTCTTGAGCTTCCTCAATTGAAGGATTCCTAATCCTTCTTAGGTAGGATTCTTACCATCTTATTGTTTACTTCTTCCTTGGTGAAATGTTTACCAAGCTTCTTAAGGGCCGTGACAAGAGCATTGAAGCAATTTATCATTGCTGCAATTGACTCTTGTGGTTTCACTTTAAAGAGTTTATACTCATACATGTGGAGTTGAACCTTCTTGCTTCTCACTTGAATGTTACTTTTATAGTGATTTTTAAGTGTCTCCTATACTTCTTTTGTGAATTGGCAATGTTGAACTTTGGCACCTTCTTCTCTAGATATAGAAGAGAGTAACGTGATTATAGCTCTTTTATTTTTATGATTCTCATCTTTTAAGTTTGATTCCATTGACTTTTTTTAAAAACCATTTCTACATTATTGATTGTTGCTTTAGGAGGTTTCCAACCATCTAGAATAACATCCCATAATTTAATAGAATCACTATCAAGATAGAGTTCCATTTTGAATTTCTAATATGGATAGTCACTTTTATCAAAGAATGCTTATAGAGAAGAAATGTTTTGAATTTCACTTGCCATTATCTTATATTCTAGCAATTAAGTTCCTAGAATTCAAGCTCTGATACTAAATGAAAATGCCTTAGGGAATAAAGAAAATGAACAATAGATGAAAATTAAAAGAATTCTTTACAAGAATTTAATGAATGTTGAGAAGGAAGAATGATGAATATAAGAATTTAAGGAGTTCGAATTCTCAACAATCCTACATCTCCACCTATAATATCCTAAAGTTAGGATTTTCAATCCCTACAATCTTATTCACAAGATTGAGATTACACAAGAGTTTTTGGCTCACTCTTTCAACCTTACAAGTTGAATTTTCAAGGGTCACTTAAAAACCAAATTCCTAAGTGTTTTAATGGCTAAACACTTAAACTAATTCCTTTAGAATAGAATCTCACTTCTCATTTTCTAGAACCAAAAGGTAGAATAAGAAGAATATCTATTCTAACATCACTAACTCTCACAAGAATTATAAAAAAATAAAATGAATTGAAGAGATTTTTTAGAACTTAATTGAATGCTTAAGAGTATATTCACTAACCAAGTTTCTTAGACTTTCAATTGAACTTCAAGAGTTGTTTATATAGATAAACAATTTAGATTATAGTTTTTGGATGCATTAATTATGTCTATAATGTCTCTTGTTAATTTTTGAATCATCTTGGACTTATTTCTGTCAAAACGTCGCTCACTATTACCTTTTAAACCCGCAAGCGCACGAATCATGATTGTAGTATAAAGAGTTATCATCCCATAAGGATTGTATATTAAGTACTAATATATTTACTTATGATTTTAGCTAGTAAATTGAATAAAAGTAATTAAGAAAATATAAAACAAAGCAATTAAACTAAATTAAAATCAAATAATTAAAAGCTTAACATTTAGGTTTAGTTTTACTATTCCAATCAACTCATGAACACATCAAGAAGCAAAATACATTGATTTCAATTAAGGGTAATTGTTCTAAAATACCTAAAGAGTCTCTCAAGTTCAATTAAGCATGTTAAGATTAAAGTTTAACCTACTCGTGATTAAAAAGTTAATCAAAAGTCATTAAGTTCCTTAACAATTATTGGTTTACCACTGTAGACCCATGCCTACTATTATGGTCCTCTGAAGAGCTCGCCTACTCTTATGGTTAAGTAGTCTAAGTCCTATGAGTTTAAAGCTAATACATTCTCCTAACTCTCGTTGGTGAATCCACTTATAAACATGCAATCAATTGGGCCCTTAATTGAATACAAAACATGAAGAGCAACTCATAAAATTAACTAAAAATTAAATTAATAAAACTTATGTTCAATCACATCATAGAATAGCTACTTCTAACATAAACCTTAAAAAAAATTTAGCGACACATAATTATGGTGAAGCTCACAAGCATGTTTAAAAGAATTAAAAGATGAAGAAGAAAATAAAATAAAACTCTTTTAATCTTGTATGCATATCCTTTAATCTTCATTTTGCTCTTATTTTAAGCTTCAATAATCTTTAATGAATGCCCTATCATCCCTTTTTTTTATAGAAAAACTTGGTAAAAAACTTAATTCCTTTTGAATTTTTTAGTCCTTTTTGAAAAAGGAAAACTTTATGTCTTGACACCACTTTAGCATGGTAATAACATTTATTGCACATCTTAGTGTTAAAGCCATGTCACGATGTCTTTATTAATCTTCAGATGAGCAACAAAGCATACAAGATAGACACACAATGCTGTGGAAATGGTGTTAAGCATCATTTGAAATCCAACAGTAAACATCACTTTAACATGGCTGTGTCAATGTGGTGTGGATTATTCCTTTAGCTTTTTGGACTCTTTTAATGAATTTTGCCAGAAAAGAGGGGAAAATAAATTAGGCATTTTAAAATAAAATTCCTCATTTGACTAGAATTAAATAAAAAATAATAGAGTCCTAAATAAAATAAAATAAAATAAAAACTATAATATTTCTCAATTAAACTCAATTTCTATCCAAACTAAATCAATTTATTATTCAATATTCATTAAAATTCAACTCAAAATATATATAGAAATTACACATATCAAATTCCTCCATACTTAAGCTTTGCTTGTCCTCAAGCAAAAATTAAATTTGAATTTTAAAAATAAGCTCAATAATAACCAAAGATATATAGCTTCTAAGACTTGCAAACAAATAACACTGAGACTGAAAATTGTTTACTAAAAAAGATAATTAGACCAAAAATACATTGTAAGCACCCAATTTCGGAATAATAAACTATGGATGTGACAAAGGACTCCAATCATGAAAATGTTATAAGTAGGTCTTTAACACTTGAAGTTCGAAACCTCAAAAAGAGTTTCATTGGTAGGACTTAATTGTAATACCTTTTTAGACCTAATTGAAAATTTTAATTTCTTTCAAGGGTCTTTTTGTAATTAAAAGTTAAAAAAAATCAAAATTATAGAATTCTTATTAGAATTATGCAATTCCGGTTAGAATTATGTGTTTTCCATCTATTTTTGTATTTTTTATAGAAAATAAAAATATTTTCCTGAGTTTTGATTGGTTTAAAATTTTTTTAAATTTATTTTGGGATTTATCTACCTCTTCAAGAAATAAATTCCTTTTAAAATTATGACTCTTTAAGAAATAAAGTCCATTTAAAATTGAAACTCTTAATACGTAGAACTTAGAGTTTTTATTTTTCTCCTTATAAAAGGAGGACTTAGGCTCTTGGAGGAAGGGACTCAATTCTCAAAACCTCTCTTTTATTTGGAATTCACTATTTTCTACACGTACAAAAAAAATATTCTTGGTTATTTCATACTAGAGGCAAGAAGCAAAAAGCAAGAAGCAAAGGGTTTTTTTAAGGAGAAAATAATAAGTTTTTGAAGATCTATTTAACACATAAACAGTGATTATAGTAGTTTGATGAGCAATCACAAACATCCATAAGCATTATCTTCTCCCTACTTTTTTTTATTTTTCTTCTTTTGTTATGATTTTGATTTTTATTAAATTTCAATTTTACTTTTTTTTATTATAATTTTATTCACTAATTATTATTTTACCCTTTTATGATGGTGATTATGGAGGAGATCACATAATGATCATATTTGGAGAATTAAATCTATGAAGATCCATGGAATGTCATGGATAGAAACGTATAGCTAAACCTAATTTCTAGGGTTTTTATTTAGTTTGTTTATCATTATTTTATTTATTTTTATTTATTTTGGGTTGTATTAATTTTCTTTTCTTTTTTTTTTTATTATTTCTCAGTAATATGTTGTAATAGCCTTAATAGTGGAAATAATAAAATTTAGTGTGTGTGCTTGTGTGTTTAATTTTAATTAATCGATTAGTAAAATTAGGGTTTTAATTCAATAATTAATTAAAATTATTGGTTATAGAAATCCTTAGGTTGTTTAATTAAAATTGAATTAGATTTAAGTTGGTAAAATTAGTTTGCTTGATTGATTATTTTATTTTATTGTTCAAGGTTACTTTAATTAAATTAGGGTTTTATAATAGATTTAATTAATAGTTTGATCTTTTATTTATTTATTTTGATTTTTTTTGGCTTATTTACTTGTGTTTATGTGTTTTGGGCCCTAGGCCCACATTAGGCTTTAACCCATTTAAATTTAGGTGTTTTTAGGTTTAATTATTGAAAATGCATCTTTAGGTCCATAATTAATTAGAAATTAAGGTAGAGATAACTTAGGCCCACTTAGTTAATTAGACGTAGGCCCACCTAATTTAATTTAATTAACTTAGACTTAACCTATTTAATTTAAGCCTTTTTCATAATTTATAGATTTAAGATCATTCTAGAATTAAAACATGTAGAATTATGCCCACTAAATTAAATACTTCATAATTTATAGATCTAGGCCCATGTTTAAAATTAAAACAAATAGACTTAGGATTATTTAATTAAAATTGAATAAGGCGCTCTTGTAAATTAAAATATGTAGATTTAGGCTCTCTTGTAAATTAAAATATGTAGATTTAGCTCACTTAATTAAATCAATGTAGATTAGACTAACTTAAGGATTGTGATGAATGCATTGTTTACTTGTATATTTCAGACTAGTTTTCTAGGAGTTGATTTTTTTAAGGGTTTATATGAAATTTCATGTAAATAGAGGATAAAATAGTAATTCATAAAGAAATTCTAAAAAACTCGAGACTAAAAGAAGTTAGTATTCCGTACCCAGAATCTCCTAGTTATGGTGCTGGCTTTCTTTTAGGTAATTAAGTACCACCATTTTTTGATTTATCCCAGTTATTACCCTGGCTGGCGACTCCTCATCTCCATTCCATGTCTTTATCACAGTGGTTAGTGTGTTCTCTAGAGCCTTGAGCTCAAATAGTGTTGTGGTTGCTAAGATCTTGGGCACGCACTAAACCCCACCGTCTATATACATCATATATGAACAACTTACTAATCATAACCCAAGCATATAACTTTTTGAAATCCAATGAACATAACTCTAGAAAAGAAACATTAAGATCTATAACTCAGCTTTGGTTGTGAATGCGTTTTATGCTTCGTTTCACAATACCTTTTCTTTGTCTTTGGCTTTAGTGAGTGCATTTTATGCTACATCTCACCATTTTTATTTTCTCAATTCAAATCTTTAACAATCACAAATCAAAATGCACTCTCTTAAAAAATCATGCTTAAATTCAATCTCTAAGTTCATGCTTAGGTTATAAGAACTAAATTTTTCATACATAATAACCATATACAATCATCTTAATTAATAAACCATTCAATAATTTGGTAATTGAACTAGAAAGCAAGCTTATACACTATTTTTCTCTAGTTGTTATTGAGCATCAATTTTGCACAAAAATAAAACAAAAATTTTAAGGACAAGCCCAACTAAAATTGTAGAAAAATTAAGTTGAAGCTTAATGAAAATTTTAAAAATTTGTTTATTTATTTTTATAAAAGTAATTAAATAGAATATAAACTATCTAAATGCAAGATGGTTATGCAATATGAAAAAAAATGCTAGATAAAAAATTAATGAAATGAAAATGCAAATGGCACCCTCCCCCACACTAATCATTAACATTACCCTCAATGACCAAAATACATGTAAAAATAAAAATAAAAGAAATAAAATTATGAAAAATGAAAAGAAAGTGAAGAGAAAAATATTGCCTGAATGTCATGCTTAGAGATTTAGAAAATGAATCGAGCACCATTAATGCAAAGCGTGTAGGACCGGTGTGGTTAAAGATGTGTAAGGCTTCTTTTTGGGTAGAGGAGTGGGTCTTTTAGCTGTTGATTTTAAATTCACTATGATTAGGTAGTGAGATCATGATAAAAATTGGATTTATAAGGTGGAAAGTGAAAAGAAAATGAGGGGAAAAGAAAAAGGGAAGAAGATATGTTATTTGGCAATTAGGGTTGAAAAGGGTGAAAAATGAGCTTAAAGGATGTGACACTGGGCTGCAGAAGTGGTGCCGAAGTGGTGTTAAGGTGAGACATCAGTGTGTCAATCTAGTGTAGGAATGGTGTTGCATTCGGCCTGAAATTAACTTGTGGTAAATTAGACAACATCGCGATGCTGAGGTGATGCTGAAGTGGTGCCAGAAAGAAGGTCTTATGACACAGGGGTGTGGAAGTGGTGCAAAAATGGTGTTAGGGTATGATTACTGAGGGTGTAATGAGACACTAATGTGTCAATCTGGTATAGAACTGGTGTGACATTCGATAGAAAATATGTAGGTTTGGCGATGAAGCACACTCCCGATGTTGAAGTGGTGTCAAAACAGTGTGACATTGAGTCTCTTAGGGCATGCTAATGCTAATGTGATGCTTAATTGGTGTGGCTTTCAGCTTGAAATTAAATTACTGCAAGTTTTGACAACATCGATGCATAGATGCGGTGTCTAAGTGGTGTCAAGGTAATGAGAATATGGTGTTGAAGTGGTGTTGATCCCTTATGTAGCCACCAAAACTCCATTCCTTAGCTTTTAATTCCCTTTATTCATGCATGATTTTCCTAAGTAAAAAGCAATAAAAATTAATGACAATTAAGGTAAAATGAAACATAAAAATGAAAGAAAATAAAGAAAAGTAAGAAAAACATTGGGTTGCCTCCCACTTAGCGCTAATTTAAGGTCATTATCTTGACCCTAATGTTGGATCTTTACTTAGGGAGGATTGATATAGGAATAATCTTCACCCACCTGAGCTTGCTTATTTGACACTTGAGAAGAAGATGAAAATTTCTTAAAATTTATATCCTTCATAACCCTTTTAATTTGCCATTCTTTTTTAGCTTTCTTCAAAGACCCCTTTTTCTTCTTAACTTTTTTTTGTTGCTTTCACCTCTTTGGTATTATGAATGAGACATGTTTTAAGTGGCTTTTTAAGAACTTTTAAAAGAACTTGTTCAGCACAAACATCAACCACATCTACTTCAAAATAAGAAGTCATCAATAAGGATTATCGTGGCTCCTTAAAGACATCAAACTCTACTTTGTATTCTCCAATCTCCATAGTAATTTTTCCATATTTTACATTAATAATTGCACTTGTAATAGTAAGGAAAGGATGCCCCAATGATGATTGGAATTTGTAGGTCCTTTTTCATTTCTAAGATGATAACCCAGTACATAATTGTCTCTAACCTTAGTGGGTACATCTTCAAGAATTCCATAGGGATAGATGATGGATCTATTGGCAAGTTGTAGTGACACGATTGTTGGTTATGGCTCACTAATGTTTAGGCACCTACAAAAAGAAAGTGGCATTATGCTCACACTCACACCTAAATCACATAAAGACCTACTTATAAATTCATTTTCAATAGTATAAGGAATAGTAATACTCCCTGGATCTTTAAGCTTTTGTGGAAGCTTATTTTGTATGACGGTACTACACTCCTCATTAATAGGACTGGTTTCATGATCTTCTCACTTTTGCTTATTGTAAGGATGTCTTTTACGAACTTTGCATAGGTGGGCATCATGTTGATCACATCTAAAATTGGTATATTGAGCTTGAGCTACTAGAATGCTTTTAAAAAATTCTTGAATATCTTGTCATATTTATTCCTTTATTGCCTTTGAGGGAAGGGTAATGGTGGAGTAATAGTTTTCAGCACATCTTCTTTCTTTGATTCCTTTTCTTTAATGTACTCCTTTGTTTATTTTGCTTCATTATGAACATCCTTTGCAACTTTTTCTTCTTCCTTTTTGATCCCTACCTCAGGTAGTTACCTTTAACTTCGAAGCATTACTGCATTTGCTTGCTCTCTTGGGTTCTCGGGTTGACTAGGAAGTTTACCTAGTTGTCAAAAATTAGAGACACTAGCTTGTGAAGTAATTTAATTTTCTAACATCTTTCCATGTGCAAACTATTGACTAATT
Source organism: Mallotus nudiflorus (assembly GCA_947683625.1). Classification (NCBI taxonomy): domain Eukaryota; kingdom Viridiplantae; phylum Streptophyta; class Magnoliopsida; order Malpighiales; family Euphorbiaceae; genus Mallotus; species Mallotus nudiflorus. Next base: position 2,074,393 of record CANTUR010000239.1, read on the forward strand.
TGAGATGCTTAGGATGCAAATTGAGATGCAACTTCAAATGTTAGATTCATGATAGCCTCATTTTATTCCATTTGTAGGTTCTTAATAGTCTCCTTTTGTTCTTTTTGAATTCTAAGAAACTTTTCCATCACTCTCTCAAGGTTAGGTTTATTCTCATATTGTTGATGGAAAGTATTCTTCTTTTGGAAACTAGGTGGGGGCCGATTAAATCCTTGGTTTGTGTTTTAGACTCCCTCTTGATTTGACCATGAAAAGCTGGGGTGATTATGCCATCCTAGGTTGTATGTGTTGGAGTAGGAATTTTCTTGATTCCTTTGGAAGTTGTTGAGAGCATTGAGTTACTCAATTGATAGGTCTTGAGAAGAAAAACCTCTTTAACACTTTATAGTGGAGTGACCTCCTCCATAATATTCATAAGAATAAATAGCCACTAGTTTAGATACCTTAGTTAAAGCCTTTAATTTCTTTGTGAGCATGTTAATCTTTACATTTAGAAGGTTCCAACTATCCACTTCATTCATTCCTGCAACTCTCTTTAGTGCACTTCTTTCTCTATGCCATTGATAATTATTAGATGCCATAGTTTTCTATAGCATCTATGGTAATTCTCATTGGCTTGGTGAGTCCTTGATAAAAAGTCTGAATGAGTAGCCATTGTGGAACTCCATGATAAGGGCATTGACATTATAAGTCTTTGAAACATTCTCAAGCTTTATATAAGGATTCACCATGGTGTTGAGTGAAGCCTATGATTTCTTGTTTGAACTTTGTTGTCTTTCCAAGTGGAAAATACTTGCTCAAAAATGTCTTTGACAACACATCCCAAGAAGTGATGGATTATGGTGCAAGAGATTGTAACGACAACTAGGCTTTTATCCCTTAAGGAAAAAGGGAATAATATAAGTTTTATGGCATCTGAACTAACACCATTCATTTTGAAAGAGTTGCAAATCTCCAAAAATTAAGTTAAATGGGCATTAGGATTTACACTTAGGGGACCTCCAATTTGAATGATTGTTGGTTTGATCTCAAACTTGTTTGCATCCACATTTGGTCTTACAATGCTAGTCAAATTGTCTCCTAGATTAGGCATCATGTATTCTTGAAGAGCATGATTCCTAACTTATTATGCCGCTTAATCTTCAGCCATGGTTTGCTTATCTTTCTTATGCTTTTCCTTTCGATTTTTCTTGCATAATTTTTGATATGAACCCTATCTATAATAAAGATAGAACGTGCATCCAACTTTGAAATCTTGCCTAAGGATCATCAAGGATAGGTTGTGTTGATGGAGCTAAACCCCTTGCTTATTAAATTAAAGCAAGATATTTAGCTATTAAAAGATGAACAATCACACAATTCTAAGTCTAACCTAATAATTGTAATGAAAGGTAGATGTGAAATAATTCAAGTAAACTTGCAAAGTTTTAAAAGAACAAAGTATAAGGAAAAACCTCACTTTTTAATATTTCAATACTTGAATTCATTTTTCATAGGGTTAGCCCTTATATAGGCATATAAACAACCTAATCCTTAAAGGAAAAGGTTTTCTTCCTTATTCCCAAAGATGCCTATATAGGAAAATCCTTAATTAAGGAGATTTCCTTCAAAATATGACAACTAATGACAACTCATCTTTGAAAAGTCAAAATTGATAACTCATGACAACTTAGCATTGAAACATGCCATGTCACGTGTTGACCATTAACCCTTGACTTTGACTTATTAACTATTTAACTTTGACTTTGACTTCAACTTGTTAACTTAGATTTGGAATATCCTTGAATCTTCTCATATGTTATAAAATCTTCTTGAATCTTTCTTATTGACTATAAAATAGGAAAATAACTCAAAATTCATCCATATTAAGCTAACTAATTTCAGAATAGGAAATTAAGCTAATTAGATTAAATTCTTCATATTCAGCTCCATGCTTACACTTTTAATCCTTTTTAGGGTTCATATTATTCCCTCCCTCTTAAAGATAATTCGTCCTTGAATCATAGCCATCTTCTAAAGTTGATAAATTCATGAATCCTCTAGGGTTAAATATAAAAACCTTTGTTAACTTCTCCTTTAAAGTAATGCTCCATAAAAGTAGCTTCATATAGCTTGAATGTGATTGAGCAATTAGAACATAGGACTCTTATCCATAAACTTGTAAGGACTGTATTCTTGTTGCTTCCTTCTAAACTTGAAACATGAATATCTTAAGTTTTTCTTGTTATAAGTGAAGACTCCATGAATTTCTTTGAGATAAATAAAATTTTGCAACTCTTCCTCATACTTCACACTAGGAATGAAGTCATCAAAGGTATTATTAACATTGTAATGCATGCCAATATCATCAAATGGATCTTTTTATGGCTCAAAAGTATGCAAAATAAATTTTAAGTCACTAGGAAAAGAAACATTAAAATTATTAGTACAATCATAATAAATAATCATCTTCTTATCCTTCATGACACTCTTAATCTCTAGCTTCTTTTGTGAAAAATTTTCTCCTTTTTCCTCTCCATCATGCATATACTCTTCACGATCATAAGGTGCACTCTTACCACCTCCGTGAATAGTTAATTCATGCACAAGTTCACTAGATTGCTCAAACCCTTGTAAACACTCCTTATATGCTTCAATGACTTTAACACTTGGATTCACACACTATTATAGTCTCCCCTAAGGACCTCCTTCCTTTTCATACTCCAAAGCAAGTTTAATTACAACCTTTAGACGAAATAAAAGATTCTAATTTCATTTCTTTGTTCAATCTCTTAGCAATCTCACACTTAAGCCCACTGATGAATTTTGCAAATTTACTCCTTTCGAATTCAACTATAACACTTGTAATTATAAATAACTTAAACTTTTTAACATAATCATCAATATAAAATTCATCACCTTGTTTAAGCCTTTATAATTTAAGACAAAATTTATCCTTAACTTCATGAAGAATAAAATGTCTAGTCATTAACCTTTTCATTAATTCCTAATTTCTAATCTCACTATTCCCATTCTCTCTCCATAAAACTATCAAATCTTTCCACCGTCTAATAGCACGACCTAGAATTTTTAAGAAGCAAGTTTGCACTTTTGGAAATTAATTATTTTAAGAGAATCAAATATCTCTTCTATTTATTGCACCCATTTTAAGTAAACATAAGGATCATTCCTACTAAGAAAATAAGGTATCTCCATACTAAAAAAATCACGTATTAAAAGATATAGAAAAATAATTTCTCATAAAACACTCCCTTATTGACTTGGAATATTCTTGAATCTTCTCACATCTTCTTGAATCTTCTTTAGACTTTAAAATAGGAAAATAACTCAAAATTCATCCATATTAAGCTAATTAATTGCATAATAGGAAGTTAATCTAATTAGCTTGATTTCTTTATATTAAGCTCCATACTTGCACTTTTAACACCTTTTAGGGTTCATATTAATTTCTTAATTTCAAGGTTTATCTTCTCTAAGTTTGTCCCCTTAGATTAAGTGTTCATAAACTAGAAAAAATTGCACAAAACAAGTAAGATTTAAAAGAAAAATACTAGTTTAAGAAAAGTAAAAATTAAATTAATATCAATATTGTCAATCCTCAGCAACAGCGCTAAAAAATTATTTCATTTTAAACCCATAAGCACATGGATCGTAATTGCAGTATAAAGAGTTATCATCCCACGAGGATTGTATATTGAGTACTAATACCTTTACTTATAATCTTAGCTAGTAAATCAAATAAAAGTAATTAAGCAAATATAAAACAAAGCAACTTAAACTGAATTAAAATCTTAGAGTCTAGGTTTAGTTTCACTATTCTAATCAGATCATGAACACATTAACAAGCAAAAGACATTGATTTTAGTTAAGAATAATTATTCTAAAATACCTAAAGACTCTCTCAAGTTTTATTAAGCATGTTAAAATTAAAGTTTAACCTACTCTCGTGATTAAGAAGTTAATCAAAGCTCATTAAGTTCCTTAACAATTATTGATTTACCATCGTAGACCCCTGCCTATTGTCATGGTCCCCTAAAGAGCTCACCTACTCTTATGGTCGAGTGGTCTAAGTCCTATGAGTCTAAATCTAATAAATTCTTCTAACTCTTGTTAGTGAATCTATCCATAAACATGCAATCAATTGTGCCTTTAATTGAATACAAGACATGAAGAGCAACTCATAAAATTAACTGAAAATTACATTAATAAAACTTGTGTTCAATCATATCATAGAATAGGAACTCCTAACCTAAACCCTAGAAAGACATTTAGCCACGCATAATTGTGGCGAACCTCATAAACATGTTCAAAAGAATTAAAAGATAAAAAATAAAAGAAAGTAAAACTCTTTTAATCTTATATACGTCTCTTTAAATCTTCATTTTTCTCTTGTTTTAAGCTTCAATAATCTTTAATGAATGCCCTAGCATCCCCTTTTTATAGAAAAACTTGGTAGAAAACCTAATTCCTTTTGAATTCTCGAGTCCTTCTTGAAAAAGGAAACTTTTATGTGCTGACACCACTTCAGCATGGGCACGTAGCTCTTTAGGTTAGGATTTCAGCAAACATCACTGGTTGCACACCACTTCAGTATGGCAATAACACTTATTGCACATCTTAGTGTTAAAACCATATCACAATGTCTTTATCAATCTTTAGATGGACAATAAAGCACACAAGATAGACATATGGTGGTGTGGAAATGGTGTTGAGCATCATTTAAAATCCAACAGTAAACACCACTTTAACATGGCTGTGTCAACCTAGTATGGATTAATCCTTTAGCTTTTTGTAATCCTTTAATGAATTTTCCTAGAAAAGAGGGGAAAACAAATTAGGCATTTTAAAATACAAGTCCTTATTTGACTAGAATTAAACAAAAAATAATAGAGTCCTAAATAAAATAAAAAATAATAATATTTCTCAATTAAACTCAAATTATACCCAAATTAAATCAATTTATTATTCAATATTCATTAAAATTCAACTTAAAATATATGTAGAAATGTCACGACCCAAAATAGGGGCCATGACCGGTGCTAGGGAATGGAAATTCTTTCAAATCCGGAACTCATAGCAAGCCTAAAATAAAATAACACAAGCAATAGTAATAATAACACAATTAAGTAAAATACTGTGCAGCGGAATAAAATCGTAAATATAAAAATAATAATCCACCACGGGATTTAAATCAAATCCATTTCTCATATATATAGATAAATCCGTTAATACAAGTTTTAGTTCAAATATTCAAAGTACATAACTCACACAAATATAATACATAAAACCCATAATTTATGTACAACTACTACAGTGTCTGGATTATAAAATAAAACTCAAGACTCAGATAAGCAGTTTACATAAAGAAGCCGGGGTAGAAGAAATCCGGCGTACAGGCCTGCTACTGAGGTCTGAGGAAGAAGACTCCCCTGAAAAATAGTCAACGGAGGGGAGTCAGACCTCACTGAGTGAATTACTATAATATATATACATGCATACTAAATGCCAATGCACACAGTCAACAATATATATATAATATGTATGTATACAAGCAACTACACACAAATACAATAAAAATCATTTAATATATTTTTATTGAAAATCACAGTTTATGAAGGATCGAATAGAACCCTAGAATATCGTAACCTCGAAAACAGTGTTAGACAACACTCTAGCCATACAGGCTCACTTATTCCAAATATATCACTTATTCCATTTGGACAGTAGACTAGCCCCGAGACACTAAGTCAACCGAGCTCCAGCAATCTGACTGTCAGTGTGATTGGCCCCGAGACACTTGGTCAACCAAGCTCCAACAATCACACTCCCAAATCCTTTCTCACACATTAAATAATCAAATCCAATCAATATCCACAAATGGTTAGTAATATAGCCTAAATGCTATAAGCGTACTGGTACGTACTCGGTCCTAGTGCTGCCCACTAAGTAGCACGTTCTATTGATATCCTTCATTAAAATATAAAGCATACATTCATAAAAGTAAATGATGCATGAATTGAATGAAATAGCAACAATAACCATATATATACTAGAAATATACCAAAAGTAAACTAGGTATATTTCGAGTATATATACGTCAAAGAAATCCAAATAGATTACAAAATAAACTAGAAATATATTCAAAAACATTTTAAACTTAATTTATTAGCAAAACATGCATATAATTGAAAATATACCGAAAATAAACTAAAAATAAACCAAAATAAACTAAAAGTAAACTTAAATACTAATTGAATTATTTATGCATAATTAATCAAAATAAAACATATATTTCTAAATCATGCACCCTAAAGCATATATATATATAATAGTAACTCACACTTAGTGCGCTCCTCGAGATAGGTCCGATGGGCTTGGTCCACTAGGCCTCGGTCTCGGCGCAACTAAACATACAAAAATAATAAACATCATAATAAACCTAACAGAAAATCCTAGAAACTCAATCTAGAATGTTAGACACAGAATCAAAAATTAGGGTTCGATCGGACATCACGTTTTACGAGAATTCTACCAAAAATCCGATAAAACCTCCCCTGTAAAACGGATATCTCTCTACTCAAAGAGTAGAGTTGGCCCTGCAAAGAAATACACTTCGAAAAATAGACATAGAATCACATCCATAACCCCTCGGTCGAACTCCAAACTACAAATCACCGACCAAGGTCTATAATTCGCAAAACAATATAAAAATACCCTTAGATCATAGAAATACATTTTATAAGTAGAAATTACATAATTAACCCTAAAACACATTAAAAACCAATAAAAACTCATTTATTTAGAAAAATCGTATATTATATATATAATTTGAAAATAATTCACGAAAAATAGTTTTAATTAATTAAAAATACTAAATAATTTTTAGAAATCATTTTTATACCTTAAATAGCTATCCAAACCAATTTAATTACATTTTTAGTCAATTTAGGGTAAAATTACCAAAATACCCCTATATATATAAATATACTAAAATTAATCCAAAAATTCACCAAAAATAATATAATTGCACAAAATTAATTTTCTCAACATATTTATCAATAATATCAATAATTAAACTCAATTAACCAATTAATTTCAATTAAAAACACAATTAATCCTATTTTTCCAAAATTACATAAATTAATTAAATTCAAAATAAATACATAGAAATTCATAAAAATTCCAAATAAATTTCTATAATTCATTTCAACACCTATATTTATTATAAAACACAATTTCATAATTTAATTAATTAATTTTCAAAAATTAGAAAATAATAATAAAATATTCAAAAATACCCAAAAATCAAAATAATTTTCAAAAATTCTACAAAAATTCACACATGTAGATTAAGCTAAGGGGAACAACATTTGTGAAGTAATTTCTCATGAATCAATCAATTAAAAGTTCAAAAAAATCAAGAACCCTAAAATGACCGAATTACCAAAATCGAAACCTAAGCAAATCAAGACCATTTTAAGTGAAACAAAGCTTGGAATCACACTCACCAGAGCTCAAGGAGAAGAAAGAGACTAGCGGTGTCAAAAATGGTGGCCGGAAACACCGTGAACGACGGTGAGAATGAATTCGGCTTCCCGAGCTTATTCTGGCCAAACCTTGACGGAATAAGGCGCTGCTGGCGGTGGGGAAGGCTGGGGAACGAGGTGGCACGCCGGGAGGCACACCGACGGTGAGAAAATGGGATGGAAGACGGTGGAACGGTGATGGAAGCGATCAGGAGTGAGGGAGGAGGATGGATGGCAATTTCGTAATTAAATCAAACTTTATTTTTTTTGTTTAATATTAAATGTATATGTATATGTATATATATATACTTTACACTATATATTAAAATAATATAAACTCACACACATTAAATATACACCACACACATATAAATTAATATTTTAAAATTTAATACACCAAAAATAATTAAATAATATTAAAACTAATTAATAAATAATAAAATATTAGGGTAATTAATTAAACCTTAGTTAAATAAATAAATACACATATATACATTATTTAGTACTTTAAAAATATATATGAGTTCATGCAAATATGAAAATCTATTTAAAATAATTAATAGTAAATTATTTATGTGAAAATTTCCCCAAAAATAAAATTTTCAGAAAAATTTTACGTAAAGTACTTAAAATAACATAAAATAAATAAAAATAAATTTTAATTAAATAACAACTCATGAAATATCATAAATATATACAAAAATTATTAACACTGCATATCCCAATGCAGTATTAAAATATTTAAAAACACGGGATATTATAAGAAATTACACACATCACTCATGGTCGTGAGGAGCAAACCCTGGCTCGTGAGGAGTAAGTCTGCTAGTTATTGCATTTGAAAATAGCCATTATAACATGTATTTACTACCCTCATGAGCTGAAGCCTGCTCCTCATGATCATGAGGGTAGCTCATGAGGAGCACTACCACTTTTGATGAAAATTGCTCGGACAAGCACTGTAGAGGCTTGGCTCATAAGGCATTTGTAAGAGGATAATTATAAGTCCAATTTGGTATATTTTAGGTATATAATTTCTCCTCACAGATTGGGGACTTGCATAGGTTGAGATACTTCATTGAAATTCATATTAATATTTTTTAAGGAGTATTTAATTGTCTCCAATTATTAAACAATTAATCTTGATACTTGATCAACTTCCTACACGTTTAAATGAAATCATTAGAATCTAAATTATTTGTCAAAGTTTAAAATTAGGAGTTTGATCATATGGTCAACATCTATATTGAACAACCTTAGGGATTCAAGAACTCTAAATTTCCAAATCATGTTTTCAAATTAATGAAAGCATTGTATGAATTAAATCAAGCTCCTAGAGTTGGTATGAAAGGTTAAGTACCTTTCTAATAGAGAAAATATTCTCTAAAGGAAAGGTAGACATAACCCTCTTCATAAAAAAATCCAACAATGATTTGTTTATTATGCAAGTTTATGTAGATGATATTATATTTAGTGCTACTAATAATTTCTTGTGTCAAGAGTTTTTAAAGTCAATGCAAGGGGATTTTAGATAAGCATAATTAGTAAGCTCAAGTTCTTCCTTGGACTTCAAATCAAATAATGCAAGGATAGGATAGTCATTAACTAAATATAATATATAAGAGACATACTTAGAAATTTTGGTATGGAAGGAGTTAAAGGTAGCAAACACCTATGAACACCACTACCAAACTCATCAAGGATGAGAATGGGAAACTAGATGATGAAAAGTGCTATAGAGGTGTCATTAGATCCCTTTTCTATTTAACCATAAGTGGACCAAACATAATGTTTGCTACATGCTTATGTACACATTTTCAATATAATCCTAAGGAATCTCACTTGAATGTCATTAAAAGAATTTTTAATTATTGGCACCTTGCATTTAGGACTTTGGTACCCTAAGAGTCTCTCATTTAATTTGGTTAGCTATTTGATGTTAAATTTGCTAGTAGCTTATTAGATCAAAAGAGCACTTCCAAAACTTGCCAATTTTTAAGAAATTATTTAATTTTGTGGTTTAGCAAAAAGCATGTTTTAACTGCCTTGTCCACTGCCAAAGCAGAGTATGTGGTGGCAAGTTGTTATTGCTCATAAGTATTACGGAAAAAGCAACAATTAATGGAATATGGCATTGGTATTAATCACATTCCAATCAAGTGTGATAATAGAAGTGTTATAAACCTTAGTGAGAACCCCATTCAACATTCAAAAACCAAACATATAAACATCAAACATCATTTCTTATATGATCATATGCAAAATGGTGACATTATTCTTGAATTTGTTGATACTAATCATCAATTAACTGATATATTCACCAAACCACTTAATAAGGAAAGGATGAACTTCATTAAGCACGAACTTGGGATGCTAGATGGTGCTAGTTTGCCTTGACATACTTCCATGCACTTCTAGGCTATTATTTCTTGGTTGGTTAAGTGCTTATAGTATTTGTATGTCAAATTGCTACATTTTTATCTTGCATATGCCTTACTTCTATTTAGTGCTTATTCATATTATATAATCTCATACATCATAGCACTTATGATGATGATGATGATGATAATGAAGTGTTTTAACCTTATACTCGTACTTGTAGTTGTATTTGTTTGATTATTCTTCATATTAGTACTTCTTCTTTCATTTTTGTAATAATGTCCTATTTTTTTATCTTCTCCTTAGTGTGAAAACATTTCCATAAAATGCCTTTTTGTGAATTTTATTTGGCTAATTTGCTATTTAATAATTAATTATTAAAATTAATTCAAATAATTAATTATCTAAAAATTAGCAACAATTAATGTGTCCCTAATATCCCATATTTGCATGATCAAAGTTATTAAAACAAAGCCCTAGTTCTAATTAAATTTCACTTGATTTTGAATATTTTTAAATTTTTGTCAATTAAGTCCACAATGATTCAATTGCAATGTTTTCTGCACCTAATTGAACAAAATTCAAAAGTTTAGGGCCAGGAGGGCAAAATGGTCATAATCCATTGTAATTGAATGTAGGTCGTATGAGTCGTATCTGATCAGGGGTCCATGCCCTTCACTATTGTTGCTCACGATTATGAGCCGATCATAAAGAGCACTCTTTAGGAATCTCAATCTCTTTCACTCCTTCCTCTTCCTAAATAGTTACTCACCACTATCCATTGATCTTTCTTCAATCCAATGGCCATTTTAGGCTCTTCCACTCCTATAAATACCCCTTTACATCCCTTCTTTGATTCAAAAACCTAAATTCTCTTTAATCAAGTCTTTTTGGTTATCTTATTCTCTTCTCTTAGCACTTCTATCTTATAGAAATTTTAACTCCTTCTCATCTTCTCCATGGCTCCCAATAAATCAATAAGATAAGATGTTCCCTCCTCCTATTTATCAAGACGTGCCACTAAAGATCAACCAAAGAAGACTCCTCCTATTTCATATTCCTCAAGGCAAATTAGTAGGATGGCCCTCTTTGGCAAGAGATTAATTATCCCTTCAAGGTACATGTCACAATCTACCTTAGAAAAATTAAGTTATTTTAAATAAGTGAAATAACATCTTAAGTGAGCCTTATCCATTGGATTTCTTTCAACTTATTGCCTTAGGGTTCAATTTATAGATGAATTGCCCAAGAGTCTAACACTATCTTTGGTTTCAAAGAAGGGGGAATTACTTCACCCAACATGGTTTGATCACACCATAATTTTTGGGTTAATCATACCAAGCCTAATGCTATTTTACGAGTGACTCAAAATCCTCCTCCTTTTCATCTAAAGCTCTATGGAATATTCATAGGTTTATTACATATTCAATCCATACTAGGGGAGTTAGTAATGAAGCTATCTCATTTGATGACCTATTTTTGCTACATTGTATTATGGACAATGTAGAGGTTGAATTAGGTAGAATGATCAATGATGATTTATGGCTAGCAAGTGATAGTGTTAGTGGGATTCCTTGTATAAGAGGAATTGTCACTAAACTTGCAACCCACTTTAAGATCAATCTCTCTTCCCTTGACATGATCCCTTACTCTCTTCTTGATGAAACTCTTTAGAAAAATTCCAAGCAATTCAAGAAGTGGGGAGCATTGGCTATGGAAAGATAAAGAAAATGAAATTAATCAAGAGCTTGCTTAAAACATTGATGATATATAGATAATTGGCCTTGATCAAGAGGGTGGCAATGATGAAATCTAAGTTCAACCTCCTCATCCACCTCCAAGGAAAAGCATTCAAAGTGAGGGTAGTTTGTATAGTGCTCCACATAGTGAACAAAATGATAATTAGTCATAAGTCTTCTCTCATTTGAATATGATTGATGATGATCTTGCCCATATTAAGTGTGATGTGCACTATCTTCTTCAACACTATCAACTCCCTTACTAATGGCCTTCACTCCCTCAATATGGCCATGAAGATAAAGGACATACTGATGATGCTCCTCAAGCTTAGAATTTTTTTTAGGTTGCCTTCCCTTCATGTTTTTCTTTCCCTTTATTTTTATGTTGCTCTCTTATAATGTTTTTCCCCATATGTCCATTTTTAGTTTATTAGCTTTATCTCTTTCTTGAATGAACTTTGTTATGTCTCCTCTTCTATATTTCCCTCTTTTTATTATTTGAAAAAGGAGGAGATTATGGATATTACTATTGTTAATGTTATTTTTCTAATTGGAATTATTACTATAAGAATTTAAACATTTTCTATATGTTTAATATGCACCAACACATTACTTATGCATAGTCATGTAACATATGCATTTAAGTGTGTAAAATCTCTTTACAAATTATGCACACATTAAGGGGAATTTAGTGCATTACATATTCAAATTTTTTTGCATCAATTCAATAATTAAAGGGGAGCTATCACTATAATACACACATATTATTTATCATTCAATCAAATTATTTGTCAAAGTTAAAAAGGGGGAGATTATTTACCATTTGCATGATTAATCCCTTGGTTTTGGAATTGGTTTTTGAATTTAACAAATAATTTGAATAACTAATGATTTTTTTAAGTGGGTATTAGTAATAGAACTTCAAGTATTTACCCATTCTAGCTAAAGCTAATCTTTTCAACTTCAAAACTTAATCATAAAGAGCATCTACATCCTAACTCATGCCTCATAAGGATCTACATAAGTTCATAGATCATTTGGATGCATATTGAAGTCTCAAAAGTCAAGTTTCAAGAGTAAAACTACCCCTCCTAATATTGAGGGTGCTTATAAGCTTAATGAGCTATAGGCAATAGTTTAAACAGCAAGTTCGCATTCCTCATGATCGACCCTTACGAGTGAGTCATGATCATGAGGATATCCAGACTCCTCTCTAATCACTATTTAAAGCTACAATGAATATAAAATTCAAGGCTCACAAACTGGAGCCTCCCCTCATAATCGTGAGTGGCACCTTGATTGCAAAAAGGTTAAAAATCATTTATTGAAGGTTGAGGATGAATTTAATGATCCTTAACAACTATTTTTCATTCTCAATCAATATATACTAGCTCTGGAACTTCATTTAATGAGTTTTTACAAGTTGATTGAGTATTGAATGCTTTAAAAATCTCATTGAGCTACTCTTCCTTTCAAAATTCTCTTTGTAAATTGAGAATAGGTTATGTGTTACTGTAGCTCTCTTCTTCTTCCATTCTTAGGTTAAAAAAGGGAAGCGAGGAGTTAATACTAGTTATTGATGGTTGAGTGTGAGTCTTAAACACTTAAAATCATTATTATGGTTAGAGCTTAGTCTAGAAAAGCTCATTGCTTTGTAAAGGTTAGAGTTGAGCCTAAAAAAGAAAAATCTTATAAACATAATCTTAAGCAATAAGATTGGTGTGGGCATTAAAAATCCAAACTTGAGAATAAGTTAGGTGGAGACGTATATTTAATTTATGAATCAAACTCCTTAAATCTTTGAGTTCTTGCATGTTCTTCTAGTTCATTTTCATTAATCCTTCTTAATCTCACTTTTAAGTTCTTAATCTTTATAAAATTATTGATTAGCTCTATTCACCCTCCTCCCCTCTAGGGCCTCTTCCATATTGTCTCATGTAATTAGGCTTACTTTGATAATTAGAATTTGGCACGAGGGAACAAATGCACCTTTTATTTTTTGTGATTTCTTAATATATTGTTTTTTAAATGGGTAGTACTTTTTTAATAGTTAAAAATTATTGAAAGCGTTTATAGCTAAAAATAGTTTGATTAGATATATTTTATATTTAATATATCATAAGTAAGAGTCATTAATGTGTTAAAAGTAAATAATTTAATTAGATTTAATTTAAAATTAATAAATTATGCTACACATTATAATTTAAAAAAAATAACTCATAATTTACATAAACATTTTATAAATATTTCAAAAGTAATAATAGTTAAATATTTAATTTTTTAATTAAAATTAATAAATACTAATTAATTATGTCTTGTGTCAAATTTATAATAGAGTGTCTATAATTTTATGTGGTGAATATGGTTTGTTCAAGAACTTTTCCTAGCTAGGGCAAGGCATTTCTTCCGTTATTGACATTCATGAAATTGAATAATTTGCACTCATGGTACCTAATTTTATCACTTGATCTCATAATAATACCTAACATTTAATTTTATCTCTTTAACACATTGCCATTAAGTAGGAATTTGATTTTCTGATGGATAGTGGATGGAACCATACGCATCCCAATAACAGAGTGAAGGTAGGAGGAATATCAATGTTAGTAAACTTCACAATAGATTCAATCTCACCCACTATAACCATAAGTTTGAAAGTATCAACCATAGGCATTTTTGAATAATCATAAGTTCTAATGATCATATTAGAAGGCTCCAAGTCATTAACTTTCATCCCAAACTTATGAAGCAATATAAGAGGACAGATATTAATGCAGACCCATCATCCACCATAACACATAATGTTGCTTGAATGAATAAGGGAGTATTATGAGCTCCTCTTTCCAATAGAGATTATTATAACAAAAAAAAAGGACATTGCATTATCAGGTGCTTAAATTAAGGATGCTACCATGTCACTTAGGGATACATTAGTAGGGATGTTTGCATTGTCCAAAGCTTGCACCAAAGCATTATGATGCTTCTTTGATGCCATGAGCAAATCCCATATGTTTGGTTGGGCTTAAGGTTTCTTTAATTATTTCAATACTATATCATCTTCTAGTAGACTGTTCCACTTCAAGTTACATGGTATACTGATGTTTTGACTAAATTCTCATCCTAAATGTCAGTTGCATCCTCAAGGTTTTGCTCATCTTCCCATTTTACCTTTTCTTCATCAGAATCATACCAAATGTCTATATATATGATATATGGTAGACATTATTGCTAGACTGCTAAAATCTCATCTTCTTTGTCAAATTCTTCTCCCCGTCTAATTAGCTTAATATCCTTTATATAAATAGTAGCAAAAGGAGTAGGAGGATTTTATTTGACCTTATAGTCATACTTTGTAAAAGGTTGCCTAAGAAAATACCATACTTCATTTTTTTTATTTTCCTCAATAATCTCGTCCTTAGAATTTAATAGGCCATTAAGGTCTTCAACTACACTAAGCATGTGTATGGTCATTTGGTTCATCCTCCTTTCCAACACTATGAAAGGAGAAAAAATAAAAAGGGCTTGAGATATAGTCATATATGTAGGGACCCTACTTGTCATAACTTAAGTCATAAATAAAAATCAAGAAGTTTTAGCTTCTTACATCATAAGGAACTCTTTTTCTACCCTTTTTTTTTCTTCCTCACTTTCTTAGATCTTGTATGGATTATTCCATAAATGGTTTTAGGTGTCCCAAGGACATCGAATAAGTTGTAGATAGGGGTACATTACGGTAGTTGGGTAAAGGGTTAGTTTTAACATTAGGGAAATTTTGTAGATCTTTAATTTTTCTAGAATTGATGGGATCTTAAACTCCATTCCTTAAAGTAAGGTAGTTATTAGTTGTGTGTCCAACCATTTTACAGTAATGGTAGAAAAGGCTAGTGTTGATATGTGCATGTAAAAGGTTTGGTAATGATTTAGTTCAAAAGGATTAAGGAGGTTCTTTTGTTGAAGTGTTTGGAGGATTTTGGATAAGGGTAAGTTTAGGTTTGAGTATTTTATAGTTGGGTAGTTCAAGGCATTAATAGCTAGGTGTTTTTTAGTCTTGCAAGTATAAGTGTTTGGGTTGGTTGACGGTAAGTGTTTTTGGGTTGTAAGACTTCATCTTCAATTTTGATTGCGGCTTGGTAAAAAGCTTTAGAATTTGGGTAGTGGACAAACAATATTTTCTTGCAATAGTGATGTGAGGCTTCCTTGATTACCATCTTAATTTGCTCTTGCTCTTCCTCGAGAGATTTATCCCTCATTAAGACTGCTTTTGCTCTTCATCTTGTGATATAATAAAAAACCTCTCCCTATTCTTCTACTTTATGGTTTTGAGGTCACGTTTAGTGACATCCAACTAAATGTTGTACTCATATTCCTTAATGAATTTTTGAGTCAAAAGCATCCAACCATTTTTTATCTCGTCTTCCAAATTGAAAAATTATAATTGTGTCCCTTCTTCAAATAAGGTGAAAAAAATTTACAATTTGAGATTCAATCATCTTATTAGATGCCATAATGGTGGCATATTACCTCAAGTGCACTCTTGAATCACTTGTACCATTGAATTTTGCGAAATTAGGAAGCTTGAAATCTTATGGCAATAACCCATCCTTAAATTATGCGAGATTAGTGTAATCTTGGCTCCTTATAGCATTCTTATCTTTAAGAGAGAATTCAAGTTATGCCATTTTATTAGCCAGCACTTTGACTTCCTCTAACAATTTAAGTTTACATAAATTAACTAGATTAGTAAAAGGCAGAGGTGGTACTCCTCTTAGAGCTTAGTAATACTCATCATCTTTCTCAAGTGGATTTGGGGTATGTGTCACACTTTTTCCTTTATCAATCTTTGCATTTATAAAATCCAAAGCTTTATCATGGATATCCTTAGTGTGTAATAGTTATTCAATGGTGGTCTTCATCTCATTTTAAAGGAATTCAAATAGAGTCCCATCTTCCATCATCTTCTTGAGGGTGTCTTTCAAGTGTTTGTCCATTCTACGCAACATTTCTCAGTTATAGGGCTAAAGTTAATACACTTGGCTACTTCATATCTACGGGACTTTCTTGGAGCTATTTTATTGTAAGAAATTTAATGTTATGGGTGCATGACATGTCATGACCAATAAAAATAAAAGGGTTAGCATGTATTCATGATATGCTGATGCACATTCTATAATGCATCAATGTAATATAACAGCAAAAAAATCATGGGTTAGAATATAAAACCACTACATGTATATATGTATGCATGAAAAGGAAAAAGAAAAAGAAAATAAGCAAATATGGTTAGTGTAAACCTACAAAATGAGCAAACCAAGTATAGGCATTCATAACTTTCCAACCTTGTCACTTCGTATGGTAAAGTCTCTTTTCTAAGTGAATTTTGATCCATAAGCCAATGAGGGGCTTTAGAACCGTACTCAACCAGACGATGTTATTTTACTTTAATAAGATGTCAATAATTCATCAAAAGCTAAATTCATATGTAATCATAGTGAACACATAATGTCAACGTAAAAATATTTCTTTAGGTCTCAAATGGTATTCACAAAATTTACGTGTCCATTTGTAATGGCCATAAATGACATGGGAAACCCAATTTTGTGTTGGTTACATGAACATGCAATATGTTTTCCATGAGAAAAGGGAAATTCATTTAATAAATAGTCATTTATTTCTTACAAGGCAATCGCATACCATCCAGTTAGGTCTTAATTAGCATGTTTAGCCTTAAATGAATAAATGAGCATCACTTCATAACTTTCAATACCAAATGAAGTTAAGACTAAAATTCATTGCATATTATTTAAATTAGGGTGTCATTTAGATTGTTCCTTGTGTATTTAAGTCACAAGAGGCTAATAGGTATCGTAATATACTTAATGAAAATAATCCATAGTGATCAATATGATATGATTATTTGATAAAAGAGATTAAAGATGTTGCTTTCATTTAATAGTTTTAGAATAAATAAGCATCATTTAAACAAAGTTTGCATGCAAGGCCAGGTTGGACCTTAGGAGAACTATCTAAAGGTTTATTTATATGGGTTAAGTTAAAGTGAAAGGCTTAGGCTCCGTTAGTGAGATGTCCCTATTATAAACTAGGGTTACAAGCCCAATTATATGAGCTTGACATCTTTTGCATACTTGAGAGATAGTTGCCCCTTTAAGGACTTAGGTTACACATCTTTTGTATACTTGAGAGATAGTTTCCCCTTTAAGGACTTAGGTTACAAACTCTAGTCAAATGAGCCTAGAAAAAACTCTATGATCAAGTATAAGATAAAAGTGCAAATCCATCACCCTAAGACTCGAGCAAAATCATGGGGCTTTCACTCTAATATCATCGATGTAAGCACCCAATTTTAGGATGCAATTATGCACGCCTATGACAAAAGCCCCCATAATGAAAATCTAATTAAGAATTGATCTTTGGTGTCGAGTTTTACAAATTAAAGGACTAAATTGCAACATTTGGTGGATTTAATTACAAAATTGGTTTTTTAAGGATTTGATTGCAGAAATTAGAAACTTCTGAGGACCTTTTTTTTGTAATTTAAAAAAAAAGGTTAGCCGACATTACGTAATGCTGACCAGTATTATATAATGCCAATCGACATTACAGGGTGAAAATCGGCATTCTGGAATGTCAATTTTGGCTAAAAAGTGATTTTTACACTGATTTTGTTATTTTTCAATTTTTTCATTGGTCCAGGACACCATGTATTTTATTTTTTCAAAACCTTATCGCTCATCATCTTATTATCTTGATTTTGAAAATTTAAAAAATAAAAGGCAGAGACTCCTGATCTTGCTCCCAACTATCGCGTAACTTCTTTATATGATCCTACATGATCACAAGAGCTGTGGTTGCTAGGCCATGTTTTAAAAGCCAAGAGACAGAGTCTGTGAAAAAAAGGGAAGAAGGAAAAAAAGGCCCGCGAGAAAACCCTAAAGAAAAGAGCTAAGAAAAAAACCAAAGAGAATAAAAACCTAATTAGCTACTACATATCATCTTTTACTCTTCTTTTTTCCTTTTTTATTTTGATTTGATTTATTTTTATTATTTTTTATTTAATTCATTACTGATTAATTTTTTTTTTCTGTTTTGATTGATGTTTTGTGGTACTCTAGAGATGAGGTTAGAGATATATGATTTTTAATAGTGACCATTGGAAGAATCCATGGAATGCCATGGATTAAGATTTATAAAACCCCCATAGGATTTAGGATTTATGATTTCTGCATTCTTTTAATTTGCTTTTTTTTTTGTTATAATTAATTTGTTTTTAATTTTTGCACAGTAGTTTGTAATAGCCCCAATAGTGGAAAATAGTAGAATTTTATATTCTTTGCACTAAAATTAATTACTAATTTAGGTTCAATTGATAAAAATTAATTAAAATCAATGGTGGCTTTTAGATTAATTTAGGGTTACATGTAAATTGATTTAGGGTTTTTTTTTTAGAAAATCACATAAATCCTGTGTTTGATCTGATTTTGTTATGATTTTTTATTTCGATTTTATTTTTGAATCTTTTAGTTCTTTGGGCCCCAAGCCCACGATAGGTCCAAACCCACTAAATAAAAAAAAATAGGCTTAAAAATGGTTAGGTTAATTAATTAAAATCAATTTAGGCCCATTAGATTAATTTATACTTAGATGCATTTTTAGGTTAACTAAATTAATTTAGACTTAGCTCAGCCCATTAATTTCATTTCTTCAAAAATAAATAGATTTAGGAGCACATCACTTAATTTGAAATCAAGTTAAACTTAGGTCCACTTATTAATTTAATTTTTCCTTTAAAATTTGGTAGACTTAGGACTATTCCCTTAGTTAAATTAAAATAAATAGACTTAAGTTTACTAAAATTAACTAAAAATGTAGGTCTTTTTTTATTCCAATTCACTTGTAAATAAAAATATGTAGAAATAGCTAACTTTTAAAAATTAACCTAGTTTAAACTTAGGGACACTGCCTTTTGTATGCATTTTTACATGAAATTTTATAATTGTTACCTTTTTTGGGTTAGATGGATGTTTAGTTAGGGTTTAAATAAAATTACATGTAATTACAAAATAAAATAGTAATTCATAAAATAAATCTAAATGAACACAAGACTGAAAGAAGTTATTAGTATTCTGTTCCCAGAATCTCCTGGTTGTGGTGCTAGTTTTCTTTTAAAGAATTAAGTACCACCTTTCAATTTGTCCCAATTATTACCCTGGGTGGCGACTCCTCATCTCCACACTATGTCTCCGTGATAATAGTTAGTGTGTTCTCTAGGGCCCTGAGCCCAAATAGTGTTGTGGTTGCTAAAATATTCGACGTATGCCAAACCCTGTCATCTATAGTAGTGACTCCATTAGGGATAAGAGATACTAATTCTACTTGTGTTCTTTAGAGTTATTTTATTAATTATTATTTTATTCTTGCTTTCATTCTACATGTCCCTATTAAATCGATGGCATTAGTTTATGATTCCATGATTCCACTAGCTTCATGGAGTTGTAAATTGGCTAACCATCACTCTTAGCCTTAACTCAGTTCAAGAGAGATTATCGGGCTCATCTAACTAGAGTCTGTAACCTAAGTCCTAAAAGGGGGTAGTCTTCTCTTGAGTTGGTAAAGGATGTCAGGCCTCTCTAACCTTGGCATGTAACTCAAGTCTTAAAAGAGAGCATCTTGCTAAGGGAACCTTGACTTTATACCGGACCCTAACCACATATAATGGCACAGTTACTTCCCCTAGGATCTATCAAAAATTACTTGTATGATTTTTTCCATAAGGTATTTCTATCTATAAAACCTGAGGCCCATACCTTTGAAGCCCACTTGGGCCAATAAAGATTGGGCTAAACCTTTATACTTAGAAATGTTATTTCTATGCTTATTACCATGAGGTATTTATATCTATAAAAGCCTAAACTCATACTTTTGAAGCCCCTTGGGGTAATAAAGATTTGGCTTCTACTTAGAAATGTTGTTTTTAGACTTTACTACTTTAAGAGAGATATGGCATGCGCGTCGGTCCCTGATATCCCCCGTTGATATTAAGACCAAGACCAAAAATCCTAGGATATGAGACTCACCATTAAACACATGTATGGGAGGAATAAGGTTGGAAGGATGTATGTTGTACACTTGATTGATACTTGCTGCTTGTTGCATAGCACGTGCATCACACATACATGCTTCTTATTCATCATACTAATACCTTGATTTGCAGCCATCATAGATACATCGAGGTCTTCTCATATTTGGGGATGATGAGGTGGTAGACTAAGACGAATGAGTCAGAGTCCTAAAGCCTTAGCAAAGAAATCTTAAACTGATTGGAAAGAAGCTCTATCAACGTACTTTACTTTGAAGCTAAACTAACTTCACATGAATTTGAATAAATGGAACAACAATAAAGGAACTAGACCTTATAAGACATCAAGGGAGCTTTGATGGATGACATTAGGGCTATAATGCAATATAAGATAAGACAAGCAATATCTGGACTGATGCAACCTATTGCTATCGTACCACCACCTGCAATTGAACAAATACCTATTGCTGCTATTGTCCCACCTGTTGCGGATGCTCCACCTATTGCCAATAATGCTGGGGGGCAACCTGCTACTAGAAACCCATCTACTATTAATGCAAAGCTGGAGGATGTTAAGAATTATATAGTAAAGAAGGCAAAGAAAGAATCCCTTAAACTGGTACATGACCATGAGTCCAAGCAGATGCGAGCACTGACCCAGAAGATGTCCAAGATGGAAGAGCTAATCAGGGGAGAAGGCATAGGGTATTTATTTGACTTCGATGACATGCAACTAACTGAGGGTAATAAGCAACTTGAGAAATTCAAAATGCCTCAACTGTAAAATTTTGATGGAACTATAGATCCTAGGATTCATCTCAGTTAGTACACAATAACCATGAGCACTACTAAGGCCCCATTAAAAGTGATCACTAGGTTATTTGTACTGTCTTTAGATGGGTTAGAAAATTTTATCAGGGCTAACTAGAAAGAACTGTGTACTGCTTTTTTAAAACAGTATGATTATAACACTAGATTAAAAGTGTCCATCAGGGATTTAGAACTAACAAAGTAGAAACCCAATGAATCTTTCTTTGATTTCCTTACCAGATTCATGAATAAAGCAGGGCTAATAAAGAATAAGTAGGCTAAGAAGGATAAGGTTAGGATGATAGTTCATAATGTGTCACCTAATCTGGTCGAGAGGTTGTAGATAATGAATCCTAAAACTTTTAGAGACCTGTATAATGATGGTCTGCAAGCAAAAGAGATTGAGAATGATAAGAAAAGAAGCTTTAAAGGCACTAGAACCTAAAACTACCTAACCAGGGGCACACAATATGGAAGTACTAGCCAAGCTATGGAGGTGTGCGTAGTTCAACAAACTTAGAGATTCTCCAATTTTAATCAACCACTCTCCAAATTCTTAGAATGATTGATCTAGAAAGGCTTACTCTAACCCTTAACCTTCTCCAAACCACCTAACCCGAATGTCCCAGGCTATGACTCCAATAGCTACTGCAAGTTTAACCAAGTAGCTAGCCACTCCACAGACACCTATATTCACCTTAAACATGAGATCCAAAACCTAATAGACTCCAAAAAAATCATAGACCCTGAAAAATCTAACTCCAATCCAAACACTAAAAATAATCCTTTCCCTCATAACCAAAATGTCCCACCACTAGCCACCATGATTATTAATTCAGGAGTGAATGAAGAAGGAGTGTTAAAATCCTTTGAAAACCTAAACCCTATAACTAATAAAGAATCTCTTGATGCCTCTAGAGGAGTTAAAGATTTGTTGGGGCAGCCCTCAAGGAAATTTAACTATAAGGTGTTATATTCCAAACTGCCCTCTGCAGATATCCCAGTTGAATCAATTATGCCTTTAGGATGGGGAAATGAGTTTAATGATGAGAAAGAATCCAAAACCCTAGAACAGCCAAGAGTTAAGGATTTATTAGGGTAGCCCTCAAGCAAATTTGATCATAGGGTGCTCTATTCAAAGCCTACTTCTAGTGATATACCTCTTGAGAGGATTGTGCCCTCAAAATGGGGTGATAAATTTGGTGATGGGCCAACGAAAGAAGAGAATAAGGAGACTCTAACTCCTGAATAAGGG
This sequence comes from Mallotus nudiflorus, assembly GCA_947683625.1. Taxonomy (NCBI): domain Eukaryota; kingdom Viridiplantae; phylum Streptophyta; class Magnoliopsida; order Malpighiales; family Euphorbiaceae; genus Mallotus; species Mallotus nudiflorus. The sequence continues at coordinate 2,097,196 of CANTUR010000239.1, forward strand.
ATTGAAGAATTACTGAGAGCACATTTAGGAAAGCTTAGCATAAAGGGAAAGGAAATGTGCACAGTGGAAGTATGGAAGGATGAAAAGAGGGACAGAATCATCGAAGTTATAAACATCTGGTATGACTCTGATGAAGAAATTCCCGCTGGTCTAGATTTATAGAGTGATGACCCCAAAGTGAATCATGTCACCTAAAATAGGAGCCATTACAAGGCAGCAGAAAAGAAGATTGAGAGAGTTGTAGAAAGAGAAAAGACAGATGATGCAGAAATAGAAGAAGGGGAAAAAGAAGACTTGATTTTAGAACAACTGAAGAAAGTTAAGACAAATGTCAGTATTTAGGAACTACTGAAGCACTCAGGCAGCTATAGAAGAGATTTGGTAAAAGCTCTGTCGAACATGAATGTTGAAACAACAACCACACCAAAGGCTATGGTAGCAAAGGTTATAGAAAAGAAACACGGGCTGATAACCTTCTCAGATAATAACCTACCTTTGGAAGGAAGAAATCATAACAAGGCACTGTTTATCCTAATTGAAGTAAAAAGGAAAAGAACCAACTTTGCAATAGTTGATGATGGTTCTACCATTAATGTATGCCCATTGAAGATCTTACCTAACTTAGCTTTGAAAGCTAAAGACTTGAAAGATTCAAACCTCATAATCAAAGCTTATGATGATAGCACTAGGAATATGGAGGGGACATTCCAAGCTTTGGTTAAAATAGGAGCTATGGATTAACTATTGAGTTCACCATACTGGATATACCAGTTATTTATTCCTTGTTGTTGGGAAGGCCATGGTTCCATGCTTTATGAGGGGTACTCTTGACTATGCACTAGAAGATAAAATTCCCTCATGAAGGAGATGTAGTGACAATCAAAGCAGGAACCAATGTAGTTGTGGCAGCCATACTGGAAAAATTGAAATAAGTGTGTGTTCCTCCAGATTTTTAAATTGCTTAGATATTTGATGGGACTGAGATGAACCTAAGGGTTGCAAAAATGATGGAGAGCATTAATTACCAACCTAGACAGGGGCTAGGTAAGAATAAGCAAGGAAGTCCTAAGCTACCAGAATTCAAGAGTCAAAATGACATTAAAGGATTAAGGTGTGCTAAGATAGGATCTACCGGCAGAAGGACAAGAAAGAAGGAGAAGGTTAAGAGAAATAAACCCCTAAAAAGAGTTGGGCCATTAAGTGAGAATTTCATCAAGCCAGGAGAGGACAAGTACTATCTAGGTGCTAAGGAGTTCGTTAATGTTGCTGGAAAAAATGTTCCTGGGTCTGAGAATTTCAAGGACCATATTGTGGAAAACTTAGTCAAGAGCAATAAAGAAGAAGTGATGAAGCAAGTAGCTGGAAGAATAAGGGATGCTACTGTCAAAGAGCTTCTGTGTCTACCACCTGAAGAAGAGCCACCACAGTATTTAGCTACTCTTAATAGTGATAGCTTTACTAATGTTTTTTATGAAGAAACTGATGTAATAATGTCTAGTCTCTATGAGGACAAAAACTGTGTTTTTTCTTTGGTCAATGATATGAACGCTGGTTTTGCTTACGTATATGATGTGCATCCTGATAGTTTTGTGCATTATAATTTTGATCATTCATGCATGTTTAATATTAATTCAATTCAATTTGATTCATTTAACATGGGCACGAATGATAACCCAAAGAAAATTTCTATATCACATTATATAACTCCTGAAGAGAGGGAAAATTTTAAGAAAATACTAACAAAAAGAAAGGTAGTATTTGCTTGGACCTATGAAGACATGCCAGGTTTAGATAAGGACATTACAAAGCATCACATTCCAACTCATCCGGAAATAAAACCAATTAAACAGAAATTACGCAAGCTGTGACCAGAATGGACTAAAAAGATAAAAGAAGAAATTACTAAATAAATTCAGGCCAATTTTTTAAAGGTAGTAAATTATCCCCATTGGCCAGCAAACATAGTCCCAGTACCTAAGAAAGATGGTAAGGTGTGAATCTGTGTTGATTTCAAGGATTTAAATAAAGCATGTCTGAAGGATGAATTCCCATTACCTCACATCGATGTGATAGTGGATAGTGCAACGTTAAGTCCGATGTAGTCCTTTATGGATGGGTTCTTTGGCTATAATTAGATAATGATGGCAGTTATAGATAAGATCAAGAAAACTTTCATCATAGAATGGGGACGTATTACTATAAGGTTATGCCTTTCGAGTTGAAGAATGCAAGTGCAATATATCAAAGGGCAACCACCGCTCTTTTCCATGACATGATGCATAAGTAGAGGTATATGTAAACAATATGATGGTCAGGTCAGAAACAAAAGAGGGGCATTTTAAAGCACTGGATAAATTCTTGGCATGCATTAAGAGGTATAATTTAATATTCAACCCAAAGAAATGCATTTTCAGAGTTACTTTAGGGAAGTTACTGGGGCATATAGTCAATAGCAGAGGAATCAAAGTGGATTTAAATAAAGTGAAAGCCATTCAAGAAATGCTAGCACCAAGGATAGAGAAAGATGTGAGAGGGCTTATAGGCAGGTTACAGTATATTAGTATGTTCATTGTAAGGTTTACTAATATTTGTGACCCAATCTTCAAGCTTCTGAGAAAAGATCAACCTGTATAATGGAATGATGACTGTCAAAGGGCCTTTAATAAGATAAATGAGTATCTTACCAATCCACCTATACTTAAACCACTAAGGCTAAGTAATTGATCCTATATTTGGCTCTAGAAGAAAAGGCAATGGGGGTAATGTTAGCACAATAAGGTTGGATGGGATAGAGCATGCAGTGTACTACCTCAGCAAGAAGTTCCTATCGTATGAAGAAAAGTATGATTTGGTGAAGACATGTTTGATAATGATCTAGGCAACAAGGAAATTAAGGCATTACTTTCAGTTTTATAGGGTTCAGGCCATTTCAAAATATACCCCTTAAGATACTTATTGCAGGCACTTGCTCTAATCAAAAGGATGTCTATATGGCTCATTCTTCTGACTGAATTTGATATAGAGTACATTACCATAAAGATTATTAAAGGCAGTAATGGAATTCCTAGCTCAAAATGCAGTAAAGGGCAATGAACAATGGAGCCTAGAATTCCCAGATGAGAATCTAGCAGTTGTAGAGCATCAGGAATGGAAGCTTTATTTTGATGGTACAATAAAAAAAAGGAGTCGGGTTAGGAGTGATCCTCGTCACACTAAAGGGAGAAACCATACCAATGGCCAAGAAGCTGGATTTCAAAGTAACCAATAATATGGCTGAGTATGAAGCGTGCATTCATGGAGTAGAAGCGGCGATAATAGTTAAAGCAAAGGAGTTATTAGTATATGGGATTCTATGTTGGTTATCAGTCAGGCTAATGAGAAATGGGAAGTGAAAGAGGAAAAGTTAAAACCTTACGTCTAATATTTAAAAGCTTTAACAAAGAATTTCACCAAGTGTCTCTTTATTCATTTATCAAGAGATGATAATCAGATGGCAGATGCACAAGCAACACTCTCTTCAATGTGGGATAGTGTGACTGGATTGACAATGAGGCCGTTAGTGATCATGAAATCAATGGCTCTATGTTATAGAGGTGAGAAAATTATGAAAATTTAGATAGGCCCTCAAGAGAAGCCATGGTTTTTTAATGTTCAGAGGTTCATTGAGGAAGGAAAATACCTAGATGAGGCCACTTTAAAAGAAAGATATGCCCTACATGTACTTGCACGTAATTTTGCAAGTCACGATAGGGTGTTATATAAGAGAATGTCGAATGGAATGCAGCTTAGATGTCTCAAGAAAGATGAAGCAGAAGAGGTGATGAAAGAGGTTCATGCAAGAGCTTGCAGTTCTTATATGAATGGGATAATCCTAGCAAAGAAGATAATCAGACAGGGGTACTACTTGATGAGCATGGAAAAGGATTACATTAGAATTATGAGATAATGCCATCAGTGTCAAATCTATAGGAACCTCAACCACCTTCCTCCAATGGTGCTGAATAGTTTATCATCTCCTTGGCCTTTTGCAGCCTGGGGGATTAATATCATAGGAGAAATAAGGCCAACAACATCGAATGGCCATAAGTACATAGTTGTGGCAATTGATTACTTCTCTAAATGGGTAGAGGCTGAGTCTCTCAATGCTCTAAAGGAAAAACAAATGGCCAGATTTATCAAAAGAATCTTATTTGTAGATATGAGGTTCCACATCATATAGTGGCAGACAATGGGGTTCAATTTCAAGCAGAAACGACAGAGTTATTGCAGAAGTATGGGATCAAGCATCATAAGTCTTCACCATATCGACCTCAGGCTAATGGAGCAGTGGAAGTAGTAAATAAAAATATTAAGAAAATCCACTCTAAGATGGTCAAAACTTAAAAGGATTGGTCTGAGTTTGTTCCCTTTGCCTTGTGGGGATATAGAACTATAGTTAGAACTGCCACAGGCCAAACTCCGTTCTCCCTAGTGTACAGCTATAAAGCATTTTTGCCAATAAAAACTGAGATCAAATCTCTAAGAGTAGTTATGGAGGTCAAAATGCCCGAGAGTGAATGGGCACTGAAAAGATATGATCATCTAGTGTCTTTGGATGAGAAAAGGATGAATGCTTTGTTTCATACCCATATATACCAGAAGAGGATAGCAAAGGAATTTAATAAAAAGGTAAAGCTAGGGAAGATAAAAGTTGGAGATATGGTACTAAAATAATCTAGAGCAGTGGTGTTCAATCCAAAAGGAAAGTTCAGACCAAACTAAGAAGAACTATACTTAGTCAAATTAGTTTTGCCAAAGGGAGCCGCCAAGATATTTGATCTTGAAGGGAATGAGTTTATGGAGCTTGTTAACCTAGATCACCTAAAGAAATACTATCTATAAAAATAGATAAAAGTAGCATAAAGAAAATAAAAGTTCGATAACTAGAAAACCTGAAAAGGCTAGTTAGGTAAAAATAAGGACATTCCCATTGTTTAGAAAACCCGCAAAAGGATGGCAGGCAAAAATTAGGGAATAAAATAAAATAAAAAGAGGTCCCACTAATTAGAAAACCCACAAGTGCTGGTTAGGCAAAAATTAAGGAAAAAAATGTGAGCAAAAAATATTCAGTTAGAAAATTTAAAAGGACTAGCTGATAACAAAAGTTATGTCATGTGATGTAGAAAATGTACTCATTTTTTTCCTAATTAATGAATCTTATTGAAATTGAAATTTTGTTATGACATTACATGTTCTATCTTATTTATAATGCATAAGTACCAGAAAGGAAAATAGAATATAAAAGTTTAAAATCAACTCTATGAGATCATTTTGCTTTAGTCATGCCTCTGTTTTCTTCTTCCTCTGAGATTCATCATGTAAAGCTTGAATCCTTTTGTATATACAAAATTTAGGTGGCTTTGTAGCTTGTATCACAACCCAGATTTGAAAAGTAAGAATAAAAAGCTTGCTAAGTTAAAAACCCAAAAGGACAACTTTGGTAAAAGTTAGGGCATACCTGCTAAGTAGAAAACCCAAAAGGGCAGCTTAGGCAAAAGTTAAGGCATAGATATATATATTTATATATATACACACACACACATACATATATATACATATAGGACCATCAATTCATTCAAGTCTAATTTTAGGAAAGGGAAGTTTGAAATATAGTAGTACAAAAGATAGTTTGTCCTAACTATAAAATAGAAAATAACCTAGAATCAGTCATCCCGAGCTCTAGAATCAAGCCATGGACTCCATGCTCTGCTAGGGTCATCATAATGATAAGTATCTGGAGGTCTGACAGATGAAGTACCAATACTGTAGGGGTTCATGCCTAAGTCCGTAAGCCGTCAATGAAGCATCTCGTTCTCCTACTCCATATCCCTAGAATAACTCCGCACATATAAGAAACATCATATCATATGCATTCCATGCATATATTTGCATAATAAGTGTATATGCTTACCCGTCAACTATCTATGACTTCTATGGTAAATAATCGTTGAGACAAGGCGAGTCCATGCAAATACACTGCCTGTGTCCGAGGGACCTATTTTTTAAAATTGTACTAACGCTAATACCAAGTGTACATGTAATATAAGAAATAAGTTATATAAAATCACATGAGAAGTATCTACTGAAGAAAAGCTAGGAAGCTGAATATGATCGAAATGTATATATTGCTCAACAGGAGCCTGAATAGCAGGAGCCCAATAGAGTATAGATCTATCAGGAAGGGGAACATCACCAAAAATAACACCTATGAAAGCTCCCTCACAGCTGGTCCCAATAAGCAGAGTGTGTTGTACATAGCTAGGATTGGGCCAAGGGACCTCAGGTGCAATCTCAGGCTCAGAGGCAGCCTCACTCTCATACGTAGTCTCAACCTCCTGAGTAGTCCTAGCCGCCTCTTCTATCACCTCATCGACAAGGGAGCCAACCTCCTCAATCTGTGAAAAGCAAACTGTGAGAAAAGAATAAGCGATTGAAGTGTTCAAAAAAATAAATTATTGGAAGATAACTCAGCATGATCAATAGGAACTTTCTCCAAAAGGTTTTCATAGATGAACTGCCAACAATGGCAAGATCACTCAAGAAAAATAGTGGCATCATATCCCTGTAATGCCTCTCTCATCTCTGAACCCATCAGATGAGAACTGTAAAGCATTAAGAAGGGGACAACAATAGGAACACGGCATTGGGAAGGTTTAGAGCACCACAGATATACGTGCTCTCCTAAATACCACATATGACAGCCATAACTACGGAGAAGAACCCTCATCTCCTCAAGTCATACTGCAGTATCCATAAAATCATATTGCTAAACATCAACAGCTCCCTCCAGCCAATTAGAATAAATCTGCAAAATCAGGATTAATTAAGTTTAACTTGTATTAAGTCATGAAGTACTAATTATTTTATTTTCTTACCAGGCCCTACTCAATGGTGTTTAGTTAATCATGGTAAATCTGTAGAGTATTCCTGATACTCGTTAGATAAAAAGAGCCCCATCTCTACATCAAGGGGAGACTCCTATCAGAGCTGATAGCCTTGAAGCCACGAATCATCCTAATCTCTATGCTCTAGATCTAAAAAAGAGAATAAGTCAACCAAAAAAAGAAAAAGAAAAGAGAAGAAGAGAAACGAAAGGGGATAGACACACATGCAGGATATGCCAAAAGCTGTACATGGTGACAATGCCTCTACCTCTACAGACAGTGTCCAATCTGTAATACAAATAAGCCAATGCCATAGATCCCCAGTCGAGGGTGATAACTCGGGTTAAGTCTCAAAGAGGGCCGACAAGGGCAATGCTGACCTTGTGACAATCTCGCAAAAGAGGGTTGTGCCAAGCAAGATCAGGAGGAAGCACCTCGCCTTATAAGCAATCTGATGAGGTGTAGTGGTGGGAAGATGTCTGAATTCCTCGACCAATGATGAAAGAACAACGTTCTTCTGGTTCTTCCATGTCGGGGCAAATCCAATCAAGTCTTGCACATACTGACTTTACGCATGCTCGGGAAGACTACAGTAACTGATGTCGAAGGAAATGGGAGTCCCTCAAAAGGAGATCCTGGTGATCGTAGAAAAACCCATAGGCAAAATAGTTAACTCATATACACGAGTATGGAACATATGGGTGGTGTCCATCCACTGCTCAATTAGTGCGAATAAAGAATGGTGATCAGATCTCCCTTGAGCATTTGGAAGCCCAACGACAAGTTGTCTGAACCCAGAGGCCTAGACCAATTATGCAACTTCCCCTAGTAGCTTGTGAAATAATTCACGAGCTATGAAAATAGCCTATGAACTTCATCAATCGCTGGGAGTAATAAATAAGCATAATAATAAATATTCATAAAAAAATAGAAATAAATAAAAAGGAAAAAAGGAAAAAAATAATAAAAATAAATAGATCAGCATTCCACAATGCCAATTGGCATTGCACAAATGCTAACAGATTTTTTGACCTAATTTTTAGACTTTTGGTTAGCCATTCAACTGAAATCCTATGTTCCTGAGTTAAATTTAAATTTTTCATGCATTTTTTAGTATTTTTAATCCAATTTCAACAATATATGCACTAATTTACATTTTTAAATTAATTCTGATTACTAACTATATGAATAAATTTTTGCAGAAACAAATAGTAGTGAGGAAGTGTTACTTATTGCCCACATTTATGCACCTATGAAGGTGAAGGCAAGTCAAAGGAGCACAGTAGAACCTTCTCAAAGTCCAAGGTTGTTTTGAGAAAGGCACAATGGTTGGATCAACTGGAATCTTTACTCCTCTATGTAGCCTATATTGTGGGTTAGCCATAGGATCTGATAGATTGTGAATCAAACTTCGAATGAGTAAGAAATCAAAAGAAGAAAATAAAAAAAAAACAAAAAAATGGAGAGGGAAATGAAAGAATAGCATTGAAAATAAGGAGGGAAGCTTCTTATAAATGGAAAATATCCATTTTGGTCCCTTGACTATGCATGCATTCAAAATTAAGTTTTTCTTTGCAAATTCATCCATAATTGCATTTTAATTAGGATTTAATTCCTAAATAATTCATTTAACTCACATCATTAATCAATAATTTATTATTAATTGTGTCTATATTTATTCTAAATTGTCTATCAAGTACAAAATACAGAATTCAACTTTGCATTTCTATATGCATCATTTCAATCAAATGTCAAAATTTGTTTCATGTTACACAGTAGTTGAAATACAAATTTTCAAAATTATCATGTTATGTGTTGTACAATAGTCATGACATGAATTTCAAATTCCACATGTTATATGCTTCAATAGCAGTCATAACATGATCTTTTTTAGACATTTTACCGCCAGACACTACATGATAGTTATGGTGATGTCGCTAGACATCCCACAGGGAATATAGCGGATCTTAAATTGCTAGACGTTCCACAGGAACTACAGCATTATTTTCAAAGCTCGCTAGACGTCCTACAAGGAATATATCGAGGATCATCACATTCATTTCGTTGAACGTCCCATAGGGAATACAACAAAATTCATTATCACTAGACATCCTAAAGGAAATATAGTGCAATTTACTAGACACTACATAGTTATTATAGTATCATTGCTAGACGTTCCACATGAACTATAGCACATTTTTCAAATCACAAATCACTAAACATCCAGTAAGGAATATAGCAAAATTTTAAATCATTGAATTGCTAGATGTTCCATGGGAACTATAGCACTTCTTTTATATCAAGGCTCGCTAGACGTCCCATAGTGAATATAGCGAGAATCATTACATTCATTTCATTAAAACATACCACGAGGAATATAATGAAATCCACTATCATTAGACGTCCTAAAATGAATATAGTGCAGTTCACCAGACACTACACAGTAGTTGTGGCATTATTGCTAAATGTTCCATATAAGCTATAACATGTTCTCAAATCATGAAAAGCTAAACGTCCCACAAGGAATATAGCGAAACTCATTTGCATATGTCTCACTAGACGTTCTACAGAAAATATAGTGAAGTATGCCAAATATAGCATCTTGCTTAAAATTGCTCAGTAATTTAAGCATCAACAGGTTAATTAGGATACAATGAAGTACCCTAATTCTTTCTTTTAAAATTATGTGCTATTATTGCTTGGCCATAATTTGTCAAGCAAACAACGACAAAGAGGGGCAACTGTAAGCACCTAATTTCATAATGCAATTATGCATGTGTGCAAAAAAAAAGCCCCTATGATGAAAATCTAATTGAGAATTAATCTTTGGTGTCAAGCTTCATGATTTAAAGGACTAAATTGCAACATTTTATGGATTTAATTGCAAAATTGGTTTTTTAAGGATTTGATTGCAGAAATTAGAATCTTTCGAGGACATTTTTTTTATAATTTAAAAAAATGGTTGATTGGCATTTAATGCCGACCAGCATTACGTAATACTAGTTGACATTAGGCAATTCCAATTGGCATTACGAGGTGAAAATTGGCATTTTGGAATACTAATTTTGCTAAAAAGTGATTGTTACCAATTTTTTACGCTGATTTTATCATTTTTTAATTTTTTCATTGGTTCGGACAACACATGTTTGATTTTTTCAAAACCTTATCGTTTATCATCTTATTATCTTGATTTTAAAAATTCAAAAAATAAAAGGCAGAGACTCCTAATCTCACTCCCAACTATCGCACAACTTCCCTACATGATCTTGTGTGATCATAGGTGCTAGGGTCACTAGGCCAAGCTTTAAAAGCCAAGAGATAGAGTCTGTAAAGAAAAAAAAAGGAAAAAGGAAAAAAAGGGCTGCGAGAAAACCCTAGAGAAAAGAGCTGAAAAAAAAACAGAGAGAATAAAGACCCTAATTAGCTATTGTAAAAAAATACGTTCTTTGCTTTTAAAGTCCGAAGAATCAAGAAAAAATAACAGGGTCAATCTCAAAACGGTTATAATCCTAATCTGAAGGGTATTCAAACATCATTTGCACAGTATCTTCTACTCTTATTTTTTCCTCTTTTATTTTGATTTGATTTATTTGTTTTATTTTTTATTTGATTCACTACTAATTAATTTTTTTATTTTTTTATTTTGATTAATGTTCTGTGGTACTCTAGAGATAAGGTTGGAGATATGTGATTTTTAGCAATGACCATTGGAAGAATCCATGGAATGCCATGGATTAAGATCTGTAAAACCCCTATAGAATTTAGGATTTATAATTTTTGCATTCTTTTAATTTGCTTTTGTTTTGGGTTGTAATTAATTTGATTTTAATTTATGCATAATAGTTTGTAATAGCCCCAATAGTGGGAAATAGTAGAATTTTATATTCTTTGCGCTAAAATTGATTAGTATTTTAGTTTCAATTAGATAAAAATCAATTAAAATCAATGGTGGCTTTAGATTAATTTAAGGTTGCATGTAAATTGATTTAGGGTTTTTTTTTAGAAAATTATATAAATTTTGTATTTGATATGATTTTTTATTTGGGTTTTGTTTTTGGATCTTTTAGTTCTTTGGGCCTCAAGCCCACAATAGGTCCAAACCCACCAAAATAAAAAAAATAGGCTTAAAAATGGTTTAGGTTAATTAATTAAAATCAATTTAGGCCCATTACATTAATTTGGACTTAGGCCCATTTCTAGGTTAACTAAATTAATTTAGACTTAGCTCAGCCCATTAATTTCATTTCTTCAAAAATAAATAGATTTAAGATCACATCACTTAATTTAAAATCAAGTTAGACTTAGGCCCACTTATTAATTTAATTTTTCCTTTAAAATTTGGTAGACTTAGGACTATTCCCTTAGTTAAATTAAAATAAACAGACTTAAGTTTACTAAAATTAATTAAAAATGTAGGTCTTTTTTTAGTCCAATTCACTTGTAAATAAAAATATGTAGAAATAGCTAACTTTTAAAAATTAACTTAGTTTAGACTTAAGGACACTCTATCTTTTGTATGCATTTTTACATGTAATTTTATGACATGTTGCCTTTTTTAGGTTAGATGGATGTTTAATTAGGGTTTAAATAAAATTTCATATAATTAGATAATATAATAGTAATTCATAAAATAAATCTAAATGAACACAAGACTGAAAGAAGTTAGTATTCCGTTCCCAAAATCTCCTGGTTGTGGTGCTATCTTTCTTTTAGAGAATCGAGTACCACCTTTCGATTTGTCCCAGTTATTACCCTGGGTTATGAATCCTCATCTCCACGCCATGTCTTTATGATAATGGTTAGTGTGTTCTCTACGGCCCTGAGCCTAAACAGTGTCACGGTTACTAAAATCTTGAGCGCGCGCTAAACTCCGCCGTCTACAATCGGCTAATTAGGACTAGTTGTGCAAGTGTGATGAATGTGGTGAAACTGTAATAGGTATGTTACTGTGAAGGAAAGTAAAGTATGTATAACAAGAAACAACTAATTTTGAATCTATTAACTCCTCTTCAGTCCTTAGTGGATTTGCCAATCTATGGTATACAGATTGATGATATATAAAAGGCAGGAGACGAGATGTTGAATTTTGAATATTATTGATATTAGAGGGGCAACAACTATGACTTTGGAGAATGAATACTATCCCTCTTGAAATGAACATAAGAACCTTATGTGAACTCAAAGGAACCTTATAGGTTAGGAGTCGCCACCCAACCACAGTTGAGAAATGGAAAACAAACTTTGAACGGTGTGTAAAATCTATTTCACTTGTTAGAGATTTTGGATTCTCGAAGCCAATTCTACTTAAGTATTTCTTGATATACAAAACTAAATTACTTGTCTCATCCCCCTACTTTCGGTTTAATGATGCATTTGGCATTGATAATTATAATTAGTCACTTGCACAATATTAATATATATATTAATTGTTACATTTATGGAATAATCAAGGTAGAATAAAATTGCAAATAAAATAACTAAAGTAAGAAATATAATAAATGAAACAAATAAAACAAATAAAGCACATAAGATGACATGTAAATCAAACAAAACATATCAAGCAAGAAAACAAAACAATAAGGCACATAAAGCATATAAGATAATCAAACAAAACAAATTAAAGAACAAGGGAAAGAAATTAAGGATTACATGTGACACATGTTAAGGATACCAAGCATACATTGCATGTATATGACTAATATATAACATTTCCATTAATATCTTAACTTTAGTTCACATGTCAATACACACACACACACACACACACACACATATATATATAATACATACTGCACATAAAAAGAGCTTACAACAACAAGTAGTTGGCATCCTCCCTCATGTTAGACACATATAATACACTAGTCTTAATACAACATAATAAAATTTGTTAAGCATGTCATGCTTAAAAACCTAAGGATGACCTCCTGCTGACCAACCTGACACAATGATAATGCAATTAATGTAAGTGTTTCTTCAAAATAGATTACAATTCTTCTAATCCTGAAAAATATTGCAAAGGAGTGACCCTGCAACTCAGTAAATGAATAACATAATATTCTATGAAAAATAACACATTCAAGAATGTAGTATTATCAATTATCAATCTGTTTAATATTTAACTATAAATTTATAATATGTATATAGTCATTGTAGCATAGTGTTTTCTTTCGGACAGTAATGAACTTGTGAATTACATGTCAACCGAAAGCTTCCTATACGCACACAGCCTATCATAATCTTATACAAAATATTTCTTTAGCCTTTCTATAGCATATCAAGGGGATTCCATAACGCACACAACATGGCCTCATTCACAAGTAGTGTTGCATCCTTATAGTCAACCAACCACATTTCTTATATTTGCATATACATCAAGAGATCACCACCCAGCAATCAATTGGATATATCATATATCACTCCATTAAATAATTAACATCTTCATAATACATAAGAATAATAATATACTAAAAATATACCCATATTTCATCATGGCATATTCGATAGTGTAAATTAAAAAATACACAAAAAAAATTACACATTATGAATTTTAAAGCCATATTCTCCATATTAGTAGCATTATAAGTCTAAATTAATTTTCAATTGATTTTTCATTAATTGGATATTTATAGAAAGAGAAACATAAAAACAATCCATCATGGTTAAGCTATCAATTAAAACTAAGCAACAAAAAGTATAGCCCAGGTTAGCAATCAAAACAGCAAAACTAAACTTCCTTTATTTCTATTAATTTTGTAAATAACATCTCAAAGTTTCTATAGAATTAAACAATAGCCCATTTTGAGTTATAAAACTCCAAATATAGATTCAACAAGTATTTTGTTCTCACCTAAACAAGACACCTAAATTCAACAGCCATCATTCATATGTACAATCTCATCTAAAAAATACAAAAAAATATCAACACAATAATAAAAAATCAAAATCTATAAATTATCATATTCATAGTCCCCTTGACCAATTAGCTTAATAAATAAATTTATAATTATTTATTTTATATATTATATTCACATAGAACATTAAGTTATTCACTTACCTTCATTGTTTCCTTACCTTTGCTTGCATTTACTTATATGATAGCCTCAGTCCTAATTGGGTTAGAAAAAGTAGTTTTAGTTGCCCACAAATAATTCCATAAGGTATTTACTCACCAAAATAGCTTATATTTACACACAATCAGTTCACCAAATTGTTTAGTTTGCACCAACGCTTCCCTTGCCCTTTCTAGCACCTAACACATGTAAATTTATTTATAATTCATCAATATAATATTGATATATACTTCTTTAATCATAAAGCCCTCAAATGATGTGCATAACATGCAATTTAACTCAATTATACAAATCAACTCCATTAACTCTACAAGATTTATTTTCAAGCCTATGTTAGAAAAATTGTTGCAACTTATAGAAAAGGAATTTTAACTTTAAATTTTACAACAATCTAGATCTGTATGTCTAGTAATTTCATTAAAAATTTTCACTTCCATTAAATAACCATAAATAAAGTTATAGAGGTTGCATTACCAACAGCTTAATTATTCAGGCAGATTGAGCAATAAAAAGTACAAGTTCATTAGTCCACTATATAGGCATAATCAACTCTTGATCAAAACTAAAAAGTTTTAGAGAAATCTTTCAAATTTTCTTAGAATCAAACCAAATATAACTTGGAGTTTTCTAACTCAAGATATACAAGAAATACCGAGACTAGTTTTAACTCATGAGCTCTGTAAACCTGGTTCATATGATAAAAAATAGTTGCTTTCAGAGCTGACTTTGAAAATTTTTTGGGACTCATAGAAAATTAATTTTGAGCTGAAATTTTAATTAATATTATATTTCTATGTTTATAATATGTTGTAAAAATTTCACATCAATTAGACACTCACAAAGAATTTTATAAATATCTGATTACAAGTAGCCTAAAGAAACTTACAGATTGAGTAGTAAAATATTCTCTCTTATTAGTCTAGCCTAAAAACTAAATCAACTCAAGATCAAGGAGAAAAATTTTTAGGTAACTCTTTATAGTTTCTAGATCATCAAAAAACACTCAATTTAAAGCTTTCTAGCTCAAGATATGATCGAATTATAGAGACTGATAAACTAGACTTTAAGAACTAAATCAATTCAACCAAAACAATACAATTACTTACCAATTGATCTTCAAATTTCACTTGAAAAACTAGCCTAGGCTTGGATAATCAACCAACCCTTCTTGTTCTCTAATTTTTTTTCTTTCTTTTTTCTTCTTTCCTTAACACCTATGGTTGCTCTAAATGCCACAAATGAAGGAAGACTCCAGTGCTATCAAGATAGATTTTTATGTAAAATGCCCCTTTTAGCTCTTAATGAAATGCTAGCATTACTTATTAAGCCTCAAACTTCCAATTGTTCATTCTAAGATAACTTTTATTATAATTAAGTCCTCATCTTTTACTAACATTTAAATTCTTATCCTTTAGTTCAATTCAACTTCATATCTCTTTTATTCTCATTATTTTATTCATTTTGAATGTCATCAAAATTTAAAAATTCTTACTCCTTAATCGATATAAATCATGACTCGATCCAATACTCTAGTCTAACTATGCACTAGCTTATACTTAAATTCAATTAATATATATACAAATGAAATGCATAATGAATATAAATGTACATATAGTTAGGGTACGGGTGTTACATTACAACACTTTTCAAAACCTATTCTAATAAATACATCAAAATGAGAAAATAATAATAATAATAATAATAATGGGAATAAGGATTAAAGATTACAAAACTTTGATTTCCTAGTAAATCTATTGAAAATTAAAAAAGAAAAGAAAATCTAATCCTACTCTAATAATCCCTACAAAACAAAAGTTAGTATACACAAGCACACATTCCATTCATCCCTAATCAAGTAATTACAATTGAATATATCTATTCCAATCATCATTCATTCATATAAATATCCACATGATAAAATAAAATTATCAAGACATTAAGAATTATTCAAACAAACAAGTAATAAATTGCATTAATGAATATGCATGGTGCAAAGATTATTTGGTGCAAATTAATTGTCAAGGCAAGCACCTAAGTGATTCATAAAGTATTATCCAAATTGGATAGTTAATCACAAGGTCATTGGTACTTCATATAAATAATAACATGAATGACATGTAAGTGAACAAATATGCAAAAAGAAATATATTTATTGATATTTATCACCAAATAAATATAAAAAAATATTTTTATTATCAAAAATATATTATTTATACTATAAATATAAAAGGTTATATTTTATTAATAAAAACATCAACTTTATATTAAAAATCCTACTTTTATTACATCTTATCAATAAAAATGTGAATTTTATATTAAAAAATCTCTTTTTATTATACTTTATCAATAAAAAAATCAATTTTATGTTAAAAATTATTTTTTTTATTAATGAAAATTCATATTTCTCATTAAAAATAATAACAAAAACTTAACACTTGTGAACTTTATGATAAAAATGTTAGCTTTATTAATGAAAATCCATTTTATGAGAATAATATCATAAAATAAGTAAAAATCCAACCTTTATTTAGAAAATGATGGAAATTTGCATAAAAATGCAAACTTTATAATGCAAATGATTATAAGGATGTGAAATAGCACCTAAAAATGTAAGATTTACACAAATAACATCAAACAAACAAATTAAAGATAAACAAACACTCTAAGATTTATTTTCTCCAATTTTCCTTCTCCATCAAACTACTACTTCACAAAATATCACCACAAAATCACCAATATCACAAAATAAAAGAACAAAATAAGTAAAAATGTAAAAATGAAAATGATAAAAATGAATAAAACTAAAAAAGAATGAAGAAAAATGATAGAAATTAGGTAGAAGAAGAAATATATGAAAAATGAAATTTTTATTAAAGTTGATTATTTGTGTTCTTAGAGTCTCTTGAAGTGTGTTTTGACTTAAATGAAGATTGGTTTGAATTTTTTGTTCTAAAAACCTAAAGAAAATGATATTTTTTAGTTGTTGAGTGTTTGAGGATCTGGCTCTCCACAAGTCAATCATCCTATACATAGTGGTTTGAAGCTTAATTGGAGTGATATTTAGAGAATATTTTGGCTCTTATATCACTAAATTCGTCATCAATTTTGAAAAATAGTCAAAAGTTCTTGAAAATATCCCAAAATATGTATTTTAAAGGCATGTGTAGTCATAACCCACACACGTGGCTTGTGAAAAACCCATATACATGGGTTCCATCAATGCTCTACATGCATGGATAGAACCTACATACACATGGCTTTTCCTAAGCCACATGCATGAGGCCTTTTCCAATTGTGTTTTTAGGGTTTTCAAGTCATTTTAGGTTGGTTTTTGAGGTTATTTGGATTTTTCAAGTCTTTTGGACCCTTTTGGTTTGGTTTAATGGGCTTTTTAAAATTTGTAAGAGTTTTCGGACATTTAGGTTTAGTTTGAGCCCTTAAAAATCGAACCGAATTTTAAAGGTCTCAATTCAGCATTGGGAAGTCCCGATTCAATACCTTAATGTCCCAATTCCAAATATAAAGTTCGATTTTAAGATCAAAAATCTTATTTGATTGTTTAAGAAGGTGGTTTGCTCTTTCAGATTTTCGATTCAAAGAATCGAATGCCCGATTTAGGTTTGGTTAAGGTTAAGGTTTATATAACTCTCAATATTCACTCTTTTAATGACCACTACAACTCTAAGAGCATGTTGCGGATAGCCCTTTAGGGTAATCCTCTGCCTTATTGGCAAGAACTCTCATCATCAGACTATTTTGAGGGACTATCGAAAATCAAGTATCAACAGGTACTACTTAATTTTAATATATTATTTAATAATACTTATTATTAAAATTTTCAGACAAGAGAATATAGTAAATATAGTCTAAATAATATAATTTACAGTAATTATCATATATATCTTTAACCAAAAAAGAAAGTCAAATATAAAAGTTAATACTATGAATATACTAATAGTTTTTTTATCCCATGAAAACTACTTGAAAGTTGAAACAAATAGCTAATATGAAAAAAATACAATGAAAGGAAAAACAAAACTCAAATTAATATTGCCAGTCTTCCAAACAAAAAACAAGAATTATAATAGAATCTATAAAGTTAATTTTATTTGACAACCTCATTAGATTCAAGAAATGGAAAAAAAATTAGGTTCGTATTTTTATTTTTGAATTTCAACTTTTTAGGTGTTTTTAATTAAAAGCCATAATTGTTACCATCTCTTAATTGTATACTTTTTTAAATAACATTCGTTATATTCAATAGATAAGGATTGGTGAGAATTGTAGATTCATATCAATTTTTATAATTTACCATTGAATCATATAATTTAGCATCAATTCTCATACTTTTCTTATTCTCTATAGGACTTAATTGAGCTTAAATTTTTAAAAATTCAGACTCAACTTATCTAAAAATTAATGAACTTAAGACTAGCTCAAACTCGTTAAATTTTTAAAATTATGGCTCAAACTCAACTCGAGCTCATATTTGACAAGCTGAAACTTGTTAAGTTTTTAAAATTATGGCTCGAACTCATGTTTAACAAGCTCATGTGATACACTATGTAATTAAATGGTTCCGCCCACCACAATTATTTGGCTTGTCTTGCCTTTCAATTACATGGTTTGCACATGTTATAGACAATAAATATTTTATAAACTATTCATTTATTTTTCATTTGTCTCATTTTCATGTGGGATTTTGAACTCCAAAACTATGGACCATAAAAATTTATATTCTCTTTACAACCTTTTTTTTAATTTCTTATTCAATGTAGGATTTTAAAATCTGAGTATTAGACACTATAGCCACATGTTTTCTATACATATTTTCCAACATATTTATTTTCTCAAATTAAAAAATAAATAACTAATCATAATTGAGTTTTAATTTCTACATTTATAATAATTTTTATATTTTTTTGAACTAGTACCTTATACCATAACATTTCAAAAAATTTTAAGAAATTTTAGTTTTTACAATATTTCACTTCAAAGAAAAATAAATCAATCAATTGTCTTTCACCTTTTTAATTTTTGCTATTTTTATATTTAAATTAATTTGTTAATTTTTTAAACTTATTAATCTATTGTATTTATTTAATATTATTATTGATGTTAATATTAATTAAAGTTACAAATATGTAATTTTTAATTATTTAATAATATTCATTTACTTAATATTGTATTATTATTTCATTACATTTAGTCGAAATGTAATTACTTAATATATGAAAATGGTAATTACTTAATATATCAATACTAATTTATTTCAAAATTACAAAATTTATCATGAAATTAAAATTGTATTTAATAATTTATATTTAATTAATATTAATGATTAGTAATTTAAATTATATTTATATAATATAATTTTTCACATTAATATTAATTTATATAAAAATTGTATAATTTCTTTATTAATATATAATTTTGACAATAAAACTTAATAATTTTATTATTAAACCAGCTTTTATCGAATAGAACTCCAAACGAACTATAAGTTGTTGGACTCGGTTACACCCTATTTGTCACACAGCCGCCACCCTCATTGATTACCATTTGTTGGGTTGGGCAGTATGTCTCTGTTATAATAGGGCAGCTCCGCATACAATTAGCATAGGGGCCACTGCCCTGTTCAGTTTCTATTGGCTGTAACTTTTAAAATTTCCGTCCAAAGTTGTGGAACCTGCCAACTTTTTTTCGAATGTGACCATTAATTACGCGGCATTTAATGTAATGCGTTCCCAAAAAAAAAAAAAAAGATACTCGGCTTTTGCAGATCTGATGCTAACAAGGCACGTGTAACGGAGATAAGTATACTTGGCACGTGGCTCGTCGGTCCATTCGTCTGCATTTATATCTGTCTACTGACCGATTAACTACAATCTACTACCACTAGAAATATAATTATCCAAAAATTTTAGGATAACTTTAATTTTATATATTTTACTACTATTATTTTTTTTTTATCATCATTGAATTATTGTTAAAATATAAAAAATTTAATGCTTGAAAAGTAAAGGCCCCCCTTTCACCCACCTCTCTATCCCTATATTTTAATGTCATATTTTAAGAATTTACATTTATTAGAATTTATTTTTATATTTTTTCTTTAAATGTATAAAAGAAATAAAATATTTTAGGAGCAAAGGCTCTTTTATCTTTGTCCATTTACTAATATTATATTTGTAATGAAATGCTTAATATTAAAATATATAAGTATTACTTGATTGTAGTAAATTAGTTCTTATTTTTTATTTTTCTTTAAAATGAAAATTAGACTTTTATAGAATAAACTTTATACTGTACTTCTCTTTTCTACCCTCATTTACTAATATTATATTTTCAATAAAATGTTTAAATTTTTTATAAAAAAGAATTATTGTAAAATATCAGACATTTTGTAAAAAATATTAAGTGTTTATATAAATACGAGTAGAGAGGAGTAAAAAAGAATTTCAATATCCAACATTTGAACTTTTTGTATGTTAATTTTATTTAACTAATTTAAAATGAATATACAAATACGTGTGTGCATAATAATAATAATAATAATTATTATTATTATTATTATTATTATTATTATTTTAATTTAATTTAATTTAATTATTTTAAATTATAATTAAATGTAGAAAATAATAATTAAATAAAATAATTTTTCCTAAAAACATACTATTAATAAAAACTTAAAGATATTTTTGTTTATTGTTTCAAAAAATTTAAAATATTTTGATAAAGAACTAATTTTAGGGACCATTTTATAATTTTTTTAGATGCTAGATATTTCTAAAAGGCCTAGATGATCTAATTCAACAACATTAAATTTGCGTTTAAACCGAAAAAACTTTTGATTACCTATTATTTGGCAACAGTATTGCCAAGACATATTTATACCAAAAACCTCGCAATTATAACACAATTGCAATTTTATCAAAATAATATCTAAGGTAAATTAGCCATTCTCTATTTTAGTGAGTTACATATTTATATCAGTCAAATACTACTAATAATAATTAGTTAAATTTTAAACTCAGTAATTCTTAAATATATATATATATAATGGGAAAGAAAAATTTATGTAATTTGTAAAAATTATGTTCATCTCCTTATTTATCTAATTTTAAACTTTCATATGAATGTAAGATTATAATAATAAATATTAATTGATGTTTATATTTCATTTTCTTAATTTATGACCAAATCACTATAGTACTCAAATTCTAAACAATGTTTCAAATTAAACTACTTCTATCAAAATTTAAAATTTGATACAAATATACAAAAGGAAAAAAAAATGTTGTAATTTTTTATATCAATAGGCCTGTTACCAATAAGATGAAATTTGATACAAATATACAAAAGATGCAGCCATAACAAGAATATCTGGAATAACAGCACCAACTGATGGAAGATCAGGTTCGTTGTTGTTGAATAACCGAGCTAAAACATGGTAGTCCCTTTCTACTTCTAAGTAGTTGATACCCAAGTGTTGTACCCATAAAAGAGCAAAGGAAGGACAGACGCTTTTAAGTAAAAGAATTGCAATCTTAGTGAGTTATACGGTTACTTATATATTGAAGCACAATACCCTTTTCACCGCGCAGAATTGCTCCCATACACAGTTTATTTTTTTGAACGCTAACGAAAATCAGTTATATACACATGCTAAATTACATATCTTAAATTACTATATGCCAAGCGAATTATATGAAGCATTTGCCTGTGTTCTTCACAGGCACCGTGAATTTTCAGATTCGAGATACCGTGACCCCTAATTGGTATTTTCCTCCACCAATTATGTATGACAAAAAAAATTATATGAAGCATTTCAGCCTGTCCCACTTACCGAATTAACCCCAACATAACATGTACTAGAATGCTCAAACTAACCTGCATCATCATGAGTTTTTAGTCGCTATTAAAGCAGTCATGTAGAATAATTTCAAATGCTGTTACTGTTGTTATATTTATATGTTTAATCTATTTAAAATGAATGATAAAATATTCTATCACATATTAATTGAGAATAAAGTTTAATCTCCCAGCTTTCCTTCCTCTATTAGACTTAGTCATTTAGGTTAGTTGTTGAAAAAAAATTGTTATATATATATAGATTTATATATATATAAATTTTTATTCGTAACTTATGCATGTCACTGGATTTATTGGAGTAAAATTTAAAGAAAAAATATTTATTTATATTGAATTTATCGTTTTTAATCATTAATTTTATAATATATATTATATTTTATTATTTAAATATTTGAAATATGCATTACTTATTAAAGTAGGTATAATACTTAATTATATACAATTGAATGTTTAATTAAATCCAATTTGTGAGTCCATTATATGAAACCGAAAAAAGAAAAACCAGCATTGAATAATGCCCAACGCAATAGCCACCTCGTCCGTTGTTGGTATAGTCCACTTTTCTTCTATATAAGCACCAACCCTGAAGCCCCTCAGAAAGTCAGAATCACTCAACTTTCATTTATCTCCATAATAACAACAAACATTTCTTTGCTTTGAGCTTTAGCTTATCCATCGTCTATAATCATGGCAGGTACTAAGTTGGTCGACCTTCTTGTCCTTTGCCTGGTCATAGCACCAATGGCTACCGAAGCGGCCGTGTCATGTGGCCAAATCAGCGATGACCTGGCTCCTTGCGTTAACTACCTAAAGGGAAAAGGAGGATCAGTCCCAGCAAAATGCTGCGATGGTGTGAGGTCGATCAACAACGCTGCTCGGACCACACCTGATCGTCAAGCAGCTTGCAAGTGCTTGAAAAGTGCCGCCTCCAACATTTCTGATATGAAGCCTGGCTTGGCTGAAGGTCTCCCTGGTGCCTGCGGCGTTCACATTCCTTACAAAATCGCCTACTCCACTAACTGCAACAGGTAAAATTTACATACATACATATATTTATAATCCCACACTACTGATTTGGCATTGGGACAACTTATTCGTAATTAATCTTCTTTTTTGTGTTGCATGCGTTGCAGTATCAAGTGAATATGTACATATATATAGCAGCAGCTAGCGATTTTCAGAACAGAAAAATAAATGGGGATAGAGTAGCGTGGCGATGTGAAGAATAAAAGGAGTGCTTGTAGCTAATGGTATTCCATTTGATGAGATTGGAGTCTCCACTTTAGCGAGTCTTCTTCTTGTCGTTAGTAGTGTCGTTTCTAATGTTACTATTTTTTCACTATTTGTGTCTGTATTGGGTCTTTTATACCTTATATATATACACATTAATTGGGGCGGAAATATAAATTTCAAAGGGAGTTAACGGAATTTAATTGGTTTATGGGGGCAATGGCCCCTACTTGCCCCCTGGTTCCGCCAGTGTATATGCTCTATTGATATTCTAAATAATAATAATAATATCAACAACTATTGAATTAATTAGTGGTGGCTATTCTCGTTTAAAAAATATTTTAAATTCAAATCGTGATATATATAATTATATTAAATTAATTATTAAAAATATTTATTACTCTTATGATACTATATGAATGAGACTAGATTAATAAAAGATTTAGTGAATTTTTGTTTAAACTGGATGATAATAATAATAATAATAATAATAATAATAATAATGAGCTATATTTGATTTGATAAAAGTTAAGAGCTCTGGTCATGACAGTATCCTAATTATCTGATTATCAATTAGAATACTCTATCATAGTTACTGTTAAGCTGTTATAAGCTCACAATCTGATTGCATTAACAAAAGCAAGAAAAACCAAAAAAAATACCAGATTTTATACAGGGGAAATTTCATCTCATAACCCAGTTAATCCATTTAATTTCATTCATGGCAGACCCATATTTTCTTTCAAATTTATTTTCATTGTTTTTACTTTTGTCCCATTTAATTTCGTTACTTTCACTTTTTGCCGCAAAAATGGGACATTTTTAAAAATTGTCTCATCTTCAGCGTTTGGCGAGTTTTTTTCTTCTTTTATTTATTTATTTATTATTCTTGAAGTCTTTTTTTTTTAATTTAAATTAATTATATGTATTTATTTAATTTATATATTTTAATTAATTTAATTTTATATTCTAAATAATAATTTTTTTAATTTAAAACTTAATATTATTTAAAATATAAAAATTAAGCTAATTAAACAAAAAATTACCTATAGTTTTCAATAATTATAGAATTTATAAATTAAACTAATTAAAGTAAAAATTACACATAGTATTCAATAAATATTTTTTCAATAAAAATAACAAATAAATTATGAAGCATATCAAATAAATTATTATTTATACTAATAAAAGTAAAAATTATATTTATGGTCTTAATTTTATTATTAATGATAAAAAAACTAAAAAAAAGGAACAAAAATCATCATAAATAAACAACAATCAACAATTGTAAAATTTTGTTGTTTTTGTTGATTTTAGTTGATTTTTTTTGTTTCAGTTATAAATTTCAATTGTTTTTGTTGTTTCTTTTTGTTTGTATTTCTTAATTTTTGTTAAAAATAAAAAATAACAATAAAAATTATGAAATATATAAAGAAATTATTATTTTTTATCATTAATACTAATAAAAGTAAAAAATTTATTTATGGCCTTAATTTTGTCATTAAAAATGAAAAATTAATTTAAAAAATCAACAAAAATAAAAAATCAACAACATAATTTTTGTCGATTTTTGTTGTTTTGTTATTTTAGTTGTTATTTTTAGTTTTTTTTATTGTTTCAATTTGTTGATTTTTGTATTTTTTTCGGATTTTTTTTGTTGATGTTACAAACACATCATAAGGATTGTAAACTTGTTATATATTGATGATTAATAATTATTAAATAATTAAAAAAAAAAAAGCAATTGTTAGACATTTTAATAAACAAGTTAAAGTAAAAAAAAATAAAATCTTTATTCTCTAGAAATATAAAAGTAGAAATTTTTGTTTATTTATTATTGTTATAACAGTTGAAGACATTGATTATTTGGTTTAATAACAATTGGACATGTTTAATTCATAATTATTCATTTGAAAAAATAAAGGTTTTAAGAGAAAAAAATATATAGTAAAAAAAAATTGAGAATAAAATAAAGACAGCACCTTAAAAATAACAATAAAAAATTTTGGACCAAAAAAAATTGAAAAAAAAATGAAGACATTAGAAAAAAATGTTGAGAAAAAAAGAAAATAAATATAGTACTATAAAAATTAAAAAAATGTTGAGTAAAAAATATTAAAAAAATAGATGAGAAAGTAACAAAATATTTAGAAAAAATAAATGAAAAAACTATAAAGTAAAAAAATTATTGAAAAATAAAATATTGAAAAAAAGTTGAAAAAAATCAGTAGAAGGAAAAAAATGTTGAAAAAAACAACCTTAAAAATAAAAATAGTAAATAAATTAGATTATATTTAAAAAAATTAATTTTATAAAAATATTTTTCAAAGTTTTTACTGTGAATAATTTTTAAAGGAGTACAGTATCATTCGACCATGATGCTATGTTGAAATAGTAATTGACAAATAAGAATAGAATTATTTGATGTACCTTGTCTATTTTTCTAATTAAAATAATTTTTTAGGCATAAAGGAACACAATTTTTTTTTTTTTTGAATGTGATGAGAATACTATATTTTCTTTGAAAAATATATTCCGACTCATGTAAAAATTAAATTATTTCAATATTATTATCAATAAAAACATCATAAATATTTCATCATTATTGAAATTTTAATTAAAAATAAAAGAAATTACTCAATTGTAAAAAAATAAAAATCTATAAAATTAAATTAGAAATAATAAAACAGTACTATCTTATAATTAGAAATAATTATGAAATCGTATATGTACTTCTAATTTAGTAACAATAAAAATATAAGAGAAAAAATAATGGGGAAATTACAAAAAAATTTATGAACTTTAACACTTTTTGGAATTTCAACGAATCTTTTTATAATTTTAGCAATATCATTAACAAACTTTTTAATTTTTGTAAATCCATGCACTCTTTGAAAGTCTAGTGAAACTTTGCTAATATGGTCACCAAAAAAAAATCTGAGTCGATCTTGTTGATCATTTGTATGATCAAACTTTTAATTTTGGACTTTAACAAATAATTTTTATATTAATAATTTAAATTAAGTGTGTAGGGAATTATATACCAAATATATACCAAGCATATACACTTTTGATGAATAGTGACTTTTCGGCTAATTAAACCTCTGTGATTAAAGAAGTCTTTTGTCATCTTTAGAGCTCTTAAATGAGAAAATGAGCTTCTTAACTTTTGAAGTAAACATCTTAAGCTTTCCAAATTGAGCTTGCTTGTCAAAATTCAAGTTCATTTGGGTATGCAAATCTTCAGTCGAAGTCAGCATATACAGCTTGCATTTCAGTTTGCATAGCTCTTGGTATTTTAGCAATATCTTGAGCTAAAGATGTCCAATTAAGTTGATTAAAAGTTTTATTGAAAGCTAAGACAATTATATATAACTTTTATGAAGAAAATTTTAGCTTAATCAATCATCTTCATTCTAGTTCATGAGCATCTTTCTAGGTGGTCACAAGCTATTCTTGAATGGAGCCTTTTGAGCACGTTTTTGCCAAAAACTAGCAGTACCCCTCACGAGTGTGAGTGCTCATGAGCACACCTCTGACAGCATCCAACGGGAAAATTTGAATGCAACAAATATATCTTTGCTCCTCATGAGTACTATTCACTCGTGAGCCGCCCGTGAGCATCCCTTGAGCTGCCAAAAGTCCAAGAATTGATTCAAAATCAATTATAAACATTGGAGATATGATTGATACATCCAAAAACTATATTTTTAAGTGTTTTTCTATATAAACACAACTTAGAATTCAATTGAAAGGTTAAGAAACTTATTTATCATTCGTTATTTTCATAAACATTCAATTGAGCTCTTAAACTTTTCTTTAAACAATTCTTTATGTATAACTCTTATAAGAGTTGGTGAGTAATTAGAATAGACATTCTTATTCTTCTATTTTCTGGGTTTATAAAATGGAAAGTGAGATTCTATTCTAAAGGAATTGGTTTAAGTGTTTAGCTATTAAAACACTTGGGAATTTGATTTTTGAGTGAGCCTTGAAAACTCAAGTTGCAAGGTTATAAGAGTGAGCTATAAAACTCTTGTGTATTCTTAATCTTATTAATAAGATTGTGGGTGATTAAAAATCCTAACTTGGGGATAAGTTATGTAGAGACGTAAGATTATTGTTCAATCCAAACTCCTTAAATATTTGTGTTCTTCATTCTCCCTTCTCAACTCTTACTCAATTCTTGCAAAGAATTCCTTTAATTTCCTATTTTTATTTGATAGTCCTATTTATCCCCCTCTAGGTATCTTTCACTTAGTATCAGAGCTTGAATTCTAGGTACTTCATTACTAGAATACAAGATCATGGGGAGTGAATCTCAAAACATCTCTTTTCTTAGACCATTCTTTGATGGTAATGACTATCCACATTGGAAATTCAAAATGGAATTATATCTTAATTGTGATTCCATTAAACTTTGGGATATTGTCCTAAGAGGTTGGGAACCACCTACAACTATCATTGATGGTGTAATAACTACTCTTGTAAGAAGCCAATGGAGTGTTGATCAAAAGAAAGAAAATCACAAAAATAAAAGGTTATGATTACTCTAGTCTCCTCCATGACAAGCGAAGAAGGAGGTAAGCTTCAATATTGCATTTTGGCTAAAGAAATGTAGGAGACCTTAGAAAACCACTATGAAGGCAACATTCAAGTAAAAAGCCAGAAGGTTTAACTTCATATATATGAGTATGAACTCTTTAAAATGAAGCCTCAAGAATCAATCATGGAGATGACAAACAGTCTCAATGCTCTCCTCACAACCCTTAAGAAACTTGGAAAATATTTCTCTAAGGAAGAGGTAAACAACAAGATTCTAAGAATCCTACCTAAGAAGGATTGGGAATCTCGTGTTACTTCAATTAAGGAAGCTCAAGACCTCTCCACTCTATCAACTGATGTGCTCATTAGTAAGCTCTTAACACATGAGCTCACCATCAAGCAAAGAGGTTAAGAATAAGAAGAGAAAGAAGAAAAGAAAAAGACCATTGCTCTAACAACTCTTCAAGAAGATAGTGAAGAGGAAAGCATCAAAGATTCTAGTGATGAAGATGGTGACATTGCCATGCTCACTAGGAACTTCAAGAAGTTCTTAAGAAAGAAAAACTTCTCAAGAACAAGGGACTTTAATAAGAAGTTCGAAAGAGATGGGAAGAAGAAAATAAAAGAGGTTACTTGCTATGAATGCAAGAAACTGGGACACATTAGAAGTGAATGTCCTAAACTCAAATTTAAGAGCAAAGAAGCAAAAGATAAGAAGAAGGCATTCAAAGCTACTTACAATGATTCCTTTGAATCTGAAGAGGAAGAGGAACAACAAGAAGTTGCCAATTTTTGCTTTATGGCCATTGAAAATGAAAATGAGGTACTATCCACTACTTATTCTTCCTTTGATGATTATGATGAATATTGTGATAATGATGATGATGATGAGAGCTCTATTATGAGCAAATTACTTGTTAAATGCAAAAGCTTGTTATCTAAGAAGAAAAAATATAAACTTGAGTTAGCTAGCTTAAATAAGGATTTTGAATGTTTAAAAATTGATTTTGCTAAACTTGTTGCATCAAATGAAAAACTTGTTAGTAATGCTAAATCTTCTAATTCTTTGGAACATCAACTTAAGAAAGCAAATGATGAAAATCATAAGCTTTCTAAGGAAGTCTTAAAATTAAAGAATTCCATTTCTAAATTTAAGAGAGGAAAAGAAACTTTAGATAGTCTTCTTGACTCTCAAAAATTTCATGGAGATACCCATGGAATTGGATATAAAAATAGAATGTCTTCATCATCCTCATCACATATTAATTTTGTTAAAGCTTTACATGATTCTACTCCTTCAACCTTAAATGAGATTCAAGCTTTCAAAGCTAAAAAATCTCAGGTGTTAAATAGCAAGGCAAAGTCTCATAAGATTAACTTTTCATTAACACAAAGAGGTAAGGCTCAAACTAGAGCACTTCAACCTAAGCATGCTTATTTGTACACTATATATAATTATAATAGGCATGTTGCATAACATAATGCACATAAACATATTGCACAAACCTATCAAAATATTCATCACCATTGCCAATGTATGTCTCACTCAATGTCATAAAACAATAAGAGATATACACAACACCAAAGGCGTGTTGCATACACTAGGAAAGCATATCATCCTAGGAGAAATAAATTTAAAAATATTATATGCTTATATTGCATGATTAAAGGACATACGAATATTATGTGCTTCTATAAAAAAACTACACATGAATTTACTTCCTTTGGATTATCTTGAAACTAACCAACCTAGACCCAGAAAGGTTTGGGTTCAAAAGAACATTTAAATGTTTTATGTAGGTGTGCTTGAAATTCGCCAGAACAAAAAACAAGTGGTATCTCGATAGTGGATGTTCAAGGCACATGATGGGAGACAAGGAGCAATTCACCAAATTTGATGCTAAAGACGGAGGACACGTTACTTTCGGTGATAATGCAAAAGGAAAAATTATTGGCATTAGAGAAATAAGTAATCCTCAATCCTTATCTATACATCATGTATTGTTTGTTAATGGTCTTAAACATAATTTGCTAAGTATAAGTCAATTATATGACATGGGAAATAAAGTAATTTTCTATCTTATAAATTGCTTTATTAGTAATCTTGATGAAGACAAAGTAATTTTTAGTGGTGAAAGAGTAGATAATGTTTATGTTATTGATTTGAATAAGCTTGATAACAAAAACATAAAATGCTTAATACATGGACATGGCATAAAAGGTTAGGACATGAAATTTTTGAACTTTTGAATAATCTCTGTAAACATGAACTTATGATTAGTTTACCTAAGCTTGAATTCACTAAGGATAAACCTTGTGATGCTTGTCAAAAGGGAAAATAATCTAAGTCTTCATTTAAGCTAAAAAATGTAGTATCCACTTCTAGACCACTTGAACTTATACATATGGATTTGTTTGGACCAACTAGAGTTGCTAGTCTCAGTGGAATGCACTATGCTTATGTATTGGTTGATGACTACTCTAGATACACTTGAGTGTGTTTTCTTGCTCATAAGAATTATGCATTTAAAGCTTTTAAAAAATTTTCAAAAAGAGTTCAAAAAGAAAAAGGATTTTGTATTTCATTTATTAAAAGTGATCATGGAACCGAATTTGAAAATGAATTTTTCAAAAACTATTGTAATAAAAATGGTATTTCTCATACATTTTCATCTCTTAGAACTCCTCAATAAAATAGGGTAGTTGAAAGGAAAAATAGAACTCTTGAGGAAATGGCTAGAACAATGCTTCATGAGTATAATTTGCCTCTATACTTTTGGGCGGAAGTTGTTAACACATCTTGTTATATTTCAAATCGAGTTTTTAAAAGATCAATTTTAAATAAAACATCTTATGAGCTATGGAATAATAGAAAACCCAAAATCTCATATCTAAGAGTATTTGGATCCAAGTGCTTTATATTGAACACCAAGGATAATCTTAGAAAATTTAATTCCAAAGCCGATGAAGGAATTTTCCTAGGCTATTCCATCTTTAGCAAAGCGTATAGGGTATTTAATAAGAGAACTCTAGTAGTTGAAGAGTCAATGCATGTGGTATTTGACGAATCAAACTCACTTGATCCTAGAAAGGATGTTTATAGTATTGATGATCTTATAGGTGACAATGAGATTGTGGAATCACAAGAAGAAAATGCTAGTAAGCCTTTGAAACTTGAAGATCCAAGCAAGAAGGAAAATGAGGAGACACCTCAACCTACCTTGAAGGATGAACTTCCAAAGTATTGGCAATTCAAGAAAGCTCACCCTTAAGACCTTATTATAGGTGACACTACAAAAGGAGAAACCACAAGATCTAATCTCAAGTCTTTTGCTAATTTAGCTTTCATTTCTCAAATTGAACCCAAAAATGTTAATGATGCTTTAAGTGATGAATTTTGGGTCCTTGCTATGCAAGAAGAATTAAATAAATTTAAGAGAAACAAGGTTTGGACCTTAGTTCCTAGACCTAAATATTATCCTATTATTGGCACCAAATGGGTTTTTAGAAATAAGATGAATGAACAAGGTGTCATAACTAGGAACAAAGCTAGACTAGTAGTTAAAGGTTATAATCAAGAGGAAGGAATTGATTATGATGAAACCTTTGCCTCAATTGCAAGGTTAGAAGCTATTAGGATGTTACTTGCATTTACATCATACATGGATTTTAAACTTTATCAAATGGATGTTAAAAGTGCATTTTTAAATGGTTTTATTGAAGAGAAGGTATATGTTAAACAACCTCCGGATTTTAAAAATTTTGACTCTCCAAATCAAGTTTTTAAATTTTCAAAAGCATTGTATGGATTGAAACAAGCTCTAAGAGCTTGGTATGAAAGATTGAGTAACTTTTTACTAGAGAAAGGTTTCTCTAAAGGAAAGATTGACATAACTCTTTTCATAAAAAAATCCAAGCATGATTTATTAATTGTTCAAAGTTGTATTAATGATATTATTTTTGGTGCTACTAACCATTGCTTGTGTGAGGAATTTCCTAAGCTAATGCAAGGAGAATTTGAGATAAGTGTGATAGGAGAACTCAAGTTCTTTCTTGGACTTCAAATCAAGCAATGCAAATATGGGATTTTCATCAATCAAACCAAATATGCAAGGGACATTCTCAAGAAGTTTGGAATGGATGGAGATAAATCAAGAAAAACTCCAATGAGCACCATAACCAAACTCAATAAGGATGAGAATGGCAAATCGGTTGATGAAAAGTGATTTAGAGGTATAATCGAATCCCTTCTTTATTTAACCGCTAGTAGACTTGATATTATGTTTGCTACTTGCTTGTGTGCTAGATTTCAATCAAGTCCTAGAGAGTCTCATTTGAATGCTATTAAAAGAATTTTCAAATATCTTTATAGTATAATGCATTTAGGACTTTGGTATCATAGGAGTTCTTCTTTTGACTTGATTAGTTATTATGATGCTAACTTTATCGATAGCCTACTAAATAGAAAAAGCAGTTCTGTAACTTTTCAAATTTTAGGAAATTGCTTAATTTCTTGGTTTAGTAAGAAACAAGTTTTTGTTGCCATATCCACCACTGAAGCAGAATATGTGGTGGCTAGTTGTTATTGCACCCAAGCTTTATGGTAAAAATAAAAACTTTTGGATTATGGCATTGATATTAATCATATTCCAATCAAATGTGACAGTACAAGTGTTATAAACCTTAGTAAAAATCCCATTCAACATTCTAGAACTAAGCATATTGATATTAGACATCATTTCTTGTATGATCATGTGCAAAATGGTGATATTTTTCTTGATTTTGTTGATACTAATCATCAATTAGCAGACATCTTTACCAAGCCTCTTTATAAGGAAAGATTAAATTTTATTAAGCATGAACTTGGTATGATTGATGGTTTAAGCTTGTTTTGATAACTTGCTTAATTGATGATTGAATTCTTTTGTAATTATTTTGTTTCTAATGTCTAATTTCTTGTTTATTTTTTGTATTAGATACAATTCCTAAATTCATGCATTGTATGTCTTTAGTTTATTTTTGGTTTCCAATACTTCTTCATTATATATTGAATTTATTTAAATTTTTTTAATAAATTTTTCTTGTAAATGTGTAATTTACATATTTACAAAAATTTCTCTTTGACTTTTTTTATATATGTCAAAAATATTTATTTTTAACTATCATTTGTTTTAATTTTATAGTTAATTTTATGGTCAAGGACCTATTTGTCATGTTTTTAGGACTTTGTTGCACCAGATTTGAAAGAACAAGGACCCTTTGTTGCGAGTCTAAATGTCCGGAACCGCTCATGAGCAGCAGTCTGGCTACATTTCTTTTATATTTTTTTTGTTATTTTTTTACTTTATTTGGATTAAAATCAAATGGTCACCTACAATTTTTTTAACTTTTTGTACTTATTTTACTATTTTTTGTGCATAAAAACTACCCCTCAACATTTTCCTTTCACTTTCAATTAATTGCATTTTCAAATAAACATCTTCAAAAATAATTTTTTTTCTCTCAAAAACTATCTTCATCCTCAATCATTTCTTACCTTTATCATGGCTCCAAAGACTAAGTATGCTCAAGGTGCCTCTTCTTCCTTTAGAAGAGCTACCAAATATCAACCTAAGAAGCAACCTCCTCTCTCCTACACTTCAATTCAATTTAGGGAAAGGCTTGCTCATTTTAAGGATAGGCAAATTATTTCCTCTAAGTATATGTCTCAAGCCACCTTGGAAAAGATGGGTTTTTATAATAAGGTTAGAAGTTTACTTGATAATGTAGGTTCGTATAATTTTGCAATCAATGATTTTCCTACCTATCCCACCTTAGTCCATGAATTTCGTGCCTCCTATTGTTTAAGAACTCATTAATTTAATGAGCAAAATCCTATGAATAACTTGAGATTTAGATTGGGTGGGAGAGATAGATTCTTTACTTCTCAAGCCTTTGATAACATCTTTAACTTTAAACAAGAAGGTTTAGCCTCTCCTATTTTAACTTGGCTTCCTAATCCTTTTTGGTCTCAACATTCTAAACCTCATGCGAAAAATTTTGAAGCATGACACACTAAAGCATCTAATTTGGCTTCAAAATCTCTTTAGTATATACATAGGTTTATTACCTACTCTTTTCATGCTAAAGGCTTGAGTAATGAAACTATTTCCTTTGATGATCTTTTCCTTCTTAGATGTCTTGTTAAAGGTATAGATGTTAAGCTCAGAAGATGGCTTTAATGGAGGTTTTGGTTAGCTGGTGAGAGTGTTAGTGGTGCCTTATGTATAGGAGGATTTATCACTAAGATTGCTCTTTACTTTGGGATTAACTTGAGGGACATCCCTTCCATTCCTCCATCTTTTCTTAATGATAAACTCTTGAGAAATTCTAGGCAATTCAAACTTGTTAAAAACTTTTGGTTTTGGAAAGACAAAGTAGAAGATGAAGATGTTAATGAGGAGCAAGAATAAGATATTGAGCAAATAGGCACTCTTCCTGTTGAAGAAGAAATTCCTCAAGAGCATACTCCTACTCAAAGAAAAAGGGCAAGAAGACCTTCCACTTCTCAAAGTGTTGATAATGAGCCCGTTTGGGTAGTGGTTTCTTTGATCGCCTATCTATAGTGGAGTCAAACTTCAACACAAGTTTGATCAAATAGACACTAGACTTGATCATTTTGAGCTAAGAATGGATCACATGGAATATGATATTCATCAATTGTATGCTCATCATAACATACAATGCTTTTGGCCTCCTCCTCCTCCTCCATAAGGCTATTTTTTTTTTCTTTTGTCTTTCTTTTTCATATATTTTCCATATCTAAGCCTTAAACTGTTAGTTTATCTTCTTCACATCATTGTAATTTTTTTAATGCCATCTTTTTATTTATGTGTGACCTTTTAATTATGCTTATTCTTGTAAAATTCATATTAATATATAAAATCTTCTTGGGAATGGTTTTTATCTTTGAAAATGACATGACTTTTATAAAGATTTTGAGTATCTTTGCTTTCATTATTTTGGTTCTTGATATTTTATTCCCTCTAGTATTTTTGGCTCCTTTAGGTCTATTTCCCCTTATATCTCTCTCTTTTTTTTTTTTTTTTGTCTTTGACAAAGGAAGAGAAAAAGCTATATGCTTAGGGGATAAATAATTGTGTTTATGTTTAAGATATGCTAAGTATCATATGATTATGTATGATTGATTGACTAGCTAAACTTTCTATAACCATGTGATGTTTTAATATAGCATATATACTATTTTATGATGCATTATAGTAGCACTATATGCATATATGTTTGAAATTATTTCCTTCATGTTGTTTAACATTTTTTAATGATCAAGTTATCATCATTTGTTATGTTAGGCCATGTTCTTGATAACAGTTTTATGTTGTCTTTATTTTTGACAAGAAGGGTAATAAAATAAATTTATATTTCTTATAATGTCCAAAAAAGAGGAGAAATAAAGAAATATATTTATTAAATATGCTACATCAACCCTTATACATGCTATGATAATTCATTTATTTATATACTCGATACATGATAAATATTGAATTTATGCACATGTTAAGGGGGAGCAAAATACTTTCTCATTTTTCATCTATTTAATTTGAAAGGGGGAGCCATTTTAATTAACATGCTTATACATGTTATTTATTTTTGTCACACTCGCATACATTATTTATTATCTTTTAAAATTGGTTGTCTAAGCCAAAAAGGGGGAGATTGTTGGCCATTTGCATGATCAAACTCCTAATTTTGGACTTTGACAAACAATTTTAATACTAATAATTTAAATGAAGTGTGTAGGGAATTATATACCAAACATATACCAAGCATATACACTTTTGATGAATAGTGACTTTTCGGGCCGATTGAACCTCTGAGATTCAAGAAGACTTTTGACATCTTTAGAGCTCTTAAATGAGAAAATGATCTTCTTAACTTTTGAATTAGACATCTTAATCTTTCCAAATAGAGCTTGCTTGTCAAAATCTAAGTTCATTTGGGTATGCAAATCTTCAGTCGAATTCAGCATATGCAGCTTGCATTTTAGTTTGCACAGCTCTTAATATTTCAACAATATCTTGAGCTATAGATGTCCAATTGAGGTTATTCAAAGTTTCATGCAAAGCTAAGACAATTATTTACAACTTTTATGAGGAACTATTTTGCTAAATTGATTGTCTTTAGTCCCATTTATGAGCATCTTTCAAGGTGGTCACGAGCTATCCTTGAATGGAGCCTTTCGAGCACGTTTTTGCTAAAAATTGGCAGTACCCCTCACGAGCGTAAGTGCTCATGAGCTGCTTATGAGCAAACCTCTGACAGCATCCAACAGGAAAATTTAAATGCAACGGATATATCTTTGCTCCTTACGAGCACTATTCACTTGTGAGCCGCCTGTGAGCATCCCTTGAGTTACCAAAAGTCCAAGAATTGATTCAAAATCTATTATAAATGTTGGAGACATAATTGATACATCCAAAAACTATATTTTTAAGTGTTTGTCTATATAAACACAACTTAGAATTCAATTGAAAGCTTAGGAAACTTGTTTATCATTCATTATTTTTATAAACATTCAATTGAGCTCTTAAACTTTCCTTTAAAAAATTCTTTGTGTATAACTTTTGTGAGAGTTGGTGAGTGATTAGAATAGACATTCTTATTCTTCTATTTTCTGGGTTTAGAAAATGGGAAGTGAGATTCTATTCTAAAGGTATTGGTTTAAGTGTTTAGTCATCAAAACACTTGGAAATTTGGTTTTTGAGTGAGCTTTGAAAACTCAAGTTGTAAGGTTGTAAGAGTGAGCCATAAAACTCTTGTGTGTTCTCAATCTTGTGAATATGATTATGGGTGATTAAAAATCTTAACTTAGGAATAAGTTAGGTGGAGACGTAGGATTATTGTTAAATCCAAGCTCCTTAAATATTTGTATTATTCATTCTTTCTTCTCAACTCTTACTCAATTCTTACAAAGAATTCCTTTAATTTTCTATTTTTGTTTGATAGTCCTATTCACCCCCCCCCCCTCTAGAAGTCTTTTAGATTTATGTAAGCGTTATATCAAAATATTTTTTTTGCAATCTAAACATAACCTATTGATTTTGACAAATTGATACATAATTTTTTTTATTTTTTATCTAATTAAATAAAATATAACTTTATTGCTTATTCTTGAGTAATGAACATTTAATTGATATGTTCAAATTGACATGTACTTATTTTTTTAGTTTGAGTGAAAATATCATTTTAAAAATATTTGATTGCAATATTTAAAATATTTATATCATACACAACTACAAATATATATACTAATTATTAGTTAAAAATTAAAATTAATGAATTACTATAAATTCATCAATAAGAGAAAAATGAAGATTTTATTTCAATTTAATTATTTTATTTATAATTTGATCATAAATTTACTTAATATGTAAATCAATTTAAATAATAAAATACAATTTGATTAAATTAAATATTTCAAAATAATAATTTAATCTAAAATAACTAAATACATATCAATTTAAAATGTATTAATTAAATGTTTATTACATGAAAATAAAGAGTAAAATTTATATTTTAATTAATTAGAAAGATTAATTTAAATTTTTCATTACTTAAATATTTGCTTCACATGCATCAATTGAAAAATATAAATTAAATAAAAAATTATGTATCAATTTGTCAAAATCAATAAGTTGTGTTTAAATTGTAAAAAAATCAAAGATTGTGTATTTTTTTGCAAATAGTTAAAATGGTGCAGTTTAACATAGCCTTTACGTGGATCGATTCAAATTTTTTCGGTGGGCATGCCAAGAAAATTTCATCAAATTTTCAATCGGTGCATGAAATTGTAAAAATTAAAAGACTGGTGGCTATGAATTTTTTTATAATTTGCCCAAAAATAATTAGATACAATTAACTTTATAAAAGTGAGGAGGCAAAAAATTATGATTCTTCAATTTTGTTAGGTACCGAAAATTTGCATTTATTATGCATTAAAGATGCAAACTTATTGTTAAAAGTTGACTAATTCAGTGGTATAGCTCCTTGGAGGAATTTGATATTTATCACCTCTTGTTAGTTCCTTTAAAAATATATATACAAAAAATATAATCAATTAATTAGATATATCTGATTAAATTTAGGTGAATTACATTTCCCCCTTAAATTTCACTTAATTCACACTTTTCTCTTTTTTTTTCGTGAAAATAGAATTTTTTTTTTATTTCTTAATTTTCATTATATCAATACTTTAATTCTTCCGATAGAGTTTCATTGAATTTCTTATACTAAAAAATATTTAAGTTGCTGTATTTTGTAATGACAAAATAGCTTAGTCCCTCTATTTTATAACAATGTGCAATTTACTTCCTCATTGTAATAAAATGGAATTATTTAATTATTTAATTTTAAATTTTTAAAAAGTAACTATTTTTCAACATTTACACCCCTATCTATAGCTTATATTTAAAAATGAAGTTATAATTTAATGAATTCATTAATTTACTTGATTTTCATTTTAAAAATCAACTTATTCATTTTTTAATATTTG
This sequence comes from Mallotus nudiflorus, assembly GCA_947683625.1. Taxonomy (NCBI): domain Eukaryota; kingdom Viridiplantae; phylum Streptophyta; class Magnoliopsida; order Malpighiales; family Euphorbiaceae; genus Mallotus; species Mallotus nudiflorus. The sequence continues at coordinate 2,135,388 of CANTUR010000239.1, forward strand.
ATTTCTACAATTATAATTTTTTAAAAATTTATTAAAAATAAAAATTAATTAAATTAAGTGAAAATTGAATATAAAATAAAATTGAAAAAATTTATAATTTTATTTTTTAAAAAATAGGTGTCTAAATTTTAACTGAAATTTATTTTTTAGTTAATATTCTAATAGAGGTATTTATAGTTATTAAAAGTTTAATTGAAATTGAAATTGAAATTTTAAATTTGAAGTAATTAAAAATTTGAAGGATTAAAGTGTTTTGTAATATTTAAATAGAGAGATTAAACGTTGTATCTTTATAAAATAAAGGACTAAAGTATTAATGGCATGAAAATAAAAAAAATAAAAAATAAATTAATTTTTAAATAAGAGGGAAAAATATGAATTGGGTAAAATGTAATTTGCTCTTGGATTTACGACATTTTATTTTAAGTTTTTTTTTTATATTTTTTTAATAAAAATAAACAATATATCTTTATGTTGTAAATTTTACTACCATAAACTGCAGGAAAAAAAAATTGTCTATCCAACAATTTTTTTTTTTTGTCAAATTTTAATTGTATAATTAAAATGAACTTTAAATTCACGAAAAAGTAATGTCTGTGTCGAAATAAATTTAAAGTTCTTCTGTTTTTTTATCAAGAAAATAAATTCAAATTTCAATTGCATATTTTTGGATTAAAGCATTTTCAGAAGCCTACACATCTTCTAGTTAATTAATTAATTTTAGTAATTTTGTTTTATTACATATTCAAGCATTATGCTTTTTCAGATATATTAAAACTTAATTAATATTTTTGGCATACACAAAATTTATAATTATTTAAGTATTTATAATTCAAAATATAAAGCATTCTTTTTTTTTTTCTTACCAAAAAATATATATAAAGCATTCAGCTGTTGAATTAATGCATCTAGCTATAGCTAGATTCTATGTATACACACTACAATCATGACCTAAAGTCTATTTAATTAGGTTAACCATTTTCAAAGAAAATATAAATGTTGGTGCTAATAATGCTGTGTTCCCTCTCTTGTGAGCTGCTATTCATTGAGCTAGATATTTATTAGTTTTTTCTGGAAAACTAATATGTTCTATTGTTAATTTAAAGTCAATTATTAATTAAATTCTATTTTAAAAATTATTTTAATTTATTTTTTTAATTTAATTTTATCTAATTTTATTTGAAGAGTTTAATTATATTTTTAAAAATTATTTTTAAATCTTTATAAAATAAATTTGACGCTTATTTAATTTTTTTCTTTTTCAAGAAAATTAAATTTGAAAAATATTTTTAAATTTTAATTTTATCATTTTTAAATATTTACATAAAATTTTGACTTTTTATATATCAATTGAAAATAATAAAAGAAGTGATAACTTATAAATTAATTTATTTTATAGATTAATATTAATAAAAATGAAAATCAATGAAGTAAACACTCTTAACTATCACTATAAATTCTAATTTTTTTACATTTTTCAGAAAAAAACTAAATAATTTTTATATTCTTAACTAATATTTTTAGTATATCAAAATTCACTTTTTTATTTAATATTTTTTTTAGTTTGACCTCTATTAATAAAATTTCTAATTTTCGTGCTTCAGAGTTTAGAAATAAATTTTAAAACATTTAAAATTTAAGAATTTTTAATGAAAAATTAAAAATTTATGAAAAATATTTTTAAATTAATTTTTAAATTTATGTCAATAGGGACAAAATTATAATTTAAACATATTTTCTTACATTCTATTTTTTCTTATAGGAAAAAGAGATAAAAATTTTACTAAGTGCAAAATTTATTTTATAGATATCTAAAAATAATTTTTAAAAATACAATTAAATCATTCAAATAAAATTAAATGAGCAAATTGAAATAACTTTTAAAATATGATTCAATCGATAAGTAGCTCAAAATTCATGATATAATTGATGGTTTTCCTTTTTTCTTTCTTTCGTGTTCTAGTCTTGTTCTTTAGCTAATTGTTACAATGAGCATAACCACCTAGAATTTTCAAGGGTTAGCTAGCAAAATCACCATCAAAGTTCTAAAAGCATTAGTTTTCAAACACAAATCCCAAATGGTTTTCTGATCGAAGAAACCAAAATCACCAAAGATTAGATAAAATGAGGAGTGATTTAGGGTTTGATCAAATCACATATGTTAACCCAATCGGAAGACCATGTGGCTTAGCATTTTTGTGGGAAGGAAGAATATTCTTAAGATTGGCGCCCTCAAGGTTAATATAATCACGACGTTTGTAGTGAGTACGGTTTAAAAATAGACAACGGAAATAAAATATAATGTCGACTAATTAATTTCACTAATTAATAGATGATACAAATATTAAAAGTTTCATTATATCTAAAGTCATACTTAATTTAAATGAACTTTATTCTTTCTTTAGTTCAAGTTTAGTTTTAAATTTGATCGGTTATAAATTAGTGTTTCGAATCAATTCAGGATCAGTTTCGGATCCGAAACGGCCCTTCTATTTCCAACTAACACCTGTAGGCAAATTTTGTGTCAATGACACATTACTAATGCTATAAACATAGTGGCTACAAACATAATATAGAATAATACCAAACATTAATTCTTTTAAGTACTATATATAATATAGCCTAAAAAAGAAGTACTATATATAATATCATGTGTTATTTTAATATTAACCAATAAATAGTACTGTAAAGTGATGCAAAATATTAGTTTCAAAAGGTGGAATTAAATAGCATTTATCTACCATCTATAATATAATAAAAAATTCTTTCAAAATTTATTATTTTTAATATATTGCAAGTTTTTCTAATCATATCCTAATAAATTAAATAAAATTGATTATTAAAAAAAATTGTCATTGCACATTAATAAAAGTTAGACATAAACAATTAATAGTGAGACATAAAAATATATATTAATTAATTTCATGTCAAAAATTAGACACAACAATCACAACCAAAATTAAAAATATGACAAAATAATGATATAAAAAAAAAAAAAGTGAAAGTTTAATCCATGCCCGTGCATCGCGCACGGGCAAGTATATATATATATATATATATATATATATATATATATATATTGAAAGTGACTAGCGTATACGTAAAAGTACACCCTGAAAGTGACTAGCGTATACGTAAAAGTACACCTAAGGAAGTTAGATTTCCTTATTGAATCTTGTAACTTTAAATTTAAAAGGAACTGTGGGTATATAATTATAATTAAAAATAAAACTGATATCAACTGCAAATAATTAATTATAATAACAATAACGACAAGACAAAATGAAATAGGAAAGATAAAGAGAAGATGCTTAGGTTTGCAAAATATTTCAGCCGTTAGTAGGCAGTTTTGCCTCGCATATTGCATCCATGTTTGTATGCATACGTAAAGAGATGAGAAGATACAGGATTTTCAGGGTGTTTTTTTGTCATTCTTGACCAAAAATACCTAAATCTTTTGTTTTTTCAGTTTTTAATACATAAATAAAATAGGTATGAGTATAATTTCAAATCTTAATGGGTGTTTTTATGATATTATGGTAAATTTTAGTTCTTAATATTTTGGTATGGATCTTTATTTATAGTCAGTTTTCTTCTACTTATCTAGATAGTTGTTCCAGTTTCGATTGAGCTTGAGTTCCCATCGCTATCAACTATGCCGAAATCATAGTCTCCTTATATACAATGGACATTAAAAAATCAGTGGACTGGAAGAGATTCTAATTATAGCTTTGCTCAATCCATGGATCAAAGTTTGGAAATGGAGACAACTTAAATCTGAATCAACCATGACAAAAAGTTCACTAAGTCTCTATTGCAATTATTGTTATCAACATATTAGGGTTCCATTTCTTAAGTTGGATAACAACAAATTGGGCATATTCTTCGGGCTTTGTTTTTTATGTTTGTCTCTATTTATAAGGCTTTGTAATGTGGCTCTCTATTTGGGCTTTATTATTGTTATATGTGGTTTTATTAATAAAGTTAATATTAGTTAAAAAAAAAAAAAAGAAACTTTTACATAAATGTATCAAAAATTTAAAAACATTCAAAAATATCATTGATTTGAAAACTTTTAAAATTATTTTTTCTAATCTTTTTCTTTCAAATATATCTATTTCCTTGTCACTTTTATTTTTAGAGTTGTTTTTTTTAACTTTTTTTTCCTTTTTATTGATTTTTTCTACTTTTTTTACTTTATACTTTTTTAAAAATATTTTATTTTTTTCAACAATTTTTTTACTTTATACTATTTTCATTTTTTTTTTCAATATTTTTTTTAATATCTTCATCTATTTTTTTACTTAACATTTTTTTAACTGCCTTTATTTTTGTCCGCAACATTTTTTTCTAATGTTTTCATCTTTTTTTGTTCAACATTTTTTTTAATTTTTAAAATATTATCTTTATTTTATTCTCAATGTTTTTTTTTTTTTTTTTTTATTTTGCTCAATATTTTTTTTCTCTTAAAATTTTTTTTTTCAAATGAATAATTATGAATTAAACATCTTTAATTATTGTTAAACCAAACAATAAGTATCTTCAACTGTTGTAACAACAATAAATAAATAAAATTTTCTCCTTCTATATTCTTAAAAAATAAATAAATACAAATTTCTAATTTATCTATCCCGTTTATTTTCTGATGCAATTTTTAAATTTTTCTTATTTTAATTTTTTTCTCTTTATAGGATGGTTTTTTTTTTATAAATTTTAAATATTTCTCTATTATAAAAGTTTTGTTGATATTTTTACATATAGACTTATTTAAAAATTAAAGAGTTAATTTACACTAATTAAAATCATTGATTGAAGACTACAAACTATTGAGTTACAAATTAAAAAAGATATATCAACACAATTAAAGAGTAATAATAAAAAATTGAACGATAGTAAAATTTTATTTTGATAAATTTTTTATTGCATTTTTATTTATATTATCTTTTTATGAAGATATATCTTTAATTTTTAATAAAGGAATTACTCATCTTTAAAATACTATATATTACTTTTATTACTGCTATTATTGTTCAAATAATGTACAAATTATAATGTAAAATAAAATTATAAATTTACTAGCATGATATAAATAGGCATTGTATAAATGAGTAACTCAAAAATATTATAAAATAAAGTATATAAATTTTTATTATTTATTTTAATTAATGTTAAAATGTAAAAAATAATTATAACTACACAAGTGTAGATTATTCAACTTTATTTGATTAACTGAGGTAGCAAAATCAGGCAGCAAAGTGGACAGGATGCTGAAAAGAACTTCACCTAAAAGCTAAGCAAACAAAACGGAGACCAAGCTTCTCCCATGAAACAAAAACAGAACAGAAGTTGCAATACCAACACACTTAAGATCAGACAAGGCAACAGACCCATATCCGATCTCTATCTCGACAGTATTATTTATTCAGTACCACACACACACACACAAACAGTTCAGTTTCACCAAGACCCTATTGAGACATCTTCACAGAGGTTCAAAAGGAAGTTGGTGAAAGCGGAAGCTGTAATAATTGGAACCATTGTAAACACCGTAGTTATGTGGGCTACTAACAATACGGCCATCAGTAGAGAGCTTGTCTTTTTGAGTGTAGGTGAAAGGAACACTACAATTACCTCGCGTTGCCATGTAATGAACTCGAGCCCAACTCCTCGGCGGCACCTTAACTGTATATGTTATCTCCGACTTTTGTCTCTGAAAATGTGTTATTCCACTCAAAATTCAAACTTACCTCAAAGGAGAATTCAATTTTTCCTTCTGCAATGAATGGTACGCCACTTTTGAAGTTAGTAGTGACGCCGGCCGTTATCGAAAAACCGCCCGTAAATGAATGAGAGCTACTTTCTTCATACGAAACCACAATACCCATAGTAGATTCCTCTGCCGATTCATTTTCAGCAAAACCACGGCCTGCTATGATGGGTTGCTCATCGAATACATCCTCCATGTTATATACAACATCAACCAGGCTTCTTTCGAAAACAAGTTCTTCCACTTTCAATCTCGCTTCTTTGCTAATGCTCGAAACTGCAACATTAAAACAATCTTGTTTTCCTTCTGTGGTAAGGCTGCTGCAGAATCTGTTTTTACCTGCATTGCCAAGAGCGATAGTACTGTTATCAACTTTCACTGGCCAAAACAACGTGTCAATGTCTTTACCAACAGCATCATTTGAATCCGCCCATATCCAATTAGGACTACGTCTCCAAAACTTGTCAAAATAATTAGACTTGATGCGAAGGTGTCCGTCAGAAATCATTGTGACCTCATATGCTGCTGCCTCCTCATTACCGTCATCCGATGAGAATTTAAGGTATTCGTGCCCCTCGATCCAGCCGGATTTGAGATATTTGTTATTGTAGCCTTTGAAGGTTACGAGCTTGGGCATTATAACTAATGTTTCCCAGTCAATAAAAGTGAAACTGTGGAAACCATAAGCTGCATTGTCAGTATGTATATCATCTATAGCCAGACAAGCATCCATTCCATATAATACCAAATGATCCCACAAGGTATCCACTCTGAACATGAACCAAGTTGATGAGATCATTAAGAGGACTTAAAGTTGGCTTAAACAACGCACATGACCATTGTATCTTCCTCTGGTTTGTTGGAGATACCACATATGTAATTATCCCCTGAAGCTGAACTATGTCGCCTCCAGTATCTGTTGCAGTTACAAAATCGTAGGTGAATGTACTTTCTGTCAATTTTGGCCTTCTCAATCTCAATCTTGGCGAATGGGCTGAAAACATTCTCTTCTAGAGTACGCACATCGCCCTGGAAGTTGTTAGGTTCAGTCACATAACTAATGTAGCGTCTCAAGACATATGATTTCAGCACGGCAAATTTTGGAAGCTCAATTTCCATACTGTGCTGCTGATTCTCCAACCTGTTTCAGATAATAGGAAAAAAATCTCTCATATTAAAAAAGATTTTAACCCAAGATCTCGATGAAAAACTCTCAAGAGATGCGTCAACAACTCAGAAAAACACAAGCCAAACAAATAAGAAATGCAGATCTCAAGCAAGTTGAACTAAAGCAATTAGACCAGAATGTAGCACAGCCACAGGATAGCACCATGGAACGAACAGGATGCAACTAATCCAAAGAAAGATATTCAACAAGGGCACGCACCAAGCAGAGCGTGAGAAATATATGAAAAATAATTGTGTCGGGACTTCCAGCAGCAACAGTGCTGCAGTGAGTCCAAAAATTATAAAAAACCTTTCACCCCAATAGTAAATGGCCTCCTTGTATCGGGGGCAAAAAAGGATGGAAATTTTTTTTTATCTTGTATTGAGACTCTAACTTACTGTGTATATTACAAGTCTCAACATATATTCTCATCCGAAACATATAGACATAAAATGCGAGTGAGGAAATGATCTAGTGACTACTTTCTCTCCAATTGTATGGTCTAATTTTCCCTCGTTAAGTCATGAAAATATATTTTCAGAATTTGAAAGAATTATCTCATATTATACATATATTAGTATTTATGTCATCGGAAAAAAAACTAAAAAAATAGAAATGGACACAGAACAATGCAGGCATCACCAACAATCATGAGTAGGCGATGATGATGATAATAAAAACATTATAGTTCAGATAAAAAGAAATGCAAAGGATAAAAATAAGAAATACTTACAATAACTATCTTCTACTTCTTTGAAGATAGCCTTCTTATCCTCTTCTTTTGCATTGAGGCTCTCATATAATTGCCTCCATGTTTTTATAGACCCTAACCTGATAAAGGACTTGCTGCTATGACTGCACAAAAAAATTATAAGATGACAGGATGCCACAAACGTTACATTTGGATAAATATCTTTCATGATAAATCAAATTTTTTATTAAGTCCATCTACAGTATAACCATTATCAATACAAATAGAATCAGAACCAAATTATCCTTTTATGGAAATACAAATATAGTTCAAATGGTCAAATTGAACCATCAACTATATCCTGAAGTTAATATGAATCTTAAAGTTTTTTTTAATCCTAATAAAAAGTTTTTCTTCTGTCAAACACAATTTTAATTTTAATAGTAAACTAATAAAAAAATTATTTAAATTAATAAGAAAATTTGACAATTTTTTTTAAAAATATATATATTACCTAATTTTTTTTAAAAAATTATGCCTATATAATAATTTTTTTAAAAAAAATTATTTTTTTTTGAATTTTTAATTTTTTTAAAAAAATTTTAGAATTAAAAATATTAAAAACTTTAGAATTAAATGATATACATATAAAAAATTTATCAATTTTATTCATAATTTAATTTTAACAATTGAATAATAAAATTTTATTCATCAATTTAATTTTAATTGTTGACTAACCAAAAATTATTTAAATCAATAATTAAAATTGATGAATTTTTTTTAGAAATGTATATCATTTAATTGTAAAGTTTTAAAAAAATTTAGGTTTATAAAAAATTGTAAAGAAAATTTTAAAGAAAAGTTAAAAAATAAAAAGTTAGTACGTAGGTTTAAAAATTTTATAATTAGATGTATATATTTGTCATGACTCGAACTTAAAAGGGGCACGTGACCGACATTAGGGAATGAAAATATATAAAATATCTGAAACTCATAGTAAACCTTAATGAAGATTTTTAATAAAATAAAAACGATAATAAATGACATAATTTAAATAAAGATAAAAAGCACATATGAATTAAAATCCAACACAAATTTAGTTAATATATATAATAATAATCTTTAATACACATTCTTTATACATATGATAATTCAAAATACATCATAATAATTAATCAATTCATTACTACTGCGATGTTCTAGATTTAAATACACACATGATAATAACATATATATCAGGTAGACCTACATAAAACAACCGGAGAAGAAGAAATTCAACATAGAGTAGGTTGACCGACAGGTGACCCCTGAGATCCTGAAAAAAATAATATTGAGAGGAGTCAGACCTCATTAAGTAAGTTAATAAAAGAAATTTATACAGTATAAAAGTCTCCTTTAAAATATATTTATGAAAATAAGAAATTTATATTTTATAATTTAAACTATTAAATTTTATTTGAAATCATGTTTTAATAGAATAAAGTATTTTAAAATCATAAAATACTTTATAAAATACAAACAAGCTTCTTAAATGATTTTATATAAAAAAACTAGGTAGAACTCTAAACCAAACAACTAATAACCTTTCGGCTCTCTTATAATTCAAAGACTGCCAGTTCTCAAGAGTAAAGCATCAACCAAGTTACCAATCATAGTCAATTCACTTAAACCAATATTTTCTGTCAGTTCTCGAGAGCAAAGCATCACCGAGCTACTAGCCCCAGTAATATATAATTCACGCCTGAGAGCAAAGCATCATCGAGCCTTATATATATATATATTCTCATAAAATCATGCCCAATAGTAAAGCATCAACCGAGCCTTATAACCACCAACACTCACTTTCAATCCTACTAGTGCACACACAGTCTTGATGAAACCAATCAAGTAGCACATTTTATCGTAGTTTCTTTTAAAAATAAATAAATAAATAAAAATAAATAAAGAAGATTACAATAAATTAAAACAATATACAATTTACTAAGTATGGACATTATCAATTTGACCGACCTGCAACGAAAGTAGGATGATAAGAAAGTTCAAGTCTTGAATACAAGGGGAGCTTGAGACTTCTCTAAAATCGACTTAGAAAGTCTAAACACTACGTCAAGCCCACAAAAACCATATCCAAGCCCAAAATAGAAGCCAAATCCCAAGCTCATCATCTCTTGACTTAAGGGCCTTGACCTAACCCAAGTGACGAGGCGATTGCCTCAATAAAGAGGCATCACCTCTTCACCCTAGGTGTCGATTAGGCGAAGCCTCATCGAAGAGGCTGCGCCTTATCACACCTATTCTCTACAGCATTAAATGCCATTAATGGCAGTGGCTGGAAGTCCACCTATAGGGATTTGGTTATTTTTGGATGTAAAGGAAAGAAGAAAAAGGAGGAAAGAGCCTAGAGAATGAAAAAAAGGCAATAGAAGAAGGTGAGAATGAGTTTTTGGGAAATTGAAAAGGGAAAAAAGGGTGAGAGGCTTTAAAAGGGAATGTGAGAGCATAAGAGGCAAGGTTGGCTAGTTGTTAGAAAGAAGAGTCTGGAAAAAATAGAAAAAATGAGGGAAAGAAAGAAAAAAAGAAAGGAAAAGAAGAAAATAAGAAAGGAGGAAGAAGAAGAGAGGAGACTTGGAAGCTTAAAGTACTTAATTCTTGAGAAGAAGAGAGAGCCTTCCTTGCATTCAAGGCCACTCCTCCATCAATCAAGCTCTGAGGGCTTAGTTAGAAGCATCAAGCACGTCCAAGTAAGTGAGTTTCTCTATTTTTTAAGCTTTGAGTTTTCATCTTTATTAAAAGCTTTGATTTGTTGTTATTTTGTGTGTTTTTTTAGTCATATTACTTATTTTAAGCTTATAGAGGAGCATGGTTGCATGAGATATTGAATATTGATTGTTAATATTGGTATATTTGCATTTATTTTTTGTTTATTTGCATTTATTTCTTGTTTATTTGTATGATCGTCATGTTTCTTAGGATGTAAGAAATGTAGAGTATTCCTGCCTTTATTGAAGAGGCGATGGCGGCATCACCTCTTTGACAGAGTCCTGTCTGATTATGCCATGATTTTCCGTCCATATTTTGCATATTTGACATGATTTTCGTGTTTAATCAGTGATATTTCTTGAGATTATGCATGATTCCCATATTCATCAATATTATTTCTATGTTTTTTTTGTTTTGTTTTGTGTTACTTAATATATCATTTTGTGAGTTTATGTTCATTTATTTTTGTGAATATTATGTGTTGATGATTTATAAATATTATTATTGCTATTGTATGGAATTAACTTGTATGTGTTGCAAGAACCATTTAGTAATTTTTAATCACTAGATGTTTGCTTTATTTTTTTTTAGAGTATTAATTTGTATAAGCAATTAGTTTATTTTTGGTTTACATATGGTTTATTTTTAGTATTTTTATATTTATTTGCACTAAAAAGTTGTAATCCTTAATCCCTTTTCCCTTTTTTTTTTTAATGAATATGTTGTAAATTATTTTTATTTGTGTTATTTATTTATTTGTAATTGAATGTTGGTGATATAAGCCTAAAATGTGCAAACTCAAAATAAAATATAAAATTGGAAACCAATCGCGATTTGCATGTCAATAAGGAAATAAATTAATAATCAAAGGTAATAAAATACAAAATACACACGGAGGCCAATCGCAAGGATGAGTGGGCATTTCAAAAACCCATACCCAGTTTTCGAACTCAATCTTTGATGATGGCTTCTGGGAACCTCTGTAGAATCCATTTATTGTATAGTGTGTCCCGGCTTTCATCCGGATGGCGACTCCATCTTCATTTTGGGCCCCAAGCCCACTATGTATTTCCTAGTGAGCCCCAAGCTCACACAATGTCATGGTCGTCAACACTTGGGCACACGACCAAAACCGTCGCCTACACTAAGCATGTGAAACTTAATATAAACATGCTAATATATATATATATATATATATATATATACACACGCTCTAATAGTCGTGCTCAATTATTAACTTACAGTTGGAATACGCTCCTTTGCATAATCGTGCTCGACCCTGATCAGTCGACTCGGTTGCAGGTGTGGCTAAAGAGAAGAAATTAAAACGGAATTCCTATAAATTCTAGATTTATAAGAAAAGACTCGATTAAAGAAATACGACTCTACTAAAATAGACTCGATGTTACGCTTTACAAGAAATCTATTGAAAATTCGATAGATTTTTCTCTGTAAAATGGACATCTTTCCACCGAAATAGAGTCAATCCTGCACAGAAAATACTTCAAAATTCACAAATGCTCACTACCTCGAGTTGGGACCCCAAACTACACAAATTCGAGGTTCACAATTCTCAATAAATAAATATTAAATAATAATATAATAAAATCATTAAAAATCCATAATCATCAATAATAAAATACAATATAATATTTAAACATCAAAACACTAAATATAATTATTTTCACAATAATTAATAAAATCTCAAATATTTATATAATATTAATAAAATCCCAATTTTACAAATATTCGACATAAAATAATAAAATTCACAATTAATTACCCAAATAGTCTAAATATATAATAAAATAATTAAAAACTCATTTAATCACAAAAATAGTAAATAATAATATTATTATTTGAATATAATTTTAAAAATTAATATTAATTAGTTAAAAATAGTAAATAATTCATAAAAAATATTTTAATACCAATTATTTAAAACATGTAATTTAAGTATATTTTCAATAAAAACACACAATTAACCTATAAATCCAATATTCACATAATACTAAAAATATTCCTAAAAATTATATAAAATTACCAAAAATTATTTTCTAAATTCTAAAATTACTAACTTAAATTAATAACACTAATTTACCAAAATTTCAATTCAAAATAATTAAATAACATAATTATCAAAAATCCATTTTTTTAATATTAAAATATTCAAAAATACCCATTATTCAAAATAATTCAAAGAAATAAACAAAAAATATATTTGAGAAGATTAAGTTATACTAATCAACATTATCAAAGCAAAAATTTATAAATCAAACACAATATTTCAAAAAATATTTTGAAACCCTAAAACACATAAACTACAATTTGATATAACTCACAAATGAGTGGATTTAAGCTTGAACCAAGCTTGGATTAAGCTTCACCAGTCCAAGAGCTATCGATCAAGATTGGAACGGAGGACTAAGGTGGTTGGAAACTTCATCGACATTCATGGAGGTCACTCTCGATTTCCTGCATTTTTCGGCACTTCGGTGGCTCCTTAGGCAACATCGATGGTTGGAGGAAGAAAGGAAGGTGATGGTGCTGATGGGTGGTGGCAGTCACAGCTCCAATGTGGGTGTGGTGGTGTTGCACAATGATGTTGAGGAAAGGAAGAAAATGGGAAGAAAAAAAAAAAAAGAGAAGGAAAGAATGGCTCGTTTTATTTGTCCTGATTGAACTTTATATATATATATATATATATATATGTATGTATGTATGTATGTATATTGACTAACCCACTTACATATATACATACATATATATACACTAACACACACACACATGCATAGTAATAAAATAATAACCCTAATATAAAATAACATTAAAAATAATCATAATAATACGAATAAAAATAATAACAATAATACTATTAAAAATAATAGTAATAATAATAATACTATTAAAAATAATAGTAATAATAATAACTTTAATATTTTAAATAGTAAAACTTCCAAAATAAATTATTGTATGTAAATAAAATATTTTGAATGAAATAAATAAATAATATACAAAAATAATGATAATATATAAATAAAATTTAAAATTTTATTAACATTACATATCTCAAAATAATTTTTATATTATTTAAAATGTCGGGTCATAACAATCTTCCTCCTTATAAGAATTCATCCTCAAATTCTAACAGAAGAACAGAAACAAGAATTTATCGAGGAAAGAGGTAAGGAAAGACAACTCGCATCTCAACTTTTATCTCCTAAGTGCAGTCCTCAGTTGTGTGGTTGCTCCATAACACCATCACCATCGGGATATCTTTGGTGCGAAGCTGATGAACTTGGCGATCCACAATCGCCATAGGATATTCCTCATATGATAGGTCTTCACTGAATTTCACTGTCTAAGGCTAAAGGATGTGGGAAGGATTAGGAATATATTTCCTCAGCATGCAAATATACAACACCGGGTGAATCTGAGATAATTTAGGTGGCAATACCAATCTACCTCTCCAACTCTCGAACGTATCTCGAATGGCCCAATGTACCTCAGGGCTAATTTTTCTTTCTTACCAAACCTCATAACCCTCTTCATTGGAGACACCTTCAGAAACACCATGTCTCCAACGGAAAAAGACACATCCTTTCTCTTTAGGTCTGTATAGCTTTTTTGTCTGTTGAAGGTTGTCCTCAAACGCTGCTGAATAATGGAAACCTTCTCATAAGTAATCTGCACCAATTCTGGACTTGTTAGCTGTCTCTCTTTGACTTCCTAACACAATGGTGATCTACATTTTCTACCATGCAGTGCTTTATATGGAGCCATCTTAATACTTGCATGATAATTGTTGTTATACGTAAATTCTATCAATGGAAAATGTATGTCCCACTGACCACTAAAGTCGATCACACACATCCTCAATATATCCTTAAGGGTCTGTATGGTCCTTTATAACTAACCATCCATCTGAGGATGAAATGCCGTGTTGAAATCAAGTTGGGTACCTAATGCCTTATGCAACTCCTGCCAAAAAATCGAGGTAAAAGTAGTTGCTCTGTTAGATACTATACTCATTGGTACTCTGTGAAGATAAAAATTCTATTGACATACAGTCTTGCTAATCTATCAGTAGAGTATGTCTTTTTAATTGGCAAAAAATGTGCTATCTTAGTCAGTCAGTCAACTATCACCCAAACAGAATCATAACCACCAGTAATATGAGGCAATTCAGTCACAAAGTCCATAGCAATTATATCCCACTTTCACTCTAGGATAGGCAATGATTGTAATAACCTGCAAGCCTCTTATGCTCTAGCTTCACCTGTTGACAAGTGAGGCATTTGGATACAAATTATGCTATATCCTTCTTCATTCCATTCCACCAACATGTATCCTTTAGGTCACAATACATCTTGGTAGAACTTAGGTGAACACTATAAGCAGAAAAATGTGCCTCCTATATGATTTCTTTCCTCAGCTCATTCACATCTGGCATACATAATCGAGTACCCAAACGTAGCACATCCTCACCATCAATCACAAATCCAATGGACCTACTTGGTTGTACTTCAAACATGATCTTCTACAGTTATGGGTCCTTTCTTTATGCTGCCTTAACTCAATCCAAGTACACTGATCATACACTAAACTAGGCAAGGATGAATTTCTTAGTCACCTTTAGTTGTAGTCCTTGGTCAATCAACTCATGCATCTCCTTAATAATTGGTCTCCTCTTAGTACTGATATGTGCAAGGCTGCCTACGGACTTCCTACTCAAGGAATATGCAACTACATTTGTCTTGCCTGAATGGTACAGAATAGAACAATCATAGTCCTTGAGAAGTTCCATCCATCTCCTCTGCCTTAAATTCATATCCCTCTACTGAAAAATAGACTTCAAGCTATTATAGTCAGTGTATATCTCACAAGTCACACCATACAGGTAATGCCTCCAAATCTTAAGTGCAAACACCACTGTTGCCATCTCCAAGTCGTGAGTAGGATAATTTTGCTCGTGCTTCTTCAACTATCTTGAAGCATAAGCAACCACTTTTCCATTCTGCATTAGCACACAGCCCAATCTTACTCGGGAAGCATCACAATACACTTTATAACCTTCATCCCCAAAAGGTAAAGTCAACACTGGAGCTGAAGTTAATAAATTCTTAAACAACTGGAAGTATTCCTCACATCTATCTGTCCACATAAACTTAGCATTTTTCTGGGTCATCCTGGTAAAATGTGTAGCTATCTTGGAGAAATCCTTCACAAGTCTCTTATAATAGCCCGTTAAACCAAGAAAGCTTCTCACTTTCGTCATTATCGTGGGCCTCAGCCACTCTATAATAGCTTTGATCTTCCTCGGAACTACCTGCATGCCATTACTAGATACCACGTGGCCTAAAAATGCCACCGGTCCAACTATAATTCACACTTTAAAAATTTAGCATACAACTGGTGCTCCCTTAAAGTCTAAAGCACCAATCTTAAATGCATCGTATGCTCGGCCTTACTTCTAAAGTATACCAGAATATCATCAATGAACATAATTATAAATTGGTCTAAGAATGGTCAGAACACCCTATTCATCAAGTCCATAAAGGTTGTTGGGGCATTAGTCAACCCAAAGGACATCACTAAAAATTCATAATGGCCATACTTTATCCCAAATGAAGTCTTTAGTACATCTTCACCTCTAATTCTCAATTAATAATACCCAGACCTTAAGTTGATCTTAAAGAAACACCGAGCTCCTTTTAACTGATCGAACAAATTATTAATCCTTGAGAGTGGATATCTATTCTTGATGGTAACCTTATTCAACTGCCTATAGTCAATACAAAGTCAAAAACTACCATCCTTTTTCTTCACAAACAACACAGGAGCACCCAAGGATATATACTAGATCAAATAAAACCCTTATTAAGTAATTCCTGAAACTTCTCTCTTGGCTCCTTTAACTCTATAAGAGCCATTTTATATGGTGGCATAGAGATAGGATATGTATCAGGCACTATATCGATACAAAATTCTATCTCCCTATTAGGTGGCAAGCTTGGCAATTCTTCAAGAAAAACATATGAAAATTTGTGCACCACTGACACCTTTTTAACTGCCCCACTATCTACTTGTATATATCTTACCATAGCTAAGTAGCCTTGACAACCCCTTTTAAGCATCTTCATAGCTGTGATCGTAGAAATGATGTTATAAGGCATTGAACTCTTATCACCTCCGAATCTAAATTCCTCATCATAAGGAATTTTAAAAATTACCTCCTTCTCTCAATAATAAACTGTGGCATAATACTGTACTAACTAATCCATCCCCAGAATAGTATCAAAATTGATCACATCAAGCAAAACCAAATTTGCAAGCAATTCTTTACCGTCTACCAACAATGGACAAGATGGAAAGAACACATTTGTTCTAACTCATCACTAAGTGGAGTTACTACAGATAAGGGAAACAACATTTTGGAAGGTGGACATGCTATTCTAGAAGCAAACATGGGAGATACAAAAGAGTGTGAAGCACCTGAATAAAATAAAAATCTAGCCTCAAAATAACATACTGGGAGAATACTTGCCACAACTGCATTGGATGCCAAAGCATCCTAAGAAGTCAAAGTGAAAACTCTAGCCTAACCACGTCTTGCCTGCTGTGAAGTGGATGGCTGTGTATATCCTCTACGCCCAACTCTGTCTCCAAAACCTCTGCCCTACTAGCTCGGATACTGAGTCAGTCTCTGTTGAGGATACATAGGTGTTTGATACTGTTGATGCACCAATGGATATGTGTAATATCCCGTGTTTTTAAAATATTTTTACACAGTACCGAGATATGCAGAGTTAATAATTTCTGTATTTTATATGATATTTTTATGAGTTAATATGTATTTTAAACCTATTTTAATTACGGTATATTATTTACTATGTTTTACGTAAAATTTTCCCGGGACTTGCATTTTCGGGGAAATTTTCACGTAAACAATTTATTATTAATTATTTTAGATGTATTTACGGACTTGCATGAACTCATACATATTTTTAAATTATTAAATAAAGTCGGTGTGTGTATATTTATTTTATTAGGGTTTATTAATTCCCTAATATTTTATTAAGTATTTAATTGTTTTAATTGTTATTTAATTAATTATATTTAGAATAAATTATTAAAATATTAATATTTTTATGTGTGGTGTATATTTGATGTGTGTAATTTAATATTATTTTAATATATAGTATAATATATATATATATACATATATACATTAAAAATCAAAAAGTTTGCCAAATTACCATATTGCCCCCGACTCCTTCCTTTCTTCTCCGACCGTTCCTCGCCGTTCCGAGCGCCTGCCGTGCCATTCCTTCATCGTGGGTGTGCCGTCCGGTGTGCCACCATCTTCCCCGACCAGTTTCGCCGCCTGTGGAGGCCGTTTCCGGCGTCGGGAGAGTGATTTTGGCCGGAGAAGCCGAAAATCAACTCACCGTCGATCACGCCGATTCCGGCCACCGTTTTCGACACCGCCGGTCTCTTTCTTCTCCTTGAGCTCCGATGAGTGTGATTCCAGCTTTGGTTTGAGCTAAAATGGTCTAGAATTGCTTAGGTTTCGATTTGTAAATTCGGCCTATTAGGGTTTTCGATTTTTTTCGAATTGTTCTTGATTGATTCATGCTTAATTCCTTCACAAATGTTGTTCCTCGTAGCTTAATCTACATGTATGAATTTTTGTAGAATTTTTGGAGATTTTTTGGATTTTTGGGTATTTTTGAATATTTTAATATTATTTTCTAATTTTCGGAAATTAATTATTTAAATTATGAAATTGGAGTTTATGGTTGAATTAGGTGATGAAATGAATTATAGGAATTTATTTGGAATTTTTATGAATTTCTAAGTATTTATTTTGAATTATTGAAGTTTATGGAATTTTGGAAAATTAGGTTAATTGTGTTTTAAATTGAATTTAATTGGTTAATTGAGTTTAAATGTTGATATTATTGATAAATATGTTGAGAAAATTAATTTTGGATAATTGTATAATTTTTGGTGAATTTTTGAAGTAATTTAAGTATATTTATATATATAAGGGTATTTTGGTAATTTTACCCTAAATTGTCTAAAAATGTAATTTAATTGGTTTTAATATTTATTTAAGGTATAAAAATGATTTCTACAAAATATTTGGTATTTTTAACTAATTAAAACTATTTTTCGGGAATTATTTTCAATTATATATATAAAATACGGTTTTTCTAATAAAATGAGTTTTAATCGGTTTTTATAGTGTTTCAAGGTCAATTATGTAATTTTTACCTATAAAATGTATTTCTGTGATTTAAGGATATTTTTGTTATATCTGGAATCATTCTGTGTTTGTGGACCCCGGTCGGTGGACTGTAGTTTGGAGTCCGACCGTGGGATTTTGATTGTGTTGAGCTTGTATTTCGAAGTGTGTTTCTTTGCAGGGTCGGCTCTACTCTTTTGAGTAGAGAGATGTCCGTTTTACAGGGGAGGTTCTGCCGAATTTTCGGTAGAATTCTCGTAAAACGTGATGTCCAGTCGAACCCTAATTTTCGATTCTGTATTTAATACTCTAGATTGAATTCTAGGATTTCTGTTAGGTTTATTCTAATGTCGGTTATTTATTGCTTGTTTAGTTGCGTCGAGACCGAGGGCTAGTGGACCAGGCCCGTCGGACCTGTCTCGTGGAGCGCATTAGGTGAGTTACTATATTATATATATATGCTTAGGATGCATGATTTAGAAAATGCATGTTTTATTTTGACTGAATATACATAAATAATGTGATCTATATTCAAGTATATTTTTGGTATATAATAAATTATATACATGTTTTGTTAATAAAATATATTTAAAATGTTTTTAAATATATTTTTAGTTTAATTCATGATTTGATTGAATTCATTTGACATATATATACTCAAAATATACCTGGTTTATGTTTGGTATATTTCCGGTATATATATGGATTATATTGTTATTTCATTTATATTCATGCATCATTTATTTTTGTGAATGAATGTTTATATTTAATAATGAAGGATATCAATAGAACGTGCTACCTAGTGGGCAGCACTAGGACCGAGTACGTACCGGTACGCCTATAGCTTTAGGCTATATTACTAACTTATTTGTGGATATTGATTTGATATGATTATTTGATATGTGAGATGTGGTTTGTGGGTGTGATTGCTGGAGCTCGGTTGACCAAGTGTCTCGGGGCCAATCACACTGGCAGTCAGACTGCTGGAGCTCGGTTGACTTAGTGTCTCGGGGCCAGTCTACTGTCTAATTGGATTAAGTGGATATATTTGGTATAAGTGAGCCTGTATGGCCAGAGTGTTTTTTAACACTATTTTCTGAGGTTGCGATATTCTAGGGTTCTATGTGATCCTTCATAAAAGAGGTTTTTCAGATAAAATATATAAAATGATTTTTATTGCATCTGTGTGCAATTGCCTGTATATATACATATTATATATATACTGTTGACTGTATGCATTATCACTTAGTGTGTATGTATATATATTATAGTAATTCACTCAGTGAGGTCTGACTCCCCTCCGTTGACTATTTTTCAGGAGAGTCAACTTCCTCAGACCTCAGTAGCAGGTCGATACGCCGGATTTCTTCCGCCCCGGCTTCTTTATGTAAATTGTCTACTTGAGTCTTATTTATTTTATCTAGACACTGCAGTAGTTGTGAAATAAAGTATTGGATTTCATGTATTTTATTTTTAAAGAGATGTATTATGTTGAAACTGGATTTGTATTAAAGATTATATATATTTATGAGATGGGATTTTGATTAAATCCAGTTGATATGGAAAAATGATATTATGATTTTTATTTCCGCTGCATATTATATTTTTATTGTTATTATGGCATGCTTTATTTTATTTTTAGGCTTGCTACGGGTTCTGGATTCGAAAGAATTCTCGTTCCCTAGCGCCGGTCATGGCCCCTGTTTTGGGTCGTGACAAAGTTGGTATCAGAGCGAAGTTCGTATCAGAGTGGAGTTCTGTGTCAGGGCTTAGTTATGTGAGTTGTGGCCCTAGTTTTAAAGTTGTGTTTTCTGTTGGACTACTGCAGTGTATTAGGTTCGAGTATGTCTTGATAAGTATTCCTTATTGTAGTTTTCAGCGTTATTCCTCCGTTGTCTGTTTTGTCTGAATCTTTCCGTTTGTCCTTTCAGAATGAGGAGGCGAGCGCGTGTCGCTCCACCAGTCGTTGAGGCCGAGGATGATGAGTCTTTTCAGGATGAGGTTTTACCTCCTGAGCAGCCAGTTAGACGTAGAGGTCGTGGCAGAGGTAGACCTCGAGGAGCGGCAGGTCGCCGTAGGCAGAGAGAGTTACAGGACGAGGAGCCTGTTGAACCTGAGTTTGATGTTCCTGTTCCTCCAGTTGTTCAGCCTGCCTATCAGCAGGGTATGTCTGACCCTGAGGCAGCTTTGTTCTATGCCAGAGTTGACAGGATTGCTTTTGATGGTACTTCTGATCCTTTAGATTTTCTGCATGCGATTGAGACTAGGACTCGGACTGCTCATACCGAGTACCAGCGGATCATGATCGTCGAGTTGTCTGTTGAGGGACCAGCTCTAGATTGGTTCATTCAGATGATCCAGCCCTATATGATGACGATGACCTGGGCTCAGTTTCGAGAGCGATTCATGAGGAGATTTTGTCCAGAACCTCTTCGTTTGAGTTATCGTCTTCGTTTGACCAGTATTTCTCGTGGAGATCGATCTGTAGAGGAGTATACCCGAGAGTTTCTTCGTCTGGGTAGATATGCTGAGGATCTGATGCGAGATCAGTATTTCGCTGTTACTACATATGTTACTGGTTTGGGTTCAGCTTTTGCTGGTATGCCTACAGCAGGTCTTACTCTGGAGTCCGTGATTGAGTTAGCTAAGGAGATCGAGCTGAGATTAGTTAGGCAGGGAGCGATGCCTGATTATTACCAGTTGGGAGTTCAGTCGAGTGGATTGCAGGCTACTCCATATTCGAGTTTTCATGTTGGTTCGAGTAGTCAGCAGCGAGGTTCGACTCAGCAGAGTCAGAGACAGCAGCAGCGAGTGCATCGGAGCAGTAGACATGGCCGTGGAGGTCAGCGTAGATCGTTCAGATTTGGGTCAGGTGCTTCGAGCAGCAGCAGTGGTCGTAGTTCTGGATCAGCGGCCAGTGTTTGTCAGACTTGTGGTAGAGTCCATCAAGGACCGTGTTATCTGACACCACTGACATGTTTCAGATGCGGGCAGACAGGACATTTTGCCAGATCATGTCCTTATTCTGGGTATCAGCAGCAGCAGATTCCGCGATTCCCACAGCAGTCGATTGCTAGTGCAGCACCTATGCCATTTCAGTTACCACCAGCCCAGCATCAGAGTTCTACTCAGTTTGTTCCACAGCAGAGTCATGGTAGAGGTACTAGAGGAGGTGCCAGAGGTGTTGGCCAGGCTTCTACCAGTCAGCAGGGAGGTCGAGGTCAGGCCAGAGTTTTTCATCTGACTCAGCAGGATGCTCAGGCATCTAATGCAGTCGTGGCAGGTATTCTTTCTGTTTGTTACCTGGATGCTTTGGTTTTGTTTGATCCGGGTGCCACGCATTCGTTTGTTTCTCCTATTTTTGCTTCTAAATCTTGTTGGCAAGCTTCGAGGATGGCTTTTCCTTTGTCTGTTGCCACTCCTCTGAGCGATTCTTTGGACACCGATATTGTTCTTTCTGGTTGTCCAGTTCTCGTGGGAGATAGAGAATTACCCGCTGATTTGATTTTGTTGGATGTGATGGAGTTCGATGTTATTTTGGGAATGGATTGGTTATCTCAGCACTTTGTCGTGGTTGATTGCAGGAATAAGGAGGTGACTTTCAGAATTCCTGGTGAAGTAGAATTTAAGTTTGTTGGTGATAGGAGTTCAGCACCTCAGAATCTTATTTCTGCTATTGCAGCTAGGAAGTTGTTGAGGAAAGGTTGTCAGGGGTTTTTGGCATTGGTTAGGGATACGTCAGTGGAGAAGTTGTCACTCACAGATGTTCCTGTTGCTTGTGAGTTTCCTGATGTTTTTCCCGAGGAGTTGCCAGGTTTACCACCTCACAGAGAGATTGAGTTCTGTATAGATGTGGTCCCAGGTACTACTCCTATATCTATGCCACCCTATCGTATGGCTCCTGCAGAGTTGAGAGAGTTGAAGGAGCAGTTGCAATAGTTGTTGGATAAGGGATTTATTAGACCTAGTGTTTCTCCTTGGGGTGCACCAGTCCTGTTTGTGAAGAAGAAGGATAGTACCCTGAGACTGTGCATTGACTATAGAGAGCTGAACAAGGTGACAGTGAAGAACAAGTATCCTCTCCCGAGGATAGATGATTTGTTTGATCAGTTACAGGGTGCACAGTTCTTTTCTAAGGTTGACTTGAGGTCGGGTTATCATCAGTTGCGGATTAGTGAATCCGATATTCCTAAGACAGCTTTCCGTACCCGATATGGTCATTATGAGTTTCTGGTGATGTCTTTTGGTTTGACTAATGCACCAGCAGCTTTTATGGACCTGATGAACAGAGTATTCAGACCGTATGTGGATCAGTTTGTGGTAGTCTTCATTGATGATATACTAGTATATTCGAGGAGTATGGAAGAGCATGTATATCACTTGAGGATTGTACTACAGACACTGAGAGATCATCAGCTTTATGCTAAATTTTCGAAGTGTGATTTCTGGATGGAGAGTGTTTCTTTTCTTGGACACGTAGTGTCTAAAGAAGGTATTCAGGTTGATCCACAGAAGGTTGAGGCAGTATCTGAATGGCCTAGACCTACTTCAGTTACCGAGATTCGGAGTTTTCTGGGTTTAGCCGGGTATTATAGGCGATTTGTGCAGGATTTTTCCAGGATAGCAGCCCCTATGACTCGCTTAACTCAGAAGAATATTAGATTCGAGTGGTCAGAAGCTTGTGAGAATAGTTTTCAGTTGTTGAAGGAGAAGTTGACCACAGCGCCAGTATTAGCTTTGCCTAATAGTGTGGATAAGTTCACAGTTTACTGTGATGCCTCTAGAATTGGTCTTGGTTGTGTGTTGATGCAGAATGGAAGGGTGATAGCCTATGCTTCGAGGCAGTTGAAGAAGCATGAGCAGAACTATCCCACACATGATCTAGAGATGGCTGCAGTGATCTTTGCTTTGAAGATTTGGAGACATTATTTGTACGGGGTGACTTGTGAGATATTTACTGATCACAAGAGCCTTAAGTACATTTTCCAGCAGCGAGATTTGAATCTGAGGCAGAGAAGATGGTTGGAATTGTTGAAGGATTATGATTGCGAGATTCTTTACCATCCGGGTAAAGCTAATGTGGTAGCAGATGCCTTGAGTAGGAAGTCCTCAGGTAGTCTTGCTCATATCGGTGTTGAGAGGAGACCATTGATCCAGGAGTTGCATTTGTTGGTGGATCAAGGTCTGATGATGAAGATCAGTAGATCAGGTGGACTATTAGCTCAGTTTAAAGTGCGATCTGTGCTGAGGGATAGGATTAAAGCAGCTCAGAGCCGAGATCCTATTCTAGAAGAGCTTGCAGAGAATGTCAGAGCAGGGAAGTTCACTGATTTCACACTTGATGATGATGGTGTGTTGTGGATCAGTGGTAGATTATGTGTTCCAGATGTGGATGACTTGAGAGAGGAGATTTTAGAGGAAGCACATTCTACAGCTTACAGCGTACATCCAGGTGTTACTAAGATGTACCACAGTATCAGAGATCTATACTGGTGGGATGGATTGAAGAAGGATGTTGCTGGTTATGTTGCTAAGTGCTTGACGTGTCAGCAAGTGAAAGCCGAACATCAGAAGCCTTCTGGGAAGCTTCAGCCTCTTCCTATTCCCGAGTGGAAGTGGGAAAGGATAGCTATGGATTTTGTAGTCGGTTTACCTCGTTCGAAGGATGGATACGATTCCATCTGGGTGATTGTAGACAGATTGACGAAGTCTGCACATTTCTTGCCTGTGAAAGCTACATATTCAGTTGCTAGATTGGCGAAGTTGTACGTGAAGCATATTGTATGCCTTCATGGAGTACCTGTGTCCATTGTGTCAGATAGAGGTTCGGTGTTTACTTCTCGTTTTTGGCAGAAGTTACAGGAAGCGATGGGCACTAGGTTGGATTTCAGTACTGCTTTTCATCCTCAGACAGATGGTCAGTCTGAGAGGACGATCCAGACACTGGAAGATATGTTGAGGATGTGTGTCCTGGATTTGGGAGGTAGCTGGGATGATCATTTGCCACTTGTTGAGTTTGCATATAATAACAGCTACCATAGCAGTATTGGCATGGCACCATACGAGGCGTTGTATGGAAGGAAGTGTAGATCCCCGTTGAGTTGGGATGAGATTGGTGAGAGAGCTTTGACTGGACCAGAGATGGTTCAGGATGCTGCAGAGAAAGTCACCGTGATTAAGCGCAGATTAGAGATCGCAGTTAGTAGACAGAAGAGTTATGCGGATCCTAGGCGTAGAGATGTGGAGTTTCAGGTTGGAGATTTCGTTTTTCTGAAAGTATCTCCGATGAAGGGTGTGATGAGATTTGGCAGGAAGGGTAAGTTAGCACCGAGATACATTGGACCGTTTGAGATTCTGGAGAGAGTTGGCACTGTTGCATATCGGTTGGATTTGCCTCCGAGTATGTCACAAGTGCATCCAGTATTTCATATCTCGATGTTGAGGAAGTATATCTCAGATCCTTCACACGTGTTGCAACCTAACAGTGTAGAAGTGACTGAAGATTTGACTTTTGTGGAAGAACCTGTGGCGATCGTTGATTTTCAAGTTCGACAGTTGCGATCGAAGTAGATTCCGATGGTTAAGGTTTTGTGGCATAGCGACAGAGTTGAAGAGCATACGTGGGAGACTGAAGCTGAGATGCGAGCTTCTTACCCGTATCTCTTTCCTTCTTGATCTTATCTTTTTTAGAATTCGGGGACGAATTCTTGTAAGGGGGGAAGACTGTAATATCCCGTGTTTTTAAAATATTTTTACACAGTACCGGGATATGCAGAGTTAATAATTTCTGTATTTTATATGATATTTTTATGAGTTAATATGTATTTTAAACCTATTTTAATTACGGTATATTATTTACTGTGTTTTACGTAAAATTTTCCCGGGACTTGCATTTTCGGGGAAATTTTCACGTAAACAATTTATTATTAATTATTTTAGATGTATTTACGGACTTGCATGAACTCATACATATTTTTAAATTATTAAATAAAGTCGGTGTGTGTATATTTATTTAATTAGGGTTTATTAATTCCCTAATATTTTATTAAGTATTTAATTGTTTTAATTGTTATTTAATTAATTATATTTAGAATAAATTATTAAAATATTAATATTTTTATGTGTGGTGTATATTTGATGTGTGTAATTTAATATTATTTTAATATATAGTATAATATATATATATATACATTAAAAATCAAAAAGTTTGCCAAATTACCATATTGCCCCCGACTCCTTCCTTTCTTCTCCGACCGTTCCTCGCTGTTCCGAGCGCCTGCCGTGCCGTTCCTTCACCGTGGGTGTGCCGTCCGGTGTGCCACCATCTTCCCCGACCAGTTTCGCCGCCTGTGGAGGCCGTTTCCGACGTCGGGAGAGTGATTTTGGCCGGAGAAGCCGAAAATCAACTCACCGTCGATCACGCCGATTCCGGCCACCGTTTTCGACACCGTCGGTCTCTTTCTTCTCCTTGAGCTCCGGTGAGTGTGATTCCAGCTTTGGTTTGAGCTAAAATGGTCTAGAATTGCTTAGGTTTCAATTTGTAAATTCGGCCTATTAGGGTTTTCGATTTTTTTCGAATTGTTCTTGATTGATTCATGCTTAATTCCTTCACAAATGTTGTTCCTAGTAGCTTAATCTACATGTATGAATTTTTGTAGAATTTTTGGAGATTTTTTGGATTTTTTGGATTTTTGGGTATTTTTGAATATTTTAATATTATTTTCTAATTTTCGGAAATTAATTATTTCAATTATGAAATTGGAGTTTATGGTTGAATTAGGTGATGAAATGAATTATAGGAATTTATTTGGAATTTTTATGAATTTCTAAGTATTTATTTTGAATTATTGAAGTTTATGGAATTTTGGAAAATTAGGTTAATTGTGTTTTAAATTGAATTTAATTGGTTAATTGAGTTTAAATGTTGATATTATTGATAAATATGTTGAGAAAATTAATTTTGGATAATTGTATAATTTTTGGTGAATTTTTGAAGTAATTTAAGTATATTTATATATATAAGGGTATTTTGGTAATTTTACCCTAAATTGTCTAAAAATGTAATTTAATTGGTTTTAATATTTATTTAAGGTATAAAAATGATTTCTACAAAATATTTGGTATTTTTAACTAATTAAAACTATTTTTCGGGAATTATTTTCAATTATATATATAAAATACGGTTTTTCTAATAAAATGAGTTTTAATCGGTTTTTATAGTGTTTCAAGGTCAATTATGTAATTTTTACCTATAAAATGTATTTCTGTGATTTAAGGATATTTTTGTTATATCTGGAATCATTCTGTGTTTGTGGACCCCGGTCGGTGGACTGTAGTTTGGAGTCCGACCGTGGGATTTTGATTGTGTTGAGCTTGTATTTCGAAGTGTGTTTCTTTGCAGGGTCGGCTCTACTCTTTTGAGTAGAGAGATGTCCATTTTACAGGGGAGGTTCTGCCGAATTTTCGGTAGAATTCTCGTAAAACGTGATGTCCAGTCGAACCCTAATTTTCGATTCTGTATTTAATACTCTAGATTGAATTCTAGGATTTCTGTTAGGTTTATTCTAATGTCGGTTATTTATTGCTTGTTTAGTTGCGTCGAGACCGAGGGCTAGTGGACCAGGCCCGTCGGACCTGTCTCGTGGAGCGCATTAGGTGAGTTACTATATTATATATATATGCTTAGGATGCATGATTTAGAAAATGCATGTTTTATTTTGACTGAATATACATAAATAATGTGATCTATATTCAAGTATATTTTTGGTATATAATAAATTATATACATGTTTTGTTAATAAAATATATTTAAAATGTTTTTAAATATATTTTTAGTTTAATTCATGATTTGATTGAATTCATTTGACATATATATACTCAAAATATACCTGGTTTATGTTTGGTATATTTCCGGTATATATATGGATTATATTGTTATTTCATTTATATTCATGCATCATTTATTTTTGTGAATGAATGTTTATATTTAATAATGAAGGATATCAATAGAACGTGCTACCTAGTGGGCAGCACTAGGACCGAGTACGTACTGGTACGCCTATAGCTTTAGGCTATATTACTAACTTATTTGTGGATATTGATTTGATATGATTATTTGATATGTGAGATGTGGTTTGTGGGTGTGATTGCTGGAGCTCGGTTGACCAAGTGTCTCGGGGCCAATCACACTGGCAGTCAGACTGCTGGAGTTCGGTTGACTTAGTGTCTCGGGGCCAGTCTACTGTCTAATTGGATTAAGTGGATATATTTGGTATAAGTGAGCCTGTATGGCCAGAGTGTTTTTTAACACTATTTTCTGAGGTTGCGATATTCTAGGGTTCTATGTGATCCTTCATAAAAGAGGTTTTTCAGATAAAATATATAAAATGATTTTTATTGCATCTGTGTGCAATTGCCTGTATATATACATATTATATATATACTGTTGACTGTATGCATTATCACTTAGTGTGTATGTATATATATTATAGTAATTCACTCAGTGAGGTCTGACTCCCCTCCGTTGACTATTTTTCAGGAGAGTCAACTTCCTCAGACCTCAGTAGCAGGTCGATACGCCGGATTTCTTCCGCCCCGGCTTCTTTATGTAAATTGTCTACTTGAGTCTTATTTATTTTATCTAGACACTGCAGTAGTTGTGAAATAAAGTATTGGATTTCATGTATTTTATTTTTAAAGAGATGTATTATGTTGAAACTGGATTTGTATTAAAGATTATATATATTTATGAGATGGGATTTTGATTAAATCCAGTTGATATGGAAAAATGATATTATGATTTTTATTTCCGCTGCATATTATATTTTTATTGTTATTATGGCATGCTTTATTTTATTTTTAGGCTTGCTACGGGTTCCGGATTCGAAAGAATTCCCGTTCCCTAGCGCCGGTCATGGCCCCTGTTTTGGGTCGTGACAATATGACTAAACAACTGATGAAGAATATCTTTGGGCATATGTTGACTGAAATCCATAATTAGGACAATCCCTGATGGAATACCCAAAATTTCTACACCGAAAGCAAGCTCCAAGCACTAAGTGACATGGAACCTAATGCACTCTCCCACAAATGGCATATGCACTAACCCCAGATCCTGAACTGTCATGTCCAAATCTTTGATCGCTGCTGCTACTACTGGCACCAGCATTAAATCTAGCAGTTCTACCACTCCTATGACTCTGATCAAGATTGTGCCTACCAGACCGGTGTGCTCTAAACTGTCTATTCTGTTGAGAAGTACCCCTTAGCTAAGTACTCATACTACCTATCTGGAAAATAAGTTGCTTGAGCCGACCTGCTACTGCTATTGTCATAAGGATCCGAAATGGTGTCATTTCTGATATGTCTCTACTCAAGTTGTCTAGCCTCCTCAATCACCCTCTCTAGGTTACGACACCCTGTCTAAATGCCAAAATAAGTGGGGCCTAATCCTGTCACATAAAGCTTAACTGCTCTCATCTTATCCTGCATCACATCCGTAGCATGACATGATAGTTTGAAGAACTCTCGAGTATAGTCTCCAACTGACCAATCTCCTCTGCAAATATTCAGTAACTACCATAAATAGTTATCTCTCATCGATGCTGGGTAGAAAAACCTCATAAACCTCTATATTAAATCTAACCAGGTTATCGTAGTCATATAGGGCTGGATAGACTGCATGAAGTAGTCTTGAGTTGTAGTTGACACAGATAACTCCACTATCATGATTTGTTGGTAGTCTAAGTATCCTGTCCTAGTCCTGGCCTCGATGGTATTAATAAAATCCAGAGCATCCCCCGTGCCATCAAAAGAAACTCACCCGACTCTAAAGTACAGTAGGGCGGCATCAGCAGTCTGTAATATCCCGTGTTTTTAAATATTTTTACACTGTATTGGTATATATAGTGTTAATAATTTTTGTATATATATTACGATATTTTTACGAGTTGATATGTATTTAAAACCTATTTTAATTATTATGCATTGTTTACAGTGCTTTACGTAAAATTTTCCCGGGACTCGCATTTTCGGAGAAATTTTCACGTAAATAATTTATTATTAATTATTTTAAATATATTTTCGGACTTGCATGAACTCATACGTATTTTTAAATTACTAAATAGAGCCTATGTATGTATATATTTATTTAATCAGGGTTTAGTATATTACCCTAATATTTTATTAATTATTTATTTATTTATGTGTTATTTAATTCTTTTTAATTAATATTAAATTTTAAAATATTAAATATTAAGTGTGTGGATGTGATTTTTTTTAAATATTTTATTAAAATTATTTTTTTATTAATTTTCTTTTTTTTTTCTTTTTCCTTTTCTTTTTCTTTTTTTTTTCTTTTCTTCTTCTTCTTCTTCCCACGCGACCCCTTCCCCTCACCGCTGCAACTCCCGATCCCCGGCCATCGGTGTGCCGCTAGCAGCTCCACCTTCCCCAGCCAGCCACTCCGCTGCCCCCAGCCTCCTTCCCCGACGCCGACAAGCCTCTTTTCTTCCATTTTGGCCGAAACTCCTCTCCTTGCCGTTCACCAACTTTCTGATCATCGTTTTCGACACCGCCGGTCTCTTTCTTCTCCTTGAGCTCCGGTGAGTGTGATTATAGCTTTGGTTTGAGCTTAAATGGTCTTGATTTGCTTAGGTTTTGAATTTTTGATTTCGGCCATATTAGGGTTTTTGATTTTTTGAGCTTCGAATTGATTGATTCATGAAAACTCCCTTCACAAATGTTGATCCTAGTATCTTAATCTACATGTATGAATTTTTTTAGAATTTTTGGAGATTATTTTGATTTTTGGGTATTTTTGAATATTTTAATATTATTTTCTAATTTTCGGAAATTAATTATTTAAATTATTAAATTGTGTTTTATGGTTAAATTAGGTGTTTAAATGAATTATAGGAATTTATTTGGAATTTTTATGAATTTATATGTATTTATTTTGAATTATTGAAGTTTATGTAATTTTGGGAAATTAGGGTTAATTATGTTTTTAATTGACTTTAATTGGTAAATTGAGTTTAATTATTAATATTATTGATAAATATGTTGAGAAAATTAATTTTTGGATAATTATACTATTTTTGGTGAATTTTTGAAGTAATTTTAGTATATTTATATATATAGGGGTATTTTGGTAATTTTACACAAAATTAGCTAAAAATGTAATTTAATTGGTTTTAATAGTTATTTAAGGTATAAAAATGATTTCTATAAATTATTTAGTATTTTTAACTAATTAAAACTATTTTTCGTGAATTATTTTCAATTATATATATAAAATACGGTTTTTCTAATAAAATGAGTTTTTATCGATTTTTACTGTGTTTAAAGGTTAATTTTTTAATTTCTATGTATAAAATGAATTTCTAGGTTATAAGGATATTTTTGGTATTTCTGAAATTATTCTGTATTTGTGGATCCCGGTCGGTAGACTGTAGTCTGGAGTCCGACTGAGGGGTTGTGGTTGAGTGTTGAGCTTGTTTTTCGAAGTGTATTTCTTTGCAGGGTCGGCTCTACTGTTTGAGTAGAGAGATGTCCGTTTTACAGGGGAGGTTCTGCCGAATTTTTAGTAGAATTTTCGTAAAATGTGATATCCGGTCGAACCCTAATTCTATTTTAGTGTTTAATATTCTAGATCGAATTCTAGGATTTCTGTTAGATTTATTCTAATGTCGGTTATTTATTGTTTATTTAGTTGCACCGAGACCGAGGCCTAGTGGACCAGGCCCGTCGGACCCATCTCGTGGAGCGCACTAGTGTGAGTTACTATACTATATATATATGTTTAGGATGCATGATTTAGAAATATATGTTTTATTTTGATTAAAATGCATAAATAATGTGATTTGTATTTAAGTATATTTTTGGTTTATTTTTGGTATATATTAAATTATATGCATGTTTTGTTAATAAAATTATATTTAAAATGTTTTCAAATATATTTCTAGCTTAATTTATGATTTGATTGGATTTATTTGACATATATATACTCGAAATATACCTGGTTTACTTTTGGTATATTTTCAGTATATATACGGTTTATATTGTTATTTTATTTAAATTCATGCATCATTTATTTGTGAATGGATGTTTTATACTTATTAATGAAGGATATCAATAGAACGTGCTACCTAGTGGGCAGCACTAGGACCGAGTACGTACCGGTACGCCTACAGTATTTAGGCTATATTACTAACCATTTGTGGATATTGATGGAATATGATTATTTGATATGTGAGATATGGTTTGGAGGTGTGATTGCTGGAGCTCGGTTGACCAAGTGTCTCAGGGCTAATCACACTGGCAGTTAGACTGCTGGAGCTCGGTTGACTTAGTGTCTCGGGGCCAATCTACTGTCTAAATGGATTAAGTGGATATATTTTGGAATAAGTGAGCCTGTATGGCTAGAGTGTTGTCTGACACTATTTTAAGGTTACGATATTATAGGGTTCTATTCGATCCTTCATAACCAGGGGTTTTCAGACAAAATATATAAATGATTTTATTGCATCTGTGTGTATTTGCTTGTATACATACATATTATATATATACTTTTGATTGTATGCATTGTCATTTAGTGTGTATGTATATATATTATAGTAATTCACTCAGTGAGGTCTGACTCCCCTCCGTTGACAATTTTTTAGGAGAGTCAACATCTTCAGACCTCAGTAGTAGGCCTGTACGCCGGATTTCTTCCGCCCCGGCTTCTTTGTGTAAACTGCTTACTTGAGTCTTATTTTTATAATCTAGACACTGCAGTAGTTGTAAATTAATTTATGGGATTTTATGTATTTTATTTATGTGAGATATTGTATCATGTGAACTGGATTTGTATTAAAAGATTTATATATATGAGATGAGATTTAACTTAAATCCAGTTGGTGAAAATACTATTGTGATATTTATGATTTTCATTTCCGCTGCATTATATATTGCTACTATTATTGCATGTTTTATTTTATTTTTAGGCTTGCTACGGGTTCCGGATTCGAAAGAATTTCCGTTCCTTAGCGTCGATCATGGCCCCTATTTTGGGTCGTGACACAGTCATCCCTTGAGTTCTCTGCTGAAACATCTGTTGTACTAGGGGCATTGCTTGGTTAAGAGTTGCCAAGCTTTGGTTAATTCTTGCCATACCATACTCATTGCAAAAGCTGCAGGATCCTCTACTAGGACTTTAAGCTTTGCCCATGGTTGTTCCTGCCTTTGATTTGTCGTTGCTCTAGCTCTACCCCCTGCCTCTACCTTTACCTTTACGTTGAGGTACAGGAGGAAGAATCTCATCTTGAATAGACTACTTATCATCATTCCCCTTAAAGGCTGCTTTCGCAGTAAGAGCAATCCGTGCTCGCCTCATTTTGAAAAAAGACACAAACGAATTTAGAACAAGATAAAAGTACTACATAAGCGCAGATAGTAAAAACAAGGAAGACGACAAGTGACAATTATCAACCTATTACCGTAATAGTTTATGAAAAATAGACATTGACAGCTGAAAACACACATAAATGAGCCAAAGCTCTGATACTAACTTTGTCAAAACCCGAACCCAAAAGGGGCACGTGACCGGCACTAGGGAATAAAAATACATAAAGTACCCAAAACCCATAGTAAACCTTAACGAAGATTTTTAATAAAATAAAAACGATAATAAATGAAATAATTTAAATAAAGGTAAAAAGCATAAATGAATTAAAATCTAATACAAACTTAGTTAAGATATATAATAATAATCTTTAATACACGTTCTTCATACATATGGTAATTTAAAATACATCATAATAATTAACCAATTCATTACTACTGCGATGTTTTAGATTTAAATACACACATGATAATAATATATATATCAGGTAGACCTACATAAAACAGCTAAAGAAGAAGAAACCCAACGTAGAGTAGGTTGACCAATAGGCGACCCCGAGATCCTAAAAAAATAATATTGAGGGAAGTCAGACCTCACTGAGTAAGTCAATAAAAGTAATGTATACAGTGTAAAAGTCTCCTTTAAAATATATTTATATAATTTAAACTATTAAATTTTATTTGAAGTCATGTTTTACTAGAATAAAGTATTTTAAAATCATAAAATATTTTATAAAATACATACAAGCTTCTTAAATTATTTTATATGAAAACTAGGCAGAACTTTAAATCACAAATCTAATAGCCTTTCGGATCTTTTATAATCCAAAGACTGCTGTTTTCCGATAGCAAAGCATCACCGAGCCTTATATATATATATATATATTATCAAAAAATGATGTCTGAAAGCAAAACATCAATTGAGTCTTATAACCACCAACACTCACTCTCAATACTACCGATGCGTACACGGTCCTGATAAAACCCATCAGGTAACCCGTTTTACCATCATTTCTTTTAAAAATAAATAAGAAAGATTACAATAAATTAAAACAATATAAAATTTATTGAGCATGTGAAACTTAATATAAACATGCTAATATATATATATATATATATATATATATATATACTTCCTATATGCAGTTCAATTATTAACTTACAGTTGAAATGCATTCCTCTGCACAGTCGTGCTCGATCCTGACCAGTCAACTCTGTTGGAGGCATAGCTAAAGAGAAGAAATAAAAATGAAATAAAAATGGAATTCCTATAAATTCTAGATTTCTAAGAAAAGATTCGATTAAAGAAATACGACTCTACTAAAATAGACTCGATGTCATGCTTTACAAGAAATCTACAGAAAATTCGACAGAGTCTCCTCTGTAAAACGGACATCTTTCTATCAAAGTAGAGTTGATCCTGCACAGAAAACACTTCAAAATTCACAAATGCTCACTACCTTAGGTTGGGACCCCGAACTACACAAATTCCCAATTGAGGTTCACAATTCACAATAAAATAAATGTTAAATAATAATATAATAAAATCATTAAAAATCTATAATCATCAATAATAAACTACAATATAATATTTAAACATCAAAACACTAAATATAATAATTTTTACAATAATTAATAAAATCTCAAATATTTATATAATATTAATAAAATCCCAATTTTACAAATATTTGACATAAAATAATAAAATTCACAATTAATTACCCAAATAGTCTAAATATATAATAAAATAATTAATAACTCATTTAATCACAAAAATAGTAAATAATAATATTTTGATTTTAATATAATTTCAAAAATTAGTATTAATTAGTTAAAAATAGTAAATAATTCATAAAAATTATTTTAATACCAATTATTATTCCAAAATTATTTAAAACATAAAATTTAAGTATATTTTCAATAAAAACACACAATTAACCTATAAATCCAATATTCACATAATACTAAAAATATTCTCAAAAATTATATAAAATTACCAAAAATTATATTCTAAATTCTAAAATTAATAACTTAAATTAATAACACTAATTAACCAAAAATTATTTTCTAAATTCTAAAATTACTAACTTAAATTAATAACACTAATTTACCAAAATTTCAATTCAAAATAATTAAATAACATAATTATCAAAAATCCTTTTTTTAATATTAAAATATTAAAAAATACCCATTATTCAAAATAATTCAAAGAAATAAACAAAAAATATATTTGAGAAGATTAAGTTATACTAACCAACATTATCAAAGAAAAAAATCTATGAATCAAACACAATAATTCAAAAAGAATTTTGAAACCCTAAAACACATAAACTACAATTTGATATAACTCACAAATGAGTGGATTTAAGCTTAAACCAAGCTTGGATTAAGCTTCAATGGTCCAAGAGTTGTCGAACGGAGGGCTGAGGTGGTCGGAAACTTCACCGGCATTCATGGAGCTCACTCTCGGTTTCCTGTGTTTTCTGGTGCTCCAATGGCTCCTTAGGCGACATTGATGGTTGGAGGAAGAAGGGAAGGTGATGGGTGGTGGTAGTGGCAGCTCTAGCATGGGTGTGCTGGTGGTGTTGCACAATAATAGTGAGGAAAGGAAGAAAATGGGAAGAAATGAAAAAAAAAAAAAAAAGAAAGAAAAAAGAGAAGGAAAGAATGGCCTGTTTTATTTGTCCTGATTCAACTTTATATATATATATGTGTGTGTGTGTATTGACTAACCCACTTACATATATACATACACATACGTACACTAACACACATGCATAATAATAAAATAATAATCATAATATAAAATAATAATAACAATAATCATAATAATACCAATAAAAATAATAACAATAATACTATTAAAAATAACAGTAATAAAATAACTTTAATATTTTAAATAGTAAAACTTCCAAAATAAATTTTTTTACGTAAATAAAATATTTTGAATGAAATAAATAAATAATATACACAAATAATGATAAGATATAAATAAAATTTAAAATTTTATTAACACTGTATATTTCAAAATAATTTTTATATTATTTAAAATATCGAGTCATAACAATATTTTTTTAATAAAATTTATCAATTTACTCATTAATCTAAATAATTTTTCCTTAATTAACCATTAAAATTAAAATTTTATTTAACTTATAGATTTAATAGTAAAAATTTTTTTAAGATAAGAACCAATATGATCTAATTTGAAAAGAAAAAGTTCCTATTAGAATAAAAAAAAATTAAGAACCAATGTAATTTGGGAGTATAATTGAGGGTCCAATACAAATATAAATAAAAATTATTTAATAAAAATTATTTTATCAGTATTGTTTATAGGTTAACAATATAAAAAAATAAAAATTTCTTTATCCACCGTTATTTAGAAGTTTTTCTTCCATACACGTATATGTAACATATAAATGGAATTAAAAATATTATATCAATTTTTGTTGAATTATAATGATTGATTGATATATATATATATATATATATATATATATATATATATATATATATATATAATAATTCAATTACAATTTAACTGATAATTTTTAATTTTATTTACATGCACATATATGCCTCATAGCAAATAAAGTTCAACTTCTTCCTACTTTATGCAACTGCTAGTAGGGTGAGCATCAATCGAACCGAAACCGACTATTCAAAATTTTAAATTGAAACTGAATCAAATATGTACCAAAACTGAATTAGTTCAATTCGTCGCTTAATATATTTAAAATTTTTATTTTTGAAAGTAATTTTTAAAATTTTTGTTTATTAATTTAATATTTTTTTGTAAAATTTTTATTAATAATATAAGGAGAAATATTTTTTCCTTATAATCTTAATAATTACACATTTTTTAAAAATTATATATATATATATTTGGTTGGTTCAGTTTTTTACCTTTACAATTGAAACCGAATCGATTAACTGACTTCTTATATTTATGAAAATTATAATTGAACCAAACTTATATATAACTAGATCGATCAGGTCAGTTTGGTTAATCAGTTTTAACCAATTTCTATACATCCCTAATTGTTAGTGTTGGTTTTTCTTTGTGCAATTACTAACGGTTGATTTTTCTTTTAGAGATAATAATATTATGATATATGAATTTTTTAAAATTTAATAAATTAATATTTTAATTTTTTTTATAATATTTAAGAAGGTGTTTAGTTTAACTGATTGAAAGAGTTCGTAGAGATTTATTGTTAAAAAGTTAAATGAAATGTGTTTGGAAAATTCTAATAATCAGTTGTCAATATCCAATTAGCTCTCTTTTATAGCTTTTCTGAAACAACTTATTACAACTTTTTTGTTTTTACAAAGTTAACCTTTTAAAAAATAACAGTGCCCTTTGTGTGTCCTTACTTTCTTTTAGAATGAGGCCCATTTTCTTTTTGAAGAATTGCTCTAAATAAATATATTAAAATAACTTTTTGTGTCAGTTGGCTTAACTTGTTCTGCAGGCCTCTGATGCTCTAGCTTCACCTATTGACAAGTGAGGCATTGGATACAAATTATGTTATATCCTTCTTCATTCCATTCCACCAATATGTATCCTTTAGGTCATGGTACATCTTGGTAGAACTTAAGTGAACACTGTAAGTAGAAAAATGTGCCTCCTCTATGATTTCTTTCCTCAACTCATCCACATTTGGCACACATAATCGAGTACCCAAACGTAGCACATCCTCGCCATTAATCACAAATCCAATGGACCTGCCTTGTTGCACTTCAAACATGATCTTTTGCAATTGTGGGTCCTTTTTTTGTGCTACTTTAACTCAATCCAAGTACACTAATCGTACACTAAACTAGGCAATGATGCATTTCTTAGTCACCTTCAATTGTAGTCCTTGGTCAATCAACTCATGCATCTCCTTAATAATTGGTCTCCTCTCAGTATTGATGTGTACAAGGCTGCTTGCTAACTTCCTACTCAAGGCATCTGCAACTACATTTATCTTGCCTAAATGGTACATAATAAAATAATCATAGTCCTTGAGAAGTTTCATCCATCTCCTCTGCCTTAAATTTAGATCCCTCTGCTGAAAAATATACTTTAAGCTCTTGTGGTCAGTGTATATCTCACAAGTCACACCATACAGGTAATGCCTCAAAAATCTTAAGTGTAAACACTACTTCTACCATCTCCAAGTCATGAGTAGGATAATTTTTCTCGTGCTTCTTTAACTATCTTGAAGCATAAGCAACCACTTTTCCATTCTGCATTAGCACACAACCCAATTCTACTCGGGAAGCATCACAATATACCTTATAACCTTCATCCCCAGAAGGTGAAGTCAACACTAGAGCCAAAGTTAATAAATCCTTAAACAACTGGAAGTTTTCCTCACATATTTCTATCCACACAAACTTAGCATTTTTCTAGGTCATCCTGGTTAAAGGTGCAGTTATCTTGGAGAAATCCTTCATAAATCTCCTATAATAGCTTGCTAAACCAAGAAAGCTCCTCACTGTCGTGGGCCTTGGCCACTTTGTAATAACTTTGATCTTCCTCAGATCCACCTGTATGCCATTATTAAATACCACGTGGCCTAAGAATGCTACCTGGTCCAACTAGAATTCACACTTTAAAAATTTAGCATACAACTGGTGCTCCCTTAGAGTCTGAAGCACCAATCTTAAATGCATCGCATGCTCGGCCTTACTTTTGGAGTATACCAGAATATCATCAATGAACACAATCATAAATTGGTCTAAGAATGGCCAGAACACCCTATTCATCAAGTCTATAAAGGCTGTTAGGGCACTAGTCAACCCAAAGGACATCACTAGAAATTCATAATGGCCATACCTTATTCGAAATGAAGTCTTTGGTATATTTTCACCTCTAATTCTCAATTAATAGTACCTAGACCTTAAGTTGATCTTAGAGAAACACCGAGCTCTTTGTAACTGATCAAATAAATCATCAATCCTCGGGAGTGGATATTTATTTTTTATGGTAACCTTATTCAATTGCCTGCAGTTGATATAACAACATAGGAGCACCCCAAGGATATGTACTAGGCCGAATAAAACCTTTATCAAGTAATTTCTGCAACTGCTCTCTTGGCTCCTTCAACTCTATAGGAGCCATTCTATATGGTGGCATAGAGATAGGATCTGTATTAGGCACTACAATAATACAAAATTCCATCTCCCTATCAGGCGGCAAGCTTGGAAATTCTTTAAGAAAAACATATGAAAATTTATGCACCATTGGCATCCTTTCAACTGCCCCACTATTTGCTTGTATATCTCTTACCATAGCTAAGTAGCCTTGATAATCCCTTCTAAGCATCTTCCTAGCTGTGATTGCAGAAATGATGTTATGAGACATTGAACTCTTGCCACCTCTAAATCTAAATTCCTCATCATAAGGAATTCTGAAAATTACCTCCTTCTCTCGATAATCAATCGTGGTATAATACTGTGCCAACCAATCCATCCCCAAAATAATGTCGAAATCGATCACATCAAGCAAAACCAAATCTGCAACCAATTCTCTACCCTCCACCAACACTAGACAAGATGGAAAGAATACTTATGTCTCCAACTCATCACTAAATGGAGTCGCTACAGATAAGGGAAACAACATCTTAAAAGGTAGACATGTTATTCTAGAAGCAAACATAGGAGATACAAAAGAGTGTGAAGCACCCGAATAAAATAAAACTCTAGCCAAAATAACATACTGGGAGAATACCTGCCACAACTGCATTGGATGCCAAAGCATCCTGAGGAGTCAAAGTGAAAACTCTAGCTTGACCACGTCCTGCCTACTGTAAAGTGGACGGTTGTGTATATCCTCTACCCCCAGCTTTGCTTCCAAAACCTCTACCCTACTGGCTTGGATATTGAGTCAGTCTCTACTTAAGATACATAGGTGTTTGATACTACTGATGAACCTGTGGATATAACTGAGCAACTGATGAAGAAGATCCCTGAGCATATGTTGGCTGAAATCCATAATTAGGACAATCCCTGATGGAATGCCCAAACTGTCCACACCGAAAGCAAGCTCCAAGCGCTAAGTGACATGGACCCTAATGCACTCTCCCACAAATGGCATATGCATTAACCCCAGATCCTGAACTGCCATGTCTGAAACTCTGACCACTGCTGCTATTACTGGCACCAATACCAAATGTAGCAGTCCTGCCACTTCTATGACTATGAGCAAGACTATGCCTACCAGACCGGTGTGCTCTAAACTGTATGCTTTACTGAGAAGTATCCCTTGGTTGAGTACTCATGCTGCCTATCTGGAAAATAGGCAGTTGAACCCCTTGAGCTGACTTGCTACTACTACTATCATAAGGATCCGGAATGGTGTCGTGTCTGGTATGTCTCTACTCAAGCTGTCTAGCCTCCTCAATCACACTCTCTAGGTTGTGACCCCCTATTTGAATGCCAAAATAAGTGGGGCCCAATCCTATCATATAAAGCTCCACTGCTCTCATTTTATCCTGCATCAAATTCGTAGCATGACATGATAGTTTGAAGAACTCTCGAGTGTAGTCTCCAACTGACCAATCTCCTCTGATAATATTCAGTAACTGCCATATGTAGTTCTCTCTCATTGATGCTGGGCAGAAAAACCTCATAATCCTCTCCTTAAAATCTAACCAGGTCATCGCAGTCATAAAGGGCTGGATAGACTACATGAACTAATCCTGAGCTGCAGTTGACATAGATAACTCCACTATCATGATCCGCTGGTAGTCTGAGTATCCTGTCCTAGTCTTAGCCTCGATGGTATTAATGAAATCCAAAGCATCCCCCGTGCCATAAAAGAAACTCGCCCGACTTTGGTGTACAGTAAGGCGGCATCAGCGTCTGTCATCCCCTAAGTTCTTTGATAAAGCATCTACTGTACTAAGGGCATTGCTTGGTTAAAAGCTACCAAGCTTTGGTTAATTCTTACCATACCATACCCGCTACAAAGGTTGCAGGATCCTCTACTGGGACTTCAGGCTCTGCCCGTGGCTATTCCTGCCTTTGATTTGTCACTACTGCTTTAGCTTTACACCTGCCTCTGCCTTTACCTTTACGTTGAGGTACAGGAGGAAGAATCTCATCTTGAATAGACTGCTCATCATCATTCCCCTCAAAGGCTTCTTCTACAGCAGGAGCAGTCCGTACTCACCTCATTCTGAAAAAAAAACAC
The DNA here is from genome assembly GCA_947683625.1 of Mallotus nudiflorus. Lineage (NCBI taxonomy): Eukaryota > Viridiplantae > Streptophyta > Magnoliopsida > Malpighiales > Euphorbiaceae > Mallotus > Mallotus nudiflorus. The sequence goes on from CANTUR010000239.1 coordinate 2,176,598, forward strand.
AAACGAATTCAAAACAAGATAAAAGTACTACATAAGTGCAGATAGTAAGAACAAAGAAGACGATAAGTGACAATTATCAACCTATTACCGCAATAGTTTATGAAAAATAGACATTGACAGCTGAAAACACACATAAAATGAGCTAAAGATCTGATATTAACTTTGTCATGACCTGAACCCAAAAGGGGCACATGACCGACACTAAAGAATGAAAATACATAAAGCACCTGAAACTCATAGTAAACCTTAACAAAGATTTTTAATAAAATAAAAATGATAATAAATGACATAATTTAAATAAAGGTAAAAAGTACAAATGAATTAAAATCTAACACAAACTTAGTTAAGATATATAATAATAATCTTTAATACACGTTCTTCATACATATGGTAATTTAAAATACATCATAATAATTAATCAATTCATTACTACTGCGATGCTATAGATTTAAATACACACATGATAATAATATATATATCAGGTAGACCTACATAAAATAACCGGAGAAGAAAAAACTCGGCATAGAGTAGGCTGACCAATAGGCGACCCCCGAGATCCTAAAAAAATAATATTGAGGGAAGTCAGACCTCATTGAGTAAGTCAATAAAAGTAATGTATACAGTGTAAAAGTCTCATTTAAAATATATTTATAAAAATAAGAAATTTATATTTTATAATTTAAACTATTAAATTTTATTTGAAATCATCTTTTACTAGAATAAAGTATTTTAAAATCATAAAATACTTTATAAAATACAAGCAAGCTTTTTAAATCATTTTATATATAAAAACTAGGCAGAACCCTAAACCACAAATCTAATAACCTTTTGACTCTCTTATAATCCAAAGACTGTCATTTCCAGAGAGCAAAGTATCAACCGAGCTACCAATCACAATCAATTCACTTAAACCAATATTTACTGACGGTTTCGGAGAGCAAATATATATATATATATATATATTCTCACAAAATCATGACCGAGAGCAAAATATCAACCGAGCCTTATAACCACCGACACTCACTCTCAATGCTACCGGTGTGCACACAGTCATGATGAAACCCATCAGGTAACATGTTCTACTGTAGTTTTTTTTAAAAAAATAAATAAATAAATAAGGAAGATTACAATAAATTAAAACAATATAAAATTTACTAAGCATGTGAAACTTAATATAAACATGCTAACATATATATATATATATATATATATATATATATATATATATATATATAGTTCAATTATTAACTTACAGTTGGAATATGTTCCTCTACGCAGTCGTGCTCGACCTTGACTAGTCGACATGGTTGGAGGCGCAGCTAAAGAAAATAAATAAAAACGAAATTAAAATGGAATTCCTATAAATTCTAGATTTCTAAGAAAAGATTCGATTAAAGAAATACGACTTTACTAAAATAGACCCAATGTCATGCTTTATGAGAAATTTACTGAAAATTCAGCAGAGTCTTCTCTGTAAAATGGACATCTCTCTACCAACATAGAGCCGATCCTGCACAAAAAATACTTCAAAGTTCACAAATGCTCACTACCTCGGGCTGGGACCCCGAACTACATAAATTCCCAACTGAGGTTCACAATTCACAATAAAATAAATATTAAATAATAATATAATAAAATCATTAAAAATCTATAATCATCAATAATAAACTACAGTATAATATTTAAACATCAAAACACTAAATATAATTATTTTCATAATAATTAATAAAATATCAAATATTTATATAATATTAATAAAATCCCAATTTTACAAATATTTGACATAAAATAATAAAATTCACAATTAATTACCCAAATAGTCTAAATATATAATAAAATAATTAAAAACCCATTTAATCACAAAAATAGTAAATAATAATATTATGATTTGAATATAATTTCATAAATTAGCATTAATTAGTTAAAAATAGTAAATAATTTGTAAAAATTATTTTAATACCAATTATTATTCCAAAATTATTTAAAACATATAATTTAAGTATATTTTCAATAAAAACACACAATTAACCTATAAATCCAATATTCACACAATACTAAAAATATTCTCAAAAATTATATAAAATTACCAAAAATTATTTTCTAAATTCTAAAATTAATAACACTAATTAACCAAAATTTTCATTCAAAATAATTAAATAACATAATTATCAAAAATCCATTTTTTAATATTAAAATATTCAAAAATACCCATTATTCAAAATAATTCAAAAAAATAAATAAAAAATATATTTGAGAAGATTAAGTTATACTAATCAACATTATCAAAGCAAAAATCTATGAATCAAACACAATAATTCAAAAAGAATTTTGAAACCCTAAAACACATAAACTACAATTTGATATAACTCACAAATGAGTGGATTTAAGCTTGAACCAAGCTTGGATTAAGCTTCACCGGTCCAAGAGTTGTCAAACAAGACTGGAATGGAGGGTTGAGGTGGTCGGAAACTTCACCGACATTCATGGAGGTCACTCTCGGTTTCCTGCATTTTCTCCAATGGCTCCTCAAGCGACGTTGATGGCTGGAGGAAGAAGGGAAGGTGATGGATGGTGGCAGTGGCGACTCCAGCGTGGGTGTGGTGGTATTGCACAGTGACATTGAGGAAAGGAAGAAAATGGGAAGAAAAGAAAAATAAAGAAAGAAAGAAAAAAGAGAAGGAAAGAATGACCCATTTTATTTGTCCGGATTCAACTTTATATATATATATGTGTGTGTGTATTGACTAACCCACTTACATAGACACATACATATATATACACTAACACACACATGTATAATAATAAAATAATAACCCTAATATAAAATAATAATAACAATAATCATAATAATACCAATAAAAATAATAACAATAATACTATTAAAAATAATAGTAATAACAATAACTTTAATATTTTAAATAGTAAAACTTTCAAAATATGTTATTTTACAATGAAATAAATAAATAATATACACAAATAATGTAAGATATAAATAAAATTTAAAATTTTATTAACACTGTATATCTTAAAATAATTTTTATATTATTTAAAATATCGAGTCATAACAATATTTTTTTTAATAAAAATTATCAATTTATTCATTAATCTAAATAATTTTTCCTCAATTAACCATTAAAATTAAAATTTTATTTAACTTACAGATTTAATAGTAAAAGTTTTTTAAGATAAGGACTAATATGATATAATTTGAAAAGAAAAAGTTCCTATTAGAATAAAAAAAATTAAGAACCAATGTAATTTGGGAGTATAATTGAGGGTACAATACAAACATGAATAAAAAATATTTAATCTAAATTATTTTATCAGTATTGTTTATATGTTAACAATATAAAAAAAATAAACGTTTCTTCATCCACCGTTATTTAGAAGTTTTTCTTCCATACACGTATATGTAACATACAAATGGAATTAATAAATATATATATATATATATATAATTCAATTAGAATTTAACTGGTAATTTTTAATTTTATTTATATGCACATATATGCCTCATAGCAAATAAAGTTCAACTTCTACCTACTTTATGCAACTGCTAGTAGGGTGAGTATCAATTGAACCGAAACCGGCTATTCAAAATTTCAAATGGAAACCGAATCAAATATATACTAAAATTAAATTAGTTCAATTCGGTCTGTTTATAAATTTTTATTTTTTAAAATAATTTTTAAGATTTTTGTTTATTAATTTAATATTTTTTTGTAAAATTTTTATTAATAATATAAGAAGAAATATTTTTTGCTTATAATCTTAATAATTACATATTTTTTAAAAACTATATATATATATTCGGTTGGTTCAGTTTTTTATCTTTAAAATCAAAATTGAATCGATTAACTGACTTTTTATATTCATGAAAATTATAATTGAACCAAACCTATATATAATTAAATTGATTGGGTCAATTTGGTTAATCAATTTTAACCAATTTCTGTACATCGCTAATTGATAGTGTTGGTTTTTTTTTTTTTACAATTAGTAACAGTTGGTTTTTCTTTCAGAGATAATAATATTATGATATATGAATTTTTTAAAATTTAATAAATTAATATTTTATTTTTTTAATAATATTTAAGAAGATGTTTAGTTTAACCGACTGAAACTGGTAAAAAGTTAAATGAAATGTGTTCGGTAAATTCTAATAATCAGCGGCTGATATCCAATTAGCTCTCTTTTATAGCTTTTCTGAAACAGCTTGTTACAACTTTTTTTGCTTTTACAAAATTAACCTTTTAAAAAATAACGGTGCCCTTTGTGTCTCCTTGCTTGCTTTTAGAATGAGGCCCATTTTCTTTTTGAAGAATTGCTCTAAATAAACATATTAAAAGAACTTTTTGTGTCAGTTGGCTTAACTTATTGTGTAAGGGTGTATGGTAGAGTCTACCGTTCCTACTCCAACCCATGACTCTTAATGCAATGAGAATATTTTGAATATAATTTATAAGATGCTTTTCTTTTTGTTAACAAAATATTAAATTATTTAATCATATAATAAAAATATATTCTCTAAATAAAATAAAATTAATTCTAAATATTAATATTAATAAAATTTTAATTTTATATTTTAAAATGTATATTTTTTATAAAAAAAAATAGTTACTTTGGCCAAATAATTGATAACAATACAAATAATTTCTATTAATTATTTTAATAATATATAAATCAAAGATAATAAATTATTATTTATTACTGTATATTATTTTTAAATAATGTACATAACTAAAAAATATTATAAGAAATATATGAAATTATATTTAAAAACAAATTATCATTTGACATACTAATAATAAAAGCTAACAAATACTATCAACTAGCTATCAACTAATTAATACTATCAACTATATGCTATTAATTAATAGCTATCAACTACCTGTTATCTGCAACTGTTATCAACTAATATAAACAGTTGAACCAAATAGATCTTAAGTGTTGTAATTTATAAAAAATAAAATAATTAAGTGTCCTATAACAATAATAATACTTTCTTTTTAAAAAAACATCATAATAAATTTAATATAAAATATATACTTATTAAAAATAAATTTTTTATCATCATCATCATCTACGAGTTGTAAAGTGTTTTATTTTGAAATGGTACATTCTTACAAAGGAACTTGTTGGTAACATAATGTATACACATTATTGATATTTTGCACAAGTTGTCACACTTAATTGTTATTAAAAAAAAAAAAACTTAAAACACCACATTATCAAATCTTAAAAAGACATTATAAATGTTGTTATCCTTTCTTTTATCTGGCGCGTATTATATCAATTTATTAACAACTTAATATAAAATAAAGTTAGCTATAATATTTAAAAATATTTTCTTAAAATAAATCTTGCAAGATCACAATAATCAACATATAGTTTTTTACAATTCAGTGTTTCAATTTGCATAAAAAATAAAATAAAAATGATATCTCTAATAAATTTTATAGGCCAAATGTAGAGTTTCACCTCTGAACTTTATCCAATTAACTTATAACACTCAACTTTTATTATATTTAAATTTAACCTTTAAATTTTTATTTTGAATCTATCTAACCCCTATAATATATAAAATTGAAGTATTTGTTAAATCAATGTTGATATGAATATAAGAGCAACTTATATAAACTAAAATAGTGTTTATGAAAGTGAATAATATAATTAAAAATAAAATTTTTCTAACTATTTTGATATTAATTTTTAATTTTATTTATATTGTTTTGAAACTAACTTTAACATTTTATATATTTAAAATCATTTAAAATTAAATTTTTATTCGTTTTCACAAATAGATTCAAAAAATACAAATTGAAAGGTACACAATATTTAAAATAAAAGTTTAAAAGTTGAAGAATATGAGAGATTAATGTAAAACTATGTATTCAACCAAATCTTATAAGTTAAAGTGCTTTTTAAATAGTAAATTGACTTAAACACTTTTTTTTATTTATTTTGGATTTCATTTTCTTTTTTTATTCTAATTTTTTTTGAAATTATCAACAATAAAAAATATTTTTATTTATTTGCTAAATTTAAAAAATTAACTATGTTTTCTTGTTCTTTTTCTTTTATTAATTATAGTAATTGAATTTGTTTTTTTATTTCATGATTTTACTTAAATTATATTTTTATTTATTGAAAAGTTTTATTTTTTCTAAATATAATGAGTAAATTTTTATTTTATTTTAATTAAATTAAATTGTATTTATTTATTAATTATATATTTCTTTCCATTCTTTCATATAAATTTAAAAAGAAATTAAATATTTTCAGATAAAGTTGTATATGTGAATAAATTTCTCTCTTCAATAAACGTTAGCAAGCCCCCTCAACAAAACAATTTAGTCGGTATATTATTGCTCTCTCTGTATTGATTTTTCAGTTTTAGAACACAAAATTGTTGGCCACATGTTGATCATGCCAGCTGCAAGAGAGGCTTATTATTAGTGAGTGTTCATGGTTGATTAATTACAGCAACTTCCCATTAATATTACATCAATGTTTTAAGTAACTCACCGCTGTGTATGGAGTTGAATATGGATGCATCAAGCTTTTGTTACTGTTTATTACATTTAAATCTGACAATTTCAGTTTACCTAATAGCTTCTCTTAATTTATGCCCAATTAATTTCAATTTAATGACCCTTTTTCATTAATTCATATGTTTATGTATCCGTTTAAGTAGTTGCTTTGCTTTTTATTACTATTTAGCAAAAGGAAAACTATATTTCAATTGTTTCATAAAATAATATATACTTCAAAAAATAATATAAATACTCATATAGTATGTATTCAAAATACTTCTTAAATATTGGTTTTGAAGGCCAGTTATGGTTGATTTGATAAATATTTTTATTTATAAAAACTATGAAAATTTTAAATTTGAATTTTTATAATAATTATTCACTAGTGTTACTTTAAATTTGAAAGTAATCACTTGATAGTCATGGATTAACTTCCATACAGGATGGGAGTTCTAGCAACTAGAGAATTGATAACCTAAACATTAGTCAACTAACACAATCCTAGCTACTAAAGGACAGCGAGAGAAGCAGCCTTGTCTGGAGTAATTTCCTTCTTAGCTCCAAATAGCTTACTTTGGTTTCATATACTTCAATTTGATATTAGATTGCACCAACCATAGCACATTAAAAAAGGTAAAAAAAAAACACATCATAATCTCACTTAGATGGAGGCACTAGCAACACAAAAATAACATAGATGTATAATATATATAATTTATTTATGAATAAAATATGAAAAAAGAATATATTAAATGAGGTGATTTGGTAAAAAATGGCCGAAATTAACTCATAAAACTATTAGTTAAAGAAAAGATATTTTATGAGAGAAGTAGGAAAAAAAATTTTAAAAAATTTTTGAACTAAATTTTTTAAAAAGAAGTATAGAATTATTTTTGTTTAAACGATATTTTATATTTTAATTATAATATATATATATATATATTAAAAAATTTTACAGTATAAATTAATTAAAATTTAATAAATTTTTATTATTAATAATTTTTAAAAAAAACACACACTAGACTGAGGACATTATTGCTGGCTCTTCTTTAAGTAATTATAATTTTTTTTTGGTCAGCTATATTAATACTCATAAACCCTTTTGGTGCCATCTACTACAATAAAAATCTTACTCTTAACCTTACAATAACAATTTCATAAAGGACCATGTGATAACATGAAATCTGGCACCTTACAACTCAAAAGTCATCATATCACCAGACTTCCTACTTCCGTCGATGTCTACGCAATCAATTGTCACTTGGTAGCTAAACCAACACTAATCTTCATCACACCTGTCCAACCGTCCAAGAAATTAATTAGCCTTATGCTATAACATTTCAGGCTCTCGTGATCTTTGTTAACACCGTAACGATTTCGGCCGGCATAAGGTAGAAATTTCACCGTCAATTTTACCTTAAAGTTTATATTTCATCTTAATGTTTTTTTTAGTTTCAAATGGACGTTAATTTTTTTTATATACAAAAATGACTTTAATTTTTAAAAATTGAATCATATCAAACTCTCCTTCTTTTAATGAATTGTTACAATTAAATTTTAAAAATAAAAAAATTTAACTTTAATATTAATTAATAAAAATTAGTTTAAATAAAAATGAAAATTGATGAAATTACTTTTAAAATGTACATTTATAACGTTTTTAAAATTTTATTTTTTAAAAAGTTTAGAAAAAAAATTAAAAAATAATTTTTATTAGTCTTTTTTTTTTTAAAAATCAAGCCATATATATTCAATAAAAATGAATTAAAATTTTTATACACTCAATAATTTGTTAAAAAATTTTAAAATTTTTATAAATTTAAAAAATATTATGTGTGTAGTAATTTTTTTTTAATTCTTTTTTATTAAATGTAAATTTCTTGATTCCAAAATTTTTAAATTTTTAACAATTTTTAGATCTACAAAAAATATTTTTAACTTTTTTAAAATATATATTTCTAGAAAATTAATTTTTTTTTAAAAATTAAAAACTTCATAAATATTTATTTTAAAATTAATTTCATTAATTTGTATTGTTATTTGAGCTAATTTTTATTAATTAACATTAAATTTAAATTTTTTATTTTTATTTTTATTTTTAGGACTTAATTAATTCTTTGTAGAAGGTTTCAATATAATTCAATTTTTAAAGATTAAGATCCAATTGGTAAAAAAAAAAAAATTATTAAGGTCAAATATGAACTTTAGAATAAAGCTGGGAGTTCAATTTATACTTTATCTCAATTTAACCTCAACAGTATATTGAATTCATAGATGTTATATACCTGATTGTTGAATCCATATATTTTATATACCTGATTTTTATATATATTAACACACAATTGTCCCTAATGTTTGTTCTAGCAGCCAAACTCCCGTAGCATCTCTTGGATACTTGAGTTCAATTCTCACCTTGCACTTGTAGTCTGTAATAGTCCTAAAAAAATGAAATTTTATATTCGTTAACAAAAAAAAAAAAGAAAAAAAGAAATCTAAAGTCTAAAACACCATACAATTTAACTAGAATCAACAACTGAGTACTTTAACTTATATTTAGGAGATTAAACAAACTTAAAAGCCATCATTTAGCATTCCCATTTCTTTTTTTTTTTAATGTGTTATATTTCCATTATAAACTTTTTTGTTTTTTTCGACCAAATTATAAACTTTTTTGTTTGAGATAGTAATTGTGAAGTGTGTAATAATGAAAAATAAGTGCTATAAAGAAATGGTAGAAAAAGTGAATTTGTATCTGCATAAAGCAAGCTTTGCCTGCTTGGCAATGATTAATGTTCTGACAAAAGTCAATTAACACAAAACTACAATCTGCATAGTATATATCGCACGTGGGAATGAAAGTCAATGCCATATACTAGCCAGTAATTCGGCTGTTAATTTAGATAAGAACTAAATTATGCAAAACTAATAAAAAAAGTTAGAATTAGACCACCAAAATGATGAACATAAGATGAAAAAATTGCATGGGGTGAGTTGGGTCCATAGGATGTACTGAAATGCGAACCCATACTTTTAAAGTAGGCAAACGAAGACTCTCTTCGTTATGGTCAAAACCTGAAACTGAACTAGTGATCAATTAATGCCATAGAAGAAAACTTTTTACTATTTGTCAACTCAACAGTCCACCATATGAAGCAATTTCTTATTCCCTAATGACTCAAAATCAGCAATTAGGTAGGCTCTAAATAACCGTCTTCATACTTCATAATCATGCACCAATCTCCCCTTTGTATAAATAGACACCACCACCATCTCTATGTTGCCATCTCAGCTGATCTTTTCTTGTTATAAATATACACACACTGGCAAGAAAGCATATCTCGCCTCAACCTCCAAAAACAAGAATGCAAATCTTGCCATTTCTTCACATACTACTTGTGTCTATCAGCTTATGCTTCCATGGCATCTTTGGGGACTCCGGTGACTGGCAAACTGCCCATGCCACATTCTACGGTGGCAGTGATGCTACTGGCACAATGGGTAAGCAATAAAAGGGTTGTTTATCGTGTACTGAAACCTCACAGTATTGAAGAAGACACCAGTACTGCTAAGCTAAACCTTAATACTAATCACATGTTGTTCTTTTAACTTTTTTGGTAGGGGGTGCTTGTGGATATGGAAACTTGTACAGCCAAGGGTATGGAACTAAAACTGCAGCTTTAAGCACCGCCCTTTTCAACAATGGGCTCAGTTGTGGTGCCTGTTTTCAAATACGTTGCAATGATGATCCTCAGTGGTGCCTCTCTCGTACCATCACCATTACAGCTACAAACTTCTGTCCTCCTAACTATGCACAAGCTAGTGATAATGGTGGCTGGTGCAATCCCCCTCGTCAACATTTCGATTTAGCAGAGCCTGCTTTCTTGCAAATTGCCCAATATCGAGCTGGAATTGTTCCTGTTCTGTTTAGAAGGTACCGTTGCAATAAAGATCACAATGCTTCTTTTGTTTTGGAACTAAAATAACTAAAATCTTTGAACTGTCTCTGGCAGAGTGCCATGTGAGAAGAAAGGAGGAATCAGGTTCACCATCAATGGCCATTCTTACTTCAACTTGGTGTTGATAAGCAACGTGGCTGGCGCAGGGGATATCAGTGCATTGGCCATCAAGGGGTCAAGGACAGGTTGGCAAACCATGTCAAGAAACTGGGGCCAAAACTGGCAGAGTAACTCATACCTCAATGGCCAAAGCCTTTCCTTCAGAGTTACTGGTAGTGATGGTAGAACTATCACCATGTACAATGTTGTGCCTGCAAATTGGCAATTTGGACAAACATTTGAAGGTGGCCAATTTTAGTAAATTGTTATTTATGAATTTTACCCCAAGTGTAACAGAACATATATATATATACACATACTATTTATGTATGGCCGGTTATGCAGAGGTTGGCCAATAGGCACCTAAGCTTTCAAGTGCTATGAAAGTTAATCCCCAGCTTTGCACAACAGGGGAGCGGATGGAATAAGGCTATTTTATTTGTAACTTTATTTTTGGGCAGTTGAGCTTCAACTATGGTTCAACCTTGTAATTTTTATGAATTCGGCAGTCATTGGCTATTTAATGTTGGTATTTTTTGTAAGGATAGTGTTTCATGACACTAATTAGCTATTTAATATTTGTATTTTTTGTAAGGATAATATTTCTTATCGCTGAAAATAGTAAATTGCTGGATGATCATATTTTCAAAATGTGTATAAAAGGTAAAAAAGGAATTTTTTTTTTTAAATTTCAAGGATTAAAATGATAATTTATTACAAATTAGTGAACCACGTCGCTCCCGTGACATATATCATTATCCTTTTTGTAAACTATAGCAAGCATTGTTCACTATTGTAATGTGAACTTTTTGCTAAAATACCCAATGAACTTCTGAAAAGTAATCAAAGCTGTAGAATAATCACAGTAAGTAATGTCTCTAATAGTAGCGTCGTTCCTCTCTAACATTTACTTGTACTTGCCATAGAGAGGCAACATCCGGGGTGTGCGTGTTTGTTTAGTAAAAAATAAAGAAATCCGAATCAGAAATGTAATGAATAATTTTGATTTCTAATATTTAATTGGCTAAAATTAATATGAAAATGTGATTCCTCCCTTTTTTTCTTAACAAATAACTTTTGATTTTTTTAAAAATCAAATCAAATTAATTATAAATTAATCAAATATTTAAATATTAACATTTATTTTTGTAAAATTTTACAAATAAAACATATAAATTAATAAAAATATGCATTAAATGTTTGAATAAAAAATATTTATCAAAAGTAAATAATTTTTTAAAAATTTATAATAATATTTTTATAAATAAATATTTTAAAAATATTTTATAATACATCATTATAATATAAATTTTTAATATATAAAAAATAATTATAATGTTAATTTTTAGTAAATAAAACATAATTGCAAAAATATTTTTTCATAAAAGAAATGATATTTGATCATTCCTACTAACAAAACCAAACATTTGCTTCAAATTTTCATTTCTTCCATTCCCATTCCCATTCCCATTCCCATTCTAGAGTACAAACCAAACACCCCCTTAAATGACAAATATGGATCTCAACAAAAGAATTCTGAGTCTACGTTATAAATATATGAACAACCACATTGAGAGGCAACACCTACATCCTTCCCATCACTAAACAAAGAGAGATAACTTCTCTACAAAATTCACAGCTTGACTTTTAAAACTGGGAGAAAACTCACTCCAAAAAACACCTACATACACATCCTCATATAATTCAACCCAGTCGACATAGTTTCGATGGTTTCTATGCATGGTAGCAGCAAATCAGCAATCCATAGCCATTCGCATCAAAACTACAACCTTTTGTAAGCCACAACAGTAAGCTCAATAATTTAGTAATGAATATTTTAATCTCAAAACAATTTTACCTTTCTCCACACCAAGCTTCCCTCCAGTGACCAACCAATGACCTGGAGCATCTTCTGGCCCCTTCGTCATCTCAGACATATCAACAAATTTTGCCAATTTCTTGCCTATACTGTTTTCTACTGTACTCGAACTTGAGTCATCAGAGTTGGTATTATTTGCAGAAGAAACTTTCTTTGATTTGTCATTTGGAGCATGATCCCACAACGATCTTCGTATAGTGCAGCCAGGTAGCCTTGAATACAAAAGTTTCATGTACAAGACGTTTCTTGACCCAAAATCCCATACTCCAAGCTGTGCTCCTGTTACTATGCAGACACCAGAGAGATCACCTATGAAGCTTTCAGGGTTCTCAATTGGTGCAGTGCTCACATGAGAGAAATTCTTCCATTTCACTGGTTCAAACCATCTACTATCCTGTTCTTCAGGTCCCTGCCACTTAGGAGCACCAATTGCGACATGGGTGTCCCAGAATGGAAGAAGAAATTTTGGAAGAGAAGCTAAGTGTTGAATATGAATACTTAGCCGATTTTGCTTGGCTCCTTCAATACATAATTGCATGCCGGTAACAGGTTTGCGTCCTACTGATACCTGCATTCAATGATAACCAATATCAAACAAAACTTAGGTTATTTAGAGTCTACCTCTGAATGACTGATTAGCATGTCATATTATAACTTGAGATCATCATAAAATTCAGATGTTACATTAAATGAACTAGCATAATAAGCACTTTAGTTCTTTATGAAGGGCAATCTCCAGAGAAGTCAGAGTTTCTTTTTGGTGCATTATGAGGTAGCCCAGGAATTACTCCATGCCCTAGGATGGAACTACTATTGCACATCACTAGCATTTATACATACAACTTATTGTTCCAAAGCAGTTCTTTTATACCATTTGCTATCTATCTTTCACTGAGCACTAAAAACATAGGAAAAAAAAGCCAAAAATAATGCATACCTGCTCCTGGCTGACATAAAGCTTTGCCCCCATCATGCTAAATTGTAAAGATGGGCACACAGGTTCCTTTCTTTGGTGGCCAGGTATATTTTCCTGTACAGGAGCCCATATTCGGGGAATTTGAAACTCCAGAAAATATCTAAGCTCTTCAATCTGAGGTTTGTCTGCATATAATTATTAAAAAATAATGGGTCACAGCTGACATAATTCATTTAAAATAAGCCATGCGGCATGTAAGAAGGGAAAACAAACTAAGCAGTGATCTATGACTGTTACATTCAAGGTATAGACCAATTGCACGAGTCAGATGCTCCTTTCCAGGTGTCCCATTGAGGAGATCTGTTATAGGAACAAAAGTCATCTCAATGACATCAGGAGAGGATTTCACAGTTCTTGCCCAGCAGATGTGATTTTGCTCCAAATCATCTCCTCCCCTCCTCCGGAAAATAACTGTCACGTCCTGCATTGATAAATGATTTTTGTTTATATTTAAGGCTCATGTTGAAACAGAATAAGGTCCAGCAGCTCAGCAATTAATGATACAAATTTGTTTAATCAGACCTACTTGAGTCTCATTTACTCATAAGATGACACCATGCCAGTGTCCAAAGGACCCACAAAAGAAATAAAAATATCATCAAAAGTAAAGCAAAGCAGTGAGTCTAAAAATTAGAAATTCAGGGGCTGCTGCATACTTCTTTTCCAGTAAGATATGGAGCACTTGTCGGTTGTGGATATATCCCTTGGCTATTAAATAAGCTAGAATCACCACTCTGCAAAATTCAAGGATACTCTATGATAAGCGAACAGCTAACATGAAGTGAAATAACATTAATGAAAAGAATAATAAAATAAATAATCCAGAATTAACCTTATCCTTGAGTCTCATAGGACCTGAACTTGTATGACTCTCTGTATCAGAGAATCTCTGATTTCCAATATCCTGAAGGTAGTTTTTAATTTCCTTTGTTGATAAAGGGGATGACTGATGTTGCTTAATGTAAATCATATCCTTACCACCAATAGTTACAGATGTGATAACATGTGTTCCAAAATTTTCAATGAAACTGTCAAAAAAGAAAATCACAATTAAGGACAACGTGAATTTTGAAGGTATGACATCAATACTCCTTATTTAATGCAACTCCATACCTCGCCAAGGATGAAGGATCCCAACTAGTTGGGACGGCAAGCTTAACATTTTCCTGCAACACTAATGGGGATTTCATAAGCTGGAACTTGGCAAACGGAATATAAAATCCATCCATTGAGAGGGTCTTTGTAGTTGCAGCATCAATATGCCTTGAACCAGTAAAGCTAAATGCAGAATTGAAGCTACCAAGTGGAAAGTTTCCAGATAGATCAGCCTTTTGATTAAAATACTCCACCATCTGCAGTGATTCATCAATAGAGGTAAATGATGTGATTGTAACAGCATCAAGTATATTATATTATTTATTTACACCATTCAATGAACCATGCAAATTATATTCTAGACTTCAAAAAAATTGTCCAATAGCACAACACTTTGCATGAACTGAGAATTACCCAAGAAAAGACAAAAGCACAACTAATGACCCCAAGCGGAAAAAATTGCAGGGAAAATGCAACAAATTGTTTGGTCAATTGTTCAGAAGCAACGAAATCAAACCAAGCCAAGTCTAGCCTAGTTTTGGCATGTTCAGGCCTGGGGTTGGCAGAACCAGAAATTAAGTTCCACTATAGTTTGTGCTTGTGCCAGGGTGAGGCATTTATTCTATTTTATGTTTCACTGAAATGACAAGTTAAGCACCTGCAGAGGCTTAACTGAGCTCATTCATCAATTGCAATCGCATACATGTCCAAAGAAAACATCATAGGAAGTCTAACACTTGAACTCTATTTGAGGAATTTCACTCATCCTTTAAAACTCAATCCCCTACATCTTGAACACTTCCTCGCCTCCCAAAGCCCCACAAAACATTGTTAATACTAAACCACAAAACCATAAAAAACTCATACATATATATATAAGAAAAATGAAAAGCGCACATATAGAATAGCTCACAAACACATCATACCTCATGATAAGTGCAAACAACAGAACTCTGTCTTCCCTGAAAATCAAGAAACTTACTGATGATATCTCTTGAAATATTAGGCAATTCAATATCATCATTCAAATAAAGATTCCTAGTATGTTCCTCATCAATCTGAACAACTCTAGACCCAGCTATGCCTTTACAATACAGCAGCCTTGTATCAAAGTTCACATCAAATCCCCTTCCTAAAGCCTGCACTGAATTGATTGCTGTATGCATAGCCGCCACCCCAGCATTCCCAATTGCATTCTCTCCCATTTTATCATCACAAACACACACAGAGCAAATCAAAACAAAAAAACTTTCCAAATTCCCTAAATTCCCATCTTCACTGCAAAGTCTATTTTCAATTGATAGAATTGTCAATAGTCAACACCATTTACTCTTTCTCCAAAATTAAAGAGAACCCAGTTCATTAATATCTTATAAAATCAAAACCCAAATCACATTTTTTTCTGTGGTTTTAAACCAAAAAAAAAAACATAGACATTGACTGTTAAAAGAAAAAAAAGTTTTCAAGGAAGATTCTTCAATCGAGAATCGATGACAACAAGAAGAAGATGAATTTAGTAAAGAAAAATTGAGATTATATACAGAGCAGCATCGTCGTATAGATCTTGAATCGAGTTGAAGATTATCTTGTTCTACTGCTGTTGGGTTTTGGTAAAATTGTTTGTTTCGCTTCTAATCTCTAAAAGTCTACTGTAGTTTTTTTTTAGAGCATTGACTTACGGTCTTTCTTACGTATTTATGTGTGTTTTTTTAATGGAAGTGTATATACAAAAAGATTTTTTTTTGGAACAACACAAAAAGATGTTAGCGTGTTGGTTTGCCTTAGAAATTGACCGTTGAATTCTTTAAGATTGTGATGTGGAGTATCATCCAACGGTATATTGTTATAAGGATGTCAAATATTAGTCTAGTCAGTCGGTATGTTAACTTTATAAATTGTTTTCTATATTTATTCCAAATTAGTCGTGATTCTCATTTTAAAATAATTATTGAGTAATTTTCATAAATTAAATTTAAATTTAAAAATTATTTCCATAAATTTATTTTATTATTTTTTATTAAGAGTATATATATATATATATATATATATATATATATATATATATAATAATAATAATAATAATAATAATAATAAAAATAATTAAATCAATAAAATAAAATAAAAATAGTTGAAAAAATGGATATTTTAATTAGAATAAAAATATAAATTTTAATGAAAAGAGAGAATAATGGTTTAGGTATAATAAAAATTAGAGTGTTTTACATGGAATATAATATTTGTATTTTAAAATAAAATTTTTTATATTTTTTTAAAAATATTATAAATTTTAATAATTTAACATATAAGCGTTTATCAATGAATGTTGAATTATTAAGAGGGACTTGTCAAAATTTGGAGTTAATGACATTAAAGCTCAACATTATATATATATATATATATATATATATATATATATATATATATTCTATTTGATTTAGATAGAACTGTAATTGTGATTTGATTCAAACAGAATTGTAATTGTGGTAAAAATTTACAACGAATAATTTATTGAATAGGGGTGTTAAAATGGGTTGATGGGTCATTTTCATGTTAGGTTGACATACTTTCGTGGCATGATTAAAGTCAACATGAATACAACTAATTTATCAATTATGTTAAATATTTCAACCCTAACAAGATATGAAAATTAAATAGGTTACATAAATACGACAAGTGTAATCCATTTACCATAAAATTCAACACGACTCATTTAATATGTATAATATTTATAATATATAAAAATACTATCTTTTATGCAAAAAAAAAAGTCTATAATTTTAGCAATTTACAAAATACAATTATAGAATTATTATTTTTATAAAATCTTAGAATAAACAACTAATTTATTATTGAAAATCATAACAAATTATATA
Source organism: Mallotus nudiflorus (assembly GCA_947683625.1). Lineage (NCBI taxonomy): Eukaryota > Viridiplantae > Streptophyta > Magnoliopsida > Malpighiales > Euphorbiaceae > Mallotus > Mallotus nudiflorus. The sequence goes on from CANTUR010000239.1 coordinate 2,194,012, forward strand.
AATTTTTATCGGTCGTATAATTAAATGGATTGTAAATGAGTTAATGTGTCAATTCATGACATGATCTAGTTAAATTGTGTCATAAACGGGTTGATTCATTTCTGACACAAATCTATTTAACCTCAATTCTAATTTGCAAATTTTAACTAAATTATATTCACATCTCATTGCACCTCTATATATTATGGTTCGAATTTCAAATATTTTTTAAATTATAATCAGTCTTTACTAATTGATTCGGTCCTTCCTATCTATACTCTTCATTTTTCAAATTTTGAGCGTTTTTCTAATGTAGTTTACATTATTTATTTGAATAAAAAATGATTTCTACCATTTAATTGAAAATTTTTTACATGCACTGAGTTTGTATATAATTTCATATTCATGTATAATCAATTTCATTATACCCATTTTATGTTATATTTTTCATTGACTGGAAATTTACGGTGAACTTTTTTTCGAATTATATATAAAACATATTTAAGAGTTAGAAAATAAAATATACTCCTTCATAAAATTATTGTGAAATTTATAATAAAACTGCTTAACAAAATTATTGCGAAATTTATAGTAACTTAGTTATACGCATACTAAATTACTATATATTCTTAAATTTTTAAAATATGAAAAAATAAAAATAATTATATTAATTAAGTAATTTTAATAAAATAAAAATTATAAATTAGTTAAATAGTTTTTAGAAAATAAGAAATTACATCCTTTTAGTTTTAGCTATTTTAATAAAACAAGAACTTATAATTTTTTTGGGATAAGTATAAAAAAAAAACCTTGTAGTTAAACACATTTTCACTTAAAAGCTTGTGATTTTTTTTCATGACATTTAGAGGCGTGTGATTTCATTTTCTAACACTTTAATATCCTATCAACTAATATTGTTATTATTTTGTAATAAAACTTCAATATAACACTCTCTTTCAATAATATAAATGTTTTGCATACGATTTATCATCAGTATAACTATTTAGATACTTTTAAAAATATTGTAAATTTATTTTAAAAATGATTTCTTTTTATTTATAATAAAATTAAAAATACATCTTATTTTTATTTATTGTGAATTTACTTTAGTTAGTTTAATGTTGTATTACTAAGTAAATAGTTTTACTATTAAAATTTCATATTATTTTAACATTGTATCATATATTTTTAATAATATTACTGAGTAGGGTACCAAAATGCAAGTAGAATGAAAATCATAGACCTTTGAATGTTCGAAAAACACAATAGTACTCTAAGTAAAAAAACGCGTAACCACAAGGTACTTTTTTATACTTACTCTTTTTTTTTTTGGCCAATGAAGTGTAGAGCAATTAGTTACTGGTTGAAACTTCAAAAGTGAGTTTTTTTTTATTCAATTTTTAGTTGGAGTATATTTGTGATATTTTGCTTAATCTGTCTAAGAAGGATGGTAAAACATCTTGTTCTGAAGGCAAGAAATTTGATTGAGAGTAGGGTTCAATCTCCAACACCTCCCCCCCTAACCTCCCATTTCAAGCCAAGAAGTTTAGTCATCTACACTAGTTGTTCAAAAAAATACTTGTGATATTTTTTGAGAATAGAATGATTTGATAATATTTGTAGGAAAAATTACAAATTTGATTTGATAATATTTTTAGAAAAAATTACAAATTTGATGTCTTAACTTTTCAGTTTTTTATTTGAGTGTCTAACTTTTTTTTTCCAATAAAGTGTTTAAACTTTAAAAAAAATTTGTAATACCCTATACACTTATTATTATTATTATTATTATTATTATTATTATTATTATTATTATTACACATCATGATATCTCATATTATTATTATTATTATTATTATTAAGTATCCTTTGTTCACATGTAGTTACTATACACATATATATGTATATACATACATACATACAAACATTTATATTAACTAGTAAGCATATGTATGTTATAATGAGAGAGAGAGGGTGAGAATTCGGCCAACAACCTATGCTTCATGCTTTAACTACCATGATTCATGCTTCAAAATGGCCCAAAACTAGACTTCTCAATCTGAAAATAATTGTGATTTGATGAGTTGCGACTCAATAAATATAAACATCAATTAAATTCTAAAGGCTTCTATAATAATTAGCTCAAACATCTCACAAAACAATACAAAATTCCAATATTGCAAATTCATATTCTTTGGTTCCTTTTATTTGTTGTGACCTTGCAAGATAATTCTACACCTGGGTTCAAGTGAAACAAGTGACAAGTGACAAATGACAATTGATTTTTGCTGGCTAGCATATGACAAAAGAATCAAGTGATATCCTTTCATCATTAACATTTGCTAAGTGAATTTCAAGTATTAGTTAAGCTGATCACAACCTCTTCTTATATCCATATGCAAATATTCAAATGTAAATGTATAACAAGTAATTACTAGAATCATAAATTTATCATTTTTCATATATTCACATAAATACAAGCATAAACAATCTATAGTTCATCAACGATCATGTAAAGAGACATAAAGGAGCAATTCAATTAAAGTTTTATAGAAAATATATTTCAATCAAGCTATAAGTCACAAATTTCATATTCATATTCACATAATCACACAATTGCACATTAGACTCCAATTGATGTATATACTCACCTCCTTAAATAACAAACACTTTAAACACGATGTTGAACCTTGAGGGGTAAAATAATCATTTTTTATAGTCTTAATTAATTAAGTAAAAAATTATATTTAATCCTTGTATTTAAGTGTTTATATTCAGGTCATTTAATATTACACAAGTCAAGGAATGAAAACTAAACATTCTTATTCTTATCAAGTCTGCACACTAGTCATGAGTGGTGATAGACTCGCCATGAGTGATGACATGAATGAAATCGAAGATTGAATTTTTATCAAAAATCCAAAGTCAAATTTGGTAAACTATGATAGACATCTTCATTACAAATGATCACAAGCAAATGTCAATCATTAGAAAATTTTTTTGAGCAAAATTATGAAAGTCAAAATTGTAAATTCCTTAAAATTCTTGAGAGTAGTCACCATTAGCGTTGTGAGCAAATTGAAGTTATGATACACTTGTTATGAGTAGTGATAAATTTGTCATGAGTAATGACGAATAATTCCAAAAGTGGCAGATAGTTTATAACTAGAGTCACCATTGATCCTTGATCATGAAAACACAGGAATTCAAATTTTATCTTAGTGCCTTGACTGTCATGACCAATGACAATTTGTCATGGGTCATGACAAACGTGTAAAGGACTTTTATTCTAATTGCATTAAATGCACCTCCAATAACTATTTTCCTTTAAAAGGTTATAAATACAAGTTTGAAATTAGTTGGAGGTAATCAAGGAAGTTGAGCAAACATCTTTAAAGCTATCTTTGAGCATTCAATCTTGAATTTATTCTTTAACCACCCAAGTTCTCAATCTTTAATTCTTATAATTACTTTCTATCTCAAGAGTGTTCTTGAGTGTAGGTTGGTGAGTGTTTAAAATAATTATTCAAAAGCTCAATAGTGAGATTAAGTGAGTTAGTTTAGGGTTTTTATTCACTAGTAAGCTAAGAGGATTATTCTTAGCAAGCAGGTTTAAGTGTGAGCCTTGTGAAATACTTAGGTTTGAGTATGAGCTTTGGGAAAACACTTGGGTAGCTTGGTTTAAGCTTATAAGGGTTTGATCTACACCTTGAAGTAGATTGATAGTGGATTAAAGCTCTTAATATGTGGTTGAGGAGAGGAAGTAGGCTTGGAGGGCCGAACCTCTATAAATTCCTTGTGTTTTCTAGCTCATTTTTCTCAATCTATATTGCTCTAATTCTATTTTTAGTTTGCTCTTTATGAAAAATCCAAAATTACCCATGTAGCTCAAAAAGCCAATTCACCCCCTCTCTTGGTGTTTAAGGAATTACATTTGGTATTAGAGCTTTGGTCTCCATTCTTAAAGATTTAACCATCTTGGAGAAAGATCATGGCCTCCACAAGTTAAGTTGTTGTTGCCCTTAATATTCATGGTCTTAGCTACACAAGATCTCCATTTTTTGATGGTACTGATTATGCTTATTGGAGAAACAAGATATAGATGTTTTTGGATAGTGAAAAAGTAAATTTATAAGATACTATTGAAGAAAGTTAAAGTTCGTTCTCCAACAAAGAAAGATAATGAAGGCAAAGATTTGGTCATTCCTAAAAAGGAATGGAGTGATGAGCAATCCAAAGCCGACTTGAGAAATAGAAAAGCAATTACTATCCTCTATTGTGGCTTGAGTAGGGAAGAATATAATGGAATAGAGCATTTGAGATCCACTAAAGAGATTTGTGAATGTTTGAAGACCAGGTATAAAGGCACTAGTCAATTTAAGAATAAGAAATTATAAATGCTTGGAAGATAGTATAATTATTTAAGATAAAGCCTTATGAGAAAATTAGTGATATGTATAGTAGGTTTATCACTCTTATCAATTATATGAGGAAACTTGGTAATAAATTTTCAAATGAGGATGTTAACAATAAAGTTCTTATGAGTTTTTCCTCAAAAGGTTTGGGAAGCTAAGATGACCTTAATTAAAAAAACAAATGATCTTTCTATTCTACTTACGGATGAACTACTTAGGAAGCTTCTCACTCATAAAATCAAAATGAATCAAGTGGTAGAGGAAGAGATGGCCAAGAATGATAAAAGCATTGCTCTCAAGGCAAGTGGAGACACTAGTGATAGTGACTCAAGTGAAAATGAAGATGAATATGCTATAATTTTAAAAAAGGTAAGAGATCTCATTATAAAGAAGAGAAGAGGATTCAATGAGCAATACTTAAACAAAAAGGATTAAATGATTTGCTATAAATGTAACAAATTAGGTCATATTAAATCTGAATGCCCAAAGTTGAAGAAATAATTCAAGAAAGATAAGATGCACAAGAAGGAAAAGAAGCATGCACTTAAAGCAATTTAGGATGATTTGAGTGAGTTTGGTGATGATGAAACTGATGGAGAAGTTGTAAATTTTTGCTTCATTGCTTTGGAGGAACTTTTAAGTGATGAGGTAACTCTAGACTTTGAATCCAATGATAAGATATTACTTTCTTATTAAAAATTAGTACATAAATGTGATAAATACTTATCTAGAATTAATTCACTCAAATAAATGGTAAAAGCTCTAAAAAAAGAACTTAAAAAGTTAAGATCCTCTAATGAAGAGGTAACCAATTAATTGAATGAAAGTAATTCTAAGAAAATTGAGATTGCTAATGAAAATGTAAAAATTATTGAACAAAACGTATTTTTAGAAAATGAAAATAGTAATCTCAAGGAGTCCATCTCTAGATTTAATAAAGGAAAGGAAATTATTGATGGCATGATTTCTATGACTTCCACTCCCTTGAAATATAAAAGTGGCTTTGGTTTTGAAAACACTCATGCTAGTTCTTCAAATGTTGTAAGCCTAAGTGTTCCAATTACTAAGGTTTACCAAAAGCCTAGTCTTAAAACTAATAGACCTAAAAAGTCTAATGGAAATAAGACTAAAAAATCTAGATCTAATAGCTCAAGAGGACTTAAGCCTAGGAAATGCAATCCTGCTTATTGTCATGGTTTTCATAGTTTTAAAATGAAAGAGCATGAACTGAATGTTAGATGCCATTAATATAGTGTGATGGGCCACAAGAATTTTAGATGTTATATTAAAAAGACTCATTTAGGGTACTCAAATGATGAATCTTTCTATGTTAACCCCCAAGGAACTAAATACATTTAGTTACCTAAAGTGCATTAAAGCGTTTTATTGTTGGTGTGCTTGGAATCTACAATGTGCAAAGAAAAGTGGTAATAAATAGTGGATGTTCAAGGCACATGACCAATAAGGCCAACCTCTTCACTAATTTGGAGATGAAAAAGGGAGGCAAAGTTACATTTGGTGACAATACTAAGAGTAAGATCATAAACATTGGTCAAATTGGATGACACTTAAATGTGGCATAGTAGACTTAGTCATGTTAGTATAGATCTCATTGGAGATCCAAGCAAAGGTGATCATGTCATTATCCTCCCTAAAGTGAAGTTTCAAAAGGATTTGATTATTGGTGAGCCATTAAAAGAGAGATTGGTATGTTTGGTAGAAATACTTTGTGATATGTGTTTGTTTGTGGCATTTTAATTAATTGCTTTAACTTTGAGTGGTTAATTTACTGTATCTTTGAACCTTGACTGATTATGATGCAATATTGAATTTGTCCTTATCAAGTTTGAAGAGGCTCAACCTAAGTTCAAAAAGCCTATTTTTGAAAAATTCTAAATTTAATTCATGATCATGACATTTTAGTTACTAACAGTGAGGCTCCTTTCTTGGTTCAAATAAATTCATGTTTTCTACTCAAATTTATTTTTAGTATTGTACATTTTCATAATTATGAAAAACCAATCACAAGTTATAATTTATCTGCAATCAGTTTTCTTTGATGCATCTGATTTTTTTTGGTAGAAAAGTTTCATGAAAATTGTCATTTTATTTGCCATGAATTTTTATCATAACAGCTTAATCATGATCATAACTCTTTATGTCATCAATCATGAATAAATGGACTTTAACAACTGTAAAAATTATTTTTCATTAATCATAACACCTCTTTCATCACTAATGATGCGGCACCAATGTTGGGATATTTAAGACACTTTTTCTTTAACCTAATATTTTCTCTTTCTGGTTCCTAAAGTTGCCCATCACCTTCCTCTTTCTATCTTTGACCTAATTTTTTTAAAGATTTCTTTTCCCTTTTCATTTTTCACCTTCATCCCACATTATTTTCATAATTATTTTATAATCATCATTCATTCATCATCCTAAATTGCATCTTTCACTATGTCAACATCCATGGTGTCGAACAAGAAAGGAAAAGAGTATAAAATTGTTAGGAAAAGGGCCCATTTGATTCTTGTTATCCTTACTTGCAACCAAAGAGCAAAAAGAAGGGTATAAAATTCTAAAATCTTACCCAATTCTCTCTACTCATATCTTTAATTGTAGTTGTGCTAGAGAGTTAGGTTATGAAGATAATATAAAAATATTGTTGGATAGACTACAATTAAGAGAATTTTTGCATCCTATTGTGTTCTTAGTAGAAGAAAAAGTCATGGGAATGTGTGAAATTGAAATTGTTTGCTTTGTGTTGTGGAGAAAATAAAAGGATCTTGCTTTGACCAAGTTGTTTGTTGATTAGTTATTGAGTATAGCCATTACAAAATTCAAGTTGGAAGCAACATCACTGTAATCGCCAAACACTTAAAGGTGTTCAGTAAAAATTAGAAGTGCCCTGACCCTATCTCTTTTCAATTAAGTGACAAAATTAATTTGGACAACTAGGCTAATAATTTTGTAATTAAAAATTTTATAGTAAATGATTAAGAGTGAAGCTCCATCAACCTCTAAGAAATGCCCAAGACTTCAATATCTTGAAGAAAATGAAGTAGTATATGCAAGCAGTCTAATTCAGCTCCAAGTTCACGTGGATGACAAATTTGGAGCTATTTAGACCTCCATCTCTGCATTAGATTCTCAACTTGGCCTATGGATAACAAAATTAACAATATTGCTATTAATGTAGCCTACTCCTTGCTTCACATGAATACCATTAATTCTGCATTTTGCATCTCATTTCAGTTAACATTTTTTATTTGTTTAAAATAATATTTTATGTCTTTTTGAACTTAATGTGGTTGTAGCTTTTAATCAATTAGGACATATTTGCTATTTTGTGACAGTGGTATAGATATTTGATATTTGTAAAATGAAATGTTTTTTGGGATTGTTAGTTGATAATATTCTATGATTTGTTGGAATTTTATTTAGTTATTTTGGTTTGAACTATGATGTTGATATTGGAAGTGTTAATATTAGTTAAATTGGAGGTGTTGATTCCATTTTCATAAATATTGATTTGGTTTTTGAATATTGGATATTGTGAACTGTTTTATTGGATATGGATATTTGGTATTTTGAGTATTCTATGTTATGCAAATTTGATTGAGTGAATATTTGATGATATTTTATACCTTCAATAATATGTGAATTGATATTAATTTGTGAATGCTGATTTTGGTTATTTTGTGTTGGATATTATCTTTTGCAAGGGTTATTATCATTTAGCTTCACTTGGTATGAATATTGAAAATGCTAAATTGGAGGAATTATATTTTTGGAAACTTTTTTTTTATTGCACTATTCTTATTTTTTATGCCATCTTGTGGAATAATAGTTGGTTTTGTGTATTTGAATTGGTGTGGAAATTATTTTTTTATACTCTTTAGTTAAGTTGGAATTATTGGTTAACAATCAAGTTTTTGATTTGTTGATTATTGGTTGTAGCCTTTCACCTTTTGGGACACATTTGTATAATTGACATTTTTGATAATTTTTACTCTCTCTCTTTTGTTGTTTTTTTATAGTAACAAAGAGGGAGAAAATGTAAAATGATTATATTGATTTTTAGGTTATTGTGAATTATATTTAAGGAGAAAGGTTTTTATGGTTGAGAATTATTTTTGAAAGGGGGAGAATTATTTTTGAATATATTTTAATTGATGTTTGAGAGCTGCTATTTGATTGCTATAATCATGAGAATGCTTCACTTATAATCTTAATTTATTGATAACTTATTGCTCAAATATGCAAATAGACTTGCTTAAATGATGTTTTGCATTTTGAATTTAGGCTTATTTTATGGGGGAGTAATTCCTTCCAAATTTCAGTCTATTTTTACATAATTATTTGTTACTATAAAAAAGGGAGAGATTGTTGAACCTTGAGGGGTAAAATAATCATTTTTGATAGTCCCAATTAATTAAGTAAAAAAATTATATTTAAGCCTTATGTTTAAGTGTTTATATTCATATTATTTAATATTACACAAGTCAAGGAATGAAAAGTAAGCATTCTCATTCTTATCAAGTCTGCACACCAATCATAAATGGTGACAAACTCGTTATGAGGGATGACATGAATAAAATAAAAGATCGAATTTTTCGTCAAAAATCTAAAGTCAAATTTGGTCAACTATGATGAGAATTTTCATTATAAATGATCACAAGCAAATGTCATTTAATAGAAAAATTTTTGGAGCAAAATTATGAAAGTCAAAATTGCAAATTGGAAGTCATGATACACTCGTCATGAGTAATGAAAAATTTATCAAGAGTAATGACGACCAATTCCAAAAGCTATAGATAGTTTCATGACTAGAGTCACCACTGACCTTTAATCATGAAAATGCAAGAATTTAAATATCATCTTGACGCCCCGACTATCATGACCAATGACAATTTATCTTAAGTCATGACAAATGTGCAGAGGACTTTTATTTTAGTGGTTCAAATGGCTCTAATTGTATTCAATGCACCTCCAACATCTATTTTTCTTTAAGATGATATAAATACAAGTCTGAAATTAGTTGGGGGTAATCAAGGAAGTTAAGCAAACATCTTTAGAGCTATCTTGGAGCATTCAATCTTGAATTTATTCTTCAACCACCCAAGTTCTTAATCTTTAATGCTAGTAATTACCTTCTATCTCAAAAGTACTTTTGAATGTGGGTTGGTGTAATATCCCGTGTTTTTAAAATATTTTTACACTGTACCGGGACATGCAGTGTCAATAATTTTGACTATATATGTGATATTTTTTATGAGTTGATATGTATTTTAAACCTATTTTAATTACTGTGTTTTATATACAGTGTTTTACGTAAAATTTTCCCGGGACTTGCATTTTCGGGGAAATTTTCACGTAAACAATGTATTATTAATTATTTTAAATGTATTTACGGGTTTGCATGAACTCATACATATTTTTAAATTATTAAATAAAGTCGGTGTGTGCATATTTATTTAATTAGGGTTTATTAATTCCCTAATATTTTATTAAGTATTTATTTGTTTAATTGTTATTTAATTAATATTATTTGGTAAAAATTATTAAAATATTAATATTTTAATGTGTGTGGTGTATATTTGATGTGTGTAATTTAATATTATTTTAATATAAAGTATAAAGTATATATATATACATATATACATTAAAAATCAAAAGAATTTGCAAAATTACCATTTTGCCCCCGACTTCATCTTCTTCCTCCCGATTCTCTCTTCCCCATTTCCGGTCGCTGCCGTGCCGTTCCTTCACCGTGGGTGTGCCGTCCGGTGTGCCACCATCTTCCCCAACCAGTTTCACCGCCTGTGGAGGCCGTTTCCGGCGTCGGGAGAGTGATTTTGGCCGGAGAAGCCGAAAATCAACTCACCGTCGATCACGCCGATTCCGGCCACCGTTTTTGACACCGCCGGTCTCTTTCTTCTCCTTGAGCTCCGGTGAGTGTTATTCTAGCTTTGGTTTGAGCTAAAATGGTCTAGAATTGCTTAGGTTTCGATTTGTAAATTTCGGCCTATTAGGGTTTTCGATTTTTTTGAGCTTCGAATTGGATGATTCATGGAAACTTCCTTCACAAATGTTGTTCCTAGTAGCTTAATCTACATGTATGAATTTTTGTAGAATTTTTGGAGATTGTTTGGATTTTTGGGTATTTTTGAATATTTTAATATTATTTTATAATTTTCGGAAATTAATTATTTAAATTATGAAATTGGAGTTTATGGTTGAATTAGGTGTTGAAATGAATTATAGGAATTTATTTGGAATTTTTATGAATTTCTAAGTATTTATTTTTAATTATTGAAGTTTAGGTGATTTTGGAAAATTAGGTTAAATGTGTTTTTAATGGAAATTAATTGGTTAATTGAGTTTAAATATTGATATTATTGATAAATATGTTGAGAAAATTAATTTTGGATAATTGTATGATTTTTGGTGAATTTTTGAAGTAATTTAGGTATATTTATATATATAGGGGTATTTTGGTAATTTTATCCTAAATTGTCTAAAAATGTAATTTAATTGGTTTTAATATTTATTTAAGGTATAAAAATGATTTCTACAAAATATTTGGTATTTTTAACTAATTAAAACTATTTTTCGTGAATTATTTTCAATTATATATATAATATACGATTTTTCTAATAAAATGAGTTTTAATCGGTTTTTATAGTGTTTCAAGGTCAATTATGTAATTTTTATTTATAAAATGTATTTCTGTGATTTAAGGATATTTTCGGTATATCTGGAATTATTCTGTGTTTGTGGACCCCGGTCGGTGGACTGTAGTTTGGAGTCCGACCGTGGGATTTTGATTGTGTTGAGCTTGTATTTCGAAGTGTGTTTCTTTGCAGGGTCGGCTCTACTCTTTTGAGTAGAGAGATGTCCGTTTTACAGGGGAGGTTCTGTCGGATTTTCGGTAGAATTCTCGTAAAACGTGATATCCAGTCGAACCCTAAATTCTGTTTCCGTATTTTAATACTCTAGATTGAATTCTAGGATTTCTGTTAGGTTTATTCTAATGTCGGTTATTTATTGCTTGTTTAGTTGCGCCGAGACCGAGGGCTAGTGGACCAGGCCCGTCGGACCTGTCTCGTGGAGCGCATTAGGTGAGTTACTATATTATATATATATGCTTAGGATGCATGATTTAGAAAATGCATGTTTTATTTTGACTGAATATGCATAAATAATGTGATTTATATTCAAGTATATTTTTGGTATATAATAAATTATATACATGTTTTATTAATAAAATATATTTAAAATGTTTTTAAATATATTTTTAGTTTAATTCATGATTTGATTGGATTTATTTGACATATATATACTCAAAATATACCTGGTTTATGTTTGGTATATTTTCGGTATATATATGGTTTATATTGTTGATTTATTTAAATTCATGCATCATGTATTTGTGAATGAATGTTTTATTATTTATTAATGAAGGATATCAATAGAACGTGCTACCTAGTGGGCAGCACTAGGACCGAGTACGTACCGGTACGCCTATAGTTTTAGGCTATATACTAACTTATTTGTGGATATTGATTTGATTATGATTATTTGATATGTGAGATGTGGTTTGGGGTGTGATTGCTGGAGCTCGGTTGACCAAGTGTCTCGGGGCCAATCACACTGGCAGTCAGACTGCTGGAGCTCGGTTGACTTAGTGTCTCGGGGCCAGTCTACTGTCCATATGGATTAAGTGGATATATTTGGTATAAGTGAGCCTGTATGGCCAGAGTGTTGTTTAACACTATTATCCTGAGGTTGCGATATTCTAGGGTTCTATGTGATCCTTCATAAATTGGGATTTTTCAGTAAAATATATAAAAAATGATTTTTCTGCATTTGTGTGTATTTGCCTGTATATATATTAGATATATATATACTGTTGACTGTATGCATTATCACTTAGAGTGTATGTATATATATTATAGTAATTCACTCAGTGAGGTCTGACTCCCCTCCGTTGACTATTTTTCAGGGAGTCAACATCCTCAGACCTCAGTAGCAGGTCAATACGCCGGATTTCTTCCGCCCCGGCTTCTTTATGTAAACTGTCTACTTGAGTCTTATTTATTTTATCTAGACACTGCAGTAGTTGTGAATTACAGTATTGGATTTCGTGTATTTTGTTTTAAAGGAGATATATTATGTTAAAACTGGATTGTATTAAAGAGATTTTATGTATGGGATGAGGTTTTTATTTATATCCAGTTGATATGGATAATATTATGATATTGATTTTTATTTTCCGCTGCATATTATATTGTTACTGTTATGATGGCATGATTTATTTTATTTTTAGGCTTGCTACGGGTTCTGGATTCGAAAGAATTCCCGTTCCCTAGCGCCGGTCATGGCCCCTGTTTTGGGTCGTGACAAAGTTGGTATCAGAGCGAAGTTCGTTTCAGAGTGGAGTTCTGTGTCAGGGCTTAGTTATATGAGTTGTGGCCCTAGTTTTAAAGTTGTGTTTTCTGTTGGACTACTGCAGTGTATTAGGTTCGAGTATGTCTTGATGAGTATTCCTTGTTGTAGTTTTCAGTGTTATTCCTCCGTTGTCTGTTTTGTCTGAATTTTTCCGTTTATCTTTTCAGAATGAGGAGGCGAGCGCGTGTCGCTCCACCGGTCGTTGAGGCCGAGGATGATGAGTCTTTTCAGGATGAGGTTTTACCTCCTGAGCCGCCAGTTAGGCGTAGAGTTCGTGGTAGGGGTAGACCTCGAGGAGCGGCAGGTCGCCGTAGGCAGAGAGAGTTACAGGACGAGGAGCCTGTTGAGCCTGAGTTTGATGTTCCTGTTCCTCCAGTTGTTCAGCCTGCCTATCAGCAGGGTATGTCTGACCCTGAGGCAGCTTTGTTCTATGCCAGAGTTGGCAGGATTGCTTTTGATGGTACTTCTGATCCTTTAGATTTTCTGCATGCGATTGAGACTAGGACTCAGACTGCTCATACCGAGTACCAGAGGATTATGATTGTCGAGTTGTCTGTCGAGGGACCAGCTTTAGATTGGTTCATTCAGATGATCCAGCCTTATATGATGACGATGACATGGGCTCAGTTTCGAGAGCGATTCATGAGGAGATTTTGTCCAGAGCCTCTTCGTTTGAGTTATCGTCTCCGTTTGACCAGTATTTCTCGTGGAGATCGATCTGTAGAGGAGTATACCCGAGAGTTTCTTCGTCTGGGTAGATATGCTGAGGATCTGATGCGAGATCAGTATTTCGCTGTTACTACGTATGTTACTGGTTTGGGTTTAGCTTTTGCTGGTATGCCTACAGCAGGTCTTACTCTGGAGTCTGTGATTGAGCTAGCTAAAGAGATCGAGCTGAGATTAGTTAGGCAGGGAGCGATGCCTGATTATTACCAGCTAGGAGTTCAGTCGAGTGGATTGCAGGCTACTCCGTATTCGAGTTTTCATGTTGGTTCGAGTAGTCAGCAGCGAGGTTCGACTCAGCAGAGTCAGAGACAGCAGCAGCGAGTGCATCGGAGCAGTAGACATGGCCGTGGAGGTCAGCGTAGATCATTCAGATTTGGGTCAGGTGCTTCGAGCAGCAGCAGTGGTCGTAGTTCTGGATCAGCGGCCAGTGTTTGTCAGACTTGTGGTAGAGTCCATCAGGGACCGTGTTATCTGACACCACTGACATGTTTCAGATGCGGATAGACAGGACATTTTGCCAGATCGTGTCCTTATTCTGGGTATCAGCAGCAGCAGATTCCGTGATTCCCCCAGCAGTCGATTGCTAGTGCAGCACCCGTGCCATTTCAGTTGCCACCAGCCCAGCATCAGAGTTCTACTTAGTTTGTTCCACAGCAGAGTCGTGGTAGAGGTACTAGAGGAGGTGCCAGAGGTGTTGGCCAGGCTTTTACCAGTCAGCAGGGAGGTCGAGGTCAGGCGAGAGTCTTCCATCTGACTCAGCAGGATGCTCAGGCATCTAATGCAGTCGTGGCAGGTATTCTTTCTGTTTGTTACCTGGATGCTTTGGTTTTGTTTGATCCGGGTGCCACGCATTCGTTTGTTTCTCCTATTTTTACTTCTAAATCTTGTTGGCAAGCTTCGAGGATGGCTTTTCCTTTGTCTGTTACCACTCCTCTGAGCGATTCCTTGGATGCCGATATTGTTCTTTCTGGTTGTCCAGTTCTCGTGGGAGATAGAGAATTACCCGCTGATTTGATTTTGTTGGATGTGATGGAGTTTGATGTTATTTTGGGAATGGATTGGTTGTCTCAGCACTATGCCGTGGTTGATTGCAGGAATAAGGAGGTGATTTTCAGAATTCCTGATGAAGTAGAATTTAAGTTTGTTGGTGATAGGAGTTCAGCACCTCAGAATCTTATTTCTGCTATATCAGTTAGGAAGTTGTTGAGGAAAGGTTGTCAGGGGTATTTGGCATTGGTTAGGGATACGTCAGTGGAGAAGTTGTCACTCACAGATGTTCCTGTTGCTTGTGAGTTTCCTGATGTTTTTCCCGAGGAGTTGCCAGGTTTACCACCTCATAGAGAGATTGAGTTCTGTATAGATGTGGTTCCAGGTACTACTCCTATATCTATGCCACCCTATCGTATGGCTCCTGCAGAGTTGAGAGAGTTGAAGGAGCAATTGCAAGAGTTGTTGGAGAAAGGTTTTATCAGACCTAGTGTTTCCCCTTGGGGTGCACCAGTCCTGTTTGTGAAGAAGAAGGATGGTACCCTGAGACTGTGCATTGACTACAGAGAGCTGAATAAGGTGACGGTGAAGAACAAGTATCCTCTCCCGAGGATAGATGATTTGTTTGATCAGCTACAAGGTGCACAGTTCTTTTCTAAGGTCGATTTGAGGTCGGGTTATCATCAGCTGCGGATTAGTGAAGCTGATATTCCTAAGACAGCTTTCCGCACTCGATATGGTCATTATGAGTTTCTGGTGATGTCTTTTGGTTTGACTAATGCACCAGCAGCTTTTATGGACCTGATGAACCGAGTATTCAGACCGTATGTGGATCAGTTTGTAGTAGTCTTCATTGATGATATACTAGTATATTCGAGGAGTATGGAAGAGCATGTATATCACTTGAGGATTGTACTACAGACATTGAGAGATCATCAGCTTTATGCTAAATTCTCGAAGTGTGATTTCTGGATGGAGAGTGTTTCTTTTCTTGGACACGTAGTGTCTAAAGAAGGTATTCAGGTTGATCCACAGAAGGTTGAGGCAGTATCTGAATGGCCTAGACCTACTTCAGTTACTGAGATTCAGAGTTTTCTGGGTTTAGCCGGGTATTATAGGCGGTTTGTGCAGGATTTTTCCAGGATAGCAGCCCCTATGACTCGCTTGACTCAGAAGAATGTTAGATTTGAGTGGTCAGAAGCATGTGAGAATAGTTTTCAGTTGTTGAAGGAGAAGTTGACCACAGCGCCAGTATTAGCTTTGCCTAATAGTGTGGATAAGTTCGCAGTTTACTGTGATGCCTCTAGAATTGGTCTTGGTTGTGTGTTGATGCAGAATGGAAGGGTGATAGCCTATGCTTCGAGGCAGTTGAAGAAGCATGAGCAGAACTATCCCACACATGATCTTGAGATGGCTGCAGTGATCTTTGCTTTGAAGATTTGGAGACATTATTTGTACGGGGTGACTTGTGAGATATTTACTGATCACAAGAGCCTTAAGTACATTTTCCAGCAGCGAGATTTGAATTTGAGGCAGAGAAGATGGTTGGAACTGTTGAAGGATTATGATTGCGAGATTCTTTACCATCCGGGTAAGGCTAATGTGGTAGCAGATGCCTTGAGTAGGAAGTCCTCAGGTAGTCTTGCTCACATTGGTATTGAGAGGAGACCATTGATCCAGGAATTGCATTTGTTGGTGGATCAAGGTCTGATGATGAAGATTAGTAGATCAGGTGGACTGTTAGCTCAGTTTAAAGTACGATCTGTACTGAGGGATAGGATTAAAGCAGCTCAGAGCTGAGATCCTATTCTAGAAGAGCTTGCAGAGAATGTCAGAGCAGGGAAGTTCACTGATTTCACACTCGATGATGATGGTGTGTTGTGGATCAGTGGTAGATTGTGTGTTCCTGATGTGGATGATTTGAGAGAAGAGATCTTAGAGGAAGCACATTCTACAGCCTACAACGTTCATCCAGGTGTTACTAAGATGTACCACAGTATCAGAGATCTATACTGGTGGGATGGATTGAAGAAGGATGTTGCTGATTATGTTGCTAAGTGCTTGACGTGTCAGCAAGTGAAAGCCGAACATCAGAAGCCTTCTGGGAAGCTTTAGCCTCTTCCTATTCCCGAGTGGAAGTGGGAAAGGATAGCTATGGATTTTGTGGTCGGTTTACCTCGTTCGAAGGATGGATACGATTCCATCTGGGTGATTGTAGACAGATTGACGAAGTCTGCACATTTCTTGCCTGTGAAAGCCACATATTCAGTTGCTAGATTGGCGAAGTTGTATGTGAAGCATATTGTGTGCCTTCATGGAGTACCTGTGTCCATTGTGTCAGATAGAGGTTCGGTGTTTACTTCTCGTTTTTGGCAGAAGTTGCAGGAAGCGATGGGCACTAGGTTGGATTTCAGTACTGCTTTTCATCCTCAGACAGACGGTCAGTCTGAGAGGACGATCCAGACACTGGAAGATATGTTGAGGATGTGTGTCTTGGATTTGGGAGGTAGCTGGGATGATCATTTGTCGCTTGTTGAGTTTGCATATAATAATAGCTACCATAGCAGTATTGGCATGGCACCATACGAGGCGTTGTATGGAAGGAAGTGTAGATCCCCGTTGAGTTGGGATGAGATCGGTGAGAGAGCTTTGACTGGACCAGAGATGGTTCAGGATGCTGCAGAGAAAGTCGTCGTGATCAAGCGTAGATTAGAGACCGCAGTTAGTAGACAGAAGAGTTATGCGGATCCTAGGCGCAGAGATGTGGAGTTTCAGGTTGGAGATTTCGTTTTTCTGAAAGTATCTCCGATGAAGGGTGTGATGAGATTTGGCAGGAAGGGTAAGTTAGCACCGAGATATATTGGACCGTTTGAGATTCTGGAGAGAATTGGCACTGTTGCATATCGGTTGGATTTGCCTCCGAGTATGTCACAGGTGCATCCAGTATTTCATATCTCGATGTTGAGGAAGTATATCTCGGATCCTTCACACGTGTTGCAACCCAACAGTGTAGAAGTGAATGAAGATTTGACGTTTGTGGAAGAACCTGTGGCGATCGTAGATTTTCAAGTTCGACAGTTGAGATCGAAGCAGATTTCGATGGTCAAGGTTCTGTGGCGTAGCGATAGAGTTGAAGAGCATACGTGGGAGACTGAAGCTGAGATGCGAGCTTCTTACCCGTATCTCTTTCCTTCTTGATCTTTTCTTTTTAGAATTCGGGGACGAATTCTTGTAAGGGGGGAAGACTGTAATATCCCGTGTTTTTAAAATATTTTTACACTGTACCGGGATATGCAGTGTCAATAATTTTGACTATATATGTGATATTTTTTATGAGTTGATATGTATTTTAAACCTATTTTAATTACTGTGTTTTATATACAGTGTTTTACGTAAAATTTTCCCGGGACTTGCATTTTCGGGGAAATTTTCACGTAAACAATGTATTATTAATTATTTTAAATGTATTTACGGGTTTGCATGAACTCATACATATTTTTAAATTATTAAATAAAGTCGGTGTGTGCATATTTATTTAATTGGGGTTTATTAATTCCCTAATATTTTATTAAGTATTTATTTGTTTAATTGTTATTTAATTAATATTATTTGGTAAAAATTATTAAAATATTAATATTTTAATGTGTGTGGTGTATATTTGATGTGTGTAATTTAATATTATTTTAATATAAAGTATAAAGTATATATATATACATATATACATTAAAAATCAAAAGAATTTGCAAAATTACCATTTTGCCCCCGACTTCATCTTCTTCCTCCCGATTCTCTCTTCCCCATTTTCGGTCGCTGCCGTGCCGTTCCTTCACCGTGGGTGTGCCGTCCGGTGTGCCACCATCTTCCCCGACCAGTTTCACCGCCTGTGGAGGCCGTTTCCGGCGTCGGGAGAGTGATTTTGGCCGGAGAAGCCGAAAATCAACTCACCGTCGATCACGCCGATTCCGGCCACCGTTTTTGACACCGCCGGTCTCTTTCTTCTCCTTGAGCTCCGGTGAGTGTTATTCTAGCTTTGGTTTGAGCTAAAATGGTCTAGAATTGCTTAGGTTTCGATTTGTAAATTTCGGCCTATTAGGGTTTTCGATTTTTTTGAGCTTCGAATTGGATGATTCATGGAAACTTCCTTCACAAATGTTGTTCCTAGTAGCTTAATCTACATGTATGAATTTTTGTAGAATTTTTGGAGATTGTTTGGATTTTTGGGTATTTTTGAATATTTTAATATTATTTTATAATTTTCGGAAATTAATTATTTAAATTATGAAATTGGAGTTTATGGTTGAATTAGGTGTTGAAATGAATTATAGGAATTTATTTGGAATTTTTATGAATTTCTAAGTATTTATTTTTAATTATTGAAGTTTAGGTGATTTTGGAAAATTAGGTTAAATGTGTTTTTAATGGAAATTAATTGGTTAATTGAGTTTAAATATTGATATTATTGATAAATATGTTGAGAAAATTAATTTTGGATAATTGTATGATTTTTGGTGAATTTTTGAAGTAATTTAGGTATATTTATATATATAGGGGTATTTTGGTAATTTTATCCTAAATTGTCTAAAAATGTAATTTAATTGGTTTTAATATTTATTTAAGGTATAAAAATGATTTCTACAAAATATTTGGTATTTTTAACTAATTAAAACTATTTTTCGTGAATTATTTTCAATTATATATATAATATACGATTTTTCTAATAAAATGAGTTTTAATCGGTTTTTATAGTGTTTCAAGGTCAATTATGTAATTTTTATTTATAAAATGTATTTCTGTGATTTAAGGATATTTTCGGTATATCTGGAATTATTCTGTGTTTGTGGACCCCGGTCGATGGACTGTAGTTTGGAGTCCGACCGTGGGATTTTGATTGTGTTGAGCTTGTATTTCGAAGTGTGTTTCTTTGCAGGGTCGGCTCTACTCTTTTGAGTAGAGAGATGTCCGTTTTACAGGGGAGGTTCTGTCGGATTTTCGGTAGAATTCTCGTAAAACGTGATATCCAGTCGAACCCTAAATTCTGTTTCCGTATTTTAATACTCTAGATTGAATTCTAGGATTTCTGTTAGGTTTATTCTAATGTCGGTTATTTATTGCTTGTTTAGTTGCGCCGAGACCGAGGGCTAGTGGACCAGGCCCGTCGGACCTGTCTCGTGGAGCGCATTAGGTGAGTTACTATATTATATATATATGCTTAGGATGCATGATTTAGAAAATGCATGTTTTATTTTGACTGAATATGCATAAATAATGTGATTTATATTCAAGTATATTTTTGGTATATAATAAATTATATACATGTTTTATTAATAAAATATATTTAAAATGTTTTTAAATATATTTTTAGTTTAATTCATGATTTGATTGGATTTATTTGACATATATATACTCAAAATATACCTGGTTTATGTTTGGTATATTTTCGGTATATATATGGTTTATATTGTTGATTTATTTAAATTCATGCATCATGTATTTGTGAATGAATGTTTTATTATTTATTAATGAAGGATATCAATAGAACGTGCTACCTAGTGGGCAGCACTAGGACCGAGTACGTACCGGTACGCCTATAGTTTTAGGCTATATACTAACTTATTTGTGGATATTGATTTGATTATGATTATTTGATATGTGAGATGTGGTTTGGGGTGTGATTGCTGGAGCTCGGTTGACCAAGTGTCTCGGGGCCAATCACACTGGCAGTCAGACTGCTGGAGCTCGGTTGACTTAGTGTCTCGGGGCCAGTCTACTGTCCATATGGATTAAGTGGATATATTTGGTATAAGTGAGCCTGTATGGCCAGAGTGTTGTTTAACACTATTATCCTGAGGTTGCGATATTCTAGGGTTCTATGTGATCCTTCATAAATTGGGATTTTTCAGTAAAATATATAAAAAATGATTTTTCTGCATTTGTGTGTATTTGCCTGTATATATATTAGATATATATATACTGTTGACTGTATGCATTATCACTTAGAGTGTATGTATATATATTATAGTAATTCACTCAGTGAGGTCTGACTCCCCTCCGTTGACTATTTTTCAGGGAGTCAACATCCTCAGACCTCAGTAGCAGGTCAATACGCCGGATTTCTTCCGCCCCGGCTTCTTTATGTAAACTGTCTACTTGAGTCTTATTTATTTTATCTAGACACTGCAGTAGTTGTGAATTACAGTATTGGATTTCGTGTATTTTGTTTTAAAGGAGATATATTATGTTAAAACTGGATTGTATTAAAGAGATTTTATGTATGGGATGAGGTTTTTATTTATATCCAGTTGATATGGATAATATTATGATATTGATTTTTATTTTCCGCTGCATATTATATTGTTACTATTATGATGGCATGATTTATTTTATTTTTAGGCTTGCTACGGGTTCCGGATTCGAAAGAATTCCCGTTCCCTAGCGCCGGTCATGGCCCCTGTTTTGGGTCGTGACAGTTGGTGAGTGTTTAAAACCATTATTCAAAATCTCAATAGTGAGATTGAGTGAGTTGGGTTAGGGTTTTATTCACTTGTAAGCTAAGAGGATTATTTTTAGCAAGTGGGTTTAAGTGTGAGCCAATGAAAAAACTTGAGTTTGAGTGTGAGACTTATGAAAACATTTAGGTTTGAGTGTGAGCCTTATGAAAACATTTAATTTTGAGTGTGGGCTTTGGGAAAAAACATGGGTAGCTTGGTTTAAGCTTTTAACACTTTGATCTACACCTTAAAGTAGATTGATAGTGGTTTGAAACTCTCAACTTGTGGTTGAGGAGAGGATATAGGCTTAGAGGGCCAAACCTCTATAAATTCCTTATGTTTTATAGCTCATTTTTATCAATCTATATTGCTTTAATTCAATTTTTAGTTTGCTCTTTGTGAAAAATCAAAAATTACCCATTTAGCTCAAAAAGCCAATTCACCCCCTCTCTTGACATTTGTGAAATTATACATGATTTATATCACCTTCTTGTACTTTATAAATATTTTGAGAGCCTAGAATATAACATGTATTTTAGTTAAAATTAAGAATTATGCCTCATATGAATTTACATGCTTTTTATGCAATGACTAGCATGTTTTATACAAATAATATTATGATGCTGCTGCACTAGGAAGCTAATAAATTTTTATATATTATTCTAAATGACCTAATTATTTTTTATACTAAAATTAGACACTTGAGAGTATAACATATCAAAAATTTAGATTAAACTAGGTGCTACATGATTTATGGTGAATTTTTAAATTTTGCCCTAAAATCTGTACAAATAGCTTAACCTTACTAGACCTAAGAGTGAATAACTTTCACCAAAAAACTCCAAATTACTTGATTTATTGTTATAAAAAAATAGATATATAAGGCTATAACATATCCAAAAATAAGCATAATATAAGCACTACACAATTAATGGTAAAATTTTTAATTCAGACCTATGTTTTGTAGAAAAATTGCTTGAGCATGTCACTTTTAGTTTGGAATTTCTAAAGTTATACAAGTCCAATTGAAAAAAAAATTTTCATGATCTTCTTTAACACATAAAGGAAAATTTTTTATTTTTTATAGTTCATCTAATTCAGTCTCTAAGGTCTTCATATTAATTGGGCAAAATCGGACTACCTACAAATGTAGCAAGTAGAACCAACTACACTTCAAGGACAATTTCTCATCACACACACATTATTTCATGAAACTATTTTATAGGGTTTTAGATAACATATAAAGAAACAAAAATTATGTTTAACAATTTGTCTAAATTAATCTCTAACATCCTTAAAATAACCAATTAATATCAGATAGCCTATTGGAATTGTTACCCAAACCAGCCCTAAATAAACTTCCATAGAATTTCACATACTTGTTATTTCAAAAAACCATTTTAAAGGCATGAAAATGAGACATAAACCCACAATTTTCATGGTTTTCACTTTTTCTAATTCTTTTTTTTTTGCCACAAAAACTAGAGTGCAATATTCAGCTATAACCAAAATTCTCAGCATGAAGAACTTTATTCATTTTCAAAATCAACTAACCCACTTCTCTTTCAATTCTTTCTAATTACCATGATTAGCATGTCATGAGGAAAGAATTACTTAAGAAAATAAGTTGAAATCACTTACCTTTGCTAAAATTCAAAAATCCTAGAATTTTCCCCTTTTCCGTCCTCTTTCTTCACTTTCCCTTTTCCTCACTTTTTTTTTATTCTCTTCACTTTTCTTTTTTTTTTATTCTCTCCTTGTTCCAATCCCCTTTATTTTATTTTTGCAAAAACTATTCCTTTTTAGCCCATATACTTGTTCTTTATTACTTTTAACTAATTAATTATTTTCTCAATTAAATCCTTATGATTTATATTTTCTTATATTCTATTAATTCATTGAAAATTTCTTATATTATATTTATGCTATCCTTAATTTCATTTCTAGGAAATAAATCACACAAATTATACTTATGCTATATTCTACATTTTCATATATATGATATGTAATGCATATGAAATGCACATGTTCAAATAAAAGAATTTTATGATGCGTATGTTCATATAATATTTATAATGGGTAAAGATTGGATATTACAATATCAATGTAGTGTCTCCAGTCGATGTGATGCTGATTATATGCTGAGTTAGATCAAACAGATCCCACTCTTATTTTAGTCATTAGCCATGTCATTTGCCAAGTGTATTACGTTATGTAAAGGACAAAAATAGTCTTATTAGATTATGGTTGGACAAATATAACCCTAAAACCTTTTAAAGACAAAATTAACTCTAACATTAACTTATATATATATATATATATATACATATATATAATGAAGAAAAAAAACCAAATCAATGGAACAGGAATAAATAGATCCACAGAAAAGACCCAATTACCTCAGATCGTATTATATTTAGTTGATAGACTGTTGTCAATATAAATGTGAATAGATTAAGAAAAAAATACACAATGACGAAAAACAAAAGAATGACTTGCATTCAATTTAACTCAATTTAACAATTAATTAAATAATATAAAAATACAAATAATAATTAATAATTGAAATTAAATAGTATTAAAAATTAAAATTATAGTATTAAAGAAGATGAGTTCTTCTTTCTTTTTTGATTAATTTCCTTGTGTATGTATAAGATCGAATCCATTTGATTTCTAAAAAGGATTACTAATCCTTAACTTTTCGAGGAATCCTTCATCAGTGGTTGTGAATGACTGATTTTTCTCAATCTTTTCGACCTCTTGGTTTCGTAGGAGCAAGTCAGAAAGATTGAGAAATAGAACCATCTGATTTGATTCGTTCTCAATAGCCATGAGATGATCATCTTAGGGTGATCCTTTTGTCGATGGATGCTCCTATTACACTCGTAGTCTCTGAAGGATGAGAACCAACTATGTAGCATCATATACATATATATATATATATATATATATATATATATATATATATATATAAAGAAACGTATTGTTCATTTTAAAGCATATTCTCTCAACAGCTTCTTTTGGCACCTTTGTCACCATCGTCCCCTCTCCTCTTCCACCTCCACCACTTTAGTCTTATAGTAGAAAAAAAAATTCACCTATGATTTACTTCCACCCTATTTGACCTTAATAAGAAAAAGTTATGAGGTTTCAATTTTTTATTGGCTAAAATATTAAAAAAATAGAGCATAAATATCCATTGCAAGGTAGGAAAAGCTATATTGTGTTTGTTGGTAGTGTTGTCCCTATCTTTCTTTGCACAAGACTACTTTAACATTGCCAACCAAAAATCCTCTTTAATTATTCCTCAAATTTTAGTTTCTTTTTCTCCTTAAAGCCAAAGAATTTTTGCTTCTCAATAAAAAAGATGAAGAGAAGCCATTAACTTTGTCCTAAATATTAAGGGGGTGTATTTAATTACAACTTTTAAATACTTTAATAGATTTTAAAAGTCATGGGGTATTCAATGCTAACTTTTAAAGACTTTTTAAAAGTTATGGTGTATTTAATAATAACTTTTATAAAGTTTATAAAAGTTAAAAGGTGTTTAATTAGGACTTTTAAATAGTTATAAAAGTAAACTCATATTCAAAAAGTCATGAATTTTTATAAACAATGGAATTTTGTGGATTTTGAATGACTTTTTATAGGTTGATATAAATAGAAAATATAAAAAATTCTTGTTCATCCTACCTTAAGAATTGAAATGACTTTGAATGACTTTTTAAAATAGCTCCTCTATTTCCACATAAATGTTACGGGCCCGCAAAAGCTTCATAAAAAGGGACTGTGCTGTGCTTGTCCAAAACACCTTATAACAAGCCAGCCTTAGGGACAAATTAGTAATTCTATAAAGGCACAAAAAGAATAGATTAGTATTTGAGTCAAGTCCTACAATGCTAATATAGCAACCTAATGGGCAAAAGCAAGGCAACAAGCACAATTTCAGGCACAAGTATAAGCACAATCGACAAAGCATAAAAAATGAGCATAATGGGATTACTTCTATTATTCATTATAGAAATCAGTACACCAATTCAAGCATTTTGCTCCCCAAGGTATAGGTAGTGGGGAACCTACTTAAGGGAAGTGCACACACCCAACATCTATAGTGACTAGATCCTTGGCCCTAAGCCTTTGATGACTAGTCACTCCCACCTAAAGATAATAAGGAGCACAATTAGGGTTAATAGAAGTAGACATCAGAATATTCCACCCATCACACCCTTAAATTATATAAAATAAAATAAATATGAAATGTCTAAAATGTTCTTATAATTACAAAGTGATACCTCTTGACATTCTCCCCTAATTAAGTAGTTGATGCCCTTGTCGATTGTGACTCAATAAACTGCTCAATTTTGTACTTAAAGGCTTTACAATCTTCTTCCTTTTCCCAACTGTTCTCTTCCTTGCCTTAGCCCTTCCACTTCACTAAGTACTCCTTGTATCTAAGCCGATTTGAAGCTACTACTCTTTTTACTAGGATCTCTTATACAATCTTCATTGTTGGTTCAAACTTGAAATTGAAGGTCTCTTAGCTTGGTTTTTGTTGGTGTCTTCCTAATTTTTATGGTGGAGTCATAGATTGCTCATATGGAAAATAGGATGTATGTTAAGCCCTTCAAGTAGTTTTACTTTGTAGTAGCTAACCCCATATTATTAATGATTGGGAAAAGGCCTTCAAATGTCCTTAGCAATCTTCGGCCTTTGTTGTATAGTTAGACTTATTATAGAAGGAGCTTTATCAACATCATGTCTCTCACTTGGATCTCATGTGGCCTGCATTTCAAGTTTACCTAGTATTTCATTCATTGTAATGCTATTGCCAAATTTGCTTTTACTACTTCTTCATTTTGTCTCCACTCTTTGAAATAATTGTAAATTTTTGGATTTCTCCTTTTGTATGGACCCTTTAGAGAGTGTAGAAAAGAAGGCTATTGACTTTTAACAACCTCAAAAGGGCTTTTGTTAGTACTAGAATTATTTTGTAAATTAGAATAAAATTGTGCTACATCTAATAGTGATGCCCAGTTCTTTTGGCTAGAGTTAATGAAGTGCCTCAATATTCTTCTAACAGGCTATTGAATCTCTCTGTTTTCCTATCTGATTGTAGATGGTAATTGGTTGACATATCTAGGCGTGAGCCTAAAGGTAAAAAAAGCTATGCCTAAAAAGTTCCTGCAAAACTGCTAATCTTAATTACTAACAATGCTTTTAGGCACTCCTTAGTACTTTATCACATGTTTGAAAAAGGCTTTAGTTGTGTCTTCTGAGGAACTAAATTTCAACATTGGAATGAAGCTACTATACTTAGAGAATCGATCAACAATAACTAGAATGGAATTATACTCCCCTACTTATGGTAAGCTAGTAATGAAATCTAGTGACACTCTCCTAAGGCCGATTAGGCACTAGCAAGGGTTCCAGTAGACTTGCAATCTTTTGTTTATTAGCATTATCTTATTGACAAATTATGCATGTCTTATTGTACATTTGGACATTACCTTCCATTTTGGGCCAGTAGTAATTCTGTGCTAGAAGAGTTAGTGTTCGTTGACATCCATGGTGACCTGCCTATAGTGTATCATGACATTCTTAAAGTAACAACTTGGATTCCTAATTTTAGGTACATACAATCGATACTTGTTTGCCACAAGAACATCATTCTCCTATACAAATTCTCTAGGTTTCCCGTACTTAGCCAAATTGATTAAAGCAATAGTTTATGGATTTTTTCTTAAATTATGCTTTATTTGATCTCAAATTAAAGTCGCCACTTGATTTATGGATAAATGGGCCAATTGTTTCAACATTGCTACTTTTATCTTTCAGCTTATTGCATTTACCATATGATTACTTTTCCCAGGCTTATACTCTAAGTGAAAATCAAATTTAGCCAATTGTTCTTGCTAATGTGCCTATTATGGACTCAACTTTGGTTGAGTTAGGAAATGACTAACTGTTGTGTTATCAGTTCTCACCATAAATTTGGACCCCAATAGATAATGCCTCCATGTTCATAAGTAATGCAAAACTGCTACCAGTTCTTTCTCATGAGCCATGTACCAATGTTCTGCTTCATTTAGTTTTCTAATTTCAAAGTCTATAGGGTGGTTATCCTGCATTACTACCCCACCAAGTGAGAAGTTAAAAGCATCAATTTGCACTTTAAAAGGTTTCATCATGTTTAACATAACAAGTACTAGGTTTTTAAGAAGCAACTTCTTCACTTGAATAAACACTTTTTGACAACTTGTAGTCCATTTCCAGCTAGTCAACTTCTTTAGTAACTTTGTTATTATAAATACCTTCTCCGAATATCCTTTTATGAACTGCCTATAGTAGTTGGCAAGCCCCAAAAAGGAACGGATTTTTGTGAGATTGGTAGGTGTTTTCCACCTTTGGATTGCTTTAACTTTCCTGGGGTCCATGAAGATGTAACCTTATTCTACTATGTGCCTTAAGAATTTTATGGTGGTCTACCCAAAAGCACATTTCTCCATTTTCATATAAAGCTAGTTTTTCCTTGACTTCTAAACAACTAGGCAGAGATGCTTCTCATGCTCTGCCAGAGTGGCACTATAAACCATAATGTCATCTAGGTACACCACCATAAACTTGTCAAGGTAATAATGAAAAACCTAGTTAATAAGAGTATAAAAGGTAGTAGGACCATTGGTTAGTCGAAAGGGCATTATAAGAAATTCAAATGTACTATATCGAGTTGTTCATCCCCTTATATAATCCAAAGTTAGTGATATCCTAATTTTAAATCTAGTTTGTTAAAATACTTGGCTTGTCCCAATTCATCAAAGAGAACAACTACAAGAGGGAGAGGATATTTGTTCCTCATAGTGACTTTATTGAGAGCTTAACAATCAATGCATAATCATAAACTCCCATCCTATTTCTTTTGGAAAAGCATAGGAGCACTAAAGGGGGAGTTTGAGGGACAAATGAATCTCGCCTCAAGTAATTCATCTAGTTAGTTTCTCAGCTCGGCTAGCTCAAGAGGAGCCATTCTATAGAGTGATATTTCAGGAGGCTTTGTCCTTGGTAACAATTCTATTTTATGATCAATTCTCATTTTTGGAGGTAAAGTTTGAGGTAACTTATCTAACATCACATCAATAAATTCAGTTAATACTACCTTCAGTTGTTCTAGAATCCTCTCATCTAGTTATTCCTTTACCCTACGTGGAATTGCCACATATGTTTTCTCACCCTTCTTTACCCCCTTCTAAAATTGCATAGTTGATAATATCTTCTTTTTATAAATTGGACTCATCATAACTAAGATTACACATAGGCTTTCTCCTATCATTAGTAAGCAATTGGTTATAGAAGTGGGGATGGTTCTAGTTTGATTTAAGAAATCTAACCCTAGGACAACATCAAAACATTGCCACTCTATGATCCTAGTTTACATGGTACATCCCGAGCTATCCCAATCGTTTCTCTAGTTTGGGAGTTCACTGCTTTCATTTTTCCCTTATCCTTTTCTACCTTGAGTCTCAATTGAGTTGCCATATTATTTGTCATAAAGTTGTATGTAGCTCCCTGTAGATGGTGAGGTTTAGCGCGTATCCAAGATTTTAGCAACTGCAACATTGTTTGATCTCAGGGCTCTAGAGAACACACTACTATATCATAAAGACATAGCATGGAGATGAGAAGTCACCACCCAAGGTAATAACTAGGAGAAATCGAAGGTGGTGGTAACTCAATTCTTTAAAAGAAAGTTAGCACTACAACTAAGAGATTTTGGATACAAAATACCAACTTCTCTTAGTCTTGTATTCATTTAGAATTAGTTTATTAATTATTATCTTATTCTTTAATTACATGTAATTTGATTATAAACCCTAATTATTATTCATTTAACCCAAGACAACTAGTCATGAAATGGTACATAAAAATTGCATTCACATAATAAGACGTCCCTCAATTCATCTAAACTATGTTAATTTTAATTATGGTAGCTAAGTCTATATTTTATTTATAAGTGAAATGGAACTAAATTTGAGCCTACATTTTAATTAAAGTAGTGAACTAAGTCTATTTTTTAATTCTAAAGAAATAGGCATAAGTCTGTTAATTTTTATGGAAATGAATTGGATTGAGTTTGAATTAATGGACCTAGTTCTAATTAATTTTAATTTAAGTGAAAAATGGGCCTAAATCTAATTATTTTAAGAAAAAAGAAAAGATGCTTTAATGGATTGAGCTATGTCTAAATTAATTTTAATAGCTAAAAAGTGGGCCTAAGTCTAAATTAACCTAATGAGATTAAATTGATTTTAAAGTTAATTAAAACCTGAAATTTAATTAAAAGCCTATTTTAAATGGGTTAATCCTAAATGTGGGCTTGGGGCCCAAAAAGCATAAAAATAAACAAACAATCCTGAAAACATAAAAAATACTAAAACAATCAAATAGAAAGATCAAACAAGTAATCAAATTATTTCTTCCAAAAATCCTAATTTGATTTCATGCAACCTAATATTATTCTATAGCCACCATTGGTTTTAATTTAGGTTTTAACAAATGATGCTAATTACTAATTGATTTTAATTTAGAAAAGTAAATAAAGGATTTCACTATTCCCACTATTGGGTCTATTATGATTTCTATGTATGTAAATTAAAACTAATTAGTTATATACCCAAATAAACCAAATAATATAAAAAAGAACATAAAAACGCAAAATATTAAAAATAAAAAATCTAATTAAAAAATGACTACAGTATTCACCCCACAATTTTGGTTATGCCATCTTATGGATCTTTCTCACATATTCACCTCACAATTTTGGTTATATATATATAGAAGAAGGGGGAAAACAATGAGATGATGCTGTGCAGTTTGATTGCCCCTCAGAGTAGGAATCACTGTTGAAAATTGATCTCTAATTGATTTTGGATATCACTAGGAATGTTCAAAACTCTTTTTTTTTAACTTAGCAGTATTTTTTAGTAGCATCTCTTTTCTTTTTCTTTTTCTTTTTTTAAGCCCTTTTCTTTTTTTTTCTCTCTGAAACTTAACGACATTCCCCTTTTTAATTCTAGGACTAATTATCTAATTTTTATTATTAAAAAAACTAGATAAAAGCACGTAAACTATCTCACTTTTTTTATTATAATCTAATTATTTGGTAAAAAACTAGATATGTGCGAAAAAAACACGTAAAATATATTTATCTGATTTACTTATTTTAATTTTTATTATTTTATTATTTTCTAAACCAATCACAAATTAAATAAAATCATTTTCTTAAAAATAAAGAAAAAACTCTGCCGATTGGAATTATGGAAATTCGATCAGATTTCTGTAATTCCAATCATAATTATAGATTTTCGATTGGAATTATAGATTTTCGATTGATTTTCTGTAAAACCGATCACCCTTTTTTTAAACTTTTAATTGCAAAAAGGCCCTTAAAGGAAATTCAAATTTGCAATTAAACTCTAAAAAAAATGTTGCAATTTACTCCTTAAAACTCACAATTTTAGTCCTAAAAAATCCAAAATCAATATCTAAAGATCAATTTCGATCAAATTTTCATCATAGGAGCTCTTGTCGCATCAATGCATCCTGAAGTTGGGTGCTTACAATTGCCCCCTTTGCCGTTGTTTGCTTGACAAATTGTGGCAAAACAATATAAGCACATAATTTTAAAACAAAGAATTAGGATACTGACTTATACCTTGATTGCATAATTTAACTAATGCTTAAATTGTTTTACAATATTAAGCAAAATGCTATATAGGTACAGAGTAGCATTTAGCAAATTTCACTATATTTTCTGTAGAACGTCTAATAAAATATGTGTAACAAATCTCACTATATTCCCTGTGGGAAATCTAATGATTTGTGATTTGAAAACATGTTATAATTCCTATAGAATGTCTATCAATAATGTCATAACTATTGTGTAGTGTCTAGTAGACTGCACTATATTCCTTGTAGGATGTCTAGTGACTATAAAATTTACTATATTCCTTGTGAGACATTTAGTAAGATGATCAATAAGCTTCACTATATTCCCTTTAGGACGTTAAGTGAAGTGATGGAAAAAAGTGCTATAACTACTGTGTAGTGTTTAATAAACTGTGATTTTAAGAACATGTTATAGATCCTATGGAGTGTCTAGTAAGTTTTGTGTTTGATAATTTATGTCATGACTACTATATAGCGAACAACACAAAACTGGAATTCATATTGTAGCTATTATGTTGCACACAGTGAAATGATTTGAAATTTGCGTTATAACTACTATGTAGCACATATAACAAAGTGAATTTGAAAATTTTCAATCAAAATTATGCGTATAAATACAAAAATTAAATTTTACAATTAAATTCCATATTTTGTACTTGATTGAGAATTCGAAATTGCATGTAGATTGATTATGCATTCAATAATTTAATAATTCTATGCATTATTAAATTGATTGTGTAATTTTCCTAATTTAATTAGGAATTAATTCCTAATTAAAATGCAATTGTGGACTAAATTGCAAGAAAGAAATCAAGAATTCAAATGCAAACAAATTTGATGGGTTAAAATGGATATTTTCCATTTTATATATCTTTTTCCAACATCTCCTTCTCGATCATTCTCTTCCTTGTTCATTTCTTTTTCTTTCCTTTTCACTACAAACTTTGATTTTTCTTTTCTCAATTACTTGATAATTTAACATTCGATTTTCATTCTGTTTAATCCTATAACCCACCCACAATGCAGACTTTGTAAGAGAGCAAACGTTTAAGCTGATCCGATTATCTTAGCTCCATATTTTCCATAAAATAGTATAGGACTTCAGGAGGGTGCAAGCATCCTTCTTCTTACCAGATTACATTTTTATATGTGTTCAAATGTTGATGACGAGGTAACATTTCTACCATTTCTGCTTGATTTTACAAAATTTATTTACAAAATTAGCAATCAACATAAATTTTATCATATGAATTAACATTCATGCAAGCAAAATGAGACTAGGAATTAACTAAAATATGCATGAACATTTTGAATTAGGCACTGAAAATATAAGTTTATAAAATCAGGATTGCATGCATGTTCGATTAAGTGCTCGAAATTTTGGTCAGAATTCTGGATTTCTGATTAGCATTATGGATTGTCGATAGGAAATCCAAAATTTCGATCGAAATTCCAAATTATCACTCGGTAATCTATTTTATCGATCACTTTCTGATTTTTTTACTAAAATAATTTTAAACTAAATTGAATTTAAACAAATTATATACAAAAAATAATAAATAAGTAACGATAAAAATAGTGATTATTTTTATTTTCTATTTTTATTTTCCCCCCATTATTATTATTATTTTTATTTTTTGGTCTTCTGAATTTTATTTAGAGACTAATGAAGTTTTTTGGATGTTTTCATTTGGCTCGAGAGCTGTATCACGGATGGCCAGAAAATATTGCACAACTCATATGGGCTTCTTGCTTTAATGTTTCATTGCTACACTTTCGACTGCTCGAGGTAAATCAGACCATTACTCCTTATTTGCACTAATTGAGAGGTAGACGGACACCACTCATACATTTCACACTTAGGTAGGTAAGCTGACCATATCCCCTATAGGTTTTTATGCTATCATTGGGATTGCTTTCTGAAGGACTCTTGTTTCTTTTGACATAAGTTATTGTAACTTCCTAGAGGATGCCAGGAGTCAGTATGTCTGTGACTTAATAGGATTTGTTCTGATGTGAAAGAACCGAAAGAATGTTGTCCTTTTTTCTTTAGTTAAGGGTTTTAGGCATCTGCCCACCACCACTCCTTGTCAGATTACTCAAAAGGTTAGGTGTTTTCTTCTGATACTATTAGGCATAACCCTCTTTTATGAGACCAGTCGTGAGGTGAGCATCACTTTTTTAGGCCTCTCCGTGACCTGGACTGAGTTGTTACTTTTTATTGGGGTCTGCAATGCTTGCCTATCTTTATTATAGACTTGACACTATCTGCAGAGGTCTTGTCATGATGTGTGGCTTTTAGCATGTCTTACATGTATGCTCTTCTTCTCTTATGCTTTCAACTTTTATGATTTTCTTCATTTTTACAGACTTCTTTTCCTTTAGATTTGGAGTATAAAAATTGAACTAATTTAAGGCTTTAGTGCTATTAGTCTTTATAAGAGCCTCCTCTGATGCAGAGATGGGGTTCTTCCCATCTTGCTAGTATCAGGAACATACTCAAGACTTATCGCGAATGGATGAACACTCTTAAGTGGCACTTGGTAAGAAAAATAAAAATATAAGTTTTTTATAATTTATGAAAGCTAAATATAATTAACATAAATTGCAGATTATGTCCAATTGGTTAGATGGTGTTGATTATGTTAAGTGATATAGCTTCATGACTATTGCTGTGTGACTTGAGACCATCAGGATTATGCTCCCAGGATATGGATGTTATATATGGTATTTAAGAGAGCATGTGTGTCGCTGGTTTACAGGACCTTTATGCCGTCACATTCCTTCTGCCATCCCAGTTTTGTTGCTACATAGTTCTCATATGATGGGTCTAGAGTTGAGAGAGGCAATACAGGGATATGATGCCTCCACTTTGCTTGAGTGATCTAGTCATTATTAATAGTATATTCATAATAGTCTATTGGAGCATATTCCCATAGATAATGCTGAGGTAATTTCTGATTATTTCCTTCACTTTCTTTTAAACTTTTAAAACATTTATTTCCTTTGTGTAGTTTGAAGAAGTTGGCTTCCTTATTGATGAGATGATGGAGGAGGAGACTGCATATGAGACTAAGCAATATGAGCTTAAGACTAGGCATACTTATTACACTCAGCATATTGGGAGTAGTCGTGCTGGAGTTTCTATGAGTGCTACTCTTCGTGATGTCTCTCTTCTAGATAGATTGATGTTTTATTAAGCTCCTGCTATTCAGATCCCAGTCGAGCAGCATATCTATTTCGATGATGCTCAACTTCCTAGCTTTTCTCCTTCTGATGCTTCTCATGTAAACTTATTTGACTATCTTCTTATATAACCTATACACTCGATACTGATGTTAGAAAAATTTTATGTAATAGATTCCCTGGATGTAGGTAGAGTATCTCTATGGACTTGCTTTATCTCAAAGATCTATATAGGTCATAGACAGTTGGTGGGTAAGCATTCATATTAAATTTGCAGAATGTATGCATGCTATGCATGTAATATATGATATTTTCCTATATGTGACAAATCTATACTAGTGATATGGAGTGTGAGAACAAGATACTTTGTTGGTAGCTTACAGGCTTAGGTATACATCCCTACAGTATCGAGACTTCATCTGCTAGACCCCCAAACACCTTTTAGCAAGATGATCCTACTAGAGGATGGAGCCATTGGCTAGATACTGGAGCTCACGATGATTGATTCAAACTGTTTCTATCTTTATTTCTGACTTCCAGTATGCTTATATCTAACTATTTTTGTTGTATTCCTAAACTCTACACTTTTTTGAGTACTCTGTAAGACTGATTCTAAATGAGTTTAACATTTTCCTTTCTTTTAGACCAAACTTAGATTAATTAAATCTATAAACATATAATATCAATTTATCCATTAATTATTAGTTATCTAATTACTAATTTTCCATTATTTATTTATTATTTATTAATTAGTCTCTATTAATCTATTATTAATTTACTATCTATTATCTATTTATTATTTATTATCTCAATATGATTTTGTCAAGAAAGGAAAATTTAAATCCCATTCAACTTTAAACTCTTCTCTATATAAGAACTCAAAGGAAACCATTCTTATTATTCCTTTTTTCTACATTCTTAACCATGCCCAAGCTTCTCTCCAACTAATGAAGAAATTTTCTTAAGACCCTAAATGGTGATGACTAGAATAAACTTTAATCTTTCCATGTCAAATCCTTAAAATCTCTTCAACCCTTGAAGATTAATGACAACCTTTTGCATGCTGCTGCCACTTTTTATAATGTTAAGGATCATGTATTCAGATTTAACAGACAAGAGTTATGCCCTATGATTGAAGAGTTTGCTGCTATTTTAGGACATTCATGAGATTCTACTACTACAATTGCTCTTCCTAATCTAGGTATGCAATTCCCTGACAAACTAGTTGCTTTCTTTAATATGCTCCTAAATGATATCTATTTGTATGCACATAACCCTAGAACTATCAATCTGTCTTCTTTGATCATTGCTTATGAGATAAAAAATAAGAACAGTGTTGCTTAGATTAGAATTGTGGCTTTTTGTCTATATGCTCAATTTTTTCTAGTCTGTTCTCATGGAGATGTTGATACAAGTATCGTGAGTATCTTATAGCAGGTACAAACTAGAGCTAACCCCATGCCTATTATTCTTGTTGAGACTATTATTGGTTTAGATAACTTTAGAACTTAACACCGTCTTTTACGCAATCTACTTCTCCTTCAGGTATGTAACCAAAATCTTCATTTTTATTTTTCTTCATTTTTTTTGCTTTGTTTCTTTGTCAAGCCTTAACTTTTGCCTAAGCAACCCTTTCAGATTTTCAACTTAACAGGGCTTTTTATTTTCATTATTTTTTCTTTCTAAGCATTTTCATATTTCTTTTCTTTTCCCCCCCTTTTTAGATCTGGTTATAGGAGAAGATAAGTTTACTTAATGCTCCTACCAATCCTTTAAACTATTAACCTCATTAGCTATAGTCTCATCCCTTGAAGATAAAAGAAAAACATACTATAAATCAATGGATTACTTGGTTAAGAGGCATTGTAAATACCAAGATCGCATGGGTCTATCCTCAGTGGAGATTGAAGTTCATGACCATTGATTTGTATGATTATTGCGTTCCTGTTCTTAGACTGCGTCTTTCAACTTTCTTCTCTCCTTCATGTCTCTACTGTTAGTATAGCCACCCATAGTTCATTATTGCTATTTTAACTGACGTTGAAGGCTTCCCTTTTAGACAGGACTTTCTAGATAAGATCCAGAGCTTATGGCCTCGCAGGACTCTTAAATTAAACCTATATCTAGATGATGATAGAGCTACTGATGACAACCACAAGACTTGGGTTGTGATACAAGCCACAGAGCTACCAGGATTTTCCAAATATAGGAGGACTCAAGCTTTACATGATGAGGCATAAAAGAAGAAACTAAAATATAGCTAGGAAAGTGGTCTCACAAATCTAATTCATAGGCCTTCATGTTTTGTTCTCCTTTCAAGTACTTATGTATTATAAATAAGATAGACCATGCAATGTAAAAAATAAGAATTCAGTTTCAATTGGATTCATTAATTAGGGATAAAATGAGTATATCTGTTACATCATATGACATAACTCCTATTATCAGCCAGTCCGTTAAGATTTTCTAACTAAATAATTTTCTCTCTTATTTATTTCCCTAATTTTTGCTTGACTAGCCCTTTACGAGTTTTCTAATTAGGGAGATTACTTTCTTTTATTTATTCCCTAATTTTTGCCTGCCAGACCTTTTTGAATTTTTTGTACAGCAGAATGTCCTAATTTTTACTTAACTAGCTTTTCAGGTTTTCCAGCCAGCGAACTTTATTTTCTTTATACTACTTTTATTTTATTTTTATAGGTAGTATTTCTTAAGATGATCCAGGTTAACCAGCACCATGCACTCATTCCCTTCAAGATTTGATATCTTTACAACTCCCTTAAGTGGAACCGATTAGACTAAATATGGCCCTTCCTAATTTGCTCTAAATTTTCCATTTGGATAAAAACTATTGTCCTAGAATGCTTCAGCATCATATCCCCAGCCTTTATCTTTCTAGGCTTAACCTTCTTATTGAATGATCTTGCTATACTCTGATATATTTGAGTATGAAATAAAGCACCCATCCTTTTCTCATCCAGAGATACAAGATGATCATATCTCTTTTGTGCCCATTCACTCTTAGTCCATAACCACTCTCAAAGACTTGATCTTAATTTCTATAGGCAAAACTACTTCACAACCATATACTAAAGAGAGTGGTGTTTGGTTCATGGCAGTTCGAGTTGTAGTCCTATATCCTCATAAAGCAAAAGGGAGAAACTTAGACCAATCCTTGTAATATTTAACCATTTTAGAGAGGATGTTCTTGACAATCTTATTAGCTACCTCAACTACTCCATTAGCCTGAGGATGATAAGGTGAAGACTTATGATGCTTAATCCCGTATTTCTATAACAATTATAATGTTTTTTCCTGAAACTGAACACCATTATCTATTACAACATAATACAAAACCCCATATCTGTAGATAAAATTCTTCTTAATGAACTTGGCCATCTGTCTTGCTTTCAAGGTACTAAAAGATTCAGCTTTAACCTATATAGAGAAGTAATCAATTTCCACCACTATGTATTTATGCCCATTTGATGCTGTTAGCCTTATTTCTCCTATAATATAAATTTCTCATGCTACGAAGGGCTAAGGGGATGATAAACTATTCAGCACTATAGGAGGAAGATGATTAAGATTCCCGTATATCTAGCACTAGTGACATTGTCTCACTATCTGCATACAATCTCTTTCCATGCTTATCCATTAATACCCTTGTCTGACTATCTTCTTTGCTAGGATTACCCCATTCATATGAGAACCACAAACTCCTGCATGAATCTCTCTCATCACTTTTTCAGCTTCTTCTTTCTTAAGACATCTTAATTGTGTCCTATTTGGCATCCTCTTATATAATACTCCATCATGACTTGTATAATTACATGCACGAACATGAAGCACATATTTCTCTTTTAAAGTTGCCTCATCTAGATGCCTTCTTTCCTCAATAAACCTTTGAATGTCATAAAATCATGGCTTTTCTTCAGGCCCTATTTGAATATCCATAACTTATTCACCTCTATAACAAAGAGCTTTTAACTTTATGATTACTAAGGGTTTTATAGTTAATCCAGTCAAACTATCCCACATTGAAGAGAGTGCAACTAATGCATCTACCATTTGATTTTCATC
The DNA here is from genome assembly GCA_947683625.1 of Mallotus nudiflorus. Lineage (NCBI taxonomy): Eukaryota > Viridiplantae > Streptophyta > Magnoliopsida > Malpighiales > Euphorbiaceae > Mallotus > Mallotus nudiflorus. The sequence continues at coordinate 2,232,056 of CANTUR010000239.1, forward strand.
TCTTGATAAATGGATAAAGAGACATTTAGTGAAGTTTTTTATTAAAGCTTTCAAATAGCAAATATTAGGCTTTAACTTTTCCTCTTTCACTTCCCATTCGTCATTATCCTAGCTAATAACCAACATTGAATCCTCATAAACTAATAATTCTTTAGACCCAGCTGCCAGAGCTGCTTCTATTCCATAGATACATGCTTCATATTCAACTGTATTATTTGTAACCTTAAAATATAACTTCTTGGCCATTGGTATGGTTTCTCCTTCTAGTGTAATAAGAATCACTCCTAATCTATCTCCTTTATTATTTATAGCCCTATCAAAGTAAAGCCTCAATTCTCGACATTCTATCACTACTAAATTCTCATCTGGAAACTCTAAATTTCATTGTTCATCACCCTCTATTGCATTCCGAGCTAGGAACTCTATTACTACCCTACCCTTAACGACCTTTATAGTGATGTACTATATATCAAACTCGGTAAGGAGTACTAGCCATCAAGACATTCTTCTAGCAAAAAAAGGTGCTTGAAGTAAGTATTTTAAAGCATCAATCCTTGAAATAGCTTGACCTTTATATGACTAAAAATAGTGCCTTAACTTTCTTGTTGCCTAGATCATAATTCTCCTCATATAGTAGAAACTTTTTATTAAGATAATACACCATATGCTCTATTCCTTCTGGTCCTTCTTATGCCAACATTACCCCCATTGCATTTTCTTCTAAAGCTAAGTACAAAATCAATGGTTTGCCTTATCTTAGTGGCTTTAAAATAGGTGGATTAGTAAGATACTCTTAAATCTTATCAGAGGCTTTCTGGCAGTCCTCATTCCATTTCACAGGTTAATCTTTCCTTAGGCACTTGAAAATAGGGTCACAAATACTTGTAAGTTTTGTAATAAACCTGCTAATATATTGTAACTTACTAATGAATCCTCTCACCACTTTCTCCATCTTTGGTGCTGGAATTTCCTAAATAGCTTTCGCTTTATTTAGGTCAACCCTTATTCCCCTACTACTAACTATATACTCTAATAGTCTCTCTGAAGTAACTCAAAAAACACATTTCTTCGGATTAAGCCTCGAATTATATCTCTTAATTTGAGTTAAGAATTTATTTAAAGCTTTGAAGTGTCCCTCTCTTATTTCTAATTTGATCATCATGTCATCTACATATACCTCCACCTCTTTATGTGTCATGTTATGAAAAAGAGCGATAGCTACTTTTTGATAAGTAGCAGCATTCTTCAACTTAAAAGGTATTACCTTATAACAGTATGTTCCCTACTATGTAATGAAGGTCATCTTGATCTTATCCATGACTTCCATCATTCTTTGATTGTAACTTGAGAATCCATCCATGAAAGAGTACATTGCACTAGATGTTGCACTATCTACTATTACATTGACATGGGGTAAAGGAAAGTCATCCTTTTGATAGGCTTTATTCAGGTCTCTGAAATTTACACACATGTGCACCCTTTTATTTTTCTTAGGGACTAGTACTATATTTTCTAGCCATTGAGGATAATCTACCATTTTTAGAAATTTATCATGAATTTGTTTAGCAATTTCTTCTCTTATCTTTTCAGTCCACTCTAGTCTCAATTTGCGAAGTTTTTGCTTAACATGTTTAATTTCTAGATAGGTAGGATCTGCAATTTCTTTGTCTAAACCTAACATATCTTTATAAGATGAAGCAAATACTACCTTTCTTTTTATTAATATTCTCTCAAGATTTTCCCCTCTTTAGGAGTTACATCACATGATATAGAAATGTTCTTAGGATTATCATTTGTGCCCATGTTAAATGAATATAATTAAATAGAATTAATGTCAAACATGCATGAACGATCAAAATTATAATGCACAAAACTATTAGGATGCACATCACACAAGTAAGCCAAACCAGCATTCATATCATTAACCATAAAAAAAAATAGAGTTTTCATCCTCATAAAGGCCAAAAGTTATTACATCAGTTTCCTCATAAAAAAAACATCACTAAAGCTATTACTAATAACTGTAGCTAAATCCTAAGGTGGCTCCTTTTCAGGTGATAGACACAGAAGCTCTTCGACAGTCGTATCTCCCATTCTTTCAGTTACTTGCTTCATCACTTCTTCTTTGTTATCTTTCACTAAGTTCTCGACAATCTACTCCTTGAAGATCTCAAACCCAAGAACATTTTCACCAATAATGTTGATAGATTCTTTAGCACTAAGATAGTACTTCCCTTCTCCTTCCCTGATAAAGTTCTCACTTAAATGTCCTACTTTTCCCAAGGACTTCTTTTTTGCCTTTTCTTTCTTCCTTGCTCTTCTGTTACTAGGTCCTATCTCAGTATAACCTAGTCTTGTTGTATTGTTTTGACTTTTGAAATTTTGGAGTTCTGGACTTCCTTGCTCACTCTTCCCCAGTCCATGTCCAGGCTGATAGTTCCTATTTTTCATTATCTTTGCAACTCTTGCATCCATCTCAGTTCCATCAAATATTCCAGCCACTTAAAAAACCTAGAGGAACACACTCATTTTTTAGCATCAAGTATTGCTGCCACAGCCTTGCTAGTTCTAGCTTTTATAGTCACAACTTCTCCTTCATAAGGAAATTTTATCATCTGATGCATAGTTGAGGGTACCCCTCTTAAGGCATGAAACCATGGTCTTCTTAATAATAAGGCATATGTAACAGGGATATCCAATAAAGTGAAATCAACAGTCGACTCTATAGGTCTTATTTTAACTAGAGCTTAAAATGTACCCTCTACATTCCTCATACTATCATCATAAGCTCTGATTATAAGATTTTAATTTGCTAGATCTTTAGCTTTGAGACCTAAATTTGACAGGATTTTCAATGGGCATACATTAATGGCAGAACTATCATCCACCATTGTAAAGTTGGTCCTCTTCCCTTTCATTTCAGCTAGAATAAACAGTGCCTTATTATGATTTCTACCCTCCAAAGGCAAATCTTCATCTAAGAATATTATTAAACCATGCTTCTTTTTTGTGACTTTAACAACTATAGCCTTAGGTGTAGCAATGGTCTTAATATTCATCTTTGATAAAGCCTTAACAAGAGGCTTTCTATGACTGCTTGAATGCATTAATAGCTCCCAAATGCTCACATTTGCCTTAGCCTTCTTAGGCTATTCTAAGATAAGATATTCTTTTTGCTCATCCTGTGCTTCTTCATCATCAACCTCTTCTCTTTCTATAACTTTCATAATTTTCTTTTCAACTAACTTATAATTCTTATCACTTCTAGTGACATGATTTATCTTAAGGTCATCATTCCACATATCCAAAACCTAAGATTCTTTTCATCAAAGTCATACTAGATATTCATAACTCCAATAGCTCGATATTTCTTCTCATCCTTCCATACCTTAACTATGCATATTTCCTTTATGCTCAACTTCTCAATGTCAAGCCCACCTAAATGCTGACTTAATAGATCTTTAACCCTTCTTGGGACTATTTAGGAGTCAAAGATTCTTTATTCTCTACATTTGGATCATCATCTTTAAACTCATTACCCCATCATGTTGGCATAATTTCTTCAAGAGGTATATCACTGGAAACTGGCTTGGAGTAAAATACTCTATAGTTAATTTTGCTTAAAGGCTGACCTAATAAATCTTTAACTCCCTTATATGGCTGTTTAAGAGTCTTAGATTCTTTTTCTTCTTTTACTGGCTCATAATTAAACTTATTACCCTATCCTATGTGCATGATTGATTTAATAGGAATATCAACAGATGGTGGCTTAGAATAAAACACCTTGTAATTAAACTTGCCTGAAGGTTGTCCCAATAGATCCTCTACTCCTCTAGAGGCATTAGGAGATTTCTCATTGACTTTAAGGTTTAGGTCTTCAAAGGAGCTTAGCACTTCCTCTTCATTAGCTCTTAAATTAATCATCACGGTGGCTAAGGGTGGAACATTTCGGTAGTCTGGGAAAAGGTTACTTTTAGTGTTTAGGTTTAGATTTGATTTCTCAAGGTCTATGATTTTTTAGAATCTATGAGGTTTTGGATTTCATGTTTTAAACTGATGTAGGTATCTATGTAATGGCCAACAACTTAGTGAAACTTATAGTAACTGTTTGGGTCATAGCCTTAAACATTTGGGTTTGGTGGTTTAGAAAAGGTTAAAGGTCTAAGTAAGCCTTTTTATACTAGATGGTCTAGGACTTTAGAAAAAGGTTGATTGAAATTGGAGAATCTTCTTGGTTGTTGAACTACATGTACTTGTAGAGCTTGACGAGTACTTCCTTATTGTGTGCCCCCAATTGGGTAGTTTCGAGTTCTAATGCCTCTACAGTTCTTCTTCTTCTCACTTTCAATCTCTTCAGCTTGCAAAACCATCATCATAAAGGTCTACAAAAGATTTAGGATTCATCATTTGTAACCTTTTAACCAGATTAGGTGACACATTGTGAACTATCATCAGAACCTGATCTTTTTTATTCCACTTGTTTTTCATTAACCTTGCCTTATTCATGAATCTAGTAAGGAAATCAGAAAATGATTCTTTGGATTTTTGTTTAGTCAGTTCCAAATCTCTGATAGATACGTCCAACTTGGTGTTATAATCATATTATTTTAAAAAAGTAATACATAATTCTCTCTAATAAGCCTTGACAGATTTTTCTAGCCTATAGACCGGTTCACAGCCATCCCCTCCAAGGATAATACAAATAACTTAGTAACTACTGCTAATGGTGCTTTAGTGGTGCTCATAGTTATTGTATACTGACTAAAATGGATCCTGGGATCTCAAGTTCCATCAAACTTCTACAATTAAGGCATTTTTAACTTCTCAGGCAATTTATCCCATTCCATTTGCAACATATTATCCAAATCAAATGAGTATCCCATGCCTTGGCCTCTTATAAACTCCTCAATGTTGGACATTTTCTGAGTCAGTGCTTGCATCTGCTTAGACTTATGAGCTTGGACAAGTTCAAGTGATTCCCTCTTTGCTTTCTCCACCATATAATTCTCAACATCCTTAAGCTTCACTTCAGCAATAGGTGGATTTTTAACAATAGGTTAGCCTCCAACATTATCAATAGGAGTAGGAGCAATAGGTACAGGTGCAGGAGCAACAGGTGGAACATTTTCAGCAGGTGGAATAGCTATAACACCAGGTGCTTGTTCAATTGTAGGTGGTGGAACAACAACGGGTGACATTAATCCAGCTAAGGCTTGCTTAATTCATGTTGTATCATGACTCTTATGTCATCCATCAAAGCTCCTTTAATGTCTTCTAAGGTCCAGTTTCCTCCTTATTATCGTTCTATGTCCATTTGTTCAGTTGGAGTTAATTCAGTTTCCAAGCAAAGCGAATTAATAGGACTTTTCTCTAAAATTTGAAGGATCTCTTTAGCTACTGCTTTTAGACTTAGGTAAGTTCTTACTAGTTTGCCACCTTTTTATTCCCAAACATGAGAACATTCAGATGAATCTATGATGGATGTAAAAAAAAATGTTAGTATGATGTATGAAGCATATGCATGCACGTATGCATGATGCATGTGCCATGTAACAAGTAGCAAGTAACACGTAACAATCAAGTATACAATATCCTTCCAACCTTATTCCTCCCACACAAGTATTCAATGAGTCTCTTTTCCTAGGATTTTTACTCTTGGCCTTAATATCAAGAGGGGATATCAAGAACTGATGTGCATGCTAAATCTCTCAAAGTAATAAAAGCATAAAAATAACATTTTTATGTATAAAGGTCTAGCCTAATCTTTATTAACCCAAATGAGCTCCAAAAGTATGGTATTATACTTTTATAAATAGAAATACCTCATGGCAATAATCACAAGCAATTTGGATAAATCCTAAGGGAAATAACTAAGCCATTATATGTGGTTAAGTCTGGTGAAAAGTCAAGGTCCTCTTAGTAAGATGCCCTCCTTTAGGACTTGAGTTACAGGCTAAGAACAGAGGGGCCCGACATTCTTTGTAAACTTGAGAGAAGACTACCCTCTCTTTAGGACTTGGGTTACAGACTCTGGTTAGATGAGCCCGATAATCTCTCTTGGACCGAATTAAGGCTAAGAGTGATGGTTAGCCAATTTATAACTCCATGAAGCTAGTGGAATCATGGAAACATAAACCAACACCATCGGTTAATAAGGACATGCAAATGAATGCAAGAATAAAATAATAATTCTAAAGAACACAAGTAGAATCAATATCTCTTATCCTCAGTGGAGTCACCACTATAGATGATGGGGTTTAGTGTGCATCCAAGATTTTAGCAATCGTAACACTGTTTGAGCTCAGGGCTCTAGAAAACACACTACTATATCACACAGATATAACGTGGAGATGAGGAGTCGTCAGGTGGTAACTCGATTTTCTAAAAGAAAGTTAGCATCACAACCAGGAGATTTTGGATAGGAAATACCAACTTCTCTTAGTCTTATGTTCATTTAGAATTAGTTTATTAATTATTAACTTATTCTCCAATTACATACAATTTCATTTTAAACCCTAATTATAGTTCATCTAACCTAAGACAACTAGTCATAAAATGACATATAAAAAATTGCATTCATATGACGAGATGTCTCTACATTAGTCTAAACTATGTTAATTTCAATTAGGTTAGCTAAGTCTATATGTTATTTATAAGTGAAATGGAGCAAAAGGTGGGCTTATATTTAAATTAAAGTAGTGAACTAAGCCTATTTTTTAATTTTAAAGAAATGAGCCTAAGTCTGTTAATTTTTATGAAAATGAATTGGATTGAGTTTGAATTAATGGGCCTAGTTCTAATTAATTTTAATTTAAGTGAAAAATAGGCCTATGTCTATTTATTTTAAGAAAAAAGAAAAGATACTTTAATGGACTAGGCTATGTCTAAATTAATTTTAATAGCTAAAAGGTGGGTCTAAGTCTAAATTAACTTAATGGGCCTAAATTGATTTTAAAGTTAATTAAAACCTAAAATCCAGTTAAAAGCTTATTTTAAATGTTTTAGTCCTAAACGTGGGTTTGGGCCCAAAATGCATAAAAATAAACAAAAAAGCTCAAAAATATAAAAAATATTAAAATAATCAAATAAAAAGATCAAACAAGCAATTAAATTATTTTTTCTAAAAACCCTTATTTAATTTCATGCAACCTAATATTAATCTACAGCCACCATTGGTTTTAATTTAGGTTTTACCAAATGATCATAATTAGTAATTGATTTTAATTTAGAAAAGTAAATAAAGGATTTCACTATTCTCACTATTGAGGCTATTACAATTCTTATGTTCGTAAATTAAAACTAATTACTTACATGCCCAAATAAACCCAATAAATAATAAAAAAGAACATAAAACACACATAATATTAAAAACCTAAAATCTAATTTAAAAATGACTACAAAATTAAATCCATGGCATCCCATGGATTTTTATGGATTTTTCTCACATATTCACCCCATAATTTTGTTTATGCCCATCACAATCAAAATCACAAAACCAAATGCAAAATAGAATAAAAGAATTAGTAGATGATCAAATAATAATAATAATAAAAAAAGATAAAATCAAAGAAAATAATAATATAGAAGAAAGAGTAAAACAATGAGATGATGTTGTGCAGTTTGATTGCCCCTCATATAGGAATAATGAGATGATGCTGTGCAGTTTGATTGCTCCCCTTAGAGTAGGAATCACCATTGAAAATTGATCTCTAATTGATTTTGGATATCATTAGAAACGTTCTAAGCTCTTTTTTTTTAACTCAGTAATATTATTTAGCATCGTCTCTTTTCTTTTCTCTCTGAAACTTAGCAGCGTTCCCCTTTTTAATTCCAGGACTAATTATCTTATTTTTATTATTAAACAAACTAGATAAAAATATGTAAAACTATCTCCCTTTTTTATTATTATCTAATTATTTTAAAAAAAACTGGATATACGCACAAAAAACATGTAAAATATATTTATCTGATTTATTTATTTTTATTTTTATTATTTTATTATGTTATAAACCAATCACAAATTAAATAAATAATTTTCTTAAAAATAAATAAAAAAACTTCGCCGATTAGAACTATGGAAATTCGATCGGAATTATAGAATTCCGATCAATTTTCTGTAAAACCGATCACCCTTTTTTTAACTTTTAATTATAAAAAGGCCGTTGAAGGAAATTCAAATTTGCAATTAAACCCAAAAAATATTGCAATTGAGTCCTTAAAACTCATAATTTTAGTCATAAAAAATCCAAACAATAGCTAGAAATTGATTTCGATCAAATTTTCATCATACGAGCTCTCATTGCATGTATGCATCAATGCATCCCGAAATTGGGTACTTACACTCCTATATCTATAAGAGTTCAAATAGGTTTCCCCTGTACAACCAAATCAATGTACATACGTCCCTTTTCCGTTTTGCCTTTAGTTATTCCACTTATCTTTCTAAGGCATTTAGGAATGTAAGAGCTCCCATCACGACTGGTTCATTTTCCTCTCCCTCGTGAGGATTTTCTTTTGTCTCTTCTTATTGAATAGCCTTAATAGCATTTAAAGCTCCCTCGATGAGCCACTCGATGGGATCCGCTACATAAAAAGCACTTAATGCTTAAGGGGCCTCTCTTTATCGGCTTCTCAAACCTTGTAGGCTTTGTTTATTGTTGTCCGAAATTCCTATCATGAAAATTAAGGTAATTTTTATCCCCTCCTCCCATATTTCCAAATCTTTTTTCTATCCAACCAAAATTCCAACTTCTATGTTCTAAATTCCCAGGTCGTTGTGCTTGCTGATCAAAATTTCCTAAGAAAGTTCTTGGCCATTAGGTTGTATAGTTATCTCCCTCCATGAAAGGGTTGAATTTTCTTTTACTACCATTCTCCACATAATCATTTAAACTTTTAACTGTTGTAATGGCAGTTTTAACATCTTTTACACCCCTTCATTGGAGCTCTTTCTTAGCCCAAGGCCTTAAGCTGGTCATAAAGTGATGTACTCTATTCGCCTCGACTATGTCTAGTATGTTAAAAACACAGTCTTAAATAGAACTTTCAAACATTAAGAATTAATGCTGAGAACTTTCAAACATAGTCTCAAATAGAGGCAGTATGTTTCAATTCATCTAACTGAGAGCGGGTGTTAAATCCCACATTTTTAAGGTAAAATTGGCCTTTTAGTTCTTGCTTGAACTCATTCCAACCAATAACAAAGAACTTTCCATCATTTATTCTTTCTACTTTGATTCACCACCAAAGTTTTGAATCATTTATGAGGTACATGGGTGTTATTCTCAACCGTTGTTCATCAAAGTTTACCTTTATAGCCTTAAAGTAGAGTTCTATATCGAAAAAGAAAATCAATGATGCATGATCTTGAGCACCTTTAAAGGGAGTTGATTATAGGATTTTTGTTCTTCCTATTGGCATGACTTCCATGCTACCCATATTAGCAAATTCTTCCATTTTCTTATTAACTGTCTACGCATCCAACTATAGAGATTGGATAGCTTCCTTGACATTATCAATTATAGCATCAAGAGCTTCATAAAGGCTCTTCTAATTCTTAAGAATATCATTAGGTAACTTCTCAAGAGTCTCAACGTGAGACACCAAGCTCTCTAGTCGGTCTTTCAACACATTAACATCACCACTCCCCGAAGGGTCGTTGCCTCAAGCTCTATTGGTCGTCCCTCAAGAGAAAGTAATTTAGCCAGCATCGGCTTAAGAGTATAAACTCTTTTTATAATATTCTCAATAAAATTAGCTTTTGCTACTACAACATTAAGCATATTAATTTTATTTAAGACATTTTGTAATGGGCTCACTTTGGTTACCGCAACCTTAAGTGCCTCCATTCTTTTCTCCAACGCCTCAATGCATGCTTGTTTAGTATTTTTTGTTTGGCCACACCCACCATCAGTGAAGAGCAAGGAATGCTCTGATACTAAATGTCATGGGGCCTACAAAAGCTTTACAAAAGGGACCATGCGATACTTGTCCAGAACACATTCTAATAAGCTAGTTTTAAAGACAAATTAGTAATTCTGTAAAGGCACAAAAAAATATCAGTATCTAAGTAAAGACTTGTAAAGCTAATATAACATCCTAATGGGTAAGAGCAAGGCAACAAGCACAAGCACAAGCACAAGCATAACAGACAAGGCACAACAAATGAGCATAATAGGGCTACTTCTATTATTCATTATAGAAATCAGTACATCGATTCAAACACTATGCTCCCCAAGGTGTAGGTGGGGGGAACCTACTCAAGGGGAACCTACTCAAGAGAAGTGCACACACCCAACATCTACAGTGACTAAATCTCCGACCCTAAGTCCTTGATGAATAGTCACTTCCTTCTAAAGAGCATAAAGAGCACAATGAGGGTTGGTAAGAGTAGATGTTATAATGTTCCACTGATCACACCCCTAGAATTACATAAAATTAAATAAATATAAAATGTCTAAAATGTCTTTATGATTACAAAATACTACCACTAATCAAAATATGTATATTAAAATTAATAAAAGTTATAAAAATTCTTTCAAAATAAAATATATAAAAGTAATTAACAAATTCATAAAGTCAATAAAAAATTTTCAAAATAAAATCTATAAAATCATTAAAAATTTATAAACTCTATAAAAATTATTTATTTATTAAAAAATATATAAATATTTTAAAAATTCTAATTTAATACATGGCACTAGCTTGCAGAGCTTTGACGCCCAACTCTTTTTTAAGTTTGAAATTTTATAGCTAAGCAAGGTTGTCGGCTTTTTTTATTTTTTTATTTTTTATTTGGAGCTATTTATTACCTAGGCCTATTAGAAAAGGTGAGGAGCCGTCTGTGTACTGATTGTTCGAGATGATTATGGGCGTTTTGGGTGGTGGACAATTGTATCATTTACAGTTCAAATATTTTTACGGAATAATTCTTTTAAATTAGATAAAAATATTATTTATATATATATATATATATATCTGATTATTTCTAGAGATTGGCCCTTTGGTGCCATCATCTGTTTCATTGTCATATTTTTTGAACAATTAGATCTATAAAGAAAAGAGATAGAAAAAGAGATAGGTGATGGGAGTAAGATGAAAGGGGTTTAGCATGTTAGTTTTGTCGAAAATGAAAATTAAGCTTCCCCACATCTCCAAGATGTTACCTATTCAAATTTGGAATTTAATGTCATTGAACCCTTATTTAGATTAATCTGCACTGCAATGAACTCGCATTTTCTTATTAATTGAACCATTATATATATATATACACACTTACATACACAAAACTACATATTATATGCTTCATACGTGATTTTATATTATTTTTAAACTCATATTTTATAAAATAAAATTTAATTTTAAATTAAATATTCTTACATGATTAATAATTATTTGAAGTGATAATTTTTAAAATTTAAAAATAGAAAATGAATAATATCAAAATATATATAATTTATTGTATTAATACAAAAATATCATTTTTAATTTAATGTTATAATCTTAGTATGTATATATTTTTTATTTTAGATATTATGTTTATATTTTCACCTTTAATATAATTATAGTTTAATATTTTTAACATTAACATGGTGATGGTCAGACCGCGGTTATTGGCTTTCATCCGTGGCTGCCATGTCAATCTAATGGTTTTATTTCATCTTCGCTCTTAATTGATGTTGCTAAAGCTACAGTTTTTTCTCTTTTTCAAATCAATCAACGAAGCTGGGACATCGATGTGGTGAATGATTTGTTTAATGAAAGAGATCAGATTCTTATTTTTCAAATTCCTCTTCCTCTGTGGGAAGTGGAAGATCGATGGATCTGGTACCCTTCGGTTAATGGTTTTTTCTCAGTTAAAAGTGCCTACCGTTTCATTATGGAGGTTAGCAAGGTTGGCAGCGAGGTGTGGGTTAAATTATGGAGGTTAGCAATTCCGGTGAAAGTTATACATTTTCTTTGGCAGTGTGCATCAGAGTGTCTTCCAATAAGAATAGCTCTCTGGACCAAATTTGTTTCGATCAAAGCAACCTATCCTATGTGTCTGCTGGGTAAGGAAAACACTTCTCATCTTTTATATTCTTATCCATTTGCGATGGATTGCTGGGCCAGATGTGGGTTCTTAATTATTACATTGGGAGATATGTGTATTAAGGATTAGTTGCTTTACATGTTTAAGCGTCTTAGTTCTGGTGATGTGAATTTATTTGCTTGAATTTGTTAGGCCTTGTGGTATAATAGAAATGTTATGGTGTGGAAAGGTCAAAGAAGTTATGTGGCGGGTGTTCTTAACAATGCTGGTTGTTTTTGTCACCGTTGGTTTGTGGTTAAACGCAGGCTTAGAAATGGGGTTCAGCTAGTGGATGATAGTGTTCAAGGGGATGTTATGGGGACTAGTCCGCCTGTGGGGTGGGTGAACCTTAATTCGGATGCTGCTCTTTTTCCTCAATCACACTGTGTTGATTGTGGGTTTGTCTTGCATGACCATAATTGGAAGTTCTTGTCTGCGCGGTCGAGAACTTTGGTTGGTGATTTCTCTCCCCGAGATACAAAGGCTCTGTCTGTGCGTGAGGCTCTCATTTGGGTAAAAAAGTTTGATTTTACCACTATTATTGTTGACTTAGATGCATTGCTAGTTGTTTTTAGTCCTTAATCCTATTGGGGATTCTCCTTATGACTTGGTTATTTTAGATTGTTTGTCTTTGTCGGAATTGATTCCTAATGTCAAGTTTTGTTTTGTTAGAAGGTCAGCAAATGAGTTGGCTCATAGAATTGTCAAACTATCTCATGCTCCTGGTGATTCACAGGATTGGCATTACCCTCCTAAAGTGAATTGGATGTACTGGCTAGAGATAGCCATCTTGATTAATGAAGTTCTGTTTTTTTATTTTAAAAAAAATAATAAGATTATTTTAAAAGAAATTATCAAACTTTTATTTAAAATGTTATCTCTTGTAAATAAGTGAGCTTATGATATGTATTTCATTGATATAAAATGCAAGTATAAATACAATAAAAAGGAGATAGACAAATAGAATACAAAAACTCTGTTATAATAAAACAAAATAGAGTTTAACAGAGTATAACAAATGAATAAGTGTTAATGTTTGTGATATAACCGTTTGCCTTTACATATTGTTAAGAGTCCATATCCTTGTACAAGTGTTATCCTTAGTACCCCCCCTCCCCCCGTCAAGTTGATGGTGGCTGAATGGATAACCGAAGCTTGTCACGTAGGAACTGAAATCGGGTAATGGACAAGGGCTTGGTTATGATGTCTATGATTTGATCAGTGGAAGAGATAAAGCTCACTTGAAGATGTTTGGATTGTACTTACTCTCGAACAAACTAATAGTCTAATTTAATGTGATTTATTCTTGTGTGAAGCACCAGATCAACAAAAAGATAGATGGTACCCACATTGTCGCACCAAAGTGTAGGAGTCGATAATAAGGAAACACTAAGTTCATGGGGAAGGGAGCATATCCACATAATTTCAGCAGAGGCATTTACAATAGCCTTATATTCGCTCTCAATTGATGATCGTGCGATGGTTGGATGCTTTTTGGCCATCCATGAGATGAGGTTTTTACTAAGAAAGATAGCAAACCCGTTTATGGATCGTCGGTCATTAGAGCAGCCTCCTTAGTCACTATCCATAAAGCATTAAAATTGGTTGGGGAAGAGTGAATAAAAGTGAGAGAGTGATTTACTATATGTTTCAAATATCAGAGAACTCTTTTGACAGCTTATTAATACATGTCAGTTGGGTAATGCATGAATTAGCAGAGTCAGTTGACAGTAAAGGCGATATTCGGATGGATGTGACATATTGTAATGCGCTAATGACTTGTCTGTAGACTTCGCCATTTGGTAAGAGGGTTTTGGATGTCTTAGTGAGAGGTGGACTAACTGCCATCGGTGTAGTACATAGCTTGTATTTTGTTATGTTTATCAGAGTGAGTAAATCAACCATATATTTTTATTGGGAAAGCATAATCCCTTGTGAAGTTCGAATAGCCTTGTCTCCCAAAAAGGTAGCTTAAGGGGCTAAGATCATGCAATGGGAACTCATGTTGCACATATTGGATGATCGAATTGATAGTGTCCATGCATGAACTTGTAATAATAATGTCATCAATATAGATGAGAATAAAAACATAATTAGTTCCATTAATGCAAATGAATAAGGAGCTGTTAGCTTTAGAGGAAATAAATCTTTAATGAATTAAGAAATTTGCAAGCCTTATGAACCATGCTCTAGGGGCTTGCTTAAGGTCATAAATAAATCTGTGTAGATGACAAACAAGGTTTAGATGAGTTGAATTAACAAAACCTGGTGGTTGATACATGTAAACCTCTACTTGCAATGTACCATAAAAGAATGCATTTGATATATCAATTTGCTTAAGACACTAATTGTTAGTAATAGCAATACTAAGAATTGTGTGAATGCTTGTAGCACAAATGACAAGGTTGTATGTGTCTGAATAATCCAAGCCATGTTATTGATTATAACACTTTGTAACTAATCGCACTTTATAGCATTCTATTTGCCCATCTGGTTTATATTTTGTCCAGAATACCCATTTACAACCCATAATGTTCTTATTCGGTGGACAAGGAACATGGAACCATGTGTTGTTGGTTAGTAAGGCTTGAATTTCTGTAGATATAGCTTCTCTCCATTCATGATGTTTGTGGGCTTATGAATTGGTGGTAGGTTTGGTTAGAAGAAAATTTATTTTGTTGGTGCGTAAAGGGTGTTTAATGGTGAGATGAGCTGCTTGCTATACGTACCCAATTTCGAGATGATGAAGTGTGGATGTGACAAAGGACTCCAATGATGAAAATATTATAATAGGTCTTCAACACTTGAAGTTTAAAACTTCAAAAGTTTAAAGGTGTTTCCAAAAGAGTTTAATTGATTTTTTAAGGACTTGATTGTAATGTTTTAAGGACCTAATTGAAAAGTTTAAATTCTTTCAGATGTCTTTTTGTAATTAAAAGTAAAAAAATCAAAATTCTGTAATTCTGATCAGAATTACATAAAATCGATAGGAATTATGTAATTTCAATCGGAACTATATAATTCCATTCGATATTATATGTTTTCCATCTATTTTTTTAATTTTTGTAGTAAATAAAATTTTTGTTTTCTTAATTTTGATTGATCAAATAGTATCATAAATTTCTTTTAGGATTTATTTGAATTGTTAGGACAATAAAAAAGTCATTTTAAAATCAAAATTGTGCTACTGTGAAGAGAGAAAATCACAATAGAATACGTCTTTTAGCTAGGGTTTTTCTATAAAAACCCAACTTAAAATCTCATGAGGTCTCTATTTTCCTAGACCTTTTTCAGAGGCTTTCACTTTTCTTACGCAGTGTTCAAAAAACTATTTTCTTGTGAAGTATTTATTCTTTGAGCAAGAAGCAGGAGGCTTTTGAAAGGAGAACAACAAGTGTTGAAGATCCATTTACAAAGCAACGGTGATCTATACTAGTCTGAGGGGCAAATCAATACTGCATCCATACCATCTCCTCTCTTACTTTATTCTATTTTTTATTTTATTATTTAGTTCTATTAAATTTTAATTTTATTTATTTTTTATTATTATGTTGTTTATTCACTAATCATTGTTTATTTTTGTTTGTGTTGGTAATTACGGAGAGGGTTACATGATGAGTTCACTTAGAGAACAAAATCCATGAAGATTCATGGAATGTTATGGATTGAATTTTGTAGCCGAATATAGTTTCTAGGGTCTTATTTATTTATTTATTTATTATTGTTTTAATTGTTTTATTTTGCATTTAGTTTTCCTGGGATTGTATCAATTTTTATTTTCTTATTATTTTCAGTAAATCATTGTAATAGTCTCAATAGTGGAAAAAATGAAATCTTGTGTGTGTGGTTGTATATTTATTTTAATTAATTGGGTAGTGAAATTAGAGTTTTAATTGGGTGATTAACAAAAATTAATGGCTATAAAGATAATTAGTTTTAATTAAAATTGAATTAGATTTAAGTGGATAGAATTATGGTTGCTTGTTAATTATTTTATAATTTGTTGTTTAAGATCACTTTAACTAAATTAGGTTTTTTAGAAGAAATAAATTTAATTGGTTGTTTGATCCTTTATTTGGTTGTTTTGATATTTTTTATTATTTTGGGTTTGTTTTATTATTCTTTTATATCTTTTGGGCCCTAAGCTCATGTTAGGCTCTAACCCATTTGATTAATTTTAGGTTTAGGTAGTTCTTTTGGCCTATCTTTTAATTAGCACATTTCATTTAATAGGTTATTAATTAATTAGGTATAGATCTTAATTAATAAAAATACATTTTAAGCCCATAATTAATTAGAATTTAGGGTAGAAATAATTTAGGCTCATTTAGTTAATTAGATATAGTCTCACTTAGGTAAATTAAAATTATTTAGACTTAACCTATTAAATTAAAATCTTTTCCATAATTTATAGACCTTCGAATTATAATATGTAGAACTAGCCCCACTAATTTAAATACTTCATAATTTGTAGATTTAGGCCCATCTTTAGAATTAAAATAAATAGACTTAGGTTCACTTAATTAAAATTGAATAGGAATTAGGCCCATTAGTCTTTAAGGTCACTTGTAATTAAAACATGTAGATTTAGCTCATTTAATTAAAATCAATGTAAATTAGACTAACTTAGAGATTGTGAATTTAAATAAATGTATTGTTTACATGTATTTTCATGACTAGTTTGCCTGGAGTTAATTGTTTAAATAAAGATTTATATGAAATTGCATGTAAATAGAGGGTAAGATAGAAATTCATAAAGTAATTTTAAATGAACACAAGATTGAAAGAATTTAGTATTCCATATCTAGAATCTCCTAGTTGTGGTGTTAGCTTTCTTTTAGAGAATTGAGCACCACAATTTTCAATTTGTTCCAGTTATTACCCTGGGTGGTGACTTTTTATCTCCACACCATATCTTTGTGATAGTGGTTAGTGTGTTCTCTAGAGCCACAAGATTAAATAGTATTGTGGTTGCTAAAATCTTGGGCGCACGCTAAACCCCATCGTCTACACTCGCTGTTGTAAGGTGGACAAGCAAAGTTGCATGGAGTAGGTAAGGGTTAGAGGTCCATGTTGGTTCAGGTGTTGATAAGAGGTGAGGTCAACCACTAAGTTTAATCTGGAAGGCGACTGTATAGGTGAGGGATGTTTAATGATTTAGTTTGGCGATGATAAGGAAGGGCTAATGGTAGGTGTTATAGATGAGGTAGTAAAAGGATAAGGAGATGAGGATGGAGAAATAGAATTGGAGTGGGAAACCATACCTGGAGGATGTCTAGTAGAGATAAGAGTCTGATGTACAATTGTCAACCAAGGGAAATGGTCTTGAGATGCAACGATTTTATCAGGTATATAAGTGTTAGAAAATAGGAAAATGGACTCATTAAATCAAATAAAACCAACATGATAAATTATGTCAGATGTTAAATCTAAACAATTGAAATCTAAATGATTTTTTATAATGCCAAGAAAAACACACTCTTTTGATTGGAAAACAAATTTATGTTTATTGTATGGACAAAGTAGAGGAAAAAATGCACAACCAAAAATTATAAATTCTTTGTATGATGGTGCATGACCAAAATTTTTTAAAATGGGTTATGACCTTTTAACACATCTGTAGGCATGGAATTGATGAGAGAAATAGCATGTTCAGTAGTAAAAACCAATATTGTGAGCGACTTGTCATTTGTTTGGGACGAATAGTGGGGTATGTTTTTGTAAGACATTATGCGGGTCTTTCGATTTCTGAGGGACACGACAACTTTACCGAATAGGGATAAATGATTGATCTCATGGGGATGAGACACTTTTGATTTTGTGGAGTCGCCACCCGATTTTTAGAAAATCAGGAAAAAAAGGCACAACATCGGGTCACTCGGTGAGTATTGTCCCTAGCAGAGATTTTTGAGTTCGAGGGATCGCGTATACTTTTTAACTATTTCTCATTATACAATATTTAGTGTATCGCTACCGCAACACCCTAGTTTCAGTAATGACAGTTTGTATAGCATTCATATAGTACATTAGATAGTATAGGATAATAAAGCTGAAAATTTTATTGCGCTGCTCTCTTGATAAAATACATATGAAAAAGGAAAGACTGCAAAAAGATAAATCTAATATAATTGTTTTGTAAGGATAACACGACCATTTACACAGCTTGCTAAATGAATGATAGGATGATTATGCTTGCGGTAATTATTTATACTATGATAATGTATAATGATAATATAAAGGATGAAGTTATCACTGGATCGAGAGCATAATGACTTTATTCCGAGACATGAAATTTTTCATGTTATTGATATTTATGGTGTGATTTCATGATTTTGGAAATAAAGGATGCAGAGTGATGATGTGAAATGAACATAATAAAGCATATATTATTCACATAGTATACAAGTTTGCTAGTCTCATCACACAAGCACAATAGTATTCCTAAATGCTGACGATAGTAAAATAAAATGCAATGCGATAAAATAAACGTGCTAAAATAATTGTGTGGTCCTCAGACTTGACTAAGCTTGTGTGAGCTTTAAAGCTTTAACTTCGAGAGATTATCAAGCTTTCCTTATCGAGAGGTTCAAAACGACAGTAGAATGATGCTAGATTGTATACCTTTGAAGCGTGCTTTGACAAAGATGAGGCTTAATTTGGTGAAAAAGAGATCTAACAACCTAAGGGAAAGGCTGTGGGAGAGTAAAAACTACCTGGAAAGGGGTTTCCAATGCCTTCGATAGGACCAATTTTTGAGTGTGTGAGTTTCCACTTGCTCCCCCTCCAAAATAGGGTGTGAAGGGGTTTATTTATAAGGAAAATTAGGTAAAATAGGGTGGTAGGGGCATGGTCACACATGTATAACGAGGATTTTATACATGGCCATACCAAGTGCCCGTGGTCACACGCTTGGCGTTTGGCCATGAGTGCACGTGTGTGCTTTCATGTGTACTTTGATGCTTTATACATACTTCTTGGGTTTTATGCGCATTTTTTTGGGGTTAGTTCCTAGATTTTTTGGGCCTTCTAGATGCATTTTTGAAGTCTATTTTTTTTTCTAAATTTGGCTTTGATTTTAGCACATGACACTTAGGGGCATTTACACTCACTTCTAAGCGATACACGCTGATACTCGGGTTGTGTTGGACCATTTCGAGACCACTTCTAGAGGTTTTGGAGCCTTCCGGATGTGTCTCGAAATAAACCTCTCATTGTTTCGATAATTAGTATTTTATAAGGTTGGAACACAATTTAATGGCTTAGTGATTAAGTTTGCACACTGGTGGGGTCGGTTAAGTATTTTAAGATTGCACACTTCAGAGGTGTTACGAATGAGCAGACTTTAGTCATCTCGAGGATTCAATTCATCATTGGACCTTTTTGGGGATAGTCAAATTTAAGGTATGACAAGTCTTTTAAAGGAACATGTGAGTGAGCAAGAAGGGAAAGAGCAATATCGATGATGTGTCTTATTTTTCTTTCAGATACCCAATTTTGTTCATATGTATGGGGGTAGGCGATGCGATGGGCAATACCATTTGAATTAAAAAATTTGTTTAATTTTTGGTACTCACCTCTCCAATCACTAGGAAATGCTTTTATTTTTTCATTAAATTATTTTAAAAATAAAAGTCAAATTGTAAAAATATTTGATAAAGATAATTGCATTATTTCATGCAATATAACTAGCAGTGACACGTGAAATCATTAATAAAAATGACAAAGTACTGATAACCATTAACAGAAGTGACAGGGGTAGAACCCCAAATATCAGAATATAAAATTTGAAAATGTGCATTTAAATGATGAACAACTTTATCTAAAGGAAATTTAGAAAGTTTGCCTAATCGACATGATGAACAATGAAAATTTGAAACATTATTGGAAGAAAGACAAGGTAATTGCAATTTTTTTTATAATCTTAGTGATTGTTTGGATTTTTAGGTGTCTGAGATGAGCATGCCAATCTTTGATGGAGACCTTGATAGCATTTTGAGCTTGTAGGAAGGAAGCAATTGTATATAGACCATCTTTACTGGGACCTTGGAGTAAGGTTTGCAGAGTTTCTTGACCCTTTATAAAAAAAAATGAGTGGGGTGAAACTCAAAGAAACATGAATTTTCAATAGAAAACTTTTAGATTGAAAGTAAAGATTTTGTTAAAGAGGAAACATATAAAACATTGGATAAATGAAAGGTTTTAGATGGAGATTGAATGGTAGAGAAACCAATGTTAGAGATATGCAAACCTTAACCATTAGCAACATGGATTTGTTCTTGTCCCGGATAAGAATCATTGATGGAAAGAGATAAGATATCTGAAGTCATATGGTGCATTACACTAGTATTTGGGTGCCAGTAAGGATTTGGCGAGCCATATGCTATTTTAGAGGCAAAATCCTAAGGGGAAATTTATGATGGAGTATAAGAAACATTGTTGGCTTAAATGAACTTAGTGTTGCATTGATAACACCAATGACATTTTGTAAGCACCCAATTTCGGGATGCAATTGTGCATAATTACGACATAAGCCCTTATGATGAAATTTATTTAAAAATTGAACTTGGTTGTTGATTTTCTGGACTTTATGGACTAAATTGTAACATTTTTTAGGATTTGATTGCAAATAAGTCATTTTTTCAGGGGTCTTTTGGTAATTAAAAATTAAAAAAAAATTCGGCATTACATAATGCTGGTCGACATTAGACAATGCCGATTGGCATTGCACAATGCCAGTCGGCATTGCACAATACCGATGCACAATAATTCTATTTTTTGACTTTTTCGCTTTTTTCCCTTATTTTTATCGACTTTTTCATCATTTTAATTGGTTGAAAATTCAAATTTTATCCTTGATTATCTGATAAGGTTTTTTTAAAATGCAGAAGACTTTTTTTTTTTTTTAAATCAAAACAAATGCTATCTGATCATCAGTCCGTTCCTCCTTTGGAGGGAGTTCAGTACGCACAGACTCTGCATTTAAAAGCAGAGTTTGCATGCATGCATGAAAGAAAAAGAAAAAAGAAGGTTTTGGTTGAAGGGGACTTCTTTTTCTTCTGGTATTCGAAAGGATTTTTTACAGGGAGAGACTGAGAGAAAGAAGACACAGTGAAAAAAATAGACTGGAAGCATAAAACCCTAATTTTTGATACTGAAATTTCTGAAAGCAATAGTCCAAAATCAACAATATCTTAATTTTAACGGTGATAATCCAATCTGAGGGGCTCAAAAAGGGGCATTTGCGCAGTATCTCCAGTGTTATTCTTTTGTTTCTTTTATTACCTTTTTTATTATTTTCTGTTTATGTTGTTTTCTTTTATTTTTGTTATTGTTTTGATTATTTGATTTCATTGCTAATTTTTTTTTTGTTGTTTTGATGTCCGTATGAGGATTGAGGAAGGGGAAACCGCCTATCTGTAATTGAACAGAGGATCCATGGAACCTGTACTGTTTTAATAATAGTTTTTAGGATTTTAATTTTAATTTTGCATTTTTGTATCCTGTGTAATTTATTTTAATTTATGGATGTATAATTATTTAATTTTAATTTTGTACATAGTTTGTAATAGCCCCAGTAGTGGGAATAGTGAAAGATTTAAATTTCTGCACTTTAAAATTAATTACTAATTAGGTTCAATTGGGTAAAAATCAATTAAAATTAATGGTGGCTTTAGTTAAATTAGGGTTTTTTTTTAGAAAATCACTGTAATGTTTGTTTGATCTATTTTTTGTGTTTTATTTATTTTGGGCTTATTTTTTTTATGTTTTAGGGCCCCAAGCCCACGTTTAGGTCTAACCCACTAAATAAATAGATTTAAAAATGGTTTAAGATTTAAAATAAAACCAAGTTAGACTTAGACCTATTAATTTAATTTCTTCTTTAAAATTGAATAGACTTAAGCCCATATCTTAGAAAGACTAAAAAATATAGATTTAGGCTCATTAATTAATAAAATGTAGGCCCACTTTTATTCTATTTCACCTGTAAATAAAATGTAGGTTTAGCTAACTTATTTAAATAAAATTAACATAGTTTAGACTTAGGGACAACGTGATCTTGAGTGCATTTTTTCTTGTAATTTTATTGACTTGTTGCCTTTTTGGGTAGATAGATGTTAATTAGGGTTTAATAAAATTGCATGTAATTAGAGGATGAAATAATTATTTGTAAAATTATTCTAAATGAACACGAGACTAAGAGAAGTTAGTATTCCGTATCCAGAATCTCCTGGTTGTGGTGCTAATTTTCTTTTAGAGAATCGAGTACCACCAATCAAATTATCCCAGTTATTACCCTGGGTGGCAACTCATTATCTCCAAGCCATGTCTTTGTGACAGTGGTTAGTGTGTTCTCTAAGGCCCTGAGCCTAAACAGTGTTGCGGTTGCTAAAATCTTGGACACGTGCTAAACCCCGCCATCTACACATTCCTTAGCTGTATGATTTCTATAACCATAAATTTGATAATGAGAATAGTGTTGATGGTTATTGTAAAAGTTTTAGGGTGGTGCAGAATTTTGTGGTGGTCCAGTTGAGAAAGGTACTGGTGAAAAATGAGGGTGTGTTTAGTTGAACTGAGATGGTTGGAGACAATATGGAGGTGGTTTAAAGGAAGTGTAGGAAGTAAGATGAGCTAAAGGAGGCTCTTGAGTGCTGCGCAACAAGATCTCGTGTGCCATAACCTGGCTATGTAATTCATAGAAGGGAATTGGTTCTAGCCAAAGATTTAGTGCTGTGATGATCAGATGAAAATCAGACCCAATGTTGTGATATATGAGTGCATTGAATTCTGCAGTTGATAGTATTCGGCCAACAGTGCCAAGCTCATCAACAAGAGCTTTGGCTTTTTGAAAATATTGAGAAACATGCATATTGTTCCTCTTGAGCTCTTAGAGGTCGATATTCAGCTACGATTGGTAATTTTATGAAATTAAGCCAAATGTGTGAGCCAAAGCATTCCAAACAACAAGTGATGATGTTAAACCAACAACATAGGAGAAGACTTCCTCAGTTAATGAAAAGAGGAGCTAGGTCATCAACATCTGATCCTTTGTGAACCATTCGATGAAAGCAGGATTACGAATGGTGATTTATGAATTGGTAGGATTTGGGATGGTTTTGGGTGGGGCTGGTTGAGTACCATTAATATACCTTGTAAGGTTTTTATAATTCATCAAAGGAAGGAATTATGTCCTCCACGCCAAGTAAAACTTCTAAAAATAATATAAGCACCATTTTATTTTTTATTTTTTCATTTTTTGAGAATATAAACACCATTTTATTTATATAGCGATTGGATGTTATAAATTTGATCGACATGTAATTCGTTCTAAAATATATTTTCTATTTAAACAACTACACATCATTTTTTCAATATTTTCAACATTAATACATTTTATGCCTTAAAAACATAATTCCAATTTTCATTCATAATTTTAATGATTACATAATAAAAATATAATATTTTTAAATAAAATTAAACTTTAATTAAATATTTCAAGATGATGAAGTTAATATTTTTTTTATATAATATGAATGCTACTCTCAAAAAAATTTCATACACTATTTTAATATTATTATTTTTAATTGTAATTGTTTACATATTGTATAAATTTAATTTAATAAGACTGATAACATTTTCTAATTTCACTTATATTAAGCAAATATAATTAAAATAAAAAGATATTTTCAACAAAATACTAAACTTTTAATTAATTTAATTTTTGTTAGAAATAAAATATAAATTAATCTAATTAAAATAGAAAAAAAAATATCTTCAATTATATTAGAATTAGATTTTAATTAATTTAATTTTTATTAGAGATACAATAGAATTTAACTTAATTAAAATAAGAAACATATACTTTGATAATATTAATACAATTTTTAAAAATAATAAAAATCTATTTATTTATATAACATTTTAATATTAGAAACTCAATATAGTTAGAATTCATTGCAACTTTGATAATTTTTTATTTAAATAATTATATAATATTCCTTTAATATTTTTATAATTAATATTATTATCAACTCTAAAATTAATTTTCTATAAAAAAATTTATTATAGCCAATTTCCTGCTAATTTGTTCATTTACATGTGTTGTTAATAATATGAAGAAGAAGGCAATATTATATTTTCTCCTAAATTATTTGAATCGATATTATTTTATAAATTTTTCTTCATAATTCCTTGATATACGTGTACAACAAGTTGAACAATCTAAATTTACAAAAAAAAAAAAGAAAGAAATAATTATTGATTATCTTTTAATAGGTATAAAAGAGAAATGAATGTAAATAAATACATATTTGCATATGAAAATGTGTATTTGAACAAATGCATATGCATAAAATGAGAAAGTATGTTATTACTTGCAAATTAAATGCATAGATATGATAATTGTCAAATACAAAAAAGAAACGGCATATTTATCATTGCAATTTACTATATTAGTTTGTTCAATTAAGAAAGGCTAAGTATATAAATGTATTAGAAAAATATTTGAATTATGTAACACTCTGCGTTTTTTTTTAACTAAAGTAACTATCGGATTTTTGTTAGTGATAAATAAATTTAAATTAGATTGCACAATTTTAATTATCTAGCTATTTAATTGGTATGTATTTATGTTAATATTATTTTAAGACTTTGTTATTTTGAAATCCTATTATTATATATGGATATAGGTGTGATTATATATATATATATATATATATATATGTAAAATGGTGAAGAAGGATACATCTCCTGCCCAAAACCACTTCCTGACTGAAAACCAACAGCACCCTCCCCTCTCATTCTGCCTGTCACCATCCTTACACTGTCCCTGCACTATGCCGCTTCCCTCATTGCCTGAAAACCACCATTTTCACCGTGGATCGAGCTACCTAGGTGCTGCTACTCTTCTTCTTCTTCGCCAGGCAGCACCTTCTCTTCCTTGCGCGACAGCTCTGCACTTCCAATCCTGCCCAGCTTCGTCTTTTCTTCGTTTATGCTGCTTCTCTGCTATGCCGAGCTGCCTCCGTCGTCCCCCATTTCCGATGGCAACAAGTCTTCTTCTTCCTCCTCCAATCTGTTCTACTGGTCAGTGAGTAGCACTCACTCATTTCTTTCTTTATTCCTCTCGATTCTTGAATGGTTTTGGTAGATCCTAGGATTGTTGTGGTTGTTTATTATTTGATGATGTTAGTTTTGATTTTTCTTGAGAATTTTGGTGAATTATTAAATTTTTACAGAATTATTTGATGTTTTTTTGATATTTTTTTGGGTTTAGTTAGTAAGTAGGGTAGTTGTTATTAATTTTAGGATTTAATTTATGATTTTGTGAATTTTATACTATTTTTGTAATTATTTTTAAGTTTATGTCAAATGTGGATATTAAACTAAATTTATAAATTTGAAAGAAATTAGAAGTCAATTATATGTTTTTAATTATATTAAGGTGTTTAATGTAGAGAAAATAATTTTAGATATTTGTATAATTTTCAAGGAATTTTTAGTATTAATAGTGTATTATATAAGTTTGTCTATTATAGGGGTAGCAACGTAATTTTTGTTAATTATAGTTAAACAATAAATTGTGGTTGGTTTTAATTATAATTAAAGGAATTAAAAAGGAAATTTTTTCAAATTTATTTTAATAATATACTGAATATCATTTTGAATAATATGTATACTTTTATTATTATATGGGTAAATATGTAAATTATGCTTATTATAGTTAAGTATATATATATTAATTGGCTTTATTAAAAAATTAGGTGGTTAGAGAAATGTTTATAAATTTATAAGTATTTTAATTAAGTAATATTAAAAATTTTAATATTGTTTCCTATATTGTACACACACACACACACACACATATATATGTTGGTGAAATTGTTTTTAAGCCTTAAAGAGGAATTATTTTCTAAGTTATGGATATTTGTATGAATATGCATTTTTAGGGGAAATGATTTAAATTTTTGTGATGTGTTGATTGAGTTGTGATCTCGGTCGGGGCTAAGTGTAGTTTGGAGGTCCGACTCGAGTGTGAATGTCTGTGAATATTAGAAGTGCATTTTTCTATGCAGGAATGACTCTACCTATGATAGAGAGATGTCCATTTTACAGAGGAGACTCTGTCAAAATTTTGGTAGATTTTCTCGTAAAATGTGATATCTTCAGTAAACTTCTACTGTTAATTAGTCTTTTTCCTATCTATTGAATCTTATCCGGTCTTCCTCGAGTCAGTCTAGAATTTCACTATTTCTGTTGATTTTCAATTTCAATTCCATAGATATGTTTTAAAAGAGGTATGTTATTTATTTTTTCTAGAGAATATTGGAGCGAAAGCTGTTGGATCGAGGCAGACGTGCAGTCATCAACCTTCTCGTTCATTTTGTAAGTTGATAAAATGATATGTGCATGTGTTTTATTTAAAGAATGCATGTGCTCATATTTTTAATATTTATTATATGATTTATTTAACTTAATGCTGTTATTTATGGTTTAAACACATTTTATTTATTTTAAAAAAAATTGGTTTTGAGAAATTTGGGTAGAACAGGCTACCTGGTGGGTTTCACCAGGACCGTGTGCACATGGTAGAGATTGAGAGATGGATCCGAATTATGTATGACTTGTGGACATAAACTGGGACGGGTGCCTCAGTGGAAGCCTTTGCTCTCGGGGACCGCGAGTGGTTGAAGAGTTAATAATGGACTTGGATGGATGCCTCAGTTTATGCCTTAGCTCTCGGGGACCGCTAGTGCCATGTATTTGGATTAAGTGGATGACTGCGGCTTGGTGCCTCGGTTGATGCCTTTGCTCTTAGGGACTGGCAATCTAGTTAGATTAAGTGGGTCCAGTTGGCCAGCTAGAAACTTGGGTTTAGGGTTCTATCGAGATTTTTCAAAAGCTATATCTATACATTATAAATTATTTTCACTATAACTATATGGTTTTTAAGAAGGGTTTTCAAACTGTACAACTCTTTTTATTGACTTACTCAGTGAGGTCTGATTCCCCTCAATTTATTTTTTTTAGGAGCTTAGGAGTTCGACCTCAGACTGCCTCCACGCTGGATTTCTTCATCACCGGCCATATTATGTGGGTCATTATAAGCTGTACTGTAGTATTAACTCTAGAAAGCTGCAGTAGTGACTATACTTAGAATTTGTATGACTTAAATATATTTATGTATTTTTTTCAATGAATCATGCTTTTGTACAATGATTTATGATGTGTGACGTTGGAGAATATTATATTTATGTATTCAATTATGTTTTAATTTAAAAAAAATCAGTTTGATAATGTGTTCTGTTATAAAATAAAGTTTTAAATTGGAAGGTTTTATATTTCTTTTCCTTAAGGCTTACTACGAGTTTCGACGGCCTTATGCCTACCCATTCCCTAGTGCCGATCACGTGCCCTCGGGTTCGGGTCATGACAAAGGTATCAGAGCATAAGTTTGATTAATTGTCTATGTATGTATTTTTGTATAACTACTATAGTAATAGGGTTGATAATTGTCTTTGAGATGTTCTTGTTTCTAATTTCGCGTTGCGATAAATACTCATACCTTGTTTTGAATTCAATTTTCTTTGTCTTTTTCAGAATGAGGGGTGTGTGAACCGACCCCGATGCTGATCTGACTCTCAGACTTGTTGAGCAGTCTGTGCACATGAGGCTCCTCCTCCTACTCCACGTCGTAGGGGCAGAGGTAAAGGTAGAGGTCGAGCTAGGGTAGCTGCAGCTGAGATTCCTGATCAGTAGCTAGTTGAGCTTGAAGTCCCAGCAGTAGACCCTAAGCCTTTGCAGCTGGACTGGCAGGGATTAATTAGGGTCTTACAACATTGAATCAGATGATGCCCCTTGTGCAGCAAATGCTATAGCAAAGGAATCAAGGGATGACAGATACTGATGTAGCACTTCTCTACTCCCGGATCGGTAGAGTTTCTTTTGACGGTACAGGTGACGCCTTAGATTTCATTAATGCAATTGAGGCACATACCGGGATAGGACACATGAATTATCAGTGGATAATGATTGTGGAGTTATCAGTTCAAGCGGCAGCTCAAGACTGGTTTATATAGTCGATTCAGCCGTCCATGCATGAGTTGACTTGGCCAGAGTTTAAGGATCTCTTTTTGAGATTCTTCTGTCCTCCAGCCACTAGAGATGCCTACAGGTGGCAGTTGCTCCACATCATTAGAGGGGATAGGTCAGTGGAGGATTACACTAGGGAGTTTAATAGGTTGTCCCGACATGTAGAGGACATCAGGAGGGACCCTTACAGAGCAGTAGAGCTGTATGTTACTGGTTTAGGACCCACTTTTATTGGTATACGTACTGAGGATTGCACCCTAGAGAGTGTGATTAAGGAGGCCCGTTTGATTGAGAGGCGACATATCTGCCAGGGCACCATGATAGATCCCTATATGGTTAGTGGTAGTGGGTATGGTGTAGCTCCCAGGTATCAACAGCTAGCATTTCACATTGGTAGTTCGAGTCAGCAGGCTGCGGGTAGTTCACAGCAAGGTGGTAGGAGGTCCCGGACTCATCGAGTTGGCTGACATGGCTATGCCATGAATAGGAGAAGTGGTAGGGGTCACAGATTTAGTACTAGAGTCAACAACAGTAGTAGTGGGCAGAGCTCCAGACAGAGTAGTTCTGGGTCTGGGGCTAGTGCATGTGTGAGTTATGGATGATTCCATCAGGGCCTGTGTCATTTGTTATCGGGCGCTTGCTTCAGATGTGGACAGGTTAGTCATCTTACCAGAGCTTGTCCTCACTCTGGATACCAGCCACAGTACGCTCAGGGTTCGTCTTCATTAGTGGCTCAGCCCTACTATTTGATGCCCCAGCAGTATAGAGCCCCAATATAGCCACAGCAGAGATCGCCACAGCTTATGGGCTAGCAGGGTCGAGGTTTAGTTAGTAGGCCTAGTGGTTGTGGGTTTGTGTAGCCTTTGACATCTTAGCAGGCAGGTCGTGGCTAGGCTCGAGTGTTCACTTTGACATCGCATGATGCTTAGACTTCTAATGTAGTGGTAGCAGGTATTCTTTCAGTCTGTGCATGTGATGCTAGAGTATTGTTTGACCCCGGCGCTTCGTATTCATTCATTTCTCCTGTGTTTTCTTTGAGAATCAAGTGGCAGCCTTCCAAGTTATCCTTTCCTCTATCTGTGTTGACTCCTCTTAGTGAACAGTTAGAGACAGATATTTTCTTTCCTTCATGTCCGATGTTAGTTGATGGTAGAGAATTATTGGCGGACTTGGTGTTGCTTGATGTACTAGAATTCGATGTCATTTTGGGTATGGATTGGTTATTGAGGTATTATGCTTTCGTGAATTATTGAGAGAAAGAAGTGGTGTTCAGAATTTTGAATGAAGAAGAGTTATGTTTTAAAAGTGAGAAGAGCTCCATGCCTCGTAATCTCATTTCTGCCATTACAACCCAAAAGATGCTTAGAAGGGGTTGTCAAGGTTACTTAGCAGTAGTAAGAGATGTTGAGATAGAGAATCGGGCAATTGAACAGGTGCCAGTGGTGTGTGAATTTCTAGATGTCTTTCCTAAAGAATTACCGGGATTACCACTAGACAGAGAGATAGAATTCTGTATTGATATCATACCTGGTACAGACCCTATTTCTATGCCACCCCATAGAATGGCACCAGCTAAATTACAAGAGCTGAAGGAGCAGTTACAGGATTTTCTTGATAAGGGTTTTATAAGACCCAATACATCGCCTTGGGGTGCTCCGGTGTTGTTTGTGAAGAAGAAGGATGGTAGCCTTCGACTTTGTATTAATTACAGGCAGTTGAATAAGGTCACCATCAAGAACAAGTATCCACTTCCAAGGATCGATGACTTGTTCGATCAGCTTCAAGGTGCTACATGCTTCTTAAAGATAGACTTGAGATCTGGGTATCACCAGTTGAGGATCAGAAGTGGTGATGAGCCCAAGACAGAATTTCGGATAAGATATGGCCATTATGAGTTCTTGGTAATGTCTTTTAGGTTAACTAATGCTCCAGCAGCCTTTATGGACTTGATGAATCGGGTGTTCAGGCCATACTTGGACCAGTTTGTAATAGTCTTCATTGATGATATCTTGGTTTATTCCAAGAGTGAAGTTGAGCATGTTATGCATCTAAAAAGGGTGCTTCAGACTTTAAGGGAGCATAGGTTGTATGCCAAGTTTTCAAAGTGCGAGTTTTGGTTGAATCAAGTGGCATTTTTAGGCCACGTGATTTCTAAGGATGGCATACAAGTGGACCTTAAGAAGATAGAAGCTATTACAAAGTGGCCGAGGCCAACTACAGTCAGAGAAGTGTGGAGTTTCCTGGGTCTAGTAGGCTACTACAGGAGATTTTTAGAGGACTTCTCTAAAATTACCGCACCTTTGACAAGGTTGACCCAAAAGAGTGCTAAGTTTTTGTGGACAGATAGATGTGAAGAGCACTTCCAGTTATTGAAGGATTTGTTGACGTCAGCTCTAATTTTGACTTTGCCTTCTAGAAATGAAGGGTATACGGTGTATTGTGATGCTTCCAGAGTAGGATTGAGATATGTGTTGATGCAAAATGGCCAAGTAATTACTTATGCTTCAAGGCAGTTGAAAAAGCACAAGCAAAACTATCCTACTCATGACTTATAGATGGTAGCCATTGTGTTTGCTTTGAAAATATGGAGGCATTACTTGTATGGGGTGACATGTGAGATCTACACTAATTATAAGAGCTTGAAATATATCTTCCAGCAGAGGGACTTGAACCTGAGGCAGAGAAGATGGATGGAACTTCTTAAGGACTATGATTATTCCATTTTATACCATCAAGGCAAGGTGAATGTTATTGCGGATGCCTTGAGTAGGAAATCAGTGGGCAGTCTTACCCACATTAACACAGAAAGGAGGCCCATTATTAAGGAGTTGCACAGGTTGATTGATCAAGGGTTGCAGATGAAAGTTACCCAAAAGTGCCTTTTAGCGCAATTTAGGGTACGATCAGTATACTTGGATCGAGTTAAGGTAGCTCAGAATAGAGACCCATAGTTACAGAGGATTATGTATGAAGTGCAACAAGGGCAGTCAAAAGACTTTATGGTTAGTAGAGAAGGTGTATTGCGGTTGGGCACTAGAATTTGTGTGCTGGATGTTGACAACTTGAGGAAGGAAATTATGGAAGAGGCACATTTTTTTGCTTATAGTATTCATCCAGGTTCTACCAAGATGTATCATGACTTGAAAGATACATATTGGTGGAATGGAATGAAGAAGGATATTGCAGAGTTTGTGTCTAAATGCTGACTTGTCAGTAAGTGAAGCTTGAACATCAGAGGCCCTTGAGATTATTGCAACCTATGCCAATTCTTGAATGGAAATGGGACATGATAGCTATGGACTTTGTGATTGGACTACCTCAGACTACAGGGGGTTATGATGCTATTTGGGTGATTGATGACAAGCTAACTAAGTCAACACACTTCCTACCAATAAAGAAGATGTACTCTACTGATAGACTGTCGAGACTCTATGTCGATAGGATTATTTGTCTACATGGAGTACTAGTGAGTATAGTGTCGGATAGAGGAGCCACATTCACCCCAGTCTTTTGGCAAGAACTACACAAGGCCTTACGTACCAGATTGGATTTCAGTACGGCTTTCCATCCTCAGAAAAATGGTCAATCAGAGAGGAACATCCAAATGTTAGAAGATATGCTGAGGATGTGTGTGATGGACTTTGGAGGACAGTGGGATTCGCACTTGCCATTGATTGAGTTTGCTTATAATAATAGCTACCATGCTAGCATTGAGATGGCTCAATATGAAGCACTGTACGGTAGGAAGTGTAGATCACCATTGTGTTGGGAGATTGGTGAGAGGCAGTTAACAGGTCCAGAGTTGGTACAAGTGACTCCAGAGAAAGTCCCCATCATATAGTAGAGTTTGAAGACAACCTTCAATAGACAGAAGAGCTATACTGACCCTAGGAGGAAGGATGTATCCTTTATGGTTGGAGACATGGTGTTCCTGAAGGTGTCTCCAATGAACGGATTCATGAGATTTGGCAAGAAGGGTAAGCTAGCTCCTAGATACATTAGACTGTTTGAGATTCGGTCTAGAGTGGGTGAAGTGGCGTATAGGCTAGTGTTACCACCAGAACTGTCAAGAATCCATCCTGTATTTCATATGTCTATGCTGAGGAAATATGTTCTTGATCCATCTCATGTTTTGCAACCTCAAGCCATGGATCTTAGCGACGATCTGACCTATGAGGAGTACCCAGTCGCGATTATGGATTGCTAAATCCGATGGTTGCAGACTAAGGAGATATCGATGGTGAAGGTGCTATAGAGAACCATTTTATCAAGGATTGCACCTGGGAAATGGAAGCAGAGATGCGAGTTTCTTTCCTGTATCTCTTTCCTTCTTAAGCTTTGTAATTTTTTTCTTTCTTTTCTTGAATTCAGGGACGAGTTCTTATAAGAAGGGGAGACTGTAACACCCTGCGTTTTTGTTTAACCAAAGTAACTATCGAATTTTTGTTAGTGATAAATAAAATTTAAATTAGATTGCACAATTTTAATTATCTAGCTATTTAATTGGTATGTATTTATGTTAATATTATTTTAAGACTTTTTTATTTTAAAATCCTATTATTATATATGGATATAGGTGTGATTGTATATATATATATATATGTAAAATGGTGAAGGACACATCTCTTGCCCAAAACCAGCAGTACCCTCCCCTCTCATTCTGCCCGTCACCATCCTTGCTCTCTCCCTGCACTGTGCTGCCTCCCTCACCACCTGAAAACCACCATTTCTGTCGTGGATCGAGCTACTAGGTGCTACTACTGCTGCTGCTCTTCTTCTTCTTCTTCTACTTCTTCTTCTTTATCACCAGGTAGCACCTTCTCTTCCTCGCGCGATAACTTTGCACTTCTAGTCCTGCCTAGCTTCGTCTCTCCTTCGTTTGTGCTGCTTCTTTGCTGTATTGAGTTGCCTCTGTCGTCCCCCATTTTCGGTGGCAGCAAATCTTCTTCTTCCTCCTCCGATATGCTCTATTGGTCAGTGAGTAGCACTCACTCATTTCTTTCTTTATTCCTCTTGATTCTTGAATGGTTTTGGTAGATCCTAGGACTGTTGTGGTTGTTTATTGTTTGATGATGTTAGTTTTGATTTTTCTTAGGAATTTTGGTGAATTATTAAATTTTTACAGAATTATTTGACATTTATTTGATATTTGTTTGATAATTATTTGGGTTTAGTTAGTAATTAAGGTAGTTGTTATTAATTTTAGGATTTAATTTATGATTTTGTGAATTTTATACTATTTTTGTAATTATTTTTAAGTTTATGTCAAATGTGGATATTAAACTAAATTTATAAATTTGGAAGAAATTAGAAGTCAATTATATGTTTTTAATTATATTAAGGTGTTTAATGTAGAGAAAATAATTTTAGATATTTGTATAACTTTCAAGGAATTTTTAGTATTAATAGTGTATTATATAAGTTTGTATATTATAAGGGTAGCAACGTAATTTTTGTTAATTATAGTTAAACAATAAATTGTGGTTGGTTTTAATTATAATTAAAGGAATTAAAAAGGAAATTTTTTCAAATTTATTTTAATAATATACTAAATATCATTTTGAATAATATGTATATTTTTATTATTATACGGGTAAATATGTAAATTATGCTTATTATAGTTAAGTATATATATATATTAATTGGCTTTATTAAAAAATTAGGTGGTTAGAGAAATTTTTATAAATTTATAAGTATTTTAATTAAGTAATATTAAATTTTTTAATATTGTTTCCTATATATATATATATATATATATATATATATATATGTTGGTGAAATTGTTTTTAAGCCTTAAAGAGGAATTATTTTCTAAGTTATGGATGTTTGTATGAATATGCATTTTTGGGGGAAATGATTTAAAGTTTTGTGATGTGTTGATTGAGTTGTGATCTCAGTCAGGGCTAAGTGTAGTCTGGAGGCCCAACTTGAGTGTGAATGTCTGTGAATATTAGAAGTGCATTTTTCTATACAGGAATGACTCTACCTATGGTAGAGAAATGTCCATTTTACAGAGGAGACTATGCCAAAATTTTGGTAGATTTTCTTGTAAAATGTGATATCTTTAGTAAATTTCTACCATTAATTAGGCTTTTTCCTGTCTATAGAATCTTATCCGGTCTTCCTCGAGTCAGTTTAGAATTTCACTATTTATGTTGATTTTCAATTTCAATTCCATAGATATGTTTTAAAAGAGGTATGTTATTTATTTTTTCTAGAGAATATCAGAGCGGAAGCTGTTGGATCGAGGCAGACGTGCAGTCATCAGCCTTCTTATTCATCTTGTAAGTTGATAAAATGATATGTGCATGTGTTTTATTTAAAGAATGCATTGCTCATATTTTTAATATTTATTATATGATTTATTTAACTTAATGCTGTTATTTATGATTTAAATGCATTTTATTTATTTAAAAAGAAATCGATTTTGAGAAATTTTGGTAGAATGAGCTACATGGTGGGTTTTACCAGGACCGTGTGCATATGATAGAGATTGAGAGATGGATCCGAATTATGTATGACTTGTGGACATAAATTGGGACGGGTGCCTCGGTGGAAGCCTTTGTTCTCAAGGACCGCCAGTGGTTGGAGAGTTAATAATGGAGTGGGATGGGTGCCTCGGTTGATACCTTTGCTCTCGGAGACCGGCAGTCTAGTTGGATTAAGTGGGCCTAGTTGGCTAGCTAGAAACTTGGGTTTAGGTAACTACCGAGATTTTTCAAAAGTTATATCTATAAATTATAAATTATTTTCACTATAACTATATGGTTTTTAAAAAGGGTTTTCAAACTGTACAACTCTTTTTATTGACTTACTCATTAAGGTTTGATTCCCCTCAATTTTTTTTTCAGGAGCTTGGTAGTTCAACCTCAGACTGCCTCCACATCGGATTTCTTCATCACTGGCCATATTATGTAAGTCATTGTAAGCTGTACTGTAGTATTAACTCTAGAAAGCTGTAGTAGTGACTATACTAAGAATTTGTATGACTTAAATATATTTATGTATTTGTTTTCAATGAACCATGCTTTTGTACAATGATTTATGATTTATGATGCTAGAGAATATTTTATTTATGTATTCAATGTTTTAATTTCAAAAAAAATCAATTTGATAATGTGTTCTATTTTAAAATAAAGTTTTAAATTGGAAGGTTTTATTTTTCTTTTCCTTAAGGCTTACTACGGGTTTCGGGGGCCTTATGCCTACCCATTCCCTAATGCCGGTCACGTGCCCTCGGGTTTAGGTTGTGATAAATAATTAGAGTAAGAAAAATGAATTTGCTAAAACAAAAGGATAGAAAAACTTGCAAAGAATATAAGTGCAAAGATTTTTGGAGAGAATAAATTGATTTTAAAAGATAATAAATGATATATTTTTATAAATAGTCATCTTTTCATTAAGTTGCCTATGGAAAAATGGAGAAAATAAGAAGAAATTGGTTTTAAAAGATGATAAAAGGAAGATTTTTATGCACCTTTTTATTAATTTGTTTATGAAAAAGAAGGACAAGATAATTTATTATTAAGTGTCATAACGAAGTGTAAGGAGATATTGTGCTTCTCCTTTTAATATATACTAGTTGATAGCCCACGCATAGCGTGGGTTAGTATAAAAATAATTATAATGCATTTTTTGGTTTTTATAAAAAATGAATATGAATGACAATTAATATTACATAATTGTAGACACCCGGTTCGGTCGGCCCGTGTTAGGGGACGAATTAGGGGTGCTTGGTTTGATCGGCCCATTGTCAAGCCCAATGATCAGAATGTGATACTTGGACATGAGAATGAAACCTG
The DNA here is from genome assembly GCA_947683625.1 of Mallotus nudiflorus. NCBI lineage: Eukaryota > Viridiplantae > Streptophyta > Magnoliopsida > Malpighiales > Euphorbiaceae > Mallotus > Mallotus nudiflorus. The sequence goes on from CANTUR010000239.1 coordinate 2,268,020, forward strand.
AATCTCTAGTGGAAAGTGGACTTGGAATCCCAGAAGCCCAAAAAACCCCAAACCTAGCCCAACTATCCAAATTTGGCCTAGGCTCGCTTGGCCCAATGCAGGCCCAGGCTGAAGGGGCATTACCTCAGTGCAATGAGGCATTCACCTCATTAATGAGGTAATCGCCTCATCAATGAGTCGATTGCCTCATCGAAGAGGTGCCACCTCTATGGCAGCCCACTTGCAGCTGCATTTAATGCAACTGCAATCATGATGGCCAAGTGGTATGGGCCCTACTCTCCAAACCTCTTCGTTGTGTGAGGGAAAGATTTTTAGGGAAAGAAAAAAGGCTATGAGAGCTCATGATGGGCTAGGAGGCTTAGGGGAATGGGAAAGCTAAGGAATAAAAGAGAAAAAAGGGTTTTTTTATTTGGGGGGGGGGTTGGAAGAAAAGTGGAGGAGGGAGAGAGCTCTGAAAAAAGGAAAAAAAAAACAGAGGGGAAAAGAAAAGAAAAAAACATCCTTAAGAAAGGGAAGAGAGATTGAAGCAAAGAGGTCCATTTTCTCCATAAGAGAATAAGGAAGAAACTTGTGTCAAAGGGAGATATCACATCCTAGCAAAGATCTCAATTAAAACATCTCTGAGGGCCTCTCATTTTGGTATAAAACCTGCACTCAAACTCAGCATGTTCATCATTTTGTGTGTTCTTGCTTGTGTGCAACTAAATCATTAGTATATTTTAGGTATTTCTAGTTTAGGTTGCTCAATATCCCACTTTATTGATGTGATCCCTAAACACTTTTGCATGTAGTTATAGTTTGATGATTATAGAGTGTGTATATGCATGTTTTGTTACTTAGAGTGAAAGTCTAAGTGTGTGAGAGTCGGCTTCAGCCTTCTGACCAGGCGGCGCCTCTTCATAGAGGCATCGCCTCTTGTCTATGAGGTGATCGCCTCATCAATGAGGCGATCACCCCATTGACAGGCCTTTAGGGAGTATATCTTTTGTGTGTGTGTTACCTTTTTTTTACCTCGGAATTGTAAGAGCCCCTGTTGATGAGGCGTCGCCTCATTAATGAGGCGATTGCCTTATCTCAATGAGGCGATCGCCTCATTGATAGGGTTAACTTGCTTCATGCTTTATTTTTTTAACGTTTATCGTGATGTCCGCTTCGATATGTCCTCTTTTGACCTTAAATATGTCTGTATGATTGCATGATAGTGATTATCTTGATTATTTGATGGTTTCCTTAGTCCATAATGTGAAAACCCCTTTTTTATATAGAGTCTCCTTATAAGTATCGTTACATGTGATTTCATTTTTTTTTAAAGGAAGGACTAACTATGTGTTATTTGCAGGAATTATTTGATGATTTCCATCATTGAGTAGTCACCCTTATTAGTTATCCATTTTATATTACCGCATTTATGTTACTTTATCAATTTATTTTTGGTATATGTTTAGTCTATTTTCTGTATATTATTCTTTCTTTTAGCCTAAAAAGTGTTATAATCCTTAACCCTTTTCCCATTTAATTTTGAATGTATGGTTGTAAATTATTATTTATTTTATTCATTGCATTTTTTGAATGTTGGGACTTAAAGGCATGAAATTGGACTAATGTGCAAACTTGGACTTAATTATAAAATTTGGCAATTATCCGAAGGCAATTTCATTATATATGGTAAATGAGGAAATAATTAAATAATTAAATGGTAATAAAACACAAAACATAAGTGAAGGCCAACCGCAAGGTTGGGTGAGCATTCAAACGCTCATACCCAGTTTTCAAACCCGATCTCTAATGACGGGTTTTAGGAACCTTCGTGGGATCCAGTTGCTGTACAGTGTGTCCTGGCTTTCATTTGGGTGGCGACTCCATCTCCGAATAGGCCCATGACCTATATTGTATTTCCTAGTGGGCCTTGAGCCCACACAGTGCCGTGGTCGCCAAACACTTGGGCGCCCGCTAAACGATGCCGCCTATAGTGCCGACTCCACTGGGGATAGAGAAACTGATTCCAATTTTTTGGGTTTTATAATCTTTAATTATTTTCTTATTTCTTCCTGCATTTATGCATTCACTACATATTTTGCACATAATGAGCACTTTAGTCCCGAATAAACCTGACAATTGTCAGTACTTCGCTACCTACGTTTCACTCAAACCTGGTGGTGGAATATTTGATTATTGTCACTCATGACACATACTAATCTACATTGTTTGACCCTTGAGTGGGGAGACGTATATGGATGTATATTTTTGTGGGAGCCAAAGCCTTTTTACCCAAAACTCAAGCCTATGTAATGACTTAGCAACTATCCTTAGGAATTTTCCCACATGCTTGTGTATTATGCCATATAATGGACCCTTAAAATAAATCTTGAACCCATCAATAAGCAGTCTAAAATAAAATGAGCCCTGGTGTCCAACCAAAGCCCATTATAAATAAGCTAGTCAACAAAGGCCTCTTATGCCTACTCATAACCCATTTCAAATGGGCCTTGACAAGTAAGTTTAGGGTGCTAAGGATCTTGGCTTATAGAAAGTGGACTCGGGCTTTATTTAAAGGACCCATTACTTATCTGAATCATTTTCTTGCATATGTTGATTTTATTATCCCCTAATGATAATTAAAACCCAGGCCAAATATCCTAAGATAAGATACTCGCCATTGAATGCGTGTGTAGGAGAAATAAGGGGAAGTTTGCACGTTTAAGCTTCATGTTTTGGTATTATGTATTTTTTTTATGTGATTATTTGTTTCTTAAATTTTCTTAAAAAAAATCCTTCATTTCATGCATACATGACATTCATTGCAACTTTCAAAAATGCATTTTTCTTAGCCATAAACCTCTTCTTATTTGGAAGCAGATCAAAGGAATTTGGCCCACTAATATCAAGGATCCAATTAGACAGTTGGGACCACTTAACAAAGAGGCAAAATGGCAGGACCCTCTAATTTTGATGTTGAAGCTTTCAAGAAAGAACTGTTGAAAGAGATCAAGGATGAGATGCGATAAATGGTTAAGGACATGGTTGCTGAGATTAAAGGAAGGATGCTCTCTAATGAAGACAATTCTAAAACTAGAACTGTTTTGGGTGAACAATTGAAAGGAAAAGCACCAATGGATTCTGTTGAGGCCAAATGGATGAAAGACCTAACAAAATAGATGAATCAACTACAGTCCGCATTAAAGAACCACGGGCTTAGTCTGAACTTTGCTGATGTTGACTTGGATTTGGGTTCTAGAGAACCACTGGCCCCGAAATACAAATTCCCAAATATGAAGAAATACTCCGGTACTGATGACCCTTACTTGCATCAGAAGCAGTATGTCACTTATATGGAGGCCACTGAGTTATCAGAAACTCAAATTGTCAAGCAATTTCCATTATCATTGGAAGGAGCTGCTATCAATTGGTACTACACTTTGGATGCATATGTCCAACAAGATTGGAAGGAGTTGTGTTCAGTCTTTATCAAACAATATAGGCCAAACTTTCAGTTTGAAATTTCTCTTCAAGAGCTATAGAATACAGTGCAAAGACCTAACGAGCCCTTCGTGAGCTTCTTAGATAGGTGGAGAGGAAAGTTAGCTCAAATGAAGCACAGACCTACAGAGTCGGACTAGTTAATAATAGCCATAGAAGCCTGCATCCCTCCTCTAGTCGATAAGTTAAAAGACATGGGCATAAGGGACTTTAAGGAGTTATATCATTTTGGGGTGCAAGTTGAAACCGACTTGGATTTGGACACTCAAGAATAGTTATTATCAATTGTAATGGTTTCAAATAATGTTTTGCTGTAATATTTTCTTTTATGCTAATGAATGTTTGGTTGTCTAATTTGCATGAGTATTAATTTGTTATAATTGTGCATGCAATCTTATGCTTGAATGAGAGAGAGATTTGAAAAAGAAAAAAAAGAGGAAAAAGAAAACCCAAAAAAATGAGAGGATTAAAATATTATAATTGACTTTCAAACTTTTCTTCGGGCACATTCAACTCTAAGTTTTTTCTTAAAATAAATTCCTCATATTCGTAAAAAAAAAAAAAACAAAACAAAATAAATAAATAATAAATAAATAAAATAAAAAGCAAAAAAAACATAAAATAAAATTAAGAAAAATAAGAAGAAAAAAAAGAAAAAAGGAAAGAAAAAGAAAATAAAAAGGGACGAAAGCATGGGGAAAAAAGGGAAACCTTTGTTTGTGCCACCAATATTTGAAAAGTCAATTTTGAGCAACCCTTGAAAAATCCTTATCTTTTTTAACAAAACTCCCACTAATTGTGAGCTGAAAAATGGTTGGTCAGAAAACCCACAAAGGGCTGATCAATAACAAGCATAATGTGGCATGCCTGATTATAACAGAAAAGTAATCATGTGAAGATAGTCATAACTGACATATTGTTAGCACATGAAGTGTCAGACATGGACTCATTAGTTTTGCAATAATCAACAACATCAGTAACATCAATATCCGATGATCAGTAGCAAGAGCAACCAACAGCTAAAGTGACAACATGAACATCGAGCGCAATAAAAGTGATTGACCATCACCATGAATTTGCAACCGCCCAGCTAGGTTCAAAAACTCCTAGAAAAGGAGCAACCTAGGCAAAAAAAAAAGAAAATAAAAAAAATGAAAAAAATGAAAGACCCAGCCAGGTTCGAAAACTCCTAGAAAAGGAGCGACCTAGGCAAAAGAGGGAATATAAAATAAAATCAGTTGCATTTTCATTCTGAGAAAAGACTTCAAAAGATCATAAGATTCTACTTGGTGGTGCGAAAGCAGAGGAGTCTATCAAGTCCTATGCTGGGGGGTAATTTTTGAGATGAGTTGAGCCTCATGAGTAATGGAGTTTTCAAATAGAGTCTCTTCCACACTAAGGGTCAAGCGCAACTGTTATGACAATAAAGCATTCTAAGGGCGCAACTAAGCTAAGGGCGTGAATCGTTATCATCATCCCGATTTGATCATGAGGGGGTCTTAAATTCTATTTCATTTAGATAAGTTGGTCTCAATAGATTTAAATTCAGATTCTTTGATATGATGAGGACTAGTTCTTGAAGATTAATCCTAAATAGGAAGGGCATTTGGCTATTGACTGTCTTCTTGATTATTCATGCATACACAATTATTTTGAAAAAATCATTTTTAGGTTTCATGCTTAGGCGCATTATAATAATGCATGTTTTCTATAAGCATTGCATATACCACATGAGCATGTGTTGTCAAAATAACTTTTGAGAGATTCCAAAAATCACATCCATACATACATTGATTTTGGACTCTTTTTGGATATGTAATAGAATAAGCTATCTCAAGTGCTTAGGATGCAATTTTCTTGTTTGGTTTTGCCTAACTCCTTGTGAGGCTATACGACTTATTTTGATTTACTTATTTAGTTTGATTTCGTTTGATGCTTGTGAGGCTACATCATTTTATTATCTTCGACTAATGCCTCAGAGGTTATATGGCACTTTTGTTTGTCTTTATTTGATTCGTGTTTTATTTATTATTTGTTTAGCCTGATGCCCCAGAGGCTACATGGCTTATTTTGGTTGATTTTACCTGATACTGGTGTGACTATATTGCCTGATATGATTTTCATCCGACTGACACCTCAGAGGTTACATGGCACTTTCTGTTTGATCTTATTTTATGCATGTTTCTATATATTTATTGGTCTTACCTGATGCCCCTGAGGCTATACGATATTCATTATTGTTCCTGCCTGATGCTTGCATGGCTATATGGTTTCCATGTTTGTTCTCTTCATTTGTTCTATTTGCTGATCGAAGTATCAGTGTTCATAAGCGTTCATTTCCTAGTTCGGTCGGCCCGTAGCTGAGGGTGAGCTGTGGATTTTCTCTGATCGAAGTATCAAGATTAAGGGACTGCCTCTCGGGCCAGGAAAACCTGAGGATGACGACATGAGCTTCCTATTATTGTTAAGGGAATGCCTTTTGGGCTAGGAAAACCCAAGGTTTATGTCTCACAAGGAGAGGGTTGTTCAGGTTTGAATCCCCAAAGCTCAAAAAAAGGGCTGTTTGGGTTGAATCTTCGAAGCTCAAGGATAGGGTTGTTTGGGCTTGAATCCCTGAAGCTCAGAGGACAGGGCCATTCGGGTTTGAATCCCTAAAGCTTAGAGGATAGGGCTGTTCGGGTTTGAATCCCCGAAGCTCAAAGGACAGGGCTGTTCGGGTTTGAATCCCCGAAGCTCAGAGGATAGGGCTGTTCGGGTTGAATCCCCGAAGCTCAAAGATAGGGTTGTTCGGGTTTGAATCCCCGAAGCTCAGAGGATAGGGCTATTCGGATTTGAATCCTTGAAGCTCAAGGACAGGGTTGTTCAGGTTTGAATCCCCGAAGCTCAAGGACAGGGTTGTTTGGGTTTGAATCCCCGAAACTCAAGGACAGGGTTGTTTGGGTTTAAATCCCCGAAGCTCAAGGATAAGGTTGTTCGGGTTTGAATCCCCGAAGCTCAAGGATTGAGATGACTTTTCAGGTAGTATTCCCGAAGTCAGAAGCGAATGACAACTAGGCCAGGAAAACCCAAAAGTTTATGTCCCCGGAGAAGTGATAATCGGACCAGGAAAATCTGAAAACCACATCCCTAGTGATGATCGGGCTAGGAAAACACGAGAATCGGGTTTCAATGTTGTGATGATCGGGCCAGGAAAACTCGAGAATCATATTTTGTGTGTTGTGATGATCGGGCCAGGAAAACTCGAGATTCATGTTTCGTGTGTTGGGAAGATCGGGCCAAGGAAAACCCGAGAATCAAGTTTTAAGTGTTGTGATGATCAGGCCAGGAAAACCCGAGAATCGAGTTTCGGTGTTGTGATGATCGGGCTAGGAAAACCTGAGAATCAAGTTTCAGTGTTGTGATGATCGGGCCAGGAAAACTCGAGAATCAAGTTTCAGGTGTTGGGATGATCGGGCCAAGGAAAACCCGAGAATTAAGTTTTAGGTGTTGTGATGATCGAACCAGAAAAACTCGAGAATTATATTTTGTGTGTGGTGATGATTGGGCTAGGAAAGCTTGAGAATTGAGTTTTGGTGTTGTGATGATCGGGCCAAGAAAACCCAAGAATCAAGTTTCAGGTGTTATGATGATTGGGCCAGGAAAACCCGAGAATCAAGTTTCATGTGTTGTGATGATCGGGCCAGAAAAACTCGAGAATTATATTTTGTGTGTGGTGATGATCGGGCCAGGAAAACCCGAGAATCATGTTTCAGGTGACTGATGGTTGGGCCAGGAAAACCCATAAGTCTATGTCCCCAGCAGGACAGTAATCGGGCCAGGAAAACCTAAGGTTAACAGTTTTTGAATACTTTATCAAATATTAATGAGTGGCTGATCAGGCTAGGAAAACCCAAGGATCACAGTCACTTTTCAAAATTGAAGAATTTATCTCTCAGGTGAGACCTAAGAGTCAGGTATGTTTCTTATCTTATTGTTTGTTTGTTGTTGTGTATGTGATTTTTTGAAAAATGGTCATTGCATGCATTTGATTTTTCAAAAAATCAGGGGGCAAACTGTAGACACCCGGTTCGATTGGCCCGTGTTAAGGGACGAATTAGGGGTGCTCGGTTTGATCGGCCCGTTGTCAAGACTAATGACGAGAATGTGATACTTGGACACGAGAATGAAACCTGAATCTCTAAGTGGAAAGTGGACTTAGAAACCCAGAAGCCCAAAAAACCCCAAACCTAGCCCAATTATCCAAATTTGGCCCAGGCCCGCTTGGCCCAACGTAGGCCCGGGCCGAAGGGGTGTCACCTCAGTGCAATGAGGCGGTCGCCTCATGAATGAGTCGATCACCTCATTGAAGAGGCGCCGCCTCTATGGCAGCCCACTTGCAGCTGCATTTAATGCAACTGCAATCATGACAACCAAGTGGTGCGAGCCCCACTCTCAAGACCTCTTCCTTGCCTGAGGGAAAGATTTTTGGGGAAAGAAAAAAGGCTATGAGAGCTCATGATGGGCTAGGAGGCTTAGGGGGATGGGAAAGCTAAGGAATAAAAGAGAAAAAAAGAGAGAGAAAAAAGGGTTTTTTTCTTTGGGGGGGGGGGGTTGGAAGAAAAGGGGAGGAGGGAGAGAGCTCTGAAAAAAGGAAAAAAATAGAGGGGAAAAGAAAAGAAAAAATGTCCCTAAGAAAAGGAAGAGAGATTGAAGCAAAGAGGTCCATTTTCTTCATAAGAGAAGAAGGAAGAAACTTGTGTCAAAAGGAGATATCACATCCTAGCAAGGATCTCAATTAAAATATCTCTGAGGACCTCTCATTTTGGTATAAAACCTGCATTCAAACTCAGCATGTTCATCATTTTGTGTGTTCTTGCTTTTATGCAACTAAATCATTAGTATATTTTAGGTATTTCTAGTTTAGGTTGCTCAATATCCCACTTTATTGATGTGATCCCTGAACACTTTTGCATGTAGTTGTAGTTTGATGATTATAGAGTGTGTATATGCATGTTTTGTTACTTAGAGTAGAAGTCTAAGCGCGTGAGAGTCGGCTTCAGCCTTCTGACTAGGTGGTGCCTCTTCACAGAGGCATCGCCTCTTGTCCATCGCCCCATTGATAGGCCTTTAGGGAGTCTATCTTTTGTGTGTATGTTACCTTTTTTTTCCTCGGAATTGTAAAAGCCCCTGTTAATGAGGCATCACCTCATCAATGAGGCGACCGCTTCATTGACAGGGTTAACTTGCTTCATGCTTCATTTTTTTAACGTTTGTCGTGATGTCCGCTTCGATATGTCCTCTTTTGACCTTAAATATGTCTGTATGATTGCATGATGGTGATTATCTTGATTATTTGATGGTTTCTTTAGTCCATAATGTGAAAACCCCTTTTTTATATAGAGTCTCCTTGTAAGTATCGTTATATGTGATTTCATTTTTTTTCAAAGGAAGGACTAACTGTGTGTTATTTCTAGGAATTACTTGATGATTTCCATCATTGAGTAGTCACCTTTGTTAGTTATCCATTTTATATTACCGCATTTATGTTACTTTATCGGTTTATTTTTAGTATATGTTTAGTCTATTTTCTGTATATTATTCTTTCTTTTAGCCTAAAAAGTGTTGTAATCCTTAACCCCTTTCCCATTTAATTTTGAATGTATGGTTGTAATTTATTATTTATTTTATTCACTACGTTTTTTGAATGTTGGGACTTAAAGGCATGAAATTGGACTAATGTGCAAACTCGGACTTAATTATAAAATTTGGCAATTATCTGAAGGCAATTTCATTATGTGTGGTAAATGAGGAAATTATTAAATAATTAAATGGTAATAAAACGCAAAATACAAATTGAGGCCAAGCGTAAGGTTGGGTGAGCATTCAAATGCTCATACCTAGTTTCCAAACCCGATCTCTGATGACGGCTTCTGGGAACCTCCGTGGGATCCAGTTGTTGTACAGTGTGTCCCGACTTTCGTCTGGGTGGCAACTCCATCTTTGAATAAGCCCATGACCTATATTTTATTTTCTAATGGGCCTCGAGCCCACATAGTGTCCTGGTCACCAAACACTTGGGCGCGCGCTAAACGGCGCCGCCTACAATAATATAATAAATAAAAATATTGATATAGTTGCAATTGTTATTGATAGTTCTAAAGAAATTTACTACATCATATATTAATTAAATATAAATTTGAATAGAATATTTCCATAAAAATAATTCTTGAAAAACCCAAGCTTAGTGCTGGGGAATTATATAAAAAATTACATAATGTTGTATATTGTTGTATATTAATTGAACTAACATAAAATAATTTCTATAATTTTAATACATCATATAGTAAAAAGATTCTTCTATAAATGTTTATCATTGAACCTGTAGTTTGTATTAAGCAAGTGATTAGTAATTATATTAAATAAATATGTAAAATGTTAAGATAAAAGAAGTATGATATGCAGCATTTTTTATGTTAATTTTATAGGATGCTGTTTTTTGTATTGATATATTTGAACAAATATTTGACTGACCATGAATAACTACAACATTCCATATTAATTTGTCGATTGAACTTCATGAATATTTGGCATGAACATAGAAATTTCCTTTCATAGTTCTCTCATTCAAATCACCTGTAAATTGAATTGAATCTATGCTTTTATTTAGAAAATAAATAAAATAAATGATTTTGAATAAAAATAAAAAATTAAGCATACCACATCTTTCAATAGCTACCTTTTTTTTTTTGTCCCTTGCAAAATCTTGTAAGATCAATGATCATTTTTATTACCTGCAATATGAGAAAAACGAAATAAGTTGTCAAAACAATATATAATTTGAATAGAAATTTATATATTTCTATTTATTAACTAAATAAAGCAAAATTATTGAAGCATATAATTTACATTGAGTGAAACATGTAAAAGATGAAAGTTTATGTAAGCAATAAAAATTTGAGTTTTGATATTAACTGTAAAATTAGTGGTTGGGAGAAGTCAACTTATTAAACAATTTCTAAATAGAGTTCTTGGAATTAATATTTTGTAAAAAAAATAATATTATTATCTAAACAATAATAATAAGTTTTTATGAAAACTTACATTCAATTTGTTACAATCCGAACCCAAAGGTACGTGACCGGTACTAGGGAATGGGAAAGTATAAAACTATCAAAACCCGTAGTAAGCCTTAAAAGAAAAATGCGGAATATTTCACTTTAAAACTTTACAATAAAATAATTAAATCATAATGCACATTATCAAATTGATTTTTATCAATTTAATTAAACCATAATACCATAGTGCATAAATAAACATCATCAGTTATACAAATAATATCTCAGTATATAAATCTTAATACATAATATTCAACTTAAAATACACAGTTATATAATTCTCTACTGTGGTACATGAATCCTAATACAAATACAACTATACAAACCTACATAAGATAGCCGGTGAAGAAGCTACTCGACGTAGAGAAGTAGGCCTAACAAAAGACTCCCAAACTCCTAAAAAAAATAAGTTGAGGGGAGTTAGACCTCACTTAATAAGTTAATAAAGGAAATGAATGTAGTTTGAAAATCTCCTTTAAAATAGGTTTTTATGAAAATACTGTATGTATAATTTTAATCAAATAATTTGATATACATATAAGAAATCCATTTTTCAAAAGGAATGAAATAAATATTTAAATGCTTTTTAAAACATTTCAGTATAAACAAAAACTAGGTAGAACTCAAGTTCTCAATTTTTAACAGTTATTTGGCTCACTTATATCCAAGACTATCGGATCCCGTAAGCAAAGTATCACTAGAATGCACAGCCGCAGTCATATCATTTAATCTAATATCACTAGCGGTGTCTAAGAGCAAAGTATCTCCAGACCATCAGTCCCACTGTTTTAATAAATATTAATCCAAGTATACTAGCGGTGTTTGAGAGCAAAGCATCAGAAGACCTTCACCCCCAATATTTATTAAATAATCAAATATTTTATTACTGGCAGTGTCCAAGAGTAAAGCATCACCAGACCATCGGCCCCAATAATATAATCAAATATTTTATTGGTGCGCACACGGTCTTGATGAAATCTATGAGGTAGTTCATTCTACCATAGTTTATTTAAAATAAACGAAAAGAAATAAAACAATGAAAATTACAATAAATAAATAAAATAAAATAAATCAACTATAAATTAAATCATGCAACATTATTTAAGGAATACCGACTAGAATCTCATAAAATTAAAATCATCAAAATTTAATATTTTTTAACTCGAAAAAACCCGACAAACAATTCAAATATTAACTTATAAGATGAAGGCGCTCTTCTGACACGCCGTGTTCGACCTCGACTAGTAGACACGATCGGAGGGTGGCTAAAAGACAGAAAATGAAATGAAAATCAGAAAACAGAAACCCTAACTTCTAGAATTTATAAGGAAGACTCAACTTAAAATTCAAAAATTAAGATTGACCCGATGTCATGTTTTACGAGAAATCTACCAAAAATTCGATAGAGTCTCCTTAGTAAAACGAACATCCTTTTACTGAAGTAGAGTCAATCCTGTAAGGAAACACACTTCTAAATTCACACAAGCTCAACACCTCGGGTTTGAACCCCGAACTACTCAAATCCCCAACCGAGGTTCACAATCCACCAAAAATAAATAATTTAATAAAAAAATTTTAAAATCATTAAAAATCCATAAAATATCCAAACTTCCACAATTTAATTTATTTACATGATAAAACATTAAAACTAATTAATTTTCCAAATTAGAAAATAAAATCCCAATAATTTATATAATATTAATAAAATCCAAATTTTATAATTATTCATCACAAAATAATCAAATTCACATTTAATTATTTAAATTGCTTAAATATATTATAAAATTAATTAAAAACCCATTTAATCACAAAATAATAAATAATTTAGTATTGAATATAATTTTCAAAAATTAGAATTAATTAGTAAAAAATAGTAATTAATTTATAAATTTTATTCTAATACTTTATAAAATTCTAAAACTATTTGTAGGTGGTAGGGTTTAGCGCGCGCCCAAGTGTTTGGTGACCACGGCACTGTGGGCTCGAGGCCCACTAGAAAATACGATATAGGTCATGGGCCTATTCGAAAATGGAGTTGCCACCCGGATAAAAGTCGGGACACACTGTACAGCAACTGGATCCCACGGAGGTTCCCAGAAGCTGCCATCAGATATGGGGTTCGAAAATTGGGTATGAGCATTTGAATGCTCACCCAACCTTGCGGTTGGCCTCTGTTTGTGTTTTGCATTTTATTACCATTTAATTATTTCCTCATTTACCACACGTACTGAAATTGCCTTCAGACAATTGCCAGATTTTATAATTAAGTCCGAGTTTGCACATTAGTCCAATTTCATGCCTTTAAGTCCCAACATTCAAAAAATGCAGTAAATAAAATAAATAATAATTTACAACCATACATTCAAAATTAAATGGGAAAGGGATTAAGTATTAAAATTCTTTTTAGGCTAAATAAAAAAATAATATATAGAAAATAGACTAAACATATACTAAAAATAAACTAATAAAGTAACATAAATGCGGTAATATAAAATGGATAACTAACAAAGGTGACTACTCAATGACAGGAATCATCAAGTAATTCATACAAATAACACACAGTTAGTCCTTCTTTTAAAAAAAATGAAATCACATGTAACGATACTTACAATGAGACTCTATATAAAAAAAGGGGGTTTTCACATTATGGATTAAAGAAACCATGAAATAATCAAGATAATCACCATCATACAATCATACAGACATATTTAAAGTCAAAAGGGGACATACCGAAGTGGACATCATGACAAACGGTAATAAAAGATGAAGCAGGAAGCAGGTTAACCCTGTTAATGAGGTAGTTGCCTCATTGATGAGGCGACGCCTCATCAACAGGGGCTCTTGCAATTTCGAGGCAAAGAAGGTAACACACACAAAAGACTCCCTAAAGGCCTGTCAATGGGGTAATCACCTCATTGATGAGGTGATTGCCTCATGGACAAAAGGCTCCGCCTGGTCAGAAGGCTGAAGCCGACTCTCACACGCTTAGACTTCTACTCTAAGTAACAAAACATGCATATACACACTCTATAATTATCAAACTATAACTACATGCAAAAGTGTTAAGAGATCACATTAATAAAGTGGGATATTAAGCAAGATAAACTAGAAATACCTAAAATATACTAATGATTTAGTTGCACACAAGCAAGAACACACAAAATGATGAACATGTTGAGTTTAAGTGCAGGTTTTATACCAAAATGAGAGGCCCTTAGAGATGTTTTGATTGAGATCCTTGCTAGGATGTGATATCTCCCTTTGACATAAATTTCTTCCTTCTTCTCTTATGAAGAAAGTGGACCACTTTACTTTAATCTCTCCCCCCGTTTCTTGAGGACGTTTCTTTTTTCTTTTCTCTCTGTCTTTTTCTTTTCTTCAGAGCTCCTCCCTCCTTTTTCTCACCAACCCTCTCTTCTCTCTTTTTTTTTCTCTTTTATTCCTTAGCTTTACCATGCCCCTAAGCCTCTTAGCCCATCAAGAGCTCTCATAGCCTTTTTTCCTTTCCCAAAAATCTTTTCCTCACGCAAGAGGTCTGGAGAGTGGGACTCGCACCACTTGGCCGTCATGATTACAGCTGCATTAAATGCAGCTGCAAGTAGCCTGCCATAGGGGTGGCGCCTCATCGATGAGGCAATTGCCTCATTGGAAGCTGCCAAAGAGGCAATCGCCTCATTACACTGAGGCGATGTCCCTTTAGCCCGGGCCTGCACTGGACCGAGCGGGCTTGGGCCAAATTTGGATAGTTGGGCTTGGTTTTGGGTTTTCAAGTCCACCTTCCACTAGATATTGAGGTTTCATTCTCATGTCTAAGTTTCACATTCTCATCATTGGGCTTGACAACGGGTCAGTCAAACTGAGCACCCCTAATTTGTCCCCTAACACAGGCCTATCGAATCTAGTGTCTATAGTTTGCCCCTTGATTTTTCAAAAAAAAAAAACAAATGCATGCAATGACCATTTTTCAAAAAATCACATGTATAACAGTGAACAAACAATAAGATGAGCAACATACCTGACTCTTGGGTTTCACCCGAGAGATGAATCCTTCAATTTTGAAATGTGACCGTGATCCTCGGGTTTTCTTGGCCCGATCAGCCACTCATTAATATTTGATAGAGACATTTAAAAACTATTAACCTCAGGTTTTCTTGGCCCGACCCTTGCAAAATTGGAATTCGATTCTTCGGTTTTCCTGGCCTGGTCTTCGCAACACTGAAACTTGATTCTCGGGTTTTCCTGGCCCGATCTTCGCAACACTAAAACTTGATTCTCGAGTTTTCCTGGCTCGATCATCACTGGGGATGTGGTTTTTAGATTTTTCTGGTCTGATTATCACTCCTCTGGGGACATAGACTTTCGGGTTTTCCTGGCCCAGTTGTCCTTCGCTTCCGACTTCGGGGATACTACCTGAACATTCATCTCGATCCTTTGAGCTTCGGGGATTCAAACCCGAATAGCCCTTTCTTTGAGCTTCGAGGATTCAAACCCGAACAACCCTTTCTTTGAGCTTCAGGGATTCAAACCTAAACAGCCCTGTCCTTTGCTTCTGACTTCGGGGATACTACCCGAACAGTCATTTCGATCCTTTGAGCTTTAGGGATTCAAACTTGAACAACTCTTTCTTTGTGATGTGAGTTTTTCCTTGGCCCTTTTCTCTAGAAACTTCATCTCAAAAATTTGTACTCTGAATTCCACCTCCCTAGTATACGACACTAATTTCCACCCATCATTTCATTTCATCATCATCATTCTTTTTTTTTAGGGGAAAACCCTACATGAGGAAAACCCTACATCTTTGCTTGCTATAAAAATAACTTCTTCCTTTTGTCCTTTCTTCCTTCTATTTTTTTTGTCACCTTTTATTTTCCTCTCTCTTTTTTCTCCTTACACTTCTTATACTCCTTGCATCTTCCTCCCTTTTACAGTCAATGGAGAATGAGAGAACACCCCCTGTGCTTGAGTGGGATCATATCCCACCTCTTGTTAGTGCTTCTAGGAGCTTGGGATTGACCCACGGAGACTCGATTCCTCTTTTGGCAGACCTAGGATCCCACATTTGCTCGTCTGCATCTGGAGAGGTTAATACCCTATAATTTCCTACAAAATTACGTTGGGTTAGTGATTAATCAAACATAATTATCAACTCAAGACATTAATTTATTAAGCAAATGAGAAATCCATGTTTTGATCGCCAGAAATCAGGAACTGTGCCCATCCCGCCTTACAGAGGTGATTACCTCATCGTAGAGGCGATCGTCTCATTGATAAGGCAATCAGCTTCTGCGAAGAGACGATAACCTATCGCCCTTTCATAGAGCCGATCACCTCCCCAATGAGGTGATCACCATTGTGATGAGGTGATTGCCTCTACGATGAGGCGATCGCTTCATCAATAGGGCAAACTGCACTGTTTAAAAGACCATTCATTCTGAATTCCTTTTCTGAAACCATAACATGCATAAATTTCACTTCCCTATCTATTGTTTGCAGTATGAAACTCAGACGTTCAAGGGTGCCAGGAATTTTCATAGAGCCCGAGTCTTCTTCAGTGACTTGATGGATGAGCAGAGGGACTGGATTCAGGAGACGGGATTCGAGGACTTCGTTCTCTCGCTTCCAATCTGAGTAGGGGCGCACGGACTACCAACCATTGCATGCCTTGATGGAAAGGTGGTTTGATACAACCCACACCTTCCACCTCCCATTTGGTGAGCTTACTCTAGACCCGATATCATTTGCTGCCATCACAGGGATTGCCTGCGCTGGGGATCCTGTTCCCTTCGATGCGAGTCTACATCAGCTATCTTCAGATAAGGTTGCATATATCGAGCGACTTTTGGGGATGACTCCTGACATGAAGGGGACTCATACCTTAAAGTTGGACTCGATCAGGAGTTTCTACACCCAGGATCGGGCTGCATCGATGATCTCTCCCTTTGAGATTGACCATGCAGTGAGGGCTTTTTTGCTCTACCTGCTTAGTACCGCCTTCTTCACTGACACCACCAGCTCAATCGATCTTATGTTCCTACCAGCCCTTCAGGATCTTGACTAGATTCCTACATTCGATTGGGGTAGCTACACCCTGGCATACTTATTCTGGGGCATGGACGAGGTGGTCCAAGGGGCTAGGAGATTCTGCGGCTTTTGGCATGCCGTTCTGGTACTTCTTGATCCCTTTTTTCCTTTATCTTATTTTGACCCCCATTACTTACATCAGTCTTCTCAACTTCTCCTATTTTTTTCAGGTCTGGGCTCTAGAGCTAGAGTTGCTTGTGGGCGTTACCTAAGTGGGAGAGCATTTTTCGGCCCTCGGTAGATGGGGTGCCAGCTACATCGTGAAGAGGCACCTTGCGCGAGTTCATATCCACAAATAGCACTTGAACTCTCTGACACAGGATGCGATACCTACAAAGCACAAACCTTCTTATTAGTAAATTATTCACATTCAATTTACTTATATATTGACATCTACCTTTTTTTTTATAGATCCGGAATGACTTATGGGGGTCCGAGGACACTTTGACCATTGAGATGACTCACTCTAGGCCTTGAGCCAGGAAGAGGGCACTCCTTTGTGGCCCTGGGTATCAAGCTTGGTACTTAGGAAAGCGGGTCCTAAATTGAAGGGCAAGTGTTAGAGCTAAGTGGGTCCCTAGGTCTCCTCCTGAAAGTATGCTTTAGGCTCATGAGCTGGAGGGTGATGATCTCGTTTAGGACATTGCGGGCTCCCCAGCTGTGGATCACACAATTCATGTGAACAGCCAGTATACAGAATTCATTCGTACCCACCTTCTGCTAACGGTCCCCTTCCAAGCTGCTTCTACCTCTTAGGTAAATCCTTGTCAGTTCCCCTTTTCTTGCAAATTCACTGCATTCTTAACATGTTCCTCCTATTTTTGTCTTTAGGCTGTGCCTGCTAGGCCTGTGGCCCTGGTTAGGTCTCGAGTGCGGCAGAGAGAGCCCTTGAGGCGTCAATTGGATCTGAATAGGGAGGAGACTTCTGTGGCTGGTGAGGAAGCCAGGCCGACTATCGCCCCCGGGTCCAAGTTTGTCCCAGGCAGCTTCACTCATGTCCCCGACCCTCTAGCTTGATGTTGGGTTCCTCCTAGAGAGTTATCATGCCAGTTCTTAGCCTTGGACAAGGACCTGACCCCTGCATGCACCCCTGATGGTGCTACTCATGTAAGTTCTTTTCCTGACCTACTTACATTGTGATTCTCAAATCAACCGTTAGTTTTAATATTTACTTTCAATAATGCAGATTCCTTTAGAGCAGGGCCTATATATGTATCACATGATAGAGGCCCAAAGAGATTACATGTTGGAGATTACTCAACAGTGAAAGGTAAGAATTTCCTTATTTTCCTACATGTATGCATGCTCGCATGGCTTGCTAACCTGTGATTTGTCTAAATAGGATCGAGATATGGCCAGCAGGGTGAGGATTGCTACTCTTGAGCGTCAGATTGATGTATTTTAAATTGATGAGGATGATGATAAGAGTGGTAGTGGTGCCAGGGGAGGGGATGACCCTGAGGGTACGGGATCATATGCTTGATGTTCCAGGGTTAAAATTTGTGTAGTCTCTGAGTAGTGAATGCAAAATTTTGGTTTTAGACTTTATGAACAGAATGTTTGCAGAACTCAACATTTCCTTGATTAAATTCATTTGTTTTACTTTTCTCATTTCTTCATATGTGAGTTGATTTCAATGTTTGCATATGTAACTGTCCCACTATATTCCAATGACACCTGTTTAGACTATGTGATTCAAAGAAGCACAATCGGCCCGTATTGTTGATGAGGCGATCGCCTCATCAAACCCTGGTGAAGAGGCGATTGCCTCATCGAACCCTAGTGAAGAGGTGATCGCCTCTTACTGCTCAGGCGGTGCCTCATTGATGAGGTGATTGCCTCATCGATGAGGTGACCACCTCAACAGCAAGCGGTCATTCCCTTATAAAAACCCACATTCCTACGTTCGACCTAATTTTTGAATCCCCTTCATCCTTCCCTTTCTATTTCTCCTTCTAAGCGTCTCTAAAAAGCCACAAACATGATAGAACAAAGTCTGAGGCCCCTACAGTCGATTTTGAAAGGTTTGGACAACAAATCTTGGGCCGGGTTAGAGCCGTTTCACCTCGCGGTCTTTAAATCACTCCATACTAGGAGAATTAATTTCCTTTTTCTCTATGCCATGGTTCAATTTTAGGATCCCCATAAACATGTTTTTCGGCTCAACACAATAGAAATATGTCCCCTACTGGAGGCAAGGCAATTCTCAGCCATCATACAGATTTCGCTTGTTAACTTGTGATTCCTGCTCTTGCAAACCCGGATTCTCGCTCCATTCAGCAACAAATGGCGCATATGTTCAATCTTCCACTGTATCTCTAGCTCAGAAATCAAATTAGAGTCCCTCCTCGAAGTTATCATGAATGTGGATAGGAAACTTATTGTCCCTGCATGTTAGCCCTCTGTTTGTATGCTCAATTTCTACTGGTTTCCCCCTCAGGGCACTGCGATATGAAGATCCTCTCCATCCTTGATCAAGTGGAGTCAGGGCTCAACCCCTTCCCTCTCATCTTAGTAGAAACCATCATTAGATTGGATGACTTCACAAGGACATGACGATTCATAGGAAGCCCCTTCCTGTTGGAGGGAAGTTGCTCGTTGCCCCTCCTCTACTTCCAACTGCCAATACTACATGTACCTAAACATTTGCAATCCCATAGATGTGGTTTTATGAAAAGCTGGGCTTGATCAAACCTCCCCAAGACATTAGGTGTTACCTAGCCAAGCATTATCAAATAAGGAAACTACATCCCATCCCTGCAGACATTCGTGGCTGGCTATCAACATTCCCTGATACACTGATTCGCTGGATGTGCCCCTGGTGGGGGTTGCAGCATGTGACCCTTCGATCTTATACATATTATGTCCCGACTGCCAGTCTCCATTTTGCCACTTTCTATAATCCAGCCCACCTCTATCGCCAATACGATCATAAACAACTGATTATAGAGCCTGTTTACGAGTTCGAGCCAGGGCCGCTTTCTCAGAATTTTTTGGACCACCTAGTGGCAACTTGGCCTAGAAGAGCCATTGAAAGAAATTTAAGCTACGACGGCGATCAGACCACCGATGATCATTACAAAGCATGGGTTTGCTTACAACAGACAGAAAGAGATGAATTTATTAAATATAAAAGGACAAGAGAATTACAAATGTTGAGTTCATAGGGTAGGCAACAAAAGAAGAGAAAATAAAACTAGCTCATGGAATGAAGTCATCGTTTTCCCTTTTATTAGAAGTAATTTCCCTTTTATACTAGTTAAACGGCTTATAATGGACATATTATGCAATGTTTAACAACAATTAAAGCAATCCATTTCATTTCATTTAAGCACAAAACGTATATACATTTTGCTTCTGGTACATCTCATGTTATTAGTTGGCTTGCCCTTGCAAGTTTTTCAACTAACCATTTTGTGCCTCTCCTTCCCCATTACATGTCCTTAACTTTTGCCTGGACCGCCTCTTTTGAGGTTTTCAATCCAGCAGGACCCCCCTCTTTTTTTTTAGTCTCTAACCTTTGCTTAGACAGCCTCTTTTTAAGGTTTTCTCCCCAGTGAGACTTTTTATAGAAAGTATATCTTGAGCTTGTCTAGGTTGATAGGTTCCTTGAACTCATTCCCCTCCATGTCAGACAAAATGACAGCGCCTTTTGAAAATAACTTTTTTACCAAATACGGTCCCTCCCAATTGGGCCTGAATTTCCCTCAAGGGTTGGTCATGAGTGATCTCATAAGTTTCAACACCAGATCCCCTTCTCAAATCTTGCCCAGCTTGATCTTCTTATTATAGGCACGGGCTAATTCTTCTCTGATACAGCTGAGAATGATACATAGCCTTCATCCTCTTTTTGTCCAGCAGTTCAACTGAGCCAACTGACTTTCGACCCACTGATACTTGAGGAGTTTAGATTCTAGAAGGACTCTCAATGACCTTTTCTCAACCTCCAATGGTAAAATAGCCTCACACCCATAGACTAAAGAGTATGAAGTGGCTTCTGTCGAAGTCCTAGTAGTAGTTCAATTCCCCCATAATGCGAATTGTAAGTATTCAGCCTAGTCTCAATAATTTTCCAGCGTCTTGGCCAAGATCTTTTTTACATTCTTATTTCCTGCTTCCACCGCTCCATTTGGCTGTGGCCTATATGGAGATGATCTGTGGTGCTCAATCTTATAGTCCTTTAGTAGTGTGGCCATCTCTGCTCGAAACTAAACACCATTGTCTGTAACCACATGGTGTGGCAGACCATATCTGTAGATTATGTTCTTTTTGATGAACCTCGACATCTGCCTCGCCCCCATAGTAGCATAAGATTCAGTCTTAACCCACTTGGAGAAGTAGTCGATGGCCATAATGATGTACCGATGGCCATTAGTTTCTTTTGGCCTTACCTCCCCTATGATGTCAATTCCCCATACAATAAATGGCCAAGGAGATGTCATTCCTTGAAGTTCCATAAATGGTAGGTGGCTAACATCACCACATGTTTGGAAATTATGACATTTCTTCACAAATCCAACACAATCTGCTTCCATGGTGAGCCAAAAGTACCCCTGGCGGGCTATTTTCTTTGCCAAGATAGTCCTATTCATATGTGGTCCACACACCCCTTCATGAATTGCCTCCATAAGCTTTTGACCTTCATCCTTATTGACGCACCTAAGGTGTACCCCGACTGGCATTCTTTTGTATAACATCCCACTGTGACTTATGTATTGTCGAGACAACATTTGTAGGGATATCCTTTCTTTCTTATCAGCGTCATCTGGAAATTACCCAGTTTCTAGATACATTTATAAATCATAGAACCAAGGTTTCTCAGTGGCATCAACTGGCATCACTCTTACCTCTTCATAACAGGGGGCTCGAGACTTTGTGAGAATTAAGGGTCTGGCCTCTAGTTGTTTCCCACTTTCCCATATAGGGGCCAGTGTGGCTAAGGCATTAGCTACCTAGTTTCCTTCCCTTGGCAAATGGATGAATTTACACTGTGTGAATAAGCACATGATGGTGGTCAAGTATTCCCAGTACAGGAGTAATCTATCTTCTTTTATCTCCTATTCTTTGGTGGCTTGTTTTATAACTAGCATGGAATCCCCATAGACAGTGACATTTTTCGCCCCTGCGCTACGTAATGCTTTTAAGCCAAAGATGCAGGCTTCATTTTCTGCTTGGTTAGTAGTTGCTTCAAATTCAAGCCTTTTTGCCATCGGGATCATTTCTCCTTCTGGCGTAACCAAAATTACTCCTATCTTGGCCCCCTTATTATTGACAGCTCCGTCAAAGTACATTTCCCAATCTTGTATCTTTATCACCCCTAAATGCTCATCGGGGAATTCCAGCTTCTACTCTTAGGCATCCCCTATTGGGCTTTGCGCCAAGAAGTCTACTACTGCCCTTCCTTTTACTATCGGGGTTGCAGATAGCTGTTAGTTTGGCTATGAATCTACTGATATACTATAAACGCCCCAAAAACCCTTGGACCTCTTTTTCGTTCTTTGGTACGGGCATATCCCTGATTGCTCTAATCTTATCTAGATCCATCTCTATTCCTTTCTGGCTAACAATGTGTCCCAATAATTTCCTATATGTGACCCAAAAACACACTTCTTTGGGTTTAGTCTAAGATTATACTTTTCTGCTCTAGCCAGAAACTTGTCTAGTGCTTCAAAATGCCCTTCTCTAGTTATAAATTTCACCATCATATCATCCACATACACTTTGACCTCTTTATGGATCATGTCATGCAGTAAGGCAGTCGCCATCCTTTGATAAGTGGCCCTTGCATTCTTCAACCCGAAAGGCATCACTTGGTAACAATATACGCCCCATTCGATGATGAATGATGTCTTCAATCTATCCATTACTGCCATCATGATTTGATTGTATCCCGAAAATCCATCCATAAAAGAGTACATTGCATTAGAAGCTGCACTATCAATCAACGTATCGATATGTGGTAGGGGAAAGTCATCCTTAGGGCAAGCTTTATTTAAATCTCGATAATCCACGCACACTCTGACCCTTCCATCCTTCTTAGGAACTGGAACTATATTTGCTAACCACTGAGTGTCCTCTACCACTTTTAAAAACTTTGCCTTCAACTGCTTTTTGACTTCTTCCTTAACCAAAAGAGCCCATTCTGGCCTTAACCTCATTTGCTTCTACTTTATCGGCATTGTGTGATGGTATGTAGGGATTATGTGTTCTAAGATCTCCCTGTCAATTCTGAGCATGTCTTCATAACCCCAAGCAAATACTTTCTGTCTCTTTTTTAAGATTTCTTCCATTTTTCCTCTCTCACCATGAGTTAAACCAGAAGCAAACAATATATTTTTAGGATTATCATCTGTGCCTAAATTAAATGATTCAGTTTGCATGGAATTAACGTCAAACATATGCATGAAATGATCATCACAAATAGAATAACCATTAGGGAACACATCACACAAATAAGCAAATTCAGATTTCATTGCATTCACTTTTAAAAGAAAAGATCGTTAACTTCAAATAGAGAAGCCAAGGAAACATCAAAGTCATTATAAAAGGTATCTATGATGGAATTGAGGATGTAGGTCTCAAAGTCTAGGTATTTGTTCTGATCATCAACGCCTTCCTGCTCTGAAGTAGCTTCGTCTTTTTTAGACTTCTCTTCAGCCAATACCAGCTCCTTAGCAGGGGCCTTTTCATCAGTGACTTCCTCGATTTTGTCCATGAATTCAGCAAAAATCTTGAACCTCGGGATGACTTCCCCAGCCACTAGGAGGGGTTCTGGAGTCTTGCTATATGAATGCCCAATGCCCTCCTTTATAAAGATTTCCCATAGAGTTTTCTTTCTAGTCATGGTCTCCTTTCCCTTTTCTTCAAATTGGTCCGACAAACCCATTTCCTTCCCAGCTTTGTCAACCTCTTTGAATCCTAACCCATGCTTCAGAATAGGTACCTTGTTTCCCATAAACTCTGGTCCGCTATGATTTTTCCTTAACCCCATGCTAGGCAGAAATTTCATATTGCGCATTATTCTCAAAACCTTTTCGTCCATCTCATCCTCATAGATCACACAGACTTTAAAACTGGGGCTAATGGAAATCTCCTTAGGGATTAACTTCAATGCAGCTATGGTGACTTTAGTTTCAGCTGAGATGGTGACAACCCTTCCTTCATATGGAAACTTAACCTTTTGATGAACAGTGGATGGAATGCCACCCAGGGGGTGAAACTATGGCCTCCCTAATAAAATGGCAAACGTTACTGAGATATCAATCACATGCAGGTCAACCCAGAATTTTGTAGGCCCTATTCTGACTAACGCCCTAAAAGTTCCCTCTATAGATCTCTTGGTGTCATCATAAGTCTTGATAACCACCTCAAAAGGCTTTAGGTCAGCTATCGTCAACCCTAGTTTTGACAAAATATTTAGTGGACACACATTGATGGCAGAATCATTGCCAACCATCATACAGCAGGTCATCTTCCCTTTTACTTTGGCTTTGATAAACAAAGTTTTGTGGTGATCCCTCCCTTCTAGAGGCAGATCGTAATTGGAAAATGTTATCATTCCTTAAGGAGTTTCTGTTAATAACTGGACCATCTGTTCTGGAGTGGAATTAGTGGAAATCTTTCTCTGATCTAGTGCTAGGACCAGAGCTTCCCTGTGATCCCTAGAATGCATGAGTAACTCCCAAACACTGGTAATGGTCTCTTTGCTTTGCCCTACCTCCTCTCCCTTTGCTGCACATCTTGCCTTTCCAAATTCAGACCTGATAACCCCAAGTTTCTCTTTCTTTTCTTTGACCTTCCTCATAGATTACCTTGGCCCGCACCCCTCACTATCCCATAGGTCAACTTGTTCTTTGCTTTCATCATCGAAACTCCATATGTCCAAGACTTGTATCTGTAACTTCATGGGTTGTTTACTTATTCTCAAGTTTTCAGGCTTGGCCTGTTGGGAATTATAAGAGACATCAATAAAGGAGTTTAGGACTTGTTCTTCTGTTAGGCCAGAGTTGACCATTAGAATGGATGGGTTAGGAGGTGGTACATTTCGGTAATTGGGTAATGGGTTGGTTTGACTGTTTGGTTTTTTATTTTTTGGGTCGGTAAGTTTGCCTGAGTCTATCAAATCTTGGATTTCATGCTTTAACCGAGCACAACTGTCTGTGTCATGCCCGATGGTCTGATGAAATTTATAGAAAAGATTTGGGTTAGCTCCAGGGAAGGGTTGTTGCGAAGGCAAAGGTCATAGCAGGTTCTTATCAATGAGCTTATCGAGGACTTTGGACATAGGATGTCCCAGATTAGAAAATCTTCGGGGTTGTTTAATTGCACTGACTTGTACATTACTACTCAGTGGTCGAATAACATTAATCTGAATGTTACTACTCGAGCTAGCCCCCTTTTTGCCCTTATAACCTCTTTCAAAGAATTTCTTGTCTTGAGCCAAATCTGATTCTTTCTGGACCCTAAATCTGTATAATTCTTCAAAATTCCTGATCCCCAGATCCCTCAATTTCCTAGACAATACGGGAACACACCCTTCTATTGCCAGGACCAACTGGTCAGACTCAGCTGGCCTATGTCTCATCAAGGACAATTTTCCCCTTTAACGAGTCAGGTAATCAGCAAAAGGCTCGTTAAAGTTCTATTTGGTATTCTGCAGATCTCTCAGGGACACCTCTAGTTGAACATTAAGACCATATTGCTTGACAAAAGCAGTGCACAATCCTTTCTAATCTGACTGAACATGCGGTTCCAAGGTGTAATACCAACGAATTGGCGCTCCTTTCAATGAAATAGGGAACTGCTTAACAATATGGCTCTCAGTTAGCTCAGTAGCCTTCATGTATGTTACATATTGCTTCAAATACAAATGGGGATCCTCGGCACCAATATACTTCTTCATCTTTGGGAATTTAAACTTACGAGGCAGCGATTCATCACCCTTTTCCAAATTCAGATCGTAATCTAGGGGGGCGACCATACCCTTCTCCTTCATCATCACCTGCGTCTGGTTCATCACTTTGGTCATATTCTTAGCCCACTCGGTCTGACCCATATCCTCGGCTGGGATGACATTTCTTTAATTCATTGGATTGGCCAATACTGTCACATCATCTTCTTCCTTTCCTTTAATCGGTATTTCCTTATCAAGATTGACCGAATCGATTAGCGGTGCATTGGGTAGCTGTGTTGGCTGACTTTCTTTGATAAGCTTAGTAATCTCCCTCATCATTTCTCTCATCATAGCCTGGGTTTCAATTATTACTTCTTCTTTCCACTGTGCCCCAAATGCTTTTGGATCAAATCCTCCTGCCATTCTTAATTCTGAATTTCTGACCAAATGACCTGAACTAGCTTGGACCCACCCTGCTGAGCTTGAAGGATCTATAGCGTTGCAAAATAGTTAATTAGAATGATGCATGACGTGTATGCATGATATGCAAGTTTGTTTCATTTATAAAAAAAGGTCGCACATAAAAAGATATACAAGATCAAAACATGGAACTCAAACGTGCAAACTTCCATCTTTATTTCTCCCACACACGTATTCAATGATGAGTATCTTGTCCTAGGATTTTTAGCCTGAGTTTTAATTATCAGTGGGGGATAATAAAATTGACGTATGCAAGAAAACTCTTAAAATGATTTAGACAAGTAATAGGTCCTTTGAATAAAGCCCGAGTCTATGAGCCAAGATCCTTAGTACCATAAACTTACTTGTCAAGGCCCATTTGAAATGGGTTATGAGTAGGCATGAGAGGCCTTTGTTGAATAGTTTATTTATAATGGGCTTTGGTTGGACACAAGGGCCCCTTTTATTTTAGACTGCTTATTGATGGCTCGAGATTTATTTTAAGGGTCCATTATATGGCATAATACACATGCATGTGGGAAAATTCCTAAGGATAGTTGCTAAGTCATTACATGGGCTTGAGTCTTGGGCAAAAATGCTTTGGCTCCCACAATGATATACATCTATATACGTCTCCCCACTCAAGGGTCAAACAACGTGGATTAGTACGTGTCGTGAGTGAGAATAATCAAATATTCCACCACCAAGTTTGAGTGAAACGTAGGTAGCGAAGTACTGACTATTATCGGGTTTATTAGGGACTGAAGTGCTCATTGTGTGCAACATGTGTAGTGAATTCATAAATGCAGGAAGAAATAAGAAAATAATTAAAGATGATAAAACACAAAACACTGGAATAAGTTTCTTTATCCCTAGTGGAGTTGCCACTATAGGCGGTGAGGTTTAGCGCGCGCCCAAGTGTTTGGCGACCACGACACTGTGTGGCCTTGAGGCCCATTAGGAAATACGATATAGGTCATGGGCCTATTCAGAAATGGAGTTGCCACCTGGATAAAAGCCGAGACACACTGTACAACAACTGGATCCCATAGAGGTTCCCAGAAGCTGTCATTAGAGATCGGGTTCGGAAACTGGGTATGTGCATTTGAATGCTCACCCAACCTTGCGGTTGGCCTCCGTTTGTGTTTTGCATTTTATTACCATTTAATTATTTAATTATTTCCTCATTTACCACACGTAATGAAATTGCCTTCGGATAATTGCCAGATTTTATAATTAAGTCCAAGTTTGCACATTAGTCCAATTTCATGCCTTTAAGTCCCAACATTCAAAAAATGCAGTAAATAAAATAAATAATAATTTACAACCATACATTCAAAATTAAATGGGAAAAGGATTAAGGATTACAATGCTTTTTAGGCTAAATAAAAGAATAATATATAGAAAATAGACTAAACATATACCAAAAATAAACCGATAAAGTAACATAAATGCGGTAATATAAAATGGATAACTAACAAAGGTGACTACTTGATGAAAGGAATCATCAAGTAATTCTTGCAAAAAACACACAGTTTGTCCTTCCTTTCAAAAAAAATGAAATCACATGTAACGATACTTACAATGAGACTCTATATAAAAAAGGGGGTTTTCACATTATGGATTAAAGAAACCATGAAATAATCAAGATAATCACCATCATGCAATCATACAGACATATTTAAAGTCAAAAGGGGACATATCAAAGCAGACATCATGATAAACGTTAATAAAAGATGAAGTAGGAAGCAGGTTAACCCTGTTAATGAGGCGGTCGCTTCATTGATGAGGCGACACCTTATCAACAGGGGCTCTTGCAATTCTGAGGTAAAAAAGGTAACACACACACACAAAAGATAGACTACCTAAAGGCCTGTCAATGGGGCGATCACCTCATGGATAAGAGGCGGTGCCTCTTCTGGTCAGAAGGCTGAAGCCGACTCTCACATGCCTAGACTTCTACTCTAAGTAACAAAACATGCATATACACACTCTATAATCATCAAACTACAACTACATGCAAAAGTGTTCAGAGATCACATCAATAAAGTGGGATATTGAGCAAGATAAACTAGAAATACCTAAAATATACTAATGATGTAGTTGCACACAAGCAAGAACACATAAAATGATGAACATGGTGAGTTTGAGTGCAGGTTTTATACCATAATGAGAGGCCCTCAGAGATGTTTTGATTGAGATCCTTGCTAGGATGTGATATCTCCCTTTGACATAAGTTTCTTCCTTCTTCTCTTATGGAGAAAGTGGACCTCTTTGCTTCAATCTCTCCCCCCCTTTCTTGAGGACGTTTCTTTTTTCTTTTCTCTTTGTCTTTTTTCTTTTCTTCAGAGCTCCTCCCTCCTTTTTCTCACCAACCCCCTCTTCTCTCTCTTTTTTTCTCTTTTATTCCTTAGCTTTCCCATGCCCATAAGCCTCCTAGCCCATCATGAGCTCTTATAGCCTTTTTTCCTTCCTTAAAAATCTTTTCCTCACACAAGAAAGAGGTATGGAGAGTGGAGCTCGCACCACTTGGCCATCATGATTGCAGCTACATTAAATGTAGCTATAAGTGTGCTGCCATAGGGGCAACGCCTCATCGATGAGGCGATCACCTCTGTGATGAGGCGATCGCCTCATCACAGCTGCCAAAGAGGCGATCACCTCATTACACTGAGGCGATGCCCCTTTGGCCCAGGCCTGCGTTAGGCAGAGCAGGCTTGGGCTGAATTTGGATAATTGGGCTTTGTTTTGGGTTTTCAAGTCCACCTTCCACTAGAGATTCAGACTTCATTCTCATGTCCAAGTTTCACATTCTCATCATTGGGCTTGACAATGGGTCGGTCAAACCGAGCGCCCCTAATTCATCCCCTAACACGGGCCGACCGAATCGAGTGTCTACACTATTTAAAATATAATTTAACTATATTTTCAACCAAATTACATAATTACCCCCAACATTTCAATATTCACATAAACATAATAATTCCTTAAAAATAATATTAATTTACTAAAAATAATTTTATTAACACAGAAATTACAAAATTAATATGCTAATCACTACTTACTCAAATTCCAACCAAAAATAATTAATTAACATAATTAACAAAAATTATAATTTATATTATTAAAATATTCAAAAATACCCATAATTAAAATTAACTAAAATAATTTAAAATCAACTAAATACATATAGATCAACTCAAAAATTAACCAAATATTAAAAATAAATTAAGCAAAAATTATATTAAATAACTAAAAATTAAAATAAACACAATAACTAATAAACAACTAATAATTAACTAACAAACAACTAACAATTAATTAACAAACAACGCAGAAGCAACCCATAAATCAACCTCACAACTAAACTAAATTAGCCTAGAACTCACTTAAAGCATAAATCTAGGATAGGGAGGGCTACTGCTGTCATTGATGTTGTTGTCCCAACTGTTGTTGATATTATTCTTGTTGCTATTGTTATTGTCGTTGATGTTGTTGTTATTGTTGTTATTGTTGTTGTGGTTGTTGTTGTTGATGCTATTGCTTTTAAAACAGTAAGAAGAAGAAAGAAGCAGAAGGTGGTTGCTGGGAAAAGAAGAAGACAATAAGAAAAAGGGAAGAAATGGAAGAAAAGGATAAGGAGATAGGGGTTGACCGGGTGGATGGGTTTTAAACTATGTTATATATATATATACACTACTTTAATATAAGCCACACAATACACACACACACACACACTCAACATATAACCATAATAAAAATAACCCTAGTTAAAATAATAATATTAATAACAATAGAAATAATAATAATAATGCTATATAAAATAAAAAATATAATGAAAATAGTATATTAATAACTTTAATATTTTAAATAATAGAGTTCCCAAAATATATTTTTATTAATTAAAAATATATCGGTCTTTACAATCTCCCCTTCTTATAAAAATTCATCCTTAAATTCAAAGAAAAACAAGGATATACAAGGTATATTGATGAAAAAGATGGGGATAGGCGGTTTGCATCTCGAATTCTGTCTCCCACGTAGTCTTCTACTATGTGGTTACTCCAAAGCACTTTCACCATCGGAATCTCTCGGGAGTGAAGTTGACGAACCTGATGATCCACAATTGCCACTGGGTACTCCTTCGTAAGATAGACTTTCGCTGAGCTCCACTGCTTGAGGCCGAAGTACGTGAGAAGGATTAGGAATATACTTTCTCAGCATATATACATGGGACACTAGATGGATTCGAGATAACTCAGGTGGCAACACCAGTCTATAGGCCACTTCTCCAACTCGTGACCATATCTCGAAAGGGCCAATGTATCTCAGAGCCAACTTACCCTTCTTACCGAACCTCATAAATCTTTTCATTGGAGATACCTTTAAAAATACCCTATCTTCAACTAGAAAGGAAACATTTTCCTTCTAGGATCAGCATAACTCATCTACCTGCTGAAAGCTGTCCTCAACCTCTACTGAATGATAGGGACTTTCTTAGAAGTAATATGCACCAACTCTGGACTTGTCAGCTTTCTCTCACTAATTTCCCAACATAAAGGTGATCTACATTTCCTACCATACAATGCTTCATACGGAGGCATTTCAATATTTACATGATAACTATTATTATATGCAAATTCAATCAGTGGCAAGTCGTTATCCTATTGACCTCCAAAATCCATCACACACATTCTGAGCATATCCTCTAAAGTCTGAATGGTCCTCTCTGATTGACCATCAGTTTAAGGATGGAATATTGTACTAAAGTCTAACCTTGCACCCAAGGCTTTACGTAAATCTTGCGAGAAAACTAATGTAAAAGTGGCTCCTCTATCAAATATTATGTTCACTGGAACTCCATGAAGACAAACAATTATGCTGACATATAACTATGCCAACTTGTCAGTGGAGTATGTCTTCTTTACTGGCAAAAAGTAAGCTGACTTAGTTAGCCTATTAACTATTACCCAGATTGCATCAAATCCACCTATCGTTTGAGGCAAACTAGTCATAAAATCCATGGCAATCATATCCCACTTCCACTTTGGGATAGGCATGGGCTATAATAATCCCGAGGGCCTCTGATGCTCTAATTTCACCTGCCGACATATGAGACACCTGGATACAAATTTTGCAACATCCTTCTTCATTCCATTCCACCAGTATGTATCCTTTAAATTATGATACATCTTGGTGGAACCTGGATGAATACTGTAAGCAGAAAAATGTGCCTTTTCCAAGATCTCTTTCCTCAGATCATTAATGTCTGGCACACACAACTGAGTACCCAGGCATAGAATACCCTCACTGTCAATCACGAACTCTCTAGATTGACCCTGCTGCACCTCAAACATAATTCTCTGTAGCTATGGTCCCTCTTTTGAGCTGCTTTAACTTTGTCCAAGTACACTGACCATACTTTGAATTGAGATACAAGGCATTTCTTATTCACATTTCACTGTAAACCATGATCAATCAGCTTATAAAACTCCTAAATAATTAGTCTCCTCTCAGTATTGATATGGGCAAGACTGCCTGCTGATTTTTTGCTCAACGCATCAGCTACTATGTTCACCTTGTGTGGGTGGTAAAGAATCGAACAATCATAATCCTTCAGAAGTTCCATCCGTCTTCTTTGCCTTAGGTTCAAACACCTCTACTCGAAGACATACTTAAGCTCTTATGGTTGGTGCATATTTCACAAGTGATACCGTATAAATAATGCCTTAAATCTTTAGTGCAAACATAACTTCTGCCATCTCTAGATCGTGAGTAGGATAATTCTGCTCGTGCTTTTTCAATTGCCTTAAAGCATAAGCAACCACTCTGTCATTTTACATTAGCACACAACCTAATCCTACATAGGAAGCATCACAATACACCATGTATCCATTATCACCAAAAGGCAAAGTCAGCACTAGAGCTGAAGTTAATAAATCCTTAAACAACTGGAAATGCTCCTCACATATATTAGTCCACACGATCCTAACATTCTTTTGGGTCAATCTAGTCAAAGGCGCGATAATCTTAGAGAAATCCTTCATAAATCTCCTGTAATAGCCTGCTAAACCCAGAAAACTTTTTACTTCAATGATCGTTGTGGGTCTTGGCCACTCAGTGATCACCTCTATCTTCCTAGGATCCACTTGACTGCCATCTTTAGACACCACATGGCCTAAGAATGCCACTTAGTCTAACTAGAATTCACATTTTAAAAATTTGGCATACAACTGGTGCTCTCTCAAAGTCTGCAGCACCAATCTCAAATGCATCGCATGCTCTGCCTTATTCTTAGAATAGACCAAAATGTCATCAATAAATACACTTACAAGTCAGTCCAAGAATGGTCTAAACACCTTGTTCATCAAGTCTATAAAGGCTGCTGGGGCATTAGTCAACCTAAAGGACATCACTAGGAACTCATAGTGGCCATACCTAGTCCGAAATCCTAACTTGGGTACATCCTCACTTCTAATCCTCGGCTAATGATACCCATATCTCAAGTCAATTTTAGAGAAATACTAAGCTCCATGCAACTGATCAAACAAATCATCAATCCTTGGGAGTGGATATTTATTCTTAATGATAACCTTGTTTAACTGTCTATAGTCAATATAGAGTCGAAGACTACCATCTTTCTTCTTCACAAAAAGAATCAAAGCACCCCAAGGAGATGTACTAGGCCAAATAAATCTCTTATTCAATAATTCCTGCAATTGCTCTTTCAACTCCTTTATCTCTATAGGTGCCATCCTATTAGGTGGCATAGAGATAAGATCTGTACCATGCACAACATCAATATAGAATTCTATCTCTCTATCTGGCAACAATCCAGGTAACTCCTCTAGAAAAACATCAGAAAACTCATGTACCACTGGTACCCTTTCTACTAATCCCATTTCTTCTTGAATATCTCCAACTATAACTAGATAGCCTTGACACCCTCTACTAAGCATCTTCCTAGCTGTAATAGTAGAAATAAGATTACGAGGCACAAAACTCTCACTACCTTTGAATCTGAATTCCTCTTCACCTAGAATTCTAAAAATTGCTTCTTTCACTTGATAGTCCACAAAAGCATAATACTAAGACCACCAATCCATTCCCAGAATCACATCAAACTTAATCACATTTAGAAGAACCAAGTATGCCAATAACTCTCTACCTTTAACCAACATAAGAAAAGATGGAAAGAAGATGTCTGTCTCTAACTCATCACTAAGAGGAGTAGAAACAGACAAAGGAAAACTCATCTTAGAAGGAAGACAGGCCACTTTCGAAGCAAACAAAGGAGATACAGATGAATACGTAGCACCTAGATCAAATAAGACTCTAGCCTCAGAGCAACATACTGGAATAATACCAGCTACTACTGCAGTGGATGCCTGTGCATCTTGAGGAGTCAAAATGAAGACCCTAGCCTGTCCACGTCATGGCTACTATGAGGTGAATGGTTGAGTCTGCCCTCTGCCTCAGCCTTGATGACTCACAAATTGTATCGATTGCTGCTGATGGTACATAGGTGCCTGACACTATTGAGGCACCTACTGCAAAGGCTAGACAACAGAAGGTGAAGATCCTTGAGCAAAGGATGATTAGAATCCATAGTTTTGAAAAGTTTTAACAAAATTTCCAAACTAACCACACCTGAAACACACTCTTAGCATCAAATGATAAGGACTACCACCAAATGATAAGGACAAGCTCTTGGAACACTAACCACACCTGAAACACACTCCTAGCATCAAATGATAAGGACACACTCTTAGCACTCACTCATATATGGCACACGCACTAGCTCCAGACCCAAAACTGCCATGTCTAGAGCTTTGTCCATTACTACTGCTAACACTACCACCAAATCTAGCAGCCCACTACTTTTGTGATCCTGAGCAAAGCGGTTATAAATCTGATATGCTTTGAACTATCTGCTTTGCTAAGAAGGACATACTAACTGAGCACTCATACTGCCTATCTAAAACACTGGCCGATGCACCCTCTAAACAGGTATGATAATGCCACTATCATACGGGTCGGGTATGGTGCCGTGTCGGATATGCCTCCACTCTAGTTGTCTTACCTCCTCTGCAACACTCTCCAAGCTATGACCTTTTGGTCGAATGCCGATATAAGCTGGGCTTAACCCAATCATATATAACTCAATTGCTATAGCAACATCCTGCCTCACATCCTCAATAATGTCTCATAAATCTATAGAACTCCTGAGTATAGTCCTTGACTGATCGATCTCTCCTGTCAATATTAAGCAGTTGCCATCTGTAGTTCTCTCGCATAGATGAAGGACAGAAGAATCTTATAAACTGCTCCTTAAAATCCAATCATGTCATCGTGGCCATGAAAGGCTGAATGGACTACATAAACCAGTCCTAAGCTGCCACTGAGACTGATAGCTCCACAATCATAATTTTTTGATAGTCAAAATACCCAGATCTGGTCATGGACTCAATGGTGTTAATGAAATCCAATACATCTCCAGTACCATTAAAATAAACTCATTTTACTCTATAGTATAACAATGTCGTATCTGCATTAGACATCCATTGATTCTGTCGCTGAAGCATCTGCTGCACTATGGGCATTGCTTGATGAAGAGTTGTAAGCCCTGGTTAATACCTGCCAAACTAGCTGCAAAAGCTGCAGGATCCTCTGCTGGAATCTGAGGCTCTACCTAAGGCTGATCCTGCCTCTGAGTTGCTGCTACTCTAGCTCTACCCCTACCTTTAGGTCGAGGGGTAGGAGGGAGAATCTCATCCTGAAATGATTGTTCACCGTCATCAGGCTCTACATTAGCAGCAGGGGCATTCCGAGCATGCCTCATTTTGAGAAGATAAGAAAACCCAAATTCAAAACCAAATAAGAATATAGACACCGATGCAAAATCCTAAGGATAAGGAAATCTATAAATAACAGATAACAACCTAAGTACCCTAGTAATATGAGAAAAGATAGACATCGACAGTTAAAAGCATGAAAAACAAGCCAAAGCTCTGTTACCAACTTTGTCACGACCCAAACCCAGGGGCATGTGACCGACACTAGGGAATAGGAAAGCATAAAGCTACTGAAACCTGTAGTAAGCCTTAAAAGAAAAACGCATAATATTTCACTTTAAAACCTTATAACAAAATAATTAAATCATAATGCACATTATCAAACTAATTTTTCTCAATTTAATTAAACTATAATATCATAGTGCATAAAATAAATATCATCAGTTATACAAATAATATCTCAGTACATAAATCTCAATACATAATATTCAACTTAAAATACATAGTTATATAGTTCTTTAATGCAGTACACAAATACTAATAAAAATACAACTATATAGACCTACATAAGATAGCCGGTGAAGAAGCTATTCGACGTAGAGAAGTAGGCCTAACAGAAGACTCCCAAACTCCTGAAAAAAA
Source organism: Mallotus nudiflorus (assembly GCA_947683625.1). Classification (NCBI taxonomy): domain Eukaryota; kingdom Viridiplantae; phylum Streptophyta; class Magnoliopsida; order Malpighiales; family Euphorbiaceae; genus Mallotus; species Mallotus nudiflorus. The sequence goes on from CANTUR010000239.1 coordinate 2,303,461, forward strand.
ATAAGTTGAGGGGAGTCAGACCTCACTGAGTAAGTTAATAAAGGAAATGAATGCGGTTTGAAAATCTCCTTTAAAATAGGTTTTTATGAAAATAATGTATGTATAATTTTAATCAAATAATTTGATATACATATAAGAAATCCATTTTTCAAAAGGAATGAAATAAATATTTAAATGCTTTTTAAAACATTTTAGTATAAAAAAAACTAGGTAGAACTCGAGTTCTCAATTTTTAGTAGCCATCTAGCTCACTTATATCCAAAACTGTCGGATCCTGAGAGCAAAGCATCACCAGGATGCACAGCCGCAGTCACATCACTTAATCCAATATCACTAGCGGTGTCCAAAAGTAAAGCATCACCAGACCATCAACCTCAGTGTTTTAATAAATATTAATCCAACTATACTGCTGATGTCCAAGAGCAAAGCATCACCAGACCTTCTGTCCCAGTATTTATTAAATAATCAAATATTATATTATTGGTGGTGTCTGAGAGTAAAGTATCACCAGACCATCGGCCCAAGTAATATAATCAAATATTTTATCGGTGCACACATGGACTTGATGAAACCCATCAGGTAGCCCGTTCTACCATAGTTTATTTAAAATAAATGAAAATAAAAAAATAAGGAAAATTACAATAAATAAATAAAATAAAATAAATCAACTATAAATTAAATCATGCAACATTATTTAAGGAATACCGACTAGAATCTCGTAAAATTAAATTCATCAGAATTTAATATGTTTTAACTTGAAAAAACCTGACATACAATTTAAATATTAACTTACAAGATGAAGGCGCTCCTTTGATACGTCGTATCTTACCTCAACCGGTAGATGCGACTGGAGGGGCGACTAAAAAATAGAAAATTAAACGACAATCAAAAAATAGAAACCCTAACTTCTAGAATTTCTAAAGAAGACTTGATTCAGAATTTAAAAATTAGGATTGACCCGATGTCACGTTTTACGAGAAATCTACCAAAAATTCGACAGAGTCTCCTTAGTAAAATGGACATCCCTCTACCGAAGTAGAGTCAGTCCTGTAAGCAAACACACTTCTAAATTCACACAAGCTCAACACCTCGGGTTGGGACCCCAAACTATTCAAATCCCCAACCGAGGTTCACAATCCACCAAAAATAAATAATTTAATAAAAAAATATTTAAAATCATTAAAAATCCATAAAATACCCAAAATTCCACAATTTAATTTGTTTACATAATAAAACATTAAAACTAATTATTTTTCCAAATTAGAAAATAAAATCCCAATAATTTGTATAATATTAATAAAATCCAAATTTTACAATTATTCATAAAAAAATAGTCAAATTCACATTTAATTATTTAAATTGCTTAAATATATCATAAAATGAATTAAAAACCCATTTAATCACAAAATAATAAATAATTTAATATTGAATATAATTTTCAAAAATTAGAATTAACTAGTTAAAAATAGTAATTAATTTATAAAAATTATTCTAATACTCTATAAAATTCTAAAACCATTTAAAATATAATTAACTATATTTTCAACCAAATTACATAATTATCCCAAAATTCCAATATTCACATAAACATAATAATTCCTCAAAAATAATATTAATTTACTAAAAATAATTTTATTAACACAGAAATTACTAAATTAATATACTAATCACTAATTACTCAAATTCCAACCAAAAATAATTAATTAACATAATTAACAAAAATTACAATTTATATTATTAAAATATTCAAAAATACCCATAATTAAAATTAACTAAAATAATTTAAAATCAACTAAATACATATAGATCAACTCAAAAATTAACCAAATATTAAAAAATAAATTAAGCAAAAATTATATTAATTAACTAAAAATTAAAATAAACACAATAATAATAAATAACTAACAATTAACTAACAAACAATATAGAATCAACCTCACAACTCAGCTAAATTAGCTTAGAACTCACCTAAAGCAGAAATCTAGGACAGGGCGAGCTACTGCTATCGTTGATGTTATTGTTCCTGCTGTTGTTGATGCTATTCTTATTACTACTTTTGTTGTGGTTGCAGTTGTTAATGTCGTTCTTATTGCTGTTGTTGTTGTAGTTGTTGTCGTTGATTCTATTGCTGTTAAAACAGCAAGAAGAAGAAAGAAGTAGATGGTGGTGGCTGGGAAAAGAAGAAGACAGGAAGAAAATGGGAAGAAATGGAAGAAAAGATAGGGAGATAGGGGTTGACCAGATGGGTGTGTTTAAAACTATGTTATATATATATATATACACACACACACGTACACTCAACATATAACCATAATAAAAATAACCCTAGTTAAAATAATAATATTAATAACAACAGAAATAATAATAATAATGCTATATAAAATAAAAAATATATAATGACAATAGTATATTAATAACTTTAATATTTTAAATAATAGAGTTCCCAAAATATATGTAATATCCCGAGTTTTTAAATATTTTTATACTGCATCGGGATATGCAGTGTTAATAATTTTTGTATATATATTTATGATATTTTATGAGTTTGTTGTTTATTTAAAACTAATTTTAATTATTTTATATTATTTTAAGTACTTTATGTAAAATTTTCCCGAAAATTATATTTTCGGGGAAATTGACACGTAAATAATTTAATACTATTTATTTTGACTAGTTTTATAAATTTGTATGAACTCATATATAATTTTAAAGTGCTAAAATAAATTGTATATATGTGTACTTATTTAACTTAATTAGAGCTTAATTAATTTCCTTAATTTTATTATTTAATTTTTGTATTAATTAATTAATTTTAAGTGTATAAATTATTAAATATATTAAAATATTTGTGTGGTGAGTATTATTTGTATGTGGGAATATATATATTACTATAATATAGTGTGGACATATATATATATATATATATATATATATATATATATATATATATATATACATATATACACAAATTTTAATCAAAAAAACAAAAGTTGCCTTAATTACAGTTTTGCCCCTCCTTCATCTTCTTCCTCCCAAAACGTTTTCAGCCATTTCAAGCTGGTATTCTTTGCTGTCACTGTGCTTTAAGGTGTGCCACCTTCCCTTCCAGCCATTCCCGACATTCCAAGCTCCCATTTCCAGCGTTGTTTGGCTAGATTTTCATCAAGAAACCAAAAATCGACTTAGCTCCGACCAAACACTTTCCGGCCACCAAATTTGATGTTGTCAGTCTCTATCTTCTCCTTGAGCTCTGATTAGTGTGATTCCAAGCTTTGTTTCATTTGATTTGGTCTAGAATTGCTTAGATTTCAATTTCTTCAAATCAGCTATTTTGGGTTTCGAATTTTTTTCAGCTTCAATTTGATTGATTCATGAAAACTTCCTTCACAAAATTTTTTCTTGGAAGCTTAATCTACATGCTGTAATTTTTTTAGAATTTTTGGAATTTAGTTTAATTTTTATGAATTTTTGATTATTTTATTAATATTTTCTAATTTTCGAAAATTAAATAATTAAATTATGAAATTGTGTTTTATGGTGATTATAGGAGTTGAAATGAATTATAGAAATTTATTTTTAATTTTTGTGAATTTTTATATATTTATTTGGAATTTATTAAGTTTATGTAATTTTGAAAAATAGGGTTAGTTGTGTGTTTAATTGAAATAAATTGGTAAATTGAGTATATTTATTGATATTATTAAATTATATGTTGAGAAAATTAATTTTGAGTAATTATATTATTTTTGGTGAATTTTTAGATTTATTTTAGTAAATTTATATATATAGGGGTACTTTGGTAATTTTACACTAAATTGGCTAAAAATATAATTAAATTGGTTTTAATAATTATTTGAGCTATAAAAATGATTTCTACAAATTATTTAGCATTTTTAACTAATTAAAACTATTTTTTGTAAATTATTTTTAAATTATATATATAATATACGATTTTTCTAAATAAATGAGTTTTTATTGATTTTTAGTATGTTTTAGGGTTAATTATGTAATTTGGATCTATAAAATGTATTTTAGTTGATTTTTATGAATTTATTGAGAATTTGTTGAATTTTAATAATATTTTATTAAAATTTGATTTTTATTATAATTATCAGTGAAATAATTATTTTCAGTATTTTAAATATCTGATTTACTAGATTTTGATTATTCAAGGGTATTTTTGGTATTTTATAATTATTCTGTGAATTGTGAACCTCGGTCGGTGAATTGTTGTTTGGAGTCCGACCGAGGGATTATGGTTGTGAATTTGATGTTATTCCGAAGTGTGTTTTCTTTGTAGGACCAGCTCTACTCTTTGAGTAGAGGGATGTCTGTTTTACAGGGGAGGTTCTGTCGGATTTTTGATAGAATTCTCGTAAAACGTGATGTCCGCTCAAATCCCTTTTCTAATTCTGTGTCTAAAAATCTAGATCGAGTCTTTAGAATTTCTGTTAAATTTATTCTGATTCATATTGTCATTTGTTTGTCTAGCTGCACCGAGACCAAGGCCTAACGGATCAGGCCCGTCGAATTTGTCTCGTGGAGTGCTAACATGTGAGTTATTATATTGTATATATATGCATTGCATATAGGATGCATGACTTAGGATTTTTCATTTTCATTATATGTTTAAACAGTAAATTAATATTTGATTTGAGTATCGAATTTTTAATTTAAATTATATTAAATTCTTATGAATTTAATTTAATGAGATTCTAGTCAGCATTATTCATATAATCTTGCATGATTTAATTTATAGTTGTTTTATTGTATTTTATTTATTTATCTATTTTATTTATTGTAATTTTCATTGTTTTATTTATTTTCTTTTATTTTTAAATAAACCACGGTAGAACGGGCTATCTGGTGGGTTTCATCAGGACCGTGTGCGCACCGGTAAAATATGTGATTATTTAATTATATTACTGGGGCCGAAGGTCTGGTGATGCTTTGCTCTCGGACACCGCCAGTAGTATAATATTTATTTAATAAATACTGGGGCTGAAGGTCTAGTGATGCTTTGGTCTCAGACACCGCTAGTATAATTTTAATTTATATTTATTAAATCACTAGGACTGATGGTTTGGTGATGCTTTGCTCTCGGACACCGCCAATAATATTGGATTAAGAGATATGATTGTGGCTGTGTATCTTGGTGATGCCTTGCTCTCAGGATCTGGCAGTTTTGGATATAAGTGATTCATATGATTGTTAAAAATTTATAAATCGAGTTCTACCAAAATTTTTTTTTTATTAAAATGATCTTAAAAGATATTTAAATATTTCTTTCTTCTCTTTAAAAAAAATGAATGAATTTATTATATATATATCAAACGGTTGAAATTATATTATATTATATTATATTTCCATAAAATTTATTTTAATGAGATTTTCTAATCACACTGATAGCCAGACTGTTGGAGTTCAATCGACTTAGTGTCTAGGGGTCAGTCTGCTGTCCAATTTGGGATAAGTGTTCTATTTGGAATCAAGTGAGCCTGTATGGCTAGAGTGATGATGGGGTTGTTGAGGTTGTTATTATTAGGGTTCTATGGATCCTTCATGAATTTAATTAAACGTTTTCCTACATTCTGTATATTTATAAAAGTAGAGTTTGACATTCGTGTGAAATGTGTGTGTGTGTGTGTATATATATATATATATATATATATTAAACGTTTTCCTACATTCTGTATATTTATAAAAGTAGAGTTTGACATTCGTGTGAAATGTGTGTGTGTATATATATATATAAAAGAATGTCTGATTGTTATGGTTTAGTTTGCATGTATATATAGTATAATAATTCACTCAGTGAGGTCTGACCCCCCTCAATTATATTTTTAGGAGATCCCATATCGTCAGACCTTAGTTGTAGAGTTCTTCACCAGTGTTCTTCAGTCCTGGCTATTTTATGCAAATATATATTTTGAACTTTGAATTGTATTCTAAAAACTGCAGTAGTAGTGTTATAATTTTTGGAAGTGTATTATTTTGTTTGGATATTAAATACTCTGAGAATTTGTATTTGAACATTTACGAATATGTATTCATTTATAAAAGGATTTGGAGTATTTATTTTATATATTGATTTAGAAAATTTTTAATTTGGTTGTACTTTTATTTAATAATTGCATGATTTTATTTTCTAAGGCTTGCTACGGGTTCTGCATTCGAAAGAATTCTCGTTCTCTAGCGTCGGTCATGACTCCTAGTTTGGGTCGTGACAATATATTTATATTAATTAAAAATATATCGATTATTAAACAATTGCTAAAGAATATTATAAATTTTTGAAGACTTGATTGTGAAGTTGGCAAAAATGTCATTGGAATGTGAGGATAGTAATCAGAATTTTTTTTTTAATGTTTGAAAATGGAAATAAAGAAAGGGAGATGGTAAAGGAGAAGGGTGAGAAAATAAAGAAGAGTCTAAAATAGAAAAAAAAAAAAAAAAACTTTGGAACTGCGTTATTCTTTTTTTTTTTTTTAATTGAATTCGGACTGCACTATGACAATTATTATATATAACTGTTGTAAAATTAAAAATACATGTCTTTTCATAAATTTATAACTATTGTAAAATAAAAAATACATGACTTTCTTTTTGGAAATACATAAGTTTTCACAAAATTATGTCTTTTCATACATTTATAACCTATTGTGAGACAAAAAAAATACATGACATTTTCTTTTCGAAATACATGACTTTTCATAAAATTTGATTTGATTGTGCCAAGTGTCAAGTTGTAATTAATTTCTTAACTGTGCTTTTATATATATATATATCATTAAATTTATAATAGATTACAATTTTAGTAAATTTTTAATTAAATAATATTTTTAATATTAATACTTTTATTTATTTAAAAATTAATTTAATGTAATTTTTTAATTTTACCTGATATTAAAAGTATATATATATATCATTAAATTTATAATATATTACAATTTTAGTAAATTTTTAATTGAATAGTATTTTTAATATTAATACTTTTATTTATTCAAGAAGTAATTTAATGTAATTTTTTAATTTTACCTAATAATAAAAGGTTAAAAGTTAATTAATTTTATCTTAACTTTTTTTAAAAAAATTTGTAAAAATATCTAAAAATATTTAATTATACTACTTTTCTTACATAACAGAAATACTACTCTTAAACAAATTATATATTCTATTTTTTTTAAAAAAATATGATAAATACAAGACAAAAAAATTAATCAATTTAATTTTAATTATTTACCTAATAAACTTTAATTTAATAAGTTTTCAAAAATAATAAAAGAATTATTTTATTTATATGACAATCTAATTTTTTAAATATTGATAGTATTACATTATAATAAAGTAATTTATTACAATTTTAACAAATTTTCTATTTGAACAATTATACAACATTTTTTCAATATGTTTATCTAAATAGTAATCTAATTTTACAAACTTGATAGAGTTAAAATATAGTAAATTTTAATTTTGTAAGACTAATAAAATTATGTTATCTAATTTTATTTATATCAGATAAAATACAAGTAAACCTAATAAAAATAGAAAAATATGTATTTTAAACATAATTACTACTAAAATTCTAATTAATTTAATTTTTTATAGATAAAATAGATATTAACCTAATTAAAATATGAAATATACTTTCAATCAAGTTAGAATTAAATTTTTATTATAGATAAAATATAAGTTAACATAATTTGAATGGGAAATATAATTTCAATTAAATTAGAATTTAATTTAATTCTATTTTTATTTTATTTTATTAGTAAATAACTAAATTATTCAATTTTTATATATATATATATATATATATATATATATATATATATATATATATATATATATATATATATATTATAGGTTATAAATATAAACTAGTAAACAACTACGTACTTCACATTTGAGCAAAAAGTTATTTAAACTCATGATAATATATAAAATATAAATTATATACAAATCGATATTATTATTATTGGTATTGTTATTTTAATTTTTTTTAAATGATAAAAGTTTTATTTGTTTGTATAGCAATTCAATATTAAAAACTTATTGGAGGTCTAATTTATTATATTTTCAATAAATTTTTTATTTAAATAATTTTATAATGTTTCTTCAATATTTTTTATAATTAAGAATAGAAAATTATTTAGACTCATGATAGTATATAAAATATAAAATATATACTTTGATATTATTATTATTATTATTATTATTATTATTATTATTATTATTATTATTATTATTACAAACTTAATTTATTGCAATTTTAATAATATTTTATTTAAATAATTATACAACATTCTTTCAAAATTTTTTATTATTAATAATTTTCTCTATTTCTAAAATAATTTCCTTAAAAAATGTTATGACTGTAATTATTCTTAATCTTCATGTTTCTCTATTCTTAACAAATCTTTAAATAATTTAATATTAAATTTGTTCAGTAATTATATATTAGATTTTTAGTGATTTTTAATTTTAGTATTTCTGTCTATTAAAATATTTTTGGCACTATTTTAAAATTAATTATAAGCATTTTTATTAGACTTTGCTATGCTACTTATTTATGAAAGAGTCATAGAGAGAGTGAATAGAACTATTAAATAATAATAAGAAATTAAAAAGATTTGAACAAAAATTAAAAAGAAAGTTGAAAAAAAAAGAATAATGAATACAATAATTTAAGAAGTTCGAATTCTTAACAATTTTACGTCTCCACCTAACTTATCTCCAAGTTAGAATTTTGAATCATCGCAATCTATTTCCTTAAATTTATTTTTACAACTTGAATTTTAAACTCAACTCAAACTTTACAACTTGAGTTTTTAAGACTCACTCAAAAATTGATTCACAAGTGTTTTCAAGGCTCACACTAAAACCGAATTCTCAAGTGTTTTAAATGGCTAAACACTTAAACCAATTTCTTTAGAATAGAATCTCACTTCTCATTTTCTTAACCCCATAAAATAGAAGAATAAGAATTTTTATTTTAACACCCACCAACTTTGACAAGACTATACAAAAATAAAATGAATTTTGAATAAGTTTAGAGAACTTAATTGAATTCTTGAAAGTATATAAAGAATAAACAAGTCTCTTATTTTCAAAATAACCTTCAAAGGTTACATTTATACTAGAGCAATTTAATTATAGTTGTTGGAAGCAATAATTTCATTCCCAACAAAATTAAAGTTCATTTGAATGAAATTTGAATTTTTGAGCTGCAATTAGTCAGGTTCCGATCGGGATATTATCAGTTCTGGTTGAGACAAGCATTAAATAGTGACGTGAGAAATCCGCAAGCATACGGAGTTGGTTCATGTAGTAAAATAAATTATCGATCCCACAGAGATTGCAAATTAAGTATTAAACTACTAAAAGTGTTTGTTTGTTTAAACACCGAATTTTGGTTTGAAAATAAAATAAAATAAAATAAAATAAAAAAATTTAATTAAAACTTAACAATTAAATTAAAGGGTAGGGTTCTTATTATCATTTCAATATTTTCTAAAAGTTAATTAAACATCTAAGTTTTAACTAATCTTAATTCAATTTGAAAGCATCTTTAAAACCATAGATTTTCCTCTTAGATAAACCTATAATTATTTAAATAGAAATAACACATAATTTACTAGCTGTTACTAACTAAATGCTTCTTAATCCCAATTTTAAGTCCAGCTTTTTAATCAATATTAGTCACTTAAATGTCTCTCAACTAAGTGACTAATAGGTTATTTTTTTAATCCAGTACAACCTATCTCTCAATTAAGTTCTAAAGTATAAATTCAATCTAGGGGTGATCAAGCCTAAGATGAAATTAAGTTCAACAACAACCAAAGAATTATGATTAAAGACTTATATTTTAATTTTAAAAAAATTACATGGTTAAAATGAAATAAGAACCCTAAAAATATGCTTAGCTATGCATATTAAGAGAAAGAGAAGAAGATGAAGTAGAGAAGAAATAACCAATCATTATTAATTAAAAGAAAATAATAACCAAAGAGTTTAAATAAGAAAAGCCCTTTTACTACTTCAAATAGTTGCAATAGAAGGTTTTGTTCCTTCAAAACTTCAAAACTAATTTTCTACTTAACATGAACAAGAACTTGAATGAAAATTAAATTTGATTCTTTAAAGTAAAATTTTTTAGAGAAGACTAAGTGTAGCCTCCTTTTACTCTTATGAAGGCCTCCTATTTATAGCTTTCAGCCTCCAATAACTTTGAGGTTTGTTATAATTCAAATCCCATAAAATCACCTCAAATCATCAACTCAAAATTTGAATTTAAGAAGTTATTGCAGCAGTTGTGCACACCCAGGCACACGACTGTGTCGTAGGGTCTATTAGTTTTCTAACACTCAGGCACAATTGTGCACACCCAGGCAGACGGCTGTGTTAGAATAGGCTGCTTTCAAAATGCCACTTTTCTTCAAGATTTTGACTTGTTGTAACCTCCAAATCCTCTTTGACTTGTTTAAATCTTTCAACTTCCTTCATGCATCCTTATTTCAAAAATTACATAAAGATTAACTAAATAAACTTAAAAACAAATAAAATTAACAAAAATCCTAACAACTAAACAAAATTAACAAAAATAAATAAAAGATCTAAACATTAATTAAATTTATTAAAAATGCAACTAATTAGATTCTATTCCCATAGAAAAGAGTGTTCAAAATACAAGATTTTTCTTACTTATCAAATAGTCGTTACAAGCCATTGAATTTGAATTTGTACATTGGTCTCGGTCGGGACTACTTTGTCTTAGGCATTGTTCTGGTCGAGACATTGGATAAGGATCACTTTTGCCAAAAACTGAATTTTTGCTTGAACTTGATCTGCCTTGGTCCCAGTCAAGACCATGGCAACACACTTGAAGCAAACACATTAGTTGCTCAAAATTAAGTTTGCTAAGATTAAAATCAATATTGGTAACTTACTAAGGTCAACAATCTCTCCCTTTTTGATTTTGATGAACTTATTTTGAGTTTGATAAAAATAATAAAAGGTAAAAGTATGTGACAGATAACAATTATGATAATAATGATGATATCAAATAAAATAAAATATATTTCTTTATTTCTCCTCCTATGAATATGGACATAATAAGAAATATAAATTTATAATTTATTCTCCATGACAAAAATATAAAATATATCATGAGAAAATTATGGCCTAACATAACAAATGTGTTAAAAACATAAAAAAAAAATATTTGGCAATATGAAGGAAATAATTTCAAACATATATGCATATAATGCATTATAAAAATAGTACATATAACACAACCTCATATGATCATATAGAGCTTAGCTAGCTAATCATACATGATCATGTCACACTTAACATATTACAAACATAAACACTAAGCACAATTATCATATAACTTCTTCTCACCCTTTGTTAAAGATAAAAAGAAAAGAAAGAGATATAAAAGTAAAATGAACCTAAAGGGAAAAAAATCCTAGAAAAAAATAAAGACCAAAATCTTTCACTTAACATATTACAACCTTATATAATTTAAAAGACCAAGAACTAAAACAATGAAAAAAATAAAGATACACTAAATCTTTATGAAATTCATGGCATATATAAAAAAAGTAAGCAAAGCAGGGCCTTTTTATCACATACGATATACGATAAAATTAGCCACACTTACAATGTTACTATGCATGCATGAACAAAATTATGTAAAAATAATATTCAAACAATTGTCTCTCCCCTATTGTAAATAATAAAATAGAATAAGAATAAAATAAAAGTTTGATATTAAGGACATACTTTCAAATAGGTGTATTTCGAAAAAAAAAGAATTCTCCCTTTTAAATGAATTAACTAAATACTCATGCAAACTCAAATATTTTCTCCCCCTTTGTTAAAAATAAAAAAGAAAGAATACTAGAGAAATTGAAATTTGAAAAAAGGAAAAATTTCATTAATAGGAAAAATTCGTACAACACAAAGATAAAAACTAAAAATAAACATAAAATAAATGAAACATAAACAAAAAAAATGAGCCTAAAAACAAACTAGCAACTAGAGGCTTATATACCAAAAATAAACTAAACAGATACTGAAAATGAAACAAAAAAAAATACAAATAATATCTGTTCTAGAGGAGGAGATAAGGGAGGAGGAGGATAGGTGCAAGTATAACCTTGTTACTCATAAATATGATGGACATCATGTTGAAGATGAGTAAAGTTGTCATTGATTTGATTGAAACGCACATTGAAATTGGATTCAACTTCATCAAAGCGATAATTGAAGTTGGATTTCATTAAGGACATGCATTCAAATATTTATCCTACCCAAAGAGGTTTATTGTCTTGAGCTTGAGCACCTTGAGTTGATGTACCTTCACTTCTTGCCCTTTTCCTTAGAGGAGCATCATGAGTTTATTCTTCTTTCCCAATGTTTTGGCCTTCTTACTCTTCCAATTCTTGAAACATAGCTCCAATATTTTCACTTGCTCTAAGGTCATGTTTCCAAAACCAAACTCCATTAATAGAGGGGAATTGTTTGGAGTTTTTTATGAAGATGCATTAAGAAGTGTAGGCTTGGTAGAAGGTAGAGGATCAAGATTAATATTATAGAATTTAGCTAATTTTGTAACAATTCCAACAATACAAATTGCACTAGTGTTACTATCACTAATTAGCCAAATTCTCCATTATAAAAATTTTCCCAAAGCAATCTTTTCATAATGAAAAATGCAATAAAGAATTAAAAGATCATCAAGAGAAAGAGTTTCATTAGAAAGAGCTATACCATTAATAAAATAGGTAATGAACTGATGAACATACCAAAGTGCTTTGGATTTGATGTGTGAGGCTTTAGTACATCTGGCGGAGAATTGAGGAGCATTATGAGCTTTAATTTCATGCCAAAAAGAAAAATCAAACCAATGAGAGTTAACTTGAATATGTCCCTCTTGGTAAAAACTAAAAAGAATGTCAAACTCTTGATAAGTCATGAAGCGATCTTTTCCTCCCAATTTGAATCTCACGGAGAAGTAGGGATTAAAATCATCAAATTTGATGGAATGAAGAGTGTATGATGAAAGCAATTCAATAATGAGAGAAGGATAATATGGAAAATATGAGAAAGTAAAATCATATATCCCTCCTTTAAGAAGAAGATCCTTAACTTCATCATAGCAACCAATTACTTTAAGCGTAGGGTCATCCATGAATCTTAAGGGAATGAAAGCTCTCTTTTGGAATTGAGACATTCTCTTCTTGAGATATTGAGAAGAATATGAGAATGGAGAGTGTGTTCTTTTAGGTTTATCTTCTTTGAAGGAGGATCTTGAGAAGAGGAAGGAACCTTACTTGGTTTCTTAAGAGCCATAACGAGAGAAAAGAAAAATATAAGAAAAATTTATAGAGAAAGGAAAATTTTAATTGAGATGTAAAATCTAGTAAAAATAGAATGGTATTTATAGATAAGAGATTAGGGTTAGAAATAGTTCAAAATTTAAATTTGAATTAAATAGGAACCTCAAAAATCATTTTTAATTATAATTGGGGAGTCAAAAGGTTGATAACATTTAAAATCCTAATGCCATCAGGATCAAAGTCTTAGTCAAGACATGCTCCTATCCTAGTTAGGACATGATGTCCTGAGTGATATCCTGATCGAGATATCCATTCGGGATCAGTTCTGTGTAAAAACATAGAATTGACAAGATAATGTCCTAATCAGGACATGATCTGATCCGTGGCAGGACCAAGTCCCTGACAATAAAAGATTACAAATTTTTTGCAATTAAGTCCAAAATATCTTATAATTAAGTCCTTGTGAATTTAATTGCATTTATTTTGAATTAATTGAAAATTTTTTTTAGAAGAATTAAATGAGTATATGAAATGAACTCATTTAAAGAAGGACATATTTTGCTAAAAATTAAAATAATTAATTTTAATAAATAAAAGTTTCATTAAATAATTATTAATTTTGCAAAATAGGAAGAAAGAAAAAAATTTTATTAATATTTTACAAAAAATTTTTTAACAATAAAGAAGATCAAATAATTAATGTAATTCAAATAAACACCATATGATTTTTTTTTAAAAAAAAGAGGGTATTAAAAAAATGTGAAAAAAATATACTTGTAAACAAGTGTTATATACCATAAATAAACAAAAAGAAAAATTAAATGAAACTAATCATCAAAATAGCATTTTAAACATAAAATCAAGACAGATTAGAATCACTAATCATGTCAAGTTCATGTTTAATAAAATTCAATCTCTCTTCATTGAGAGGTTTGGTGAAGATATTAGTAAGTTGATTATTTGTATCAATAAAATCAAGTGAGATATTACCAATTTGAACATTATCACACAAAAAATGATGTTAAATATCTATATGCTTAGTTCTAGAATGTTGAATGGGATTCTTGCTAAGGTTTATAACACTTGTATTATCACATTTGATAGAAATCTGATCAAGTTTTATACTTAAAAAGAGTGGGGGGGGGGGGGGGGGTTGAATAGGACTATCAAATAAAAATGAGAAAGTAAAAGAGTTCTTTGTAAGAATTGAATAAAAATTAAGAAGGAAGAATGAAAAACACAAAAATTTAAGGAGTTCAGATTCAACAACAATCCCACGTCTCTACTTAACTTATTTTCAAGTTAGGATTTTCAATCACCCATAATCTTATTCACAAGATTGAGATTACATAAGATTTTTATGGCGCACTCTTACAACCTTACAACTTGAGTTTTTAAGGCTCACGTAAAAACCATATCCCAAGTGTTTCAATGGACAACACTTAAACTAATTCCTTTAAAATTAAATCTCACTTCCCTTATAAGATTTAAGATAAAGAGAATTTTTATTTCTAACACACAACCAACTCTCACAAGAGTTATACAAACAAAGATTGTTTAAGAGAATTTGAGAGCTCAATTGAATGTTTAATAAAGAATGAAGGATAAACAAGTTTCTTAACCTTTCAATTGAACTCTAAGGAGTATTTATATAGAAAAAAAACTAAAAAATATGGTTGTTGGATGTATCAAAAAAGTCTCTAACATCTATAATTGATTTCTAAATCATCTTAGACTTAATTATGTTAGAATGCCACTCACGGGTGAACAATGCTTGTGAGGAGAAAAAATAATAGCCGTTGCATTCAAATATATCTATTTGGAGCTATTAGTACTGCCCTTATGAGCTGCTCATGAGTAAATAGTGCTCATGAAACTTGCTCATGAGCAACATTGTCCCTTTGCTCAAAATGAACACTAAAAGGGGACAACTCATGACTAGCTCATAAGATGATCATGAACGAGATTGAAGATGATCGAATCAGCCTAAACTTTCTTCATAAAAGTTGTAGATAATTTCTTATACTTCCATATCACTCTGAATCACCTAAATTTAACATCTTTAGATAAAGATATTTCTGAAATACTAAAAGTTATGCAACCTAAAATGAAAGATGTATATGCTAATTTTGACTGAAGATTTTCATACCCAAATGAGCTTTGATTTTGATAAGTAAGCTCAATTCAGAAAGCTTAAGAAGTATACTTCAAAAGTGAAGAAGATCATTTTCTCATTATACAGTTCTAAAGATGTCAAAAAGCTTTTTTAATCTCAGAGGTCGAATTAGCCCAAAATACCATTATTTACCAAAAGTGTATATGTTTGGTATATAATTCCCTACACACGTAGTTGAAATCATTAGTATCAAAATTTTTTATCAAAGTCCAAAATTAGGAGTTTGATAATGCAAATGGTTAACAATACCATAGCCCAATAATTATTGTTTTTGCCATAAGACTTATGAACAATAAAGACTTGCTATAATATATTCAGCTTCAGCAATGGACAAGGAAACCTAAACTTATTTCTTGCTAAAATAAGAAACTAAACACTCTCATAAAAATTGATAAGTTTCAAAAGTGCTTTTTCTATCTAGTAAGCTACCAGCAAAGTCAGCATTTAAATAGCTAATTAAGTCAAAGGAGGAACTCCTAGGATACTAAAGTCCTAAATGCATTGTTCCACAAAGATATTTGAAAATCCTTTTGATAGCATTTAAATGAAACTCTCTAGTACTAGATTGAAACCTAGCATATAAGTAAGTAGCAAACATAATATCGGGTCTACTAGTAGTTAAATAAAGAAAGGATCTGATCATACCTCTAAATCATTTTTCATTAATAAGTTTGCCATGCTTATCCTTGCTAAGCTTAGTTTTGCTTATTTTAGCTCCATATATGCCAAAATTCTTGAGAATGTCTCTTGCATATTTGGTTTGATTGATTAAAACCCCATCATTGCATTGCTTAATTTGAAGTCCACGAAAGAACTTGAGTTCTCCTATCATACTCATCTAAAATTCTCCTTGCATTAATTTGGAGAATTCCTCATACAAGAAATGATCAGTTGCACTAAAAATTATATCATCAACATATATTTGAACAATTAATAAATCATGCTTGAATTTCTATATGAAAAGAGTTATGTCAACTTTTTCTTTAGAGAAACCTATTTCTAATAGGAAGTTGCTCAATCTTTTATACCAAGCTTTTGGAGCTTATTTCAATCCATACAATACTTTTGATCATTTAAAGTAATGATTTGGAGAATCAAAATTTTCAAAACCTGAACGTTGCTCAACATATACCTCCTGTTCAATGAAACCATTTAAAAATACACTTTTAACATTCATTTGATAAAGTTTAAAATCTATAAATAATGTTATGCAAGTAGCATTATAATAGCTTCTAACCTTGTAACGGGGGCAAAGGTTTCATTAAAATCAGTACCTTTTTCTTAATTATAACCTTTAGCTACTAGTATAGCTTTGTTCCTAGTTATGACACTTTGTTCATTCATCTTATTTTTAAACACCCATTTGGTGCCTGTAATAGGATGATATTTTGGTCTAGGAACCAAGGTCCAAACCTTATTTCTCTCATATTGATTTAACTCTTCTTGTGTAGCTAGGACCCAAAATTCATCACATAAAGCATCATCAACATTTTTGGGTTCAATTCAAGAAATGAAGGCTAGATTAACAATAGACTTAAGTTTAGATATAATAGTTAACCTTTTTGTTGTGTCATCTATAGTAAGGTCTTAAGGATGAGCTTTCTTAAATTTCCATTCCTTTAGAAGTTCATCCTTCAAGGAAAGTTAAGATATATCTTCATTGTCCTCTTTTCTTGAACCTTCAAGTTCCAAGGGCTTACTAGCATTTTCTTCTTACGTATCTATAATCTCATTGTCATATAAAAAATCATCAATACTACAAACATCGTTTCTAGGATTAAGTGAGTTTGATTCATTAAATACAACATGCATTGACTTTTTAACTGCTAAGGTTCTCTTATTAAAGACTTTATATGCTTTACTAGAAATAGAATAGCCTAGGAAAATTCTTTCATTGACTTTGGAATCAAATTTCCTAAGATTTTCTTTGGTGTTTAATATAAAGCACTTACATCCAAATACTTTTAGATATGATATTTTGGGTTTTCTATTGTTCTATAGCTCATAAGATGTTTTATTCAAAATTGGTCTTTTGAAAACTCAGTTTGAAATGTAATAAGATGTATTAACGGCTTTCGCCTAAAAGTATAAAGGCAAATTATACTTATGAAGCATTGTTTTAGCCATTTCCATAAGAGTTCTATTTTTCCTTTCAATAACCCCATTTTGTTAAGGAGTTTTAGGAGATGAAAATGTATGTGAAATACCATTTTCATTATAAAAAGACTTTGAATAATTCATTTTCAAATTCGGTTCCATGATCACTTTTAATGCAAGAGATATAAAAACCTTTTTCTTTTTGAACTCTTTTTGCAAAATTTTTAAATGTTAAATGCATCATTACTATAAGCAAGAAAACATGCCCAAGTAAATCTAGAGTAATCATAAACTAATAGATATGCATAGTGCAGTCCATTGAGACTAGCAAACTCTAGTTGGTCCAAACAAATCCATATGTATAAGTTCAAGTGGCCTAGAGGTAGACACTACATTTTTTAGCTTAAATATGGACTTTGATTGTTTTCCCTTTTGATAAGCATCACAAGGTATATCTTTAGTGAATTTAAGCTTAGGTAAACCAATCACAAGTTCATGTTTATAAAGATCATTCAAAAGCTCAAAATTTGCATATCTTAACCTTTTATGCCATGTCCATGTGTTATGGGAAATGAACATTAAGCATTTTGTGTCTTTGTTATCAATTTTGTGCAAATCAATAACATAAACATTGTCTATTCTTTCACCACTAAAAATTACTTTGACTTCATTAAGACTACTAGCAAAGCAATTTCTAGGATAGAAAGTCACTTTATTTCCCATATCATATAATTGATTTATACTAAGCAAATTATGTTTAAGACCATTAAAAAGAAACACATGATGTATAAATAAGGATTGAGGATTACCTATTTCTCCAATGCCCATTATCTTTCCTTTGGCATTGCCTCGAAATGTGACATGTCCTCCATTCTTTACATTAAACTTGTTGAATTGCTCATTATCTCCCGTCATGTGCCTTGAACATCCACTATCAAGATACCACTTTCTTTTCGTTCTTGTAGATTTCAAACACACTTACACAAAATAATTTAAGTGTTCTTTTGCACCCAAACCTTTCTCAGTCTAGGTTGGTTAGTCTCAAGATAATCCAAAGGAAGTAAATTCATGTGTAGTCTTCTATAGAAGCACACATTGTTGGTAAGTCCTTTGATCATGTAATATTAACATACAACATTTTCATATTTGTTTCTCTTAGGATGATATGTTTTCCTAACATATAAAACATACTTTTTATGTTGAGGTGGTGTGTGTCTCCTATTATTTTTAGTATAAGATGAACATTGGCAATGACAATGTGTATTTTGATAGGTTTGTGCAATATATTTAGGTGCATTGTGTTGTGCAACATGCTTATGAAAGTTGTGTCTATTGTACATGTAAGCATGTTTAGGTTAAGACTTACCTCTTTGTGTCATATAAGATTAAGTCTTATGAGACTTTCCTTTCATATTTGACACATGAGACTTATTAGTTTTGAAAGCTTGAGTCTCAATTAGTTTTAAAGTAGAGGGAATGGAATTGCATGATGCTTTAATAAAATTAATATGTGATGATGATGAAGATGAGGCCATTCCATTAGTGTATTCAATTCCATGAGCATTTCCATGAAATTTTTGAGAGTCAAGTAAATTATCTAAACTCTATTTTCCTCCTTGGAATTTTGATAGGGAATTTTTTGGCTCAACTACTTCATTAAAAAGCTTATGATTTTCATTATTTGCTTTCTTAAGTTGCTCTTCTAAGGAATTAAAAGATTTTAAGTAACTAACATGTTTATTATTTGCTTTAACAAGATTAGAAAATTCAATTTTTAACTTCTTAAATTCCTTTTTTAAGCTATTTAACTCATACTAATAATGCTTCTTTTTAGAAAGTAAGCTTTTGCACTTAAGCAAGAGTTTGCTCACAATAAAGCTCTTAACAACATCATCATCATATTCATCATAAGTACAATATTCATCACAAGAAGAGTTAGAAGTAGATGATACCTTTTTTTCTTCTCTAAGAGCCATGAAGCAAAGATTGGCCAGGTTTTGTTATTCCTTTTCCTCTTTAGATTTAAAGGAGTCATCCCAATGTAGATTTAAAGGCCTTCTTCTATCCTTTGCTCCCTTATTCTTGAATTTGAGTTTGGGGAACTCACTTCAGATGTGTCCCAGTTTCTTACATTCATAGCAAGTAACTTCTTTGGTTCTTTTTTGCCATCTCCTTTGAACTTCTTCTTGAAGTCCCTTATTTTTAAGAAATTTTTCTTTCTTAAAAACTTCTTGAAGTTCCTAGTGAGCATGGCAATATCATCATCTTCATCATTAGAATCTTTAATATTTTCATCTTCACTTTATTCTTATGAAACCTTTAATGCTATGCACTTTTTCTTTTCTTCTTTCTCTTCTTGCTCTTTACCTTTTTACTTAATTGTGAGCTCATATGTTAAGAGCTTACCAATAAGCACATTGGTTGAAAGGGTAGAGAGGTCTTGAGCTTCCTCAATTAAAGTGACTCGAGATTCCTAATCCTACTTAGGTAGGATTCTTAGAATCTTATTATTCACATCTTCCTTGAAGAAATGTTTTCCAAGTTTATTAAGTGTTATGAGGAAAACATTGAGACGGTTTGTCATTTTAATGATTAATTCTTGAGGCTTAGTTTTGAAAAGTTCATATTCATATATATGAAGTTAAACCTTTTTGCTTTTTACTTGTACATTGCCCTCATAATGGTTCTCTAAGGTCTCACATATTTCTTTGGCCGAAATGCAATGTTGAAGTTTACCTCCTTCTTCTCTTGTTATGGAAGAAAGTAGAGTGATCATGACCTTTTTGTTTTTATAGTTTTCTTCCTTTTTATCATTGCTCTAATCACTTCTTGAAATAGTAATTTAGACACTAACAATTATAGTTTTTAGTGGTTGCCAACCTTTGAGAATAACTTTTCAAAGTCTAATGGAATCACAATCTAGATATAATTCCATTTTGAACTTTCAATGAGGATAATCACTACCATCAAAGAATAGTCTAAGTGAAGACATATTTTGAGATTCACTCCCAATGATATTGTATTCTAGTAATTAAGTTCCTAGAATCCATACTCTAATACCAATTGAAAGAGTCCTATAGGGGGTGTGAATTTGAATAATAATAAGAAATTAAAAAGATTTGAACAAGAATTAAAAATAAAGTTGAGAATGAAGAATGATTAACACAAAAATTTAAGAAGTTCGGATTCTCAACAATCCTACATCTCCACCTAACTTATTTTCAAATTAGGATTTTGAATCACCACAATCTATTTCCCTAGATTAATTTTTACAACTCGAGTTTTAGGCTTAACTCAAACCTTACAACTTGAGTTTTCAAGGTTCACTCAAAAACCGATTCACAAATATTTTTAAGGCTCACACTAAATTCGAATTCTCAAGTGTTTTAAATGGCTAAACACTTAAACCAATTCCTTTAAAATATAATTTCACTTCTCATTTTCTTAACCCCAAGAAATAGAAGAATAAAAATTTGTGAAATGAATATACAACAATAAAATGAATTTTGAAAGAGTTTAGTGAGCTTAATTGAATGCTTCAAAGTGTGTAATGAATAAATAAGTTTTTTATTTTCAAAATAACCTTTAAAGGTTATATTTATATTAGAGCAAATCAATTAATAATTTCATTCCTAACAAAATTAAAGTGCATTTGAATGAAATTTGAACTTTTGAGCTACAATTAGTTAGGTTTTGGTCGGGATATCATCAGTATTGGTCGGGACAAGCATTAAATAGTCATTACAAGCTGTTGAATTTGATTGTTTGCATTGGTCCTAATCGGGACTAACATGTCCTAGGCATTATCTCGATTGGAACATTGGATTGGGATCAGTTCTGGCAAAAACTAAGTTTTTGCTTGAACTTGATCTATCTTGGTCTCGGTAGGGACCATGACAGGATTTGTACTTTCTATACAATTAGTTCCTTTGTTGAGTCTGATCGAGATAGTGTTTGTGATGTCTTTCCGAAATAATTTTCTTTGATAGTTTATCATTATTTTGACTTCCAAATTATTCATAACTTATTCACACTTAAAGCAAACATATTAATTACTCAAAATTAAGTTTGTTAAGATTAAAATCAAGATTGATAACTTGCTAAGGTCAACAATTTAGTTTATATTGGTTTAAATAAAAATTTATGTAATTAAAAAAAAAATATATGATTTAATTTAAATTAAAACTAAATATACTATTTAGTTAGTTTGCACTATATAAAATAGAAGTTAAATTAATCAAAATAGGAAATGCAATTTAAATTAAGTTTAGTTAATATTTAATGTTTAGTTAGTTTATGTTATATAAATTAAAAGTTAAACTAATCAAAATAGAAATATAATTTTAATTTTAATTAATTTAATTTCAATTGATAAATTACTGAATAATTCAACTTTTATATAATAAATCATGAATATATTTTTGTAAATTTGTGTGTCTCCCCTCTTCGAGTGCGCAAGTTTTATACATAAAAAATGTTCTGAGAAAGATTAACATCCGTCTAGCTCGATCAATTTCGGAATAACTGGAAATTTTGCTGGTAATTAAGTTGAGCACTCTTGATCAATCATTTATTTCTACCAATCTATACAGTAGCTAACATACAGAGCAAGTCGTTAGGGAATCTCCTATTACACGACGCTATAAATAATAAACAGTGACGAATTAAGTTTGATATATATAATTAGCTCAAAAATAAAAGGCAGTGGCTGTCCATGCATGCATGCATCCTGCAGGAACACAGCAAGAGAAAGAGCAGAGCATGCCAATGCACACATGCAAACCATTCAGAGGTCTGGCATCTTCTTCCCCTCGTAATAGTAAAAATAAAACGCTTGAAGACATAAATTATTGTACTGAAGCATGACTCTATTTGTCAGCCGCAGCCCGGAGCTGAGGACAGATGGTGGGTACTGCACAGTGGTTCATAGCTCACTTATTAGACGCGCGCATATATATATATATATATATATATATATATATATGATGGAAGCACAAGCACAAGGGTACGTTAATTAATAGATGCTTCCATCACGACCGTGAGTTTTTAAAAAGTTATCTTCTCATGTTTGTCTTATCAGTAGCTTTTTTGTCAGCTCTCCTTGAAAAGTTGTTCATAATTGAAAAATGAATGGCCATTTCGTTTCAAGTTTTCTTGGTGGGTGAATGACGTCTTCTTTTCCAGTCCAATTCAGATTCTCAGCTGGTTGATATACCTTTCCTCGGCCGAAGGGTGATATTCAATCATCAATTATGTACCAAGTTAACATTAAATTTTAAAAAATTTTGGTTTTAATAGGAATTTTTTTTAATTATATTATATTAAATCTTATCTTGAAAACTTTTATAATTAAGCTTTATAAGTCAAATAAAATCTTAATCTTAATGGTTAATTAAGGAAAATTATCTATACTAAAATTTTAAATATATATATATATATATATATATATATCACCTAATTACAAAATTTGAAAATTTTTAAGCCTACATACTAATTTTTAATTTTTAATTTTTTCTTTAACTTAAAAATTTATTTGAAATTTCCTTGAAATTTTTAATAAACCTAAAAAATTTTATAATTTTATAATTAAGTAATATACATTTAAAAAAAATCATCAATTCTAATAATTAATTTAAATAATTTTCAGTTAATCAATTATTAAAATTAAATTAATGAATAAAATGTTATTATTAAACTGTTAAAATTAAATTATGAAAAAAATTAATGAATTTTTCATATGATTCTAAAATTTTTTAAAAAATTATAAAATTCAAAAAAAGAATTCAAATTTTTTTTTCTAAAATTGTTATGTAGGCCTAAATTTTTTAAAAACTTTATAATTACGTGATATATGTTTTTTAGAAAAATTTATCAATTTTATTTATTAATCTAAATGAATTTTCATTAGTTAGTCATTAAAATTAAGATTTTCATTTGTTAGTCATTAAAATTAAGATTTTATTTGACTTATAAAATTTAATTATAAGAGTTTTTTAAAATAAGATTCAACATAATAATTCAATTTTAAAAGAAAAAAAATTTCTATTAGAAACAAAAAAAACCCTTTAAAGTTGAATATTAATTTCGGATAGTAATTGAGGGTCTAATTTGACTCTTTATCCTAGCTTTCCTCTATCTTTATTGACTAGTTTAAGACTGTCACATATAAAATAGCTTTCCTCTATATAAAATTAACCAAATAAAATACTAGAAAAATAAAACAAAAGTTGAAAGAGATTTAAGCCCATTTGGCCGAAAGAAACATACAACCAGCTCCAAGAAGATGAGAAATAATAACACACCAAATTGAAGTAATCCACTAGCTTGAACTTTTGGGTCCATAAAATCAGCAGCAAGGAGATCCACCAGAGGAGACATAAAATATTAAAATTCCAACCATCGGTGTTGTTAAAGGAGAAAAATAGCACCATTACTGTTACTGTTTTTGATTTAAAATTTGCCTGTCAAAATTATTTTAATAAACAAAAATTAAGTCAGTGAATTAAATACTATTCATACATAAGCTGATATCTAAAACTAATATTATGCATGCATAGATCTAGGATTTCATCATATTAAATTAAATAAACAGCACCACAAGCACTGCCCAGCCCCTATCTTGTTATATATAATTATTTAGCTAGGCTTGACTTGATTTATTCAACCTTTTTTTTAATGGCAATGTCATGTCATAGAGATTAACTATTAGAAAACTATTTTTTTAAAATAGAGAGATAAGATGAATCTAACATCAATAGATTATACAATATGTAACAGTTCTTCTTAATTAAATTGACGATATCATAATTTAATTTTTACACTTTATAATGCCTAATTAAATTTTAGTTGACAAATGCATCCACCAAGTCCCCTACCCACAAAGAACCGGTGAAAGGTTAATGCAGCATCCAAAGGCATTATTGTCTTTGGACTCCAAGCACCTAATGATATTCCAATTATCACATAGTGAACCACAATTCCCAATTCCAAAACCTGCAACAAAATAAAATAAGTTGAACACATAATTGCTATTAAATAACACTTAAATTCACACAAAGTAAATTTCAGAAAGTTCTCAAACTATAACTGATATTCAGATTCAATATTTTTTGCAATTTGCACTGTTCGACAGAAATGTGATAATTATTGATACCCAACTATAAACTTTTAGTTTGACATGTCAAGCGGATAAAAACGGGCATAAAAATGGCAAAATCACAATTTGTAAGAGAAAGTATAATTTTTTGAAAGAAAAAATGAATTGGATTTTTTTATTTTCAAAATTTGTTATTAACAAGTTAATGAGAAAACATAAATTGATAAAATAGATGATACCTCATATACATATTTCTATTTAACCAATATTTTTATTTTCCTATATAGAAATTGTTTGCAAAAGGAGAACACCTAAAACAAATAAGGAAATATTCTTATTTAAGGAGACTTTTAGATAGGAAAAAACACTCTTCTAATATGCATAAAACTTTCATCAAATAGGAATCTTATTTCTCTCATATTTGAACATTACTATCCATATAAATAGGACTTCATATCCCTCATTCTTATTCATTTTATTCTTCTTATACTAATTACTCTTTTTATCTCTCTAAAACCCTCTCTTTACATTATTTGACTTAGGCATCAGAGGATTTGTGGGGATTCTTTCCATCTCTTATCTTGCCCTTTTTTGATCCCTTGCAGGGTCCCAACTCAAGAGTTCCGGAAACAAGTTATTAAGTGACACAGTCTGTGGGAATCTTGAGTTCAAAGCCATTAAGCATCTACTAAACTAGATATTGGCATTATGATTTCTAGTCCACCACCAATTTCAACTCCAGATATATACATCAATCCATCCGTCCCCATTCCTCCAATCAATCCATTTGCTCTCATTCCTCCAATCAACCTGTCAGTACCCCTTCAAACAATAATTTCATCAACCCCTTTTTAGTATGTTGGACCGTTATCTTAAGCCCTAACTGGAGTGTATACTCTACTTGGTAACACTTAGGGGTGGCCAGCTCTTAGCACAAACTTCCCTTATTATACTTCTCTTCAGTATAACAACAAACCTATACCTTTCGTACCTTTTCCAAGCCTATTAGAAACTCCTGCCATAAACATAATAACCTAGACACTCAACCTATCCCTGATGAGTAAAGAAGCGATGATTCAAAATATTCAAACCTAGATGACCCTGATGCGAAAACAACTGAACACCTTGATTCAAAGTGGTAATCCCGGAGCAACTCACCCAGAAAATAATATAGCACCACCAACGGGAGCTCTAGACATATCCGATAGAAATAGAGAAAAACATAAAGTTTTGAAAGGAGAATCTAGTTCAACAATTATGACTTTAAACGATTCTAAAGTAGCTCAAAAAGTAGAAGAAGTCATGCACAAATGTAATACCCTATATTTTTATTTAATTTAAGTAACTTCCAAAACTTTGTTACTAATAATCACTTTTGAATTATATTATACAATTGTTAATATCATTTTTATTTTTTATTTTTGTTATTATTTTATTTTATTTTTTATTATTTTTATTTTTATTTTTATTTTTATTATTATTATTATTATTATTATTATTATTATTATTATTATTATTATTATTATTATTATTATTATTACTAATCTAAACTATATTAACTTCATGGTTAATTTATGTGCTATTTAGTACATGCATATATATATTCATAGTTAATAATAAAATATGGTATATGTGTATATATATGTGTGTGTGGGTATGTGTGTATGTATATTAGTAGGTTATATAATATATATGCCTATATATGTAGAGTACATCATTATATCATTATATATATATATATATATATATATATATATATATATATATATATATATATATATATATATATATATATATATATATATATATATATGTATGTATATATTATTTAAAGGTTATAATATAAAGTATATTATATATATAGCTATACATACATATATAGATATATATAGATGCATTGGCCCAAAAACCATCACCAACACCCTCCTTCTCCGTCTGCCACCCATGCCATCTCTTCCCCTCATTGTGCCACCATCCCCTTTGCCTGAGAACTCCATCACTGTCGTGCACTGAGCTTCCAGGAGTGTTGCTGCTACTGCCTTCTTCTTCCTCGCGAGATAGCACCTTCTTCTCCTCGCACAGTAGCCCTGCACCTCCCATCCTGCCCAGCTTTGGTCCTCTATCCGTGCTATCTCCTTGTGGCGTTGAGCTGCCTTTGTCGTCCCCATTTCTGGTGGTGGCACGTCCTCTTCTTCCTCTTTAGCTGCCTTGCCGGACAGTGAGTGTTCCTCACCCATTCTCTTCTTTCCCTTTCAAATTTCTTTGGTGTTTCGGTAGATCTTAGGACTTGAGTTGTTGTTTATGGTTTGTTAAGGTTAGTTTTGATTTTTTCCTTGGCAGTTTTGGTGGATTATTGAATTTATACATAAATTTTTTTGAATTTTTTTGATATTTAGTTGGTTTAATTGGTTGTTATTTGAGTTCAATTAATAATTAGGATAATTAAGGTTAATTTTTTTTAATGTTTGGGTTGTTATTTAAGGTTTTAGGAATTTTGGTGTTAATTATAAGTTTTTGTAAATTTTGGGTATTAATTAATATTTTTATTAATTTCAAAAATTATTGTAAAAATTATAAATTTTTGATTATTGAGGTTATTATTAAATGTTATTAATTATAGAACTTAAATTATAATTTTTGTGATTTTTAAACTATTTTTATAAATATTTTTGAGTTTATGTCAAAAGTGATTATTAGGTTAAATGATATTTTTTTTGAAGAAATTATTAGTTGATTTTATGTTTTAATTATATTAAGAAGAATTTTGAGAAAATAATTTTTAGATGATTAAATAATTTTAAGGAATTTTTTTAGTACTAACAATACATTATGTAAATTATGTATTTAGGGGTAAAAATGTAATTTTGCGCTACTTATAGTTAAACATATATTTTAGTTAGTTTTATTAATATTTAAGAGGTTTAGAGGATTTTTATAAATTAATTAATATTTTTAATTAAATAGTGTTAATTTTGAATATTAATCCCAAATATTATATATATTTATAATACATTATTTTGATAATAAAAGTTGAGTATAATGGTTTTAATTTAGGCTTTAATTATATTTTGATAATGAACGCAAATGGAGTTGTTTAATTTTTAATTGAGATTTTATATTTTAGTATATATGTATGTGAAATATGTATTTTGGAAATAACTGATATCAATTTTTGATGTTATTTTGAGTTGTGATCTCGGTCGGGGCTAAGTGTAGTTTTAGGAGCCCGACTCGAGTGTGTGTTTATGGTTATTAGAAGTGCGTTTTCTATGCAGGTTTGGCTCTACCTTTGGTAGAAAGATGTCCGTTTTATAGAGGAGACTCTGCCGAAATTTCGGTAGATTTTCTCGTAAAACATGATATTCGTAAAAATTTCTATCGTTAGTTAGGTTTTATCCTGTCTATCGAGTCTTGTGTAGTCTTCCTCGAGTCAGCCTGGAAATTCATTGTTTTGTTGATTTTTCATTTTATTTCATAGTCATGTTTTAAAATCGATTTGTTATTTTCTTTCTAGAGCATATCGGAGCAGAAGTCGTGAGACCAAGGCAGACGCGTGGTCGTCAGCTTTCGCATTCATCTTGTAAGTCAATAGAACGATCTGTGCAAGTGTTTACTTAAAGAATGCATGCGCTCATATTTTTAATATTGATCATATGATTTATTTAATTTAATGTTGTTATTTAAGATATAAGACGTATTTTATTTATTCAAAAGTCGATTTTGAGAAATTTTGGTAGAACGGGCTACCTGGTGGGCTTTACCAGGACTATTTGCACATGGTAGAGATTGAGAGATGGATTCAAAATATATATATGACTGGTGAATGTTAAACTGGGACGGGTGCCTCGGTGGAAGCCTATGCTCTCAAGGACCACCAGTGATTGTAAGGTTAAAAATGGACTGGGATGGGTGCCTCAGTTGATGCCTTAGCTCTCGGGGACTGCCAGAGCCATATATTGGGAATAAGTGAGTGACTACGACTTGGTGCGTCGGTTGATGCCTTTGCTCTCAGGGACCGGTAGTCTAGTTGGAATAAGTGGGCCCAGTTGGCCATTTAGATTTTTTTTGGGTTTAGGGTTCTACTGAGATTTTTCAAAAGCTATACCTATACATTATAAATTATTTTCACTATAAATATATAGTTTTCAAAAGGTTTTCAAACTGTACAACTCTTTTTATTGACTTACTCAGTGAGGTCTGATTCCCCTCAACTTATTTTTTTTCAGGAGCTTGGGAGTTCGACCTCAGACTACCTCCACATCGGGTTTCTTCATCACTGACTATTTTATGTAGGTCATTGTAAGCTGTACTGTTGTATTATTCTAGGGTGTTACAGTAGTATATGTACTAAGAATTGTATGGTTTAAGTATATTTGTGTATTGATTTGTATGAACCACGCTTATGTATAAAGATTTAAGTTTGATTTATAATATGTAATGCTGAAGCATATTTTTATTAAACACTTGAATTTGTTTTATTTATAAGAAAAAAATCAGTTTGATAATGTGTTCTATTTTAAAATAAAGTTTTAAATTGTAAGGTGTTGTTTATCTTTTCTTTTAGGCTTACTACGGGTTTCGGGGGCCTTATGCCTTCCCATTCCCTAGTGTCGATCATGTGCCCTCGGGTTCGGGTCCTAACAACAAAGCTCGTACTGGGCCAGGGAAAGAAAATGAAGACGTTATGGAAGGAAAAACACCCTTTATAAGCAAAATAATTTGGATGAAGAGTCTAACCAAATTTAAAATGCCTCAGTTAGATCAATTCGATGGAACTGGGGATCCAATCAATCATATATCCTCATTCAGGACTAGTATATTACTTCAAAAGGTGAATGACGGAATCATGTACAAATTCTTTCCTAATACACTCATCAAGAATGCTCAGAAGTGGTTCCATCGGCTTTCTAAGAATTCTATCTCCTCCTTTGAAGAGTTAGCTAAGAAATTTTAGACTCAATTCATCACTAATGTCCCTCCTACCAAAAACATCAATGATTTTTGAATTTACAGATAGGAGATCACTAAATCACTAAGAAGCTATTTGGATCGATTTAACAAAATAGCCATGCATATCAAAATTTTAGTCGATGAAGTGGCCATAAAGGCTTTAAAGAATAGGACCCGACTAGGGAAACTTAAAGATAAAATAATGACAAAAGAACACAACACCTTTGCTATGGTAATGGCTATGTCAATAAAGATGATAAAGATGAAGTATACACCACTAAATACTTTCAAATCCAAAATCCTATTGTGGGTTAGACATAATGGCTTGGACATAACCCTAGTTAAAAGGTAGAGTTCAATTAGGAAAGCCATGCAGGATAGGAGGTACTATTGCCTATACCACCGGGATTATAGGCATGAAATTGAGGCATGTCGAGAATTAAAGAATGCTATATAAAGATTAATACAGAATGGTAAACTTGGTAACTTCACTGACATAGCCATAAGGAATAGAGACCCAGATGGTCAAGACAGAAATAAGCCAAAACAAAAGAAAGCTCAGATTAAAGTACTCGAAGTTATTAACATGATTATTGGAGGAGAGGCAACTGAGAAAAGGCCTAAAAGATCCTGTTGAGAAAAAGAGCTTACCCATGAAAAGAAGTAGGTTATCATGTTTGGTTCAGATGACGTGAAACATGTTTAGCACCCTCACAATTATGCCTTGGTAGTGAGTGCTTTCATTAACAATTACTTGGTAAAAAGGTTACTGATTTATAATGGAAGCACTGTCAATGCACTCTCTTAGAATGCTTATAAAGCTATGGGAGGTTCTATCATTGATTTGAAAGCTATTCAGAATCTCATTATAAGCTTCTACGGAGGAACCACCCAACCAATGGGATTAGTAGAGTTAAGTTTAGAATTTGATGGCTAAGATACTAGAGAGGTGAAATATGTCAAATCTCAGTTTAATGTGGTAGATCTTCCCCTTACGTACAATGGCACCATAGGCTGACCAATACTATATGACATCGATATAGTTACAAGTATTCAGTGTTTAACTATGAAGATTCCTCTTGAAGACCGGGTCCTAACAATTCATGGAGATTAACACATGGCTAGGCAATGACCCAGATGGAAGCATTCCCTCCAAAATCATGGGAAACAAAAAACAAGGAGCCAATCCTAAGCCAATTGACCAGGTTCAAACCTTATAGATTGTTGAAGGAAAGATAGAAAGGATTGACAATGAGCTCATTAGTGAAGTTAAGCATGGAATAAACAAGACACTCATTAAACATTTAGGTAGCTTTACTTCTCAAATGTCTAAGTTCCCTGGCGTAGATCCTCAAATTGCCTAACATAGTTTAAACATCGAACCAGGAGTAAAGTTAGTCGTTCAATAAAGAGGAACTTCACATATAAAAGACATAAGGTAATTACTGAGGAAATAAAGAAACTATTAGAAGCCGAATTCATTAAAGAGGTAACATATCCAGAATGGGTAGCTAACGTGGTGCTGGTAAAAAAGTCCAATAACAAGTATGGAATGTGTGTGGACTATACTAATCTCAATAAAGCATGCCCTAAAGATAGTTATCTTTTACAGATGATAGATTAACTGGTAGACTTTATTGTCGGTCACTATTTATATAACTTTATGGATGCTTCTCAAAGGTACCATAAGATATCAATGAAGAAAGAAGATCAAGAAAAGACATCATTTATCACCCACGAAGGTCTTTATTGCTACAAGGTTATGCCATTTGAGCTGAAAATGCCAGAGTAACATATCAAAGGCTAATGAATCATATGTTCTAAGATCAAATTCAAAAAAACAACAAGGTATATGTGGATGACATCATTGTCAAGAGCCAACATGCGGAGCAACATTCAGATGATCTCGATTAAATCCTTCAAATACTGAATCAGTACCATATCAAACTTAATTTAAAAAGTGTGTTTTTGGAGTAAAAGCATGCAAATTCTTGGGATTCATGATATCCCATAGAGGAATTGAAGCTAATCCGAAAAAGATAGAGGCCATCCTTAATATGAAAGCTCTGACATTAATTAACGAGCTGCAAAAGCTAAATGGCAAAATTATAGCCTTAGGGAATTGTAAGCACCCAAATTTGGTATAGTCGAGTATGGATGTGATAGAGGACTCTAATGATAAAAAATTTATTACAAATAGGTATGTGGTTATTGATTTATCAATCTCAAGGCTTAATTGCATTTTTAAGGACTTAATTTTAAATTTTTCTTTAAGGACCTAATTGAAAAGTTTTGATTCTTTCAAGGGTCATTTAGTAATTAAAAGCTAAAAAAGAAAAGATAACTGATTGGAATTACATAATTCTAATCAGAATTACATACTTTCGATCAGAATTATGTAATTCCAACCGGAATAACAGATTTTAGATCAGAAATATAGAATTCTGATCGGAATTATATATTTTTGATCGGAAATCTATAATTCCAATTAGAATTATATATTTCCGATCGGAATTATAATTTCCAATTGGAAATCTATAATTCCAATTGTACAACACTGGTTTCCTTCAGAATTTTTTAATTTTGAAAATAATTTTCTTAGTTTTTGATAGGATAAAAATTAATAATTTTAAAAAATAAATAAAAAGATAATCTTGATAAATGATTTATTAGGTTGTTTTGAAAATAATTTTTTAATAATAAAATCTTGATCTCTTATGATTATCAAATCACAAGAGGTTAGCTAGCTCCTGGTTTATAAAAAGGGATATTTTTAACATAAGAGGGGTCTTTTGGCTAAAAAAAAATCACATAATGAAAAAGACTAAAAAAAAAATATGTTTTGAATGCAGAATCAAAATTCTAATGGAGGTTTCCTTTCACATTCTTTTCCTTTAAAAAAAAGTTCTAAAAAGAGCAATAAGCCTGAGAGATCAAAATCAAATCTACAGACTTTATTTAATACGGTGAACGAAACTTTTTGAGGAGCAAATCAATACTGCATCACACCATACTCATCCCTTTTTTATTTTTATTTTTTATTTCTTTCTTTATTTTAATTAATTTCTTTCTTTTGTTTTATCTAATTTTTTCTTGATTCTAACTCTATTTCCTTTGTTTTTTTATGTCAATAGCTGTGGTGGGAGCAATTTGAAGGAATGATTGAATCTGTATCAAACCTATGAAGATCCATGAAATACCATGTATTAATCCTGTATCAATCCCACATACACTTTAGGTTTTTTTTGTGTTTTTTTATTATTCTATTTTTTTTATTTATTTGGTTATTGGGATGTGTATTTCATTAATTTCAATTCTTTGTGCATAGGACTTGTAATAGCCCCAATAGTCGGAATAGTGAATATTTATTTTTCTGTATTAAAATTAATTAGCAAATTAGGTTCAATTTGGTAAAACCCTAATGAAATCAATGGTGGCTTTAGATTAATTTAAGTTGCATGTAATAAAAATTAGGGTTAGAAATCACTGAATGTTTGTTTTTGATTCATTGTTTGCTTTATTTTATTATTTGGGTTTGCTTGTATGTTTTTTATTCGTTTTGGACCCCAAGCCCACTTTTAGCTTCTAACTCATTAATTAATAGGTTTTTAAAATTGGATTTAGATTCAATTAACTTTAAAATCAATTTAGTCCCATTAGGATTAATTTAGACATAAACTCACTTTTTAGCTATTGAAATTAATTTGGATATAGCTCAATCCAATAAAGCATTTTTTTTCTTTTCTTCTTTTCTTTAAAATAAATAGACTTAGGATCATTTCATTTAATTTAAAATTAATTAGAATTAGGCCCATTAATCCATCCAATTCAATCCAAATCAATTGTCCATAAAATCAATAGACTTAAGCCTACTTTTTAGAATTAAAATAAGTAAGCTTAGGCTCATTAATTAACTTAAAATGTAGGTTAACTTTTAGCTTTATTTCACTTATAAATAAAATGTAGACCCAACTCACTTAAATTAAAATTAATATAGATTAGACTAATTTAGGGATGTTGTAATCTATGTGAATGCATTTTTATGTGTCATTTCATGACTAATTACCTTAGGTTAGATGTATTCTAAATTAGGGTTAAAATGAAATTGCATGTAAATAGGAAATAATTTATTAATTAATAAAGTAATTCTAAATGAACACAAGACTGAAAGAAGTTAGTATTCCATATCTAAAAACTCATGGTTGTGGTGTTAACTCTTTTTTAGAGAATCGAGTTACCACTACTTTCGAATTGTTCCAGTTATTACCCTAGGTGGTGACTCCTTATCTGCACACTATATCTTTGTAATATAGTAGTGTGTTCTCTAGAGCTCTAAGCTCAAACAATGTCGCGGTTGCTAAAATCTTGCCACTAAACCTCACCATCTACAGT
This sequence comes from Mallotus nudiflorus, assembly GCA_947683625.1. NCBI lineage: Eukaryota > Viridiplantae > Streptophyta > Magnoliopsida > Malpighiales > Euphorbiaceae > Mallotus > Mallotus nudiflorus. The sequence continues at coordinate 2,337,521 of CANTUR010000239.1, forward strand.
GGTGACTCCACTAGGGATAAGAGATAATGATTCTATTTGTGTTCTTTAGAATTATTTTATTAATTATTATTTTATTCTTGCATTCATTTTTGCATGTTCGTACTAGGCGATGACATTGGTTTATGATCCCTTGATTCCACTTACTTCCTGGGATCATAGATTGGCTAACCATATCTCTTAGCCTTAGCTTGGTTCACGAGAGATTACCGGGCTCATCTGATTAGAGTTTGTGACCCAAGTCTTAAAGGGAGTAGTTTCTCTCGAGTTTGTAAAGGATGTCAGGCCCCTCTGACCTTGGCCTGTAACTCCAGTCTTAAAAGAGGGCATTTTGCTAAGGGAACCTTAATCTTTTTCACCAGACACAGCTCATGTAGTGGCTTAGTAACTTCCTTTAGGATTACCTAAATTACTTGTGTTTGTTGCCATAAGGTATTTTTATCTATAAAGGCCTAAGCCCATCAGGACTAATAAAGATTAGGCTATACTTTTATACCTAAAAATATTATTTATATGTTGTTACTGCTTTGAGAGACATGACATGCGCATCGATTCTTAATATTCCTATTGATATTAAGGCCAAGATAAAAAATCCTAGGAAAAGACACTCGCCATTGAATACGTGTGTAGGAGGAATAAGGTTAGAAGGATATTGTACACTTGATAGTTACTTATTACTTATTGTATAGGATGTGCATCATACATTCATGCACACATGCATTTTATGCATCATACTAACACTTTATTTTTTAGCCATCATAGATTCATTTAGGTTTTCCTATGTTTAGAGACGGAAAGGTGGTAGACTAATGAGAAAGGATTTAGGTCTGCAGATAATTGTAAAAGAGATCCTTAGTAAACTAGAAAGGAATCTTATTAATCCACTATACCTAGAACCTACACAAGCTCTAGCTAAATAAGTAAAAGAAATGGAACAATAAGAGGGAGGAAATTGGACCCTAGAGGATGTTAAAGGAGCATTGATGGATGACATAAGAGTAATGATGCAAGTTGAACTAAGATAAGCTCTAGCTAGATTAATGCCACCACCTATTGCTACACCTCCAGTTATGGCTAATCCACCTGTTGTGGGTGCACCACCTGCTAACAATGACAATGTTGGCGGCACACAACAAGGAAGCATTAGTCAGGTTATGAAAGTTCATGCTATTCAATAACCAAGGAGATTCTCTAATTTTAACCAATCCCTATCAAAAGTTTTAGACCGCCTAATGCAAAAGGGCTTACTCATACCCCTTACCTTTTTTAAATTGCCAAAGCCAAATGTCCCATAATATAACCTAAATAGTTATTGCAAATTCCACCAAGTTACTGGCCATTCCATAAATACATGCACCTGCCTTAAACATGAAATCTAAAACCTTATAAAATCTAGAAAGATCACAGACCTTGAAAGTCCAAGCACCAGAAATAATCCTTTTCTAAACTACTGAAATGTTCCACCCCTAATCACCATGATGATAAACTCAGGAGTAATCGAGGAATAAGTGTTAAACTCCTTTGATCCTTTGAGAACATAAAACTACAAACCAATGAGAAATCTCTTGATGCCCGTAATAACGAAGGAAAGAGTGTGAAATCTTTAACTCCTAAGAAAGCTTAAAGAGGAGTTAAAGATTTGTTGGGCTACCCTTCAGGAAAGTTTGATTATAAAGTGTTTTACTTTAAACCACTTTCCTTTGATATTCCTATTAAATCAATTACATCTGGAGGTTAGGGTGATGAATTTGGAGTTGATGATGAACCATTAAGATAGATAAGTAAGAAATCTGAGACTCTTGAGTGGCTATGAATAGGAGTTGAGGATTATTAGGTTAGCCCTCAGGAAAGTTTAACTACAAGGTGTTTTACACTAAACCACCTTCTTTTGACATACCCTTCGAGTCGATTATGCCTACAGGATGGCATGATGAGTTTATTGATGAGAAGTTACTATACGAAAAAGAAAAATGTATAGTTAAGGTATAGAAAGATGAAGTCATGGAGACAGTTGGTGAGAAGATACAAGAATAGCCACTATGTCAGCCACCTGAATGACAACCACTATGAGACTTAGCATCCCTAGCATCTAGAATAAGAAATAAATTTTCTTATTTTCTTCTTTGAATAAATTTTAGTTTTTTTAGAACTTATTATGAATTCTTATCATGCTTACTTATATATATTCATCCTAATGGTACTATGCATTGTGATATTGATCATATCTACATATTTGACATAAATTCAATTCAATTATATTCATTTAACATGGGCACAAATGTATATTCAAAGAACATTCATATATCACATGATGTAACTTCTAAGGATAGGAAATTTAAGGGAAAGGAAAAGTGAAAACAATAGAGGAAAAAAAAGAAAGAAAAAAGGAAAATTAGATAAAAATAAGAGAAAAATATTTTGTTAGAAAATCTAAAAGGACTAATTGGTAATAGGAGTTATATCATGTGGTGTAATGAATGTTCTCATTTTTGCCCTATTGAATGATTAAAATTGAATCTAAATTTTTTTTCAAATATTACATAATGATATTTATCATATTGCATAAGTATCTTAATGGAAAGACAAAATATAATGAAAGCTAAACAATTAGAGCTATAATATCACTATCTAGTTATGTTTTCTCTTTTATCGCCCTTTATGATTTTACTTGTAACTCTAGTGTCCCTTTGTACCTAGGGAATTCGAGTGGCGTAATAACTTGCGTTACAACCCATACCTTGTAACTATCAGTAATCATTGAATCAACATCAAATATTCTACTTATGAGTTCTTCAAAGAGCAAGTTTATTTGATTTTAGTATCAAGAACTCCTTTTGACCAGTTCACGTACTCCTCTATATCCTCAATGCATGAGATTATAATAAATGGGATTGGATTAATAATAGCAGTGACCAAACTGAGTTTCTTGCATACATGGAAAAGACTACTAGAATAAATTTGATGAATTTAGAAATGAAACTGTGGGTAAAATGTAACTCTAGGGGAAATTTGAGGGCAAAACAGTAAATATAATACTGAAGCTTCAAAGTTAGTGAAAGAGATCTCAGGGTAGAAAGAAGTAAACTATAAGTATACATATACATTAGTTATTATACAGTAAAAGTAATAGTAAAAAGAAAAGTTCAATAATGCATCGTTCAATCACAAGCCCTAGTGTTAAGCCATGGACCTCGCCTGCTAGCCTGGTCATCAGTGACAAATTGTATCAAAAGTACTAACATTAGAGTATTCAAAGCTCGAACCTATAATTTTTTATGAAGTATCTTATTTTCACGTTCCAATATTAATAATATAGCTCTATTCCAAACATAAGACCTATTAGGATCATACATATCATACATAACATGCATACACTTGCATATATCTATTGTGATATACTTACTCTACCTAATAAAAATCTTTATGCCTAGTCAAGATTGTACAAATACTTTGCTACTAACTTTCAAAATTAGTATTGTAAAAGTGCAGAAAGGTAGTTAGAATATTCATAGATGAAGCATCTGAAGGAAAAAGGGTAACACTATTCAGGTGAACTCGATGCTCAATAGGACTCTAAACTGTAGGAGCCTAATTAATTATGGGCCCATCCAATAAGAGAATATCACTGATAGTGATACTTGCAAAAGAATAATCTTAGCAACCTTAAAATGTTGGATAGGATACTCAAACTCCTTAGATTCAACATCCATCTCCATAGTCTCATTTAGAACATCATCTAGAATATCTCTCCATAACAATTAGGCTAGTGTAGGGTATAGAATATAGTGATGAGAAGGTCCAACATGTTAGCAATACATGAGTTAGCCTTAAAAGGGAAGGATGCACTCGAAACTTGAAATTAATGCACTCTAAAAAATTATTTGATCATAAGATAAGACCACTAACTCCTAAACATTTTTTATAGGAGATATCAATAAAAGGAATGAAGCCCTCTACCATAGCATTAATGGAATGGCAGAAGTACAAACATAGCCCTAGGTTAAAACTTTGATGGTGGAGTATCATGACCTTGTGATCAGAGACATCATCATCATAATCAAAAGGGAAGAATGCAAAAAAATAACATTGCATTTTGACAAAATTTCTTCATTTGCAAATAGACCATACTAACTTATGGTCTTTTGTATAGGGAAAAAAAAGAAAATGAAGAAGGGGAAAGGAAATGATATATAAGTAAGATCAAGCAAGATTGCAAATGTTAATCGTTCATTAGAATATCACCTTGCGTGACAAACAACTTGCCAAACACTCATTAAAATAATCAAGGGAAGTAACAAAACCCTAATTCCTTAGATTTTGTAATAAAGTACAATCTTAATAATAAAATCCATAAATTCAAAGTAAATTCATTTACTTCATATCATAAGATCATGTGTAAAAAGTCTATCTCATGACCTTTGATCATAATAGCTTTCTTTTATTAGCCTCTCAGAATTTCGATGAGCAGTTAGTAACTTTGTGTTGAGAGTTTATAAATTCTAATCAATCTAATGCTTGCTTTGCACCTAAATGAGGGGAAGAAAATGCAAAGACAAAATTTATGGACTTGTAATATAAATTGCTTGAATTTCAGAGTATCATTTCAGTCTTTTGAATGATAAATGTGCATATAAATTACTTGAATTTTAGAGTATCCACACTAAGTAATATGAGAAAGGCAGGGGAATACTAAGAGGAGAATTAAAATAAGAGCAAGCATAATCTACCCCAATGCTAAAAAATGAGTAAGAGTATAAATATGAACCTCTGGCAGTATCCAGGCTAAGTAATACAAGAAAGGCGGGGAAATACTAAAAGAGGACCATGCTAAAAGCTACTTTATTTACTCCAATGCTATGTAAAAGTATGAGTATCCAAAGGACCTTCCATCAGTATCCACGATGAGTAATGTCAGAAAGGCGGGGGAATACTCGGATAAGGAAGAAAAGCACAAAAATAACTCAAAGACTATTTTAATACTTAGAATTTGATCTATTTATGCCAAATTCCATGAGTTTTGTTTAGCAATTTCTCACTATAATTAAGTGTGGAAGTAAGCTCTTCACTTGGTAAAAAATATGCTCTCAATATAAAATGATTAATGATAGTTTTGACTCTTACGAATTATAAATAAATGATAGTCATAAAATCAAAATTATTAAGATTCATTGAATGCACACCATCTAGTGATAAAGTAATGAATTTTCTCATAAATTTTCAAAAAAAGTACCTTTTATAATAATTATCATGTTAAAACTAACTTTAATAAGTCTTTAAGAATAGCAAGTTTAGAAGAAGAAGATAAACCTAACATGTGGAATCAACACTCGTGCTATCAAGTTAATCAAAATTAGTTGCAATGAAGGTAGTTAATCACTCAACACAAATTCCAATCTGTCAACACAAATAATCAACGCAAAATCTCAAAATCCTAGTTAACACAAAACTCCAATGAAATGTCTATATTTTGTATACACTGCACTTCATCTTAGTTATATGCTACACAGTAGCTATAACACAATTTTTAAAATCACCTTGTTATATGCTATATAGTAGCTATAACATAGTCTTCAAATCCACTTTGTTATATGCTATACAGTAGTTATAAGAAAAATTCAAAAAAAGCACAACTTGTTAAACACTACATAGTAGTTCTAGCACATTTCAAATCTTTTTCTAGATGCTCTATAAGACCTGTAGCATATTTGTCTTTAGCTAGACACTACACAGTAGTTATAGCATATTTTTGCTAAATGTTCCATAGGAAATATAGCAAAACTTACAATCAAAGATACTAGACGTTCCACAGGAACTATAGTATAATTAGCTAGACACTACACAATAGTTATAACATATTTTCACTAAACGTCCCACAGGGAATATAGTGAAAATCATGATCACTAGACGTTCCACAGGGAATATAATGAAAATCACATCACTAGACATCCCACAAGGAATATACTGAAAATCATAATCACTAGACGTCCCACAGGGAATATAGTGAAAATCATAATCACTAGATGTCCTACAGGGAATATAGTGAAAATCATAATCACTAGACATCCCATAAGGAATATAGTGAAAATCATAATCACTAGATGTCCCACAAGGACTATAGTTAAAATCAATTGTTAAAAGTCCTATAAGGAATATAGCAAAATGCATTAACTGCAGTGTCAATCGTTATTCACTGAACACAGTGATAGCATTGCCGCTATATGTTTCATAGGAACTATAGCTTGTTCTCAAAATGAACTAAACATAATGTCAATCGCTATTCACTGAACACAGTGATAACATTACCGCTATATGTTTTACAAGAACTATAGCCTGTTTTCAAATTACTCTAAACACAGTGTCAATTGCTATTCACTAAAAAAAGTGATAGCATCACCGCTATATATTCTACTAGAACTATAGTCTATTTTCAAAATTCACTAAACACTGTATCAATTACTATTCACTAAACACAGTAATAGCATTACAACTAGAAATTGATAGGAATTCTAATGTTCCTTAAACCACATTCAACATGATATAGTGTTATGCATAATAACAGTACATAGGTAAGTGTTCTAACTCTTTGCTTTGAAATTGTGTGCTTATTTTCTTTGCCACAATTTATCAAGCAAGTAGTGACAAAGGGGGGCAATTGTGAGCACCTAATTTTGTGATAGTCGAGTGTGGATGTGATAGAGGACTCCAATGATAAAAATTTGTTACAAATACGCATGTGGTTATTGATTTATCAATCTCAAGGCTTAATTACATTTTTAAGGACTTAATTGTAAAATTTTCTTTAGGGATCTAATTGAAAAGTTTTGATTCTTTCAAGGGCCATTCGGTAAATAAAAGCTAAAAAAAGGAAAGATTGCCGATTAGAATTATGTAATTCCAACTAGAATAACAGATTTCTGATAAAAAAAATATAGAATTCTAATTGGAAATCTATATTTCTGATCAGAGTTATATATTTCCAATTGGAAATCTATAATTCCAATTGTATAACACCGGTTTTCGTCTGAATTTTTTTAATTTTGAAAATATTTTTCTTAGTTTTTAATAGGATAAAAATTAATAAATTTAAAAACTAAAATAAAATGATAATCCTGATAAATCATTTATCAGGTTGTTTTGAAAATAATTTTTTAAAAATAAAATCATGATAATCACAGGAGGTTGGCCAGCTCCTGGTTATAAAAAGGGACATTTTTAATGTAAGAGGGGGCTTTTGGCTAAAAAAAATCACGGAATGAAAAAGACAAAAAAAAAAGGCTTTTGAATGCATAATCAAGATTCTCTTAGAGCTTTCCTTTCACATTCTTTTCCTTAAAAAAAAGTTCTAAAAAGAGTAGTAAGCCTAAAAGATCAAAATCAAATCTATAGACTCTATTTAACACAGTGAACGAAGCTTTCTAAGGAGCAAATCAATACAACATCACACCATACTCATCCCTTCTTTATTTCTTTCTTTTATTTTATCTAATTTGCTTTTGATTCTAAGTTTATTTCTTTTGTTTTTTTATGTCAATGGTTGTGGTGGGAGCAATCTGAAGGAATGATTGAATCAGTATCAAACCCATAAAGATCCATGGAATGCTATGAATTAATCATGTATCAATCCCACGTAGATTTTAGGTTTTTTTGTGTTTTTTTATTGTTCTATTTTTTATTTATTTCATTTATTGGGCTATGTATTTAATGAATTTTAATTCTTTGTACATGGGACTTGTAATAGCCCCAATAGTGGGAATAGTGAATATTTATTTTTCTATATTAAAATTAATTAGAAAATTAGGTTCAATTGGGTAAAACCTATTAAATCAATGGTGGTTTTCGATTAATTTAGGTTGCATGTAATTAATATTAGGGTTAAAAATCATTGAATGTATGTTTTTTATACATTATTTGTTTTATTTTATTATTTGGGCTTGTTTGTATGTTTTTATTCATTTTGGGCCCCAAGCCAACGTTTAGGTTCTAACTCATTAATTAATAGGTTTTTAAAATTGGATTTAGATTTAATTAACTTTAAAATCAATTTAGCCCCATTATGATTAATTTAGACATAGGCCCACTTTTTAGCTATTAAAATTAATTTAGATATAGCCTAGTCCAATAAAGCATTTTTTTCTTCTTTTCTTTAAAATAAATAGACTCAGGATCATTTCAGTTAATTTAAAATTAATTAAAATTAGGCCCATTAATCCATCCAATTCAATCCAAATCAATTGTCCATCAAATCAATAGACTTAAGCCCACTTTTTAGAATTGAAACAAGTAAATTTAGACTCATTAATTAACTTAAAATATAGGTTCACCTTTAGCTTTTTCATTTATAAATAAAATGTAGTCTCAACTCACTTAAATTAAAATCAATATAGATTAGACTAATTTAGGGACGTTGTGATATATGTGAATATATTTTTTATATGCCATTTCATGACTAGTTACCTTAAGCTAGATGTATACTAAATTAGGGTTTAAATGAAACTGCATGTAAATAGGGAATAATTTAGTAATTAATAAAGTAATTCTAAATGAACACAAGACTGAAAGAAGCTACTATTCCATATCCAGAAACTCATGGTTATAGTGCTAACTCTCTTTTAGAGAATCGAGTTGCCACCACCTTTGAATTATCCTAGTTATTACCCTAGGTGGTGACTCCTTATCTCCACACTATATCTTTATGATATAGTAGTGTGTTCTCTAGATCCCTGAGCTCAAACAGTGTCGTGGTTGCTAAAATCTGGACGAGCGCTAAACCCTACCATCTACAAGAATTTCATCTCTTATTTAACCAATCTACCATTATTCTGAGCTTTAAAAAATTTCAAGAAGTTTGTATGGAATGAAGAGTGCCATGAAGTTTTTGAATACATAAAAAAACTCCTATCCTCACCTTATTTACTTAGTCAGTCGATCCCCAAAGAAACACTGTACTTATATCTTTCTATTGATCAAGAGTTGATTGCATCAATACTGGTTAGGGAAGAAGGAAGTCAATAAATTCTAGTCTACTACATCATTAAGATAATTAGAGGTTTAGAAGTCCAGTATCCCAAACTGGATAAGTTAGTTATGGCCATCATACATACATCCCGAAAACTCTGGCACTATTTTTAGGGCCACTCAATCATTGTAAGATCCAACTTCCATCTAAGGAAAATCTTATGAAGACCTAAGACATATGGTAGACTAGTTCAATGGTCAATAATGCTTAAAGAATTCAACATCAATTATGAACCTAGATAGTAGATAAAAGCTCAGGGCCTAGCAAATTTTGTACAAGAGATGATAGCGGAAGATTTTGCTCTTTCTAAATGCCTAGAGTGGAAGTTATATGTTGATGGAGCCTCATCCATCCAAGGATCCAGTGCCAGAATCATTCTTAAAGGGTCATACAAAGTCACTATCATATATACAGTTTAGATAAAGTATAATACCACTAATAATGCAATCGAGAATGAGGCACTCATCATGGATTTGAAGTTAGCCACCAAGGTCAAAGCTAAGCATTTTAAGATATACTCTGACTCATAACTTGTGGTAAACCAAGTTAGAGGAACATACCAAATCAAAGACCCAAGAATCAACAAATATGTCAAGAAAGTTAAGCAGATTTACTAGCTAAGTCAATAGCAGAAGATAGTCAGACATTTAAAGAACTCGAGCTTACTAAGGTATTGATAAAACCAAGCACCAAGGAAGCAGAGATCATGGACATACATGAGGTAACAAAATGGATGAAATTGGTCATTTAGTATCCCGAGCATAGGATACTCCCACAAGATAAGTTAAAAGCTTAGAAGTTAAAAATAAAAGCTATGCACTACTCCATCTGCCATGGAGAACTCTATAAAAGGTCTCTCTCTCATCCATGGTCTAAGTGTGTATCACTAAAAAAAGAAATTATATGCTAAGAGAAATCCATGAAGGAATTTATCGAGCCCATGAATCTCATCATTCATTAGTCAGAGAAGCATTACTCCAGGGATACTATTAGACCATTATGTCTAAAGATGCTTAGATGCTGACATAAGAATGCCACAAATGTCAATAGTTTGCTCGCCTCAGTCACAAGCCTTCTAATCCCTAACATCCGATTAGGAGTCTTTGGCCTTTTGCAGTATAGGAAATGGATATCCTAGGCCCATTTCCTATTTTAACCTCCTAGAAAAAGTTCTTGATAATAGCCATAGATCACTTCACCAAGTGGTTAGAAGTCGAAGTTGTACCAACCATCACTAAAGCCCGAATCCAACACTTTTTTTGGAAAAAAATCATTTGCAAATTTGGAATACCATACACCTTGATAACAAACAATGGGAAGTAGTTTGAAAATGAGAAATTCAAGAAGTTCTGTTCATACATTAAAATAAAGCTCTAGTTTACTTCAATAGCCCATCCATAAATAAATGGCTAGATAGAGTCACCAATAGGATCATTGTACAAGGGCAAAAGAAAAGATTAGATGAGAAGAAAGGGAATTGGGTCAATGAACTCAACAACGTCATATGGGCTTATAAAACTACACCTAGAACTTTTACAAGGGAAACACCTTTCAAACTAACTTATAGGACGGATGTAGTAATCCTAGTGGAGATTGGATCAGCAAGTTACCAGGTAACCAAGAATCTAGATCATAAGGTCAACAACATCAATGCTTGAATACGTCTAGACCTACTTGAAAAAAGAAGAGAGTAGGCATCCATTATGGTAAAAGCCCAGAAATAACGGGTCATGGAATATCATAATTGACACATCTGACCCAAGCAGTTTAAGGTCAGAGATTAGGTACTCAAAAGGGCCGATATCGGTAAAGGGAACTCCAGCACAGACAAGCTCAAACCTAATTAGGAAGCTCCTTACCAGGTCATTCAAAAGAGATCTAAGGGGGTATACAAAATTAAAGATGAACAAGGAAAAGAATTACCCCAATACTGGAATGTAATATCCCGTGTTTTTTAAATATTTTTACACTGTACCGGGATATGCAGTGTTAATAATTTTTGTATATATACTATGATATTTTTACTAGTTGATGTGTATTTAAAACCTATTTTAATTATTGTGTATTATTTACAGTGTTTTACGTAAAATTTTCCCGGGACTTGCATTTTCGGGGAAATTTTCACATAAATAATTTATTATTAATTATTTTAAATATATTTTCGGACTTGCATGAACTCATACGTATTTTTAAATTACTAAACACCATGTATGTGTGCGATATTTATTTAATTAGGATTTAATATATATTACCCTAATATTTTATTATTTGTTTATTAATTTATTGTTATTTAATTAATTTTATTTATTATTAAATTATTAAAATATTAAATTATATGTGTGGGTGTGATTCTTTTAAAATATTTTATTAAAATTATTATTTTTATTATTTTTCTTTTTTCTTTTTCTTTTTCTTTTTCTTTTCTTTTTTTTTTCTTTTTTTTTTCTTCTTCTTCTTCTTCTTCCTCCCGCGCCCGACCACCCCCCTCACCACCAACCGCCGCTGCAACTGCCGTTCCCCTACCATCGGTGTGCCTCCTAGCTTGCCACCGCCGTTCCCCGTCGCCAACAACCTCCTTCCCCGGCGCCGACAAGCTATTTTTCTTCTTTTGGCCAAAATCCTTCTCCTCGTCGTCGACGACGATTCCGGCCAGCATTTTTGACACCGCTGGTCTCTTTCTTCTCCTTGAGCTCCGGTGAGTGTGATTCTAGCTTTGGTTTGAGCTTAAATGGTCTAGATTTGCTTAGTTTTGAATTTTTCCAATTCGGCCATATTAGGGTTTTCAATTTTTTGAGCTTCAAATTGATTGATTCATGGAAACTCCCTTCACAAATGTTGTTAATAGTAGCTTAATATACATTTATAAATTTTTGTGGAATTTTTGGATTTTTGGGTATTTTTGAATATTTTAATATTATTTTCTAATTTTCGGAAATTAATTATTTAAATTATGAAATTGTGTTTTATGGTTGAATTAGGTGTTGAAATGAATTATAGGAATTTATTTGGAATTTTTATGAATTTCTAAGTATTTATTTTGAATTATTGAAGTTTATGTAAATTTGGGAAATTAGGGTTAATTGTGTTTTTAATTGAAATTAATTGGATAATTGAGTTTAATTATTTATATTATTGATAAATATGTTGAGAAAATTAATTTTGGATAATTTTATAATTTTTGGTGAATTTTTGAAGTAATTATAGTATATTTATATATATAAGGGCATTTTGGTAATTTTACCCTAAATTGGATAAAAATGTAATTTTATTGATTTTAATAGTTATTTAAGGTATAAAAATGATTTCCACAAATTATTTGGTATTTTTAACTAATTAAAACTATTTTTCGTGAATTATTTTCAATTATATATATAATATACGGTTTTTCAAATAAAATGAGTTTTTATCGGTTTTTACTGTGTTTAAAGGTTAATTATGTAATTTCTACCTATAAAATGAATTTCTATGTTATAAGGGTATTTTTGGTATTTCTGAAATTATTATGTGATTGTGGACCCTGGTCGGTGGACTGTAGTTTGGAGTCCGACCGTGGGATTTTGATTGTGCTCTGTGTAGTTTTTCGAAGTGTATTTCCTTGCAGGGTCGGCTCTACTCTTTTGAGTAGAGAGATGTCCATTTTACAGGGGAGGTTCTGTCGAATTTTTGATAGAATTCTTGTAAAACGTGATATCCGATCGAACCTTTATATCGATTTTATGTTTAATACTCTAGATCGAATTCTAAGATTTCTATTAGGTTTATTCTAATGTCGATTATTTATTGCTTGTTTAGTTACGCTGAGACCGAGGGCTAGTGGACCAGGCCCGTCAGACCCGTCTCGTGGAGCGCACTAATTTGTGAGTTACTATACTATATATATATGTTTTAGGATGCATGATTTAGAAATATATGTTTTATTTTGATTAAATATGCATAAATAATGTGATTTGTATTTAAGTATATTTTTGGTTTATTTTTGGTATATATTAAATTATATGCATGTTTTGTTAATAAATTATATTTAAAAATGTTTTTAAATATATTTCTAGTTTAATTTATGATTTAATTGGATTCATTTGACGTATATATACTCGAAATATACCTGGTTTATTTTTGGTATATTTCTAGTATATATATGGTTTATGTTGATATTTTATTGAACTTCATGCATCACTTATTTTTGTGAATGAATGTTTATATTTATTAATGAAGGATATCGATAGAACGTGCTACCTAGTGGGCAGCACTAGGGCCGAGTACGTACCGGTACGCCTATAGTATTTAGGCTATACTACTAACCATTTGTGGATATTGATTGAATATGATTATTTGATATGTGTGAGATATGGTTTGGAGGTGTAATTGCTAGAGCTCGGTTGACCAAGTGTCTTGGGGCCAATCACACTGGCATTCAGACTGCTGGAGCTCGGTCGACTTAGTGTCTCGGGGCCAGTCTACTGTCTAAATGGATTAAGTGGATATATTTGGATTCAGTGAGCCTGTATGGCTAGAGTGTTGTCTAACACTATTTTCGAGGTTGCGATATCATAGGGTTCTATTTGATCCTTCATAAATGACGGTTTTAATAAAAACATATAAAATGATTTTCCTGCATCTGTGTGTATTGCCTGTATATATACATATTAGATATATACTGTTGACTGTATGCATTGTCATTTAGTGTGTATGTATATATATTATAGTAATTCACTCAATGAGGTCTGACTCCCCTCCGTTGATAATTTTTCAGGAGAGTCAACATCTTCAGACCTCAGTAGCAGGCTAATACGCCGGATTTCTTCCACCCCGGCTTCCTTGTGTAAACTGCTTACTTGAGTCTTATTTTTATAATCTAGACACTGCAGTAGTTGTAAATTAATTTGTGGGATTTTATGTATTTTATTTATATGAGATATTGTATTATATTTGAGACTGGATTTGTATTAAAAGATTTATATATATGAGATGAGATTTGATTTAAATCCAGTTGGTGAAAATAATATTGTGATATTTATGATTTTCATTTCCGCTGCATTATATATCGCTACTATTATTGCATTGTTTATTTTATTTTTAGGCTTGCTACGGGTTCCGAATTCGAAAGAATTCCCGTTCCCTAGCGCCGATCATGGCCCTTATTTTGGGTCGTGACATGGAACTCAGACAATCTTTAGAAATATTATTAATAGATGTATTCTTAATTTTGAGGAATAAATTACTTCATTCATCATTGAAGTATTGAATTAAAGAATATGGTATTACAAAAAAATTAAAAAAAAAAAAGAAAATTTCAACTAAGCAATTTACAATCTAAAGCTCAGTATTGGGAAGCTCGGTCCCTTCAATAATAGGAAGAATCATATATAAAGAGTAAAAAATAGAGGCTAGCATGGATCCAACAGAGACAGCACTATAAGACTTCTCCCCATCAGACCTTGAATCCCCTTGTTGCTCAAAAGAGGACTTCTCACCAGTAAACTTTGTTACTTTAGGATTCTTCAATCACTTGGAAGAAGCCTTACTCCAAGCATCTTCCTTAGTGATTCGGGCCAAATCAATAGGTATGATTCTCTCTAAATTGGAAAAGTCTAGATTCAGGTGATGAGAGAGTAGAATCCTGCAATACTCAGACTTGTAAGCTTTGAGAAACCCCGTGACCATATTCTAGTAATTTCTCTTATCATCCTTATGGGATTTCTCTACCTCAATAAGCATTTTCTCTAGTGCCGCAATCTAGGAGTCCTGCACCTCAATTTTTTATATAAGTTGGGCTTGACTATGCTTAAACTCTTCCATCGTCTTTTTCACTTTAGCCTCTGATCTCACCTCAACATGCTTAGTTTAGCAAAGTTCTAGTTTTGTCTTCACCTTTTCTAGTCTCTTCTCAAAGTCAATAGCTATGGTTCCAACCTCTATCTCTTTCAGGTTGTACTAGCTCTTGAGAAAATAATAGTTATCCTTAGCCAGCAACAGGGCTAGAGTCATCTAAAAGAAAACATAATCATCATCAACATGGGTATGCATGAACACAAATTAAACGAAGTGGAAGATAATTACCTCCAATGAGTGTCCTACTATGGAGTTGTGCAAGTCCTCCTTATTTACATTTATCCAACATTGGATGTCTTTCAAGAGCCCTAAAGATTCGGTATACTGATCCCTTACTTGAGCATTCAGGATACTTGGAAGCTTCATTTTTTCAAAATCTAAGATCTCATGTCTAGACACCCATATAACTTTGGATGTTTAACAAAAACCTCCTCGCACAACTCTTCAACATCTGAGTCCTCAGTTAGGGATCATTTCCTCTGAGCCTCAGACTTCTCCATCTGAGAAGTTTCAGCTATGGCTTTTCCTTTCTGGCTAGGTGTGGCTTTGATTGAGATCTCTCAAGCAAGCAATTCAAAAATAAGTTAAGAAATCTGTATGTCCTCTTGAGTCTCTAGCTCATCATCTACTAGTTGAATCCTATCCGTAAATGTAAAAAGTCAGCCATCTATAAATAAAAGGAAAAGAATAAAAGTTAGAGTAATACCTTTTAAATCTTAGAACTTACCACTAACATGTATGTGATTAGGGTAGACTCTTTAGAGATATCTCCAAGATAAATTCTCAGTAGATGTTGTGTTAGTTATGCCATAGAGATGAAGCCTCAAAACCATCTCCATATCCTTATCAGATAACTTTGAATGATGCTTCACCTTATGGCAGTTGTCAGACCACATCTGTCAAATATGGATGAAGTTTGAAGGATGCTCAATAATAAAAAAAACTTATGCCTCCACTTCTTATGGGGGTTCATAAGCTTTATAAAAATGCTATGGTTCGAAATAGCCGATAGGGAGAACACTATAGTTTGGAATAGCCGATAGGGAGAACATTAGCTCTCCCTTTTTCTTATTTAAGCTATACATATAGCAGAGGACATCTAGGTTCGACTCTATACCCTCTCTATGCATCAACTCTATAAAATCGATCAAGATTCGATAACTATTAGGATGAAGTTACCTAGGAGCTATGTTATATCTATTCAGAAAGCTCCTAATAAAGGGATCTAAAGGGAACTTTAATCCCCCTTCTAATTCATCAAAGTATACCACTAATCTATCAAAATCCAATATAAAAGTATGGGCTTTGAAGTTTTTATCTATAGTGTGCAGAGCGAAGTCTACTGGAATGCTAAAATGTTTTATGTACCATTTTAGCATGTCCTCATCTACTTTAGAGACAAATAAGTCTGAAGTGACTTGCTCTTGAGGAGCCATGGATCCTATCAAACAAGTACAAAGGGGAAGAATATAAAGAAAAGAAGAAACTTCAATGGGAAAGGAAAATGCAAGCTTGCGAAGAAGGTGAAGAAGACACAAAGAACACGCAAATAGAAGATTTAGTAAGAAAAGAAGACAGTAGAAGAGTGAAAATGCAACAAACAAAACGGTTTGCTATTTAAGGAGCAGTAAAAGGTTCTTGAATGCCCATTATTGCCCTTATAATCATTTTCGTCTCTCTTATAGCTTCAAGGGTAATTTCGAGAAATAGAAAAACCCATTAATTGAGCAGTTATTATTATAGCAGCTAAAACATCTCATGTTCTAACACACGAATAAACATGACAATTACATAATTCAAAATTCATAGAAGTGTCAAAAGATGTGATGGTTGATAATCTCGCCAGTTGTCCCCTTCATCAGCACTCAGGTCGTGCTTTTAATGCACGAAGATTCTAAGTCCAGTGATTGAAGCTAGGACCCTCAGGTCAGTTTGATAGTACTGAGGTTCGGCACTCAGGCCACACTTCTAATGCACCAAGATTCTAAGTCCAGTGAATGAAGCTAGCACCCTTAGGTCGCTTCGATAGTATTGAGGTTCAGCACTCGAGCCACACTTTTAATGCACCGAAATTATATAGCACTCAAGCCATGCTTTTAATGCACTAAGCATCAAAACTATAGCGATGGCTGGTTCTATCAGAGTGTATATATACTAATGGGTCAATCCCTTGGGTCATTTCTATAACACCACGTATTTTTTATTACAGGTTTTTGCACACTTAAGTCCAACTGATACTTCAACAATACTCCGATACGGTGACTCTAAGACTCAGTACTGAGCATAATCTCTTCCTTTGTGACTAAGGTTGGCCACCTTAAATCACCCTTCTATATTAAACCCAGACATATCATATATAAATATCCAAACATGCTTTCGAGGGGGGGGGGGGGACTCTTGATACCCCATATACATATTTATATTTAACTAAGGTCTTTATTTTTCTATACAAAGGTTGCTTGTAGAAGGAGGACACCCAAAAAAAATAGGAAAAGATTCTCATTTAAGGAGACTCCTGGATAGGAAGAAACACTCTCCTAATAGGTACAAAACTTTCATCAAAGAGGAATCCTATTCCTCTCAGGTTTGAGCATTACCATCCCTATAAATAGGACCCTATATCCTTTATTCTCATTCATTCTATTTTTCTCATACTCATTGCTCTTTTTATCTCTCTAAAACTCTCTCTCTCTCTCCATATTCTCTGACTTAGGTATCAAACTGTTTATAGAGATCCTTGCTACCTCTCATCTTGCCCTTCTTTGATCCCTTGTAGGGTTCCAACTTAAGAGTTCTGAAAATAAGTTATCAATAGATAAACTTGATGATAATAAAATTAATTTAGATTATTAAGAAAAGTGATCATAAAATTAAACCTGTGAAATAACTCGAGTAGCTCATATGAGACCGAGTTTTGAGCTATAACGGTTCCATTAGAATGACCATGAGTTGCATGAGTATGAAAATGCATATGATCATCACTTTTATTATTCCTTTTAGCTGGAATTTTCTCTTCATCTCTTATGCTAATGGTAGGAGATTGTGTTTTTCTAAATTCAAACTTTTTAAAAAATGAAGTTGCATATGAATCAATAACGTTACTATCGTCAAGACCAATGTTGTAAACCTAGTAAAGGAAAATTTCCTAAGGGTTTTCATTAAGACAATGTGATGGCAAGCTCTCAAAAGCATTAGACAGGATATGTATAATCCCAATTGATAAAATTACATCGACTGCGAAGGATTTGATTATAAAGAATATATTATTTTTAGGGTGTAAAGCAAGGATGACTTTGCTGAGAATTAGAAGACAAACAAGAATTGCAGTAGCAACAAGAATTGTAGCAATAGCTACAAGTTTATATTTAAGAGCTTTGAATTTATTGTGGCCTTCTTCTTCACCAGTATCACATGTGACGAAGCATATTGATGTTCGATATTATAATCATACAAGGATGAAGCATATCGATGTTAAATATCACTTTGTACATGAAATTCTAGAAGAAGGTGGAGTTATAATCCAAAAGATTTGGACCACTGATATGATGACAAAAGTGGTAATTGCGATCAAGTTTAAACATTGTTTAGACTTTATCAATATTGTTAAAAATTAAAAATTGGAATTTGCAGACACTACTGAAGATTGGATCTGTGAGAGAATTGTATGGAATTTTGCCAAGGTGGAGATTTATTGGTTTTATGTCAAAATTCCCACATTGGAATTTAAAAAAAAATTAGAGTCCGTAGGCTATAAAAGGACTCCTCTCCCCTTTGTTACAATTATCCCATATCCCAAAGATATCAAAAATTGTCTTTTTCTATATTTAGACAATTTTATTCTTTTTCTCTTTTTTGTAATATTTTCTCAAATTAGTAAAATATTATTTTGGTAGCGTCCAAGGACTTAGGTAAAATTGGTCGAATCTCATTAAATTTTAGTGTTCTCTTTTATGTCTATTTAATAGTTTTTGTCGAGTATAGTTGTCGTGAATTATTGTGCTATTAAATTACTTGTCTTAATAAAAATTTTGTTTAGAACATTGGTATTTAAGTGGACTATTGTGTCTCACCATACATTTTTTGAAAATCTACCTTAGGATAATTTTTTAATACAATTATTTATACTCTAATCATATGAGTAATAGTTTTCAAAGTCAATTTGTTATTATTATTGGAAATTAAGCCACCGTTGCTAAGAATAAGACTTAGTAGCGGTCATAATAGACCTTTTCTGAGAATAAGATGAGAATAAGACCTTGAAGGTTTGAAAGGGTGCTCAAAACTATAAAAAAAAAAGTAAATTAATGATGAGGGAAAAAATGAAGTCATTTTTTCTAGAGTTATATCATACAATATGGATTGCCAATGCTGCGCTTCGTCATGCCAGGGGTACCCAGGAGTTTCTTGTGCCGCCTGTGGAGCTAAACGAGATCTTCAAGCTGACAAAGTGGGGGTTGCATGGCCCCGTTTTGTTTCTTTTTAGTTTTGCAGTGTTTTGTTTATGGGCATTGTCCCTCCTTCTGATAAAAAAAAATGTTGAAAAATTTGACGACTAATTGCTAAAAGAAAAATGGCATTTTTAATGGAGATAAATCAATACAGAGACTCTAAAAACTAAATAGATTAGTTTTTAAGAGAATAATTTTAAATATTTTTCATATGCATTTTTAAAATATTAAACTTTATTATTAGAAATAAGATTTTAAACAAAAAGTTTGTTAAATATTCGATAATATAATTTTATAAGTTTTATTAAATTAAATTTAATAAGTAAATAAATAAAAATAAAATAAACAATATTTAAAAAATTAATTACAAAAAATATTAACATAAAAATGTTGAAATAATTTTATATAATTATTTAAATAGAAAATTTATCAAGAATTTAATAAATTATTGTATTATAACTCTATGAAGTTTGTATCATTAAATTATTATATAAATAAAAATATTGAAAGAGTGTTGTATAATTGTATAAAATTATTTTTAAAGCAAAAAATATTAATGTTAAAAATTATTGAAAAAATGATAAGTTTTATAAGTGTAGAAAATTAATTAAAATTATAATGCATTACAAGTTTATTAATTTTATAATATTGAACAATTACATAAATAAAATAATGCTTTTATTATTTTTAGAAATTTCACTAGAGTTTACTAAGAAAATAACTAACTTTAAATTAATTAATTTTGTTTATCTAATAATTAATTATAGCCATAAATTTTTCTAAAATTTATTTTATTGAATTTTTGTTATATAAACAAACTAGAAATATGAGTTTCAAATATTATATTAAATTTTATAAAAAAAATTAAATTAAATTAACTAGTATCATTTATCTAATTATTAACTAAACAATAATTTTTAAAAGGTGGATAGAATGTTTTTAGAGTAAAAAAATAATATTAACATTAAAAATATTGAAAAATGTGAAGTGTAATTGCTCAAATACAAGTAGTATTTTTTTAGTGACGATAAGTTAATTTAAATAGATTATTTTTTAAGATAACAGTTTTAATATTTTTCATATGTAATTTTTAAAAATATTAAAATTTTATTATCACAATTAGATTTTAAACAAAAAGCTTTAATTTTTAAAAGAATATTAATGTTAAACATATTTAAAAATTTGAATGTATATAATTGTTAAAACAGAAAATTCATTGAGATTATAATAAATTATAACTACACTAATAGATTGTTATTAAATAAATAGTACTTTAATTATTTTAAAAAAATTTATGAGAAACATCAAATTTTAATTTATTAAAATTTTTTATTTGCATAATATTACAATTATAATTAAAAAATGAGAAGATGAAATATAGGTTTTAAAATAGAAAATTTACTCAAATTATATCATTGAATTAAAAATGATATCTTTTATATGAATGTAATAAAATATATATTTTGAAACTTTTCAGTTTTCATTTTTAAATTTTAAGAATTGTATTTTGAAATATTTAGTAATCATGTAAAATTATTTAATTCAAAATTGAAGTTTATTTTATATGAAATGAGTCCAATAACAATAAAAATAAACCATGTGTGAATGTATACTAATATATATATACTAGACATATGTCCCGCGCAATGCGCAGGTGATTTAAAAATATGAATAAAATATTATATAAAAATATTTTAATTTCAAAAAATATAAATTGATGGATTAAGTTATAAAAAAACCATATTTTATGTAGCAACTTGAAAAATAATTGAAATTTTTTATTTAGTCATTCCTTCTCCCTCTCAATATGAACAAATAGACAAATAATTAAAGTTTTTCAACTTTCATGAAACAATATTGTATATTTTAGTGGTGTAAAAATTATGAAAAAAAAAAGTACAAAATGAAGATAAATTCAATTGACTTTTTTCAGTTATTATTGAAAATAAAATTAAAATTTAGTTAATAAAATCTATACCTTCTCAAATCTATACCTTCTCAAGTTTTCAACAACATTGAACTTCATTATAACCATTAGAGATTTTGAGTGTAGAATGATCAAGTAAAGGATGGATTATAAATCTAAAAAAAGTGAATTATATAAAAAAGGTAAAGAAAATAGTAAGTATAAATGAAAGAAAATTGTAAGTAGAAAAGAATTATAGTATATATATGTATATTAAAGTAAATGAAAGATAAGATTAAATGTGAAAGTTGAAGAGTTGAGGGAAATAATGACTTGAAAGTTGAAAAGTTTAGGAAAATAATGATTTAAAGGGTTAAAGGAGATAATGATCGAAAATTAAAAGTTTAAATTCAAATTTTTTTTCAATTTCCTTAAAATTATGAGAAAGAAGAAGAAATAAAGTTTGTACATAGTAAAATTAAAATAAATACAATATAAAGTATATTAAAATCAAATTAATATTTAAAAAAAATAAAATGACCTTAAAGGTGAACTAAATGAATCGTAATATATGACTTGTATATAAACATTATATATAAAATGTCATTTGACATAATTTGGATAATTTATATAGATATAGGTTAGATATTAGCCTGTATAATTAAACAATTTTAATTTATACATATTAATTATTTTCTATGTTATTGCATGTTAATTAGAAAAAGTAATTTTTCTTAAAAATTATTCATTTATTTTTTAAATTTTAAAAAACAAAAAAAAATAAAGATATTGAAGAAAAATCATGGAAATGATATAAACTTTTGAGTATTAAAATAAAGATTCATATAGTGGTGATAGTTATAATTGTAAAGCTTGATAGAGAGCTTGAATAACATTTGTATTGATAATAATTAATTATGAATACAACAGTATGTGAGGTATATAACCATGCACATCGTAACCAAATAATAAAAGGAAATTAGACAATACATGGAAACTAAAAGATAAAGAGCAAGTGGTAGAGTTGGTTACAACATATGAGTCATATACAAAATGAATGGATCTTATCAGCCCCCCTCAAATCCTTGACCACTGCGAAGTTATAAGTGAAGACAAAGGTCTTGAAAATGAGATAATGTCAAGGGTTTGGTAAAGACATCAGCTAGCTGGTCATGTGTAGATGTGTATTGTACTTAAAGAAATCCTGAATTGACTTGTTCACGAATGAAATTATAATCTAGCTTAATGTGCTTTTTCCTAGCATGGAATTACCGGATTTGCATTAAGATAGAATGCACCAATGCTGTCACAATGTTAAGTAGCTGAAGATAGAGGAAACTTGAGTTCCGCCAATAACCCCTTTAGCCATAAGAGTTCAAAAGTCGCATTTGCAATTGCTTTATATTTGCTCTCTATAAAGGAGCATGCCATTGTAGGTTGTTTCTTTGCTATCTATGAAATTAAAGAAGTACCAAGACATATAGTGTCACAACCTAAACCCAAAGGGAATGGAAAAGAGTAAAGCTTCTGAAACCCGTAGTAAGCCTTAAGAAAGTTTCACAATAAAATTAAATCAATTCAATAATTCTAACAAAAATTAAGCAGAGTTTCCTCCGTACTGGGAACAAACCCAAAACCTATAAATCAACAAATGCACTTTCAAAATATTCTCACATCAATACTATATCACAATAACTCCAATAAATAAAGATCAATCTCTAACACAATATGTATGCTTAACACACCTATCATTATAATAATACATAAATCCATTTTAAACTAATCAAATAAAGATACATTTATCAAATTGTTCAACTATTATTATGGCGTCTAAAGTATAAATATAATACAATAAACATTAACATGACATACATAAAGTAGCCAAGGAAGAACAAGTCCGACACAAACAAGTAGAACTAACTGTTGACTCCCGAGATCCTGAAAAAAATAATTGAGATGAGTCAAACCTCACTGAGTGAATTAATGCTATAAAACGCATGTTAATTTTTTTAAAAAAAATGTTTATTAAAAATAATAAACATGGTAGAACTCTAAACCTCAAAATCATGGTAGAACCCTAAACCTCAAAATCTAATAGCCACTTGACTCACTTAGTCCAATTGATTGTTGGTCCCAGAGAGCAAGCTCAACCAGGGTCCAACCACAATCGGTCTTTTATTCCAAGTGTTTACTAGCGCCCAAAGAACAAGCTCGACCAGGGTCCAGCCACAATCGGTCTCTTATTCTAAGTGTTTACTAGCGCCCAAAGAGCAAGCTCGACTAGGGTCCAACCAACAAACATACATCTGCCTAAAGAGTAAGCTCGACTAGGGCTCAACCATAATCATACATCTGCCCATATAGCAAAGATCAACTAGGGCCCACATTTTATAAAATAGCGGGCTCACAACCCAAATCAATACTAGTGCACACACAATCCTGGTGACACCCACTAGATAACATGTTCTACCATTTTCTCCAAAATGTGGTTATCATATAAATTAATACAATGAAATAAAATAGCATTAAATAAAATAAAATGAATTTCGAGCTAAAACATATTATCAAAGTTCTTGGCAATAATAAAACTAATAATTCATGCTCATAAGAATATTTATATTCATAATTAATAAATATCATGAAAATTTGTATCTATTTATGAACAAAACAAAAATTTTATAGTATTAAGTTACAGGTGGAGCATGCAGGCTGATGTGTCCTCAGCTGCCCAAATGCAACAGCTCCCACTCTAGAGTTCTCTATAATAAATAATATTTATTTAAATCATGCATATGAAAACAAATACAATCCATAAAAATTCTCCAAAATTCAAAAAATTATAAAAATTAATGAATTAATAAAATTGACTTGGAAATATACTAAATATGTCCTTTGAGGCTAAAGGAATTTATTTCTAACAATTTAACCAATTAAAATGGAAATTAAGAAATTTCCAAAAAAAACGCTTCTAGAATTTATTTCTCAAAATCTGTGAGGAATTGGACTTTGGTCCAGTTATGAAAATCGATCAACATAATTTATTCTAATTTATAAAAATAATTCCATAATTTATGGACCAGTCTCGATTCCACTATATTTCGAGTGGGATATGTCATATCCTCATTGGAAAAAACTCTACATTCAAACAAATCAAGCATACTAAAACATTCCTAATAATATATGGAACACATTTAAAGCCTCAAACCAACCAAAATATGCACTAAATTACATATCAAATTATCAAAGGGAAATAATTAAAAAAGTTCATCAAATATTCAAGAGGCGTAGATTGGGCAAGTGGTCAATACATATGGACTCCTGACATTGAGAGAAATGTAATGGAACTAACCTTGTCACCGAAAACTCACCGAAACAATCTAAAATCACAAAAAAGTGCTGAGTGGTTTTTGAATTTCTAGTCAATTTTAGGATGTTTTCTTACAAAATAAAGACTACAGCGAGATAGATGAGGATGAGATGAATCTACCGATCAAATTTGAGGTTGATCAAAATTTGTTTGGGTATTGAATGGAAGAAAAGAAAAAGTCTTGGGCTAACAAGAAATTTTCCAATCCAACAAAACCTTCCCTCACTACTTCCTTTTATTTTCCTTCTGCAGAACCAATTTTCACTTTTTAAAAAGATGATAGACCACATGTCCATCAACAGTTGGTGGGCCCCCCCTCTTTTTTTTTAACTTATATATATATATATATATATATATATCCTCATTGAGCTCCACTATCTGTGGTTGAAGAACATGTGAAGGATCAGAGATGTACTTCCTCAACACTAAAACAAGAAAAACTAGATGAATTCGTGATAGTTCTGGTGGTAACACTAGTCTATAAGCCACTTCACCCACTCTTAAGCGAATCTCAAAGGGTCTGATATATCTTGGAGCTAATTTACCCTTCTTGACAAATCTCATCACTCCCTTCGTTGGAGACATCATAAGAAACACCATCTCTCCTATAGAGAATGATACATCCTTCCCTTTAGGTTTGCATAGCTTTTCTGTTGACTAAAAGTTGTCCTCAATCTTTGTTGAATAATAAGGATGTTCTCTGAAGTAACTTATACTAACTCTAGGCCTATTAATTGCCTCTCTTTGACTTCCTAACACTAGGGTGATCTACACTTTCTACCATTTAATGCTTCATATAGAGTCATCTCAATACTTTCATAATAATTGTTATTGTATATAAATTTAATTAATGGTAAATGTAAATATCATTAACCACCAAAGTCTATTACACACATCCACAACATATCCTTCATTGTTTTAATGGTCCATTCTGACTGGCCATTAGTTTGAGGATGGAAAGTTGAACTGAAGTCAAGTCTCCAGCCCAATGCTTTATGCAATTCTTGCCAAAAGACTGAAGTAAGAGTGGCTCCTCTATTAGATACTATACACTTTTTGGCACTCCATGCAAGCAAACATTTTGATTAACATATAACCCTACTAACCTATCAGTAGAGTATGTCTTCTTAACTGGCAGGAAATGAGTTGACTTGGTTAACTTATCAACTATCACCTATATGGAATCATAACCTCCTGTTGTACGAGGTAGTTTAGTCACGAAATCTATAACAATCATATCCCACTTCCATTCTGGGATAGGCAACTACTGCAACAATCCTAAAGGCCTTTGATGTTCCAATTTCACCTGCTGATAATTGAGACATTTAGATACAAACTCAGCAATGTCTCTTTTCATTCCATTCCACCAATATGTTTTTTTCAAATAATGATACATTTTGGTAGAATCAGGATGAACTCTATAAGTATAACAATAAGCTTCTTCTATAATCTTTTTCCTCAAGTCATCCACATATGGTACACACAACCTAATACCTAAACGCAACACACTCTCATTATCAATAACAAACTCTCAAGATTGACCCTGTTGCACTTATGACATTATTCTTTGCAACTGTGGGTCCATTCTCTAAGCTACTTTCACTTTACCCAAGCACACTGATTATACTTTGAATTGAGCAAAAAAAACATTTCTTGGTTACCTTCTATTGTAACCCTTAATCAATCATCTCATGTAATTTTTTTAATGATTGGCCTCCTTTCTAAGCTAATATGAGCAAGGCTGCCTGCTGACTTTCTACTTAATGCATTAGCTACCACATTAGCTTTACTTAAATGGTAAAGGATGGAGCAATTATAGTGCTTGAGAAGTTCCATCCATGTACTCTGCCTCAAATTCAGGTCTCTCTCCTGGAAGATATACTTTAAGCTCTTGTGGTTGGTATATATTTCATAAGTTACTCCATATAGGTAATGCCTCCAAATCTTTAATGTAAATACCATTGTTGCCATTTCCAAATCATGAGTAGGATAGTTTTGCTCTTGCTTCTTTAACTGACGTGAAACATAGGCAGCTACTCTCATTCTACATTAATACATAACCCAATCCTACTCGAGAAGCACTACAATACATTGTACACCCTTCACCTCCCAAAGGTAAAGTCAATACTAGAGTTGAAGCCAATCTATCATTGAGCATCTAAAAGTGCTCTTCACATTTTTTTTCCATACAAACTTAGAATTCTTTTGAGCTAACCTTGTCAAAGGTGAGGCTATCTTGGAGAAATCCTTCATAAATCTCTTATAATAGTCTGATAAACCCAGAAAACTCTTTACTTATATGATTGTTGTGGGTCTCTGCCATTCTGTAATAGCTTCAATCTTTTTAGGATCCACTTGTATGCCATCTTTGGATACTACATGGCCTAAGAATACTACTTGATCCAACCAAAACTCACATTTTGAGATTTGCCATACAATTGATGCTCCCTTAAACTTTGAAGCACCATCCTTAGATGCATAACATGTCCTTTTCACTTTTAAAATACACCAAGATATCATCAATAAACACTATTATAAATCAATCCAAGAATGGACTAAACACTTGATTCATAAAGTTCATAAAGGCTACTGGGGCATTAGTCAATCCAAAGTACATCACCAAGAATTCATAATGGTCATATCTTGTCCAAAATGTAGTCTTAGGAGCATCTCCGCTTCTAATTCTCGATTGATGATACCCTGACCTTAAGTCAATCTTAAAAAAACACTGAGCTCCTTGAAGTTGATTAAACAAGTCATCAATCCTCAAAAGTGGATATTTGTTCTTAATGGTTACTTTGTTCAATGTCTATAGTCAATATAAAGTCAAAGACTACCATCTTTCTTCTTCATAAACAAAATTGGTGCACCCCAAGGAGACGTGTTGGGTCTAATGAAACCCTTATCAAGTAATTCTTATAACTGCTCCTTAAGCTTCTTTAACTCTACAGTCACCATTCTATAAAGTGGCATAAAGATAGGAATTGTACTAAGTACAACATCAATATAGAGTTCTATTTATTTACCTGGTGGCAATCCTAGTAGCTCTTTAGGAAAAACATCTAAAAATTCATAAACAACTAATACATTCTTAACGAACCCCTTATCCTCCTTTGTATCTCTAACCATAACTATATAGCCATGACATCCCCTTCTAAGCATCTTTATAGTTATGATTGTAGAAATGAGATTTTGAGGCACTAAACTCTTGTCGCCTCTGAATCAAAATTTTGCATCATTTGGAATTCTGAAAATTACTTCCTTCTCTCGATAATCCAAAAGGACTAAATCAAAAAATGACTCTTTAATCTCTAGTTCCTAGCTCGGATGCCAATATATATTGGACCCAATCCTTGAACATACAGTTCTACTACTCTTCCCTTATCTTGCATCATGTCTCTAACATGACATGATAGCTTGAAAAATTTGTAAGTTTACTCCTATATTGACCGTTATCCTTTAGTTATAAGCATTAGTTGCCATCTATAATTATCCTTTATTGAAGGTAAATAGAAGTATCTCAAAAATCACTCTTTAAACTCCAACCAAGTTATAATAATCAAATCATATATGAATAAATCAACTTATAAACCAATCTTGAGCTGCGGCTTGAACTAATAGCTTTAAAATTAAAATCCTTTGATTTCTCTATTATAGCATCTACAATACTAAGGGCATGGCTTGATTAAATGCTATTAGTCCTTTATTACACCTTGATACACAAGCTATAAAAGCGGCATGATCTATATTTGGAGTAGCTATTTCTTCTAGCTGCTATTATCCTTGTCTCTAAGTCATTACTACTCTAACTCTATCGCTTCTTTTAGCTGGTAGGACAGATGGAGGTGATTCATCGTGAAATGATTGCTCATTGTCATTACATATTGCCTTTATAACATAAGTAGTGTGCACTCAACTCATTCAAAGAAGACACAAAAATTAACAAGATTTGAAACATAACAAGAATACTAACATATACGTGGAATTCTAGGAGCAACAACAATAAGGAGTGACATTTATCAACCTAATCACCATAGTAGTTTCAAGAAAAGACATAATTCAATTACCAAAATAGCAAAAAATCAACCATAAGCTTTGATACCAACTTTGTCACGACTTGAACCCAAAGGGCATGTGACCAACACTAAGGAATGGGAAAGTGTGAAACTTTTTGAAACCTACAATAAGCCTTAAAAAAATTTCATAATAAAATTAAATCAATTCTATAATTTTAACAAAATCTAGTAGAGTTTTCTCTATATCGGGAACAAACCCAAAACTTGTAAATCAAGAAATGCACTTCTAAAATATTATCGCATCAATACTACATCACAACAACTCTAATAATCCATCATAAAGATCAATCTCCAACATAATATGTATGCTCAACACACCTATCATCATAAAAATACATAAATCCATTTTAAACTAATCAAATATAAATATATTTATCAAAATGTCCAACTACTACTGCGGTGTCTAGAGTATGAATACAAGACAATAAACATTAACATGACATACATAAAGTAGCCAGGGAAGAGCATGTCCAACGGAAACAAGTAGAACTAACTGTAGACTCCTGAGATCCTGGAAAAAATAATTAAAGGGAATTAGACATCACTAAGTGAATTAATGCTATAAAATGCATGTTAGTTTTAAAAAAATGTTTATTTAAAAATAATAAACTAAGGCAAATAAATAATATTTAAAAATCATTTAATTTATTAAAATTAGTGTTATAAAACATCCTTTTAAACTTCATAAAATTCTTTTTGTAAAACTTCCCATTAAAATACATATAAAATAAAATCTTTAACGGAAATCAAGGTAGAATCCTAAACCTTAAAATCTAATAGCCACTTAGCTCACTTAGTCCAATTAACTATCGGTCCTAAAAAGCAAGCTCAACCATGGTCCAGCCACAATTGGTCTCTTATTCCAAGTGTTTACTAATGCCTAAAGAGCAAGCTCGACCAGGGTCAAACCAGCAAACATACCTCTGCCCAAAGAGCAAGCTCGACCAGGACTCAACCATAATCATACATTTGCCCAGAGAGCAAAGCTCAACCATGGCCCACATTTCACAACATAGCCAGCTCACAACCTAAATCAATACTGGTGCGCACGCAGTCCTGGTGACACCCACCAGATAACATGTTCTACCATTTTCTCTAAAACATGGTTATCATATAAATTAATACAATGAAATAAAATAGCATTAAATAAAATAAAATAAATTTTGGGCTAAAACATATTATCAAAGTTCTTAGCAATAATAAAACTAATAATTCATGCTCACAAGAATATTTATATTCATAATTATAAATCTCATGAAAATTCATATATATTTATAAACACAACAAACATTTTATAGTATTAACTCATAGTCGGAGCGTGTTGGCTGACGTGTCTTCGACTACTCAAATGCAATGGCTCCCACTCCAGAGCTCTCTATAATAAATAATATTTATTTAAATCATGCATATGAAAACAAATAAAATCCAAAAAAAATCTCCAAAATTCCAAAAAAAATATAAAAATCAATGAATTAATAAAATTGACTTGGAAATATACTAAATATGACCTTTGATGCTAAAGGAATTTATTTCTAACAATTTAACCAATTAAAATGGACATTAAGAAATTTCAACCGAAACGCTTGCGAAATTTATTTCTCAAAATCCATGAGGAATTGGACTTTGGTCCAATTATGAAAATAGATCAACATAATTTATTTTAATTTATAAAAATAATTTCATAATTTCTAGACTAGTCCCAATTCCACTATATTTCGGGTGGGACTTGTCGTATCCTCACCGGAAAAACCAAGCACACTAAAACATTCCTGATAATATATGGAACGCATCTAAAGCCTCAAACCCATCAAAATATGCACTGAATTACATACCAAAATATCAAAGGGAAATAACTAAAAAAATTCATCAAATATTCTAGAAGTGTAGATCGGGTGACTGGTTAATACCTATGGACTCTGACGTCGTTAGGAACGTAATGGAACTAACCTTGTCACTAGAAACTCACAAGAAAGTGCAAAATCACAAAAAGGTGCTGACTATTTTTGAATTTTTAAGTAAATTCAGAATATTTTCTAGTAAAATAAATACTATAGTGAGGTAGATGAGGATGAGAAGAATCTATCAGTCAAATTTGAGGTCGATCAGAATTCGTTTGGGTAGTGAAAGGAAAAAAAGAAAAGTCTTAGGCTAAAAAGAAATTTTCCAATCCAACAAAACCTTCCCCCATTGATTCCTTTTATTTCCTTATGTAGAACCAATTTTCACCTTTTAAAAAGTTAATGGACCACATGTCCATCAACAGCTGGTGCCCCCCTTTTTTTTTTTAAGTTTATGTATATATATATACATACTTACATCCAAACACATATATACGTATATGTAACACCAACAATAATGATGATAATAATAATAATAACAATAATAATAATAATAATATTTATTATTATTATTATTATTATTATTATTATTATTATTATTATTATTATTATTATTATTATTATTATTATTATTATTATTATTATTATTATTATTATATACATACTTACATCCAAACATATATACACATATATGTAACACCAACAATAATAATGATAACAATGATAATAACTAATAAAATAATAGAGATAATAATAATAGAATGATATTAAGAAGGACAATAATAATAATAATAATAATAATAATAATAATAATAATAATAATAATAATAATAATAATAACAATATTATTATTATTATTATTATTATTATTATTATTATTATTATTATTATTATTATTGTTGTTGTTGTTGTTGTTGTTATTATTATTATTATTTATAACAAAAAATTCAAGTTATTATATAGGCATACTCAGTGGTGGATCATCGATCATCACGGTCACCTCCCCAATCACTGTTTGAATAGCAATATAGGGATGGAGAGCTTTGGGAAGAGAAAAAGAGACCAGTGGATAATATACCTTTAACATATCTCAAGAGATGCTTTAAATCTTGCCAATGTGAATTTTTTGGAGCATGCATGAATTGGCATAATTTGTTGAAACTGAAAGCAAGGTCTAGTCTTGTGATGGTGGCATATTGCAGGGCTCCAATAATTTGGTAGTAGACTTGGTCATTGGAAATTGGTGAGCTAGCGATTTTTATAAGATTGTTTGAGGAAGACATTGGTGTAGCACAAGGCTTTAAATCTTGCATGCTATGTCAATAAAGCAAGTCATTAAGATACCTTGCTTGAGTTAATAAAATGCCATTAGCTTTTTAATGAAGTTCGAGCCTAAGAAAATAATGCAGTTGGCTAAGGTTCCAGATGGGGAATTCCTTCTGTAGAGATGTAGTGACCTTTTGAATTAAGGTAGGACTAGACCCTATTAAAACAATATCATCAACATAGACTAAAAGAAATAAAATTTGTGAGTCTTGTCAAAGAATAAATAAAGAATTATCTACTCTTGTATGAACATATTATAAAGATAGAAGAAAAGTAGTGAGGTGTGCAAACTAAGCATGAGATGCTTATTTAAGTCCATAGAGGGACTTATTTCATTTAAAAACATATTGTGGATAGTCAGGATGTACATAACCTTACAGTTGAGCCATGTAAAGATCTTCATCAAGATGCCCATGTAAGAAGGCATTGGAGATATCTAATTATTAAGAGACCACTTATGCATAGTTGCCAAAGCAAGGATTACCCAAATCATGGTTGCCTTCACCATAGGGTTGAATGTTTTGATGTAAACAATACTCAAAATTTAAGTGAAGCCTTTTGCTATTAACCTGGCTTTATATTTATTAATGCCACCATCAAGTTTTCTCTTGATTTAGTATATCCATTAATTTACAATAATATTGGTATTGAGTGGTTTAGGTACTAATGTCCATGTGTTGGTGTTTTAAAGAGCTTGAATTTCTTGGTCCATGGAAATTCTCCATTCATTAAATTGAATAGCATCTTTGTAATGATATGGTTCATATTACAAGTAATTAAGGTGAGAATGGATGGAAAGAGCAATATGAGCTTGTTTTTTTGTCATGGTTTTTGTTCTTAGGATCATAGGGTGTGTACAATTTGGGAGTATGTAGAAGGAGGTGGTTCAGTGTTATTGTTGTATTTCGTTAAATCAACAATAATTTTTAGTCCAAGAGAGGTGGTAAGAGAGTCACGTGATGGAGTAGGTGATGTGATTAAAGGTGAGTGAGGTACAAAGGGATTGTTGGGCAAGGTTGAGGATGTCGGGTGAGATAAGGGAGAGGAGGGTGGAGTAGTTACAGGTTAGTTGGGTGGGTGAGGTTGTGTGGGATTAAAATTAGGTGTTTGTGATAAAGGAAAGGACTAAAAATTGAGATGCGTACCTAATGTGAGAACTGAAGGAGCAATAGGTAGTATTGTGAGCCACGATGTAGAGGATAATTCAAGTGTCAAGGAGTGTTATTAGTGATTTTGAAAAAGAAAAATTTGATGATTAAAAACAGCATGTCTGACTAAATAAATTTGGTCAATGTCAATGTCAAGGAAATTGAATCCGACATGATTTGTAAAGGGACCCAAATTTACACATTGTTTGCTTCAAAAATTAGATTTAAATTGATTATATGGTTTAAGGTAGGGAAAAATAACACAACCAAATATTTTGGTATTTTATTGTATAATTTTTGGAAAGGAGATTTATTTTGTAAAACAAGAGTTGGCATGTCGTTGATGGAATTTACTGCACATTGGAAAGCATATGACAAAAAATGTAGTGGAACTTGTGCATGAGCTAACAATGTTAAACCAGCGTCAACAATGTGTTAAAATTTTGTCCTGAAAATCCATTTTGCAAATATGTATAGGGGCAAGCGATGCGATGAATAATGCCTTTTGTTTGGAAATATTTGTGTAATTTTTGAAATTTGCCTCCCTAGTCAAAGTGAAAAGCTTTAATGGTGGAATTAAATTGGTAAAGAATTAATGACTCAAATTAAGAAAAATTGAATAAACGTCACTTTTATTCTTAAGAAAATAAATCCATGTAAAATGTGTGAAATCATTAACAAATAAAACAAAAAAACAAAATCCCTTACATGATGTTATAGGAAAAAGACCTCAAACATCTAAGTGAATAATTTAAAATTATGCAGTAGATATATGAGTAACATAAGCAAAAGGAATTTTTGACATTTT
Source organism: Mallotus nudiflorus (assembly GCA_947683625.1). NCBI lineage: Eukaryota > Viridiplantae > Streptophyta > Magnoliopsida > Malpighiales > Euphorbiaceae > Mallotus > Mallotus nudiflorus. The sequence continues at coordinate 2,371,280 of CANTUR010000239.1, forward strand.
TCCTAACCTACAAGAAGAACAACTTGAAAAAGAAGACTTGGAAAATTATAAATTATTTTGCTTGACAACTTGAGATACAGTGCAATGATGTGGATGACCAAGACATGCATGCCATTCATCAAAGGACGAGAGGTCTATAGAAAGTGCATGTTTAAGAAGAGTCAGTGGCATCACATAAAGCCCATTGTCACTCCGAACTCAAAGCAAGGTTGCCTTGGTTGTTTGATCCTTAATAAAAAAATGATTTGGTCAAAATTCAAAATAACAAGCATTGTTAATAGTAATTTTTTTAACAGAAAGTAAGGATTTGGAAATTCTTGGAACATGAAGAACATCTTTAAGCAAGAAATTTTTATTCGAAAATAATGAAGGAAGAAATGCATTACCATAATTCATGATACGAAGATATTGGCCATTACCAATATAGACTTTATTAGTTCCAATGTACGGTGTTGGATTAGAGAGCAAGTGGGAGGTAGCAATCATATGATTTGTTGTGTCAGTGTCAAGATGCCAAGGATGAGGAGCAGCATAACAAATGGGAGGATTATCGAGTACACTATAGGTGGTGACATTGGCTTGCATTCCTAGAGAAGACTGGTGAGGGGCATATCATTCAGTAAGGGAAGATGGGTGAAGAAGAAGAAGAAGAAGAAAGGGTAAAAGGCTGATGTATAGCCATATGAGCAGCATGTGGTTCATGAAGGTTGCAAATTAGGATTTCATAGCAATAAGTTGTCCATTAAGTTCTTGAAAAGAAACATGTAATGGTCTTTATTTAAGGACAATGATGATGCTATGATAGTCGGGTTTAAGGTTACGATAACTTATCGCATTAAACTCAACATTTGATAGTGGTCTTCTCGCAGCAGCTAGTTCATCAGCTAAGAATTTAGCTTTTTGAAGATACTGAGTCACAATTAAATCATTCTTCTTTAATTCTTGGAGTTCTTTATGGAGTTGCAATTAATGATTATAAGATATAGAACTAAAAGCACTTTCTAGTACTTTTCAAGAAGTGAACAATGAAGTCATTCTTATAACATATGGGAAAACCTCCTCAGATAATGAAGAAAAGATCCATGATAACAATAGTTTATCTTTTTGGAACCATTTACTAAATTCAGAATTTGGATTTATTTTGAGGGGGTGTATCAGTAGAGGTAATGCTTGATGGTAGTGCAATAATTGACCCATTAATAAATCCTATCAATTTATGATAGTCAAGGAAGGGTATAAATTTTATTTTCTAAGTAAGATAATTTCTTGATGTAAGTTTGATAAAGAAAGTGTGATTGGTAGTAGAAGAAAGAGGTGAAGGTGAGGAAGAAGTAATAGGGATAATTTGCCCAGCCATTATAAAAGCTTTGATACCATGTAAAGCTTGATAGAGAACTTGAATAACAATTGTATTGATAATAATTAATTATGAATATAGCAGTACGTGAGGTATATAACCATGCACATGGTGACCGAATAATACAAAGAAATTAGATAATACAAGGAAACAAAAAGATAAAGAGCAAGTGGTAGAGTTGGTTACAACATATGACTCTTATACATAACTAATGGATCTTATCAATAATAACTCTTTTAACTATTTTTAAAAAATAATGGAAGACAAATATGTGCAATAATTTAAATGAGATGAATAGGAATTCAAGAGTTTTAATTTAATAAAATAAATAGAAATAAGTCAATAATAACGTTTAATTTTATTTTATAAATTAAATTAAAAAATATCAATATAAAAATTAAAAAATAATAATCTATAAAATAAAAGGTCATTAAATATGAATAATTCATAACTCATTAATGTAATATTGTCACAACCTGAACCGAAAGGTACATAATCGGCGCTAAAGAATGGGAATACATAAAGTACCCAAAACTCATAATAAGCCTTAAAAAAAATTTCGCGAAATGGACATAATATACTTAATAATAAACCAATAATAAATGCACAATATCAAATACATATAATAATATTCTTCAAATACAACAACATTTCAATACATTATACAAATAACACAAGTTCATAAATAACTACTGCGATGTCTAGAATTTAATTATACAATAAATATATCAATCTAACATACATAGTGTAGCTGATGAAAAACGAACCCGACGCAGACAAGGAATACTAAGGAGTTGACTGTGAGGTCTTGAAAAAATAGATTGAGGGGAATTAGACCTCACTGAGTTAATTAATTCTATAAAATGCATGCTAGTTTATAAAAACATTTATTAAAACCTATTTTCAAAATAAATGTAAATAAAGTAATCATAATCCTTAAAATCATTTATTTTTCACAATAATATTTAAATAAAATCTATTTATAATTCTTAAATCAATTTAATATAAAATCCCTGTAAGAAAATATATGAAATAATCATTTTTGTGAAAAATCTAGGAGAACACCTAAACCTTTAATCTAATAGCCTTTTGGCTCTCTTTAATCCAAGTGACTGTCGTCCCGAGAGCAAGCTCAACTAAATTACTGCCATAGTCATTTCACTTATTCCATATTGATGTCCCGAGAGCAAGCTCAACCAAGTTACATCCCTTTTTCTGGCTCGAGAGCACTAGCTCCACCGAGCTCTAACCATTTACACTTGCCAGAGAGCACATGCTCCACTGAACCTATTCCACATTTAAACATATACTGAAATCTCACCCGTGCACATGTGGTCCTAGTGACACCCACTAGGCAGCACGTTCTACAATTATATCCAAATCAATTTAAATTATAAATAATTAAATAAATAAATCATTAAATGATTAAATAATAATCAAATATAACATCACCAAATAAATTTCCTTTAAACATGCTTTCAATTTCTACTTGCAAATATATAAGAAATGATCATGCATATGGAAATAATAATATATATTCATAAATTAATCATGTAATCATTTCTTTATTATATTTAGTTATGTGAAAATATAATAAAAACATGCATAATACACATTTCATAAAATTAACTCACAGGTTAAGTGTGACGGGCAACGTGTTCTCTACTGCCTTAGTGCTATAACTCGAATCCCGAAGTTCTCTAAAATAAATAATATTTATTTAAAATATGCTCGTAAAATAAAATAAATTAAATTAAATTCATGAAAATTCTCAAAAATTATGAAAACAATGGAACTAACGAAACTGACTCGACCAAAAACACAAAGTCAATTAAGACTAGAAGTTCAACACAGGTCAACGTCATGCTTTACAAGAAATCTATCAAAAATTTGATAGAGTCTCCTCTATAAAACGGACATTCCTTTACTAAAAGTAGAGTCGTTCCTGCACAAAAATACACTTTTATTCACAAACACAACTCTACACTCGAGTCGGGTTTCCAAACTACACACAAACTCCTACTAAGGTCACCAAAACTAATTTAAATCATAAAAAATACATAGCAAAATTTTATCAAAATCTAATTTAGTTATAAAACAAATTCTTTTAAATTATGATATACAAAAATCCAATTTTTCATTTAATCCAATAAAATTTCTTATTTAACATATAATATCTATATTTAAGAATTATAAATTATAAAATTTCAGAAATTCATAAAAATATATATTGGTACTAATATTAATTAAATCAACCAAATAATTAAATACTGTAATATTTACATACATTATATTATTTCCTAAAAAATTAATCTATAATTAAAAAATATATAAAAATACTGATTTAACTAATAAAATTATTTTATGCCTTCTAAAATTAAAATTATCATTTACACAATAATTTAACTACAAAATTACTAAAACCCAATTAGAATCAATTTATACAATTTTTCTCTAAATATTCATATTTCACATAAACTTTAAAAAATTCACAACTTAAAATCTATAATTAATTTTAATAAATTTCCTTCACAAGATAAACTCTAAAAAATATATAGAATTTAATAAAAATAAGACAAATTCATATCCCGGGACGGTGTGAACAGTAACTGACACCCAGAAAATTTGAATTTTCCAAATAATTTCAAAAAAATAAACAAAAATTATCGTTACATAGCTAATGATCTCTACAACAAGATTACTAAGGGAAATTAAGCTTAAAACTCAACCAAAAATTCAAAAATCAATAAAATACCAAAAATACACAATTTACATTTACCTCGATCTACAATGATCCGGAAGTGGATCAACAATTCAAGGGTAGATTATTGAAGCTTGGAAGATGAGGAATCCATAGACACTGGAATCAAAACCATCCAACGTTGGAATCTTCACCGGAGTTCAAAACCAAACATGGCCAAATGAGGGCAAAATGGAAAAAAAAAAAAAAGAAGTGGGGCTGCTACTGACGTGTCGTGGAGGCGCTGGGCTGCTGCTGGTGGTCGGCATCGGTGCTGGTGGTGAAGGTACAGTGGTTGGTACGGAAATGGATAATGATGGGAGAGAAGAAGAAGAAGAAAGAAAGAAAGAGAAAAAAAAAGAAAAAAAAAGGAAAAAAAAAGTATATATATGTGTGTGTGTGTGTGTGTGTGTGTGTGTAAACATATATCAACACACTCCCATAATATTTTCTCTCCCAAAATAATAATAATAATATTGAAGTAAAAATAAAATAATAAAAATAATACACTATTAAAATAAAATAATCATAATCAATACTAAATAATTTAATTTAGTTGATAAAAAATTCAAAATATTACAAATATCTAGTGCAAAAAATTATTAACATAATGAACAAAAATACCAAAATTCAAAAAGAAAAATTTTACATGAAAAAATATTATACATGGCAAAATAAAAAAAAACATAGCAACATAATAAATATCTTTATGACTACTTTTTGTAGACTAAAAATGTAAAATAAAAATAATCACTTTAAATTCAATTCATATAGAGATATGAATAAAATATAAAAACTCAAAAAATAAAAATATAATCTAATATGAAATTTATATACATCAACAAAGTTATGAATAAAAAATCATAGAAACCTTGGAATAAAAAATGTGCAATCCAGAGTCAAATCATGTTTTTTGAAAACAAATAAGAGTTTATAAATATAGAATAAAAAAAATAATAGATGTAAAGACTCAATGGAAGCTATTCTAATAAACATAGTTGATTGTATTGAATTAGTAGAGTAAAGAAATCCTTCCGTCAAAATTCTAGAAAGGATAAAAATTGTATATACATTGTTGGGTTTTGTGATACATCCACGCGGTGAAAATAAAATTTTAGTCACAAGAACCCTCAAAAGATCCATACAATATGTTTAAATCGATTAAAAAAGGGTTCCAAAATCTTACCACAGACAAAAGTGGGCAAGACGGTTGGAAGGATGAGAGGGGCTTTATGCTAATGACACCCTATATTGAGCTTTAAGTGTTTCTTGTCAAATCAAGACGTTGTCAATGAACAACATCATCTACTGGTATCCACACAAATAAGATGAGCAAAAGCAGTGTTAGTGTGCTAGCACTTTTCTTAAAAACCTCATTTTTTTCTCTCTCGGTGTATATTTATTTTCCTTTCTCAAAAGAATTAATAATATATAAAAAAAATCGACATAAACTCTAGAGAAAAAGATGTATATATACACATCCAATCTAGGGTTTTTTTCAAACCTGTCATCACTTAACAAAATCATTTTAGTATACTAATTATCTTAAATAAATAAGGAACCTTTTCACTGACCAAAACTGTTTTGGTACATTAATTATCTTAAATAAATAAGGAAATAAATACAAATAAATAAATATAAAAATATAAAAACTCAAAAAATAAAAATATAATCTAACATGAAATTTATATATATCAACAAAGTTATGAATAAAAACCAATATAAAATAAAAATAAAAACATTACCTATATAATAAGAGTAATATAATAAAAAAAATTAAACCTTTAAAAGAATATATCATTTTCATTATACTTTTTATAGATTATGAGAATAAACTAAGAATGCTGATTAGGAATATACTTCATTTTATGAGGATGAACACCACAAATTGAGAGGTAGAAAGTAAGTGTTTATAAAGATATGTGAGAAAGAACACAAAAGGTCAAAAATTTATATATATATAACATGAGATAATAACAAAAGTTAAGCATTAAAATGATTAATAATTTGTAATATGAAGGACCACATAAAATATAAATGCATTACAAATTTTTAATATGTCATTTGAAATTTGAATTAAAATAAATTGAAAATTTAGATAGCTAAAAATATGAAATTTTTTTATTTGTCTGAAATAAAACTTATAACTTTTTATATTATTAATTCACTTTTATAAAAGAATAAAAAAATATAATAATTCATAAGAAAAAATTATAGTAAGAAACAAAAATATCATGCAACTATCATATAAATATATATGTTATATAGATATTTTATACGAATAGAATATAATTAATTAATTAATTAAATTGGTGGTTTAGACAAAAAAAATATATAATATAGATTAATTATTTATTAAAATAAAATTTTATAATTTATAATTTTTTATAACATCTAATTTAATTTTATAAAGATAAAATAAAAATTAGAGTATCTATATTTTAAATAGATGGAAGCTAAAAAAAAAAGATTAAGATGAGAAAATTTAATCTTAGTGAAAAAAGAAAAAAAATATTTTTAGTTTCTGATTGTGAAAAAGCATTAATTGAAAAAAGAGAAAAAAGATAAAAACAGTTTATTTTAATAAAATAAAAAAAATTATTTAATGTATGCTTAAAATATAGGGTGCCACATGTCATTACATGGTGAAAATCTTCTCTATGCTTTGTCTTTAATATATATATATATATTAAATCAAACTAATAACAATTAAATCAAATTAATTAAAATCTAATTATAATTTAATTGTAAATATATTTTATAGTCTAATTAGGTTTATTTTATATTTTAAATAGCCTAACTTCCATCTTATTTCTTATAAAAATTAAATTAATTATAATTTAATTGAAAGTATGTTGTCTATTTTAATTAAGTCAATTTTTATTTTATCTCTAAAAAATTAAATTAATTAAAATTTTAATAGTGAATTTGTTAAAAATATATATTTTTCTATTTTAATTAGATATACTTATATTTTATCTAATATAAATTAAATTAAATAACATAATTTTATAAGTCCTACTAATTATTAAATTTAATAAGTAAATAATGAAATTCAAAATTAAAAAATTTTATAAACTAATTGCGACCCAAAATAGGGGCCATGACCGGCGCTAGGGAATGGGAATTCTTTCAAATCCGGAACCCGTAGCAAGCCTAAAAATAAAATAAATCATGCAATAATAACAATAACCATATTATATGCAGCGGAAATAAAAATCATAAATATCACAATAGTATATACACCAACTGGATTTGAGTTAAATCTCATCTCATCACATATATAAAATCTTTCAATACAAATCCAGTTTCAATATAATACATCTCTTTAAATAAAATACATGAAATCCCACATTTTAATTTACAACTACTGCAGTGTCTAGATTATAAAAATAAGACTCAAGTAGATAATTTACACAAAGAAGTCGGGGCGGAAGAAATCCGACGTATCGACCTGCTACTGAGGTCTGAAGAAGTTGACTCTCCTGAAAAATAGTCAACGGAGGGGAGTCAGACCTCATTGAGTGAATTACTATAATATATATACATACACACTAAATGACAATGCATACAGTCAATAATACATATCTAATATGTATATATACAGGCAATTTCACACAGATGCAGAAAATCATTTTTATATATTTTATTGAAAATCCCAGTTTATGAAGGATCACATAGAACCCTAGAAGATCGCAACCTCAGAAATAGTGTTAGACAACACTCTAGCCACACAGGCTCGCTTATTCCAAAATATATCCACTTAATCCATTTAGACAGTAGACTGGCCCCGAGACACTAAGTCAACCGAGCTCCAGCAGTCTCACTGCCAGTGTGATTGGCCCCGAGACACTTAGTCAACCGAGCTCCAACAATCACACCTCCAAACCATATCTCACACATCAATTAAATAATATCCAATCAATATCCACAAATGGTTAGTAATATAGCCTAAATACTATAGGCGTATCGGTATGTACTCGGTCCTAGTGCTGCCCACTAGGTAGCACGTTCTATTGATATCCTTCATCATTAATAATGTAAAACATTCATTCACAAAAATAAATGATGCATGAATGTAAATGGAATAACAATATAACCCATATATATACCAGAAATATACCAAAAGTAAACCAGGTATATTTCGAGTATATATACGTCAAATAAATCCAGTCAAATCATGAATTAAACTAAAAATATATTTAAACACATTTTAAATATATTTAATTAACAAAAACATGTATACAGTTTATTATATACCAAAAATATACTTAATATAAACTTAAGAAATAATCAAATTATTTATGCATATTTAATTAACACAAAACATGCATTTCTAAATCATGCATCCTAAGCATATATATATAGTATAGTAACTCACCTAATGCGCTCCACGAGATGGGTCCGACGGGCCTAGTCCACTAGCCCTCGGTCTCGGCGCAACTAAATAAGCAATAAATAATAGACATCAGAATAAACCCTAACAGAAATCCTAGAATTCGATCTAGAGTATTTAAATACGGAAACAGAATTAGGGTTCGATTGGACATCACGTTTTACGTGAATTCTATCGAAAATCCGGCAGAACCTCCCCTGTAAAACGGACATCTCTCTACTCAAAAGAGTAGAGCCAACCCTGCAAAGAAACACACTTCGTAAAACTACACAAGGCATAATCAAAATCCCACGGTCGAACTCCAAACTACAGTCCACCAACCGGGGTCCACAAACACAGAATAATTCCGGATATACCAAAAATATCCTTATATCATAGAAATACATTTTATATGCAGAAATTACATAATTAACCTTTAAACACAGTAAAAATCGATAAAAACTCATTTTATCTGGAAAACCGTATATTATATATATAATTGAAAATAATTCACGAAAAATAGTTTTAATTAGTTAAAAATACTAAATAATTTGTAGAAATCATTTTTATACCTTAAATAACTATTAAAACCAATTAAATTACATTTTTAACCAACTTTGTGTAAAATTACCAAAATACCCCTATATATATAAATATACTATAATTACTTCAAAAATTCACCAAAAATTATACAACTATCCAAAATTAATTTTCTCAACATATTTATCAATAATATCAATAATTAAACTCAATTATCTAATTAAATTCAATTAAAAACATAATTAACCCTAATTTCCCAAATTACATAAAATCAATAATTCAAAATAAATACTTAGAAATTCATAAAAATTCCAAATAAATTCCTATAATTCATTTCAACACTTAATTTAACCATAAACCCCAATTTCATAATTTAAATAATTAATTTCCGAAAATTAGAAAATAATATTAAAATATTCAAAAATACCCAAAAATCCAAAAAATCTCCAAAAATTCTAAAAAAATTCATACATGTAGATTGAGCTACTAGGAACAACATTTGTGAAGGGAGTTTCCATGAATCAATCAATTCAAAGCTCAAAAAAATTGAAAACCCTAATGTGACCGAAATAGAAAAATCAAAACCTAAGCAAATCTAAACCATTTTAGCTCAAACCAAAGCTAGAATCACACTCACCGGAGCTCAAGGAGAAGAAAGAGACTGGCGGTGTAAAAAACGGTGGCCAAAAATGGTAGAAACGGCAAAGGGAAGATTTCAGCCAAAAATGGAAAACAGGGGCTGCCGGCGCCGGGGAAGGGAGCTGCTGACGGCGGGGGACGGCTGGGAACGACGGTGGCAAGCCGGGAGGCACACCGACGGTAGGTGATCGGAGTTGCAGCGGGAGGGAAGGGAGTCGGTCGCACGGGAAGAAGAAGAAGAAAAAGAAAAAGAAAGGAAAGAAAAAGAAAAAAAAAAGAAAAAAAAAAAGAAAAAAAAAAGAAAAAGAAAAAATAAAATAATTAATAAATAAAAAAATTTTTAATAATTTAATAATAAATAAAATAATTAAATAACAATAAATTAATAAACAAATAATAAAATACTAGGGTAATACATTAAACCCTAATTAAATAAATATACACTCACATAGGCTTTATTTAGTCATTTAAAAATACGCATGAGTTCATGCAAGTCCAAAAATATATTTAAAATAATTAATAATAAATTATTTACGTGAAAATTTCCCCGAAAATGTAAGTCCCGAGAAAATTTTACGTAAAACATTGTAAATAATACACAATATTAAAAATAGGTTTTAAATACATATCAACTCATGAAAATGTCGTAATATATATACACAAATTATTAACACTGTATATCCCGGTACAGTGTAAAAATATTTTAAAAACACGGGATATTACAATCTTCCCCCCTTACAAGAATTCGTCCCCGAATTCCAAAAAGAAAAGATTACAGGATCAGGAAGGAAAGAGATACGGGTAAGAAGCTCGCATCTCAGCTTCAGTCTCCCACGTATGCTCTTCAACTCTATCGCTACGCCACAGAACCTTGACCATCGGAATCTGCTTCGAACGCAACTGTCGAACTTGAAAATCAATGATCGCCACAGGTTCTTCCACAAACGTCAAATCTTCACTCACTTCTACACTGTCGGGCTGCAACACGTGTGGAGGGTCTGAGATATACTTCCTCAACATCGAGATATGAAATACTGGATGCACCTGTGACATACTCGGAGGCAAATCCAACCGATATGCAACAGTGCCAACTCTCTCCAGAATCTCAAATGGTCCAATATATCTCGGTGCTAACTTACCCTTCCTACCAAATCTCATCACACCCTTCATCGGAGATACTTTCAGAAAAACAAAATCTCCAACCTGAAACTCCACATCTCTGCGCCTAGGATCCGCATAACTCTTCTGTCTGCTAACTGCGGTCTCTAATCTTTGCTTAATCACGACGACTTTCTCTGCAGCATCCTGAACCATCTCAGGTCCAGTCAAAACTCTATCACCAATCTCATCCCAACTCAACGGGGATCTACACTTCCTTCCATACAACACCTTGTATGGTGCCATGCCAATACTACTATGGTAGCTGTTATTATATGCAAACTCAACGAGCGGCAAATGATCATCCCAGCTACCTCCCAAATCCAGGACACACATCCTCAACATATCTTCCAGTGTCTGGATCGTCCTCTCAGACTGACCATCTGTCTGAGGATGAAAAGCAGTACTGAAATCCAACCTAGTGCCCATCACTTCCTGCAACTTCTGCCAAAAACGAGAAGTAAACACCGAACCTCTATCTGACACAATGGACATAGGTACTCCATGAAGGCATACGATATGCTTCACGTACAACTTCGCCAATCTAGCAACTGAATATGTGGCTTTCACAGGTAAGAAATGTGCAGACTTCGTCAACCTGTCTACAATCACCCAGATGGAGTCGTATCCATCCTTAGAACGAGGTAAACCGATCACAAAATCCATAGCTATCCTTTCCCACTTCCACTCGAGAATAGGAAGAGGCTGAAGCTTCCCAGAAGGCTTCTGATGTTCAGCTTTTACTTGCTGACACGTCAAGCACTTAGCAACATAATCAGCGACATCCTTCTTCAATCCATCCCACCAGTATAGATCTCTGATACTGTAGTACATCTTAGTAATGCCCGGATGAACGCTGTAAGCTGTAGAGTGTGCTTCCTCTAGGATCTCTTCTCTCAAATCATCCACATCAGGAACACATAATATACCACTGATCCACAACACACCATCATTATCAAGTGTGAAATCAGTGAACTTCCCTGCTCTGACATTCTCTGCAAGTTCTTCCAGAATAGGATCTCGGCTTTGAGCTGCTTTAATCCTATCCCTCAGTACAAATCGTACTTTAAACTGAGCTAGCAGTCCACCTGATCTACTAATCTTCATCATCAAACCTTGATCCACCAACAGATGCAATTCTTGGATCAATGGTCTCCTCTCAACACTGATGTGAGCAAGACTACCTGAGGACTTCCTACTCAAGGCATCTGCTACAACATTAGCTTTACTCGGATGATATAAGATCTCACAATCATAATCCTTCAACAATTCCAACCATCTTCTCTGCCTCAGATTCAAATCTCTCTGCTGAAAAATGTACTTAAGGCTCTTGTGATCAGTAAATATCTCACAAGTCACCCCGTACAAATAATGTCTCCAAATCTTCAAAGCAAAGATCACTGCAGCCATCTCAAGGTCATGTGTAGGATAGTTCTGCTCATGCTTCTTCAACTGCCTCGAAGCATAGGCTATCACCCTTCCATTCTGCATCAACACACAACCAAGACCAATTCTAGAGGCATCACGGTAAACTGTGAACTTATCCACACTATTAGGCAAAGCTAACACTAGCGCTGTGGTCAACTTCTCCTTCAACAACTGAAAACTATTCTCACAAGCTTCTGACCACTCAAATCTAACATTCTTTTGAGTCAAGCGAGTCATAGGGGCTGTAATCCTGGAAAAATCTTGCACAAACCGCCTATAATACCCGGCTAAACCCAGAAAACTCTGACTTTCAATGACAGAAGTAGGTCTAGGCCATTCAGATACTGCCTCAATCTTCTGTGGATCAACCTGAATACCTTCTTTAGACACCACGTGTCCAAGAAAAGAAACACTCTCCATCCAAAAATCACACTTCGAGAATTTAGCATAAAGCTGATGATCTCTCAATGTCTGTAGTACAATCCTCAAGTGATATACATGCTCTTCCATACTCCTAGAATATACCAGTATATCATGAATGAAGACTACCACAAACTGATTCACATACGGTCTGAATACCCTATTCATCAGGTCCATAAAAGCTGCTGGTGCATTAGTCAAACCAAAAGACATCACCAGAAACTCATAATGGCCATATCTAGTGTGGAATGTTGTCTTAGGAATATCAGCTTCACTGATACGCAGCTGATGATAACCCGACCTCAAGTCAACCTTAGAAAAGAACTGTGCACCCTGTAGTTGATCAAACAAATCATCTATCCTCGGGAGAGGATACTTGTTCTTCACTGTCACCTTATTCAGCTCTCTGTAGTCAATGCACAGTCTCAGGGTACCATCCTTCTTCTTCACAAACAAGACTGGTGCACCCCAAGGAGAAACACTAGGTCTGATGAAACCTTTATCCAATAACTCTTGCAACTGCTCCTTCAACTCTCTCAACTCTGCAGGAGCCATACGATAGGGTGGCATAGATATAGGGGTAGTACCTGGAACCACATCTATACAGAACTCAATCTCTCTGTGAGGTGGTAAACTTGGCAACTCCTCGGGAAAAACATCAGGAAACTCACAAGCAACAGGAACATCTGTGAGTGACAACTTCTCCACTGAAGTATCCCTGACCAATGCCAAAAACCCCTGACAACCTTTCTTCAACAACTTCCTAGCCGTAATAGCAGAAATAAGATTCTGAGGTGCTGAACTCCTATCACCAACAAACTTAAATTCTTCTCTACCAGGAATTCTGAAAAGTCACCTCTTTATTCCTGCAATCTACCACGACAAAGTGCTGAGATAACCAATCCATTCCCAAAATAACATCAAACTCCATCACATCCAACAAAATCAAATCAGCGGGTAATTCTCTATCTCCCACGAGAACTGGACAACCAGAAAGAACAATATCGGTGTCCAAGGAATCGCTCAGAGGAGTGGCAACAGACAAAGGAAAAGCCATCCTCGAAGCTTGCCAACAAGATTTAGAAGCAAAAATAGGAGAAACAAATGAATGCGTGGCACTCGGATCAAACAAAACCCAAGCATCCAAGTAACAAACAGAAACAATACCTGCCATGACTGCATTAGATGCCTGAGCATCCTGCTGAGTAAGATGAAAGACTCTGGCCTGACCTCGACCTCCCTGCTGACTGGTAGAAGCCTGGCCAATACCTCTGGCACCTCCTCTAGTACCTCTACCACGACTCTGCTGTGGAACAAACTGAGTGGAACTCTGATGCTGGGCTGGTGGTAACTGAAATGGAACGGGTGCTGCACTAGCAATCGACTGCTGTGGGAATCGCGAAATCTGCTGCTGCTGATACCCAGAATAAGGACACGATCTGGCAAAATGTCCTGTCTGCCCGCATCTGAAGCATGTCAGTGGTGTCAGATAACACGGTCCCTGATGGACTCTACCACAAGTCTGACAAACACTGGCCACTGATCCAGAACTACGACCACTGCTGCTGCTCGAAGCACCTGACCCAAATCTGAATGATCTACACTGACCTCCACGACCATGTCTACTGCTCCGATGCACTCGCTGCTATTGTCTCTGACTCTACTGAGTCAGACCTCGCTGCTGACTACTCGAACCAACATGAAAACTCGAATACGGAGTAGCCTGCAATCCACTCGACTGAACTCCTAGCTGGTAATAATCAGGCATCGCTCCCTGCCTAACTAGCCTCAACTCAATCTCCTTGGCCAACTCAATCACGGACTCCAGAGTAAGACCTGCTGTAGGTATACCAGCAAAAGCAGAACCCAAACCAGTAACGTAAGTAGTGACTGTAAAATACTGATCTCGCATCATATCCTCAGCATATCTACCCAGACGAAGAAACTCTCGGGTGTACTCCTCTACAGATCGATCTCCATGAGAAATACTGGTCAAACGGAGACGATAACTCAAACGAAGAGGCTCTGGATAAAATCTCCTCATAAATCACTCATGAAACTGAGCCCACGTCATCGTCATCATGTAGGGTTGGATCATCTGAATGAACCAATCTAGAGCTGATCCCTCGATAGATAACTCAACGATCATGATCCGCTGATACTCGGTATGAGCAGTCCGAGTCCTAGTCTCAATCGCATGCAAAAAAATCTAAAGGATCAGAAGTACCATCAAAAGCAATCTTGCCAACTCGGGCATAGAACAAAGCTGCCTCAGGGTTAGACATACCCTGCTGATAGGCAGGCTGAACAAGCTGAACAACTGGAGGCACAGGAACATCAAATTCAGGCTCTACAGGCTCCTCGTCCTGTAACTCTCTCTGCCTACGATGACCTGTCGCTCCTCGAGGTCTACCTCTACCACGACCTCTACGTCTAACCGGCTGCTCAGGAGGTAAAATCTTATCCTGAAAAGACTCATCATCCTCGGCCTCAACGATCGATGGAGCGACACGTGCTCACCTACTCATACTGAAAAGACAAATGGAAAGATTCAGACAAAACAGACAACGGAGGAATAACACTGAAAACTACAGCAAGGAATACTCATCAAGACATACTCGAACCTAATACACTGCAGTAGTCCAACAGAAAACACAACTTTAAAACTAGGGCCACAGCTCACAAAACTAAGCCCTGACACAGAACTCCGCTCTGATACCAACTTTGTCACGACCCAAAACAGGGGCCATGACCGGCGCTAGGGAATGGGAATTGTTTCGAATCCGAAACCCGTAGCAAGCCTAAAAATAAAATAAATCATGCAATAATAACAATAACCATATTATATGCAGTGGAAATAAAAATCATAAATATCACAATAGTATATACACCAACTGGATTTGAGTTAAATCTCATCTCATCACATATATAAAATCTTTCAATACAAATCCAGTTTCAATATAATACATCTCTTTAAATAAAATACATGAAATCCCACATTTTAATTTACAACTACTGCAGTGTCTAGATTATAAAAATAAGACTCAAGTAGATAATTTACACAAAGAAGTCGGGGCGAAAGAAATCCGGCGTATCGACCTGCTACTGAGGTCTGAAGAAGTTGACTCTCCTGAAAAATAGTCAACGGAGGGGAGTCAGACCTCACTGAGTGAATTACTATAATATATATACATACACACTAAATGACAATGCATACAGTCAATAATACATATCTAATATGTATATATATAGGCAATTTCACACAGATGCAGAAAATCATTTTTATATATTTTATTGAAAATCCCAGTTTATGAAGGATCACATAGAACCCTAGAAGATCGCAACCTCAGAAATAGTGTTAGACAACACTCTAGCCACACAGGCTCGCTTATTCCAAAATATATCCACTTAATCCATTTAGACAGTAGACTGGCCCCGAGACACTAAGTCAACCGAGCTCCAGCAGTCTGACTGCCAGTGTGATTGGCCCCGAGACACTTAGTCAACCGAGCTCCAACAATCACACCTCCAAACCATATCTCACACATCAATTAAATAATATCCAATCAATATCCACAAATGGTTAGTAATACAGCCTAAATACTATAGGCGTACCGGTACGTACTCGGTCCTAGTGCTGCCCACTAGGTAGCACGTTCTATTGATATCCTTCATCATTAATAATGTAAAACATTCATTCACAAAAATAAATGATGCATGAATGTAAATGGAATAACAATATAACCCATATATATACCAGAAATATACCAAAAGTAAACCAGGTATATTTCGAGTATATATACGTCAAATAAATCCAGTCAAATCATGAATTAAACTAAAAATATATTTAAACACATTTTAAATATATTTTATTAACAAAAACATGTATACAATTTATTATATACCAAAAATATACTTAATATAAACTTAAGAAATAATCAAATTATTTATGCATATTTAATTAATACAAAACATGCATTTCTAAATCATGCATCCTAAGCATATATATATAGTATAGTAACTCACCTAATGCGCTCCACGAGACGGGTCCGACGGGCCTGGTCCACTAGCCCTTGGTCTCGGCGCAACTAAACAAGCAATAAATAATAGACATCAGAATAAACCCTAACAGAAATCCTAGAATTCGATCTAGAGTATTTAAATACAGAAACAGAATTAGGGTTCGACTGGACATCACGTTTTACGTGAATTCTACCGAAAATCCGGCAGAACCTCCCCTGTAAAACGGACATCTCTCTACTCAAAAGAGTAGAGCCGACCCTGCAAAGAAACACACTTCGTAAAACTACATAAGGCACAATCAAAATTCCACGGTCAGACTCCAAACTACAGTCCACCGACCGGGGTCCACAAACACAGAATAATTCCGGATATACCAAAAATATCCTTATATCACAGAAATACATTTTATATGCAGAAATTACATAATTAACCTTTAAACACAGTAAAAATCGATAAACTCATTTTATCTGGAAAACCGTATATTATATATATAATTAAAAATAATTCACGAAAAATAGTTTTAATTAGTTAAAAATACTAAATAATTTGTAGAAATCATTTTTATACCTTAAATAACTATTAAAACCAATTAAATTACATTTTTAACCAATTTTGTGTAAAATTACCAAAATACCCCTATATATATAAATATACTATAATTACTTCAAAAATTCACCAAAAATTATACAACTATCCAAAATTAATTTTATCAACATATTTATCAATAATATCAATAATTAAACTCAATTATCTAATTAAATTCAATTAAAAACATAATTAACCCTAATTTCCCAAATTACATAAACTCAATAATTCAAAATAAATACTTAGAAATTCATAAAAATTCCAAATAAATTCCTATAATTCATTTCAACACTTAATTTAACCATAAACCCCAATTTCATAATTTAAATAATTAATTTCCGAAAATTAGAAAATAATATTAAAATATTCAAAAATACCCAAAAATCCAAAAAATCTCCAAAAATTCTACAAAAATTCATACATGTATATTGAGCTACTAGGAACAACATTTGTGAAGGGAGTTTCCATGAATCAATCAATTCGAAGCTCAAAAAAATCGAAAACCCTAATGTGATCGAAATAGAAAAATCAAAACCTAAGCAAATCTAAACCATTTTAGCTCAAACCAAAGCTAGAATCACACTCACCAGAGCTCAAGGAGAATAAAGAGACCGGCGGTGTCGAAAACGGTGGCCAAAAATGGGAGAAACGGCAAAGGGAAGATTTCGGCCAAAAATGGAAAACAGGGGCTACCGGCGCCGGGGAAGGGAGCTGCTGGCGGTGGGGGACGGCTGGGAACGGCGGTGGCAAGCCGGGAGGCACACCGACGGTAGGTGATCGGAGTTGCAGCGGGAGGGAAGGGAGTCGGGCGCATGGGAAGAAGAAGAAGAAGAAGAAAAAGAAAAAGAAAGGAAAGAAAAAGAAAAGAAAAAAAAAAGAAAAAGAAAAAATAAAATAATTAATAAATAATAAAATTTTTAATAATTTAATAATAAATAAAATAATTAAATAACAATAAATTAATAAACAAATAATAAAATATTAGGGTAATACATTAAACCCTAATTAAATAAATATACACTCACATAGGCTTTATTTAGTCATTTAAAAATACGCATGAGTTCATGCAAGTCCGAAAATATATTTAAAATAATTAATAATAAATTATTTACGTGAAAATTTCCCCGAAAATACAAGTCCCGAGAAAATTTTATGTAAAACACTGTAAATAATACATAATATTAAAAATAGGTTTTAAATACATATCAACTCATGAAAATGTCGTAATATATATACACAAATTATTAACACTGTATATCCCGATACAGTGTAAAAATATTTTAAAAACACGGGATATTACACTAATTAACTATGAAGATATTAACATTAAAAAGTTTGAGGATTGTTGTGTTTAAATAAAAATTTCGTAAAAAATGAAATAAATAAAATATTAAAAGAGTTTTTTATAATTTTTCAAATAGAATATTTATAAAAATTGTATTAAATTACTAAGTTATAATGTAACACTTTTAAGATTGAAAAATTAGATTGACATATAAAAAAAATTAATAATAATCTTATTATTTTTAAAAATTTATTAAATTATAGTTTATTAAGTAAATAATTAATTTAAATTAATTTAAAAAAAATTATTTCTCTTGTATCCAAAAATATATTTTACAAAATAAAGCATTCAATTTCTTTGAGAGTAGCATTTCTCTAAGAAAAAAAGTATAATCATCGTTTTTAGATAGTTCTATAAAATTTAATAACAAAGCTAAAATTAAAATTAGTTAATCCGTATCATTTAATTATTAGCTGAATTTAAAAACTTACTTTAAATTGCATTTTCAGTAAATAATATTATTAATATCAAAAAGATTGAAGAAATAAAGTGTCAATGTTCAAATAAAAAATTTATAAAATTTTTAATGAAATTGCAATATTTGAAATTGTTGTATAAAAAAAAATAAAACTTTTATTATTTTTAATCTTTTATTAAGAAATTAACTCATAATTTTTTATTATCTTATGATTAATTATGGTCATAATATTTTTTATATAAAATATATTTTAGAGTTAGAGAAAAATACTGATTAAAGAATATTGAATGAATTATTTAAATAAAAGATTTATCAAAATTGAAATGAAGTATAACTATATTAAGTTTCTAATATTAAATTATTATATAAATAAGTAACACTCTTATTATTTTTAAAAATTTTATTTAGTAGTAGTAGTAGTAGTAGTAGTAATAATAATAATAATAGTAATAATAATAATAATAATAATAATAATAATAATAATAATAATAATAATAATAATATCAAAGTGCATATTTAGTAGTTTATTTATTATCACGAATTTTAAAAAATTTTACAAAACACGTGGTTGTTTACTAATGTATATATGTATGTATATATACACACAAATAAAATGTAATAATCCGAATTTTTTTAAAAATTATTTCATATAATTAAATATCGAGAATTTCAGTATTATTGATAATTTCTATGTTATATAATTATTATTTTATTTTATTGAATTGCAACATCTAGTTTCAAAATTTAAGTATTTATTTGAGAGCTCTATTATTTAAAATATTAAAGCTATAAATAATATAATTGTCATTTTTTTAACAGTGTTATTATTATTATTATTTATTACTATTGTTGACTATTATTATTTATATTATCATTTTATCTAGAGATATATTAATAATATTATTATATATATTACTTAAACTACCTAATATATATGTGTGTGTGTTTGTGCATTACTTTAACAACTATATATATATATATATATATATATATATATATATATATATATATATATATATATATATAAGTGTATTTCAAACAATCAAAAAAAAAATTGGTTAAAAAGCTCTTTTTCAGGTCAAAAAAAAAAAAATTCTTCCCCTTCTTTACCATTTTCTTCTCTTCTTCCCCTGCTGCTCTTTCCTTTTTCCTCCAGCAACAGGCCACTATTTTCCCTTCACTGCACCTCCACGTGCACTGCCATCTTCCTCAACTGCTTCTTCTCCTCCTTGCTGTCCTTGCATAGCAGCCTTCTCTTCCTTTTCCTCGCGTCAAATAGCAGCAGAGGAAACAACAGCAGGTCCAGCAGTGTGAAGCAGCAGTAGATCAGCAGCTCTTCCCTGCATCTGATTTTCAGTTGTAGGTGAGTTTTAGGTTGGTTAGTTAGTTAGTTAGAATTGTTGAAGTTGATTTCTGGTTGATCTTGGTGGTTAGGTTGTTGATTTTATGTAGTTGTCAGGTTGATTTTTAGTTGTTTAGGGTTGTTGTTAGTTGATTTTGTGTTGATTTAATATTTTTGTTGATTTTTATTATATTTGCTAATTACCCAGAATTTTATTTTAATTATATGGTTAATTTTTGGGTTGATCTATACATATATTGGTGGATCTAAATTTTTGGGGTTTATTTTGGTTAAGAGTATATAAAAATTGATTTAGAATAATTAAATTGATTTTATGGAATTTTTGTATATTTATTTGGGTATTTTAAGTTTTATGTACATTTTGTTAATGTTGTTAATTAATTATTTTTGGTTGAATATTTGAGTAAATTAGTGTTAGTTTATTATTTTAGTAATTTTAGTAGTGATAAAATAATTTTTGATAATTTATTTAATTTTTTAAGAAATTATTATTATTATGTGAATTTTGAAATAATAGGTAAATGGTATGTTTTTGTTGATATTATAATTAAATACTATATTTTAGTTAATTTTGAGAAAAATTGTGGTATTAAAATAATTTTTATAAATTATTTATTATTTTTAGTTAATTAATACTAACTATTTTTGAAAATTTATTCAAAATTTAATTATTTATTGTTTTGTGGTTTAGATGAGTTTTTAATTAATATTATAGTATATTTAAACTATTTGGGCAATTATAGTTTGAATTTGACTATATTTTGTTGAATATTTGAAAAGTTGGGTTTTTATTAATATTATATTATTATTTGAAATTTTATTAAATTATGATGGAAAATAATTTTATTTAGTGTTTTAAAAATTTAATAAATTATATTATGATTTATTATTAATTTTTATAGTTTTTGGTGATTTTATTATATTAATATTTAAGATTTGCTTATTTGTATTTTTGTGAACCTTGGTTAGGAATTGTGTAGTTTGGGGTCCCAACCCAAGGTGTTGAGCTTGTATGAAGTTTTGAAGTGTGTTTACTTACAGGATTGACTCCACTTTGATAGAGGGATGTCCGTTTTGCAGAGAAAATTTTACCGAATTTTTGATAGATTTCTCGTAAAATATGACACCGGGTCAATCCTAAACTTGTTATTCTGAGTTCGAGTCTTCCTTAGAAACTCTAGAAGTTAGGTTTCTATTTTTTGATTGTTGTTTTCCTTTCTATCTTTTAGTCGCCCCTCCAGTTGAGGTCAAACAAAATGTGTCAAATGAGCGCTTTTATCCTGCAAGTTAATATTTGATTTAAGTGTTGAGTTTTTCAATTTAAATCATATTAAATTCTAATGAATTTATACTTATGAGATTCTAGTTAGTATTCTTAAATAATGTTGCATGATTTAATTTATAGTTGATTTATTTTATTTTTATTTATTTTAATTTTTCTTATTTTATTTTCATTTATTTTAAATAAACTATGATAGAACGGGCTACTTAATGGGTTTCATCAGGACCGTGTGTGCACTGATAAAATATGTGATTATTAATTATATTACTAGGGCCAATGGTCTGGTGATATTTTGCTCTCGGACACCGCCAATAGTATAATATTTGTTTATTTAATTATATTACTAGGGCCGATGGTCTGATGATGCTTTGTTCTCGAATACCGCTAGTAGTATAATATTTGTTTATTTAATAAATATTAGGGTCGATGGTCTGGTGATGCTTTGCTCTCGGACACCGCCAGTATAGTTGTATTATATTTATTAAATCATTAGGGCCGATGGTCTTATGATACTTTGCTCTCAGACACCTCCAGTGATATTGGATTAAGTGATGTGACTGCGGCTGTATATCCTGGTGATGCTTTGCTCTCGGGATCTAGCAATCTTAGATATAAGTGGGTCGCATGACTGTTATAAAAATTATAAATTGGGTTCTACCAAATTTTTATACTGAAATGTTATAAAAGGCATTTAAAGGTTTTAAATTCTTTCCTTTGAAAAATGGATTTCTTATATGTATATCAAATGATTTGAATAAAATTATAATTATATTATATTTCCATAAAAATTTATTTTTAATGATATTTTCAAACCACATTCATTTCTTTATTAACTTATTCAGTGAGGTCTGACTCCCCTCAATTTATTTTTTTCGAGAGTTTGGGATTTTTCTATTAGGCCTACTTCTCTTCACCGTGTAGCTTCGTCACTGGCTATTCTACGTATGTCTACTTAGTTGTGTTGTATTTATATTCGTGTACCACAGTGGAGAAAAGTGTATAACTGCATATTTTATTTGAGATTTCATGTATTTATAATTCATGTACTGAGATATTATTTGTATAACTGATGTTTATTTATTTTATGCACTATAATATTATGGTTTAAATTATATTGAGAAAAATCAGTTTGATAATGTGCATTGTGATTTAATTAGTTATTGTAAGGTTTCAAAGTTTAAACATTCTACGTTTTTCTTTTAAGGCTTACTATGGGCTTCAGTAGTTTTATACTTTCTCATTCCCTAGTGCCAGTCATGTGCCCCTGGGTTCAGGTCATGACATAAAAAATAAACATTATTGTTTAAGTTAGGTTCAATATTCGATATTATTAAGTATAACAATTAACATAAATATAATAGAAATATAATAATAAAGTTTAGTTATCTAATTATATTAAAATAATAAACGACATGTAATAAATAAATTAAAATTTTAATAGGAATTATTTTTTGTGGAGTCACAAAAATAATAAAATAATAATGTGATTTAACCAGTAAAAAAATATTAATAATTAATAATAATATAATATATTTTATTATCAGAAATATGAATTAATAATAAGAGATAATTACTATTTACCCCATAAGATTTGTTGTATTGTATTAAGCGGTCTCTCACTTTTCAAAAATATATTTATTCATCCCTTAATTTTAGAAAAATAAATTAAATAGTCCCTCTCTTATGTTTTCTGTTAAATAGATATGAAATGACCAAAAAACCATGTGTTTGCTTTTTGCATGTAAAAAGGGGACCACCTTTACTACTATTTCTTAACAATTCAAAGAAGCCCCATAATTTTTGCATGTGTTTGACTTTAGACACTGTCAATATTTGTGGCTCCATGGAAAAAATTATCTCTATTCTTCAACATTCATCTTGTCCTCAAAATATCACTTTCCACTTTATAGCATCTACCTCTACCTCCGCCTCCGTCAACACTTCTCTCCTCCACAACACAATTTTCTCCTCCTAACCTTATCTAAGCTTGCCAATCATTTTATTATGTGTGAAAGTTGGTTTATAATTCTGCTATAGTAAAAGGCAAAAAAATCAATACAAGAGGTTATTAACATAACTCCATGTAACACATACATGCAGACAGAATGAACATAACAAACCTTAGTTCCAACAATGTCCATTTCTAACACAATGTTTGCTTCATGAAGTGCTAAAGCATCATTTGTACCATTACCAATCATCGTAACAACTTCCTTAAAATTTATTCTTAAGTGCTTCACAAGGATATGTTTATCCATTGGTGAAGATCAAGCCATTACCTGAAAAATTTTTAAAATGCCAAAAATTAAAAACTGTAAATGCAAAAGGACATAGCAGTTATATATTGACACATACAAGAGAGCATGAAAAATGCAGGTGGTTAAGAATTAATAAGACAAAGATCTTATAGCCATTTCATGCAAATTAAAAGCCAAAATCCATTAAAGATGAACAACAACTTAAAAGATCCTAAATAATGCAAAAGCAAGTAGATGAACCTGAATTCTTGGCATAAGTTCACATAACTACTCCTCACTCTTCTCCCTGGATTCTAGTCCTTCACTTGCATATCCCTCATTAGTTAAAATCCTACATTCTTAGGCAATAGCCTTTGTATGTTGTCTCAGGTGACCATCCGAATAATAATTCCAACTGATTTGTAGATTGCAATTTGGAAAAATCGATTTCAAGGGAGGTTGACATATTTTCACTAGAATAAAGGACAAGAAATGGCACCGACAATTAGGGATATAGGGGGAGTTTATTAATGAAATTCGTAATTCTGAATTAATTTCACCTCTTTCCAGTGGTTTCTTCCTCTCTCTTTTAGAGCCATTGCCACCGCCACTCCTACCAACAACTTTCATTTCTTGCTTTCGTAGAAGAGGAAGCAAAGGAAGAGGAAACTTTCAAGAATTTGATACATGGTAAAAATAATGACAATATAATAGATAACACACCTACAAACTCACTGGTAGAACTAATGGATTTACAGCCTCTTTAGGACTTACAACCAGGACCACTTGTGACTACAGAACTTAGTGGGAAAACAACCCTATGGACATTATGTTTCTTATACAAACAATTATTGTAATAATCACTCAACTCCCCCAAGCTCTGATACCAGTAGAAGACTCTTTATGCAAAGGGTTTACTGTTCATGATGCAAAGATGAGTATGAATCACCATGCCAGTCTCACACTTAGTAAGAATTTCATAGAGTTACTGATGTGCAAGATCCTAATTTATTAGGTAAGCACAAAGCATATGTTTTGCTACTTAAAATGAGAATGGAAAATAAATAATTTTATGTAAAACTTAAAATATATTAAAACTTTTAAAGACATGAGACATAGAAGATGAACTTATAAAGAAGCTTTATTGATCCAAGTAAAGGGTAAATGCAAGAGTTCTTTATCTAAAAATCAAAGGGAAACATAGAATATATATTTTCTTAAATGATAAATTTTATAAAAATCTTTTATAGAGAGTGAGAGAACTATATGAAAGCTATTTCTAAAATATTTTAAATGCCTTCTGAATAGAGAAGGGGCATCCCTATATAGAGAGTCTTCTAGGGTAGATCTGGAATCATGGGAGAGCAAGAGAGCCTATGTCCAAAAGAGTAGTGGTAGGTACAATAATTCAAAAGCTTGAGTGGGTGAGGAATGGTATGTTGTCTGCCAATAATTCTTCATCTATCCGAATCTTTTCTTTTTAGTAGAGATAATCCCACATGGTCCTAAAAGTGGAATGAGGGATCCTAGCCTTATGGCAGGATAGAGGAGAGGGGGACAGAGGTAGTTGGTGGAGTGGAATATTTGATAAAGTAGTCAAAATTTCGTGATGGTTGCCTGAGAAAATGCCAAACATCATTATCTAGAGGATGACCTAGAGAGTAAAAATAGTTATAATACCATATATATATATATATATATATATATATATATATATATATATATATATATACCCTAACTTTTGCATGGGCTATCTATACGGATTTTCAACCCATCGGGCTATAATACTAAAGAATATTTATAAAAGAATAAAAAGGCTTGTTAGCTTATGGGCTTTATAGGGGGAAGAATCCTAAAATAGTCATCTTCATTGTTATTACCCAAGTCAATGAAGGGCTCTAAATCCTGAGATGTTTGGGAAGGAGTATAAGAGAATTGCTTAGAGTGAAGCAGTTATTGCATGATCTTGAAATATTCTTCTTTAATCTTGGCAACTACAAGGAGAGCACTGGCATGGGATTTTTGAGCAAGGAAACTGGATTGCACTTAAGATTGGTTATGAGAATGTCCAAGGAAACCATGCTTCTTTAGCCATTCAGTGATTACATCTTAGGAAATCTTTTATGGAATTTTATATGAGTTTCACCATTTTACTTTGAATCTCCTTTGAAGAAGAATAATTTCTTCATTTATATAGAAGTCAAAGTACAATTATAAGACCCAATGAACAAATAATTTAGAGCAATAGAGACATAGAAGGGTGAACTTTTTCTTTCGAGAGGAAGGCTTATAATGAGAGGGAAAAAGGTTATAACCTTGACAAATATTAGGGGCAAGGATATCAAGTATTGGACCATAATTATTCCACCATTTAGTGAACCATGCAGGGAACTTGGTGATATCAGCATGATCACTAAGGAAAAATAACCATGTGTAGTATTGTAAAAATTTTGGATTAAAAAGATATTAAACCATGCTTATTCATAGTCCCAATATGAGAATGAATGGAAAAAGTCTAATTTAGTATTAAAATTAAGAGGGAAGCCTTTTGGTTTAAAGAGCTCTTATCTTCAGTCAGGGGGATGGAGGACTTTGAGGATTTTATAGGTAGAATAAGAAGGTTTGGTATAGCCTTTATGATAAAAATGTTTGAATTCAGCAGAACTAGTGAATTCCAAAATCATTTGATAATACTCTTAGGGTTTTGAAAGATCCTAAGTTTTAAAAAACTAATCTTTCGAAAAATGGTTTTGCATTGTAACAAAAGGATCTTTATGGTAGAAACCATATTCGATAGTTAAAATATTCTATATAGAATTCTTTATCAAAAAATCAAAAGATGGAAGTTTTGATTGAGATAAAACAATATGTGAACTACTTTGAGTAGACACAGGAGTTAAATAATTTTGAGAAAGGGGAGGGGCTTTACCTAAAATACCTTTGTTGCCTTCAACGGTAGGATGCTCAATAGCTAGAGGTTGTAAGGTACTCTGGATTACATTAAAAAGTGCAGGGGTTTTTATGATTGATTCAATCCATTACTATATTTGAATAGCTTTATCTGTGTCAACTATATGTGATTCTTCTTGGTTAACTATATCGAACCATGACTTTATAGGCTTAGCAGCAGAAAGAGGAGGGGGAATGGAAGTATCAACTTTATCTTTATCTTTATCTTTATCTTTCTTTTTCTTTTTACAAACCATCTTTATCTATTTTGTAAAAATTCTCTAGTCAGAAAATCCAATAGAGAATTTGTTTCCCTTTTAATAAATTCTATATCAAAATCAAAGATACTCAAAATAGCTTGCCATCTTACAAATATCCATTTTGATGCAATATTTTGAACATCTTTTAGTAAAACTTCTTTTGCAAGATTTACAACCAATAAGAAGTAAAAACTTTTGATTTAACAAATTTGATTAAAATTTTGATATACATGTAATAATGGAAAGAAATTATTTTTTGATATTGGAGTAGTTTCTTATGTATCATTCTAGTGACCCAAAGTGTACTGAACTATCATTTCCTTATCATCATAAACTTGTTTTAGAACACCACTATAGCCTAACTCACTAGCATCTATTTCTACAATCTCAGGGAGTTTTGGATTAGCTAAATGGAGGCAAGGAATTTTAAGGATATAGGATTTTATTTGTTTGAAAATTTTAGTGTGTTCATCAGTCTAAGAGACTGAATTCTTTTTTAACCTATTGTGTAGAGGTTTAACAATCTTATTGATATTAGGACAAAAATTTAACACATAATTGAAGCTTCCTAAAAATCTTTGTAACTGGACTTTATTAAGAATTTTGTTAAGAAACTTGTTTCCAAATTCTAAGGATCTCTCGATGGGAACAATAGTACCACAACATATGTAGTGTCCTAAGAATCTGACTCTAACTTTGATTTAAAAAAGGGATATTTTTTTGGTAGGGACAACAAGGCCATTAGCTTTAACTATATAAAGGAAAGTCTTTAGATACTTGAAGTGTTGTTCAATATAATTAGAAAAGATAAGAGCATCATCGATATAAACTATGCAAAATTGAGAATAGGGATTGAAAATATCATTCATGATTCTCTGGAATTCGGAGGGTGCATTTTTCAACCTAAAGGGCATGACATTCCATTCATATTATTAAAAGGGACAATGAAGGTTGTCTTATATCAGTGCTCTTTATCAATTTGTATTTGCCAAAATCCTTATTTCATATCAAATTTCAAAAATACAAATGCAGAATGAAGTTTTTATAAAAGGTCTTTTTTGTTATCTTTAGGTTCAGGTTTCTTTTCTAGAGATTGCCTAAGTTTTTCAAGATATTTCATCTGGATATCAGGGTTGTTTATATGCTTAATGACATCTAGGATTAAGGTTTGTTCTTTGGTAAGCATATTAAGTTACTTACCTTCAATGCTAGAGTTTGTACTAGAAGAAGAGGAGGAACTAGTTGCTATATCATCTATCTAAGGATGAACTATTTCTAGGAATTCATCAAAATTGGTTTTAGACTCAAAAATTTCTATAAGAAAGGCTACATGTCTATTCAAGGTTTCTTCTTCTAAATCTAATTATTGAAGTTTCTTAGAAACCCTACAACATTTAGAATATGTCCCTTCTTACCACATTTATGTTAGAAATCAATTATGGTATTTAGACATAAATACATGTGTAGTAAGCACAAGTCTAAATAGAGTAAATTTCAAAAATTTACTCATCATAACCCTTCATAAAACGAAGAATTTCATTTGCCCAGGATTCAAATTGCATTTAAATACACAACTAAATAAATTAAGCAATATATAAACAAATATTTAATTAATTATAAGTTTGTAAACTTACTTATTGTAGAACTTAGCATTCCTTTTGTTCAATTCCTTGAATCAAATGCTTAGCCCTCCAAATGTAAGGCCTCTAGTTTGAAACACCAAAGCCTTATCTATCACTTACTTGTGTTAATTAAACTTAGTAACTTGTACTAATTTAATTAAAAGCACAAGTATAGAGTATATGTTGTGTTTATTTTTGGTTTATGATCTTATCATAACCAAAATCACTTAGTGATTTTTCTTAACTCTTTAAGCAAAAACTCACTTAAGAATTATTTTGCCTCTTCCTTCTCTTACCAAGTCACTTGACTTGCCTTAGATATATGAAATGATATATGTGTAGTAATTTCCCACTAAGGAAAAGTATGCATTAATTAATTAAGTGATTATTAAGTATGCCACCTTAGGTATACACCTAACCATCCAAATGATTAAAAATGACACCTTAGGCATACTTTAGAAATATCCACTTAATTAATATGCCACCTTGCTTAATTAAATAATTGAGCTTGCCACCTACACATATTAATGTATAAATTTGTATGTAAAGTATACATCAAATGTATTATTTTACATATTAAATTATACATATACATAGATATGGACTTTAATTAATCTTTGGTCCAAAATAAATTTTGGCCTATGTCCAAACCAATTTAGACCATTAATATAAGTCCATAAATAAATAACAACATATATATATTTATTAATTTAATATATATTAATTAATATCCAATATTAATTAATAAATAATACTCTTATTTAAATTAGATTTCATGATATACTAGAATCATTGTTCAAAACATAAATCTAATTCTATTAATCTTGATTAATTGATTAAACTCTTTTAATCAATAATTAAATTAATACTATAGTGAATAAATAAAACTCTATTAGGTGTGACTTACTAGGTTCATGTCTAAATGGCAATGAGAAAACATAATATTAACATTTAATATTATTTGAAACTCTTTTCTATTCTAAATATGAAAATCTCAATTATTCACATTTAATTCTCATAAACTATGAGTGACCCCTAGTATCGACATCACAGCTACCCAATTAGAAATGAATGCATATTATGATTCACACGAAACTGATCATAATTATTGTGCATTAAATTCCTTTCATTAAAGATCCCAATATAGCCTAGAGTCAAGGTATTATCAAACTCTAATAGCTTTCTTATATGACCTCATCTTAAGTTTTAATTCTTGATAAAATATAACAAATACTAAAACTCTTTCTAGTACTGAAACTCTTTTTCAGACTGTGTTGTATTTATCCTGGCCAGGAATTTATTCGTCAAGAATAAACTTAGATAGCATAGGATCTATCCTAATTCACACCAGGTAATGAATCCCATCTTGGTTAAACATTCATCCCTACATTTAACTAATTAGAGCCACCACACGCCATATACCCATGCGATGATTAACACAAATATGAAAGCGATAACAAACTCTAACCACCTAAATGTGGATGACTATGTCACCTCAAGTCTAAGGACTATATGCACCATTATAATCTAGATTGTGATTCTTGATTATATATGAATATCCTTGCAATCACAATACTAATGTCATTGTTCAATTAACCCATCTAATGAGTATCCACATGTTTATTCTAATCACTTATATAAAGTAACATGAGATTCACTACCTCTCACTATTAGTTTCTCACACTAATCAAGGAAAATAAACGGAGGTGATAGTTTAATTAATATTATCCAAATATTAATTAATCGACTATGAACAATTTATAGTAAATGTACTGAATAAATTTGTAACTCATGTTATCAACTCTTTAATAATAAATTTATTCAACATAATACTAAAGGAACAATACTAAAAAAAATAACATATTTATTTAAAAGAATATTTTATTACCACAAGGATTATATACAATGTCTAAATAATTACAAGAATGCCATTAGGCATACCTTATACTAACAATTTATAGCTGTTAATGTCTTTCATACTGGTTTTGTTTGCTTTATTAACTTTATTCTTTCTAGAGGTTCTCTTATAAGGTTTTTTATAATAAGTTTCTTTAGGGTCCTTTCTCTTGGAGAATTTTCTATATTTCGTAGAAAATTTCCTAGATGAAGGTTTTAAAGAATTTTTACTATAATCTCCTTTGTAAGAGGGATTCTGAGCTAGACTATAGTCAAACTATTTATAGAAGGATCCTAGTTCTTGTTTGGTCTTTCTCAACTCCCATTTTAATTGTTTTTGGAGTTCTAAATCATGACAAATTTTGAGACCTTCACGTTGGGTAGTGCTTATCAACTCACCATATGTAAGTTGGTCACAAGGGATGATATGGGTTCTAGAGGACTTTTTGAGGGTATTCCTAATTCTTTCTCCTAAGAGGGTTAGTAAACCTGTAAAGAATTTTTCTTTCCAAAAGGATTGAATAGAATCTTCCCTAAGCAAAACCCTAATGAGGAAGCTTGATCTATACCATTGGAAGTCACTTAGTTTCTTACATCTAAGATTTGAAAGAAGATCAGTATTTTTATCTTTCAAGTGGGAGGAATCTCCTATAAAATGTAGTGCTATGGTTAATATCAAGGTAGACACAACATCTTGAATGGGGTTTCCTATATGGTCTAAGATAGGTAAACCCTCATCATTATTTGGATAGCTTGCAAGATGTAGTGTTGTTGGTCTCTTATGAGATGATAATCCCACCAACCTTTCAACTGTCCAGAGAAACTTACTATGATAAGTTATGCAACAAACTTATTAGTGGTTCCAATTTAGGCTTTATAAGAATTTGACACTATAGTCATCTATTGAAGAGAATTTAGGATTTTATATTTAGACATGCCATCTATATTCCATTCATATATGGAGTTGGCACTATTTTTAGGTTGAACTAGAATATTCAGTTGACTACTGGGTTGATTATCAGGTTTAAGTTTAGGCCAGTGGAGTCTAGCAATTTCAAGAGACCATTCCTGCAATGCATTATCTTTAGAAGTGGAATCTATATTTTTATCAAGGACACTAACACTTTGGTTGATAGATTGCGGAGTGTCAGGAACTATGGGATCTCTAAAAGAGTTAGAAGGATTAAGTCTACTAAGTTATTCTCTAACAACATGTAAGAATTTAGTTTTATTGTTCCTAATTTCTTATTGAACTGTCACGACCCAAAACAGGGGCCATGACCAGCTCTAGGGAACGGGAATTCTTTCGAATCCGGAACCTGTAGCAAGCCTTAAAAAAAACATGCAATAATGATAATAACATAATTAAAATATTTTGAAGCGAAAAGAATTTTCATAAATAAAATAAAGTAATGCTCCATCAAACTCGTTTAAATAAACAAGCTCATTCTCATATATAAATAATCTTTTAATACAAATCGTAGTTCAAATCTTTAAAATACAATCTCATTTAAATATGATACATAAATTTCAAAAACAACTATAACTACTGCAGTGTCTAGATTATAAAATAAAATCAAGTAAGTAGTTTACATAGTGAAGCCGAGGTGGAAGAAATCCGGCATAGAGGTCTGCTACTGAGGTCTGAAGATGTAGACTCTCATGAAAAATAATCAACGGAGGAGAGTCAGACCTCACTGAGTGAATTATTATAATATATATACATGCATATCTAAATGACAATGCACACATTCAATAGTATATATAATAAATATATATACAGGCAAAATCACACAAATGCAGTAAAATCATTTTATATAAATATTAAGAAATACATCCGTATATGAAGGATCAAATAGAACCCTAGAAAATCGTAACCTTAAAACAGTGTTAGACAAAACTTTAGCCATACAGGCTCACTTATTCCAAATAAATTCACTTGTTCTATTTGGACAGTAGACTGGCCCCGAGACACTAAGTCAACCGAGCTCCAGCAATCTGACTATCAGTGTGATTGGCCCCCAGACACTTGGTCAACCGAGCTCCAGCAATCACACTCTCAAATCACATCTCACATCAAATAAATTAATCCAATCATAATCCATAAATAGGTTAGTAATAAAGCCTAAAGGCTATCGGCATACCGGTACATACTCAGTCCTAGTGCTACCCACTAGGTAGCACGTTCTATTGATATCTTTCATTTTTAAATAAAACATACATTCATAAAACAAATGATGCATGATATTAAATAAAATAACAACATAAACCATATATATACTAAAAATATACCAAAAATAAACCAAGTATATTTCGAGTATATATACGTCAAATAAATTCAATTTAATTACAAAATAAACTACAAATATACTTAAAAACATTTTAAGTATAAATGCATAATAAAACATGCATATAATTTAAAATATACCAATAATATACCAATAGTATACCAAAAATATATCTAAGAAATAATTAACTTACTTATGCATAATTCATAAAATAAATCATACATTTCTGAAAACATGCATCCTAAAACACATATATATAAAATAACAACTCACTGTTATTGCGCTCCTCGAGATGGATCCGACGGGCTTGGTCTACTAGGCCTCAGTCTCAGCACAACGGAGCTCAAGGAAGAGATAGAGATCGATGGGGCTCGAAATGGTGGCCAGAAAGTCATCGATCAGACTTAGGATCGATTTCGGCTTCTCACTCAAATTTCGGCCAAACCACGCTGGAGAAGAAGGCTCTGGACGTCGAAAATGGCTGACAAGGGAGGTAGCACACCAGAGGGCACAATGACAGTGAAGGAACGACGTTGCAAAAGCCGGAGATGGTGAGGGAACGATCGGGAAGGAGGAATGAGACTCAATGGCAATCTTGTAATTAATGTAAACTTTATTTTTGTTAATAATAATAATACATATATATATATATATATATATATATATATATATATATATCTCGCTTATATTATTTTAATATATAAATTAACACACACAATAAATGTCCACCACACACTTTAATAATAATATATATACACATATACATATATACACACATTTAATTAATTAATATTAAAACTATATAATATAATTTAATTTAATTAAATAAACCCTAATTTAATTTAAATACATGTACGTATATGTATTTTATTTGGCACTTTAAAATCACACATGAACTCATGCAAATTCATAAAACCATTTAAAAAAATTAATATTTAATTATTTACATCTTAATTTCCCTGAAAATAAAATTTCTGGGAAAATTTTACGTAAATGACTTAAAAATAATTAAAAATAACTTTAATAAATAAGAAAATCATCAAATAATCATAAATTTATATATATATATATATATATATATATATATATATATTATTAACACTGCATATCCCGATGCAGTTTAAAATTATTTAAAAACTCAGGATATTACATGAACATTGTTAGAGATCTAGTATGGCTTGAACATGGGATTCTTTAACTTTTTCTCAATAGTCACTATAGATCCTGAGGGTTCTATAGGCTTCTCATATTGGTTTTCTAATCTAGCCAAATGTTTACCTATGCTACTGAGATGTGCATTGGTATAGTTGTTTTGAGAAACTATATTTTTCAAATTTTGAGAATCATTATCCTAGGGCTTCTTATAAGGACAAGCATTAACAGTCTCATTTCCTATCAGGATCTTGATCATCCTAAGAGGAGGATATTCGGATTCTATATTCTGACCATTCATTGTTTCCTAAGCTATTACCTTTTTCTCATTGTGATAGGATTCAAAACTTTGAAAGGATAAGAAATATTATTTTCTGAGGCATAAATTTCAAATCATTCAAAAAATAATATGTTGAGTTTATTTTGATACATAAAATCATAGAATTGACTCTGAATGACTTCTCTATTACTTAGAAAATGCTTGCAAAACTAATTTTTTTTCTAAATTATGAAATGCAAATAAGCTTTATCAG
The DNA here is from genome assembly GCA_947683625.1 of Mallotus nudiflorus. Classification (NCBI taxonomy): domain Eukaryota; kingdom Viridiplantae; phylum Streptophyta; class Magnoliopsida; order Malpighiales; family Euphorbiaceae; genus Mallotus; species Mallotus nudiflorus. Next base: position 2,405,890 of record CANTUR010000239.1, read on the forward strand.
GGATGAAATCTTTATTTAGGAAATTTAATTCATAGGCCATATTTTCAATGATGGTTGAGGCATTTGGAGAAGTAGGAGGAGTATATGGTAGATTTATAATAGGAGGAAGGTTTGGATGAAGATCTGCTTAATTTTTTTCTAGCAAGTATACAGTTCTTGGTATGTTTGGGTTTTGGTTACTTTAAGGTTCTTTATAATATGGAAGGTTTATAACATAGGGTTTTTGGGATATCATTCCTAGATCAAGAGATTCTGATAATGATGTATATGAAAATCTAAAGCTAGAAAAGGTTCTATTAAAGTAAAGTTTTACTCTATCATCTTGGAACTAGGTTACATGCTTTGTTTAGGTATTAGGAATAAACGTTTCTTCTTCCTTCTGGGCTTTTAGTTCAGTGGCTCCTTCCAGGATCCATTCTTGAGGAAGTGTTATCTGGTTCCATTGGATAGGTTTCGGGATAACCATATTGGCTTTAGTCATGTCTATTTAAAGAAACAAAGTTTCACCCTTTTTACTATGAAACTGACTTTTTGTATCAAAAGTAGACATCATGGATTTCTAATGAACTTTAAAAACCAATGCAACCAAAATAAATCCATCATCCATATGATTATTATGGGTTTGGATCTATAAAACCAGGGACTTTAATAAATTTATACCATTAAGAGAAACAGTAATATTAGGACAACAATTAAATGATATGGATCCTTTATAAAGACTAGACTTTATAGTTCCTAAAAAAGAATCTTAGAAGTGCTTAAATCTCATATCTTGTAAAGCCATAAGAATGGAGGTATTAAGTCCTTCTCTATTAAGGGGCTTTATTCCTACCTGAACAAGACCTATATGAATATAATGGAAACCTTTTGCTTTATGTTTTTCTAAAAAGGGAAGGGAGAATAATTTTATAAGATCTTAGGACTTAAATAACTAGATATCTCTCTCTTCAGTCTTGATAACATAATCAAATTTGAAAAGGTTCAATCTATGTGTCTTATAGACATGGTCTTTACTATAGTCTTTAAGTTTAAAGTCATCAATGCATTTATTAAAGTCTTCAATAGTGATTTCATCACTATTGACTATATTCTTTTGAGCTTTAGCAAAAGAGGAAGCTGAGGAAGAGGAAGAAGAAGTAGTTCTTCAAAGAATTGGATACATGGTAAAAATAATGACAATATAATAGATAACATACATGCAAACTGGGACCACATGTGACCAAAGGACTTGGTGGGAAAACTACCCTGTGGACATTATGTTTCTTGTGCAAATAATTATTATAACAATCACTCAACCCACTTAGGCTATGATACAAGTAGTGCTGAAGGATCAAAGGGTATACTGTTCATGATGCAAAGATGAGTATGAATCATCATGCTAGTCTCACACTTCTAGTCATAAGCTAAAGGTTATCGAGCCAAAATGCAGTAAGAATTTCATAGAGTTTCTAATGTGCAAGATCCTAATTTCTTAGGTAAGCACAAAGCATATGTTTTACTACTTAAGATGAGAATGGAAAATACATACGTTTATAAGTAAAACTTAAAATATATCAAAACTTTTAAAGACATAAGACATAGAAGATGAACTTACAAAGAAGCTTTATTGATCCAAGTAAAGGGTAAATATAAGAGTTTTTTATCCAAAAAGAAAAGGGAAATACATAATATATATTTTGTTAAGTGATAAATTTTACATAAATCTTTTAAAAAGAGTGAGAGAACTATATAAAAGCTATATCAAAGCTATTTCTAAAATATTTTGAATGCCTTCTGAAGGGAGAATGGGCATCCTTATATAAAGAGTCTTCTAGGGTAGAGCTGGAATCATGGGAGAGTAGGAGAGCCTATGTCTAAAAGAGTAGTAGTAGTACAATAATTCAAAAGCTTTAGTGGGTGAGGAATAGTATGTTATCTACCAATAATTCTTCATTTATCTAAATCTTTTCTTTTTGGCAAAGATAATCCCACGTGGTCCTGGAAGTGGAATAAGGGACCCCAGCCTTATGATAAAATAGAAGAGAAGGGGACAGAGATAGTTAGTGGACCGAAATATCTGACAAAGTAGTTAAATTTTCCTGATGGTTGCCTGAGAAGATGCCAAACATCATTATCTGGAGGATAACCTAAAAAGTAAAAATAGTTAAAATACTTTATATATATATATATACCCTAACTTTTGCAGGGGCCGTCCATAAGGATTTTCAATGCATCGGGCTATAATACTAAAGAATATTAAGAATATTTACAAGAAAATAAAAGGCTTATTAGCCTATGGGCTTTATAAGGGGAAGAATCCCAAAACAGTCATCTTTATTGTCATTACCTAAGGTAATAAATGGCTCTAAATCCTACGATGTTTGGGAAGGAACAGAAGAGGATTGCTTAGAGTGAAGTAGTTGTTGCATGATCTTGAAATATTCTTCTTTAGTCTTGGTAACTACAAGGAGAGCACTGGCATGAGATTTTTTAGCAAGGAAACTAGATTGTACCTGAGATTGGGCATGAGAATATCCAAGGAAACCATGTTTTTTTCGCCATTCAGTGACTACATCTTTGGAAATCTTTTATGGAATTTTATATGAGTTCCACCATTTTACTTTGAATCTCCTTTGAAGAACAATAATTTCTTCATTTATATAGAAGTCAAGGTACCATTATAAGACCTAAGGAATAAAGAATTTAGAGTAATAGAGAAATAGAAGGGTGAACTTTTTCTCTCGAGGGAAAGGCTTATAGTTAGAGGAAAAAAGGTTAAAACCTTGATGGATATCAGGGGGAAGGATATCAGGTATTGGACCATAATTATTCCACCATCTAGTGAACCATGCAGGGAACTTGGTGATATCAACATGATCACTAAGGAAAAATAACCATGTCTGGGTATTGTAAGAATTTTGGGTTAAGAAGATATTAAGCCATGCTTGTCTATAATCCCAATATGAGAATGAATGGCAAAAGTCTAATTTAGTATTAAAATTGAGAAGGAAGGCTTTTGGTTTAAAGAGCTCTTGTCTTCAGTCAAAGGGATGGAGGACTTTGAGGATTTTGTAGGTAGAATAAGAAGGTTTAGTGTAGCATTTATGATGAAAGTGTTTGAATTCAGCAGAACTGGTGAATTCCAAAATTGTTTAATAAAACTCTTGGGGTTTTGAAAGATCCCAAGGTTTAAAAAAACAATATTTCAAAAAATGGTTTTGCATTGTAACAAAGGCATCTTTATAGTAGAAACCATCTTCGATAGTTAAAATATTCTGGATAGAATTCTTTATCAAAAAATTAAAAGATGGAAGCTTTGATTAAGATAAAATCATTTGTGAACTACTTTAAGTAGACACAGGAATTAAATCATTTTAAGAAAGAATTTTAGAGGAGGAAAATTCTCCTTTCTCAATTTTGGAAATCAATAGAGGGCTTTACCTAAAATACCTTTATTGCCTTCAATGGTAGGATGCTCAATAGCTGAAGGCTGAAAGGTACTCTAGATTACTTTAAGAAGTTTAAGGATTTTTGTGATTGATTCAATCCATTGCTGGATTTGAATAGCTTTATCTATGTCAACTATATGGGATTCTTCTTGGTTAACTATATTAAACCATGACTTCATAGGATTAGCAGCAGAAAAAGGAAGGGGAATAAAAGTATCAAGGCAAAAGGTGCATTTACCCCCTTAATGTTTATGGAAAGGAGAAGATAAGCCCCTTATATTTTTTTTTGGACCATTTATACACAGATTTAAGTTGTCTCTGTATTTTAAGCCCTTTGACTAACGGGACTAAGAGACGTCGTTAAATCCCATCCAACACTACTAACTAGGATTGAAAAGCCCAAAGTACCGTTGTAGGATGTACTATTCATCTTTCTTCTCAATCAAAAACTTCAAATCCTCCCAATTTCAAAAACTTAGAAATACATCCAAGCAAATTAACAGCACTGAAGTCACAAGCTTGAATAAGCATCATAATTACAAAAATGTCATGGTCGTCTATAGATTCAAGTTAATTACGCACAAGCAAATTGACAACACTGAAGACGTGAGCTTAAATAGTTATCATGATCTTTAATTGAAATGTCATAGTCATTTTCATCAAATGCAACCATCAGTATATAACTACAAATGTGAGCTGTTTGCTTTGGTCAAACCAAACTTCTGAAATCTGCCACAAATTGCAAATAGTGGTGGAATGCATCTATTATCTCAGTTTAGTACTACATACATCATGCTCGTATAAAAATTGTTCACCATTCAAATCCTTGATGATTGACAATATTGGTATGGTGAATGCAAGTGATGCGCTCATCACAGTAGGAAGCCTTGATCCAATGAATGTCTAAATCATTGTATTCAAACCCGCCGTAAATAGTAATATTTGAATCACACAAGCTTTATCACCCTGTTTATGGTGATCCACAAATATTTAATGGTCCATCAATGCATTAGCTAGTCATAAATTTATAATGATTCAGATGGTGAACACTGCTTACATAGTCCCTGCCTATTCGCTGCACAAGATCATTAGCAATGAATACTATTGTTCCAAGCATCACAATATAGTCATGAAAAGCCAGTAAAGTAGTCTTAGCTGCAAAATTCAATATTCAAAATTAGCTGCAAGTCCAAATTCTTTCAAAACTTTAAAAATCCCTCACAAAAGGCAATGATTCAACTTGAAAATGTAAATAAAAACGCATCTTCAAGATGGTTTATTCAAACCTCTAATGATGATACTATTGAATCAGCTATTGGATCTAAATAAGCCAATGGCATAAATTCTCAAAATTGAAAAGAGAATCAGAATCTAATACATAAAAAATCATTAGAACATTTAGATAAGTAGAGAGTAGGATTGATTTGTAAACCTTTTCTTTTTTAACATTATCTCTAAGAAAATTTAGATAATAAGTAGAGATTATGATTGATGTCCAAGCTTTTTTTTTTTACATTATCCCCAAGCCTTAAATCAATCAAAAAGCTTAAAACTTAGCATAAACTAGAATATTTTATACGATATACCAGATAGAAAAAATCATTTTCCTTTTATTTCAAATACGTCCCCAACTTTACAAGCTTTCTTTATATATATATATAAACCACAGAAAATATGTCATGAAGAAAAAAAAAGTTAGTGATAGAAAGACTAAACCACATAAAAAATATCATGAAGGAAAAAAAAAAGTCAATGACAGAAAGACTAACGCCAAAAAGGGTTGGAATGGATGCAATATTGAAGCTGCTGGAGTTGCTCAGCTTGTGTCCAAATAGGACCTCTTGACACTGCAAAGATGGAGGTAGAGGTGGCCGGTAGGCTATTTCCCCCTTTTCTTTTTCTAATTAATGTGTTGTCACTTACTCTTCCACTATCCCCTTGGATAAAACTTGATAAAAAAACTACACCTTTAAAAGACTCTTCTTTTATCCATATCTCAATTAAAAAAAAAAACTTAAAAAAGCTACAATAAATCACAGATAGAAACAAGAACTGGTGTCAGCCCAAGTGATTAAAACCAAGTTCCCATTAATCTATTAGATCAGTTGCACCAAGTTCTATGATGGGCTCTTGGTTCAGTCGAAATTTTCATGAGTCGCCACTGCCCGTTATGGTATGGCTATGGAGGAAAGTTGAAATGGCTAGGGAGACTTGCCTACATCAACATTGTTATTTGTCCTTTCACTTCAATTCCTTTGGGACCATAACTATTTTTTTAGGAAACAAGGGTTTTCTTTTGTTAAAGGTTTGTTTTAGGGATGAGAAATAACGTTGCATTCAAGAGCAGCCATCTATGGCGATAATATCAACTGTTGCATGGAGAATAGCTGACATGGTGCTCATTTAAAGGATATAGAGCCCACTAATGTAATTGCATGATTTCCATGTTAGATTGAGCATACACGATGTTTGTTCTTTAAATAAGCTTCCGTCAGTCAAGGGGCTTAAAATACAAAGACAACTTAAATTTGTGTATAAATGGTCCAAAAAAACATAAGGGGCATATATACTCCTCGACATAAACATTAGGGAGGTAAATGCACCTTTTCCCAAGTGTCAACTTTATCTTTATCTTTCTCTTTCTTTTAATAAACAATCTTTATCTTTTTTATAAAAATTTTCTAGTTAGAAAATCCGATAGAGAATTTGTTTCTCCTTTAATAAATTCTATATCAAAATCAAAGATACTCAAAATAGCTTGTTATCTTATAAAGATCTGTTTTGATGTAATATTTTGAACATCTTTTTGTAAAACTTCTTTTGGAGATTTGTAATCAATATAAAGTAAAAAATTTTAATTTAACAAATCTGATTAAAATTTTGATATGCATGTAACAATGGAAAGAACTTTTTTTATAGTAGAGTAGTTTTTTGTGTATCATTCCAGTGACCCAAAGTGTACTGAACTATCATTTCGTTACCATCACAAACTTGTTTCAAAATACCACCATAGCCTAACTCACTAGCATCTATTTCTACAATTTTAGGGAGTTTTGGATTAGCTAAATAAAGGCAAGGAATTTCAAGGATATAGGACTTCATTTGTTTGATAATTTCAGTGTGCTCATTAATCTAAGGGACTGGATTCTTATTTAACCTATCGTGCAGAGGTTTAGCAATCCTATTAATATTTGGATAGAAATCTAACACATAATTGAAGCTTCCTAAAAATCTTTGTAACTGGGCTTTATCAAGAATTTTGTCAGGAAACTTGTTTCCAAATTCGAAGGATATCTTGATGGGAAAAAATAGTTCCACAACATATATAGTGTCCTAAGAATCTGACTCTAGTTTGAAAGAGGAATATTTTCTTGGCAAAGACAACAAGGCCATTGACTTTAACTATATGAAGGAAAGTTTTTAGATGCTTGAAGTGTTGTTCAATAGAATTAGAAAAGATAAAAACATCATCAATATAAACTATGTAGAATTGAGAATAAGGATTGAAAATATCATTCATGATTCTTTAGAATTTTGAGGGTGCATTTTTCAACCCAAAGGGCATGACATTCCATTCATATTGTCCAAAGGGACAATGAAGGCCATCTTATATCGGTGCTCTTTATCAATTTATATTTGCCAAAATCCTAATTTCATATCAAATTTCAAAAATACAAATGCATAATGAAGTTTTTATAAAAGGACTCTTTTTTTAATAGGATACCTAATCAATTTTAATGCTTTATTCAAAGGTTTATAATTGATCACAAGCCTAGGAGTACCTCTTTTTATTGCAGAAGCTTTATTGATATAAAAAGCTGCACAACTCCAAGGAGACCTAGATTTTAAGATTAATCCTTTAGATTTAAGATCTTGTATTTCTTCCTTACAATGTTGTTCCAATTTAGCATTCATCTGAATTGGTCTAGCTTTGATAGGAATATTTTTCTCATCAAATCCTGGTTCATAAGGCAAGTCAATTATATGTTGTTTTCTTTTCCAAAAAGTATTTGGCAAATCAGAACACACTTTTATTTTGACTATATTTTGAAATTCAAAAATCTTTGACTTTATCAAATCAGTCTTTAATTGTTGTTTAATTTTTTGAAAATGGACATTTTGTTTTAAATCATGCAAATTAGTCTCTTTTCTTCATATTAAAGCATTGATCTCATTTTTATAAGTGAGCTTTAATAAGGTTAAGAGTTCTGATTTTGGGTTTTTCCAAAAATGGAAAAGATATATGAACTTTATCATCAATGAAATCAATAGAGTTATAATTGGTTAAATAAAGAGTTATCAAATTAATGAATGGTGTCCCTAAAATCACCATACAACTTATATTAGAAACCAAAAGAAAAGAGGTCTTTATTAGAAATCCATTATTTAAAACACTGGCTTCTGCTTTTCCATCTATTTGCATTTTTTAACTATTTGCATAGGAAAGCTATTCTGTGGTATGTTCCTGAAAATGATTTAGAACCATATTGGTCTTTATGCAACTTAAATCAACACTTGTATCAAACAGTGCTATGGTATTGAGTTGAAAATTGTTATAAAAAATAATAGAGACTTTTATGATATATTTTCTAAAAGAAATTTGATTTAAAGCACAGAGAAAATCCTCTAGGACTTTATCAAGATTAGCTAAATATTAGGGTTTTAAATCCTTGGTCTCATTACTATCACTAGATTCTTCGGCCAATTTGGTGATAAGAAATTGAATTAACTCATAATCTTTTTATTGCTTATCTTTTAATTGCTTTATTTTGGTCTTTATTTCTCCCTGCAGTTCATAGATATCACCTAAAGGTTTCTTACTAGGATTCTTTATGTTCATAATAGTAGTAAGATCATATATACTTGTACTAGTGGAAGGTAACTTAGTATCTTTAGGTTCAAGTTCCTTTTCTAGAGATTGCTTAAGCTGTTCAAGATATTTCTTCCAGATATCAAGGTTGTCTTTATACTTAATGACATCTAGGATCAAGGTTTGTCCTTTAGTAAGCATATTGAGTTGCTTACCTTTAATGCTAGAGTCTGTGTCAGAAAAGGAGGAGGAATCGATTACTATATCATCTATTTGAGGATGAACTGTTTCTAGGAATTCATCAAAATTGGTTTCAGACTCATAAGTTTCTATAAGAAGGGCTGTAATTTTGTTTAAGGTTTCTTCTTCTAAATCTAATTCTTGAAGTTTCTTGGAAACCCTACAGTATTTAGAAATATGTCCCTTCTTGCCACATTTATAGCAGGTGACATCTTTCATACTGGTTTTCTTAGCTTTATGAACTTTATTCTTTCTAGAGGTTCTCTTATAAGGTTTTTTATAGTAAGTTTCTTTAGGGTCCTTTTTCTTGGAGAATTTTATCTTTGTCTTAGAAATTTTCCTAGATTAAGGTTTGAGGAATTTTTACTATAGTCTCCTTTGTAAGAGAGATTATGGGCTAGACTATAGTTAAACTGTTTATAGAAGGATCCTAGTTCTTGCTTGGTTTTTCTCAACTCCCATTTCAAATGTTTTTGGAGTTTCAAATATTAACATATTGTGAGACCTTCACATTGGGTGGTGTTGATCAACTCACCATATGTAAGTTAGTCATAAGGGATGATATGGGTTCCAAAGGACTATCTGAGGGTTTTCCTAACTCTTTCACCTAAAAGGGTTGGTAAACCTACAAGGAATTTTTCTTTCCAAAAGGATTTATTAGAATCTTCCCTAAGCATAACCCTAATAAGGAAGGTTGATCTATACCATTTTAAGTTACTCAGTTTCTTACATCTAAAATTTGAAAGAAAATCAGCATTTTTATCTTCTAGGTGGGAGGAATCTCCTACAAAATGTAGTGTTATGGTTAATATCAAGGTAGACACAGCATCTTAAATAGGGTTTCCTATATGGTCTAAGATGGGTAGATTTTCATTATTTGTTTAGATAGCATGCAAGATGTAGTGTTGGTGGTCTCTTATGAGATGATAATCCTACCAACCTTTCAACTATCTAGAGAAACCTCCTATGATAAGTTCTACAACAGACTTATTAGTGGTTCTAGTTTGGGCTTTATAAGAATTTGATGCTATAGTCATTTGTTAGAGAGAATTGAGGATTTGATATTTAGACATGTCATTTATATTCCATTCATATATGGAGTTGGCACTATATTTAAGTTGAACTAAAATACTTGGTTGTCTACTGGGTTGATTATTAGGTTTAATTTTAGGCCAATGGAGTCTAGCAATTTCAGGAGACTGTTCCTGGAATGCATTATCTTTAGAGGTGGAATCTATATTTTTATCAAGGACACTAACACTATGGTTGATAGATTGTAAAGTGTCAGGGATTATGGGATCTCTAAAAGAACTAGAAGGATCAAGTCTACTAAGTTATTTTCTAACAACATACAAGAACTCAATTTTATTATTTCTAATTTCTTACTGAGCATTGTTAGAGATCTGGTATGGCTTGAACATGGGATGATTTAACTTTTTCTCAGTAGTCACTATAGATCCTAAGGGTTCTACAGGCTTCTGAGATTGGTTTTCTAATCTAGTCAGTTGTTTACCTATGTTATTGAGATGTGCATAGTAAAGTTGTTTTGAGAAACTATATTTTTCAAGTTTCAAGAATCACTATCCTGGGGATTCTTATAAGGACAAGCATCAACAGTCTCATTTCCTACCGAGATCTTGATCATCCTAAGAAGAGGATGTTCTGATTTTATATTCTAACCATTAGCTGTTACTTTTTTTTCTTATTATGACAGGATTCAAAACTTTGAAAGGATAAGAAATATTATTTTCTTAGGCATAGATTTCAAACCATTCAAAAAATAATATGTTGACTTTATTTTGATACACAAAATCATAGAATTGACTCTATATGACTTCTCTATTACTTAGAAAATGCTTGAAAAACCAAGTTCTTTTTTCTAAATTATGAGATTCATAAAAGTCTTTGTGCAAACAATCTTTATCAAGGATGAAATCTTTATTTAGGACATTTAATTCATGGGCCATTTTTTCAATGATGGTTGAGGTAGTTGGAGAAGCAAAAGGAGAAAGAGATTTGGCTTCTTATCTAAGCTCAGTATAGACTGGTCTAGGTACAATGGTGTTATAATCTACATTTCTGAGAGAAGAATAACGTAGATCTAAGGTCGAATATCTAACAGGAGTAGTATATGGCAGATTTATAATAGGAGGAAGGTTTGGATGAAGATTTGCTTGATCATTTTCTAGCAAGTATATAGTTCTTGGTATGTTTGGGTTTTGATTGCTTTAAGGTTCTTTATATGTTTGGGTTTTGATTGCTTTGAGGTCCTTTATATATATATATATATATATATATATATATATATATATATTGTAGTCTACGCAAAGCAGGGATTGTCGACTAGTATATATTAAATATTGAGCTCTAAAATCATTAAGTCAAAAATTTAACAAGTATATATCTTCATATTTGAGTATTCACTCTAAAATCTAATATGTCAAACCACTGAATATTCTAATTTTTATTAAAAATAAAATATTTATTATAGTTATTTAGTATTATTTTTTAACTAAAACACCAATATACATATTCCAACACTACTCAAATTCTAAAATTATTTATATAATATGTATTTTTTTATTTTAAATTACTCAATCATTTTTCTTAAACCATTAGAAATTCTATTTTTAAAAAATGTCTTAACTAAAACTATATTATACATACTACAATAATAATTTATTAGTTTCAAAAAAAAATCCTAATATATTTAAAAATAATGCAATAAAAATTAAAGCAAATAAAATTAGTGTAATATATTTTATTTTTAATTTATTTAGTTACATTTTTCTCTTTATAAAATTTTTTATTTTAAAATACATATATTTTATTCTATAGAGAACACTTTAATTATATTACATCTAAAACATTACTCCTCTTTTTCATTAGAAATTATGTTTTTTATTCTAATTAAAATATCAACCTTTTATTCAATCATTTAACTTAAGTAAAAATGTGTAACTTATCAATTATTTTTTATTACTCTCCATATTAAAAATATAAAATATAGGGAAATTCTATGGTTACTTGACTTTTTGGTTACTTTTAGTTTATTTTGTTTTTCATCCTATACGAATTTCCACATCCGATGGTGATATTAACAAAGTATATTTTACGTTGTAAAAAACCAAGTAACTATAGAATGCATCTAATATATATACTTTTTATAAAAAAAAATTATTATATAAAATTGTTATAATAATTTTTTTAACTTTCACTTTTATATTTGATTAATTTACAGTTTTTCATTAATTAAAATTATTTAATAATTATATCAAAATGTGTATATTATCTAAAGTCCACACAAGACACAGATTGACAACTAGTTAATAATAATAAGTAAGATACATCCAAATAAAATAATAACTAGTTAAAATTAAGAAAACTAAAAGAGAAAAGGCTGAGGCTGACCACGGGCCAATTCAAATTTGAAATCGAATCAAAATCAGCCTAATCAAAATCAAAATCAACTTGAATCGGCCTGGAACTGGGTTGGGGCCGATTCCACTCCCCATGACATCAAAATTGACGATTTCAATTCCAAACCTAACAATTCTGATGTAAAATCGAAAAAAAATTAAAATGATTGACTTGTTAAACCAAAATGACCTTGAACTGGGATGGAACTAGTTCTGATTCAGTTCCACCTAAGGTGGAACCGTGAACCAATGATTTATGTACTAGAACCACCGATGGCCACCCTCAGAAAAGGCCACAACTACAAACATTGGATTTACTGTATTTGAGAGAAGCCATAAACACATTCAAAAATAAGAAGGAGAAGACATCAAACTTAAAATATAGGTCGTTAGAAAAAGAAAAAAGTGGTGGGAGGACTTACAAAAAGACAATGATCTCTTCTCCTTCTATATGATCCTGTAAAGTGATAAGGGAATAAAAAATGCATTATACAGCAGTAGAGTCCTAATGTACTTCTGTCATTTGTACTACTTAGCTTGCTTGTACTTATCTGTTCTCATCACTTATATTATATATATTGTGTATTATTTACTGAATGATAATTTACAAACACTTCATTATGGTATTAGAGCTAACTAACAAAGGTTTTACAACCTAGACTTAATATTTTCTTTCTTTCTATCATGGCAACCAATAGTAATATTGATACTGCCATTGTACCTGCCTCATTAACCACTATCTCTTCTTTACCAAACCTTGCACATCAACTACCAATTTAAACTTATAGTAATGAATTATTTATTATGGAAAGCACAACTATTACCCCTTCTCTACAGCTATGATCTTGCCAAGTTTATCAATGGAACTTCAAAACCTCCTCCCTAAACTCTCAAAAATAACCAACCAAATCCTGCATTTATCATATAGTTTAATCAGGATCAGTTAGTGTTCAACTGGATTATCGAATCCATCAATGAAAGCTTTGTCTATCAAATCATTAACGCATCATCAGCTCTAGTAGCTTGGCAAAAACTTGCCACTACATTTGCATTTAGTTCGAGAGCTTAAATTTGCACCTTTAAATCCAAATTTTTTCGCTTAATGAAAGAAGCAAATGAATTTGTCTCTCAATACATTCAGCGGGCTAAATCCATGTTTGATCAATTAACAGCTTTAGAGAGTCTTATAAGTGAATATGGTCTTGTTCAAGTTGTTGTTAATGGCTTAGGATCGATATGTCACCGTTTTGTTCGATCCCTAGAAAACCAACTTGATGTCGTCAACTTTGATGATCTTTATGGATTATTGTTAAGTGTAGAAGAAAATTTGGTTACTAATACCTCGACAGATGTTCATTCTCTTATTCCACCAACAACCCAACTTGCTAACGCCAATCTATACAATCGATCATCATCGTCTTCGTGAGGTCGTGGAGGCAAAAATCCACGAGGACGTGGAAGATTCAATAACAATTATTGACCCCTTACCAATATTTCGGTGGCTTCTATTATATTAGATCTTTTCCGCTATTGACAGCTTTATTCAATGCCAGACCTGTGGTGGCTTAGGCCACCTTTCTCGAACTTACTCTTCCATTCAACCTCGACCAAATCAGTCTAGGTATCAAACTCAGTACTCTTCTCCTCACCTAGTCTCCAATCTTGTTGCCACTTCCACAGCTTTACCCAACTGACAACAATGGATCTTGGATTCGAGCACAACACATCATTTGACGCTTGAACTTGAAAATCTATCCATTCACTCTGAGTATATTGGACCTGAAGAATTTAAAGTCGACTATGGTAAATTCCTTCCTATATCTCATATTGGTTTCATTATTTATCAATATAATGGCAAATCTTTCAAACTTAATGAAATTTTACATGTTCCTAATTCATGTGATAATCTTCTTTCAATCTATGCTTTTTCTCTTGCTAATAACATTTCCATTGAATTTTTTCCAACTTACATTGTTATCAAGGATATCTGCACGAGGGAGTTGCTCCATACCAACTCAAATGACAATGGATTATATTCCATATTACTCGAACCATTGCACCAACCAAGTTCACTTGTTCAAGCCATGATGTGTTCTCTATACAACTGGCATTCTAGACTTGGCCATGCCATATTTAGAACCATTCACCAAGCCCTTCATTAAGCCTAAATTCCTTTTTCAATTAATAAGAGTCAAGAACCATGTCATGCATGTAGTGTTAGTAAAATTCACAAGTTGCCTTTTGCAGTGTCTTCTTACAAAGTAATTGGACCATTATATTTAATTTGTTCAAACTTGTGGGGTCCTTCCCCAATCACTTCCATTGATGGAAAATGTTACTATGTTCTATTTTTTTTAATCATTTTAGCAAGTATTGCTAGATTTATTTTATTCAATATAAATCTGAAGTTCTTAGTGTTTTTACTAAATTTTATCATCTTGTAGAAAAAAATTTTAGAAGGTCAATCAAATTCTTTCAAGCCAATTGGGGAAGTGAATTGCAAGCCCCTACCTCTTATCTTTTAGAAAATGGCATAACCCAACATAGTTTTTGCCCAAAAACCCTAGAGCAAAATGGATGTGCCAAGAGAAAATATAGACACATCGTATTCATGCACTCCCCTAAATTAGCACATTGGATAGGTGTCAAACATATACTTTGATATTTGATCACCACTGTCAATCATGGTCTATTGCTTCGGCCATCATCACACCATCGGCTCTCAGCTTACAGTGATTCGGACTAGGTGGCAGTGTGGAAGATCGCAAGTCCACTTTGGGATATTCATTATAAGGTATGGATTATAAGAAATGGAACATTATTCTGTCAAGACCTAGAAATTAGAGCACAATTCATGGGATGAGTTTTAAGTTTTTTTTCTTTTGATGTTTACATAGATCCTCTTCAATGAGTTTTTTTTTTTTTTTTTTGCAAGAATTTTTTTCAATTCTAGTGAGATTTGAATTTTAATACGTTTCTAATTTCTCATGAATTAGTTTTTTCAATTCTGTTTTGGATTTTAAATTGAATTTTTTCTAAGTTAATTTTTCCTCGTTTATGTTGGAATTGAATCTTGTTTTGGAATTGAATTCTATTTTGGGTTTTTTTTTTTAACGTAGAAAACGTGTTTTCACAGAGTGAAACCCTTTTCTACTTTTTCTATATTTATAAAAACCACCCCCACAACGTTCCAGGAATGTTTTATTTTTTTTTAACACTTTTAAGATTTCCGAAGGAATGGCATTTATGTTCATCGGACTTGTTTTCAGCCAATTTGCTCCACCATCTGAATTCAATAACGGTTGAAGCATTGCGATCTGCATTTCTGCATGATTCACTATTATCATCCAAATAATTCCCTGGTAAAAGCTACCATATACATAAAAGCAGCATTTATTTGATGTTCTCAATAAACAAGCACACAAATCATCAACCTGCATACCCCTCTACATTGTACAGGGAACTAGCGGGTACATGTCATAGCTTTTTGGTGTCACCTCTGCTGTTATTTTAACCTGCGGAATCGACCAGTGAAACCTTGTCATGGATATTTAACAGATTATGCTCTAATTTACTATCTCTGCACAAAGCTAATGTGATTACAATGGCCAAACTGGGGCAGTCATAAAACTATATATGGAGTACCAAGTTGCATTAGGGTTACTGTACGTGGAACTTGTAAAAGGGGTACAATATGGACATAAAGATCTCTAAATCCATGTATCTAGTTTACAACAAGACCAACCACTAATGCAAATAGCCATCTACTCATCTTTTTATTTTTATTTTTTTCAGCCTTTTCTTCATTTGCTAACAGTGTCATCATCCAGTTAATTAACCAAATTCATTGAACATATGTATCTCTATGACAGCACAAATTTCTTTGAGCTGCAACAAAAAAGAAAATATTCCAAAAATTTACCCACTCATTGAGAGTTCCTAGTTCTTTTAGCTGCGAACAGTTGGCGAAGGAATGCAAACTTTCCTTTTGCACGGGCAGAAAACTCAGCCACAGTGCCATTACTGGATGCTGCTTCCCCATGCGTAGCAGATTCTGGCACTGATGTTGGTGGTGGCAAGAGGGTGAAAAGGAATGTATTGAGCATGCGGATGATCTGGCTGAAGCTTGGCCTCATGTTAGGATCTTCAACCCAACATGACTGAATGATAAATGCAAGATCAGGGGATATTTCCTGTGGAAGACTTGGTCTCTCTTGCTGCATTCTCATAACAGTTGACATTTCAGCAAATACAGAACTTAATTGTGGTGTAAATAACACATAAGCAAAAGCAAGACTGACATAAAAAAAATTTTAAGAAAAAAGTTGATCTTTATCAGACCACATTGTTCACAATGATCTTGCCATCTGAAATCAGGAATTCCAAATTAATTGAATCTAAAAAAACAAAAAACATGCATATAATAGAACCAAGTGGCAGTTTTTTTCACCTTAAATGCAGCAGCATAAGCAGCCTGCAAATTTGACATCCCTTCAAATGGCAAGCGATTTGTCAGCAACTCCCACAAGACAATCCCAAAGCTGTAGACATCAACCTTGTTATTGTAATGCTTCTTCTCTCCCCGCCGCAATGTCACTGTGCTGTACAACTGCAAACCATTGTTAATAGAAGAGCTCAACCATGATGCAGTTAAAATTTTGTGTGCCTTGCTTTAAAGTAAATAAAATAGTGATGAAGAACATTGCCGAAATTAAATTAGACCAGCTGGGCAATTCAATACCCACAGCTGTGCTGAAATGAAAGAAAAAGAGTGTCGCAACTTTAGTTCCTTGATGTATTGTGCTATCACAAAAATGAAGTTTCAGGACCCCACTAGGCAAAAACATTAATAAAACAGATGAGCAAACTGAACTGGGGGGGAAAAACAGAGAATGTAAGAAAGAATAATACATGTGTTCTCAAAACTAAAACTTTGGCAAGAACTTCCCATCAGTTCCTCGAGAAGGGCTATAAAAGAACATAGAAAAATGACGAACTCTTGCCAAAATGGATTAAAGGAAAAGAACCACCAAGAAAAAAATATATGGTTATGAACATATATTAGTTCTTATTTATCCACAAATTACATGGTTGACATGGCTTTTGAAGCATAGCTAGACATATCTAACAGAACATGGATTTCCATTACTCACATCAGATAATCAAGCAAAGATTATCAAAATAACATAA
Organism: Mallotus nudiflorus; assembly: GCA_947683625.1. NCBI lineage: Eukaryota > Viridiplantae > Streptophyta > Magnoliopsida > Malpighiales > Euphorbiaceae > Mallotus > Mallotus nudiflorus. The sequence goes on from CANTUR010000239.1 coordinate 2,422,977, forward strand.
ACTAGAAGACACAAACCTCAGGTGCCATCCAGCGGTAAGTCCCAGTTTCTGCAGTCATCATTTCAGTCACAGTTTCTTCTCTTGCAAGTCCAAAATCTGCAAGCTTCACAGACTTCTGATTTGCCGTAAGCAACAAATTATCTGCATTAACAGGTAAACATTTTACGCATAATTGGTTAAAGCACTGAAGACATAATCATTAGCTATGTATTATGCACATCAGTCAGACTACAGTTGCATAAGTATGACTCTTTTGCCAACATCTCTGGTTCCCAGGTACAATTAATTTCAGTCACAGAGATGATATGCAAAGTCGCATGACAGCAAATAGGCTCTCTCTTTGTTGAGAGAAAAGGAAGGGTAGATAAAGATTAAAAGTTTATATCATCTCTGGTGAAAGAGGTAGGAAGTGGTGTGTTGGGACACACCTGTGCACTGTATCCTCCAAGGAAGCACCCTCTCCTAAGCAACCCAAAACCCAGGTTGTAGTTTTAAGATCCACCACTAATTATCCCAACATAACAACCAACAAAAAGTGCAAATTGAAAACGACAAAGCATAAAAGAATAAAATTTCAAGTGGTTATCAAATTACCTGGTTTAAGATCTCTGTGTATAATCCCATTAGCATGCAGACATTCCATTGCTCGAGCAATGTCAAGGGCAAAATTTAAAGCTATGTGAAGTTCTAACTGTTTTGGTCTAATGCCAATCAAATACTTACGAAGTGACATCCCTGGTAATAGTTCAGTTACTATCACCATATGTCGATCCTTACAAGCTCCAATAAACTGCAAAGCCAAGAAATGTATTGTGCAAATTTAAACAAAAACGAAAATGTACAGACAACCAATACAATTAAGAAAACAAAAAAGAAAGAAAAAAAACAATTATCCAACAAGAACAATAGCAAAAATCCAGCACCTAGACTAGTAATTACAACAAACTCACCTTGACAAGATTGTCATGTTTAACACGAGACATCATGTTAACTTCACGAGCAAAACGATTCTCCAATGCAGTTTTTTCTTCTGAGGTGCTCCCTTGGTTAAGTAATTTAACAGCAACAATTTGATCACCATACCTGGAAAAAACAATTCGACTACACCTACATAACAAAGACACACTGGCCGCCAGAAACCCAAAAAAAAAAAAAATCTACTCTTGGATAACTGGGTGCTAACAACTGCACATTTTATTCAATGGAACAGGAACTACAAATAATTGTACAACAAAAAGCTAACAACAAGAAACAAAAACCATTCTTTGAAACTTAAAAAAAAATAGAAATAAATATACAGTTTTACATGCCAATGAGGTCCAAAAATCTCAGTAAAAAACAGAACCAGTAATAGATTTCTAGCTGTTCTTCATCATACGACGGATGTTCATAACTTCATATTACAACAGTATTTACTTTAAAATTTTTATGAAAAAAAAAAAAAAGAAAAAGTTAAAAAAAAAAAAGAGTAAAAAAGGGAAGCTAAATAGAAGACAGATAGGCAGACAGACGCTACTGACCTTCCTTCATAAACCTTGCCATGAGCTCCCTCGCCAATTTTGGAGCCGACAAACAACAATCTCGGATCGACGAGCAGACTTTCGTCAATTGACAGTTTCTGCGGCTGCTGCGCCGTCGTTAAGAAACCGTTTTGAGCTACTGTTGCTGGCGACAGTGATTCTACTTCACCGGGTCTTCTATCATTTTCTCCTTCTATCACTACTCCTCCTCTTCCTCCTTGGTTGTTGTTTCTGTCGCTGTTGCTGTTGCTGCTGCTGCAACTCATGTTGCAAAAACTCCGCAGCTTCAAATTATGCCTGAATTCCTCATTTCTTTATTTCAAATTATGCTCTCTGTCTCTATATCATTTATCAATCCAATTATTCTTTTTCCTCTATTTTATCAACTCGATCAATCGATTCAACAGCATTTTTTTTTCCCTGTAATTTTGGTACTTGTAATATTACAAAAAGAAAGCCTTTGCTTTCGGTACAAATTTCAAATTTTCTCGCCGATTAATCTCACTATTTTCTCGGAAAATACTTTGTCAGAATTTCGCTTCAGCTTAAAGCCATGATTAAGTTTATCGAACAAGAAACCCCTAAAAGAAGAAGCAAAAGCAGCTACTTACAGTCGACGCTACCAACAATAAAAATAAAAAATAAAAAACACTGAAACTAGAAAACGAAAACTCTCTTCCTCCTTTTAGAAGCGTTCCGATCAAGATATTCCGATTATTTGTTCCGGCGAGGGCTTAGTGCGGTGAAGAAGGAGAGAAGATGAAGAAAAAAAAAAAGGGAACGGAAGGAGGAGTAGGAGGAGGAGGAGGAGGAGGAGGAGTGATTGTGTTTGAGGGAGGAATGTGAAGGGCCAATGAGAGAAGGACACGTGGGGAACATAGAAAATATGGAGAGGGTGGTGTCATCAACGATTTGGACGTCGTTGGTGGAGGATGCTTTAGATGGAGCAGTCACGTTGCCACATAACTAACAAACAAAACGTCGGCTCCTCAGGCGTCAATCGGCTTAGCTTTTTTGGCTTGGCTGTTTAGCTTTCTGTTACAGTTGCAAACAAACAAAGTCTGTGTCTTTAACAATCCTCTTTTGCCTCGTGCCCATTGAACCAGCGACTTTTCTTTTGTTTGTACACTCCCACCACCACAACGACTTCGGGATGACTTGCATATTATATTTTTTTTCCCATTTAGATCCTTTAACTATCTACGTTTTGAGTTTTTGGTCCTTCCACTTTTGCAATTTCTATTAATTAATGTTTTGAATGCCTCTTTAATAAATATACAAATAATTTCAAATATATTTTAATTTAGGTTTAAATTTTATCATATATAATTAAATTTATTTTATAAGTCTAACTTAAATTCAATAATAATAATGAGAAAACTAGTTCAAATTGTAAATTTAATGAAAATATATAAAATTTAGCTATAAAAAGTGAAATAAATATATTAACACTTAACTTTATATATTAACACTTAATTTTTATATATTTACAATGTTAGCTTAATAAAATGATAAATAATTATTTAATAAATCATATATTTTAAATAATTTAAGATCTAATTTTGGGTTAATGAACGACGGTCATGTGAGGTGGGTCAGTGCATATCATTTGCTTATCTAGTTTTTTATTGAATAAATACTCTCTAAAGTTGAAAATTTTAAATTTGAAAGTTTAACTTTTGCATTTAAGTAGCAATGATGAAGAAGTATACAATTTTTTTTTTTTTTTTGCAATTAAGATTCAATAGAGTATTGAATATTCAATAAGGATAATATTTTTATCATTTATTATAAAATAATAAATATTAGTTGATATTGATGGATGATATTTATCAGAATTCAAATTCATAAATTTCATTTAATATCATGGATATTGTATTTTCTTTTGGAAGAGTTTGTTATGCCATCAATAGTTTTTTCATTTTATATGTTCCAACTAAATAATGTATGTATGTTGCGTTGATAAATTTAATTCCAGCTAAACTTATACTTAGCACTCTGAATTTGTGGTAAAATTCCTTTTAGCCACCTGAATTTTATAAATGACCTTATGGATACTTGAACTTATATTTTTATATATTTTAAGTACCTAAAAGACAACTGAGTGATTGGAAATGAGAGCGTCGCTTTCACTCGCATTGAATAGTCAAAAAGTGATCCACATCAGCAAATTTAATAGTTACAAAAATCAAATTGAATAGCACAAAAAATTTCTAGAACAAGGGGCAAATTAAAGGTCACTAAAGCCTTCCTTGTTCTTTTTTATTAAACCTATCATATGCTTATCAGTGGGTAAACTTTCATTGCTTAAGTAGTATTCCACCTGCAAAACAACTAGCAAGACATTCAATACCAGCATATGACAGACAGAGATCTGATAGGAGTAGAAATGTTTTGCGGCATCATATATATTTAGAAAAAAGGTTGCTAATGTACAACAAAAGAAAACAGAGAGACCTGATAGGAGTAGAACCCACAACAAGAGCTGAACCATAAGCATGGCAATAAAAGGGAGCTTTGACGGAGCTTAACGCAATGTTTAACAAATGGGTTTGAAGTACTTGTGATTGATTTGAGATGGGTAGGCAATGGAAACTTAACTTCTGCTGAATTATCAATGTCCCCATTTCTATGAATTTGAGTTTGATTTGGTGTAGTAGCAGTAGATTATGTGGGCTTTAAACTAGAGAGGCTTAGAGGTGTTGGAGACATTGTTGCTGCCCAGTACACAAATGTGCTCTGCATATCTTCTTCTTCTTCTATGCATTTTCTCAACAACCAAACACATGCAGAAATCTAGGTCTTTGAAATACTTCCTTATCAATTACAATATGCAAGTTTTTAATCATCCAATTACACAATACACACTTTTTAATTCCATATCAATATATTGAAGAAGACTTAGAAATTAAAATTAAAAAATATAGGCCTTGAAAAAATTATAAGTCAATTACACTGGGTCCAATGCTAATCATCGCAGCATCCTCAGTGTCACCATCTTTGATCAAACCATAACCTCATTTATATCCATGAGCCACTTGGCCTATCCTATGAGAACTCAACCCTCGATTTTCCATAACACTTTTCAACGCCCTCCTCAAAACTCTTAGGCTGTCATCTCCACCGCCGCTACCCCCATTGCACCACCACAATGGTTTTAATCTGTTCACTAACTGTTATCATTTTAGCCCAGACCACGCTGGCCTGAACAGACCGAATCGCTAGAGGCAATTCACGATTCAACCCTGATCTATCATCACAGCAAACACTCACTCTCACTATTTGGCTTCACTAGCTGCAGTAACTCAAAGTCGTTTCGTTGAATTCTCTAGGAAATTACTAGCTTTGTTGCTCATTTCCTTCATCGTTGCGTGCAATGTATGGAGGGGAACAGAAATGCAAAGGTAAAAGAGGAATTAGTCCCTAAACCCTAAAGTAAAGTAGAGAGGATATGACACGTTAGCAATTTTTTTCCTCACTCTTAAATTCCACGTTTGTTTGCACGCACGCTGCCAACAAGGCAGTCAAGTGTTTAAAATATACAAAAAATAAAAATTTAAGTATCTATAAAGCCATTTATAAAATTTAGGTGGCTAAAAGGATTTTTACTACAAGTTCAGGAGGCTAAGTATGGGTTTAGCCTTTAATTTCTACAAAAATAATTTTAAGATTATTTTATCTATTTAATTTTGAATGATATTTTGAGATCACTTTATTAAATTTTAAGAAATAATTTTATTCACTTTTGAGTATTTGTACCACAAGTTAACTGTAATTGTATACAAATTAAACATTTCGAAGAAGGACAAATAGTCAATTTGCCCTTTCAACTTGTATCAAGAGATTAAATAAGCAAAAATTTAACTTTTCTAACAAATAGCCCAAAACTTGTATTTAGAGACCAAATTAAACTAAATTTTAATGCAATAGGTTGTGTGTCTTTCAAGTGCCCAAAACAAACTAGAATAATAAAATACAACAATTTTGATAATATTATTATTATTTAAAAATTAATTTTTTTATTTTTATTCAAATCTTTTTAAAAAAAACTTTTATCATCACTCATCAAAAATTATCGCATCCAACCCCTCTTCCCTACTCCCAATCATGGACACTACTACCTCTCCATCATCAACGGCCACCACCTATTCAGCAACATCCACCACCTATTCGACAACATCCACAATAGTATCTCCATCACCACCCACAATTGCCTTTTCATCAACTTCCATTGTCAACTCTCCATCACCATCCACCATAGTCATCGCTTTTACCTTTTCTCTTTCAACCATGACCATAAAATCCCAAACTCTGACCACACTCATAAAATCTCAAATTCATTTTGTTGTTTTGCTTTTCTCCTTTCAAAATTTTCATTGTTATTGATTCTTTGGCAATTGTCTCGTCTTGCCTTCACTACAAATGGTTAGGTATGGTCATATGGTTCTTGATGTGTCAAACCTCCTATCATCTATGATGATGTGAGCCGCCTCAAGGCCATGACTGTCTTTTGGTCATCGATGGCTCAAAGCGTGACAAAGCGATCCATGAAAGGAATGTTCACTGGCCCTGTTACCATTTTTAACTAGTCCTTTGTTAAAAAATGACCAGCTCAAGTGGGGTAAATTATATAAATGGTCACTAACTTTGTACTTAATTATAATTTGGTTACAAAATTTTAATTTGTATCTTTTAGTTACCAAAGTTTTATTTAGATTTCATCCATAGTCCATATAAAATTGTTTGGTACATAAACAATCTACTATTACCATTTTAGTCCAAAATTTCAAAATAGTATAAAAATAAGTCCTTATATCTTTCTTAAATTGTAGTAATAAAATATTTAAATATATTAATATTATACAAATATTTTATTACTAATGTATAGTTTATTATATGTAAAAAATTAAAATAATATTTCAATATTTAAATATAATAATATTATGCAAATATTTAATTAATTTGTAGTTTATTATATATATACAATAATTATAAATGAAGATAAATGTTGACATTTTCTTAGTTTTCTAATCAAATAATGTTTTTAAATTATTTTACAAAAAAGGTATTTGTACTTCAAAATAATTTTTAGTTATTCCATTAAATTTTATATGAACATAAAAAAATATGGACTTATTTGTATGCTATCTTCAAATTTTGAACTATAATGGTAATGTTAGATTGTTTATGGAGGAAAAAATATTATAAAAACTACTCGTGAAACTAAATAGAAATTTGATAACTAAAAATATACAAATTAAAGTTTTGTAACTAAATTTTAATCAAGCATAAAGTTTAGTGACCATTTATAGAATTTACCCACCCAGGTGAGAAAGAAAATGCAAGTGATTATAGTACTGATTGATGGCTTTAGATGGTTTTTGACATTGTCTTTCTCTTTCTATATTCTCTAAAGACATGAGACATGATATCAAATTGCTTTGGCCAACAAGGATGAGGTCAAAGATATTGAGAAAGCTGGAATTACAACCATTGTATTGTCACGACCTGACCGGTGCTAGGGAATGGAAATTTTTTGAAATCTGAAACTCGTAGTAAGTTTTAAAATAAAAACAATAATAAATAATTAAAATATACTGTAATTAAAATTTCAATTTAGCATAAATAGATAATCTTTTTCATATCATGAAATAGTTTAGTACAATATTCAGATTAAATATCTAAATTGAAATCTCATACAACAAAATAATTAAAACCCACTACTGATACAAATACAACTACTGTGGTTTACTAGATTACAATAATAAATGACTAAGTAATTTACATAATAAGGCCGAGGTGGAAGAAATCCGGCGGATAGGCCTACTGCTGAGGTCTAAAGAAGAGAACTCTCCTGTAAAAACATCAACTGAGGGTAGTCAGACCTCACTGAGTAAATTATTATAATATATATACACGTATTTCTAAATGACAAATGCAAACACTTATATGTATATATAATAAATAGATATATATATATATATATATATATATATATATATATATATATATATATACAGGCAGGTACACACAGATGCAAAGAAAATCATTTTATATTTAATACTGAAAAATATCAATTTATGAAGGATCAAATAGAACCCTAAGTTATCGCAACCTCCAATGTCAATAGGAATCGCTTTAGCCATACTGTCTCACTTAATTCCAAGTAAATTCATTTAATCCAATTGGACAATAGACTGGCCCCGAGACACTAAGTCAACCGAACTCCAACAGGCTGACTATTAGACATTTGGTCAACTGAGCTCCAGCAATCACATATATATATATATATATATACATATAGGCAGGTACATACAGATGCAAAGAAAATTATTTTATATTTAATACTGAAAAATATCAATTTATGAAGGATCAAATAGAACCCTAAGTTATCGCAACCTCAAATGTCAATAGGAATCGCTTTAGCCATACTGTCTCACTTAATTCCAAGTAAATTCATTTAATCCAACTGGACAATAGACTGATCCCGAGACACTAAGTCAACCGAGCTCCAACAGTCTGACTGTTAGTGTGATTGACCCCGAGACATTTGGTCAACTGAGCTCTAGCAATCACACCATCAATTACATCACATCTCAATTAAATCAATCATATCATTCTTAATCAAATCATAATACCACAATTGATTATCACTCAACCCTAAATCTATCGCACCGGTATGTACACGATTCTAGTGCTACCCACTAGGAAACATGTTCTATCAATATCCTTCATTAAAGATAAAACATACATATAAAAAAATAAATAATGCATAATGACATTCAAAATGATTAAATAAACCATATATATACTAGAAATATATCTAAAATAAACTAAGTATATTTCAGGTATATATACGTAAAATCAACTTAAACAATTCATAAAATATACTCAAAATTAACCAATAATATGCTTAACATAAATTGAATATAAATCAAAAAGAAATCATGCATTAATTTAAAATATACTAAAAATATACCTAAAATATACTTAAGCATTCAATAAAGCAATTATGCAAAATCTTACATTTAAAACATATAATTCTAAAACATGCAACCTAAAGAAATGTATATATATCATAATAACTCACAGGGATGCACTCCTCGAGACTGGTGTAATATCCCGTATTTTTAAATATTTTAATACTGCATCGGGATTTGCGGTGTTAATAATTTTTGTATATATTTATGATATTTCATGAGTTTCTATTTAATTAAAATTGATTTTTAATTATTTTATATTATTTTAAGCACTTTACGTAAAATTTTCCCGGACCTTGCATTTTCGAAAAAATTGACACGTAAATTATTTATTATTAATTATTTTAAACAATTTTACGGACTTGCATGAACTCATATATATTATTAAGGTACTAAATAACGTATATATGTGTATTTATTTATTTAACTAGGGTTTAATTAATTACCCCCAATATTTTATTATTTATTAATTAGTTTTAATATTATTTAATTATTTTTAGTGTACAAATTATTAAAAATATTAAATTATATGTGTGTGGTGTATATTTAATGTGTGTGAGTTTATATTATTTTAATATATAGTGTAAAAGTATATATATATACATATACATTTAATATTAAACAAAAAAATAAAGTTTGAGTTATTTACGAAAGTGTCATTGAAGCTTCTCCTTCTTCCCCGATTGTCCCTCACGGGAATCCGACCACTGTCACGCCGTTCTCTTGCCGTTGATGTGCCTCCCGGCATGCCACCTCCTTCCTCCAGCTGTTCCGCCGCCAGCAAAGTCCATTTCTGAAGTCGGGAAGCTCATTTTGGCCGGAGAAGCCGAAACTTTTCTCACCGTCGTTCATAGCGTTTCCAACCACCATTTTCGACACCGTCGATCTCTTTCTTCTCCTTGAGCTCCGGTGAGTGTGATTCCAAACTTTTTTTCACTTAAAATGGTCTTGATTTGCTTAGGTTTCGATTTTGGTAATTCGGTCATTTTAGGGTTCTTGATTTTTTTGAACTTTGAATTGATTGATTCATGAAAAATTCCTTCAAAAATGTTGTACCCCTTAGCTTAATCTTCATGTGTGAATTTTTGTAGAATTTTTGGGAATTATTTTGATTTTTGGGTATTTTTGAATATTTTATTATTATTTTCTAATTTCTAAAATTAATTAAATAAATTATGAAATTGTGTTTTATGATAAATATAGGTGTTGAAATGAATTATAGAAATTTATTTGGAATTTTTATGAATTTCTATGTATTTATTTTGAATTTAATTAGTTTATGTAATTTTGAGAAAATAGGGTTAATTGTGTTTTTAATTGAAATTAATTAGTTAATTGAGTTTATTTATTGATATTATTGGTAAATATGTTGAGAAAATAAATTTTTTGCAATTATATTATTTTTGGTGAATTTTTGGAGTAATTTTAGTATATTTATATATATAGGGGTATTTTGGTAATTTTACCCTAAATTGACTAAAAATGTAATTAAATTGGTTTTAATAGTTATTTAAGGTATAAAAATTATTTCTACAAATTATTTAGTATTTTTAACTAATTAAAACTATTTTTCGTAAATTATTTTCAAATTATATATATAATATACGATTTTTCTAATAAAATGAGTTTTTATTGGTTTTTACTGTGTTTTAGGGTTAATTATGTAAATTCTACTTATAAAATGTATTTCTATGATATAAGGGTATTTTCGGTATTTCTATATTATTTTGTGAATTGTGGACCTCGGTCGGTGAACTGTAGTTTGGAGTTCGACCGAGGGGTTGTGGATGTAATTCTGTGTCTATTTTTTGAAGTGTGTTTCTTTGCAGGGCCGGCTCTACTCTTTGAGTAGAGAGATGTCCGTTTTACAAGGGAGGTTATGCCGAATTTTTGGTAAAATTCTCGTAAAACGTGATGTCCGGTCAAACCCTAATTCTGATTCTGTATCTAATATTCTAGATCGAGTTTCTAGGATTTTCTGTTGGGTTTATTCTGATGTCTGTTATTTTATTTGTTTAGTTGCACCGAGATCGAGGCCTAGTGGACCAGGCCCGTCGGACCCATCTCGAGGAGCGCACTAAGTGTGAGTTACTATTCTATATATATATGCTTTAAGGTGCATGATTTAGAAATGCATGTTTTATTTGGATTAAATATGCATAAATAATTTAATCAGTACTTAAGTTTATTTTTAGTTTATTTTTGATATATTTTGAATTATATGCATGTTTTATTAGACATTTATGTTCAAAATGTTTTTAAATATATATTTAGTTTATTTTACGATTTAATTGGATTTATTTGATGTATATATACTCGAAATATACCTGGTTTACTTTTGGTATATTTTTAGTATATATATGGTTTATGTTGCTATTTTATTCAATTCATGCATTATTTACTTTTATGAATGTATGCTTTATATTTTAATGAAGGATATCAATAGAACGTGCTACCTAGTGGGCAACACTAGGACCGAGTACGTACCGGTACGCTTATAGCATTTAGGCTATATTACTAACCATTTGTGGATATTGATTGGATATGATTATTTGATGTGTGATATGATTTGGGAGTGTGATTGCTGGAGCTCGGTTGATCAAGTGTCTCGAGGCCAATCACACTGACAGTCAGACTGCTAGAGCTCGATTGACTTAGTGTCTCGGGGCCAGTCTACTGTCCAAATGGACAAGTGAATATATTTTGGAATAAGTGAGTCTGTGTGGCTAGAGTGTTGTCTAACACTGTTTGAGTTTACGATATTCTAGGGTTCTATTTGATCCTTCATAAACTATGATTTTCAATAAAAATATATAAAATGATTTTATTGCATCTGTGTGTATTTGCTTGAATATATGCTTATTATATATATACTATTGACTGTGTGCATTGTCATTTAGTATGCATGTATATATATTATAGTAATTCACTCAGTGAGGTCTGACTCCCCTCCGTTGACTATTTTTCAGGAGAGTCATCTTCATCAGATCTCAGTAGCAGGCCTGTACGCCGGATTTCTTCCGCCCCGGCTTCTTTATGTAAACTACTAACTTGAGTTTTATTTTTATAATCTAGACACTACAGTAGTGTAATATCCCGTGTTTTTAAAAATATTTTTACACTGTACCAGGATATACAGTGTCAATAATTTTTGTATATATATTATGATATTTTTATGAGTTGATATGTATTTTAAACCTATTTTAATTATTGTCTATTATTTTCAGTATTTTACGTAAAATTTTCCCGGGACTTGCATTTTCGGGGAAATTTTCACGTAAACAATTTATTATTAATTATTTTAGATGTATTTACGGACTTGCATGAACTCATACATATTTTTAAATTATTAAATAAAGCCTGTGTGTGTATATGTATTTAATTAGGGTTTATTATACCCTAATATTTTATTAAGTATTTATTTGTTTAATTGTTATTTAATTAATTTTATTTAGTATAAATTATTAAAATATTAATATTTTTATGTGTGTGGTGTATATTTGATGTGTGTAATTTAATATTATTTTAATATAAAGTATAAAGTATATATATATACATATATACAACAAAAATCAAAGAAATTGCCAAATTACACTTTTGCCCCTCCCTTCTCTTCTTCTTCTCCGGACGCGACTCCCACCTCCACCGTCTGTAACTTTCGTTCGCCGCCGTTCAGAGTGCCTCTCGGTGAGCCACCTCCGTCCCCAGCCGTTCCCCCGCCGCCAGCAGCCCCTTTCCCGACGAGTTTGGCCGGAATTAGCTTTAGAGGCCGAAAGTCGAGCTACCGCCGTTTCTCCCTCCTCCGGCCACCATTTTCGACACCGCCGGTCTCTTTCTTCTCCTTGAGCTCCGGTGAGTGTGATTCTAGCTTTGGTTTGAGCTAAAATAGTCTAGAATTGCTTAGTTTTCGATTTGTCAATTTCGGCCTATTAGGGTTTTCGATTTTTTTGAGCTTTGAATTGATTGATTCATGGAAACTTCCTTCACAAATGTTGTTCCTAGTAGCTTAATCTTCATGTATGAATTTTTGTAGAATTTTTGGAGATTTTTTGGATTTTTGGGTATTTTTGAATATTTTAATATTATTTTCTAATTTTCAGAAATTAATTATTTAAATTATGAAATTGGAGTTTATGGTTGAATTGGGTGTTGAAATGAATTATGGGAATTTATTTGGAATTTTTATGAATTTCTAAGTATTTATTTTTAATTATTGAAGTTTAGGTGATTTTGGAAAATTAGGTTAATTGTGTTTTAAATTGAATTTAATTGGTTAATTGAGTTTAAATATTGATATTATTGATAAATATGTTGAGAAAATTAATTTTGGATAATTGTATAATTTTTGGTGAATTTTTGAAGTAATTTAAGTACATTTATATATATAGGGGTATTTTGGTAATTTTACCCTAAATTGTCTAAAAATGTAATTTAATTGGTTTTAATATTTATTTAAGGTACAAAAATGATTTCTACAAAATATTTGGTATTTTTAACTAATTAAAACTATTTTTCGTGAATTATTTTCAATTATATATATAATATACGGTTTTTCTAATAAAATGAGTTTTAATCGGTTTTTATAGTGTTTCAAGGTTAATTATGTAATTTCTACATATGAAATGTATTTTTGTGATTTAAGGATATTTTTGTTGTATCTGGAATATTGTTCTGTGTTTGTGGACCCCGGTCGGTGGACTGTAGTTTGGAGTCCGACCGTGGGATTTTGATTGTGTTGAGCTCGTTTTTCGAAGTGTGTTTCTTTGCAGGGTCGGCTCTACTCTTTTGAGTAGAGAGATATCCATTTTACAGGGGAGGTTCTGCCGAATTTTCGGTAGAATTCTCGTAAAACGTGATATCCAGTCGAACCCTAATTTTCGATTCTGTGTTAAATACTCTAGATTGAATTCTAGGATTTCTGTTAGGTTTATTCTAATGTCGGTTATTTATTGCTTGATTAGTTGCACCGAGACCGAGGACTAGTGGACCAGGCCCGTCGGACCTGTCTCGTGGAGCGCATTAGGTGAGTTACTATATTATATATATATGCTTAGGATGCATGATTTAGAAAATGCATGTTTTATTTTGACTGAATATGCATAAATAATGTGATTTATATTCAAGTATATTTTTGGTATATAATAAATTATATACATGTTTTGTTAATAAAATATATTTAAAATGTTTTTAAATATATTTTTAGTTTAATTCATGATTTGATTGGATTTATTTGACATATATATACTCAAAATATACCTGGTTTATGTTTGGTATATTTTCGGTATATATATGGTTTATATTGTTGTTTCATTTACATTCATGCATCATTTATTGTGAATGAATGATTTATATTATTAATGAAGGATATCAATAGAACGTGCTACCTAGTGGGCAGCACTAGGACCGAGTACGTACCGGTACGCCTATAGCTTTAGGCTATATTACTAACTATTTGTGGATATTGATTTGATTATGATTATTTGATATGTAAGATGTGGTTTGGGTGTGATTGCTGGAGCTCAGTTGACCAAGTGTCTCGGGGCCAATCACACTGGCAGTCAGACTGCTGGAGCTCGGTTGACTTAGTGTCTCGGGGCCAGTCTACTGTCCAAATGGATTAAGTGGATATATTGGAATAAGTGAGCCTGTATGGCCAGAGTGTTGTTTAACACTATTTTCTGAGGTTGCGATATTCTAGGGTTCTATGTGATCCTTCATAAACTGTGATTTTCAGATAAAGTATATAAAAATGATTTTACTGCATCTGTGTGTAATTGCCTGTATATATATATTATATATACTGTTGACTGTATGCATTATCACTTAGTGTGTATGTATATATATTATAGTAATTCACTCAGTGAGGTCTGACTCCCCTCCGTTGACTATTTTTCAGGAGAGTCAACTTCCTCAGACCTCAGTAGCAGGTCGATACGCCGGATTTCTTCCGCCCCGGCTTCTTTATGTAAATTGTCTACTTGAGTCTTATTTATTTTATCTAGACACTGCAGTAGTTGTGAATTAAAGTATGGGATTTTATGTACTTTATTTTAAAGAGATGTATTATATTGAAACTGGATTTGTATTAAAGATTATATACATCTATGTGATGAGATGAGATTTAGTTTAAATCCAGTTGATATGGAAAAATGATATTATGATTTTTATTTCCGCTGCATATTATATTTTTATTATTGTTATGGCATGCTTTATTTTATTTTTAGGCTTGCTACGGGTTCCGGATTCGAAAAAATTCCCATTCCCTAGCGCCGGTCATGGCCCCTGTTTTGGGTCGTGACAAGTAGTTGTAAATAAATTGTGTGTTTTATGTGTTATATTTGTGTGAGTTATGTATTTTAAGAATCTGAACTGAAACTTGTATTAAAGGATTTATTTATATATGATATGAGAATTCAATTTAATTTCGTTTGACGGAAATATTATTTTGACATTTATGATTTTATTTCGCTGCATAATATTTTATTTAATTGTGTTATTATTATTACTATTGCATGTTTTATTTTATTTTAGGCTTGCTATGGGTTCCGGATTTGAAAGAATTCCCATTCCCTAGCGCCGGTCATGGCCCCTATTTTAGGTTGTGACAACTGGTCCGATGGGCCTGGTTCGCTAAGCTTCAATCTCAACGCAACTAAACAATAAAAACAATCATGAATCAGAATATATATCTAACTTAGGATTCTAGAAACTTGATCTAGAATTACTAAACACGAACAGACACAGAATATGAATTAGACCCGATGTCACATTTTACGAGAATTCTACCAAAAATTCGGCATAACCTCCTCTGTAAAATGGAAATCTCTCTACTAAAAAGTAGAGTTGGTCCTGTAAGAAAAATACACTTCTAATACCAAGATTCAAACAACCCTCGGTTGGGATCCCAAACTACAAAAATCCTCAATCGAGGTCCACAATTCACCACAATTTCAAAAACTAAAATAAAATATATTAAAATTCAATAAATACCATAAAATGCCCTCCAAATATCAAAATATAACATATTTAGCATTAAAACACCAAAAATAATTATTTTCCTAAAAATTTCTTAAAAACCCTAATTAATAATATAATATTATTAAAAATCCATTTTCTTGATAATTCTATAAAAATTCATTTTATAAATCCAAATTACTTAATTAGTCCAAAAACATATTAAAAATTACTAAAAATTCATTTATTTACAAAAATAGTATATTATATATTATTTGAAAATAATGTTCTAAAATTAGTATTAATTAGTTAAAAATAGTAAATAATTTGTAAAAATCATTTTTGTACCTCAAATAATATTAACACCAATTAAACATAATATTTAACTAAAATTATCATCAAATTACCAAATGACCCCTAATATTTAAAAATACACAAAAAATACTAATAATACTCAAAAATTCAATAAAAATTTTATAAATACACAAAAATTATTTTCTCAACATATATCTCAATAATATCAACAAAAACACATAATTAAGCAATTATTTCTAACAAAAAATATATATAACCTATAATTCCAAAACTAACATAAAATAAAAATAATTATAAAAATTACACAAAATTGATAAAAATTATAAAATAAATTCCAAAATTACCAATAACCATCAATAACACCAAAAATCATAATTTCATAATTTATATAATTAATTTACGAAAATAATAAAATAATAATAAAATAATAAAAAATTTACAAAAATCAAAATAATTCCTAAAAATTACAAAAAAAATCCAGGGATGTAGATTGAGCTAAGGGAAACAACTTTTGTAAAAGGATTTTTTATGAATCAAGTAAAAATTTTTGAAAAAAATCAAAAAATAAAAAATGGCTGAAATTGAAAATGAGCTAGAAACCTCACCAAAACGTGTTTTCAAGCTGAAAAAAGCTTGGATTCCTCCTCCTCGAAGCTCCATGAGTTCAACAGCACCAGAAACGCTTGATTTGGTGGTCGGATGGAGGAGAACGGTGAGAAATCGTGTTTCAGGCATAAATGAAAGCTGTTATCGTTACCGACGCTAGAAAAGGAAGGGAAGGCGGAGGAGCTGGCAAGGGAAGAGGTGGTCGAAGCGAAGGGGCATGAGGCACACCGGTGGCCGGCAAACGGGAGTGACAAGTGCTGAGGGTAGGGGAATCGGGGAGAGAAAAGATGATAGGAGGAGTTTTGATTTTTTGTATATATAATTACATAAAACTATATAATATAATGTAAATAAACTATATATTATATTATATATTATTATATTTTACTAAATTCACACACCACACACTTAAATATTCACACACACACACATATATTAATCTATTACACACTAATATTAATAATATACACACATAATAGTAATATTAAACCCTAATTATATATGTGCATAATAAATAAATAAATATATATATATATATATATATATATATATATATATATATAAACTTATAAAATACAATTAAATAATGTAATTTGTTAAAATGATAATATTAATGCACCAAATTAAGTATTATTAAAACAATATTATCCAAAATAATAAACTGCAATATAAACAATTACGTAGAAAATTATATTTAAACGTAAAAACAAGAATAATTATTCACAAAATAGTAAAATAATCAAATAGAATTTTAAAATTATTAACACTGCATAACCTATTTTAAAATAAAATAATTTAAAAATCTAGGATTATTACATGTATCTTCTTTTATTTCTAATTTTTTCACTTTTATTGCTATATTGTGTAACAAAACTACTCATTCCCTAGAATAATGGGTACTGGCTTTGTTAACGGTTTGTATTTTGATGAAGGAGGTCCATGAAAGTTCCCTTCTTTATTGTATTGCAAACATAGGCCTTTAAATAGAAGTTTTGGGACTATTTATTGGAAAAGTTAAAATTCAGCTCAATTGATCTCTTGATACAAGTAGAAGGGGAAAATCGACATTTGTCCTTTCGCAGAAAGCAATTGCTAACCAACCAATTAAAACTCGTCAATTATCAAAATCCATACTTTTATGGACTTCATATAAGCCTTAACCAAATTGTGGTCATTTAAAATTAAGGCAGATGTAGGAAATGGAATAATTAATCGAATGATGAATATTATCATGACAACCATCTTTCAAGATGGATACATCTACACCAACTCTTTTAGCCTCAAAAAGCTCTCTGATCTGATCACAAAGCATAATCCTCCCCTTCATCAAACTTTGGTTTAAGAAGTCTGCATTGTGTCCTAAAAAGGAATATATGCAACATTTTGTTTGCTTTCATCTCTTTCAATACATATTTTGAAAAAAAAGAAATTGAAGTTAAATAACCAAAATTTTTCCTCACACCAATGAATAAGCATAATCATGAGATATTAAACTCATAAACCAAAGGAAACTTTGCTCCATTTACACTAAAAATGTTGACTGAACTTCCTTGTTCACAAACCAAATTGTTGGAAACTTGTAAGCACATATATTGATAATAGTGCAAATTACTTTTGCCCCTTGAGATATACCATAATTCACATTTTCCCCCTTATTGTTCGAAAATCAAACATTTATGCCCCTCAGTTTTCATTCCGTTAACATTTTGCTCATTCCGACCAAATTTCCAGCAACTCTTTTATATCAAAAAACATTTAACCCCTCAGTTTTTATTCCGTTAACATTTTGCCCCTTCCAACCAAATTTTTGACAACTCTTTTATATCAAAAAACATTTAACCCTTCTAATTTATAAAAATGAATACTTTACACCCTATATTTTAAAAATAAACACTTTAAACTCCTCAATATATTATTAATATAATAAAAACATAATTTTAATGTACTCTTTAATCAATATTAAATAATTAATATTTTATTTATTAAAATTAGAAACTTAAATAAAACACATTAAATAGTGAATATTGTTATGATTATTTTAGAAGTATCCTACATTGCTCAAATATAATCCAGTTTTATTGTTTATTAATATTGTTAAGTTATTGAACTTGTAAATGGCTAACTATTGATTTTATTATAGTATATTATTACAATTAATTTGCAAGTTTGTTGTTAATTGCAGTCTCTTCAAAATTCAATAAATCATAATTGTTGAGTTTAGTACAGAATATTATTCAAATTAATTTGTAAGAATAAATACTCGTTCTAGAATTAATGTATATTTTAAAAGAAAATGAATGAAATACCGACGTATAATAAAAATTAAAATAAATTTAAAATATAAAAAATTAAAATGTTTAATTTTATTTAAATACAAGATTTAAAGTGTTCAATTTTATAAAATAGAGGGGGTTAAATGTTTTTTGATATAAAAGAGTTGCCGAAAATTTGGTTGAAAAAGGAAAAATGTTGACAAAATGAAAATTGAGAGGGGTAAGTCTTCAATTTTTAAACAAGAAGGGGGAAAGTATAAATTATGATATATCTTAAGGGGGTAAAAGTAATTTGCTCTTGATAATATAGTTAAACAATATGAATTGAGAGAATTGGCCCCAAATTTTTTTAATTATGAAATTACCTCTAAAGTTCTTAGATAAATTACCAAATAATAGAATTGGCCCCTAAATAATTTTATACTTTTTTATTGTAACCCTTTATTTCTATTAAAAATCATTTTATTTTAATGTAATTTAACTTTAGTTCCATAACAACTCATTCTAGTTCTGCTCCTACATAGCATTACCATTTGAGCTCAAAAGAAAAGTGAAAATGATTCAAAATTTTCTTTTTAACAAAAAAAAGAATAATAATATCACCATTTCTTTGGAAGAAACATTTGTTCACTACATATGGCTAAGTATGTTGGACAGCTAAATCAGGCAAGCTATGTTTGGACAACATTCTCCCCATCATCTATTGTTCCTCCTCTCACTGCTTATTCAATCGCCTACTTTTAAGATATGGCGCGATTATGGGTCCATCCCTGCTGTTGCCTTCTATTTTGGACTCGAGATGGGTTCGCAACTTCTGATTTTCGTATAATCTTTTTTGGCCCGATGTGAACAACTTTATTATAGGATGCCTCATCCAATAAAAATTTATATTCTTATGCAACATCAAAATTATGGGTTAATTACACCCACGGTACTCAAATTTTTTACTAATTTTAATTAAAATACCCAAATTTTATTTTGTACCTAATGATATATTTCGGTTGTCAGCGATGATGTGGAATTGACATGGATATGTGTCATATGATAAAAAATAGTGGCCATGTTAGCTGAGACTGAATTATACCCACAATAGCCCACTTTTTCACTAGTTTTCAATAAAATATTCAACTTTCATTTAGTCACTTAAAATCTCCCAACATTTCTCATGAATCTTGCAAAACTACCTAATGACACATTCTAGTCGTCGGTGATGACATGGATACTGACGTGTTAGATTTTTTATTTATTTCTTTCCAGTTGGATATGTACTTCAGGTCTCAACAATATCAAAGTACATATCAAATTAACATTTTTATTGATAGGACCCAAAGTACAAATTAGAGAGTTGTGAACTTAGAATGGATAAGGAGAAGGAGAAGACTGTCCATGGTAATTATTGATGTTTTTATAAGATCAATAGTAGAAAAAAAAACTATATAACTTTGAGATCTTATCAAAACTTTATAGTGTTGATAAATTTTTATACTATCTCAATGAATTTTTTCATAAACACTAATAATTATCATGCATACTTTTCTTTTTGTCTTTATCCATCATAAGTTTGCAACTCTCTAATATGTACTTTAGGTCTCATCAATAAAAATATTGATTTGATATATACTTTTATAATGATGAGATTCGAAGTGCATATCCAACTAGAAAGAATTAAAAAAAATCTTGACATGTCAGCATCCATGTCATCACTAGCAACTGGAATGTGTCATTAACTAGTTTTGTGGGATTCATGGGAAATATTGAGATGTTTTAAGTGACTAAATAAAAATTAGATATATTACTGGGAACTAATGAAAAAATTGGGTACCGTAGGTGTAATTAACTATTAGTTAACATGGCCACTACTTTTTGTCAGATGACATGTCAACATTCACGTCATCACCCACAACCAGAATATGTCATTGGATACTTTTGTGGGATTCATGAAAAATGTTAGGAAGTTTTAAATGACAAAATGAAATTTTGGTACTTTAATAAGAATTAGTGAAAATTTTGGAAACCGTAGGTGTAAGTAACCCCAAAATTATAGGAGAAAAAGGGAATTTCCCTTGAACTATGGACAAAGATTAGATTAGCATTTTGTTACCTTTTAAATCAATTTAATAACTAAACTATCTAATAATTATATTTATTTTCTTATTATTTGATAAATAAATAAAAATATTTACAAATATCTTCTTAATATTTTACTTACTTAATAAATTAGTTTTTATTTTAGTGAAAAAATTTAACAAAAAAATTTTAATTATATTTAAAAGCTAAATTTTTATATCATATAAATTTAATTATTTACAAATAATTTTGTAATAATTTTTAAATATATACATTTTATTTTTAAAATTATACCTTAACATACACACAGTCACACACATATATTTATATATTAATTATGATGTAAAAACAGTTTATTCTTAATTTAATCTTAGTTTATTCTTATGTTTTTTATTACTTTAAAATGAAAAAAAAAAAGCTAATAATTTATATACATATTAGATTATACATTTATTTTTCTAAGATATAAATAGATGTGAGTGTTATTATAATTTAAAAATTAAATATAAAGCATGATTGTATTCAAAATATTTATTTTTGTGGATGATTAAATTTAAATATTCATATAATATATTATTATTTTATTAAATTTTAAATAAAAATAGTTATAAATAAAAAAAATAAATTTTAATAACTTTTTATTATAATATGGACTAATTTCTTAAATAAGCAAAACATTAAGGAGGTTTTTGTAAATATTTAGAGGGTCTTTTGTTTACTTATCCAAAAATGAGGGGGCAAATGTAGTTTTTGGGCTAATTTGATCTTTATTGGATAGTTCGGTAGGTAAATTGGTTCAACAAGTAATAAAAGGGCTAGTTCAGTCGTCTAAAAAAATTTAAGGAGGGAATTGACTGTTATTTTAAAATTATATCACAAGAAAAACATGCCATGCTGTTGACAATCTACTAAAATAAATGTTGAAATGGTTATTTTCTACCATTTTGCGTGTAATTTTAAATAACTTTAAAAGATTATTTAATTGAAATGAATTTTATAAAATTTTATAAAATTTATTTATTAATTTAAGTTATAATATTTAGTTTAAATAAAAATTTTATAAAATTTATTTAAGATTTTAATTTTTTTATTTTATAAAATTGTTTAAAATTAAACTAATTTTTATTAATAAAATATATTTAATTTAAATAAATTTTAAAATTATTTAGAAATAAATTCTTTTTAAAATTAATTTTTTTTTAATTTCATTTTAACGTATTTTCTCTCTCTTCTTCCTTCTTTATCAAACTTTTCTATAACAATTTTCGTTTTCCACCATCACTTTATTCAATAATGGTTCCTCTTTGACTTTTTTTTTAATTTATTGTTACTTTATTTTGTTTTTTTATATCTAATAAATATAAAACTTTAATCTCATTTTTAATTTTCTTTCATAAATTTTCAATATTTTTTATAAATTTTTATTAGTTACTCTTTATAAAATTTATATTTTCCTTTATTGTGACACTTTTATTAATATTTTTACAATTAAATTCAATTTTAAAAATAAAAAAAATCAATTTATAGCTAATTAATACCATGAAGTAGAACATCCAAACATCAAATAATTATCAAATTGCAAATCAAAATTGTTTTGACAATGCAATTGAATAATAGCGATAAAATTTTTCATGATTTAAGTGAAAATTTATTTGATACTTTTTAATTGTACTTTTATTTATATTATATGTTTGTCAAGATATAATTTTTTATTTTAAAAAAACATGTTAATTATTTTCATTAATTGCATTATTGTATTAAATTTACTTGTTCATGCATAACTTTAGTTTAATTTCATTTTTAACACTGAGTTCATATACTAGAGTTTGTAATTTGTATTTTTTAAGATCCAACCTAGATATAACATATATTGGATGATGCAAAAATATCTAGTTATATTTGAAAAATAAAGTACCTGACATTCTATTTTATTAAGATCAATTAAAAAAGGTGTTCAGTCAAGTCTAGTTAAATGAAAAAAATCGTAGAATATTACCATTTGAAATTTTGAATTGATTGAAATTGATAAATGCTATTTTTTTTAATGGAAAAGATGAATATTTCATTAAATAGAAATTCAAAGTACATATTAATAAAGAAATAATATCAACAATAATAATAATAATACAATTAAAAAATATTAAAACATAATTTTACTCAAATCATGAAATTTTTTATTAGATTCTTTAATTGTGTTGATAAAATTCTTTTAATATGCAATTTGAAGATTTGTACACTTTATTCAATAGCTTTCATTAGCCATATATTGACTTTTTTTGTCTTTAAATGAATTTTATTATAAAAATATTAATAAATTCACAATTAGGAGATAATTATACACCACAAAGGAAAAATGATGAAATCTCATAAGGCAGTAGCAACTCTCTAAAGGAAGATTCAAACAAATTTAACAAATGAAACTTGTTATCAATGAAACTTGTGTTTTTTGTATTCTAACTTGAAATGTTGTTATATTTGAAGAATATTATTATATATATTTAGTATTGTGCATTTATTATCAGTTTATTGTTAAGTGTATTGTTTTTATTTTGCAAAAAATTTTTAAGACTTAATATGGGTTTCGGGTACTTTATGTACTCCCATTCCCTAATATCAGTCACATACCTATTGGTTCGGGTTGTGACAAATTTGGTATAGCATATATTTTATTTCAACTCTAATGGTTTTTTAGTTATGTCTTTTCTTGAACTATTGCGGTAACTAGGTTGATAATGCTGATTGTTATCCTTGTTTCTAGAAGTCCTTGTTATGTCTATTCCATGTTATGTTTTGAATTTTTATTTGTTTTCGTCCTTTCAAAATAAAAAGGAGAGCACGAGATGCTCATGCTGCAGCAACAACGTATGATAAGGATGAGCAATCCATTCAAGATGAAGTTCTTCCCCTTGCTCCTTGGCGTAAAGAAAGGGGTAGGGGTAGGGGTAGACCTAGAGCAGAAGCAGCTCAAATGCAATAACAAGAGTAGCATGCAGGATAAGGAGTTCCTGAGGTTGATCCTGTAGCTTTTTACAACTGGAATGGCAAGCATCAACCAAGGTTTGGCAGCTCTAAATCAAGCCATGCCTTTCATTCAACAGATGTTACAGCAAAGGAATTAGGGGATGTCTAATATAGATGCAACATTACTATATTCTAGAGTGAGGAGAGTTTCTTTTGATGGCACTGGAAATGCCTTAGATTTCCTTAACACTATTAAGGCCAAAACTCGGACAGGCTACATAAACTATCATTGGATTATAGTGGTAGAGTTATCTATTTAGGTCATAGCTAAGGACTGGTTCATGTAATCCATCCAACCACACATAATTGTGATGTCTTGGTTGGAATTTAAGGAGCAATTTCTGAGGTACTTCTGTCCAGCATCGATGAGAGATAATTACAGATGGCAGCTACTGCATATAAGTAAGGGTGATCAGTTAGTTGTAAAGTATACTCATAAGTTCCTTATATTGGGTCGTCATGCTCTAAATGTGATGTAGGATGATAGGAGAGCAGTAGAGTCATTTATGACCGGATCTAGACTAAAGACTGTAGATTGGACAATGTTATTAAGGAGGTTTGATAGCTAGAGAGATGCCATATTATTCATAGTACCATTTCTTACCCGAATGCGAGTAACAGCAGTGGAGTAGTGAGGACACAGGGGATTCAACAACTTGAGTTTTAGATGGGTAGTGTCGGTATGTAGACTATGGGTACTTCATAATAGGGCTATCGAGGTAGCCAGGTGCATAGGACTGATAGACATAATAGATGGTATAATAGACCTCTAAGGTTCGAACTTAAAGCTAGCAGTGGTAGTAGCAGTCAGAGCTTTGGGTACGGTAGTTCAGGCTTGGGGCCTAGTGCATGTCCTACTTATGGCCGTATACATTAGGGGTTGTGTCATTTGCTGACCAGAGCATGCTTTAGGTGTGGGTAGATTGGACTTTTACTAGAGCTTGTCCTAATATTAGGCTTTAGTCTTCTTATGCCCAGGGATCTTCGTCTTCAGTTTACTTAACCTTTTCAATAGTTGTATCAGCCCTACCAAGCACCTATGTACCATCAGCAAAGGCTGACTCAGTTTGTGGGCCAACAAAGCCAAGGTTTAAGAGGCGGGCATGGGGGTAGACTGAGTGGTAGAGGATTCATACAGCCTTCTAATTCCCAGCAGGCTGGCTGTGGGCAAGCCAGGGTATTCACTCTAACCCCTTAGGATGCTTAGGCATCCAATGTAGTGGTAGCAAGTATTCTCTCAGTATGTTCTTTTGAGGCTAGAGTTTTATTTGATTTTGGTGCATCATACTCTTTTATTTTGTCTGTCTTTGCTTTAAGGATGGAGTGACAAGCATCCAAATTATTATTTCCTTTGTCTGTAATGACTCTACTTAGTAATGAGTTGAAGACAGACATTTTCTTTCTATCTTGTCTCGTGTTGGTGGAGGGTAAAGAGTTACTTGTAGACTTGGTATTATTGGATATAATTAATTTCTATGTGATCTTGGGGATGGACTGGTTAGCCTAACATTATGCCACTCTAGATTGTTGGGCGAAAGAGGTGGTTTTTAAAATCCTTAATGATGAAGGGTTTTGGCTCATAGGCGATAAGTGTTCGATGCCCTAGAATCTTATTTCTGCTATCACAGTTAGGAAAATGCTTAGAAGAGGATGTAAAGGCTATTTAGTTGTGGTTAGAGATACGAAGATGGAAGCGGGGGCAATTAAGAAGGTGTATGTGGTATGCGAGTTTCCTAATGTGTTTCCTAAAGAATTACCAGGATTGCCACCAAACAAAGAGCTAGAGTTTTGTATAGATGTTGTACCAGGTATATATCCTATCTCAATGCTACCTTATAGAATGACACTAGTAGAATTGAAGGAGCTTAAGGAGCAGTTGCAAGAATTACTTGATAAGGGTTTTATCATACCTAGTTCATCTTTTTGGGGTGCTCCTGTTGTAGACGGCGGGGTTCAGCGCGCGTCCAAGATTTTAGCAACCACGTCATTGTTTGAGCTTAGGGCTCTAGAGAACACACTAACCACTGTCACAAAGATATAGTGTGGAGATGAGGAGTCGCCACCTAGGGTAATAACTGGGATAAATCGAAAGGTGGTACTCGATTCCCTAAAAAAAAGCTAGCACCACAACTAGGAGATTCTGGATATGGAATACTAACTTCTTTCAGTCTTGTGTTCATTTAGAATTACTTTATGAATTACTATCTTATCCTCTACTTACATGCAATTTCATATAAACCCAAAACAATAAACTCCAAGGCAAACTAGTCATGAAATATACAAGTAAATAATGCATTCAATCACATAACCCCTAAGTTAGTCTAATCTACATGGATTTTAAATAAATGAGCTAAATCTACATGTTTTAAATTATAAGTACACCTAAAGACCTAATTCCTTTTGATTTTAATTAAATGAACCTACGTCTATGAATTTTAATTCTAATGGGCCTAATTCAACATATTATGAAGGTATTTAAATTAGTAGGTCTAATTCTACACGTTTTAATTAAATAATGATATTAAATTAACAAATTATAAGAAAGGACTTAAATTAAGTGAGCTAAGTATAAATTAATTAAATTAAATTAAATGGGTCTATGTCTAATTAACTAAATGGGCCTAAAGGTATTTCTAACCTAAAATCTAATTAATTATGAACCTAAAAATATATTTTAATTAATTAAACCTATTTAATTATTAAGTGATATAGGCTAAAAGAATTATCTAAACTTAAATAAATAAATCAAGACCTAAAGTGGGCTTAAGGCCCAAAACACACAAAAATAATAAATAAGCTCAAAAATAAATAAAAACATAAAGGAAACAATTAAATAAGATCAAACAAATAATTAAATTTATTCCTTACTAAAACCCTAATTTTATTAACATGCAACCTAAATTAATCTACTTCCTCCATTAATTTTAAATAATTACCCAATTAGAAACCTAAATTTACTAACCAATTTAATAAAAAATCATGCAACCACACATATAGTTTTATTACTCCCACTATTGGGGCTATTACATTAATTCATAAAATAATTAATAAAATAAAAAAAAATAAAAATAGAGATAAAAATAAAATAAAATCCTAGAAACTAAGTCTCTATGAGGCTTTATCCATAGTCTTCTACGGACTTCTCATGAAATTCATCCCTCCCACATGATCATCATGCGTTTCTCCATAATCACCACAAAAATAAGATAAAACAATAATTAATGAATAAATTATGATAATAGCTAAAAACAAATAAAAATAATAATGTAAAATAATCAAAGAAATAAGTAAATAAAAGAAGAATAGAATAAGATGATATGCTTATGGATGATTTAGGGTGCTCCTCAGATTGATAGTTCACAGTTCTTGACAAATCTTCGAATCTTTCTCCTTAAAAATTCTTCACGAGTCTTGAATTGATCGTTGAATCAAAAGGAATTTTTTGGTAAAAAAAATTAAAAGAAATCACGATTTTCCTATTCTCTTCCATTTCTTCTCCTTCTTTTTCTTTTTCTTTCTACGCCCTTTTTTCTCTCCTTTTTTTTCTACCCTTTATGCTTCCCTTCCTTTCTTTTTATAGTAGAACCATAAAGTCTAACCCTAATCCTAATGTGATTCTAATTCCTAAAGTGTATTTAGGAATTTTAAACCAATTAGGAATGAATTAATCAGGAAGTTTAAACCAATTTGGATTGAATTAATTAGGAAGTTTAAACCAATTAAAACACTAAATTGGAAGTAATTTAGAAATAGAAAAATAGAAGAATTTAATTCCGACCGGGATTGTGTAATTCCGATTAGAATTATACAATCCCGATCGGAATTGTTGTAATTCCGATCGGAATTACATAATTCCGATTGGAATTATGGAATTCTGATGCACTCTTTTTTTTTTAACATTTAATTATAAAAAGTCCCTAGAAAAATTTAAATTTTACAATTAGGTCCTAAAAAGAACTTTACGATTTAGTCCCTGAAAACATTAAATCCTTCCTTTAAAAGCCCTTAGAATTTTTTAAGGATTAAGTTTTGAAGACATTTTCATCACTGGAGTTCTCTGCTACATCCATAACATATCATCCTGAAATTGGGTGTCTACACCTATGTTATTTATGAAGAAGAAGGGGGTTGACTAATGCCCTAGCAGCCTTTATGGACTTGATGAACCAGGTGTTTAGGCCATTCTTAGATCGATTTGTGATACTTTTTATTGATGATATCTTAGTATATTCGAGGAGTGAAGCCAAGCATGTTATGCATTTGAGGATGGTGCTTTAGACTTTAAGAGAGCATCAACTGTATGCCAAATTCTTTAAATGTGAGTTTTGGTTGGATCAAGTGGCATTTCTAGGTCACGTGGTGTTTAGAGAAGGCATACAAGTGGATCCTAAAAAAATAGAAGCCACTACAGAATGACCAAGTCCAATAAGGTTTAGTTGGCTATTACAAGAGATTTATGTAGAAGAGATTTATAAAGGATTTCTCTAAGATTGCGGCACCTTTAACAAGGCTAACTCAGAAAAATGTCAAGTTTATTTGGACTGATAGATGTGAAGAACACTTTTACTTGCTTAAGGATTTGTTAACTTCAGCTCCAGTATTAACTTTACCTTTAGGTAATTAAGGGTATACAATGTACTATGATGCTTCCTGAGTGGGACTGGGTTGTGTGTTATTGCAGAATGGGAGAGTGGTTGCTTATGCTTTACAATAGTTAAAGAAGCACAAGTAGAACTACCCTACCCATGATTTAAAAATGGCAACTGTGGTATTTGCTTTAAAGATATTGAGACATTATTTATATGGTGTGACTTCTGAAATATACATAGACCACAAGAGCTTAAAGTATATCTTTCAGCAAAGGGACTTGAATTTGAGACAAAGAAGATAGATTGAACTTCTAAAAGATTATGATTGCTCTATTCCTTAACATTTGGGTAAAGCAAACGTGGTAGCTGACACACTGAGTAGAAGTTAGCAGGCAGTCTTGCACACATTAGTACAAAAAGGAGACTAGTAATTAAAGAGCTACATAGACTGATTGATTAGGGGTTGCAATTGAAAGTGACCAAGAAGTGTCTTTTAGCTCAATTCAGAGTACGATCAATGTACTTAGATAGAGTTAAAGCAATGTAATATCCCGTGTTTTTAAAATATTTTTACACTGTACCGGGATATACAGTGTTAATATTTTGTGTATATATATTACGACATTTTCATGAGTCGATATGTATTTAAAACCTATTTTTAATATTGTGTATTATTTATAGTGTTTTACGTAAAATTTTCCCGGGACTTGCATTTTCGGAGAAATTTTCACGTAAATAATTTATTATTAATTATTTTAAATATATTTTCGGACTTGCATGAACTCATGCGTATTTTTAAATGACTAAATAAAGCCTATGTGAGTGTATATTTATTTAATTAGGGTTTAATGTATTACCCTAATATTTTATTATTTATTTATTAATTTATTGTTATTTAATTATTTTATTTATTATTAAATTATTAAAAATTTTATTATTTATTAATTATTTTATTTTTTTCTTTTTCTTTTTTCTTTTCTTTTTCTTTTCTTTTTCTTTCCTTTCTTTTTCTTTTTCTTCTTCTTCTTCCCGTGCGCCCGACTCCCTTCCCTCCCGCTGCAACTCCGGTCACCTACTGTCGATGTGCCTCCCGGCTTACCACCGTCATTCCCAGCCGTCCCCCGCCGCCAGCAGCTCCCTTCCCCGGCGCCGGCAGCCCCTATTTTCTATTTTTGGCCGAAATCTTCCCTTTGCCGTTTCTCCCATTTCCGGCCACCGTTTTCAACACCGCCAGTCTCTTTCTTCTCCTTGAGCTCCGGTGAGTGTGATTATAGCTTTGGTTTGAGCTAAAATGGTTTAGATTTGCTTAGGTTTCGATTTTTCTATTTCGGTCACATTAGGGTTTTTGATTTTTTTTGAGCTTCGAATTGATTGATTCATGGAAACTCCCTTCACAAATGTTGTTCCCAATAGCTCAATCTACGTGTATGAATTTTTGTAGAATTTTTGGAGAATTTTTGGATTTTTGGGTATTTTTGAATATTTTAATATTATTTTCTAATTTTCGGAAATTAATTATTTAAATTATGAAATTGGAGTTTATGGTTAAATTAGGTGTTGAAATGAATTATAGGAATTTATTTGGAATTTTAATGAATTTCTAAGTATTTATTTTGAATTATTGAAGTTTATGTGATTTTGAGAAATTAGGGTTAATTATGTTTTTAATTGAATTTAATTGGTTAATTGAGTTTAATTATTGATATTATTGATAAATATGTTGAGAAAATTAATTTTGGATAGTTGTATAATCTTTGGTGAATTTTTGAAGTAATTATAGTATATTTATATATATAGGGGTATTTTGGTAATTTTACACAAAATTGGTTAAAAATGTAATTTAATTGGTTTTAATAGTTATTTAAGGTATAAAAATGATTTCTAAAAATTATTTAGTATTTTTAACTAATTAAAACTATTTTTCGTGAATTATTTTCAATTATATATATAATATACGGTTTTCCAGATAAAATGAGTTTTTATCGATTTTTACTGTGTTTAAAGGTTAATTATGTAATTTCTACATATAAAATGTATTTCTATGATATAAGGATATTTTTGGTATATCCGGAATTATTCTGTGTTTATGGACCCCGGTCGGTGGACTGTAGTTTGGAGTCCGACCGTGGGATTTTGATTGTGCCTTGTATAGTTTTACGAAGTGTGTTTCTTTGCAGGGTCGGCTCTACTCTTTTGAGTAGAGAGATGTCCATTTTACAGGGGAGGTTCTGTCGAATTTTCGATAGAATTCTCGTAAAATGTAATGTCCAGTCGAACCCTAATTATGTTTCCGTATTTAAATACTCTAGATCGAATTCTAGGATTTCTGTTAGGATTTATTCTGATGTCTATTATTTATTGCTTGTTTAGTTGCACCGAGACCGAGGGCTAGTGGACCAGGCCCGTCGGACCCGTCTCGTGGAGCGCATTAGGTGAGTTACTATACTATATATATATGCTTAGGATGCATGATTTAGAAATGCATGTTTTGTGTTAATTAAATATGCATAAATAATTTGATTATTTCTTAAGTTTATATTAAGTATATTTTTGGTATATAATAAATTGTATACATGTTTTTGTTAATAAAATATATTTAAAATGTGTTTAAATATATTTTTAGTTTAATTCATGATTTGACTGGATTTATTTGACGTATATATACTCGAAATATACCTGGTTTACTTTTGGTATATTTCTGGTATATATATATGGGTTATATTGTTATTGCATTTACATTCATGCATCATTTATTTTTGTGAATGAATGTTTTACATTATTAATGATGAAGGATATCAATAGAACGTGCTACCTAGTGGGTAGCACTAGGACCGAGTACGTACTGGTACGCCTATAGTATTTAGGTTGTATTACTAACCATTTGTGGATATTGATTGGATATTATTTAATTGATGTGTGAGATATAGTTTGGAGGTGTGATTGCTGGAGCTCGGTTGACTAAGTGTCTCGGGGCCAATCACACTAGCAGTCAGACTGCTGGAGCTCGGTTGACTTAGTGTCTCGGGGCCAGTCTACTGTCTAAATGGATTAAGTGGATATATTTTGGAGTAAGCGAGCCTGTGTGGCTAGAGTGTTGTCTGACACTATTTCCGAGGTTGCGATATTCTAGGGTTCTATGTGATCCTTCATAAACTGGGATTTTCAATAAAATATATAAAAATGATTTTGTGCATTTGTGTGAAATTGCCTGTATATATACATATTAGATATGTATTATTGACTGTATGCATTGTCATTTAGTGTGTATGTATATATATTATAGTAATTCACTCAGTGAGGTCTGACTCCCCTCCGTTGACTATTTTTCAGGAGAGTCAACTTCTTCAGACCTCAGTAGCAGGTCGATACGCCGGATTTCTTCCGCCCCGGCTTCTTTGTGTAAATTATCTACTTGAGTCTTATTTTTATAATCTAGACACTGCAGTAGTTGTAAATTAAAATATGGGATTTCATGTATTTTATTTAAAGAGATGTATTATATTGAAATTGGATTTATATTGAAAGATTTTATATATGTGATGAGATGAGATTTAACTCAAATCCAGTTGGTGTATATACTATTGTGATATTTATGATTTTTATTTTCGTTGCATATAATATTGTTATTGTTATTATTGCATGATTTATTTTATTTTTAGGCTTGCTACGGGTTCCGGATTCGAAAGAATTCCCGTTCCCTAGCGCCGGTCATGGCCCCTGTTTTGGGTCGTGACAAAGTTGGTATCAGAGCGGAGTTCTATGTCAGGGCTTAGTTTTGTGAGTTGTGGCCCTAGTTTTAAAGTTGTGTTTTATGTTGGACTACTGCAGTGTATTAGGTTCGAGTATGTCTTGATGAGTATTCCTTGCTGTAGTTTTCAGCGTTATTCCTCCGTTGTCTGTTTTGTCTGAATCTTTCCGTTTGTCTTTTCAGTATGAGGAGGCGAGCGCGTGTCGCTCCATCGGTCGTTGAGGCCGAGGATGATGAGTCTTTTCAGGATGAGGTTTTACCTCCTGAGCAGCCAGTTAGACGTAAAGGTCATGGCAGAGGTAGACCTCAAGGAGCGGCAGGTCGCCGTAGGCTGAGAGAGTTACAGGACGAGGAGCCTGTAGAGCCTGAATTTGATGTTCCTGTGCCTCCAGTTGTTCAGCCTATTTAGCCTGCCTATCAGCAGGGTATGTCTGACCCTGAGGCAGCTTTGTTCTATGCCCGAGTTGGCTGGATTGCTTTTGATGGTACTTCTGATCCTTTAGATTTTTTTGCATGCGATTGAGACTAGGACTCGGACTGCTTATACCGAGTATCAACGGATCATGATCGTTGAGTTGTCTGTCGAGGGACCAGCTCTAGATTGGTTCATTTAGATGATCCAGCCCTACATGATGACGATGACGTGGGCTCAGTTTCGTGAGCGATTTATGAGGAGATTTTATCCAGAGCCTCTTCGTTTGAGTTATCGTCTCCGTTTGACCAGTATTTCTCTTGGAGATCGATCTGTAGAGGAGTACACCCAAGAGTTTCTTCGTCTGGGTAGATATGCTGAGGATCTAATGCGAGATCAGTATTTTGCAGTCACTACCTACATTACTGGTTTGGGTTCTGCTTTTGCTGGTATGCCTACAACAGGTCTTACTCTGGAGTCCGTGATTGAGTTGGCCAAGGAGATTGAGTTGAGGCTAGTTAGGTAGGGAGCGATGCCTGATTATTACCAGCTAGGAGTTCAGTCGAGTGGATTGCAGGCTACTCCGTATTCGAGTTTTCATATTGGTTCGAGTAGTCAGCAGCGAGGTCTGACTCAGCAGAGTCAGAGACAGCAACAGCGAGTGCATTGGAGCAGTAGACATGGTCGTGGAGGTCAACGTAGATCATTCAGATTTGGGTCAGGTGCTTCGAGCAGCAGTAGTGATCGTAGTTCTGGATCAGCGGCCAGTGTTTATCAGACTTGTGGTAGAGTCCATTAGGGACCGTGTTATCTGACACCACTGACATGCTTCAGATGCGGGTAGACAGGACATTTTGCCAGATCGTGTCCTTATTCTGGGTATCAGCAGTAGCAGATTTCATGATTCCCACAGCAGTCGATTGCTAGTGCAGCACCCGTTCCATTTCAGTTACCACCAGCCCAGCATCAGAGTTCCACTCAGTTTATTCCACAGCAGAGTCATGGTAGAGGTACTAGAGGAGGTGCCAGAGGTGTTGGCTAGGCTTCTACCAGTCAGCAGGGAGGTCGAGGTCAGGCTAGAGTCTTTCATCTTACTCAGCAGGATGCTCAGGCATCAAATGCAGTCGTGGCAGGTATTGTTTCTGTTTGTTACCTGGATGCTTGGGTTTTGTTTGATCCGGGTGCCACGCATTCGTTTGTTTCTCCTATTTTTGCTTCTAAATCTTATTGGCAAGCTTCGAGGATGGCTTTTCCTTTGTCTGTTGCCACTCCTCTAAGCGATTCCTTGGACATCGATATTGTTCTTTCTGGTTGTCCAGTTCTCGTGGGAGATAGAGAATTACCCGCTGATTTGATTTTATTGGATGTGATGGAGTTTGATGTTATTTTGGGAATGGATTGGTTATCTCAGCACTTTGCCATGGTAGATTGCAGGAATAAAGAGGTGACTTTCAGAATTCCTGGTGGAGAAGAATTTAAGTTTGTTGGTGATAGGAGTTCAGCACCTCAGAATCTTATTTCTGCTATTATGGCTAGGAAGTTGTTGAAGAAAGGTTGTCAGGGGTTTTTGGCATTGGTCAGGGATACTTCAGTGGAGAAGTTGTCACTCACAGATGTTCCTGTTGCTTATGAGTTTCTTGATGTTTTTCCCGAGGAGTTGCCAGGTTTACCACCTCACAGAGAGATTGAGTTATGTATAGATGTGGTTCCAGGTACTACCCCTATATCTATGCCACCCTATCGTATGGCTCTTGCAGAGTTGAGAGAGTTGAAGGAGCAGTTGCAAGAGTTATTGGATAAAGGTTTCATCAGACCTAGTGTTTCTCCTTGGGGTGCACCAGTCCTGTTTGTGAAGAAGAAGGATGGTACCTTGAGACTGTGCATTGACTACAGAGAGCTGAATAAGGTGACAGTGAAGAACAAGTATCCTCTCCCGAGGATAGATGATTTGTTTGATCAACTACAGGGTGCACAGTTCTTTTCTAAGGTTGACTTGAGGTCGGGTTATCATCAGCTGCGTATCAGTGAAGCTGATATTCCTAAGACAGCATTCCGCACTAGATATGGCCATTATGAGTTTCTGGTGATGTCTTTTGGTTTGACTAATGCACCAGCAGCTTTTATGGACCTGATGAACAAGGTATTCAAACCGTATATGGATCAGTTTGTGGTAGTCTTCATTGATGATATACTGGTATATTCTAGGAGTATGGAAGAGCATGTATATCACTTGAGGATTGTACTACAGACATTAAGAGATCATCAGCTTTATGCTAAATTCTCGAAGTGTGATTTCTGGATGGAGAGTGTTTCTTTTCTTGGACACGTAGTGTCTAAAGAAGGTATTCAGGTTGATCCACAGAAGGTTGAGGCAGTATCTGAATGGCCTAGACCTACTTCTGTCACTAAAATTCGGAGTTTTCTGGGTTTAGCCGGGTATTATAGGCAGTTTGTGCAAGATTTTTCCAGGATTGCAGCCTCTATGACTCGCTTGACTCAGAAGAATGTTAGATTTGAGTGGTCAGAAGCTTGTGAGAATAGTTTTCAGTTATTGAAGGAGAAATTGACCACAGCACCAGTATTAGCTTTGCCTAATAGTGTGGATAAGTTCACAGTTTACTGTGATGCCTCTAGAATTGGTCTTGGTTGTGTGTTAATGCAGAATGGAAGGGTGATAGCCTATGCTTCGAGGCAGTTGAAGAAGCATGAGCAGAACTATCCCACACATGACCTTGAGATGGCTGCAATGATCTTTGCTTTGAAGATTTAGAGACATTATTTGTACGGGGTGACTTATGAGATTTGAATCTGAGGCAAAGAAGATGCTTGGAATTGTTGAAGGATTATGATTGTGAGATCTTATATCATCTGGGTAAAGCTAATGTTGTAGCAGATGCCTTGAGTAGGAAGTCCTCAGGTAGTCTTGCTCACATCAGTGTTGAGAGGAGACCATTGATCCAAGAATTGCATCTGTTGGTGGATCAAGGTTTGATGATGAAGATTAGTAGATCAGGTGGACTGCTAGCTCAGTTTAAAGTACGATCTATACTGAGGGATAGGATTAAAGCAGCTCAGAGCCGAGATCCTATTCTGGAAGAACTTACAGAGAATGTTAAAGCAGGGAAGTTCACTGATTTCACACTTGATAATGATGGTGTGTTGTGGATCAGTGGTAGATTATGTGTTCCTGATGTGGATGATTTGAGAGAAGAGATCCTAGAGGAAGCACACTCTACAGCTTACAGCGTTCATCCGGGCATTACTAAGATGTACTACAGTATCAGAGATCTATACTAGTGGGATGGATTGAAGAAGGATGTCGCTGATTATATTGCTAAGTGCTTGACGTGTCAGTAAGTAAAAGTCGAACATCAGAAGCCTTCTGGGAAGCTTCAGCCTCTTCCTATTCCCAAGTGGAAGTGGGAAAGGATAGCTATGGAATTTGTGGTCGGTTTACCTCATTCTAAGGATGGATACGACTCCATTTGGGTGATTGTAGACAGGTTGACGAAGTCTGCACATTTCTTACCTGTGAAAGCCACATATTCAGTTGCTAGATTAGCGAAGTTGTATATGAAGCATATTGTATGCCTTCATGGAGTACCTGTCCATTGTGTCAGATAGAGGTTCGGTGTTTACTTCTCGTTTTTGGCAGAAATTGCAGGAAGCGATGGGCACTAGGTTGGATTTCAGTACTACTTTTCATCCTCAGACAGATGGTCAGTCTGAGAGGACGATCCAGACACTGGAAGATATGTTGAGGATGTGTGTCCTGGATTTGGGAGGTAGCTGGGATGATCATTTGCCGCTCATTGAGTTTGCATATAATAACAGCTACCATAGTAGTATTGGCATGACACCATACGAGGCGTTGTATGGAAGGAAGTGTAGATCCCCGTTGAGTTGGGATGAGATTGGTGATAGAGTTTTGACTGGACCTGAGATGGTTCAGGATGCTACAAAGAAAGTCGCCATGATTAAGCGAAGATTAGAGACCACAGTTAGCAGACAGAAGAGTTATGCGGATCCTAAGCGCAGAGATGTGGAGTTTCAGGTTGAAGATTTTATTTTTCTGAAAGTATCTCCGATGAAGGGTGTGATGAGATTTGGTAGGAAGGGTAAGTTAGCACCGAGATATATTGGACCGTTTGAGATTCTGAAGAGAGTTGGCACTGTTGCATATCGGTTGGATTTGCCTCCGAGTATGTCACAGGTGCATCCAGTATTTCATATCTTGATGTTGAGGAAGTATATCTCAGACCCTTCACACGTGTTGCAGCCCGACAGTGTAGAAGTGAGTGAAGATTTGACATTTGTGGAAGAACCTGCGGCGATCGTTGATTTTCAAGTTCGATAGTTGCGTTCAAAGCAGATTCCGATGGTCAAGGTTCTGTGGCGTAGCGATAGAGTTGAAGAGCATACGTGGGAGACTGAAGCTGAGATGCGAGCTTCTTACCCGTATCTCTTTCCTTCCTGATCCTGTAATTTTTTCTTTTTGGAATTCGGGGACGAATTCTTGTAAGGGGGGAAGACTGTAATATCCCGTGTTTTTAAAATATTTTTACACTGTACCGGGATATACAGTGTTAATAATTTGTGTATATATATTACGACATTTTCATGAGTTGATATGTATTTAAAACCTATTTTTAATATTGTGTATTATTTACAGTGTTTTACATAAAATTTTCTCGGGACTTGCATTTTCAGGGAAATTTTCACGTAAATAATTTATTATTAATTATTTTAAATATATTTTCGGACTTGCATGAACTCATGCGTATTTTTAAATGACTAAATAAAGCCTATGTGAGTGTATATTTATTTAATTAGGGTTTAATGTATTACCCTAATATTTTATTATTTGTTTATTAATTTATTGTTATTTAATTATTTTATTTATTATTAAATTATTAAAAATTTTATTATTTATTAATTATTTTATTTTTTTCTTTTTCTTTTTTTTCTTTTTTTTTTCTTTTTCTTTTCTTTTTCTTTTCTTTCTTTTTCTTCTTCTTCTTCTTCTTCCCGTGTGCCCGACTCCCTTCCCTCCCGCTGCAACTCCGGTCACCTACCGTCGGTGTGCCTCCCGGCTTGCCACCGCCGTTCCCAGCCGTCCCCCACCGCCAGTAGCTCCCTTCCCCGGCGCCGGCAGCCCCTGTTTTCCATTTTTGGCCGAAATCTTCCCTTTGCCGTTTCTCCCATTTTTGACCACCGTTTTTGACACCGCTGGTCTCTTTCTTCTCCTTGAGCTCCGGTGAGTGTGATTCTAGCTTTGGTTTGAGCTAAAATGGTTTAGATTTGCTTAGGTTTCGATTTTTCTATTTCGGTCACATTAGGGTTTTTGATTTTTTTGAGCTTTGAATTGATTGATTCATGGAAACTCCCTTCACAAATGTTGTTACTAGTAGCTCAATATACATTTATGAATTTTTGTAGAATTTTTGGAGATTGTTTGGATTTTTGGGTATTTTTGAATATTTTAATATTATTTTCTAATTTTCGGAAATTAATTATTTAAATTATGAAATTGGAGTTTATGGTTAAATTAGGTGTTGAAATGAATTATAGGAATTTATTTGGAATTTTTATGAATTTCTAAGTATTTATTTTGAATTATTGAAGTTTATGTGATTTTGAGAAATTAGGGTTAATTATGTTTTTAATTGAATTTAATTGGTTAATTGATTTTAATTATTGATATTATTGATAAATATGTTGAGAAAATTAATTTTGGATAGTTGTATAATTTTTGGTGAATTTTTGAAGTAATTATAGTATATTTATATATATAGGGGTATTTTGGTAATTTTACAAAAAATTGGTTAAAAATGTAATTTAATTGGTTTTAATAGTTATTTAAGGTATAAAAATCATTTCTACAAATTATTTAGTATTTTTAACTAATTAAAACTATTTTTCGTGAATTATTTTCAATTGTATATATAATATACGATTTTCCAGATAAAATGAGTTTTTATCGATTTTTACTGTGTTTAAAGGTTAATTATGTAATTTCTATGTATAAAATGTATTTCTATGATATAAGGATATTTTTGGTATATCCAGAATTATTCTGTGTTTGTGGACCCCGGTCGGTGGACTGTAGTTTGGAGTCCGACCGTGGGATTTTGATTATGCCTTGTGTAGTTTTACGAAGTGTGTTTCTTTGCAGGGTCGGCTCTACTCTTTTGAGTAGAGAGATGTCCATTTTACAGGGGAGGTTCTACCGAATTTTTGATAGAATTCTCGTAAAACGTGATGTCCAGTCGAACCCTAATTCTGTTTCCGTATTTAAATACTCTAGATCGAATTCTAGGATTTCTGTTAGGGTTTATTCTGATGTCTATTATTTATTGCTTGTTTAGTTGCGCCGAGACCGAGACCTAGTGGACCAGGCCCGTCGGACCTGTCTCGTGGAGCGCATTAGGTGAGTTACTATACTATATATATATGCTTAGGATGCATGATTTAGAAATGCATGTTTTGTGTTAATTAAATATGCATAAATAATTTGATTATTTCTTAAGTTTATATTAAGTATATTTTTGGTATATAATAAATTGTATACATGTTTTTGTTAATAAAATATATTTAAAATGTGTTTAAATATATTTTTAGTTTAATTCATGATTTGACTGGATTTATTTGACGTATATATACTCGAAATATACCCGGTTTACTTTTGGTATATTTCTGGTATATATATATGGGTTATATTGTTATTTCATTTACATTCATACATCATTTATTTTTGTGAATGAATGTTTTACATTATTAATGATGAAGGATATCAATAGAACGTGCTACCTAGTGGGCAGCACTAGGACCGAGTACATACCGGTATGCCTATAGTATTTAGGCTGTATTACTAACCATTTGTGGATATTGATTGGATATTATTTAATTGATGTGTGAGATATGGTTTGGAGCTGTGATTGCTGGAGCTCGGTTGACTAAGTGTCTCGGGGCCAATCACACTGGCAGTCAGACTGCTGGAGCTCGGTTGACTTAGTGTCTCGGGGCCAGTCTACTGTCTAAATGGATTAAGTGGATATATTTTGGAATAAGCGAGCTTGTGTGGCTAGAGTGTTGTCTAACACTATTTTTGAGGTTGCGATATTCTAGGGTTCTATGTGATCCTTCATAAACTGGGATTTTCAATAAAATATATAAAAATGATTTTCTGCATCTGTGTGAAATTACCTGTATATATACATATTAGATATGTATTATTGACTGTATGCATTGTCATTTAGTGTGTATGTATATATATTATAGTAATTCACTCAGTGAGGTCTGACTCCCCTCCGTTGACTATTTTTCAGGAGAGTCAACTTCTTCAGACCTCAGTAGCAAGTCGATACGCCGGATTTCTTCCGCCCCAGCTTCTTTGTGTAAATTATCTACTTGAGTCTTATTTTTATAATCTAGACACTGCAGTAGTTGTAAATTGAAATGTGGGATTTCATGTATTTTATTTAAAGAGATGTATAATATTGAAATTGGATTTGTATTAAAAGATTTTATATATATGATGAGATGAGATTTAACTCAAATCCAGTTGGTGTATATACTATTGTGATATTTATGATTTTTATTTCCGCTGCATATAATATTGTTATTATTATTATTGCATGATTTATTTTATTTTTAGGCTTGCTATGGGTTCCGGATTCGAAAGAATTCCCGTTCCCTAGTGCCGGTCATGGCCCCTGTTTGGGTCGTGATAAGCAACTAAGAGAAAAGATCCATAATTACAAAAGATTATGTTTGAAGTGCAAAAAGGTCAATCTAAAGACTTTGTTATTGACAATGAGGGCACTTTACGTTTGGGCACAAGCTTATGTGTACCAGATATAGATGATTTGAGAAAGGAGATTATGGAGGAAGCCTATTTTTCTGCTTTTAGTATTCATCCAAGTTCTACCAAAATGTATAATGATTTGAAAGATACATATTGGTGGAATGGGATGAAGACAGACATTGCATAATTTATGTCCAAGTGTCTTACTTGTCAGCAGGTGAAATTAGAACACTAGAGGCCTTTAGGGTTGTTATAACAGTTGCCCATCCCAGAGTGGAAGTGGTATATGATTGTTATGGATTTTATAGGTGCGTTACCCTGTACATCAAGTGGCTATGATGCTATTTGGGTGATAATTGACAGACTAACTAAGTCATCTCACTTTTTGCAAATTAAGAAGACATACTCTACTAACAGGTTAGCAAGATTGTATGTTAACTAGATTGTTTATCTTCATAGAGTACCTGTTAGTATAGTGTCTAACAGAGGAGCCACTTTTACTTTAGTCTTTTAGTAAGAATTACATAAGTTTTTAGGCATAAGGTTGGACTTCAACACGACTTTTCATCCTTAAACTGATGGTTAGTCAAAAATGACCATTTAGACTTTAGAGGATATGCTTTAAATGTGTGTGATGGATTTTGGTGGCCATTGGGACGTACACCTACCATTGATTGAATTTGCATATAACAACAGTTATCATGCTAGTATTGAAATGGCTCCATATGAAACACTGTTTGTGTAGATTGCCTTTGTGTTAAGAAGTTGGCTAAAGATAGTTAACATGACTGGAATTAGTGCAAGTGACTTATGAAAAGGTTCCCATAATTTAGTAGAGGTTGAAGACGACTTTAAGTAGATAAAAGGGCTATTCAGACCCTAAGAGGAAGCATGTATCATTCTCTATTGGAGACTTGGTGTTTCTTAAAGTGTCTCCAATGAAAGGAGTGATAAGATTTGGTAAAAAGGGTAAGTTAGCTCTAAGATACATTAGACCCTTTGAGACTCGATTGAGAGTTGGCGAAGTGGCGCACAGACTGGTGTTACCACTAGAGTTGTCTTGAATTCACCTAGTGGCGATAGTGGATCGATAAGTTCGTCAGCTCTGCACTAATGAAATTCCAATGGTGAAAATGTTGTGGAGTAACCATGCAGTGGAGGATTGCATGTGGGAGATTGAGGCAGGAATGTAGGCGACATACCCTTATCTTTTTCAGTAGTAAACATTTATACTTCTTTTTTGATACCGTCTAATATATTCCCGCTTAGTTAAGGGCTCCTTATCTCCTGAACAGGGACACTTAGATTAGGAAGAAGGCAAAATCTGTCCGGGATAGGGACAACCCCAAAGAGGAATCCTAAGCAAAGAAGGAACACTCTCATACTAAGATTATGATTCACTATCTCACAAAGAATTTGACTCCTCCCAGGTTTAAGTATTTCTATATATAGAACCCTATATCCCTCATAAAGGGGCATCTCATTCTCACATATTCTAACTATTCTATATTCTTCCTACTTCTGTTCTCTAACTTAGGCATCGAAGTGTTTGTGGGGACTCTCCCCACCTCCCACCGTGCCTTATGTTCATGGATTGCAGGATACCAAGCCCAAGACTTCCACAAACCAACTATCATTTTTATTTATTTAAATTCAAGGATGAATTTTTATAAGGAAAGAAGATTGTAAATACCCAAATTTCAATAATTTTTATGAAATTAATTAGGAATTTGAATGCAAATTTTATTTTATTAATATTAAATATTAAATGGGGATTGTTAAATTTAATTAATTTTATTAAATCGCTATTAAAATTATAGTGTAAATAAAATTTTAATTTAATTTGTAAGAGTGTGTATATATATATATATATATATATATATATATATATATATATATATATATATATGTATGTGTATGTGTGTAATTATTAGAATGGATATTTTTCTAAAATATAATAATCTTATAGGTGTACTTTTTG
Source organism: Mallotus nudiflorus (assembly GCA_947683625.1). Taxonomy (NCBI): domain Eukaryota; kingdom Viridiplantae; phylum Streptophyta; class Magnoliopsida; order Malpighiales; family Euphorbiaceae; genus Mallotus; species Mallotus nudiflorus. The sequence goes on from CANTUR010000239.1 coordinate 2,465,250, forward strand.
TATTTTTAAAAAATAAAATAAAAATTATATATATATATATATCAAAAACTTTTTTTTTCTTTTTCTTCCTAGACCGTGCCACCACTGCCTCACCGTCACCACCACCACCACCACGTTGCACCACCACAGCCGACATTGCTAGCACCTGTAGACCCTCCCCTCCTCGCCGATGACTGCAGCAACTCCTCCTCCTTCGTTCTTCAACGCTGTCGGATCTTCAAGGAGCAACTGTCGTCGACTCCAGTAACTTATAGACATGGTGATGATTTCTTTTCGCTCATCTCAACTTGGGCTTCGATTCCCCTAAACTAATTGCTTGGATATTCAATCGGATCAACCTCAATTGGAGGTATTTCTATTTTTCTATTTTTATTGATTTTGTGTTTATTTAGTTGGAATTAGAGTTAATTGTAGTTAGATATATTGTTAAGGAGCTTCAAATCTATTTATGTATGTATTTTGTTTAATTTTTTGGATTTTTTTTGAAAATTTTGAATTTTTGGGTCTCGATTATTGTTCACACAATCTTGGGTTCAAATAATTAAATCCTATTAATTATGTACATTAATCTTTATTAAAGAAACTTATTGAAATTATGCATTGAATTTTTATTATAAATTTTTGAATGTTTATGCCAAAATTTAATTTTTGAAAAAATAATTATATATTTTTTATTTTTATTAATTTAAGTAAATTATTGATACTTATGATGTTTTAGACAGATTTTGAGTAATAATAGTATTAAAATAATTTTTATAATTTATTTCCAAGTTTTAACTAAATTATATTAATTTTTGGAAAATAATAAGAACAATAAATTTATTTATTGTTTTTAAGATAAAATAAGTTATTTGTTAATTTTGTGATATATTTAAGTAAATTAAATAGTTATTTGCAATTAATGTAAATTTAATTGTAGAAAATTTAAATATAAACTAGAATTTTACTATTTATTAAAAAATAAATATGTTTTATGTTTCATTATGGAAATAAATGAAATTGTGGTATTTAAATGAGATTTTATGATTTTTGGCGATTTTAAAAAAAATTATATTATTTCATTTTTTTTTTTGTGAATTGTGGTTCTTAGTTGGGCATTTAGTATAGTTCGGAGGCCCTACCTAAGACTTGGTGATTGTGAGAATATTTGAAGTGTGCTTTCGTGCAGGAACAACTTTACTTTTAGTAGAGAGATGTCATTTTATAGATGAGACTTTGTCGAATTTTCAGTAGATTTCTCATAAAAATTCACATTGACTTGTGGCGAATTTCTAGTTTTAGTTGACTTTGTGTATCGGGTCGAGTCAGTTTCGTCAATTTTATAGTTTCTATAATTTAGAGAATTTTGCAAGAATTTATTTATTTATTTTATTTTACGAGTATATTTTAAATAAATTTTATTTATTTTAGAGAACTCCAGGATTCGAACTCTAGCACCGGGACAACAGAGAATGCGTCGCCCGACACGCTCAACCTGTGAGTTAATTTTATGAAATGTTTGTTACGCATATTTTCATTAAATTTTCAGATAATTAAATATAATAAAGAAATGACTATATGATTGATTTATGAATATATTTATATTGTCATATGTATAATCATTTCTTCTACATTTATGAATAGTAATTGAAAGCATGCTTAAAGGAAAATTATTTCGTTATGTTTTGTTTAAGCATTATTTAATCGTTTACTTATTCATTATTTAATGATTTATTTATTTCATTTATTTAATTATTTTTTATTAATTTAAATTAATTTAGAGATAATGATAGAACGTGCTATCTAGTGGGTGTCATTAAGACCACGTGCGTATGGATAGAATCTCGATTTATGTGTAAAATGTGAAATAGGCTCGATGTGTGCTTTCGGGTAAGTGTAAATGGCTAGAACTCAGTGTAGCGTGTGCTCTCGGGCAAGTGTAAATAGTTAGAGATCGGTGGAGCGTGTGCTCTCAGGCCGGAAAAAGGGATATAATTCGGTTGAGCTTGCTCTCGATATATCAATATGGAATAAGTGAAATGACTATGGTAGTAACTCGGCTGAGCTTGCTCTTGGGATGATAGTAACTTGGATTAAAGAGAGCTGGAAGGCTATTAGATTAATGGTTTAGGTGTTCTACTAGGCTTTCCGTCAAAATAATTATTTTATATATTTTCTTATAGGGATTTCATATTAAATTGATTTAAGAATTATAAATAGATTTTATTTAAATATTATCAAGAAAAGTAAATAATTTTAATGATAAAATTACTTTATTTTAATTTATTTTAAAAAGGGGTTTTAATAAATGGTTTTAAAACCAACATGCATTTTATAGAATTAATTTACTCAATGAGGTATGATTCTCTTTAACTTATTTTTTTCAGTACCTCACAGTCAGCTTCTTAGTATTCCCTATCTACGTCGGGTGTGTTCTTCACCGGCTATGCTATATATGTTGAATTGATATATGTATTGTATAACTAAATTCTAGACCCTACATTAGTTATCTATGAAACTTGTGTTATTTGTATTATGACTTGAAATGTTGTTGTATTTGAAGAATATTATTATATGTATTTGGTATTATGTGTTTGTTATCAGTTTATTGTTAAATGTATTATTTTTATTTCACTAAAAATTTTTAAGGATTGCTATGGGTTTCAAGTACTTTATATACTCTCATTCCCTAGTACCAATTACACACCTATTGGCTCGGGTCGTGACACTCTTATTATTTTTATTTTCAAAAATATTTTTCTATTTGAAAGGGTATTGTTTGACCAAAATTATAAATTAAGTTGAATTCTATTTATACCAAACACAATATAACTATAAATGAAATTCCATATAATATTCATTTGAAAATAGGTTAGAATTTATTTAGAAATAAAATGAATTTTTTTGGTGAAATTGAATCAAACATAATGTTAGTATTTCTAAAATTCTTGCATTCAATTCATATACTTAAAAATAAAAATATTTATATTTTTATAAATAAAAATATTTATATTTTTATAAATAAAAATATTTATATATTTTTGTGAGACTAATTTTAACTTTAACATATATAACATATTGGATCAAATTACTTGCTAAGTCCTTGTTTGGTTCAATTTCATCAAGTAATTCATTTTATTTCTAAATGAATTCTTAATAAAATTCATTTCAAATGAATTTTTATTAATAAAATATGTTTAGTTCAAATAAATAGTTTATGAAAGTCATTTCATATTTTGTTATATTGTGTTTTGTATAAATTTTGAATTTAAGTTTTTGTCAAAAATACCCTTTTAAATATAAAGATGTTTTTCAAAATAAAAATAAGGAGGAGTATTTTAGTCATTTAAAAGTATAGACTTAAAATTTAGAATTCATTTGGAAATTCTAACCATTTTAATAGAATTTGGTCTAGTTATAATCAATTCCACAAATTTAAAATTTGGAATTACAAATGAATTCCATACAAAATTTATTTAAACCAAACATATATTATTTGGATTTGCAAATATATTTCATAAAATTTTGATGGAATTCATTTATATAAAATACACTCTAAAATGATTTTAATAGAAGAAAGATAAATTATCCAAGTGATAAGACCATTTCATGTTAGTAACGAAACATCAAAAAAAAAAAAAAATTATATTAATGACCATATATTTATAAGACCTAAACATTCATAATAGACACTTAAAATAATCACTTAAGCCATTTATTTAATATTTAGTATCAAAAACATATGCAACAAGAAAAATCAATAGAATAAATCTAAAATAATTTAATCATTTTGATTTCATTAAAATTGATTTTCTTGAAATAATATCATTTCCATGTTCTTGTAATATACAAACAAAATTAATGCATGTAATTAATAATAAATAAGATTTAGGATAATAAACACCACTTAAAATATACGTTACATCATTAAAAACTTTTAGGATTAAGTACAATTTTGACCGTTATGGCTTTGCCAAGTCTTGTGATTTTTTTGACATTATGTGTTACACATTTTTTTTATACTTTAGTACCTTTCTTACTAAAATCATTATTATTTTATAAGAAAACATTAATATAATATTAAATTTCAATGATAAATTTGTTATACATAAAAATATTGTAAATTTATTTTAAAAATTATTTATTTTTATTCATAATTAATTAAAAATACATCTAAATTTAATTTTTTATGAGTTTATATTGTAATGACTCTTATTTTTAAATTATTTATATATAAATTGAGATATGCAATGTTAATAAAATTTAAAAGTTATATTTATTTATTTTATTATTTGTGGTTAATAATTATTATTTTATGATAAAATATATTTTCTACGTAAATATTTATTTTTTTGAAACTTATTATTTTAAACATTTAATTTACATTATTGATCGTTATTTTTCGGATAATATTATTTTAATAATATTAATTTGAGTACATTATTATTATTTTATTGTTTGACATTATATCGACATTATTTATATTATGTAATTTATTAGTGCATGTGTGTGTGTCTATATATATATGTGTGTGTGTGTATATATATATAAATATGAATATATTAATGTGTGATGGAGGTTAATTTAAGATAAAATTATATTATATTATAAAGTTTTAATATATATATACAAAAACAATAAAACACGAAGAAGAACAGAAACTTACTGTAAAACACATCGCCTCCCGTTGCATCTCGATCGCCTACCATCGGTGTGCCTCCCTCACCTTCACGCTGACCACCTTCTTCTTCCAACCATCGCCGCCATCTTCTTCTTCTTCTCCAGTCGCCAGAGCTTGCAGAAATAGTAGCAACGACAACAAGGTGGTTCTCGCCGTTTCTTCCTCCTCCGACCACCAAATCAAGCTCCGTTGGTGCCGTTCGACTCCTAGAGCTTCAAAGAGGCCGAATCCAAGCTCTTTCAAGCTTGTAGTCGATCGTTTGTGAGTTTTCTTCAATTTTTATTTTTATGCTATTAGGGTTTTTTATTTTGTTTAGGTTGATTTTTGGTTGATTCTTAGAAACTCCCTTTACAAACTTTGATCCTGGTAGCTTAATCTCCATGAATATATATTTTTTTTAATTTTTTGAATTTATTTGAATTTTGGTGAATTTTTTATTATTTTTTGAATTTTTATAAATTAATTATTTTAATTATAAATTTGGTTGATTTGGTGTTATTAATTTTTGTGTTGAGAAAATAATTTTTGAGAATATTATATAATTTTTTAGAATATTTTTATATTATGTATATATAGGAATATTAGGTTAAATATATATTTTTGTTGAAATAATGTTTAATTATGTGTTTTAGATAATATTAGAATAATATATGTTGATAGAATAATTTTAATGATTTTATATAATTTTTGAGGAATATTAATTATATTTTGGATATTTTGAATTATTGGGGTAATTGTGAATTTTTGTTAAAATTATAGTTAAATATTATGTTTTTAATGGTTTTAGAATTATTTAAGGTAATAAAATGATTTTTATAATTATTTACTATTTTTCACTAATTAATACTAATTTTTAAAAATTATTTTCAAATAATATATTAATTACTAAATTGGTAATTAAATGGATTTTTAATAAATTCGAATATATATTTATGCTATTTAAGCTATTTGAATATATAAAAGTGAATTTTTACTATTTTATATTGAATTATTGAGAAATTTGATTTTTAATAATATTATATTATTATTTTGGGATTTTTATTTAATTATTGTGAAAATAATTATATTTAGTGTTTTAATTTTTAAATATGTTATATTTTGATATTTTGAGGACATATATGGAATTTATTTATTTTTAATATATTTATTATATTATTTGATTTTTTGTGGAATTGTGAACTTCGGTTGAGAAATTATGTAGTTCGGAGTCCCAACCGAAGGTGTTGTGTATTTTGTTATTTAAAGTGTGTTTTCTTGTAGGACCAGCTCTACTTTTTAGTAGAGAGATGTTTGTTTTACAGAGGAAGTTTTGCCAAATTTTTAGTAGAATTCTCGTAAAATGTGACATCGGATCGATCCTAAAATTCGGTATTGTCTAAGTTTCCAATCCTTCGTTAAAGTTTTCTTTTAGAAATTCTTAGAATACTCAGTTACATTTATTCTAATTTTCATTTTTATTTTATTTCTAGTTGCGCCGAGACCGAGACCTATCAAACTATGCCCGTTCAGTCAGTTTCGAGGAGCGCGAATTAGTGAGTTATTACACTATATATGCATTGCATTTAGGATGCATGAATAAGGATTTTACATTTTATTTTATGTCTAAATGTGATTTATGTATTAAATGATTAAGTATATTTTTGGTTTATTTTTAATATATTTAGGTTTATTTTGATATATGCATGTTATATAATTAGGTATAATTTTAATATATTTTTGATATATTTCAAAATAATGCATGTTATATTTTTGATATATATACTTAGAATGTTTTAGTATATTATTGGTTTTTAATTGGTATATTTTTTTATGGTTGATTTCGAATTTATTTAGCATATGTATACTTGAAATATACTTAGTTTACTTTAGGTATATTTCTAGTATATATATGATTTATTTTGTTATTATGAATGTGGTTATGCATTATTTATTTTCCATATGTATGTTTAATTTTAATTGAAAGATATCGATAGAACGTGCTACCTAGTGGGTAGCACTAGGACCGAGTACGTACCGGTACGATATATTTTATGGTCGATTTACTAACTTATTTGAGGTGACATTTGATTGATTATTTATTGAATTGATGTAATTGAGTAGTGTGATTGTGGGAGCTCGGTTGACCTAGTGTCTCATGGCCAATCACACTGACAGTCAGACTGCTGGAGCTCGGTTGACTTAGTGTCTCGAGCCCAGTCTATTGTCCAATATGGAATAAGTATATTACCTTGGAATTAAGTGAACTTGTATGACTAGAGCAATATTATTGATTGAGGTTGCGATTAAATAGTGTTTTATTTGATATTTCATATATTAAAATAAATATTTTTTGCATTTATTACATATATAAAAGCAAAATTTGGCATTTGTGTGAAATGCGTGTATATGCATATATATATATATATATATATATATATATATATATATGAATGCCTGACTATATATGGTTTAGATTGCATGTATATATATTATAATAATTCACTTAATGAGGTCTGACCCCCCCTCAATTATTTTTTTTAGGAGACCTTATATTATCAAACCTTAGTAATAGAGCTCTTCACCATTGTTCTTCCACCTTGGCTAGGTTATGTAAAATTTATATTTAAACTCTGATTTGTATTCTAGAAACTACAGTAGTAGTATTTTTGTATCAATAGAGTATTGTTTTATTCTTGATACTTTGTATCCAATTTATTGTATGAATATTTTTATTGATGATATGATATTGAGCATTTATTTTTATATATTGATTTAAAATTTTTTTAATTCCATCATATTTTTATTTAATTATTGCACGCTTTTATTTTTAAGGCTTGCTACGGGTTCCGGATTCGAAAGAATTCCCATTCCCTAGTATCGGTCATGACTCCCAGTTTAGATCATGACAAAGTTGGTATCAAAGTGAAGTTTGTATCAGGGCCTAGGTTTAGTGTTATGACCTAGGTTATCGAGTCATGTTTTCTTTGGGACTACTACAGTTAAATTAGGTTCAATAATATCTTTGAAAAGTTTTACTTGCTTTAGGAATTCCACGTAACCATTACAGTGTCTATTGTTGTTTGTGATTATTTAAATTACTTATTTTGTTTTTGTTCTTTTTTGAATGTCACGAGCATGAGTCACTCCAACGATCGATGAGACCGATGACAGAAAGTCTTTTAAGTATGAGGTTCTACCCCCTATGCAGCCCGTTAGGCATAGGGGTAGAGATGGATTTAGAAGGCTAAATGATCACCGTAGACAGTGGGAATAGCAGAATGAGGAGCATGTGGCTCAACATTACGATGATGCTACTCATACAATAAGAGTTCCATAGGGTGCAATGTTAATACCTTCAGTTGTACAGTAGATGCAATCTCTATTTCAGTAGATAACTCAAGATATTTCAATTCTACATATATTCTATATTTTGAATCTTATTGATTTCCATGTCTTTTTAGCAAGGTAAATGCAAACTGCTTCTTCTATGGAGACAATATTGCTAAGTAATCTTTTTGAGTTAAAGTTGTGGTTATAGTTTCAGTCGTACTACACCTATCTTATATGGGGGTAGGTCAGAGGCAACTGTAATTTAAAGGCTAGAGTAGTCATTATAAGAGGTACAAGCAGCATTTATGGCTAGGAAAGCTAGGGTTAATGAGAGCTTGATAGCATTTTAGCCAAGCATGACAATTTTTTTGTATATACTTTAATGAAGGAATTGGAAGATGTCTAATGAAAATGAATCACTTTCGTACTCTTTGATGGTGAAGTTATTAGTTTTGACTACAAAGTAAGATTGTGCATGTAGTCAAATTAGTTTTATTTGACTACTGTAACATGATTGGAGTTAAAGAGTAATTTATAAGATACTTCCATTCATCTTCAAAGAGGGATAATTACCCGTGACAATTTTTGCACAGAGTAAGAGAAGAGCGGTCAGTTGAGAAGAATACCTATAAACTCTTTAATCTATCATGTCATACTATAGACATGATATAGTATAAAAGGAGACTAGTAGAACTATATATTGCAGGATTAAGCTTAATATATATTGGCATTTGAACTGAGAACTGAAATTTAGAGAATTATTCACGAATTCAGTCTTTTGGGTGTAATTGATCTTGATGAGATATAGAGAATGGATCGGTTATTTCATCACTATGCAGTGGTTGATTGTCAAAGTAAAGAGGTGATTTTTGAAATTCTTGATGAAGAAGAATTTAGATTTATGGGTGACAAGAGTTTTACACCTTAAAATCTTAGCTTCGTTATCACCACTAGAAAGATGTTAAGGAAAGGTTGTCAGGGATACTTGGCTCTAGTCAAGGATACTTCAGTAGAGAAGTTGTCACTCACAGATGTTCTTATTGCCTGTGAGTTTCCTGATGTTTTTCTTGATGAGTTCCCAGGTTTACCACCTCACAGAAAGATTAAATTTTGTATAAATATGGTTCCTGATATAGCTCATGTTTCAACGCTGCCCTATGAATGGCTCTTATAGAGTTGAAGGATCAATTATAAAATCCGTTACACAAGAGTTTCATCAGACCCATTATTTCTTCTTGGGGCACACCAATCCTATTTGTGAAGAAGAAGTATTGTACACTCAGACTGTGCATTGATCATAAAAAACTGAACAAGATGAAAGTGAAGAATAAGTATCCTCTCTTGAGGATAGATGATTTTTTTGATTAACTTCAGGGTGCACAGTTCTTTTCCAAGATTGACTTAAGGTTGAGCTGCCATTAGTTGCAAATCAGTGAAGCCAATGTTCCTAAAATGACATTCCACACTCGTTATGGCCACTATGAGTTTTTTGTAATGTATTTGGGTATGCACTAGCATCTTTCATGGATCTAATGAATAGGGTAGTTAGACCACATGTGGATCAATTTTTAGTAGCCTTCATTAATGATATACTAGCATATTCAAAGAGTATGGAAGAGTACATATATCACTTGAGGACAATGCTACAGACACTGAGAGAACGTCAACTTTATGCTAAATTCTCGAAGTGTGGATTCTGGTTGGGAAGCTTTGCATTCTTTAGACATGTGGTGTCTAAAGATGGTATCTAGGTTGATCCACAGAAGATCGAGGCAGTGTTTGAGTGGCCTAGACTTACTACAGTTATAGAGATTCATAGTTTTCTAGGTTTAGTTGGGTATTATAGGAGATTTGTGTAGAATACTCTAGAATTATAGCTCCTATGACCCACCTAACTCAGAAAAATGTGAAGTTTATATGGTCAGATGTTTGTTAGAATAGTTTTCAATTGCTGAAGGAGATCGTTGATCCAAGAGTTGCATGAGTTAGTGGATCAGTGTCTGATGATGAAGATGAGTATGTCAGGTGGATTGTTAGCTCAGTTTAAGGTTCGGTTTGTATTGAGAGATAGGATTAAGGTATCTCGAGGCTGAGATCCTATTCTAGCAGAGCTTGCAGAGAATATTCAAGCAGAGAAGTTCACTAATTTTACACTTAATGATAAAGGTATTTTGTGGATTAATAGTTGATTATGCATTCCTAATATGGATAATTTAAGAGAAGAGATCCTTAAAGAAGCACATTCTACAACCTACAATGTACATCCAAGTGTTACTAAGATGTACCACAGTATTAGAGACTTGTACTGGTGGGATGGATTGAAGAAGGATGTAGCTGATTATGTTGCTAAGTGTTTGACGTGTCAACAGGTGAAAGCTGAACATCAGATGCCTTCTGGGAAGCTTTAGCCTCTTCCTATTCCTAAATGGAAGTGGGAAAGGATTGTTATGGATTTTGTGGTTGGTTTACCTCATTCTAAGGATGGATACGATTCCGTCCGGGTGATTGTGGATAGGTTGACCAAGTCTGCAAATTTTTTACCTGTGAAAGTCACTTATTCTATAACTAAGTTGACGAAGTTATACGTTAAGTATATTGTGTGCCTTCATGAAGTACCTATGTCCATTGTGTCTGATAAAGGTTCAGTGTTTACCTCTCATTTTTGGCAGAAGTTGTAGGAAGCAATGGGCACTAGGATAAATTTCAGTATTGCTTTTCACCCTTAGATAGATGGTCAGTCTGAGAGGATGATCCAGACACTGGAAGATATGTTGAGGATGTGTGATTTGGATCTAGGAGGTAGCATAGATGATCATTTGCTGCTTGTGGAGTTCGCTTATAATAACAGCTACTATAGACACCCAATTTCGGGATGATGTGTTATGGATGTAGTAAAAGACTCCAGTAATGAAGATGTCTTCGATACTTAATCTTTAAAATTCTAAGGGCTTAAATGCAACTTTTAAAGGAAGGATTTAATGTTTTTAGGGACTAAATTGTAAGATTTTTTTAGGACCTAATTGCAAAATTTAAATTCTTTTAGGGGCCTTTTTATAATTAAATGTTAAAAAATATCAGAATTCCATAATTCCGATCGAAATTATGTAATTCTAATTCCGATCGGAATTACACCAATTCCGATTAAAATTACATAATCCCGATCGGAATTGAATTCTTCCGTCTCTGTTTTCCTATTTTTAATTCAATTTTAATTGATTTAAAATTCCTAATTAACTCAGTCCTAACTGGTTTAAAATTCCTAAATATAATTTTAAGTATTAATCTTATACGTTAGGAATTAGAATCATATTAGGATTGGGTTAGGCTTCCTAATTCCACTATATAAAAAGGGACGGTGAAGAGGAAAAAGAGGAAGGAAGAAAAAAGAAGTGAGAGATGGGAAGAAAAAGAAAAGAGAAACATTTTTTGAATTAGATTTTTTATTCTCTTTTGAGTTATTTTTTTACAAAAAATTCCTTTTAATTTAACAATTAATTCAAGATTTGTGGAGAATTTTTGAAGGGCAAGATTCGAAGATTTATCAAGAACGGTGAACTATCAATCTGAGGAGTACCCTAAATCATTCATAATCATATCATCTTCTTATTATTTATTTATTTATTTGTTTTTTTGTTTTTTTTCATATTATTATTTTTTATTATTATTCTTTCAAGTTATTATCATAATTTATTCATTAATCATTATTTTATCTTATTTTTTATGGTGATTGTAGAGGAAAACGCATGGTGATCATGTGGGAGAGATGAATTCATGAGAAGTCCATGGAAGACTATGGATAAAGCCTCGTAAAGACTTAGTTTCTAGGGTTTTATTTTTATTTTTATTATTTTTATTTTTTATTTTGTTAATTATTTTATGAATTAATGTAATAGCCCCAATAGTTGGAGTAATAAAATTATATGTGTAGTTGTATGTTTATTTTGATTAAATTGGTTAGTAAAAATTAGGTTTTTAATTAGGTAATTACTTAAAATCAATGGATGAAGTACATTGATTTAGGTTACATGTTAACAAAAATTAGGGTTTTAGTAAGGATTAATTTAATTATTTGTTTGATCTTATTTAATTTTTTTTATGTTTTTGTTTTTTTTTTGGGTTTTATTTATTATTTTTATGTGTTTTGGGCCTTTAAGCCCATTTTAGGCTTTGATTTATTTATTTAAGTTTAGTAATTCTTTTAGTCCATCTCACTTAATAATTAATTAGGTTTAATTAATTAAAATATATTTTTAGGTTCATAATTACTTAGATTTTAGGTTAAAAATATCCTTAGGCCCATTTAGTTAATTAGATATAGGCTCACCTAATTTAATTTAATTAATTTAGACTTAGCCCATTTAATTTAAGCCCTTTTTCATAATTTGTAGATTTAAGATCACTATTTAATTAAAACATGTAGAATTAGGCCTACTAATTTAAATATTCCATAATTTATAGAATTAGGCCTATTTATTTTTATTAAAATTAGTATACTTAGGTTTATTTAATTAAAATCAAAAGGAATTAGGTCTTTAGGTTCACTTATAATTTAAAACATATAGATTTAACTCATTTATTTAAAATCCATGTAGATTAGACTAACTTAGGGATTATGTGATTTATTGAATGCATTATTTACTTGTATATTTCATGACTAGTTTGCCTTGGAGTTGATTGTTTTTAGGGTTTATATGAAATTGCATGTAAATAGAGAATAAGATAATAATTCATAAAGTAATTCTAAATGAACAAAAGATTGAAAGAAGTTGGTGTTCCATATCTAGAATCTCCTGGTTGTGGTGCTAGCTTTCTTTTAAGGATTCGAGTACCACCTTTTTGGCTTGTCCCAATTATTACCCTGGGTGGCGACTCCTCATCTCCATGCCATGCCTTTATGATAGTGGTTAGTGTGTTCTCTAGAGCCCTGAGCAACAGTGTCACAGTTGCTAAAATCTTGGACGTGCGCTAAATCCCGCTATCTACGGCTGCCATAGTAGTATTGGGATGGCATCATATGAGGCTTTGTATGGAAGGAAGTGTAGATCCCCTCTGAGTTGGGATGAGATTGAGGAGAGAGCATTGACTGGACCTGGGATGGTTCAGGATGTCGCAGAGAAAATTGCTATGATTAAGAGGAGATAGAGACCATAGCTAGCAAACAGAAGAGCTATGCGGATCCAAGACGTAGCGATGTGAAGTTTCAAATTAGAGACTGTATTTTTGAAGGTGTCTCTGAAGAAGGGTGTGATGAGATTTGGTATGGTTGCATATCGGTTGGCTTTGCCTCCGAGTTTGTCTCAAGTGCATCCAGTGTTCCATATCTCAATGCTGAGGAAGTATATTTCAGACCCTTCACACATGTTACAGCCTAATAGCGTAGAAGTGAATGAAGACTTGACGTTCGTGGAAGAACCCGTTACGATCATAGACTATTAAGTTTGACAGTTGCATTCAAAACAGATTCTGATGGTTAAGGTGTTGTGGCTAAGCAATAGCGTAGAAGAGCATATCTGGAAGACCGAAGCTGAGATGCCAGTTTCTCACTCGTATCTCTTTCCTCGTTGATTCTTGTAATTATTCTTTTCTTTGAATTCGAGGACGAATTCCTATAAGAATGGGAGACTATAAAACACATCCCCTCTCGCTGCATCTCAATCGCCTACCATCGGTGTGCCTCCCTCGCCTTCATGCCGACCACCTTCCTTTTCTAGCTATTGCCGCTGTCTTCTTCTTTTTCTCTAGTCGTCGGAGCTTGCAGAAATAGTAGTAGTTACACTAAGGTAGTTCTCGTCGTTTCTTCCTCCTTCAGTCACCAAATCAAGCTTCGTCGGTGCCATTCGACTTTTGGAGCTTCAAGGAGGCCGAATCCAAGCTCCTTTCAAGCTTATAGTCGATCATTTGTGAGTTTTCTTTGATTTTTATTTTTGTGCTATTAGGGTTTTTTATTTTTTTAGGTTGATTCTTGGAAACCCCCTTCATAAATTGTGATCCTGGTAGCTTAATCTCCATGAATATATATATTTTTTAATTTTTGGAATTTATTTAAATTTCAGTGATTTTTTTATTATTTTTTGAATTTTTGTAAATTAATTATTTTAATTATAAATTTGGTTGATTTGGTGTTATTATATTTTGTTATTAATTTTTGTGTTGAGAAAATAATTTTTGAAAATATTATATAATTTTTTAGAATATTTTTATATTATGTATATATAGGAATATTAGGTTAAATGTATATTTTTGTTGAAATAATGTTTAATTATGTGTTTTAGATAATATTAGAATAATATATATTGATAGAATAATTTTAATAATTTTATATAATTTTTGAGGAATATTAATTATATTTGGATATTTTGAATTATTGAGGTAATTGTGAGTTTTTGTTAAAATTATAGTTAAATATTATGCTTTAAATGGTTTTAGAATTATTTAAGGTAATAAAATGATTTTTATAAATTATTTACTATTTTAAACTAATTAATACTAATTTTTGAAAATTATTTTCAAATAATATATTAATTACTAAATTGGTAATTAAATGGATTTTTAATAACTTCTAATATATATTTATGCTATTTAAGCTATTTGAATATATAAAAGTGAATTTTTACTATTTTATATTGAATTATTGAGAAATTTGATTTTTAATAATATTATATTATTATTTTGGAATTTTTATTTAATTACTGTAAAAATAATTATATTTAATGTTTTAATGTTTAAATATGTTATATTTTGATATTTTGAGGACATATATGGAATTTGTTTATTTTTAATATATTTATTATATTATTTGATTTTTTGTGGAATTGAATTGTGAATTTCGGTTGGAAAATTGTGCAGTTCGGGGTTCCAACCGAAGGTGTTGTGTATTATGTTATTTGAAGTGTGTTTTCTTGCAGGACCGACTCTACTTTTTAGTAGAAAGATGTTCATTTTACAGAGGAAGTTCTGATAAATTTTTAGTAGAATTCTCGTAAAACGTGACATCGGGTCGATCTTGAAATTTGATGTTGTCTGAGTTTCCAATCCTTCATTAGAGTCTTCTTTTAGAAATTCTTAGAATATTCAGTTACATTTATTCTGATTTTCGTTATTATTTTATTTTTAGTTGCGTCGAGATCGAGATTTATCAGACCAGCCCGTTCAGTTAATCTCGAGGAGCGCAAATTAATGAGTTATTATACTATATATGCATTGCATTTAGGATGCATGAATATGGATTTTACATTTTAATTTTTGTCTAAATGTGATTTATATGTTAAATGATTTAGTATATTTTCGGTTTATTTTTATTATATTTTTGATATATTTAGGGTTTATTTTGATATATGCATGTTATATAATTAGGTATATTTTTAGTAAATTTTTGATATATTTCAAAATAAATGCATGTTATATTTTCGATATATATACTTAGAATGTTTTAGTATGTTATTGGTTTTTAATTGGTGTATTTTTTTTATGGTTGATTTTGAATTTATTTAGCATATACATACTTGAAATATACTTAGTTTACTTTAAGTATACTTCTGGTATATATATGGTTTATTTTATTATTATGAATGTGGCTATGCATTATTTATTTTCCATATGTATGTTTAATTTTAATTGAAGGATATCAATAAAACATGCTACCTAGTGGGCAGCACTAGGACTGAGTACGTACCAGTGCGATAGATTTTAGGGTTGATTTACTAACTTATTTGAGATGACATTTGATTGATTATTTATTGAAATTGATGTAATTGAGTAGTGTGATTGCAGGAGCTCGGTTGACCTAGTGTCTCGTGGCCAATCACAGTGATAGTCAGACTGCTGGAGCTTAGTTGACTTAGTGTCTTGGGGCCAGTCTACTGTCCAATATGGAATAAGTGAGTTACCTTGGAATTAAATGAGTCTATATGGCTAGAGCGGTATTATTGATTGAGGTTGCGATTAAATAAGGTTCTATTTGATCTTTCATATATTAAAATAAATATTTTCTGCATTTATTACATATATAAAGGCAGAGTTTGACATTTATGTGAAATGCGTGTGTGTGTGTGTGTGTATATATATATATATATATATATATATATATATATATATATATATATATATATATATATATATATATATATATATATATATATATATAAGAATGTCTGACTGTATATGGTTTAGATTTTATGTGTATATATTATAATAATTCACTTAGTAAGGTCTGACTCCCCTAATTATTTTTTTTCAGGAGATCTTATATTGTCAGACCTTAGTAGTAGAGCTCTTCGCCGGTGTTCTTCCGCCCTGCCTAGATTATATAAAATTTATATTTAACTCTGATTTGTATTTTAGAAACTGCAGTAATAATGTTATTGTATCAGTAGAGTATTGCTTTATTCTTAATACTTTGTATCCAATTTATTGTATGAATATTTTTATTGATGATATGATATTGAGTATTTATTTTTATATATCAATTTGAAAAGTTTTAATTCTGTCATATTTTTATTTAATTATTGCATGCTTTTATTTTTAAGCCTTGCTACGAGTTCCGGATTCGAAAGAATTCCCGTTCCCTAACGTTGGTCATGACTCCCGATTTGGGTCGTGACAATTATAGTTAGTTTAATAATATATTACTCATTATACGATTTTAGCATTGAAAATGCATATTATTTTTACATTAAAGCATACATTTTAAACAATATTTTCTAGAAAGGTATTGAAGTGTACAAAAATGTGAAACACAAGATATTTAAATATCAAAAAAAAAAAACCACATGACTGATTTTGCCAAAAGGCAAAACCACAGGGATTAAAATTTTACTTATCTCAAACTTTTTAATTATCTAAACGTTTAGTGCAAACTTTCCAATTTTGTGGATATAAATTAATTTATGATACATTATTCGAAATAAATATGCATAATAAATCTCTATATCCATATGACTCATTTAGTAATTTATAAGTTGAATTATGACAAGTTAGAATATCTCTTAGGAATTCTTTTAGTTTTTTACTATTTTCTTTACAAAATTTTCCCCATGATTTTTGTAAATTGTAGATGTGTCAAAAAAAATGAAATTATTTTTGTAATAGGAGATAGAAGCACATCTAAAAACCTTAAATCGTCCTATACACATAAATTTAAAACATGACATACACATCTAACATGAAAATTTACTCTAATATTATGTTGATAAAGAGTTTAAAGATCATTAATTGACGCGATACTTGCAGTTGCATTATTAAAAAAAATTGAATTTTTTTTTTGCTAATCCATATTCTTTTAAAATATTTTTAATCATTATCGGCGGTATGCCGATCGTCAAAAACTTTAAATACAATAATTCTTTTTTGTAATAATCATTCATTATCAATCAATTACATGTAATGCTCATGTATGAATTATTTTGTCAATGATCACTCAAAATATTACTACAAATACATATACGTTGATGAAAATTTATAAATAATTTTTTTTCTTGTTTATATAAATTCAATAAAGTATGTTTGAGAGTATTTCCTACCATAAGCTTACCTTGTGGATTTAACACTTATTGACAATAATTAACAAAATCTACTTTTTCACTAAAATTAAAAGATAAATGTTTCATACTAATCATTATATCTAATTCCATTTTATTTGTTCGTCACTATATTTAAATAATTGTGAAGAAATAAAAGAATGTTGCATATCCGAAAATTTGAAATTGTCTCATTTGAACACCATTTATGTTGTATACTTAATTTCCAAATGCATTCTAAATGTTCCATAACTACCTCAAATTTTGAATTTGTAACGTGGGTTACAGTAATAGCAAATTATGGGGTTTTTTTACCAATTTATGGCAAAAACTTAACAAATTTACCATTTATGGTGCATTTTAAAAAAAAATTCATTTTGTGGTGGAATGAAAAAATTACTAATTTGTGGTGTCTTTTGTTGAGGTCGAATGTGAGTTGACTCTTGACTCTTAACTTTTGACTTGCATGTCACCTTGGCAAAAATCACCACAAATTAGTAATTTTTTTATTCCACCATAAAATAAAAATTTTTGTAAAAATACTATAAATTGGTAAAATTTTTAAAGTTTTGCCTTAAATTGGCAAAAATTCTAGCAAATTACATCATAGGTATATACACATTATGTTGCCTCTTAAAATGCACTTTAAAAATATTAGATTGTGATAGAAATTTTCTTTTTCCCCTTGTAGTGGAGTATTTGTTGTAATTTTATCCACACAGGCTTTTTAACTTTCTATTGTTAAAAAAAACAAAAAAAGCTTTTTAACTTTCTTATGTTGATTCATTATCTTCCAAGTTATCCATCATATTATCTAAATCAACAATATTTGATTGTGATTGACTAAAATATTGTGATCTACCACTTCTTCCACTTCCACCTTTACATTTTTTGTTAAAAGAAATATAATGAATGAAGAACAAATTAGAGAATTCAAAGAGTGAAAAATTAAGAAATATTATAGAGTAAGAGACTGAATAAATAAATACATAAATAAAATATTACATTAGAGTGAATGATTAAAATCTAATATGAAGAGAAATTAATGAATGTAAATGTCAAGAAGTTTAAGAGAACTTGAGAATTGAAAGAATTTAATTTGTGAGAAAAAAATTCTCTCCCCCCTCCCAAAACCCTTCTCTTCATACTATTTATAGGCAACAAAATCAATGTTTTAAACTGATAACCCATATTAGTAACTTAGTATAATAAGGGATATATTCTCCCAAAGAGGAGGATTACTTGAATAAGAGGAAAGCTCAATAAGGAAGTTTATTTCAATTAGGAAAACTACTCTATAAAGGAAGTCTCCTCCTCTACTAAATAGGGCAATCTTACAAGACTAAGGAATCATATTCCTAAAAGGTTTGAGCAATATCTTTTCCTATAAATAAATCTCATGACATCTCATGTCATTCATGCTCTCATCATACAACATCACCAATACATCATTCCATCACCTCATCATCATAAACAATCATCATTTGCTCCTTTATTCTTTATTCTTTACTTTATTATACCTATTCACTTTATTATATTTTTTCCTCATACCATTACTAACTTAAGCTTCGGAGTGTTTATGGGAGAAACCCCTCCCTGTTACCCATTTTCCTCGTCAATACAGGTTCCATAAGCAAAAATATCAATTCAGAGTTATTAAGTGGCGCTGTCTATAGGGAAAAGATCAAATTCAATTCCGAATTATCTTTACTTGTTTGGAATCTAGCTTGATTATTCAAGGAAAGCAGCCAAATCAAACTTTCGATCGTGAAAAATTCCAATTTAGTCATCAACAATAAATTCATATTAAAATGTTACAGAGATTGTTCTTTCCTATCATTACTATAAAA
Organism: Mallotus nudiflorus; assembly: GCA_947683625.1. NCBI lineage: Eukaryota > Viridiplantae > Streptophyta > Magnoliopsida > Malpighiales > Euphorbiaceae > Mallotus > Mallotus nudiflorus. The sequence continues at coordinate 2,484,584 of CANTUR010000239.1, forward strand.
TCCACTTTGCATCGCAAGTTACAATAGTGGAAGGAACAATAAAAGAAGGGGTAATGATAAAACGCTGCATAAGGTTTTATAAAGTTAAGATTCTATGATGGTCTGTCTAAGTCCAAACATCAAGGATTCCAGACATCTGAGTCCGAGCATTAAGGATTTCGGATATCTGAGTTCGAGCATCAAGGATTCAGGGCATCTGAGTCCAAGCATCAAGGATTCCAGACATCTGAGTCCGAGCATCAAGGATTTTAAACATCTAAGTCCAAGCATCAAGGATTCCGGACATCCGATTCTGAGCATCAAGGAGTCCGGGCATCCAAGTTCGAGCATCAAAGAGTCCAACCATTCAAGTTTAAACATATAAATTTTAAACCACGTACAAGGTGCCAGGGAGTATAATATACTCAAAACTCATACAGCAACATAGACGTTCTTGGATAGTGAAATTACATCAACACCACAGATTAAAGAGAGAGCTTCAAATACTCCATAACACTAGACAATTTCAACGATAATCTCGGAGCTGTATATATACAAAATGCCAATAAATTGGGCACACATAAAATTAGGCAATATCTTCAAAAGACAAGGTCATTCAAGCAACAATTGAAGTAAACAACGAATATAAATATTCGTGAATTCGAAAGAGGGACAATAGTACATCAGGAGATAAGTTTCTCTTAATATTATTTAATTTATTTATTTTTGCATCTTATTTATTCTTATATGAATATTCATAGTTTGTCACGTAAGCGCGCTTACATATCTACACATAGATGCTCATTCATATATACATGATTATCATTCATATAAAACCTATATCAATTACAATTGATATATTTATTATACAAGGATTGACCATCAAATGAGATCGATTATGCGATCCCAAAACTATTGTTCTTTTGTTTATTACTACAGATAAGGAAAATGTATTTATTGAAGATGCTACTTTAAGCACCCATCAGTCCAAAAAATCGGACACTCTGATAATCTCACTCGGTATCAACACACAAAGTTTATCAAAAGACATTAGACACATTGCCAGGCAGCTCTAAGGCAAACAAGCACTCATTCATGTTCATATAATAAATGGTGGTTCCCGCTCAAAGCTAGATCAAATAGCACTCAGACAAATCTTACTCTACCTTAGATCTTTAAAATTTTAGAGAATATCCAATAAGGGAAATTCAAGAATGAAGTCAAGTATATCCGCCACATAGCTAGATAAATCAAAAGATTGGAAGGGCTCAGACTCACTATTAGGATCACAAGCATCCTTCCTTTTGCAAAAATACTACCAACAACAAATGCTCAAAAAATCAAACATCTGCAGCAATATTGTCCGGACTCAACATCAATCATTATTATGACTAGGCAGCTGCCATCAAAAGAGTTACTAAAGTTCATAAACCAAGTAACATTATACGGCACTCAGATCGCACTTCTAATGCACCAAGACTATACGGCACTTGGGCTGCACTTCTAATGCACCAAGATTAAGTCCAGTGACTGAAGCTGGCACCCTTAGGTCACTTCTATAGTACTGAGGTTCCGAGCATGTAAGTCTCGCGTCCTTGCACTGAGCATCTAAGCCTCGAAGTATCTAAGTCCAGCGACTGAAGCTGGCACCCTCAGGTCTCTATAGTACTGAGGTTCTGGGCATGTAAGCCTCATGTCCTTGCACCGAGCATATAAGCCTCGAAGTATCTAAGTCCAGCGACTGAAGCTGGTACCCTCAGGTCGCTTCTGTAGTATTGAGGTTCCGAGCTCGTAAGCCTCACGTCCTTGTACCGAGCATCAAAACTCCAGTGACAACTGGTTCCATCATGTTGTTTCCACACTGATGGGTTAATCTTTTACCTCAAAGCATTTTTATTGCAGGTTTTGTGTACTCAAGTCCAGCTGGCACTTCAAGCAATGTTCTTATATGATGATTTCAAGACTTGGTACCGAGCTCTATCTTTTCTTATAACTAAGGTTGGCCACCTCAGCTCACCCTTCCATATTGGATGCAGTTACTCAAACAGTCTCTCTCTCTAGGCAGATACAATGACATTTTCCATCATTTTATGGACTTGGATACATCAGACATAAATATCCGAATACACTTTTAGGGGGGACTCTTGATAGCCCATATTAGTATCCTATTATAATAAGGGATATATTCTCCCAAAGAGGAGAATTACTTGAATAAGAGGAAAGCTCAATAAGGAAGTCTATTTCAATTAAGAAGACTGCTCTACAAAAGAAGTCTCCTCCTCTACTAAATAGGACAATCTTACAAGATTAAGGAATCATATTCCTAAGAGGTTTGAGCAATATCTTCTCTTATAAATACATCTCATGACATCTCATGTCATTCATGCTCTCATCATACAACATCACCAAGACATCATTCCATCACCTCATCATCACAAACAATTATCCTTTGCTCCTTTATGCTTTATTCTTTACTTTATTATACCTATTCACTTTATTATATTTTTTCTTTATACCATTACTGATTTAAGTTTCAGAGTGTTTATAGGGAAATCCCTCCTTTTTATCCATTTTTCTCGTCAATGCAGGTTTCACAAGCAAAAATATCAATTCGGAATTATCATAAACATTCTAAAATAACCATATAAATAAGTTGTTATATAATTGTTAGAGAAGGTAAATTTATCTTTTAATATTCAATTTTTTTTATTTATATATAAAAATTATAAATATAAAAGAAAGGGCCTAGGGAGGTAGGTTTACGCCGCGGAGGCGACCATTGCATGATTTGCATCTACAGCGGTCCTTAACTGTTACACATGCAATGGGCATAGCCTTCGTTTACTAGTTTAGAACTAGAACCTACAATTTATAGTTTAACCAGACTATCTCAATCTAATTTTGGCTCTAAATTGATTCTAATGTGATTTCGAATCCGAGTTGGCTCGTGACTAGGTCTAAATTCGATATTAGAACCCACATTTTTTTAATTTAATTTAGCTTTGAAGAAAGTTGACTATAAAATAAATATTTAAAGGTTAGCTGTGCAATAGAAATAAAATAAAATAATAGCAAGGTATGCCGTGTGAATACCACGCGCTTTTAGTTTGGTTTGGAATTTAGAAAGTGGAGAAAGGGGGTTCTGACCTAAAAAGTGAAAAAAAGTTTAAAAAGAAAAGAGGAGTTAATGGTTATCTCTTCGTTCGGCGTTCCCTTCCCTTCATCAGCTCAGCTCACCTCAGGTCGGCTCGCTTTCTTTCGGCTTGACTTAACTATCTGCCCGCTCTGTACGTTCAAACAGTTTTGGCCATAAAGCGCTCACCGGTCATTGTCCAGTCTGACTACGAATTACAATAACTGAACTATTATAAAATTACAAAGTTTCTTAATAGTGATAAAAATTAAGATGAATTATTATTAATTTTCTTAAGTTTAATTATAATAATTATTTTATTTTTACTGTTTGTGAGATTAATTAAAACATATTTAATTTTGAATTTGTTTACTGAATATAATTTTCTAATTTTAGTCATGCTTTCTAATAGTCGACAAAAAAATACAATTGGTATAGTGATGGTTCATTGATTAAAAAATGTTTAACACTTAAATTACTAATTTCAAATATTTTCAATGATAATGAAAATAGATAAAGTGAATTTTTATTTTTAAATTTTATAAAAGTGGGTGCCAATATATAAAAGTTAATAAAAAAATTATATAGTTATTTAATTTTTTTAGTTACTTTTATTTTACTTCATATTTATTACAATTGGATGAAAAATGTATTTTATTATCAAATGGTGGTTATTGATAAATTATATTTTATTTTATAAAAATCAAAATAATGATAGATTGCATTAAGTTAACCATAAAAAATTTGTCAAATTATAAAATTTTTAAAAGAACCACATGTTTAATAAAAACATATTATAACCACCTCTATTTTTTCACTTTTTTTTTTTTTTTATCAATTCTAAGTTTTTATTACAACATTTATCTTGATCAGTTTTTATTATGACTTTCATTTTAGTCATCGTTGATCATTTTTTCAATTAACAGAAATCTCTTCAATTATATTTTATCTATTATATTTTTTTTATATTAAATAAATAGAGATTTTTGATCTATTCGTCTGTTGATTTAAATTTAAATATATCTTCATAGAGTCAATAATATAACTTAAATTTTTGGTCTTAATAGGAATGTTTAAAAAAGTTATATCATATTAGATATTATTTTAAAAAATATTTCAAATTAAATCCTATAAGTCAAATAAAATTTTAATTTTAATGTTTAATTAAGAAAATAATTATTTAAATTAATTAATAAATTGATACTTTTTTTAAAATATATTTATCATTTAATTATAAAATTCTAAAAAATTTTAAGCTCATATAGTAATTTTTATTTTTTAAAAATATTTTAACTTAAAAATTTATCTAAAATTTTTTATACATCTACAATTTTTTAAAACTTTATGATTAAGTGATATACATTTCAAAAGAAAATTATTAATTTTAATCGTTAATTTAAATAATTTTTAATTAACTTTAAAATTAAGTTAATGAATAAAATTTTATTATGAATTGTTAAAATTAAATTATGAATAAATTAATACAATTTTCATATGTATAGTACTTCATTTTAAAGTTTTTAAAATTTTAAGCTTAAATTTTTTAAAAAAATTTAAAAATTAAGAAAATAATTTTTTTTAGTGTTAATTTTTTTAAAACTTTGCAATAAGGCGATATATATTTTTAAAAAATATTAAATAAAATTTTATTTATTAATCTAAATAAAATTTTATTAGTTAACCATTAAAATAAAAAAATTATTTGACTTAAAAATTTTTTAAATATGAGAGTTTTTTAAATATGATTTAATATGAACTAATTAAAAAAAATTAATTAGATTAAAAAAATTAAAAAATCTCGTATTAATTTCAAAGTATAAGTGAGAGTCTATAAATATATACTAATAAAAAACTACATGTTTCACACGTAAATGAAAAAATTTATTTGACTTGTAATGTATAGCAAATAAACAATTAAACATAATAATAATAATAATAATAATAATAATAATAATATTATTATTATTATTAAATAAAGTTTTAAAATAATAACAACGTTATTTACTTATATAACAACTTGATATTAATTTAATATAGTTATAATTAATTATAATTTTTTTTCAATAATTATATGATATTATTCATTATTTTTTATAATTAATTTTTCTTAATTCTAGAACTGATTTTATATATAAAAAAAATAATGGTCATAATTAATCATATAATAATAAAAAAAATCATTAGTTATTTGTTAGTAAAAAAAATTTAAAAACAATAAAATTTATACTTTCTTTATATAACAATTTAAATATTACAACCCATTAAACTTATAATTTATTACAATTTTAGTAAAAATTTTATTTGAACTATGACAATTTATTTTTTTAATATTTTTATTTTAATTTATACAAAAATTAATTTTATGTAATTTTTTAAGTTCAACTAATAATTAAATGATAAATAATAATTAATTTAATTTTAACTATTTTTTTTTTAAAAATTCATAAAAATATTTAAAAGCGATAATTACACTACTTTTATTATAGAAAATATATTTTCAAAAAAATTATATGCTCTATTATTTATTTATTTTAAATTTATAAAAATATGTATTTTAAAAATAAATTATATACTTTTCCTATTTTCGTAAAATTTATTAATTTTTTTAATTATTTAATTATTAAATTTAATATAATAATTTATAAAATTATGTTATCTAATTTGATTTATATTAGATAAAATATAAGCAGATCTAATTAAAATAGAAATATATATATTTTCAACAAAATTATCACTAAAATTTTAGTTAATTTAATTTTATTAGAGATAAAATAGAATTAACATAATTAAAATAGAAAATATATTTTCAATTAAATTAGATTTTGATGTTAATTAATATCATTTTTATTAGAAATTAATTAGAAGTTAACCTAATTATAATAGGAAATACATACTTTCAATTAAAATTACATTTTAATTAATTTAATTTATTTAGAGATAAAATAAAAGTTAACCTAATTAAAATAGAAAATATACTTCATTTGTATTAGAGATAAAATAAAAGTTAACTTAATTAGAATAGAAAATATATACTTTCAAGTAAATTATAATTACATTTTAATTAATTTAATTTTATTAGAGATAAAATAAAAATTATCCTAATTAAAATAGAAAACATACTTTTAATTAAATTAATTTTTATTTGAGATAAAATAGAAGTTAATCTAATTAAGTATACTTTCAATTAAATTAAAATAAAAAATATATTTTCAATTAAATTATAATTTTTATGAAAGATAAAATAAAAGTTAATCAAATTAAAATAATTTAATGTTTATTAGAAATAAAATAGAAAATAGAAGTTAATTTAATTAAAATAAGAAATAAATTTTTTATCAAATTAAAATTATATTTTAATTAATTTAATTTTTATTTTATTAGTAAATAATTTAATAATATAATTTTTATATAATAATAAGTAAATATATTTTTATAATTTTATTTGTTATTTTCCTGTACATTTATGTATTATATATAGTACAAAAAAGAAAAAGTTAACTTACGCTTTGTGTAGGTGCGGTTACGTCGTAGAAGTCATAAAATTAACGTGTTTGAAATAAATGGGGTCCATTTGATTATTAGGATGCGTACAACTCGGTGGAAATAGTGAGCCACGTGTGTCACAATAAAGAAGGTGATGATGTGGCCATATTCATATATACTGGGACAACAATGCCGTGGTGGTGGGATGAGGCCGTTATTTTCTGGTTAGCTTCCCAAAACTGACTTTGGAGAGGAAGGGAATGCTGTGGTTTGTTGAGAGGTCCACCCTCAACTAGTGGATCCCATGTCGGCAATTAACTAAACTTTCTATTTTATATTAAAGAAAAATCATTTTTTTTTTTTATAGAAATAATATTATTCAACTCCTCTCAATGTCGAAAGAAAATTCTTACCAACACACATCAAAATCAGTTAATAAATAATTAATTTTTTCTCAATGAAATATTTTTTATATTTAATTTGATATTCACAATATATTATTTATCATACAATATAAATATGAACAATTTTGAGAAAAATAAAATTAAAGGGAGTCATTCCTAATTATTGATGGTTCTATTTTTTAACATATTATTTGTTGAGATTAGTTATAATCCTTTTATTATTTTTTTTTGCATTTCCATTTAATTTTTAATATTATATTGTTTGTACGGGCTCAAATAGCTTTATCTCATATTTAGTCCAACAAGCCCTTGATGATTCAACAGGTGAGGCCATACAAGACCCTACAAGGGCCCATTGACACATTTGAATGACCCAACATGATGAAATGATTGGTGAGATTGATATGTTGACAAAGGTTGACATTCTCATTTAATTTAGATTGTTACCATAAGATGAATTAGGCAAGCTTTTTATTTTGATTTATTTCCTTAAACTTAGTTAAGAAAGTCTTCATATGATTTTATTTCCATAATTAGTCAGGCTCATGGATTATAAAAGTTAAAGTCTTTTGTAATAAAAAGCTCTTTACACATTTTGACAAAAACACAATATATCATTCTAGTTCATTTTATCTCATACCATCGTTTAATTATCATGATCCTAGTGATTGGGGTTCCCAACAGAACCGACTTCCTGTTTGATTCATTTGTCACAGGTTAAAAGGGACTAGATTTGTTCTTGCCCCTGTCATCACCCTGAGCTTATGACAAAATCCATCATTCTCTTGCTTTTATCATTTCTATGTAATTGTAACCAAGCTCACACGGACCCTTATTAAAATGATCAAAAGGTGCTTAGGCTGATTTCCTTTATTTTTATTAAGGCAAACGTCTTTTTAGCACGCTCAGTAGGAACTCTTGTATGCCTATGCGGATGAGATCATAGAAAGGTAGTATGATGACAAGCAAATCAAGCAAGAGGACTGTCTTAAACCATAAGACCTATGCATCTAGCGGCCACCCGCAAGAGTATAACTGAAATGAACCCTTGGACTCGAGGGAGGAGTACAATTGCACTTTGCCGACCAAGAGGCAACCTATCCTCAGCAATGAAGACATGGTGTTCCTTAGGGATGAAGTGGCTAAAAATAATTATGCCCTCTTTAACGATATGATCACCCAGATGTCAACAGTCTTAAGTCGATCCTACATAGAAATGAATCAATATAGGTATAGTCTTAGAAGCAGCTAGAGGAGATGAATGTTAATCTTTACCGTATGGCATTGATCCTTAATGGTAAACAAAATGTGGAGCTTCCCAGGTATTTCTTAAACACCAATAAACATAATAGTAGTAACTTGCAATATCGTAGTATGCGTCTAATGAGAAGACCAGATGACAATGAATGAAATTACCAAGCCTGATTTGTTAACTATAATGATAATAGTTATTAAGGTTGGGTAATGGTCATAATCGTAATTGGATTGACACCATTTTCACATATGATAACTAAGGTTGAGTGGTGGAATTGTCTGTTGAGACATGGACCAACTTAATGGTCCTACACATTACAATAACCATGAATATAAATATGAGTATCGGCCACTTATGACTGATTAATATCTACTAAGGGAAATATTAGAGAAGATGGGAATATACTTCAAACCCATCTCTAGGTCGATGTATAATAAACCTTATCCTGATTAGATAGATAAGCTACATCCATTTCCTAGGGGATATAAAGTGCATGAATTTGTACTATTCTCAGGTGAAGATAAACATCAATCTTCCATTAAACATGTAGCCTAATTTACAATACAATATGGGGAGGCATCGGCTAATGACTTTTGGAGGCTGAAACTCTTTGGCAATTTCCTTATGAAATTGGCTTTTACCTAGTATACACACTTGCCCTCTAATTCCATTAACACATGGAAAGACTTAAAAGAAAAGTTCCATGTAGAATTCTATAGGGCTAGGCCTAATATCTCATTAGCCGATTTGGCTAGAATTACCCAATTACTAGGGAAATCTGTGGAACAATATGTAATGAAGTTCCACAAACTCAAAACTCAATGTCATTTGGTTATTAGTGAGGCCGAATGTGTTGTAATGGTAGTTAGGGGACTTATTTACTTAATGAGGGAACATTTTGAAGGTCATCATTTCAGGGACTTGTTTGAGCTAACCATTTTAGTTATGAGTTATGAGAGGCTATTTAAATAGAAGGACTAGAAGAGGGCTTCCTCTAAAGGGACATACTACTATAATCCTCTTGATATATAGGCCATAAATGGTGATTATGAGACCAACTCTAATGATGAGGCTATTAATATGGCTGAATATATGGGTTCTAAGCCTAATGAGTGTCAGGCCTTATGAAGGTTGACAGTGTTGAAAGACAAGAAAAAGAATCCTAAGGCTAATCAGATTGCCAAGGAATACTCTTTTAATCTCACTAAGGTCGATGACATCTTTGATGCACTTATCAAAGATGGCCAGATAAAGTTGTTTGATGGGCGTGTCATTCCTCCTCCTGAGGATCGAGCTGACAAGGAATATTGTAAGTGACATAATTCTTGTAGACATACCATTAATAATTGTATTTTTTTTAGGAATATTAGTCAAAAGACCATTAATGAAGGGAAGTTGTTGTTCGCAAGCAAGAGAATATTTGTGGCTATAGATAGGCATGGCCACAGGCCGATTCAGGCTCTGAACTAGCTAGTAAAAAATTGATTGGGAATTGTGCTAAACTAGAACTGGGCCTAAATTGGATGAAGATCGGTTCAGGGTCAGTTTAATTTTTTTTTGAACCATGAACCGAATTTAATTTTAAATACATACATACATATATATATTGTTAGATTTTATTTTTTCTAAGTCACAATCATTTAATTTTATTTTTATAAATAGCCAATTATTTAATGAAAAAATTAAAGAATAAATATAGATAAAATAATTTTGATAAAATAAAAATTGTAAAATATTTACAGAAAATAGAAATTTATATATAATCAACAATCAATATGACAGTCAAATGTTTGTAAGATAATAAGTAACATCTATATATTTTAAAAGGGCCAAAAAGGCCCATTGTGGCCACTGGCCACTACAAAGTTTTTGAAAAAAACATTGATGACTATTGGCTCAATGGTCACCTACTTCTTTTTTTTTAATTAAATTATATATAAATAAACAATACAAAATAACTAAATTGACCATAATAAAATTTATATTTTTAAGATAATATGGTCATTTTAGGATAATTTTTTTTATAAATATCTTCCCCATACTCACAATTTTTTTTAAATTATTCATATACATACTCTCTCATTCATTTTCTCTCAATTTTCATTCTCAATCTTCTTTTATAATCTTATTATTATTATTATTATTATTATTATTATTACTACTACTACTACTACTACTACTACTCTCTAATTATTATTATTATTACTATTACTACTACTACTACTACTCTTTGATTATTGTTGTTGTTGTTGTTGTTGTTGTTGTTATTATTATTATTATTATTTCTTTAATTTTTTTATTAAAAATTTTGTATTTTCTCCATAAATCAAATGGCAAGTTCAAGTAGAAGAAGAAGAAGTAAATTTGAGAATCAACCATCTATTGTTGATTTAGACAATATGATGGATCATTTAGAAGAAGAATTTATAGACACCAAAGAAAATTTTCTGGAAGAAATTGCCACCAATATTAATTCATAAGAACAAGTGCAACCCTCCCAAATTAGAGGTGAAGGTCGAGGACGAGGAGAATCCAATATTTTTCAAGTGCATTTTAAGAAACATCAACAATCAACTGCAAATGGCTTGTAAGAAGTAACTTGTAACTACTGCCCAAAAATATACACATTCAAAGCTGGAGGTAGGTACGGAACACTTCAATGAAATTTAACTGCCAAACATCCAAACCAAATTGGAGTGGAAAAATAACAAACACAAATTTCCAGGTACACAAATTCTTCTTCTACTCCATCTCAATTATTTAAATATTCAGATGAAACCAACAAAGTTGAATTAGCTAAAATGATTTTTATGGAATATTTATCCTTTAATTTTAGTGAGAAAGTAAGATTTGTTAATTAGTGTCAAAATGTATTAAATCTATGTGCAAAACATATACCTAGAAATACTTTAAAACGTACTCATTATAAATTATATTCAAAAGAAAAAAAAAGATTTTCATAAATTATTTTTAAATTTGGATGGACGTGTATCAATTTGTTCCAATATATGGAGTGATCATTGGCAAAAGCACTCATATATGGGAATAACTTGCCATTTTATTGACAATGAATGAAAAATACAAAAAAGAATTATTGCATTTCGAGTTTTTGATGATTGGCATACTGCCAAAAATATTTTTAAAATTATTCAAAATATTTCACAAGAATATAGTTTGGTAAAAAAAAAATTTATGTAGGTTTTGATAATGCGACTGTAAATACTACATCAATAGTTGAACAAAAAAATATTTATCAACCAAATATTAGAGGAAATTTTTTTTCATATTAGATGTGTTTGCCATGTTTTAAATTTATGTGTACAATATGGTTTAAGGTCATTAGATGTATATTTACAATAAAAAAAAAAGCAATTGTATTTTTGTGGACACATCTACAAGTAATGAAAATGTGGGCAAAATTTTGCAGAGAAAATGGAAAAAAACCAAGAAGATTTTCAAGAGATATTCCAACTCATTGGAATTCAACATATGAATTATTAAACAAGTCTTTTTTATATAAAGAATTATTGTATATGTTTATCAATAATAATGTTTCACAAGTTAATTTATGTCCACAAAATTGGAAAGTTTGACAAAAAATTTTAGATCTTTTAAAAGTTTTTAATGATGCAACATACATATTAAGTGAAGTTAATTACCTAACATCTCATTTATTAGTAATTGAATGTATTAATATTGTTGGTGCTATGCAAGAGAATGAGACTGACTTAGTTTTAAGAGAATCAATATTATTAATGAAAAATAAATGGTTAAATTATTTTGAAATGATTCCACTAATTAATCTTATTGCGTATGTTTTTTTATCCAAGAATTAAAATAGATGGTTTAGCCTATTATTTAAGTATGTATTATGGATGTCTAAATATTGATCAATTTGAAATTGATATTGATAATATTATTAATGATGTTAGAAGAGTTTTTAGGAGAATTATTTAATGAGTATAAAATGCAATATGGTGATGTTTCATCTTTTTCTCAAACTACATGTAAAGTTCAAAGTGTTGAAACTGGTAAACTTAGTATGGGGGATCGTATCTTACTTGAACGATAGAAAAAAGCCCCAAGGATCAATCTGCGTGCCTGAACTTGACATTTATCTAACGACTTCTTTTGAATTTGGTGACAACAAAATAGGAAAAGAATTTTCTATTCTTAAATGGTGGAGCTGACATTAAATACATACCCAATATTGGCCAAAATTGCTAAGCAAATTTTTGCATGTCATGTCTCAACAGTTGTTGTTGAGTAAGCTTTTAGTTCGAGAGGGAATATTTTGGATGAAACACACTCAAACATAATTCCTGAATCACTTGAAGTTCAAACTTGTGTTGATGATTAGATAAGAGCATCTATATAAGATCAAGAAATTAAGAGGGATGACAATGATGAATTTTTAGAGATGACAATCAAAACTAAGGAAAATTCAACTTCTAGTATTGGTAGTGACTAAATTAATAAGGTAAAGGGGTATTAATTTTTTTTTTCAAAGGTATGAGAACTACGTTGGCTTTAATTCCTCTAAACCTTAAGGGGATACTTAGACAACTTAATTTTTAGTAAGAAAATTAAGTTCAAACCCTTTAATTTTTTCTATTATTTTTATTGTTAATTTTAATTCATTTATTATTTAAAATTTATTCACTTCAATTTTTAATTGCATTAGTGTTTTTTACTTAATTTAAATTATACATAAAAAATTATTATAATATTTTAAATTATTTAAATATAATTAAAAAATAAAAAATTTTAGAAATGAAATCCGGTTTAGAACTAGAATCGGAATCGATTAATTCTGAATTGAAATTTTGTTCAGAACCTGAACCAACTGGTTCCAAATTATATTTTGATTTGGAACCGGAATCAACATTGGAACTGGCCAGTTTTGAACCAGCCAGTTTCAAACCGGCCTTGAATCATCCTGTATATAATTCAAGTTTGGTTCTATAAACCTTTGAACCAGAATCGTCAGGTTCTGAACTATGGCCACCCTTAGTTCTAGTTGATTTTGTAGCCGATCACCCTTCTTTAGTGATCCTAGTGGACTTTTATAAAGCAAAGGGATGAAAGGTCTGGTCTGACGGTTCAAAGGCTGCATCGGGCTCAGGCACAAGTGTGGTTCTAGAGTCACCCCATGGCATTAAGACCAAGCTTTCATTCCTACTTGATTTTTCCTATACAAACAACTAGGCTGAATATGAAGCACTCCTAATAGCATTGAGGATACTTGCGGAGCTTAAGGTTCACCATGTGGATATTTTTTGCAACTCAATGTTAGTAGTAAAGCAGGTCTCTAGGGAGTATAAATATGAATTGGCCACACTGGGGGAATATTGTAATAAGGTGCAACATAAGATAAAAGGGTTTACTAAAGCTCGATTACTGTACTTGGAAAGGGAGGCCAATGGTAAAGCAAATGACTTAGCCTAATCAAGGTCTAGTTATAAAGATAGAATCCAAACAATCCCCCTGATAGTTAGGTCTCAATCTTCACTAGTAGTAAGAACTAATGATCTTAATTTTTAGGTTGCTATAGTTGACTTGGAGGCTGATTGGTGAAGAGAAGTCAAAGATTATCTCAATAATCCATTATCATCAGCTAGAAGCCAAACAAGAATGATGGCAACCAAAATACTCTTGCTTGATAGGGAATTATATAGACAATAGGTCTTTAGTGAGTTATTAAGGTGCATCGGCCTTAAAGAAGTAATGTTGGTTATGGCCGAAGCATATGAGGGGATTACAAGCGTCCATTAGGGAGGTCGAAAGATGAAATGGCTAATATGGCAATATGGATACTTTTGGCCAACCATAGAGAAGGATTATAGTGATTATGCAAAGGGATGTGAACCTTGCAAAAACCATGGCCCTATTCAATATGTGCCAGCTAAAGACATGTTCAATATGTGCCAGCTAAAGACATGCACTTAATTATCAAGCCTTGGCCGTTTAGAGGATGGGCGATGGACATCATTGAGAAGCTTTACCCACTATTGTCTAAGGGGCATGGGTTCATGCTCATCACAATATATTACTTTATAAAGTGGGTAAAGGCTATTCCACTGATGAAGGTTAATAAGTAATTGGTCATAAACTTCATCACCAAGCATATCATAAATTGCTTTGGGATTTCAAAGTCCATAACCACATATCATGGTACTATATTTACTAGAGAAGAAATTCAGGCTTTTCATTGATAACTACAAGATCAGGTTGCTTCACTCATCACCCTATTATGCCCAAGCGAATGGATAAGTCAAGGCAACAAATAAAGTAGTAAATATGGTGATCTATAAGTCCATTAAGGAAAATTCTCGAGTCTAGCACAAAACATTATTTGAGGTCATTTAGGCGATAAGGACTATCTAGAAGTTGACAATAGACACTTCACTTTTCAAGCTAGTTTACGGTTATGAAGCAATATTACAAATGAGCTAATGGTGGCCTCTTTAAGAAGACATGTAACATTCCTATCTTCACCCATTATAAATATTCCATGAGCATATGCATCACAAAAAGTCTCTCAATTGAACATATGCATTTCATACATATCATATATATGAAAATGTAAAATATGACATAAGTATGATTTGTGTGATTTATTTCCTAAAAATGAAAATAAAGATAGAATAATTATAATATAAGAAATTTTTAATGAATTGATAGAATGTAAGAAAATATAAATCATATTCTAAGAATATAAATAATGAAGATTAAACCTTAAGGACTTAGTTGAGAAAATAATTAATTAGTTAAAAGTAATAAAAAGCAAGTATAGGCGCTAAAAATGAATAGCTTTTGCAAAAATAAAATAAAGGGGGTTGGAAAAGGAGAGAATAAGAAAGAAAAGTGAAGAGAATAAAAAAAAGAAAAGTGAGGAGAAGGAAAAAGTACAGTGAAGAAGAAGGAAAGAAAAATGGGAGAATTCTAAGGTTTTCTAATTTTGGCAAGGTAAGCGAATTCATCTTATTTTCTTATGTAATTCTTCCCTCATGACATGCTAATCATGGTAATTAGAAAAATTAAGAGTGAAATAGGTTAATTGATTTTGATAATGAAAATAGTTTTTTATGCTGAGAATTCTAGTTTATAGCTAATTATTGCACTCTAGGTTTCATGGCCATTAAAAAAAGAATTAAGGGAACTAAAAACATGAAAATTTTGGGTTTATATCTCATCTTTATGCCTTTAAAAGGGTTTTATGAAATAACAAGTATGTGAAATTCTACGAAAGTTTATTTGGGACTGGGTTGGGTAGCAATTCCAGCAAGATAGCTGATATTGATTAGTTATTTTGAGGATGTTAGAGACTGATTTAGAAAAATTGTTAAAATTGTGTTTTTTTATTTATATGTTATCTAAAACCTTATAATATACTTTGGTGAAACAATGTGTGTAATGAGAAATCATCCTTAGAGTGGGGCTAGTTCTGCTTGCTATATCTGTAGGTAGTTTGATTTTTCCTACTTAATATGAAGCCTTTAGAGACTGAATTAGATGAAGTATAAAACATAAAAGTTATTTTTTATGTGTTAAAAAAGTTCCTCAAAAAGGGTTTTAAAATTAGACTTGTATAACTTGAGAAATTCTAAATTGAATAAGACCTGCTTAAACTATTTGTATGCAGAACATAGGTCTAAATTTAAAATTTCACCATTAATTGTGCAGACATTATATTATACTAATGTTTTGGTATGTTGTAGCTATATCTGTCCAATTGTGTAGGAAAAGGGAATTAAGTAATTTGGAGTTGTGTGCTAAATGTTATTCACTATCAGGTCTAGTAAGGTTAAGTTGTGTATGTATAGGTTTTAGGGTAGAATTTAAAAAGTCACTATATATCATGTAGTGCCTAGTATTAATATGAATTTTTTATATTTATAGTCTTAAGTGTCTAGTTTTAGTAGGAAAAAGAATTAGATCATTTGGAATTATATATAAAGAGTTATTAGCTTTCTAGTGCTGCAACATCATAATATTATTTGTATAAAATATGCTAACCATTGCATAAAAAGCATGGAAATTCATATGAGGCACAATTCTTAATTTTAATTAAAAATACATGTTATATTCTAGGCTCTCAAAATATTACTGAAGTATGAGAAGGTAATACAAATTGTGTTTAAAGTGTTTATTACCTAAGGAGGTGAGTATATACATCAATTGGATTCTAATGTGCAAATTGTGTGAATATGAATGTGAAATTGTGGTTTGTAGCTTGACTAAAATGTGTTTTCTATGAAATTCCAATTGAGTTGCTCTATGTCTTCTTACATGAGTGTTGATGAACTATAGATTGTTGATGCTTGTGCTTATACGAATATAGGACAAATGATAAATATATGAATTATAGTAATTACTTATTATACATTTACGTTTGAACATTTGCATATGGATATAAGAGGATGTTATGACTAGTTTGACTAATATTTGAAAATCACTTAGTAAATGTTAATGATCAAAGGATATCACTTGATTCACTTATTATATGCTAGCCAGTAATATCAATTATCACTTATCACTTGTTTCACTTGAACTTGGGTGGAGTATTGTCTTACAAAGTCATAACAAATAAAAGGAACTAAAGCATATGCATTTGCAATACTTGAATCTTATATTTGTTTTGTGAGATGTTTAAGCTAATTATTAGAAAAGCCTTTAGAATTTAGTTAATATTTATATTCATTGAGTCACAACTCATCAAATTGCAATTACTTTTCAGATTGAGAAGTCTAGTTTTGGGCCATTTTGAAGTATGAAGCATGGTAGTTAAAGCATGAAGCATAGGTTGTTGGTCAAATTCTCACTCTTTTTTTCCTTGTAACATATATATGCTTACTAGTTAATGTAAATGTTTGAATGTACATACATATAAATGTGTATTGTAACTATATGTGAGCAAATGATACTTAATAATAATAATAATAATATGAGATATAATGATGTGTAATAATAGTAAGTGTACAGAGTGTTACACTAGAGTTTAGTATCAAAGCAGGGATAGGTTCCATGAGGGACAAGCATATGAGCATAATAGAATGTGTGCATTTTTATATATTATCATATAATATATTCTTATATGTTTATAGGGTATCCATAAGAAATAGGAGACGACTGATTTGTATTCCATGGAAGCATCACATCAACCAACATGAGATCAACCTACTAATAGGGTTGGATCTCCTGCATATTCTTATGCACAACATGAACCTTATAAACAAATCCATCTTGAGCAATGTGAATAAGAAGTATATGGATCACAGGAGTATAAGAAGAGGAGATATGATAAATTAAGAAAATAGGGTACAGTTGATTTCCATATCCCTCAATTATATAAATAGGCTAAAAAGGACATAGAGAGTTTTGAATTTGATGAAATGCACACTAGAAGAAAAGGTTTACTATACAGTATCATTATTACAAGGGGATGCATATGATCGGTGGGAAACAATACCTGGCAGTGATGCTTCAGCCTCCAATTCTTATATAGAATGATTTCCTTTATGAGTTCAATAATAATTACATACTAGAAGTGTATAGAGATGATAAACAAAGGGAATTCTTGAATCTAAAGCAAAGGATAATGACAGTAGTTGAATATGAGGTGAAATTCAATAAGTTATCTCATTATGCATCTTTATCGGTAACTATTGATAAAGATAAATGTTGAATGTTTGAGGAAGGATTAAGATATGAGCTTAGAGATAGGCTCACTCTTGTAAATCTTGAGAGTCATGCCAAGTTAAAGGCAATTATAATTAGAGCTGAGAGGTTAGTAAAAGAAGGGTCGGCTGCGAACTAAAAAGGGATCAAGTGAGATTGTAGAAAGTTCCAATAGGAAACAAAGTAAACATGAAGGATACATACTGCCATAACCTAGTGCAAAGGGTGGAAATTTTAATTATAGAAGTAAGAGATTTGGAACTCCATCTTTCATAAGTAGAGGCCAGAGTCATATTATGGCATAAAGATCTACATGTGTACATTGTAAGAGACAATATATTAAAGAATGGAGAAAACTAACTGGCGAGTGCTTCTTTTGTAGATCTCTTGATCATATGCTCAAAGATTTTCCTTAAAAAGACTAAAGTGATGGGGGGTAGCAAAGGAAAAATTATGTCAGAATCCACAGTTGAAGCTTAAAAAATAAATGGAGTTGGAGAAACATCTAGCAAGATAAAAGGTAGAGATAGGACAACTACAATTGGTAGAGGTATGAGTATATAAGAAGGTCAGAGTTTTAGACCTCAGACATAAGCCAAAGTGTTTGCCATAACTAGATAAAAAGCTATTGATGTTCCAGAAGTTATCATCAGTAAAATTCTTATCCATGATTTAGAAGCTTATGCATTAATTAATCCTAGTTCCACACATTCATTTATATCATTAGGCATGACATCTCGATTATGTAAAAATCATAAACCTTTGGGTTTTGATTTAAATGTGAGTACACCTTTAGGAGAAATAAAGGTGGTGAATAATATATGTCATAAATGTTTGATTTGTATTGATAAAACTGAGTTAGAAGCTAATTTGATATTGTTGCCACTTTGTGAATTTAATGTGATACTAGGGATGGATTGGTTGACTAAGAATCATGTAATAGTGAATTTTTTTTACTAAAGAGGTTGTTATAGAATCTCCAAATCAACCAAGGGTTATGTTTTTAGGGGAAAGAAAAGTTGTACCTACATGTTTAATCTCTATTACAAAAGTTTTTAAAATGGTTAGGGGTGGTTGTGAAGCTTATTTAGCACATATGGTAGATATTGGGATTGTTTGATAAGGGATTTATTAGGCCTAGTGTTTCACTTTGGGGTGCTCCAGTGTTATTTATTAAAAAGAAAGATGGAACAATAAGGTTGTGTATTAATTATAGGCAACTGAATTGGGTCACTATAAAGAATAAATATCCTTTGCCTAGAATAGATGAGTTATTTGACCAACTGTAGGGAGCTCAAGTGTTCTCCAAGATTGATTTGAAATTATGCTATTATCAGCTTAATGTATGAAAACCAGATATACCAAAGACTGTATTTTGAGCCAGGTATGAACATTATAAATTCTTAGTGATACCTTTTAGTTTTACCAATGTACTAGCTGCATTCATAACTCTTATGAACAAGGTATTTCAAATAAGTTTGTGATTATGTTCATTGATGACATATTGGCATATTAAAGAAACAAAGAGGAGCATGAACAACATTTAAGAATTATACTACAAACCTTGAGAGAAAAGTAGTTATACACTAAATTAAGTAAATGTGAGTTTTGGTTAGATCATATAGTATTTTTATAACATGTAGTTTTTGAACAAGGCATAGAAGTAGATCTAAAGAAAATAGAAGTGGTAGTAAAATGGAAAACTCTAAAGAATGTTGTAGAAGTGAGAAGTTTCTTAGGACTATTTGGATACTATCACCGATTTATTGAAGGATTTTCATTGATAACCAGCCCTTTGACTAAGTTACTTCAAAAAAATATAGCATTTTAATGGTTTAAAGCATGTTAAAAAAATTTTGATGAATTGAAAAATAGGTTGACAACTGCTCTAATTTTAACTATTCCTAAAGGCATAGGAGGATTTGTAGTTTATAGTGATGCTTCTCATTAGAGTTTGGGATGTGTGCTAATGCAACATGGTAAGGTAATTACATATGCATCTAGATAGATGAAGCCTTATGAATTATCTTATCTAGTACATGACTTAGAGCTCGTTGCTGTTGTGTTTGCTTTGAAAATATAGAGACATTACTTATAGGGAGAAAACATTTCAAATATTTACTGATCATAACAGTTTGAGGTACTTATTGAGCCAAAAAAAGTTAAACATGAGACAAAGGCAGTGGTTAGAATTGTTGAAAGATTATGACTGTACAATTGAGCATCATCCAGGAAAGGCAAATATGGTAGTTAGTGCTCTAAGTAGGAAATCAAGAAGTAGTATGGCTAATTTATGGGTACCTCCACTATCTTATTTAATTCAGCTACGAGCTGTGAATGTGAAACTAAATTTGCAAGAAAATAGGATACAAGTTGCTACATTACAAGTTAGATCAATATTATAGGATAGAATTAAAGTAGTGCAAAGTAAGGATCCACAATTACAAGAAAAGATTGAGAAAGCAAGACAAGGAGAGAACAAAGAGTTTAACATTCAAGATAATACTTTGATGATGGGGTCATGTATTTGTGTCCCGGATATTGACAACCTATGCCTAGAAATTTTGGAAGAGGCATATGATGCTCTATATGCTATGCATCTGGGAATGACTAAAATGTATAACACTTTATGTCCATATTATTGGTGGCCCAGAATAAAGAAAGATGTGGCTGAGTACGTTTTAAATGTTTGACATGTCAATAAGTTAAAGCAAAACACCAAGCACCAGTTGGGAAGTTGAAACTAATAATAATACTAGAATGGAAATAAGAAAGAATAGCAATGGATTTTGTGTGTGGATTTCCAAGAACTCTAAGAAAAAAAGATGCCATATATATGATCATTGATCGATTGATTAAGTCAATGCACTTTTTACCTATTTGATTAGATAGTTCACTTGAATACTTCACCAAAGAGTATATGAATAAAATTGTTAGGTTGCACAGGGTATCAATATCTATTGTGTTAGATAGGGATCCACAATTTACATCTCACTTTTGGATGAGTTTGCATAAGGCTTTAGGTACCAAATTGAATTTTAGCACTACTTTTCATCCACAGACAAATAGAAAATTAGAAAGAACAATTCAAACACTTGAAGATATGCTTTGAGATTATGTATTAGAATTCAAGGGAGCATGGGATGAGTATATAAGCTTAATGGAGTTTGCACATAATAATTAGTATCATAGTGGTATTCAGATGGAACCATACAAGGCATTTTATGGAAGAAAGTGTCGTAGTCCTATTTATTAAGATGAAGAGGGAACCCATGTATTAGAAGGGCCAAAGATAATACAAGTCACCATGGATAAAGTAAAACTAATCAAATGTAGACTCAAAGCAACCCAAGATAAACAAAAGAGCTATGCAAATCAATATAGTAAAGAAATGGAGTATGAAGTGGGTAAGAAAGTATTCCTTTGAGTTTCACTATAGAAAAGAGTAATTCGATTTAGTAAGAAAGGAAAACTAAGTCCTCGATATATAGGGCCATATGAAATTCTTAAAAGAATCAGTCCATTGGCTTATAGATTAGCATTACCATAAAAAATGGCCCAAATTCATGATGTATTTCATATAAGTATGCTTATAAGATATCAACCTAATCCCACATATATACTTAAAAATGAAGAAGTAGAAATTACTAATGATTTGAGTTATTTTGAAGAATTGGTGAAGATCATTGGTTATAAGACAAAATGGTTACGGAATCAAGAAATTCCCTTGGTTAAAGTGTTATGGAAAAACCATTCAAAAGAATAAACTACATGGGAAATAGAAGAAAACTTGAAACAAGAATATCCTTACTTGTTCACAGGTATTAAATTTCGAGGATGAAATTTATTGTAAGAGGGGGGAGAAATGTAACATCCCTATCTTCACCCATTATAAATATTATATGAACATATGAATCATAAATGTCTCTCATTTGAACATATGTATTTCATATGCATTACATATCATATATGAGAAAATGTACACTATGAAATAAGTATGATTTGTGTGATTTATTTTCGAGAAATGAAGATAAGGATAGCATAATTATAATATAAGAAATTTTTAATGAATTAATAGAATATAAGAAAATATAAATCACATTCTAAGAGTAGAAATAGTGAAGATTAAACATTAAGGATTTAGTTACGAAAATAATTAATTAGTTAAAAGTAATAAAGAGCAAGTATAGGGGCTAAAAAGGAATAGCTTTTGCAAAAATAAGATAAAGGGGGTTGGAACAAAGAGAGAATGAAAAATAAATGTGAAGAGAATAAAAAAAGAAAAGTAAGGCGAAGGAAAAGGGAAAGTGAAGAAGAAGTAAGGAAAAGGGGAGAATTTTAGGGTTTTCTAATTTTGGCAAAGGTAAGTGATTTCATCTTATTTTCTTATGTAATTATTCCTTAATGACATGTTGATCATTGTAATTAGAAAGAATTATGAGGGAAATAGGTAAATTGATTTTGATAATGAAAATAGTTCTTTATGCTGAGAATTCTAATTTATAACTAATTATTACACTCTAGTTTTCATGGCTATAAAAAAAGAATTATGGGAAGTGAGAAAATAAGACTTGTGGCTTTATGTCTTATCTTCATGCCTTTAAAAGGGTTTTGTGAAATAATGAGTATGTGAAACTCTAGGAAAGTTTATTTGGATTGATTTGGGTAGCAGTTCCAATAGGCTACCTGATGTTGATTGGTTATGTTAAGTATGTTAGAGAAGGATTTAGACAAATTGTTAAAAATAAGTTTTTTTTATATTTTATCTAAAACCTTATAAAATATTTTGGTGAAATAATGTGTGTGTAATGAGAAATCATCCTTTGAGTGGGGCTGGTTTTGGTTGCTACATCTGTAGGCAGTATGATTTTGCCTAATTAATATAAAGACCTTAGAGACTGAATTAGATGAATTATAAAACATGATAGTTGGTTCTTTATGTGTTAAAGATATTCTTGAAAAAGGGTTTTGAAATTAGACTTGTATAATTTGAGAAATTCTAAATTAAATGAGACCTGCTCAAAGTATTTTTGTGCTAAACACATATCTGAATTCAAATTTCACCATTAATTGTGCAAAGCTTATATTATGCTAATTTTTGGGTATTTTGTATCCCTATATTTCCAATTATAGGAAAAAGAAATTAAATAATTTGGAGTTGTGTGCTGAAAGTTATTCACTCTCAGGTATAGCAAGGTCAAGCTGTGTATATATAAGTTTTAGGGCCGAATTTAAAAATTCACCATAATTCTTGTAATACCTATTTTAATCTGAATTTTTTATATGCTATATTTTTAAGTGTCTAGTTTTAGTCACAAAAATAATTAGATCATTTGAAATTATATATAAAGAGTTATTAACTTTCTAGTACAGCAGCATCATAATATTATTTGTATGAAATATGCTTACCATTGGATAAAAAGCATGAAAATCCATATGAGGCACAATTCTTAATTTAATTAAAAATACATGTTGTATTCTAGGCTCTTAAAATATTATTGAAGTATGAGAAGGCGATACAAATCATATTTAAAGTGTTTATTACCTAAGGAGGTGTGTATATACATCAATTGGATTCTAATGTGCAAATTGTGTGAATATGTGAATATGAATGTGGAATTGTGGTGTATAGCTTGACTGAAATATGTTTTCTATGAAATTCTAATTGAGTTGCTCTATGTCTTCTTAGATGAGTATTGATGAACTATAGATTGTTGATGCTTGTGCTTATGCAAACATATGACAAATGATAAATTTATTAATTATAGTAATTATTTGTTATAAATTTACATTTGAACATTTTCATATGAATATAAGAGGATGTTGTGACCAACTTGACTAGTACTTGCAAATTACTTAATAAATGTTAATGATCAAAGGATATCACTTGATTCACTTGTTATATGTTGGCCAACAAAATCAATTATCACTTATCACTTGTTTCACTTAAACCTAGGTGCAATATTGTCTTACAAGGTCACACCAAATAAAAGGAACCAAAGCATATGCATTTGTAATATTTTAATCTTGTATTTTTTTTATGAAATGTTTGAGCTAATTGTTAGAGAAGCCTTTTAGAATTTAATTGATATTTATATTCATTGTGTCATGACTCATTAAATCGTAATTATTTTTCAGAATGAGAAGTATAGTTTTGGGCCATTTTGAAGCATGAAGCATGGTAGTTAAAGTATGGAGCATAGGTTGTTAGTCGAATTCTCACTGTCTCTCTCCTTGTAACATTCATATGCTTACTAATTAATGTAAATGTTTATATGTATGTATGTATATATATACGTATATATATGTATAGTAACTACATGTGAAAAAATGATACTTAATAATAATAATATAAGATACAATGATGTGTAATAATAGTAAGTGTACAAGGTGTTACAAAGCAAGTGCATTCAAGTCTATCAGCCTCATAATACACCTAGAGCATGTTATAAGAATTGGATCATCTAGATGAGGAAAGGCTCATGGCATATGATCGAATGGTTATACATAAGAAAAAGGTGGAACAAGCTTACAACAAGAGAATCAAACATAAATTCTTTAAAGAAAGGGACTTGGTTTAGAAATTGGTACTACTAATTGGACTTAAAGACCGAGTGCTTAGTAAATAGAGCCTCAATTGGTAAGGGCCATTCTCAGTAATTCAAGTGTTGAAAGGTGGCACCTATCTCCTAATAGACAAGGATGGTACTAACACGTAAGACAGATTAATGGCAAGTACTTAAAAGCATAGTTCCCATTTATATGTGATGATGTAGATCGGTTAGCATTTCATGTTCTAACTAAGACAAGTTAATTATTTCAGCATATAAAAGTATAATAAGGCTGATTAGCTGTTCTTTGGTCAATAGTCAATAATTTTCCATTAGTAAAGATTATTATATGTTTTTTGGCCAATGTACTTTATCAAATTGAATTATTTTTAAAGGTCGATTAGTTAATGTCTGGTACATTTTAGATTCATGATCTTCCATTATCCTCAAGACTGATTAAACATTTTTAAATGGAGATGTAAAATTATTAAGCCATGCAAATTGGTCATTATAAACATGTACAAAGGTTTGAATATATATATATATATATATATATATATATATATATGTTTGGAATATATACGAAGGTTGGAATATATGCTTTATCAACTTTAATTATTGTATGGATATTTGTATGCAAAAGGAATCAGCCTTACTGGACAAGGATAACTCTGAGAGAGCTTTGGTTGAGTTTATTAAGAAGTTTAAGGCAACCTAGTCGGTCGAGTTGTGACTGATAGAACAATTTTTAAATGCTTTATCAACATTAATTATTGTATGGATATTTGTAAGCTAATACAATAATAAATATTCATACAGCCATTAAAGCTGATAAAGCATTTAAAAATTGTTCTATCGGTCACAACCCAATCAACTAGGTTGCCTTAAACTTCTTAATAAACTTAACCAAAGCTCTCTCAGAGTTATCCTTATCCAGTAAGGCTGATTCTTTTTGCCCTTGGAGCTTGGTGAGTTAAAGGCATAGGTTCTTTATTTACTCTTGAATCTCTTTCATCATTGCACCTTAGAATTGAGCTTGTTTAAACCTTTTTTGCTGCCAAATCAGCTTTTTTATTCTTAAGAGCAGCACTGAGATTAGCCACCTCCTTTTATAAGGGACAACCTGCCCCTTCTTCCTAATAGCTTCTGTAATGTCCCTAGCTCCTCCATCCAACTTTTATTTTTTAGCATCCTTTTTGGACAAGGAGTCCATTAGTTTCTCCATAGCCCTATAGTTGGCAATAAGAGAAGGAAGGTTCTCATAGAGCGAATCGATTATGTATTTTTAGTTGATGGTGACGTTAGGGCATAGAAAGGCATTCTCATAAAGGTACTTTAAAAGGCCTATTGCCCAATCATGATTGCCCTCATTGATGAAGAAGAAGGTTGAGCCCTCAAAAAGCTCCACTAGGTCTTTGAGCCTCCGCTTAACCTCCTTAGAGATTGGATCCTCTGAATCGACAACATCAGTTATAGGATCAGTCTCCCCACGCTCTAAAAAGGCTTAATCTCTATCATCTCTAACTTCCTCAGCATTAAAATCCCCCATTTGTGTTTTAAGCTCATTGAATAAGTTGAAGAGAGAGGCCTGTAAAAAAGGATTAGTGAATAGATAATAATGATATAGTAGGACAAAGTAATGCTAAGGAGTTTAGCTTATCAAGCGAATGAGAATTAGAGGGTTCTTGAGTTGGTGAGGCCAATTTAATAGGACTAGCACTTAGAGATACTTCAAAAGAGAGCTTAAAAGTGCCCTCCTTTGTATGAGTTAAGGTGAGAGTGGCTGGATTGGCCTTACTAGTTAATTCTATTAGAATCGAGCATTTAATGGGAGAGATTGTGAGATCCTAGATGTCAATGACCTTAGCTACTTTTGATGCCAATTTTAAGGCACTATGCTTGGTAGACCTATGTTGGGTTTTAATCTTCTTTGCTTTGGGTTGATCCTTTGGGACCTTAATCACCTTCTGGATAGCCTTTAAAAAATGCAAGGTAAAAAGGAAATCCATGAGGATAGGAAATGAATGTTGAGGCAATATAACTACCTAATCTTTTGATAAAAGGGTGTGTAAAGGAGAATGATGGCCGAATAGTATAGAGCATTATTATGGGATCATCCTTAAAGCTACTGGCCCAGTTAACTTTGCTTTGTAGCCTAAGTTTAGAGCTAATAGGACCAACTATGCTAAAAGGAGCTATTGGAACCTTTAGAGATCGATCCACGTAAGAACTTAAGCATACGTCAATATCAATCACCTCCAGGTAGCTTATACGAGTTTATAAATAGGAAGCATAACTTCCTAGTTGATATTCTCATAAAAATTTGACCTTTAATTTCCCCATTCTCCTCCGCATTTCATCTTGATCCCGATAGTTATACTTATAATGATAAAAACTTTTAAATTTGTGAATTTCTTGAATATTCTCACCTCTAGTCTTGGTTTGGATCCACAAGAAAGAAGAAGCTCGATCATTAGTCAGTTCCCACTTTTGAAAATTCATGATTTCAGTAAATGATAAAAGAAAATGCTTGCTATAAAATGAATCCCAAATGTTGATGAATGTTGTTGCTCGAACTCACACACTACAAGTATACAGGTCGATAAGTAATATAGAGAGAGTAAAGTATAGTTTTAACAAGGATTAAGGACTAAGCACCTATTAGCTTTAGTTTAATATGTTTAGAGCTTGCAAATTAAATAAGAAAGCAATAATGAACAAATAAAATAAACAAGAAATAATGAAATGCTAATTAAACTAATAAAAAATGCTTAATGGGAAAATCAATCAATATTGGAATTATGTTGTTGGGGAATGACATACCACATTATCCTTAAGTTAAATTATAGTTCCAATCAAGTTCCAATCAAGTTATTTGCACACCTCAAGCTTCCAAGAATCATTTAATACTCTCTCTTAAATAATGTTAAACTTTACTAATATGCATCCATTAGATCCTAAAATCATAGCTTAATTCTCATCCTTACTATGAAAGTAAGTTAACATTAAATATATTAGGCATTAGGTGAGCTTATGGAGGGTTGAATGGGTTCAAGCTCTCTCAAATCATTAATCATTCAACAAGCATTTATTGGTCTATTAGATCTATTATTTCTTAATGCATAAACCTAGAGTAAGGTTGCATTTGGCCAAAACACAACACACATCACAGTAGAACAAACACATTATGCATTAAATAAGAGAGGATCTATAAAATAAACTTGATTCAAATGGGTTTCCAAAATCCCAACAACATAAATAAAAACTTAGCCAAACATGGCTTCTATAATCATCATTCTATATTCAATACAACTCAAGAGATTAAAGAAATGAAAATTGTTGACCATTTGCATGATGAAACTCCTAATTTTGGACTTTGAAAAATAATTTAGATTCTAATAATTTCATGTAAGTGTGTAAGAAGTTGATCAAGTATTAAGATTAATTGTATAATGAATGAAGACAATGTAATACTCTTTAAAAGAGCATTAATATACATTTTAATGAAGTATTTTCAAACTATGCAAGTCCCTAATCTTTGAGAAGCAATTATATACCAAAAAGACACATTTTTAGACTTACAAGTGTCTCCTCATGAGCGCTTCACAAGTCGATCATGAGTTTTCCCCTTTAGGTGCTCATTTTTTAGCCATTTTGGATAGTGATGCTCACTAGGAGTGCTCACAGTCATGAGTAGACACACCTAGCTTGTGAGCATCCTTGTAATAACTCACAACAGGCATTTTTAATAAAATTTAAAGGCTACGACTCTAACTTTGATCCTTACAAGCCAAGACTTCTTCCTCATGATCATGAGCATCATTTTAGCTACAAAAGTCCAATAATAATTCAAAAATCAATTAGAGACATTAGAGACATAATCAATGCCTCCAACGACCATAATTTGAGTTATTTATCTATATAAACAACCTTTGGAGTTCAATTGAATGGTTAAGAAAAATTTGTATACTCTCTTAAGCATTCAATTAAGCTCTCAAAACTCTCTTCAATTTCATTTCATATTTGTATAACTCTTATGAGAGTTGGTAAGTGTCAAAATAGATATTCTTATTCTTCTATTTTATGGGATTAAGAAAACAGGAAGTAAGATTCTATTTTAGTGGAATTGGTTTAAATGTTTACCATTGAAACACTTGGGATTTGGTTTTTGAGTGAGCCTTGTAAAACTCAAGTTTTAAGGTTAAAAGAATAAGCCTCAAACTCTTATCTAATCTCAAATCTTATAAATAAGATTTTAAGAATGAAAATCCTAACTTGGGGATAAGTTAGGTGGAGACATAGTGTTACGACCCAAAACAAAGGCCATGATCGACGCTAGGGAACGAGAATTCTTTTGAATCCGGAACCCGTAGTAAGCCTTAAAATAAAATAAAACATGCAATAATAATAACATAATTAAAATATTTTGCAATGGAAACAAAATCGTAAATAAGATAAAGTAAATATCCACCAATGGATTTAAATAAACAGCTCATCTCATATATAAATAATCTTTTAAGTACAAATCTCAGTTCAAATATTTATAATACAAATTTCTTACATACATAATGTAATACATAAGTCTCACAACTGTCTACAACTACTGCAGTGTCTAGATTATAAAATAAAACTTAGGTAAGCAGTTTACATAGTAAAGCCGGGGCAGAAGAAATCCGGCGTATGGATCTGCTACTGAGGTTTGAAGACGATGACTCTCTTGAAAAATAATCAACAAATGGGAGTCAAACCTCACTGAGTGAATTGTTATAATATATATACATGCATACTAAATGGCAATGCACAAAGTCAACAGTATATATATAATAAGTATATATACAAGTAAATACACACAGATGCAACAAAATCATTTTATATATTTTTACTGAAAATCACTATTTATGAAGGATCAAATAGAACCTTAGAAAACTGCAACCTCAAACAGTGTTAGACAACACTCTAGCTATATAGGCTAACTTATTTCAAATATATTCACTTGTTCCATTTGGACAGTAGACTGGGCCCGAGACACTAAGTCAACCGAGCTCTAGCAGTCTGATTGTCAGTGTGATTGGCCCCGAGACACTTGGTCAACCGAGCTCCAGCAATCACACTCTATAATCACATCACACATCAATTAAATCAATCCAAACATGATCCATAAATAGGTTAGTAATGAAGCCTAAATGCTATCAGCGTACCGATACGTACTCAGTTCTAGTGTTGCCCACTAGGTAGCACGTTCTATTGATATCCTTCATTTTTATATAAAACATACATTCATAAAATAAATCATGCATGATATTAAATAAAATAATAACATAAACCATATATATACTAGAAATATACCAAAAATAAACCATGTATATTTCAGGTATATACACGTTAAATAAATTCAATTTAAAAATAAACTAGAAATAAACCATGAATATACCTAAAAATATTTTAAGAATAATTTATTTATAAAACATGCATATAGTTTAAAATATGCCAATAATATACCAATAATATACCAAAAATAAACTTAAGCAATAATTAAATCATTTATGCATAATTTACTAAAATAAATCATACATTTGTAAAAACATGCATCCTAGAACACGTATATATAAAATAACAACTCACTATTATTGCACTCCACGAGACGGGTCCAATGGGCTTGGTCCACTAGGCCTCGGTCTCAGCATAACTAAACAAATAAACAATAACAGGAAATCAGAGTAAGTATAGCGGAAATTCTAAAGACTCGATCTAGAATTTTAGACATAGAATCAGAATAGGAAATTCGACCGGACATCACGTTTTACGAAAATCCTATCGAAAATTCGACAGAACCTCCCTAGTAAAACAGACATCTCTCTACTCAAAGAGTAGAGCCGGTGCTGCAAAGAAATACACTTCGAAATAACACAATTCACAACCCCTCGGTCGGACTCCAAACTATAATTCACCGACCGAGGTTCACAATTCATAAAATAATTACAGAAATATCGAAAATGCCCTTTAATCCTCAAAATATAACAATTTAGATATTCAAATGCTAAAAATATTTATTTAACCGATAAATACATAAAAACCCTAATTTTAATAAAATATTATAAAAAAATCAGTAATTCTCAATAAATTCATAAATAATGACCAAAATACATTTTATAAATCCAAATTACATAATTAACCCTAAAACTTACAAAAAATCAATAAAAACTCATTTATTTAGAAAAATCGTATATTATATATAATTTGAAAATAATTTACGAAAAATAGTTTTAATTAGTTAAAAATACTAAATAATTTGTAGAAATCATTTTTATACCTCAAATATCTATTAAAACCAATTTAATTACATTTTTAGCCAATTTAGTGCCAAATTACCAAAATACCCCTAGTTTCGTAAATTCCCTAAAATTTATCAAAAATTCACTAAAAATAGTATAATTACTAAAAATTAATTTTCTCAACATATAATTCAATAATATCAATACATATACTCAATTAACCAATTAATTTCACTAAAACACATAATTAACCTAATTTTCCCAAAATTACATAAACTAAATAAATTCAAAATAAATTTATAAAATTCACAAAAATTACAAATAAATTTATAAAATTCATCTTAACACCTATAAACACCATAAAACACAATTTCATAATTTAATTAATTAATTTTTGAAAATTAGAAAATATTAATACAATAATAAAAAATTCACAAAAATCAAAATAATTCCCAAAAATTCCACAAAAATTCATAGAGGTAGATTAAGCTATTAGGATCAATGTTTGTGAAGGAAGTTTGCATGAATCATTCAAATTAAAGCTGAAAAAATTCGAAAACCCTAGTAGGCCGAAAATGCAAAATCAAAACCTAGGGAAATCTAGACCATTTCAAGTGAAACAAAGCTTGGAAATGGACTCACCAGAGTTCAAGAAGAAAATAGAGACTGGCGGTGTTGAGTTTAGTGGCCAGAAACATGTTGATCAACGGTGAAGAAGTTTTCGGCTTCTCTTGGGTATTCTGGCCAAAACACGCCAGAAAAGGAGGTAATAGGTGGCGGGAATGGCTGGAGGTGGTGGTGGCAAGTCGGGAAGCACACCAACAGCCTGAAAATGGGGTGATAGGTGATGAAAATGGAGGAAAACCGATCAGGAGGGAGAGGGATGGCAGAATGGCAAAACGATAAATATTGCAAACTTTTAGTTTTTAATAAATAATTATGTATATATATGTATATATATAACTATACTTTATATTATAATAATATATAATATCACACACACAATAAATATACACCACACACATATTTTAATAATATATACACATATATACATATATATACTTAATTGTTGTGAACCTGAAGTTCCCATATCGCTCGCACATGGGATTATGTGCGTGCTTATAAGCAGGGCCTAAAGCCTTTACTTATAGACACATTTTAAAGCCGTGAGGTCCTGAAGTACCAAAGCGGACAATATCTACAAGCTGTTTATAACACGTTATCAGCACGATGCTCGCGATGGGAGGGTGTGTTGTGAACCTGAAGTTCCCACATCGCTCGCACACGGGATTGTGTGTGTGCTTATAAGCAGGGCCTGAAGCCTTTACTTGTAGACGCGTTTTAAAGCCATGAGGTCCTGAAGTACCAAAGCGGACAATATCTACAAGCTGTTTATAACATTAATTAATTAATTAGCATAAAAACTATATTATATAATTTAATTATAAAATAAACCCTAATTTTTAATAAAATAAATGTACGTATATGCACTTTATTTAACACTTTAAAATTATGCATGAACTCATGCAAATTCATAAAACTATTTAGAATAATTAATATTAAATTATTTACGTTTTAATTTTCCCGAAAATAAAATTTCCAAGAAAATTTTACGTAAAGAACTTAAAATAATTAAAAATAATTAAAAATATCTTTAAATAATAACAACACATTAAATAATCATAATTATCTATAATGCAGTTTAAAATTATTTAAAAAAACTCGGGATATTACAATCTTCCCCCTTTACAAGAATTTGTCCCCGAATTCCCAAAAAGAATAATTACAAGATCAAGAAGGAAAGAGATACAGGTAAGAAGCTCGCATCTCAGCTTTAGTTTCCCACGTATGCTCCTCAACTCTGTTGCTACGCCACAGAACCTTGACCATCGGAATTTTCTTCGACTGTAACTGTCGAACCTGATAATCAACGATCGCTATAGGTTCTTCCACAAATGTCAGATCTTCATTCACTTCTACGCTGTCGGGCTGCAACACGTGTGAAGGGTCCAATACGTACTTCCTCAATATCAAGATATGAAATACCGGATGCACTTGAGACATACTCGGGGGCAAAGCCAATCGATATGCAACAGTGCCTATTCTCTCCAAAATCTCAAACGGTCCGATATATCTTGGTGCCAACTTACCTTTCCTGCCAAATCTCATAATACCCTTCATTGGAGACACCTTTAGAAAAACAAAGTCTCCAACCTGAAACTCTACATCTCTGTGCCTAGGATTCGCATAGCTCTTCTACCTGTTAACTGCGATCTTTAATCTGTGCTTAATCACGGTGACTTTCTCTATAGCATCCTGAACCATCTCAGGTCCAATCAAAGCTCTCTCCCCAATTTCATCCCAACTCAGAAGGGATCTACACTTCCTTCCATACAACGCCTCATATGGTGCCATGGAAATACTGCTATGGTAGCTATTATTATACATAAACTCTACAAGTGGCCCCTGCTACCTCCCAAATCTAGGACACATATCCTCAAAATGTATTCCAGTGTCTGGATTGTCCTCTCAGACTGACTATTTGTTTGAGGATGAAAAGCGATACTGAAGTCCAACCTAGTGCCCATCACTTCCTGCAACTTCTGCCAAAAATAAAAGGTAAATACATAACCTCTGTCTGACACAATGGACATAAGTACACCATGAAGGCACACAATATGCTTCATATATAGCTTCACCAATCTAGCTATAGAATAGGTGGCTTTCATAGGCAAGAAATGTACAGACTTAGTCAACCTGTCTACAATCACCTAAATGGAATCGTATCCATCCTTAGAACGAGGTAAACCAACCATAAAATCCATAGCTATCCTTTCCCACTTCCACACAGGAATAGGAAGAGGCTGAAGTTTCCTAAAAGGCTTATGATGTTCAGCTTTCACTTGCTGACACGTCAAGCACTTAGCAATATAATCAGCGACATCCTTCTTCAGTCCGTCCCACCAGTATAAATCTCTGATACTGTGGTATATCTTAGTGACACCCGAATGTATGCTATAGGCTGTAGAATGTGCTTCCTCTATGATCTCTTCTCTCAAATCATCCACATCAGGAACACACAATCTACCAATGATCCACAACACACCATCATCATCGAGTGTGAAATCAATGAACTTCCCTACTCGAACATTCTCTGCAAGCTCTTCTAGAATAGGATCTTAGCTCTGAGTTGCCTTAATCCTATCTCTCAGTACAGATTGCACCTTAAACTAAGCTAGCAGTCCACCTAAGCTACTAATCTTCATCATCAAACCTTGATCCACCAATAGATGCAACTCCTGGATCAACGATCTCCTCTCTACACTGATGTGAGCAAGACTGCCTGAGGACTTTCTACTCAAGGCATCTGCTACCACATTAGCCTTGCCCGGATGATATAAAATCTCATAGTCATAATTCTTCAACAATTCCAACCATCTTCTCTACCTTAGATTCAGATCTCTCTGCTGAAAAATGTACTTAAGGCTCTTGTGATCAGTAAAAATCTCACAAGTCACCCCGTACAAATAGTGTCTCTAGATCTTGAGAGCAAAGATCACTGCAGTCATTTCAAGGTCATGTGTAGGATAGTTCTGCTCATGCTTCTTCAACTGCCTCGAAGCATAGGCTATCACCCTACCATTCTGCATCAACACACAACCAAGGCCAACTCTAGAGGCATCATAATAAACTGTGAACTTGTCCACACTATTAGGCAAAGCTAGCACTTGAGCTATGGTCAACTTCTCCTTCAACAACTGGAAACTATTCTCACAAGCTTCTGACCACTCGAATCTAACATTCTTCTGAGCCAAGTGAGTTATAGGGGCTGCAATTCTGGAAAAATCCTGTGCAAACCACCTATAATACCCAACTAAACCCAAAAAACTCTGAATCTCTGTAACAGAAGTCGGTCTAGGCCACTCAAACACTGCCTCAATCTTCTATGGATCAACTTAGATACCTTCTTTAGACACCACGTGTCCAAGAAAAGAAACATTCTCCATCCAGAAATCACACTTCGAGAATTTAGCATAAAGCTGATGTTCTCTCAGTGTCTGTAGTATAGTCCTCAAGTGATATACATGTTCTTCCATACTCCTCGAATATACCAGTATATCATCGATGAAGACTACCATAAACTGATCCACATATGGTTTGAATACCCTATTCATCAGGTCCATAAAAGCTGCTGGTGCATTAGTCAAGCCAAAAGACATCACCAGAAACTCATAGTGGCCATATCGAGTGCGGAATGCCATTTTAGGAACATCGGCTTCACTGATCCGTAGTTGATGATAACCCAACCTCAGATCAATCTTGGAAAAGAATTGTGCACCCTGTAGATGATCAAACAAGTCAGCTATCCTCAGGAGAGGATACTTATTCTTCACTGTCACCTTATTCAGCTCTCTGTAGTCAATGCACAGTCTCTGAGTACCATCCTTTTTCTTCACAAAAAGGACTGGTGCACCCCAAGGAGAAACATTGGGTCTGATGAAACCCTTATCTAACAACTCTTGCAACTACTCCTTTAACTCTTTCAACTCTGCAGGATCCATTCTATAAGGTGACATAGATATAGGAGTAATACCTGGAACCACATCTATATAGAACTCAATCTCTCTATAAGGTGGTAAACCTGGCAACTCCTCAAGAAAAACATCAGGAAACTCACAGGCAATAGGAACATCTGGGAGTGATAACTTCTCCACTGAAGTATCCTGACTAATGCCAAATATCCCTGACATCCTTTCCTCAGCAACTTCTTAGCCGTAATAGCAGAAATAAGATTCTGAGGTGTTGAACTCCTATCACCCACAAACTTAAATTCTTCTTCACCACTAATTCTGAAAGTCACCTCTTTACTCTGACAATCCACCAGGCATAGTGCTGAGATAACCAATCTATACCCAAAATAACATCAAACTCCATCACATCCAATAGAATCAAGTTAGCAGATAATTCTTTATCTCCCACGAGAACTGGATAACCAAAAAGAACAATATCAGTGTCCAAAGAATCATTTAGAGGAGTGGCAACAGACAAAGGAAAAGTCATCCTTGAAGCTTGCCAACAAGACTTAGAAGCAAAAACAGGAGAAATGAATGAATGCATGGCACCCAGATTAAACAAAACCCAAGCATCCAGGTAACATATAGAAACAATACCTGCCATGACTGCATTAGATGCTTGAGCATCCTACTGAGTGAGATGGAAGACTCTAGCCTATCCTCGACCTCCCTGCTGATTGGTAGAAGCCTGGCCAACACCTCTGGCACCTCTACCATGACCCCACTAGGGAACAAACTGAGTGGAACTCTAATGCTGGGCTAGAGGCAACTAAAAAGGAATAGGTGCAGCACTAGCAATTGACTGCTATGGAAATCATGGAATCTGTGGCTGCTAATACCTAGAGTAAGGACATGATCTGGCATAATGTCCTGTCTGCCCGCATCTAAAGCATGTCAGTGGTGTCATGTAACATGGTCCTTGATGGACTCTGCCGCAGGTCTGGCAAACATTGGCAGTTGATCCGGAACTACGACCACTGCTACTACTCGAAGCACCTGACCCAAGTCTAAACGGTTTACAATGACCTCCACGGCCATGTCTACTGCTCTGATGTACTCGCTGCTGCTGTCTCTGACTCTGTTGAGCTAAACCTCTCTGCTGACTACTCGAACTAACATGAAAACTCAAATATGGAGTAGTCTAAAATCCACCTGACTAAACACCCAGCTAGTAATAATCAGGCATAGCTCCCTGCCTGACTAGCCTCAGCTCAATCTCCTTGGCCAACTCTATAACCGACTCCAGAGTAAGGCCTACTATAGGCATACCAGCAACAGAACCCAAACTGATGACATAGGTAGTGACTGCGAAATACTGATCTCGCATCAGATCCTCTGCATATCTACCCAGCCGGAGGAACTCTCAAGTGTACTCCTCTACAGATCGATCACCACGAGAAATACTGGTCAATTTGAGATGATAACTCATGCGGAGTGGCTCTAGATAGAATCTCCTCAGAAATCGCTCTCGGAATTGAGCCCAGGTCATCGTCATCATATATGGCTGAATCATCTGAATGAACTAGTCCAGGGCTGGTCCCTCAACAGAAAGCTCAACAATCATGATCCGCTGGTACTCGATGTGAGCACTCCGAGTCCTAGTCTCAATCACGTGCAAGAAGTTTAGAGGATTAGAAGTCCCATCGAAAGCGATCTTGCCAACTCTAGCATAGAACAGAGCTGCCTCAGGGTCAGACATACCCTGCTGATAGGTAGGTTGAACAGGTTGAATGACTAGAGGTATAGGAATATCCTCATACTTAGGCTCTATAGGCTCCTCATCCTATATCTCTCTCTACCTACAGTGACCTACCACTCCTCGAGGTCTACCTTTGCCATGACCTCTGCGTCTAACTGGTGGCTCACGAGGTAAAACCTCATCCTGAAAGGACTCATCATCCTCGGCCTCAACGACCGGTGGAGACATACACGCTCGCCTCCTCATTCTGAAAAGACAAATAGAACGATTCAGACAAAATAGATAAGGGAGGAATAATGCAGAAAACTAAAGCAAGGAATACTCATCAAGACATACTCGAACCTAATTCACTGCACTAGTTTCCAAAAGAAAACACAACTTTGAAAAATAGAGCCATAACTCACACAACTAAGGCCCTGACACAAACCTTGCTCTGATACCAACTTTGTCATAACCCAAAACAGGGGCCATGATCGGCGCTAGGGAATGAGAATTCTTTCGAATTCGGAACCCATAGTAAGCCTTAAAATAAAATAAAACATTCAATAATAATAACATAATTAAAATATTTTACAATGGAAACAAAATCATAAATAAGATAAAGTAAATATCCACCAATGGATTTAAATAAACAGCTCATCTCATATATAAATAATCTTTTAAGTACAAATCTTAGTTCAAATATTTATAATACAAATTTCTTACATACATAATGTAATACATAAGTCTCACAACTATCTACAACTACTGTAGTTTCTAGATTATAAAATAAAACTCAAGTAAGCAGTTTACATAGCGAAGCTGGGGCGGAAGAAATCCGACGTATGAGTATGCTACTGAGGTCTGAAGACAAAACTCTCCTAAAAAATAATCAACGGAGGGGAGTCATACCTCACTGAGTGAATTGTTATAATATATATACATGCATACTAAATGGCAATGCACACAGTCAATAGTATATATATAATAAGTATATATACAAGCAAATACACACAGATGCAATAAAATTATTTTATATATTTTTACTGAAAATCACTGTTTATGAAGGATCAAATAGAACCCTAGAAAATTGTAACCTCAAACAGTGTTAGACAACACTCTAGCCATACAAGTTCACTTATTCCAAATATATTCACTAGTTCCATTTGTACAATAGACAGGCCCCGAGACACTAAGTCAACCGAGCTCCAGCAGTCTGACTGTCAGTGTGATTGGCCCCGAGACACTTGGTCAACCGAGCTCCAGCAATAACACTCTATAATCACATCACACATCAATTAAATCAATCCAAACATGATCCATAAATAGGTTAGTAATGAAGCCTAAATGTATCAGCGTACCGACACGTATTCGGTCCTAGTGCTGCCCACTAGGTAGCACGCTCTATTGATATCCTTCATTTTTATATAAAACATACATTTGTAAAATAAATGATGCATGATATTAAATAAAATAATAACATAAACCATATATATACTAGAAATATACCAAAAATAAACCATGTATATTTCAGGTATATACACGTCAAATAAATTCAATTTAAAAATAAACTAGAAACAAACCATGAATATACCTAAAAACATTTTAAGAATAATTTATTTATAAAACATGCATATAGTTTAAAATATGCCAATAATATACTAAAAATATACCAAAAATAAACCTAAGCAATAATTAAATCATTTATGCATAATTTACTAAAATAAATCATACATTTCTAAAAACATGCATTCTAGAACACATATATATAAAATAACAACTCACTATTATTGCGCTCCACAAGATGGGTCCGACGGGCCTGGTCTACTAGGCCTCGGTCACAGTGCAACTAAACAAACAAACAATAATAAGAAATCAGAGTAAGTATAGGCGAAATTCTAAAGACTCGACTAGAATCTTAGACACAGAATCAGAATAGGAAATTCGACCGGACATCACATTTTATGAGAATTCTACCGAAAATCCTGCAAAACCTCCCAAGTAAAATGGACATCTCTCTACTTAAATAGTAGAGCTGGTCCTGCAAAGAAATACACTTCGAAATAACACAATTCACAACCCCTCAGTTGGACTCCAAACTATAATTCACCGACCGAGGTTCACAATTCATAAAATAATTACATAAATACCAAAAATTCCCTTCAATCCTCAAAATATAACAATTTAGATATTCAAATGCTAAAAATATTTATTTAACCGATAAATACACAAAAGCCCTAATTTTAATAAAATATTATAAAAAAAATCGGTAATTCTCAATAAATTCATAAATATTGATCAAAATACATTTTATAAATCTAAATTACATAATTAACCCTAAAACTTACTAAAAATCAATAAAAACTCATTTATTTAGAAAATCGTATATTGTATATAATTTGAAAATAATTTATAAAAAATAGTTTTAATTAGTTAAAAATACTAAATAATTTGTAGAAATCATTTTTATACCTCAAATATCTATTAAAACCAATTTAATTACACTTTTAGCCAATTTAGTGTCAAATTACCAAAATACCCCTAATTTCGTAAATTCCCTAAAATTTATCTAAAATTCACCAAAAATAGTATAATTACTCAAAATTAATTTTCTCAACATATAATTCAATAATATCAATACATATACTCAATTAACCAATTAATTTCACTAAAACACATAATTAACCTAATTTTCCCAAAATTACATAAACTAAATAAATTCAAAATAAATTTATAAAATTAAAAAAAATACAAATAAATTTATAAAATTCATCTTAACACCTATAAACACCATAAAACACAATTTCATAATTTAATTAATTAATTTTTGAAAATTAGAAAATATTAATAAAATAATAAAAAATTCACATAAATCAAAATAATTCCCAAAAATTCCACAAAAAATCACAGAGGTAGATTAAGCTACTAGGATCAATTTTTTTTAAGGGATTTTTCATGAATCATTCAAATTGAAGCTTAAAAAATTCAAAAACCCTAGTAGGCCGAAAATGAAAAATCGAAACCTAGGGAAATCTAGACCATTTCAAATGAAAACAAAGCTTGGAAATGGACTCACCGAAGCTCAAGGAGAAGATAGAGACTGGTGGCATCGAGTTTGGTGGCTGAAAATGTGCTGATCGACGGTGAAGAAGTTTTCGGCTTCTCTTGGGTATTCCAGCCAAAACACGCCGGAAAAGGAGGTAGCAGGCAGCGGGAATGGCTGGAGGTGGTGGTGGCAAGCCAGGAAGCACACTGAAGGCTTGAAAACTGGATGACAGGGGGTGGAAATGGAGGAAAACCGATCGAGAGGGAGAGGGATGGCAGAATGGCAAAACGGTAAATATTGTAAACTTTTAGTTTTTGATACATAATTATGTATATATATGTATATATATAACTATACTTTATATTATAATAATATATAATATCACACACACAATAAATATACACCACACACATATTTTAATAATATATACACATATATACATATATATACTTAATTAATTAATTAGCATAAAAACTATATTATATAATTTAATTATAAAATAAACCCTAATTTTTAATAAAATAAATGTACGTATATGCACTTTATTTAACACTTTAAAATTATGCATGAACTCATGCAAATTAATAAAACTATTTAGAATAATTAATATTAAATTATTTACGTTTTAATTTCCCCGAAAATAAAATTTTTGAAAAAATTTTACGTAAAGAACTTAAAATAATTAAAAATATCTTTAAATAATAACAACTCATTAAATAATCATAATTATCTATAAAAATTATTAACACTGCATATCTCGATGCAGTTTAAAATTATTTAAAAAAACTCAGGATATTACACATAGGATTTTTGAGAATTCGAACTCCTTGAATTATTATGTTCATCATTCTTCCTTCTTAACATTCCTTCAATTCTTCCAAAGAATTCTTTTAATTTCCATTTATTGTTCATTTGCTTTATTCACCCCCCCCCCCAAGGCATTTTAAAAAATGAAATAAAAAGGGAAAGAGAAATTATTATTAAGGAGCTTGAATCTTCAATGGAGATTCTCCTTTTCTTCTTAGATTCTTATTCTCCTCTTGCTCCTTTTTCTCTCTTTTGGTTATTATGGGTCCTCCTTCTAGATTGATTCCCCTCTTAATGATATCCTCCAAATCATGGTCTTTGTCCTTTATTGCCTCTCTAGGATGTCCCTTCACCTCCCTAGATTTTCTTCTTTTTAAAATGTCCATCTTAGCATGTTTTATGCTAGAAGCGAGCTTTCCGTGAGCGCAGATCAAGTTACAATTGTAGAAGAGGGGCATCTGGAGAAAGAGTGGCAATTGTAAAAATACTCCACTCACTATAAAGAGTTTAGCCATTAAGGAACTTACGATCGTGGATTAAATTACGATCATAGAAGGGCCTCGACCTGGGAATGCTTGAAGCTTCAATCAATCTGTGATCGCGCTACCATCTGTGATCTTAACAAAATGCTTGCTTTACTCCTTCCTCTAATTCTTCATCCATTTTCTCTCAAAACACCTCTATACTTCTTTTCCTTATAAAAATAAAATAAAATATAAAAGTATGTATTGCTATATGATATCCTATACTAAATGCTACCTAAAATGAATGAATGAATGCTAAAATGTGTCCTAAATCTATATGTAATTTGGTACTAATAATGAATAGTTAGGTTTAGCAAGGGTTGATCAATAGCGGACACAGCTGAAGGTTGAGAGACATAATATTATACACTAATAAAATAAATTTCTCATAGAACTCTATCTGCTGAAAGTGTGCCTCTCATAAAAGGGGGAGTTATAGGAGTGGAGAGTTGGGCAAGGGAGAGTTGGCCATAAATGTCATGACCCAAAACAGGGGCCATGACCGGACATAGGGGACGGGAATTCTTTTGAATCCGGAACCCGTAGCAAGCCTAAAATAAAATAAAACATGCAATAGTAATAATAACACATTTAAATAAAATACTGTGCAGCGTAATAAAATCATAAATATCAAAATAATAATCTCCCATGGAATTTAAATCAAATCCATATCTCATATATATAAATCTTTTAATACAAATCCAGTTCAAATTCTTAAAATACATAATTCATACAAATATAATACACAAAACCCATAATTTATTTACAACTACTGCAGTGTCTAGATTATAAAATAAAACTCAAGACTCAGATAAGCAGTTTACATAAAGAAGCAGGGGCAGAAGAAATCCGGCATACAGGCCTGCTACTGAGGTCTGATGAAGATGACTCTCCTGAAAAATAGTCAACAGAGGGGAGTCAGACCTCACTGAGTGAATTACTATAATATATATATATACATGCATACTAAATGCCAATGCACACAGTCAAAAGTATATATATAATATGTATATATATACAAGCAAATACACATGGATGCAATAAAATCATTTTATATATATTTATTGAAAATCAGTGTTTATGAAGGATCAAATAGAACCCTAGAATATCACAACCTCAAAACAGTGTTAGAAAACACTCTAGCCATACAGGCTCACTTATTCCAATATATGATCACTTGATCCATTTGGACAGTAGACTGGCCCTGAGACACTAAGTCAACCGAGCTCCAATAGTCTGACTGTTAGTGTGATTGGCCCTGAGACACTAGGTCAACCGAGCTCCAGCAATCACACTCCCACACCATATCACACATCAAATAATCATATCCAATCAATATCCTTGAACAAGTTAGTAATATAGCCTAAATGCTATAAGCATACCGGTACGTACTCGGTCCTAGTGCTGCCCACTAGGTAGCACGTTCTATTGATATCCTTCATTTAAAATATAAATCATACATTCATAAAAACAAATGATGCATGAACTTAAATAAAATAGCAACATAAACCATATATATACTAGAAATATACTAAAATAAGCCAGGTATATTTCGAGTATATATACGTCAAATAAATTCAATTTATTTACAAAATAAACTAGAAATAAACCATGAATATACCTAAAAACATTTTAAGAATAATTTATTAATTAAACATGCATATAGTAGAAAATATACCAAAAATAAACTAAAAATAAACTTAAGTACTGATTAAATTATTTATGCATATTTAATCCAAATAAAACATACATTTCTAAAATCATGCATCCTAAATCATATATATATAATACAATAACTCACACTTAGTGCGCTCCTCGAGATGGATCCGACGGGCCTGGTCCACTAGGCCTCGGTCTTGGCACAACTAAACAAACAATAAACAATAGACATCAGAATAATCCTAACAAAAAATCCTAGAAACTCGATCTAGAATATTAGACATAGAAATAGAATTAGGGTTCGATCGGACATCACATTTTACAAGAATTCTACCAAAAATTCGACAAAACCTCTCCTGTAAAACGGACATCTCTCTACTCAAAGAGTAGAGCCGGCCCTGCAAAGAAATACACTTCGAAAAATGAACACAAAAACACATCCAAACCCCTCGGTTAGACTCCAAACTACAGTTTACCGACCGGAGTTCACAATCACAGAATATTTATGAAAATACCAAAAATACCCTTATGTCACAGAAATACATTTAATAAATATAAATTACGTAATTAACCTTAAAACACAGTAAAAACTGATAAAAACTCATTTTATTAGAAAAATCTTATATCATATATATAATTGAAAATAATTCACGAAAAATAGTTTTAATCAATTAAAAATACTAAATAATTTGTAGAAATCATTTTTATACCTTAAATAACTATTAAAACCAATTTAATTACATTTTTAGTCAATTTAGGGTAAAATTACCAAAATATCCCTATATATAAATATACTCATTCAAAAATTCACCAAAAATAGTATAATTATCCAAAATTAATTTTCTCAACATATTTATCAATAATATCAATAATTAAACTCAATTAACCAATTAAATTCAATTAAAAACACAATTAACCTAATTTTCCAAAATTACATAAACCTAATTAAATTCAAATAAATACATAGAAATTCATAAAAATTCCAAATAAATTCCTATAATTCATTTTAACACCTATATTTATCATAAAACAAATTTCATAATTTATTTAATTAATTTCCGAAAATTAGAAAATAATATTAAAATATTCAAAAATACCCAAAAATCAAAATAATCTCCAAAAAATCTAAAAAAATTCACACATCAAGATTAAGCTACTAGGATCAACATTTGTGAAGGAATTTTTCATGAATAAATCAAATTGAAGTTCAAAAAAAATCAAAAACCCTAAAATGGCTGAAATTGAAAAATCAAAACCTAAGCAAATCATGACCATTTTAAGTGAAACAAAGCTTGAAATCACACTCACCAGAGCTCAAGGAGAAGAAAGAGACCAGCGGTGTCAAAAATGGTGGCCGGAATCGCGAGGTGTGAAGAAAAATGGAACTTTCGATTTTCTGGCGATAATAGAGGCAAACGGCACCGGAGAAGGAAAGGAAAGGTGGCAGAGCTGCTG
Organism: Mallotus nudiflorus; assembly: GCA_947683625.1. Lineage (NCBI taxonomy): Eukaryota > Viridiplantae > Streptophyta > Magnoliopsida > Malpighiales > Euphorbiaceae > Mallotus > Mallotus nudiflorus. The sequence goes on from CANTUR010000239.1 coordinate 2,529,085, forward strand.
GCTGGGAAGGGTGGAGCTGCTGGCAGTACACCGACGGCCTGAGAACGGAGTTAGTAGCGGTGAGGGGGAGAAGGAGACGATCGGGAAGAGGAAGGAAGAGGGAGGGGCTGAAATGGTAATTTTCCAAAATGTTGATTTTTTTTAACATATTATATGTATATATATATACTTTACACTATATATTAAAATAATATAAAATCACATACATTAAATATATACCACACACATTAAATATACACCACACACATATAATTTAATATTTAAATAATTTAATACACCTAAAAATAATTAAATAATATTAAAACTAATAAATAAATAATAAAATATTAGGGTAATATTAATTAAACCCTAATTAAATAAATAATTACACAAATATACATTATTTAGTATTTTAAAAATATGTATGAGTTCATGCAAGTCCATAAATCTATTTAAAATAATTAATAATACATAATTTACGTGAAAATTTCCTCGAAAATAGAATTCTCGGGAAAATTTTACGTAAACCACTTAAAATAATATACAATAATTAAAATAGGTTTTAAATACATATCAACTCGTAAAAATATCATAATTATACACAAAATTATTAACACTGCATATCCCGATGCAGTATTAAAATATTTAAAAACACGGGATATTACAATAAAATGGGGGTTATAAGTCTCAATGCCACATTTGTCATTCCTTAGGTTTAGATCAAGGCCGAAGGGTAGATCTTTCACTATCAGAATGCTCCTTCAAGCCGATATCCAATCTTGGCAAGGGTTATAATCATTATAATCTTCAATTATCTAGGATGGACCAAAACTTGCAGGGGCAAAGGGGCAAGATAAGGTGTCTGATCTAGCTAAAGTGCCATACAAAAAATGAAAGAATTCTCGCAAGGAAGAAAACTGGCATAGCACCCAATCGATTTAAACAAAGGCCTTGCAGGCCGATTTATTAAGTCTTGAAAATATGCCATAAACTAGACCTGAATGATCCACAATGGCCTTAACCCCAATTTGAAATTATCTCTATCCTTATCGGGCACAAGTTGATGCATACCCCTATAAAGTTGGCTCAAAACAAAAAGGCCTAATGCCAATTTATGACCATCGACCAAGGCTACAACAAAGGGTAGAAACTCTTTTGTTACTTTGATTGAGCTTGGGTAACCAATAAAACGACACGGCCAATACAGTAAAAAGGAAATGTGCTCAACCTTGTTAGGTGTAAAGCTAGATTTTATGTTCATTGCTATGAAGGGACCATAGCTAACATGTTTTTTTTTTAAAAGAAATTTGATATTTAAAGGTATCGGCCCTAAAGGGAGGACCGATTTCCTCCCCAAATGGTTGAAGGCCAAATAAAGTGGCCAGATTTAACAGAGTAATAGTCATCAATCCTTCTCTAAACATGAAAGCATTGCTAGATACTGACTAAAACAAAGACAAGGATAATAACAAAGGCTTATTGATAGGAATCTTAGTCCTAGAAAAATTAAAGCAACTCAGAGATCCTTATATTTTTCCACAAAGAGGAATAGGTGGCATCTAGACGAGAGTGCAAAATTAGGAATTCCTTAGAAGGGTTCGACCATGATTTAAAAGGGATATTCTTATTTTAGAAAGTCATGTCGTTAGGCTGATTGAACCTAGGGGGATCATTTTTTTATAAATAAGGATAAAGTTCCTAACCTACCTGTCATCTTCTACCAACACTAGACCTAGAACAATATTACTAGGGCGATTAGGGGATCTCAAAAGTATCTGTGATGTAGCAATAAAGGCCTGGACTATGTTGTTGGGCCTCTTAAGTCTAGTAAGTAGATTAACCTCTAAATCAATTTGTGAAGAAGCAGGCCTCTTTGACTTTCCCATGATAATTGGAAACTACAAGTAACAAGAAATTTGGTCAATGTTCTAACTGACTAATCAAATAAAGATGGCCAAAGACAAGAAGCAGACCTAGACAAGAAACTTCAGAGCTAAAGACTTGGGTATGGAATGCTAGAGAGGGAAGCTCTGATGATTAGAGAGAGAATAAATTTTTTATAGTAAGTGGATCGAATGATTGGGACTAATCCCTTTTATAGAGGGGTAATTATGTGTGGTTACTAAAATGCAAAAGGGTGGTCCAAATAAAGAAAATATCCCAGGTTTAGGTGGTAAAAAGGGGAATTTTCAAAACAGGGGTACATTTGGCCGGACCACACTAAGAAGGCTACTTGGGCCCAAAAGAAGACAGAATCAGTATGTCGGTCAAGCCCTATGTATTGATCCTAGGGGACATTGTTTGTGCTGGCCCAAATAGCTTCATCCTTAATTTAGTCCAACAGGCCCTCGATGACTCAACAAGTGAGGCCATACAATACCTTACAAGGGCCCATAAATGTTTGACGCGTCTAAATGGCCCAGCATGGTGAAATGGTTAGTGAGATTGATCTGTTAACAAAGGTTGACCTTCTCCTTTAATTTAGATTGTTACCTTAAGATGAATTAGGCAAACTTTTTATATTGATTTATTTTTTTAAACTTAGTTAAGAAAGTTTTCATATGATTTTATTTCCGTAAGTAATCAAGCTTAGGGCTTATAAAAGCCAAAGTCTTTTGTAATAAAAATCTCTCTACACATTTTGACAAAAACACAATATATCATTCTAATACATTTTATCTCAGACCTAGTGTCTAATTATCTTGATCCTAATGATCAAGGGCAAAAACAATCTTCTGTTTGATTCATTTCTCACAGGTTATAAGGGACTAAATTTTTTCTTGCCCCTGTCATCATCTTGAGCTAGTAACAAAACCCATCATTCTCTTTTCTTCTATCATTTCTATGTAATTGTGATCAAACTTACACAAACCCTTATTAAAACAATCAAAAGGTGCTTGAACCAATTTCTCTTATTTTTATCGGGCAAACACATATGCGATTACTTTCTTGCAAATTTTATATCAAGGAATTTAGAAATAGATCCAACATTGATAGAAAAGTACTCTTTCAGGCCAAATTGTCAATTTGTACACCCAATTATAGGGCGTAGTTAATATTGAACTTTTTCATATTTTTGTTCTCATTAACTTTTAAAAATTAGATTACATTACATCTTTCGTAAAAAAAAAAATTATAATTAAATCCTCTAAATTAAAAGAAACAATTAACTTTAATAGTTTATTAGTGAAAATTGTTTAGTGTAATAAATTGATGAATTTTTTTTTAAATGTATATCACTTAGTTATATAGGCTTTATTTTTTTTAATCCTTTAACCAATAGATTTTTAAAACAATTTAAAAAGTTTCAAAAAGTTTTTAAAATAATTTTAAAAATTTATTGTCTACACTTAAAATTTTTTAAATATATTAAAATTAATTTTTTAATATATAGAATTTGATTGTGTTTTTTAAAATAAGTCTAATATAATCTAACTTTAAAAAAATTCAGTTGGTAAAGAAAATGAAATTATAATGCAACTCATGCTATAATTAAGGTATATTTATATCGAAATTAAAAGAGAGTAAATGTTATTCTTATAATTCATTACCTTCCTTTAATCTATTTAACAAACTTTAAAACATTAAAATTAATAGTTAATTTCATTCAATTATTTTTTTATTAACCTAGTTGGAGCAAAGAAATGCTTGTAAAATTTTGTTATTGAAAATATAAAATTTTCAATAAAATACAAATCCAATCTATAAAAGGTGTATAAATTAATTTAATTTTTATGGTAGCTAAATTATTTTTTTTTTATCTATAATTTTAATCCTATTATTGTCACTTGCTTATATATATATTTTTTTTCAAATTTTTCATGCCAATTCTTATGAGAATACGAACAAATTAATCATATTAATGTTGGTTAAATATTTTTTTCATTGTTTGAATTTAATTAAAGAAACGTCTTGTCAAATAATCAATATACGACTATACATATTTTTATGACTAGTTATAAATTAATTGTTAAAAGTAATTTTATTTTTTATTTTATTCTTTATTGGTTATATTTTATAAAATCTATAAATTTATGTGTAATATATATTGCAAACTTTTTATCTTCATGAAATCTTTTTCTAATAGTTTTTTTAGTTATTTTATATTTTAAAAATAATTTTTTTATATATATAACAACTACACAGTTTATGCATTATCCTTTATTTACCAAATAATATTAAGAGTTAAACTATTACACATATAACTATTATTCCTTTAAAAGTTATACTTATCGGTGTGTTTGGATCAGAGTTAAAAAAAATGAGTGTAAGTATTAAATAAGAGAGTAACACTTACATGTGTAATAGTTAAATTATCAACCCTATTTGGTAAATATAGGATAATGTATAAATTATGTACTTGATTTTTTTTAAAAAAAAATTGTTAATTATATGAAATAATAAAAATAAATAAATTATTAAATTTTTCATAAAATAATAAAAAGTAATTTTTGAAATATCAATTCATTAAAAATTATCAGAAAAAATTCATGCAAATAATCCAACATAAAGTATATCTATACATTCCTATACATAAAAAATAGTACAAATTCTTTACAACATAATTATAAAATAAAAAAATTAAGAAATAAAATTCCCTATAACAATTAATTTATAACTCATCATAAAATACATATACTAATTATTTGATAATATTTTCCTTAATTAAACTTAAAGGTCAAATAATATTTAACAAGTACTGATATAATTAATTTATTAACATTCTCATAATAATTGATATGAAAAGTTTAAAATAAAAAACATAAACAAGTCACAATAACAAGATTAAAATTATAAATAAAAATAAAATAATGAAACCATCGTAAAAAAAATTAAATTGATTTAATTTTTTTTATAAATTTTATTAATTAAAAAAAGAAGATGAATAATTTATAAATACATATAAAAATAATAGAAAATGAAAATTTATATTTTTCAATAAAAAATTTTTACAATCCTTTATCTTACCTTAATTAGGTTAACAAAAATACAGTCAAATGTGGTTAATTTACAATACTTTTGTAATGCGTGTTAACGCATTACAAAAGTATAATTAAATGCCCCCTTTTTTTTTTCTTGAATGGTACAAAACGCGTCGAGAAAGATACATTCATTTATAAAATTATGATAATTTTATAAAAGTATACTATTTAATATAACTTAAACATGCACACTTCACAACTAATGTGAAATCTCAAGGCCCACTCATTTATTATTCAAAGTTGAGATCAATTTTTTTCAATTAAATTATGATGACCTGATATTTTAAATTATTAAAAATTAATTAGGGATATGTAATGTTAATAATATTTTAAATTTTTATATATTATAATTATTTGTGTATAATTTAATTTTAGTATGTATATTATTATTTATTTATTTATTAATATTGTTATCGTTATTGTTGTGAATAGTATTTATTTACTTTATTTTAAATATTTTATTACGTAGAGGAATTTATTGGGAAGTTATTATTATTTAAAAATATTTATGTTGTTATTATTATTATTATTATTATTATTATTATTATCATTGTCATTATTATTTTATATATGTGTTAGTGTGATGTTATATATATATATATATATATATATATATATATATATATATATATATAAAAGAAAGTCAGGACAATTTTTTTTCGGATTTCTTTTCCTCTCTCCCTTTTTTTTTTCTTTTCGTTTTTTTCTCCTTTCTTCTTCCTCCCCTGCGCGATTTTGCAGAACCACCAGCCACCTCCGCCAGCCTCCACTTGCCACCACTGAAGCTTGCCATCACCTCTCCTCCTTCCCTTCTTCCTTCAGCTGCCGTTAGAGCGCCTCCCCTCATCGGAAAATGAGAAGAAACAATAGCTTCTTCACATCACCAGTCATGTTTTCAACGACAAGAGCTCATGATTCTGGGCTTGATCGAACCATCTAGATCTGAACAAGCTAGTTCTTAGCTCAACTCAAACTTTGATGATCTATATTGTGAGTTATCATCAATTTTAGTTTAGGTCAACTTTGTTGTTTTTTTTTTTTAGCTTAATTTTCTATAACCCAAGCTTATTGCCTTTAGAAATGTTGTTGTGTGTAGTTTAAGCTTTCCAAATATATTTTTTGTTGATTTTTTTGAATTATTTTAATTTTTGTGTTTTGAGTTTTCTAGTAAGTCACTGTATAGATGTAATATCCCGTGTTTTTTTTTAAAAATATTTTTACACTGTACCGGGATATACAGTGTCAATAATTTTTATGCATTATACGATATTTTTATGAGTTGATATGTATTTTAAACCTATTTTAATTACTGTCTATTATTTTCAGTATTTTACGTAAAATTTTCCCGGGACTTTCATTTTCGGGGAAATTTCCACGTAAACAATGTATTATTAATTATTTTAAATGTATTTACGGGTTTGCATGAACTCATACATATTTTTAAATTATTAAATAAAGCCTGTGTGTGTATATTTATTTAATTAGGGTTTATTATTACCCTAATATTTTATTATTTATTTATTATTATTTGATTATTTTATTTATTATTAAATTATTAAAATTTATTATTTTATTATTAATTATTTATTAATATTTAATTATTTTAATTTATTTTTTTTTTCTTTTTTCTTTTTTCTCTTTCTTTTCCTTTTTCTTTCTTTTTCTTTTTCTTTTTCTTTCCTTTTCTTTCTTTTTCTTTTTCTTCTTCTTCTTCTTTCTCTCCCGCCCGACGCCAACCACCATTTCTCACCGCCGTTTCTCCCTCCTCCGGCCACCGTTTTCGACACCGTCGGTCTCTATCTTCTCCTTGAGCTCCGGTGAGTGTGATTCTAGCTTTGGTTTGAGCTAAAATGGTCTAGAATTGCTTAGGTTTCGATTTGAAAATTTCGGCCTCTTTGAGTTTTTGATTTTTTTGAGCTTCGATTTGGATGATTCATGGAAACTTCCTTCACAAATGTTGTTCCTGGTAGCTTAATCTTCATGTATGAATTTTTACAGAATTTTTGGAGGTTGTTTGGATTTTTGGGTATTTTTGAATATTTTAATATTATTTTCTAATTTTCGGAAATTAATTATTTAAATTATGAAATTGGAGTTTATGGTTGAATTAGGTGTTGAAATGAATTATAGGAATTTATTTGGAATTTTTATGAATTTCTAAGTATTTATTTTTAATTATTGAAGTTTATGTGATTTTGTAAAATTAAGTTAATTGTGTTTTAAATTGAATTTAATTGGTTAATTGAGTTTAATTATTGATATTATTGATAAATATGTTGAGAAAATTAATTTTGGATAATTGTATGATTTTTTGGTGAATTTTTGAAGTAATTTAGGTATATATATATATATAGGGGTATTTTGGTAATTTTACCCTAAATTGTCTAAAAATGTAATTTAATTGGTTTTAATATTTATTTAAGGTATAAAAATGATTTCTACAAAATATTTAGTATTTTTAACTAATTAAAACTATTTTCCGGGAATTATTTTCAATTATATATATAATATACGGTTTTTCTAATAAAAATGAGTTTTAATCGGTTTTTACAGTGTTTCAAGATTTATTATGTAATTTCTACGTATGAAATGTATTTTTATGATTTAAGAATATTTTTGGTATATTTGAATATATATTCTGTGTTTGTGGACCCCGGTCGACAGATTGTAGTCTGGAGTCCGACCGAGGGGTTGTGATTGATTGTGGTGTTTATTTTTGAAGTGTATTTTTCTTTGCAGGGTCGGCTCTACTCTTTTGAGTAGAGAGATGTCCGTTTTACAGGGGAGGTTCTGCCGGATTTTCGGTAGAATTCTCGTAAAACGTGATATCCAGTCGAACCCTAATTCTGTTTCTGTATTTGAATACTCTAGATTTAATTCTAGGATTTCTGTTAGGGTTATTCTGATGTCGATTAATTATTTCTTGTTTAGTTGCGCCGAGACCGAGGGTTAGTGGACCAGGCCCGTCGGATCTGTCTCGTGGAGCGCATTAGGTGAGTTACTATATTATATATATATGCTTAGGATGCATGATTTAGAAAATGCATGTTTTATTTTGACTAAATATGCATAAATAACATGATTTATATTCAAGTATATTTTTGGTATATTTTTGGTATATAATAAATTATATACATGTTTTATTAATAAAATATATTTAAAATGTTTTTAAATATATTTTTAGTTTAATTCATGATTTGATTGGATTTATTTGACATATATATATACTCAAAATATACCTGGTTTATGTTTGGTATATTTTCGGTATATATATGGTTTATATTGCTATTTCATTTATATCCATGCATCATTTATTTTTGTGAATGAATGTTTTATTATTTATTAATGAAGGATATCAATAGAACGTGCTACCTAGTGGGCAGCACTAGGACCGAGTACGTACCGGTACGCCTATAGTATTTAGGCTTTATTACTAACTTATTTGTGGATATTGATTTGATTATGATTATTGATATGTGAGATGTGGTTTGTGGGTGTGATTGCTGGAGCTCGGTTGACCAAGTGTCTCGGGGCCAATCACACTGGCAGTCAGACTGCTAGAGCTCGGTTGACTTAGTGTCTCGGGGCCAGTCTACTGTCCATATGGATTAAGTGGATATATTTGGAATCAGTGAGCCTGTATGGCTAGAGTGTTGTTTAACACTATTTTTCTGAGGTTGCGATATTCTAGGGTTCTATGTGATCCTTCATAAAAGTTGATTTTCAGACAAAATATATAAAATGATTTTTCTGCATCTGTATGAATTTGCCTGTATATATACATATTACTCATATACTGTTGACCGTATGCATTATCACTTAGAGTGTATGTATATATACTATAGTAATTCACTCAGTGAGGTCTGACTCCCCTCCGTTGACTATTTTTCAGGAGAGTCAACTTCCTCAGACCTCAGTAGCAAGTCGATACGCCGGATTTCTTCCGCCCCGGCTTCTTTATGTAAATTGTATACTTGAGTCTTATTTATTTTATCTAGACACTGCAGTAGTTGTGATTTTCAGTAGTTGTGATTTTCAGTAGTTGTGAAATAAAGTATTTGTTTTAAAGAGATGTATTATAGTAAAACTGGATTTGTATAAAGATTATACATTTATGAGATTATATATGCGATGTGATGAGTTTTGAATTAAATCCAGTTGATATGGATGATATTGTAATATTTATGATTTTATTTTCCGCTGCATATTATATTTTTATGGTTATTATTGCATATTTATTTTATTTTTAGGCTTGCTACGGGTTCCGGATTCGAAAGAATTCCCGTTCCCTAGCGCCGGTCATGGCCCCTGTTTTGGGTCGTGACAAAGTTGGTATCAGAGCGAAGTTCGTATCAGAGTGGAGTTCTGTGTCAGGGCTTAGTTTTGTGAGTTGTGGCCCTAGTTTTAAAGTTGTGTTTTCTGTTGGACTACTGCAGTGTATTAGGTTCGAGTATGTCTTGATGAGTATTCCTTGCTGTAGTTTTCAGCGTTATTCCTCCGTTGTCTGTTTTGTCTGAATCTTTCCGTTTGTCTTTTCAGAATGAGGAGGCGAGCGCGTGTCGCTCCACCGGTCGTTGAGGCCGAGGATGATGAGTCTTTTCAGGATGAGGTTTTACCTCCTGAGTAGCCAGTTAGACGTAGAGGTCGTGGCAGAGGTAGACCTCGAGGAGCGGCAGGTCGCCGTAGGCAGAGAGAGTTACAGGACGAGGAGCCTGTTGAGCCTGAGTTTGATGTTCCTGTTCCTCCAATTGTTCAGCCTGTTCAGCCTGCCTATCAGCAGGGTATGTCTGACCCTGAGGCAGCTTTGTTCTATGCCAGAGTTGGCAGGATTGCTTTTGATGGGACGTCTGATCCTTTAGATTTTCTGCATGCGATTGAGACTAGGACTCGGACTGCTCATACCGAGTACCAGAGGATCATGATCGTTGAGTTGTCTGTCGAGGGACCAGCCTTGGATTGGTTTATTCAGATGATCCAGCCTTATATGATGACGATGACATGGGTTCAGTTTCGAGAGCGATTCATGAGGAGATTTTGTCCAGAGCCTCTTCGTTTGAGCTATCGTCTTCGTTTGACCAGTATTTCTCGTGGAGATCGATCAGTAGAGGAGTATACCCGAGAGTTTCTTCGTCTGGGTAGATATGCTGAGGATCTGATGCGAGATCAGTATTTTGCTGTTACTACATATGTTACTGGTTTGGGTTCAGCTTTTGCTGGTATGCCTACAGCAGGTCTTACTCTGGAGTCTGTGATTGAGCTAGCTAAGGAGATTGAGCTAAGGTTAGTTAGGCAGGGAGCGATGCCTGATTATTACCAGTTGGGAGTTCAGTCGAGTGGATTGCAGGCTACTCCATATTCGAGTTTTCATGTTGGTTCGAGTAGTCAGCAGCGAGGTTCGACTCAGCAGAGTCAGAGACAGCAGCAGCGAGTGCATCGGAGCAGTAGACATGGCCGTGGAGGTCAGCGTAGATCGTTCAGATTTGGGTCAGGTGCTTCGAGCAGCAGCAGTGGTCGTAGTTCTGGATCAGCGGCCAGTGTTTATCAGACTTGTGGTAGAGTCCATCAGGGACCGTGTTATCTGACACCGCTGACATGTTTCAGATGCGGGCAGACAGGACATTTTGCCAGATCGTGTCCTTACCCCGGATATCAGTAGCAGCAGATTCCACGATTCCCACAGCAATCGATTGCTAGTGCAGCACCCATGACATTTCAGTTACCACCAGCTCAGCATCAGAGTTCTACTCAGTTTGTTCCACAGCAGAGTCATGGTAGAGGTACTAGAGGAGGTGCCAGAGGTGTTGGCCAGGCTTCTACCAGTCAGCAGGGAGGTCGAGGCCAGGCCAGAGTTTTTCATCTGACTCAGCAGGATGCTCAGGCATCTAATGCAGTCGTGGCAGGTATTCTTTCTGTTTGTTACCTGGATGCTTTGGTTTTGTTTGATCCGGGTGCCACACATTCGTTTGTTTCTCCTGTTTTTGCTTCTAAATCTTGTTGGCAAGCTTCGAGGATGGCTTTTCCTTTGTCTGTTGCCACTCCTCTGAGTGATTCTTTGGACGCCGATATTGTTCTTTCTGGTTGTCCAGTTCTCGTGGGAGATAGAGAATTACCCGTTGATTTGATTTTATTGGATGTGATGGAGTTTGATGTTATTTTGGGAATGGATTGGTTATCCCAGCATTATGCCGTGGTTGATTGCAGGAATAAGGAGGTGATTTTCAGAATTCCTGGTGAAGTAGAATTTAAGTTTGTTGGTGATAGGAGTTCAGCACCTCAGAATCTTATTTCTGCTAGGAAGTTGTTGAAGAAAGGTTGTCAGGGGTTTTTGGCATTGGTTAGGGATACGTCAGTGGAGAAGTTGTCACTCACAGATGTTCCTGTTGCTTGTGAGTTTCCTGATGTTTTTCCCGAGGAGTTGCCAGGTTTACCACCTCATAGAGAGATTGAGTTCTGTATAGATGTGGTCCTAGGTATTACTCCTATATCTATGCCACCCTATCGTATGGCTCCTGCAGAGTTGAGAGAGTTGAAGGAGCAGTTGCAAGAGTTGTTGGAGAAGGGTTTTATCAGACCTAGTGTTTCTCCTTGGGGTGCACCAGTCTTGTTTGTGAAGAAGAAGGATGGTACCCTGAGACTGTGCATTGACTATAGAGAGCTGAATAAGGTGACAGTGAAGAACAAGTATCCTCTCCCGAGGATAAATGATTTATTTGATCAGCTCCAGGGTGCACAGTTCTTTTCTAAGGTCGACTTGAGGTCGGGTTATCATCAGCTGCGGATTAGTGAAGCTGATATTCCTAAGACAGCTTTCCGCACTCGATATGGTCATTATGAGTTTCTGGTGATGTCTTTCGGTTTGACTAATGCACCAGCAGCTTTTATGGACCTGATGAACAGAGTATTCCGACCGTATGTGGATCAGTTTGTGGTAGTCTTCATTGATGATATACTGGTATATTCGAGGAGTATGGAAGAGCATGTATATCACTTGAGGATTGTACTACAGACACTGAGAGATCATCAGCTTTATGCTAAATTCTCTAAGTGTGATTTCTGGATGGAGAGTGTTTCTTTTCTTGGACACGTAGTGTCTAAAGAAGGTATTCAGGTTGATCCACAGAAGATTGAAGCAGTATCTGAGTGGCCTAGACCTACTTCAGTTACTGAGATTCGGAGTTTTCTGGGTTTAGCCGGGTATTATAGGCGGTTTGTGCAGGATTTTTCCAGGATAGCAGCCCCTATGACTCGCTTGACTCAGAAGAATGTTAGATTCGAGTGGTCAGAAGCTTGTGAGAATAGTTTTCAGTTGTTGAAGGAGAAGTTGACCACAGCGCCAGTATTAGCTTTGCCTAATAGTGTGGATAAGTTCACAGTTTACTGTGATGCCTCTAGAATTGGTCTTGGTTGTGTGTTGATGCAGAATGGAAGGGTGATAGCCTATGCTTCGAGGCAGTTGAAGAAGCATGAGCAGAATTATCCTACACATGATCTGGAGATGGCTGCAGTGATCTTTGCTTTGAAGATTTGGAGACATTATTTGTACGGGGTGACTTGTGAGATATTTACTGATCACAAGAGCCTTAAGTACATTTTCCAGCAGCGAGATTTGAATTTGAGGCAGAGAAGATGGTTGGAACTGTTGAAGGATTATGATTGCGAGATTCTTTACCATCCGGGTAAGGCTAATGTGGTAGCAGATGCCTTGAGTAGGAAGTCCTCAGGTAGTCTTGCTCACATTGGTATTGAGAGGAGACCATTGATCCAGGAATTGCATTTGTTGGTGGATCAAGGTCTGATGATGAAGATCAGTAGATCAAGTGGACTGTTAGCTCAGTTTAAAGTACGATCTGTGCTAAGGGATAGGATTAAAGCAGCTCAGAGCCGAGATCCTATTCTGGAAGAGCTTGCAGAGAATGTCAGAGCAGGGAAGTTCACTGATTTCACACTCGATGATGATGGTGTGTTGTGGATCAGTGGTAGATTGTGTGTTCCTGATGTGGATGATTTGAGAGAAGAGATTTTAGAGGAAGCACATTCTACAGCCTACAGCGTTCATCCTGGTGTTACTAAGATGTACCACAGTATCAGAGATCTATACTGGTGGGATGGATTGAAGAAGGATGTTGCTGATTATGTTGCTAAGTGCTTGACATGTCAGCAAGTGAAAGCCGAACATCAGAAGCCTTCTGGGAAGCTTCAGCCTCTTCCTATTCCCGAGTGGAAGTGGGAAAGGATAGCTATGGATTTTATGGTCGGTTTACCTCGTTCGAAGGATGGATACGATTCCATCTGGGTGATTGTAGACAGGTTGATGAAGTCTGCACATTTCTTGCCTGTGAAAGCCACATATTCAGTTGCTAGATTGGCGAAGTTGTACGTGAAGCATATTGTATGCCTTCATGGAGTACCTGTGTCCATTGTGTCAGATAGAGGTTCAGTGTTCACTTCTCGTTTTTGGCAGAAGTTGCAAGAAGCGATGGGCACTAGGTTGGATTTCAATACTGCTTTTCATCCTCAGACAGATGGTCAGTCTGAGAGGACGATCCAGACACTGGAAGATATGTTGAGGATGTGTGTCTTGGATTTGAGAGGTAGCTGGGATGATCATTTGTCGCTTGTTGAGTTTGCATATAATAACAGCTACCATAGCAGTATTGGCATGGCACCATATGAGGCGTTGTATGGAAGGAAGTGTAGATCCCCGTTGAGTTGGGATGAGATTGGTGAGAGAGCTTTGACTGGACCAGAGATGGTTCAGGATGCTGCAGAGAAAGTCGCCGTGATCAAGCGCAGGTTAGAGACCGCAGTTAGCAGACAGAAGAGTTATGCGGATCCTAGGCGCAGAGATGTGGAGTTTCAGGTTGGAGATTTCGTTTTTCTGAAGGTATCTCCGATGAAGAGTGTGATGAGATTTGGCAGGAAGGGTAAGTTAGCACCGAGATATATTGGACCGTTTGAGATTCTGGAGAGAGTTGGCACTGTTGCATATCGGTTGGATTTGCCTCCGAGTATGTCACAAGTGCATCCAGTATTTCATATCTCGATGTTGAGGAAGTATATCTCAGATCCTTCACACGTGTTGCAACCTGATAGTGTGGAAGTGAGTGAAGATTTGACGTTTGTGGAAGAACCTGTGGTGATCGTTGATTTTCAAGTTCGACAGTTGCGATCGAAGCAGATTCCGATGGTCAAGATTCTGTGGCGTAGCGACAGAGTTGAAGAGCATACGTGGGAGACTGAAGCTGAGATGCGAGCTTCTTACCCGTATCTCTTTCCTTCTTGATCTTTTCTTTTTGGAATTCGGGGACGAATTCTTGTAAGGGGGGAAGACTGTAATATCCCGTGTTTTTTTTTAAAAATATTTTTACACTGTACCGGGATATACAGTGTCAATAATTTTTATGCATTATACGATATTTTTATGAGTTGATATGTATTTTAAACCTATTTTAATTACTGTCTATTATTTTCAGTATTTTACGTAAAATTTTCCCGGGACTTTCATTTTCGGGGAAATTTCCACGTAAACAATGTATTATTAATTATTTTAAATGTATTTACGGGTTTGCATGAACTCATACATATTTTTAAATTATTAAATAAAGCCTGTGTGTGTATATTTATTTAATTAGGGTTTATTATTACCCTAATATTTTATTATTTATTTATTATTATTTGATTATTTTATTTATTATTAAATTATTAAAATTTATTATTTTATTATTAATTATTTATTAATATTTAATTATTTTAATTTATTTTTTTTTTCTTTTTTCTTTTTTCTCTTTCTTTTCCTTTTTCTTTCTTTTTCTTTTTCTTTTTCTTTCCTTTTCTTTCTTTTTCTTTTTCTTCTTCTTCTTCTTTCTCTCCCGCCCGACGCCAACCACCATTTCTCACCGCCGTTTCTCCCTCCTCCGGCCACCGTTTTCGACACCGTCGGTCTCTATCTTCTCCTTGAGCTCCGGTGAGTGTGATTCTAGCTTTGGTTTGAGCTAAAATGGTCTAGAATTGCTTAGGTTTCGATTTGAAAATTTCGGCCTCTTTGAGTTTTTGATTTTTTTGAGCTTCGATTTGGATGATTCATGGAAACTTCCTTCACAAATGTTGTTCCTGGTAGCTTAATCTTCATGTATGAATTTTTACAGAATTTTTGGAGGTTTTTTGGATTTTTGGGTATTTTTGAATATTTTAATATTATTTTCTAATTTTCGGAAATTAATTATTTAAATTATGAAATTGGAGTTTATGGTTGAATTAGGTGTTGAAATGAATTATAGGAATTTATTTGGAATTTTTATGAATTTCTAAGTATTTATTTTTAATTATTGAAGTTTATGTGATTTTGTAAAATTAAGTTAATTGTGTTTTAAATTGAATTTAATTGGTTAATTGAGTTTAATTATTGATATTATTGATAAATATGTTGAGAAAATTAATTTTGGATAATTGTATGATTTTTTGGTGAATTTTTGAAGTAATTTAGGTATATATATATATATAGGGGTATTTTGGTAATTTTACCCTAAATTGTCTAAAAATGTAATTTAATTGGTTTTAATATTTATTTAAGGTATAAAAATGATTTCTACAAAATATTTAGTATTTTTAACTAATTAAAACTATTTTCCGGGAATTATTTTCAATTATATATATAATATACGGTTTTTCTAATAAAAATGAGTTTTAATCGGTTTTTACAGTGTTTCAAGATTTATTATGTAATTTCTACGTATGAAATGTATTTTTATGATTTAAGAATATTTTTGGTATATTTGAATATATATTCTGTGTTTGTGGACCCCGGTCGACAGATTGTAGTCTGGAGTCCGATCGAGGGGTTGTGATTGATTGTGGTGTTTATTTTTGAAGTGTATTTTTCTTTGCAGGGTCGGCTCTACTCTTTTGAGTAGAGAGATGTCCGTTTTACAGGGGAGGTTCTGCCGGATTTTCGGTAGAATTCTCGTAAAACGTGATATCCAGTCGAACCCTAATTCTGTTTCTGTATTTGAATACTCTAGATTTAATTCTAGGATTTCTGTTAGAGTTATTCTGATGTCGATTAATTATTTCTTGTTTAGTTGCGCCGAGACCGAGGGTTAGTGGACCAGGCCCGTCGGATCTGTCTCGTGGAGCGCATTAGGTGAGTTACTATATTATATATATATGCTTAGGATGCATGATTTAGAAAATGCATGTTTTATTTTGACTAAATATGCATAAATAACATGATTTATATTCAAGTATATTTTTGGTATATAATAAATTATATACATGTTTTATTAATAAAATATATTTAAAATGTTTTTAAATATATTTTTAGTTTAATTCATGATTTGATTGGATTTATTTGACATATATATATACTCAAAATATACCTGGTTTATGTTTGGTATATTTTCGGTATATATATGGTTTATATTGCTATTTCATTTATATCCATGCATCATTTATTTTTGTGAATGAATGTTTTATTATTTATTAATGAAGGATATCAATAGAACGTGCTACCTAGTGGGCAGCACTAGGACCGAGTACGTACCGATACGCCTATAGTATTTAGGCTTTATTACTAACTTATTTGTGGATATTGATTTGATTATGATTATTGATATGTGAGATGTGGTTTGTGGGTGTGATTGCTGGAGCTCGGTTGACCAAGTGTCTCGGGGCCAATCACACTGGCAGTCAGACTGCTGGAGCTCGGTTGACTTAGTGTCTCGGGGCCAGTCTACTGTCCATATGGATTAAGTGGATATATTTGGAATCAGTGAGCCTGTATGGCTAGAGTGTTGTTTAACACTATTTTTCTGAGGTTGCGATATTCTAGGGTTCTATGTGATCCTTCATAAAAGTTGATTTTCAGACAAAATATATAAAATGATTTTTCTGCATCTGTATGAATTTGCCTGTATATATACATATTACTCATATACTGTTGACTGTATGCATTATCACTTAGAGTGTATGTATATATACTATAGTAATTCACTCAGTGAGGTCTGACTCCCCTCCGTTGACTATTTTTCAGGAGAGTCAACTTCCTCAGACCTCAGTAGCAAGTCGATACGCCGGATTTCTTCCGCCCCGGCTTCTTTATGTAAATTGTATACTTGAGTCTTATTTATTTTATCTAGACACTGCAGTAGTTGTGATTTTCAGTAGTTGTGATTTTCAGTAGTTGTGAAATAAAGTATTTGTTTTAAAGAGATGTATTATAGTAAAACTGGATTTGTATAAAGATTATACATTTATGAGATTATATATGCGATGTGATGAGTTTTGAATTAAATCCAGTTGATATGGATGATATTGTAATATTTATGATTTTATTTTCCGCTGCATATTATATTTTTATGGTTATTATTGCATATTTATTTTATTTTTAGGCTTGCTACGGGTTCCGGATTCGAAAGAATTCCCGTTCCCTAGCGCCGGTCATGGCCCCTGTTTTGGGTCGTGACAATAGAAAATCTTTGTATTTTTAATAGATTTTTTTTATAATATTTGGAGTATAGTTTGTGAAGGAAGTATATTGAGATTATGTCATGATTATTTATTATGAATTTTCAAAAGTTTATGTGAAGAATTAATTTTTGGAAAAATTAATATAAATTAGTGAATTTGGTATTTTAATTGAGATTATGGTTAATTAGTATGTTTTAAATAATTTTGGACTAATAAATAGTATTAAAATAATTTTTACGAATTATTTACTATTTTTAACTAATTAATAATAATTTTTGGAAATATATTCAAATAATAAATTTATTTATGATTTTTGTGATTAAATTAATTTCTAACTATTTTTATTACATAATTGAACTATTTAAATAATTAATTGTGAATTTTACTATTTTATTTCAAATAATTAAAAAAATAGATTTTTATTAATATTAAATAATTTATTTGAGATTTTATTAACTAATTTGGAAATAATTAGCTTTAATGTTTTTGTTATTTAAATAAATTGTATTGTGGTTTATTATTGATATTTATAGATTTTAATTATTTTAATTATATTATTATTAAATATTGATTTTTGAGAATTGTGTTTCTTGGTTGGGAAATTTTGTAGTTTGGAGTCCCAACCCGAGGTGTTGTACTTTTGAGTAATGGTGAAGTGTGTTTTCTTGCAAGATCGACTCTACTTTCAGTAGAGAGACGTCCGTTTTACAGAGAAGACTCTATCGAATTTTGGATAAAATTTTCGTAAAATGTGACGTTGGGTCGATTATGAATTTTTTGTTTTGTGGTCGAGTCGTGTCTTAAATCGAGTCACTCTTTAGAATTCCTATAAGTATGAAATTAGGAATTTGATTCTAATATTGTTATTATTATTTATTTTCTATAGTTGCTTCGAGACCGAGGCCTATATTGAGTCTGTCTAAAGGAGTACAAAATTGTGAGTTATTATTTTATATATGCATTGCATGTAGAATTCATAAGTATGAGCATCTATATTTTCATAATGTATTTAAACATGAATTATTTTATTAAATGATTATGTATATATTTGGCATATTTTAGTATATATGTGACACATTTATTTAGTATATTCTTAATATATATTTGGAAAATTTTGAGTATATATTCGGTATATTTTTGGTATACAATTGGTATATTTTCATTATATGTTTGGTATATAAATGGTATATTCTTTTAAAATGGATGCTATTATGTTTTAAATTATGCATTTTATTATTTCCAATAAATATACGATTTATTTAAAGGATATCAGTAGAACGTGCTACCTAGTAGACTGCACTAAGACTGTGTACGTACTAGTGCGTTAGATTTTAAGGTTGAGATTATGAAATCATTTGATGTGAAATTTGATTATTCGATTATTGAGAATTATGATTAGAGAGTAGTGTGATTGCGGAAGATCGGTTGACCTAGTGTCTCGGGGCCAATCACACTAACAGTGAGACTACGGGAGCTCAGTTGACTTAGTGTCTCGGGGCTAGTCTACTGTCCACAAATGAAAAAGAGAATTATTTTGGAATTAAGTAAGTTTGTTGGTTAGTGAGATTTATTGATTAAGGCTGCGTAATATTTTAGGGTTGTATTTGATCCTTCACTTAAATAAACTTTTTCTGCTTTATTATTATATAAAAGCGGATTTTAGCATATGTGTGAAATGTGTGTATATGTATATTATTATATTAATGTTTGAATGTATACGACTTTAGGTTACATGCATATATATTATAATAATTCATTCAGTGAGGTTTGACTTCCCTCAATATTTTTTTTACAGGATCTTCTTCCTCTTCAGACCTCCACAATAGTATTATACGCCAATTTTCTTCAGCCCCAGCTAGATTATGTAAATTTTATGTATGAACTCTTACTTGTATTCTAGAAACTATAATAATAGTGTTATTGTGATAGAAGTGTATTGTTTTGGTTTGATATTTTGTATCCGAATATTATATGAAATATTTTTATTATGTATGATATAAAGATTTATTTTTACATTGATTAAAGTTTTAATTCTAGCATATTTTTATGTTATTATTACATGTGTTTTTATTTTTAAGGCTTGCTACGGGTTCCAGATTCGAAAGAATTCTTGTTCCCTAGCGCCAATCATGACTCGCCGATTTAGGTCATGATATAAATCTATGTTTTTTCTATTTATTAATTTATTATTAACTTATATAATATAAAATATTTTTAAATGTTTTATTACCCTAAGTAGGCTTTAAATTACGTATATTGTCACAACCCAAACACAGGGGTCATGACCGGTGCTAAGGAACGGGAATTCTTTCGAATTCGGAACCCGTAGCAAGCCTTAAAAATAAAATAAAATATGCAATAATAAAAATAACATAATTAAAATATTCTGCAGTGGAAATGAAATCATAAATATTAAAATAATAATCCACCAATGTAATTAAATCGAACACCCTCATCTCATATATAAATAATCTTTTAATACATATTCCAGTTCAAATATTTGAAATACATAACTCACACAAATATAATACATAAGCTCTACAACTATTTACAACTACTGCAGTGTCTAGATTATAAAATAAAGTTCAGATAAGCAGTTTACATAGTGAAGTCGGGGTAGAAGAAATCCGACGTATGGGTCTGCTACTGAGGTCTGAAGACAATGACTCTCCTGAAAAATAGTCAACGGAGAGGAGTCAGACCTCACTGAGTGAATTGTTATAGTATATATACATGCATAACTAAATGGCAATGTACATAGTCAATAGTATATATAATAAGTATATATACAAGCAAGTACACACAAATGCATTAAAAATCATTTTATATATTTTTATTGAAAATAACTGTTTATAAAGGATCAAATAGAACCCTAGAAAACCGCAACCTCAAATAGTGTTAGACAACACTCTAGCCATACAGGCTCACTTATTCCAAATATATTCACTTGTTCCATTTGGACAGTAAACTAGCCCCGAGACACTAAGTCAATCGAGCTTCAGCAGTCTGACTGTCGGTGTGAATGGCCCCGAGACACTTGGTCAACCGAGCTCCAGCAATCACACTCTCAAATCATATCACACATCAAATCAAATCAATCCGATCAATATCCACAAATGGTTAGTAATGAAGCCTAAATGCTATCAGCGTACCGGTACGTACTCGGTCCTAGTGTTGCCCACTAGGTAGCACGTTCTATTAATATCCTTCATTATTTATAAAACAAACATTCATAAATAAATGATGCATGAATTTGAAATAAATAACAACATAAACCATATATATACTAGAAATATACCAAAAATAAATCAGGTATATTTCGAGTATATATATACGTCAAATAAATCCAATATAATTGCAAAATAAACTAGAAATAAATTTAAAAAACATTTTAAGTATAAATGTTTAATAAAACATGTATATAATTTAAAATATATCAAAATATACCGAAAATATACCAAAAGTAAACCTAAGTAATAATTAAATCATTTATGTATATTTTATCAAAATAAACCATACATTTCTAAAACATACACCCTAAAACACATATATATATATATATATATATATATATATATATATATATATATATATATATATATATATATATATATATATATATATATATATATATATATATATATATATATATATATATAAATATAATAATAATAATAATAATAATAATAATAATAATAACAACTCACTGTTATTGCGCTCCTCGAGATGGGTCCGACAGACCTGGTCCACTAGACCTCAATCTCGGCGCAACTAAACAAACAAATGATAGCAGAAAATTAGAATAAGTCTAACGGAAATTTCTAGGACTCGATCTAGAATACTAGACACAGAATTAGAATAAGAATTCGACCGGACATCACGTTTTACGAGAATTCTACTGAAAATCTGGCAGAACCTCCCCTGTAAAACGAACATCTCTCTACTCAAAGAGTAAAGCCGGTCCTGCAAAGAAATACACTTTGAAATAACACAATTCACAATCCCTCGGTCGGACTACAAACTACAATTTACCAACCGAGGTTCACAATTCACAGAACAATTATAAAAATACCAAAAATGCCTTTTTATAATAAAAACACATTTTATCAATCCAATTTACATAATTAACCCTAAAACACATTAAAACCGATAAAAACTCCTTTATTTAGAAAAATCGTATATTATATATAATTTGAAAATAATTTACGAAAAATAGTTTTAATTAGTTAAAAATACTAAATAATTTGTAGAAATCATTTTTATACCTTAAATAACTAATAAAACCAATTTAGTGTCAAATTACCAAAATACCCCAATATATATAAATTTACTAAAATTAATAAAAAATTCACCAAAAATAATATAATTACTCAAAATAAATTTTCTCAACATATAATTCAATAATATCAATAAATATACTCAATTTACCAATTAATTTCAATTAAACACATAATTAACCTAATTTTTCAAAATTACATAAACTTAATAAATTCCAAATAATTATATAAAATTCACAAAAATTACCAATAAATTTCTAAAATGGATTTCAATACTTATAATTACCATAAAACATAATTTCATAATTTAATTAATTAATTTTCAAAAATTAGAAAATAATAATAAAATAATAAAAAATTCACAAAAATCAAAATAATTCCCAAAAATTCCACAAAAATTACCACATTTAGATTAAGCTACAAGGATCAAATTTTATGAAGGGATTTTTCTTGAATCAATCAAATTGAAGTTCAAACCCTAAATGGCCGAAAATGAAAAATCAAAACCTAGGGAAATCTATACCATTTTAAGTGAAAAAAATCTTGGAATCACACTCACCGGAGCTCAAGGAGAAGAAAGAGACTAGTGGCATTGAGTTTGGTGATCGGAATCGGCTTGAATGACGATGGGATGAATTTTGGTCTCTTCTTGGTTTTTCGGCCAAAACATGCCAAAAATGGGTGCTGCTGGCGGCGAAACTAGCTGGGGACGATGGTGGCACGCCGGGAGGCACACCGACGATAGGGGTGGAGCTTGGCAGCGGCGGTGATGGTGAGGGAGGTGATCAGGAAGAAGGGGAGGAAGAAAGGGGCAAAGTTGTAATTAAGTTAAACTTTTGTTTTTTGTTATATAATAATGTATATATGTATATATATATATAACCACACTATATATTATAATAATATATAATCCCACACACAAATAATACTCACCACACATATATTTTAATAATTTATACACTTATAATTAATTAATTAATATTAAAATTAAATAATAAAAACTAAATTAATTAATTAAACCCTAATTTAATTTAAATAAATACACATATATACATTTTATTTAGCACTTTAAAATTATGTATGAGTTTATGCAAATTCGTAAAACTAGTTAAAATAATTAATATTAAATTATTTACGTATTAGTTTTCCTGAAAATAACATTTCCGAGAAAATTTTACGTAAATATCTTAAAATAATTAAAAATAATTAAAATGACTTAATAAATAACAAACTCATGAAAATAATCATCAATATATATAAAAATTATTAACACTGCATATCCCGATGCAGTTTAAATTTATTTAAAAACTCGAGATATTACATATCTATAGTTATATAGAATTAAATAAATTGAATGATTTTATTTGTTTTCAATCCATTATAGACTCAAATTCATTTCAATAAGGATGCCACTTCAATAAGAAGATAGCCTATTGAATTTTTAATTTGATTTTGAGTATAAAATTATAAATGGAGAGGAATTTGGTTAGTTAGAATCTATGATATTAATGGTTGCGAAAAAAATAATAACACAAGCTCAACATTTAAATGTATAATTTAATTTATATATATTAAAATTTTGCACGAATTTATCTACAAAAATGATCTTGGCGACGGCAACCATGTCAACCATGTGAAAATTAGAATTAAAAAATAAGAAAAAATAATTTAATTTATCCTGAACTTTATTTTAATTTTCAATTATATTTTATATTCAAAGTTATATCAATTAAATTATTTAATTTTATAAAGTGTGTCAATTATATCCTATTCTAATTTACAGATATAAATGAATTTTAAAAATTATTTTTTAATCCTTATAAAATAAATTTATTTATTAAAATTCTTTCCTCTTTTTATTTAAAAAAAAATAAAATGTAAAATAAATATTTTAAATGTTAATCTTACTATTTTCAAAATAATTTCAAAAAATAATTTTTAAATATTTTTCTAAAATTAAATTGTTTAAGTTATTTTATACTTGAAATTATTCATATTTTAATTTTTCTAAAACTCATTTCTCAATATTTTATTTTTTTAAACCAAAACATGTAAAAAAAAAAAAATTCCAAGGTTAATCTCACCACTTTCAAAATAATTTTAGAAAATTTGTTTTTAAATATTTTGTGTAATACTTTAAATTTTTATTATTAACTAAATTAAATTATTTAGTATTGATTATGATTATTTTATTTTTAGTAGTGTATTATTTTTATTTTTTACTTTAATATTATTATTATTTTGAAAGAGAAAATATTATGAGAGCGTGTTGATATATATATATATATATATATATATAGGACAAAACCATTTCTTTCTTTCTTTTTTCTCTTTCTTTTCTTTTTTTTTCTTTTCTTTTTCTTTCTTTCTTCTTCTTTTTCTTCCCATTCGCTGCCAACCACTGCCAGTCTGCTCCAGCATTGACATCGACCACCACCAGTAGCTCCAACCCACCGAATAGTAGCCAGCTCCTCCCTTGGCCATCGACAGCAACACCATTTCTTTCCTCTTCCCATTTTGCCCCTATTTTCGTTGAATTTCATTTGACCTCCAGTGAAGATTCCAATGTCGGATGGTTGTGATTCCAGTGTCTATGGAATCCTCATCTTCCAAGCTTTCATAATCTACCTTCGATTTCTTCGATCTCCTCCCAGATCGTCCTAAATCGAGGTAAATTCAATTGTTAGTTTTTGATTAATTAAATGAGGATTAGGCTTGATGTTGTTTAGGAAAGTTGATGTAGAGATTGAATGCTATGCTATGATATTTTTTTATATATAATTTTTGGATTTATTTTAATATTTTTGGAAATTTTGGTTTGGGATACTATTCCGAGCCTAAAAATTTGGATATTTTTAGTAATACTGTATATTATTTGAAGTAATGTTTGTGAAGGAAATTTTGTAAAGTTAGTTATAGATAATTTATTATAATTTTTGAAAGTTATATGTGAAAAATAAGAATTTTAGAGAAAATTATGTAATTTTATTTTTAATTGATTTTTGGTAAATTATAGTTAATTAACATGTATATTGATAATTTTAATTATTAGAAAGTATAAATTAATTTTATTAGCTAAATTAATAGTTTTGTATATTTTGTTGATTTTGGATTAATTTCCGAAAATAATATAAATGTATATAAATATTATAGTATTTAATTATTTGGTTGATTTAATTATATTTAGTGTTAATATATATTTTTATGAATTTTCTGGAATGTTATAAGTAATAATTTTTAAGTATAGATATTATTATGTTAAATGAGTTTTGTATATATTTGATTATTAAAAAAGAATTTATAATTTAACTAGTCCGATTAATTTTTATAAATATGTTGGTATATATTTTCATAATTTATTTTTGTGGTAGTGTTGTTATTGATCTCGATCGGGAATTTGTGTGTAGTTTGAGAGCCCAATCCAAGTATGGTACTGTGTGGTGAATAGTAGTGTTTTTCTCTGCAAGAATGACTCTACTTTGTATAGAGAGATGTCCATCTTACAAAAGAGACTTTGCCAGAATTTCAGTAGATTTCTCATAAAAGGTGACATATGTACATTTTTGTTTAATCGTTATGTTGTATTAGGGTCGTTCCTTAGATTGATTCTTCATTAGGATTAATTCTGAATCTGTTATGAGTTTCTTAATTTTTATTAATTTCGGGACTTTTGAAAATTCGTATGAATTTTAATTATTTTTTTAAAACATGTTTTGAATAAATTATTATTTTTATTTTAGAGTATACCGGAGCGGGAACTACCGACAATAGGCGGACGTGGAACCGTCAGCCGGCTCGCTCCAACTATAAGTTAATAAATTGAACTGTATGCGTGTGTTTTTTGCACAATGCGATTTTATAAAATTTAAGATAGTATCTTGCTTAAATGAAATTTAAGTTATGTTGTTTTAGGCTATACTTAGCATTATCATTATTTTTTTATTTTATATTATTTAATTTCTAAATTATAGCTTTCTTAATTATGCTACATTTTTAGTTATATATTAGTTTTGAAAAATACTGGTAGAATGGGCTATCTGATGGGTTTCATCAGGATCGTGTGCACACTGGTAGAAATTGAGAGATGGATCCAAATTTTTATGATTGGTTAACTGAGACAAGTGCCTCGGTGGATGCCCTAACTCTTAGGGAACGTCAATGATTATTGAAAATGTTATGATTGGTTACTGGGTTGGGTGCCTCGATTGATGCCTTAGCTCTCGGGGACCACTAGTAAAATATTAGATTAAGTAAATGACTATGGTTGGTGCCTCGGTTGATGTTTAGCTCTCGAGCACTGATAGTCTTATGGTTAAGTGAGTCAAGTGGCTATTAGACTTTGTGGAGTAGGGTTCTACCAAGATTTTTCACTTATAAATTATTAAATAAAGAATATTTTATTTTGAAGAAGTTTTATTGTAAATTCTTTATATTTTTATTTGGGGAGTTGATGATTTGGAAATAAATTTTTAATACTTTAATTTTAATAATAATAAAATTTATTTTATTATTATTATTTTATTTAATGAATTTTTTAAAACCATATAACTCTCTTTATTATCTTACTCAGTGAGGTTTGACTCCTCTCAATATTCTTTTTCAAGAGTTTGGGAGTTTGAGACTCGTCCTTCTTCTCTATGTTGGGTTTCTTCTTCTCCGGCTTTATTGTCTAGTTCTATTTGATATATAATGTACAACTGAATTCTAGATACTACAGTAGTTAACCAAAGAACTTATATTATTTGTATTTTGATTTTATCTGACTTGAGATATTGTATTAAAGAATATTTGATTTATGTATTTAGTATGGTTTTGTTATTATGTGTATTGTTTCTTTTTCAAGAAAAATTTTTAAGGCTTACTATGGGTTTCGCTTACTTTATGTATTCTCATTCCCTAGTACTGGTCACATGTCTTTCGGTTCGGGTTATGATAAAGTTGGTATCAAAGCTTAAGTTCATTTTATTGTCAATGTTTTCATTCTTTGAGACTAATGTAGTGATTAAGTTGATCGTTGTCACTTGTTGTTTTCATTGTTCCTAGAATTTTGCGTATGAGTTAGCGTTTTTATCTTATCTTGAATTCGATTTTTTTATGTTTTCAAAATGAGGCGAAATCGGGATGTTCCTGCTACAGAAGCAACATATGATGATAATGTCGATAAGCAATCTTTTCAAGATGAATTTCTTTCTCCTGCTCCTAGATGTAGAGGAAGAGGCAGAGGTAGGCCCAGAATTATTGTAGTAGAGAGACAGACACAATAGCAGCAAATTACACCTAAAGCACCAAAAGTGGAACATGTAGCTTTTGCAGCTGGCATGGCAGGGATTAACTAAGGCTTAGCAGCTCTGAATCAAGCAATGCCTTTGGTACAATAGATGTTATAGTAGAGGAATCGGGAGATTCTAATACTAATGTTGCACCCCTATATTCTAGAATCGGTAGAGTTTCTTTTGATGGTAAGAAAGATGCTCTGGACTTCATTAATACCATCAAGACTCAGACAAGAATAGGCTACATTGATTATTAAAGGATTATGATTGTGGAGTTATCAGTTCAAGCAGCAGTACAAGACTGGTTTATGCAGTCCATCCAGCCTTTTATGAATGAATTGACCTGGCTTGAGTTTAAAGATCGATTCTTAAGTTTCTTTTGTCCACCTATGACTAGAGACGCGTAAAGATGGCAGCTATTGCATATCGGCAAAGGAAATAGGTCTGTGGAGGATTATACCAGAGGATTTAATAAGCTATTTTGGCATGTAGAAGATATTACAAGAGATCCTTACAGAGCTGTCGAGTTATATGTCACTAGATTGGGGTTAGCCTATGTAGGCATGTGCATTAAGGACTGTAATTTGGAGAGTGTGATTAAGGAGGCTAGACTAATAGAGAGTAGACATATCAGGCAAGGCATTATAGTTAATCCTTATATGAATAGTAGTAGCAGATATGGAGTTGCTCAAGGATTCCAGCAGCCTACTTTTCAAATTGATAGTACGAGCATGCAGGCTGAGGGTACTTCCCAGTATAGGAGGTCCATGACCTATAGAGTTGGCCGACATAGTCATGCTGGTTTAGTGCGCGTCCAAGATTTTAGCAACTGCAATACTATTTGAGCTCATGGCTCTAGAGAACACACTAACCACTGTCACAAAGACATGAAATGGAGATGAGGAGTCGCCACCCAGGGTAATAACTGAGATAAATAAAAAAGGTAGTACTCGATTCCCTAAAAGAAAGCTAGCACCACAACTAGGAGATTCTGGATATGGAATACCAACTTCTTTTAGTCTTGTGTTCTTTTAGAATTACTTTATGAATTACTATATTATCATCTATTTACATGCAATTTCATATAAACCCTTATTCTAGCAATTAACTCTAAGGCAAACTAGTCATGAAAAATACAAGTAAATAATGCATTTAATACAATCCCTAAGTTAGTCTAAGCTACATTGATTTTAATTAAATGAGCTAAATCTACATATTTTTAATAAATGAGCCTAAAGGGTCTAATTCTTTTTAATTTTAATTAAGTGGACCTAAGTTTATTTATTTAAATTCAAAAATGGGCTTAAATCTATAAATTATGAAGTATTTAAATTAATGGGCCTAATTCTACATATTTTAATTCTAAAGTGATATTAAATCTACAAGTTATGAAAAATGCTTTAATTTAATGGGTTAAGTCTAATTAATTAAATTAAATTAGGTGGGCCTATGTCTAATTTACTAAATGGGCCTAAATTATCTCTACCCTAAATCTAATTTGAAAGAGTCCTAGAGGGGGGGGGGGGTGAATAGGACTATCGAACAAAAATAGGAAATTAAAGGAATTCTTTGCAAGAATTAAGTAAGAGTTGAGAAGGAAGAATGAAAAACACAAATATTTAAGGAGTTCGGATTCAACAATAATCCTACGTCTCCACTTAACTTATCCCCAAATTAGGATTTTTTAATCACCCACAATCTTATTAACAAGATTGAGAATACATAAGAGTTTTATGGCTCACTCTTACAACCTTACAATCTTGAGTTTTCAAGACTCACTCAAAAACCAAATTCCTAAGTGTTTTAATGGCTAAACACTTAAACCAATTCTTTTAGAATAGAATCTCACTTCCCATTTTCTAAAACCAAAAAATAGAAAAATAAGAATGTCTATTCTAATCACTCACCAACTCTCACAAGAGTTATACACAAAGAATTTGTTTAAAAGAAAGTTTTAGAGTTCAATTGAATGTTTAAGAAAAATGATGAATGATAAACAAGTTTTCTTAACCTTTCAATTGAATTCTAAGTTGTGTTTATATAGAAAAACACTTAAAAATATAGTTTTTGGATGTATCAATCATGTCTCCAATCTTTAGAATTGATTTTGAATCAATTCTTGGACTTTTGGCAGCTCAAAGGATGCTCACGGGCGGCTCACGAGTGAACAGTGCTCGTGAGGGGTGAAAATATAACCATTGCATTCAAAAATTCCCATTGGAATGCTATCAGTGTTCTGCCCACAAGCAGGTCATGAGCAAACAGCTCATGAGGGGTGCTGCCATTTTTTGGCAAAAACGTGCTCCAAAGGCTCCATTGAAGGACAGCTCATGAGCACTTTGAAAGATGCTCATGAACGGGACTGAAGAAAATCGATTCATCAAAAACATTTTTCATAAAAGTTGTAGATAATTATCTTATCTTTTCATGAAACTTTGAATAACCTCAATTGGACATCTGTGTCTCAAGATATTGCTGAAATACCAAGAGCTGTACAAACTAAAATGCAAGCTGCATATGCTGACTTCGACTGAAGATTTGTATACCCAAATGAACTTCGATTTTGATAAGAAAGCATAATTTGGAAAGCTTAAGATGTCTACTTCAAAATTAAAGAAGCTCATT
Organism: Mallotus nudiflorus; assembly: GCA_947683625.1. Lineage (NCBI taxonomy): Eukaryota > Viridiplantae > Streptophyta > Magnoliopsida > Malpighiales > Euphorbiaceae > Mallotus > Mallotus nudiflorus. Next base: position 2,558,686 of record CANTUR010000239.1, read on the forward strand.
TTCTCATTTAAGAGCTCTAAATATGTCAAAAGTCTTCTTCAATTTTAGAGGTTCAATCAGCCCGAGAAGTTACTATTCTTCCAAAAATATATATGCTTGGTATATGTTTGGTATATAATTCCCTACACACTTAATTGAAATTATTAGTATAAAAATTGTTTGTCAAAGTTCAAAATTAGGAGTTTGATCATGCAGATGGTCAACAATCTCCCCCTTTTTGGCTTTGACAACCAATTTGAAAAGATGATAAATAATATGTGTGTGTGTAAAAAATAAATAACATGTATAAGTACATTAAATAAAATAGCTCCCCCCTTTCAAATTAAATGAATGCAAAATGAGAAAATATTTTGCTCCCCCTTAACATGTGCATAAATTCAATATTTATCATATATCAGAGCATATAAATAAATGAATGATCATAACATGTATAAGGGTTTAACAAATATATTCCTTTAACAAAAATATATTTCTTTATTTCTCCTCCTTATTGGACATGATAAGAAATATAAATAAATTTTATTATCCTTCTTGTCAAAGATAAAGACAACATAAAAAGTCATAAAAAACATGGTCTAACATAACAAATGATGATAATATGATTATTAAAAAAAATGTTAGACAACATGAAGGAAATAATTTCAAACATATATGCATATAGTGTTACTATAATGCATCACAAAATAGTATATATTCTATATTCAAATATCACATGATCATGTAGAGTTTAACTAGTCAATCAATCATACATAATCATGTGGTACTTAGCATATCTTAAACACAATTATTTATCCCTTAAGCACATAGCTTCTTCTCCCCTTTTGTCAAAGACAAAAAGAAAAGAGAGAGATATATAAGGGGAAATAGACCTTAGGGAGTCAAAAATACTAGAGGGAATAAAAAATCAAGAACCAAAACAATGCAAGCAAAGATATTCAAAATCTTTATAAAATTCTTGTCATTTTAAAAGATAAAAACCATTCCTAAGAAGAATTTACACATGAATATAAATTTTGCATGAATAAGCACAATTAATAGTCATGCATAAAAAAAATCCATATCATATAAAAACAAAGTAAGCAAAACAAGGCTGTTTATCATAAGGACAAAAGTAGCCACATTTACATTGTTACTATGCATGCAAAAAAAAATTTGTGAAATAAATTCAAACAATTTTCTCCCCCTATTTCAATGGATTTAAAAAATTGATATTAAGGATACACTATCATATAGTTATGTCACTTACATAAACACATCTTTGAAAAAAAAAATTCTCTTTCGTAGAAGAAATTAACTAAGTACGCATGCAAACTCAATTATTTTTCCTCCTTTGTCAAAATGCAAAGATAGACCAAATCTTAAAAATATCTATGCATAATCAAAGATAAAAACAATTCCTAAGAAAACACAATAAATAAAAAATTAAACAAACTCAAATATTTTCTCCTTGTCAAAATGCAAATAAAATTGCATTAAAAAAAAGTTACAATGATATTAAAATACCAATTGTAGACAAGACATAAAACTAACAGTTCACGTCTTATATCCAAAAAATATCCAGAAGATAAACCAAACTGAAACTAACACAAAATAATTATAAAACAGACTAATAGCTCATGGTTTAAATCTAGAAAATATCCATAAAATAAACTGAACATAAACTAATGAAAAATAGTCATAAAACACACTTAACAGCTCAAAACTTACATACGAAAAGTATACTGAAAATAAACAAAAAAAAATTGACATAAAATGAATTAAACAAATAGACTAACAGCTCAAAACTTAGATACAGAAAGTATACTGAAAATAAACCAAACAGAAACTAGCATAAAAAAAATTTGTTAAGGAGGAGTAATATTTTTGCTAAATTAAAATAATTAATTAATTGAATTTAGCTCAATAATTAATTATTAATTTGCAAAATATGAGGGCTTTAAAAAAATTGAACGAATCCAAATCAAATAAAATCAATACAAAGATCATGCAAATGGGAAATACAATATATCATGTATATGGAGTAAATTTGCTAAAGCAAATACTTTTAAAACAAAATATATACATGTTGCTGAAAATAATTTTTCTAAAGAACATGATCATATAAGAATCCAAACATCAATTCATCAATTTAGCAAGTGATCAAGATAAGCTTGAGCCATCAATCATACCAAGTTCATGCTTAATAAAATTCAATCTTTCCTCATAAAGAGGCTTGGTAAAGATGTCTACTAATTGATGATTAGTATCAACAAAATCAAGAAAAATATCACCATTTTGGACATGATCATGTAAGAAATGATATCTAATATCAATATGCTTAGTTCTAGAATATTGAATGGGATTTTTACTAAGGTTTAAAACACTTGTATTATCACACTTAATTGAAATGTGATTAATATCAATGTCATAGTCCAAAAGTTATTGTTTTTGCCATATAACTTGGGTGCAACAACAACTAGCCGCCACATATTATGCTTCAGCGGTGGACAAGGCAACAAAAACTTGTTTCTTACTAAACCAAGAAACTAAGCAATTTCCTAAAATTTGACAAGTTTCGGAAGTGCTTTTTCTATCTAGTAAGCTACCAGTAAAATCAGTATCAGAATAACTAATCAAGTCAAAGGAAGAACTCCTAGGATACCAAAGTCCTAAATGCATTGTACCACAAAGATATTTAAAAATTCTTTTGATAGCATTCAAATGAGACTCTCTAGGACTTGATTGAAATCTAGCACACAAGCAAGTAGCAAACATAATATCGGGTCTACTAGCGGTTAAATAAAGAAGGGATCCGATCATACCTCTAAATCACTTTTTATTAATCGGTTTGCCATTCTCATCCTTGTTGAGTTTGGTTGTGGTGCTTATTGGAGTTTTGCTTGATTTAGCTCCATCCATTCCAAACTTCTTGAGAATGTCCCTTGCATATTTGGTTTGATTGATGAAAATCCCATCTTTACATTTTTTGATTTAAAGTCCAAGAAAGAACTTGAGTTCTCCCATCATACTCATCTCAAATTCTCCTTGCATTAGCTTAGAAAATTCCTCACACAAGCAATGGTTAGTAGCACCGAAAATAATATCATCAACATAAATTTGAACAATTAATAAATCATGCTTGGATTTTTTTATAAAAAGAGTTGTGTCAACCTTTCCTTTAGAGAAACATTCCTCTAGTAAAAAGTTACTTAATCTTTCATATCAAGCTCTGGGAGCTTGTTTCAATCCATACAATGCTTTTGATAATTTAAAAACATGATTTGGAGAGTCAAAATTTTCAAAACCCAAAGGTTGTTCAACATATACCTCCTCTTTAATAAAACCATTTAAAATTGCACTTTTAACATCTATTTGATAAAGTTTAAAATCCATGTATGATGTAAATGCAAGTAACATCCTAATAGCTTCTAACCTTGCAACAGGGGTAAAGGTTTCATCATAATCAATTCCTTCCTCTTTATTATAACCTTTAGCTAGTAGTCTAGCTTTGTTCTTAGTTATGACACCTTGTTCATCTTATTTCTAAACACCTATTTAGTGCTAATAATAGGATGGTATTTAGGTTTAGGAACCAAGGTCCAAACCTTGTTTCTCTTAAATTGATTTAACTCTTCTTGTATAGCAAGGACCCAAAATTCATCACTTAAATCATCATCAACATTTTTGGGTTCAATTTAAGAAATGAAAGCTATATTAACAATAAACTTGAGTTTAGATCTAGTAGTTACCCCTTTTGTAGTGTCACTTATAATGAGGTCTTGAGGGTAAGCTTTCTTGAATTGTCAATCCTTTGGAAGTTCATCCTTCAAGGTAGGTTGAGGTATCTCCTTATTTTCCTTCTTGCTTGGATCTTCAAGTTCCAAAGGCTTACTAGCATTTTCTTATTGTGTTTCCATAATCTCATTGTCACCTACAACATCATCAACACTACAAACATCCTTTCTAGGATCAAGTGAGTTTGATTCATCAAATACCACATGCATTAACTCTTCAACTACTAGAGTTCTCTTATTAAAGACCCTATATGCTTTGCTAGAGATGGAATAGCCTAGGAAAATTCCTTCATCGGCTTTGGAATCAAATTTCCTAAGATTATCCTTAGTGTTCAATATAAAGCACTTGCATCCAAATACTCTTAGATATAAGATTTTGGGTTTTATATTGTTCCATAGCTCATAAGATGTTTTATTTAAAATTGGTCTTTTGAAAAATCGATTTGAAAATGCGTTAACGGCTTCTGCCCAAAATTATAGAGGCAAATTATACTCATGAAGCATTGTTCTAGCCATTTCTATAAGAGTTCTATTTTTCCTTTCAACTACCTCATTTTGTTGAGGAGTTCTAGGAGATGAAAATGTATGAGAAATACCATTTTCATTACAATAGTTTTTGAAAAATTCATTTTCAAATTCGGTTCCATGATCAATTTTAGTGGATGAAATACAAAATCCTTTTTCTTTTTGAACTCTTTTTGAAAAAATTTCAAAAGCTTTAAATGCATCATTCTTATGAGCAAGAAAACACACCCAAATGTATCTAGAGTAGTCATCAACCAATACATAAGCATAGTGCATTCCACCAAGACTAGCAACTCTAGTTGGTCTAAACAAATCCATATGTATAAGTTTAAGTGGTATAAAAGTGGACACTACATTTTTTAGCTTAAATGAAGACTTAGATTGTTTTCCTTTTTGACAAGAATCACAAGGTTTATCCTTAGTGAATTCAAGCTTAGGTAAACCAATCACAAGTTCATGCTTACAAACATCATTCAAAAGCTTAAAATTTGCATGTCCTAACCTTCTATGCCATGTCCATGTGTCATGGGAAATTGACATTAAGCATTTTATGTCTTTGTTATCATTTTATTCAAATCAATAACATAAACGTTATCTACTCTTTCACCACTAAAAATTACTTTATCTTCATCAAGACTACTAACAAAGCAATTTCTAGGATAGAAAGTCACCTTATTTCCCATATCACATAATTGACTTATACTTAGCAAATTATATTTAAGACCATCAACAAACAACACATGATGTGTAGATAAGGATTGAGGATTACCTATTTCTCCAATGCTAATAATTTTTCCTTTTGCATTATCACTGAAGGTAACGTGTCCTCCATCCTTAGCATCAAGTTTGTTGAATTGCTCCTTGTCTCCTGTCATGTGCCTTGAACATCCACTATCGAGATACCACTTGCTTTTTGTTCTTGTGGATTTCAAGCACACTTACATAAAATATTTTAAATGTTCTTTTGAACCCAAACCTTTCTTGGTCTAGGTTGGTTAGTTTCAAGATAATCCAAAGGAAGCAAATTCATGTGTAGTTTTCTATAGAAGCACATATTATTGGTATATCCTTTGATCATGCAATATGAGCATACAACATTTTTAAATTTATTTCTCCTAGGATGATATGCTTTCCTAGTATATGCAACATGCCTTTGGTATTGTGTGTATCTCTTATTGTTCTATGACATTGAGTAAGACATACATTGGCAATGGTGATGAATACTTTGATAAGTTTGTGTAATATTTTTATATGCATTGTGTTATGCAACATGCCTATTATAATTATGTCTAGTGTACATATAAGCATGCTTAGGTTGAGGTGCTCTAGTTTGAGCCTTACCTCTTTGTGTTAATGAAGTATTAATCTTATGAGATTTTGCCTTGCTATTTAACACATAAGATTTTTTAGCTTGGATCTCATTTAAGGTTGAAGGAGTAGAATCATGTGAAGCTTTAATAAAAGTAATATGTGATGAGAATAATGAAGACATTCCATTTTTATATCCAATTCCATAGGTATCTCCATGAAATTTTTTAGAGTCAAGAAGACTATTTAAAGTTTCTTTTCCTCTCTTAAATTTAGCAATGGAATTCTTTAATTCTAAGACTTCCTTAGAAAGCTTATGATTTTCATCATTTGCTTTCTTAAGTTGGTCTTCCAAAGAATTAGAAGATTTAGTATCACTAACAAGTTTTTCATTCAATGCAACAAGTTTAGCAAAATCAATTTTTAAACATTCAAAATCCTTATTTAAGCTAGCTAACTCATGTTTATATTTTTTCTTCTTAAATAACAAACTTTTTCATTTAACAAGTAATTTTCTCACAATAGAGCTCTCATCATCATCATCATCAAAATATTCATCACAATCATCAAAGGAAGAATAAGAAGTGGATGGTACCTCATTTTTTATTTTTAATGGTCATGAAGCAAAGATTGGCAACTTCTTGTTATTCCTCTTCCTCTTTGGATTTGGAAGAATCATCCCAAGTAGCTTTAAATGCCTTCTTCTTATCTTTTGCTCCCTTGCTCTTAAATTTGTGTTTGGGACATTCACTTCTAATGTGTCCCAGTTTCTTGCATTTATAGCAAGTAACCTCTTTTGTTTTCTTCTTCCCATCTCCTTTAAACTTCTTGTTGAAGTCTCTAGTTCTTGAGAAATTTTCCTTTCTTAAAAACTTCTTGAAGTTCCTAGTGAGCATGGCAATGTCACCATCTTCATCACTAGAATCTTTGATGTTTTCCTCTTCACTATCTTCTTAAAGAGCTTTTAGAGCAATGCTCATTTTCTTTTCTTCTTTCTCTTTTAGTTCTTCACCTCTTTGCTTGATGGTAAGCTCATGTGTCAAGAGCTTGCCAATGAGCATATTGGTTGATAGAATAGAGAGGTCTTAAGCTTCCTCAATTGAGGTAACACGAGATTCTCAATCCTTCTTAGGTAGGATTCTTAGAATCTTATTGTTTACCTCTTCCTTGGAGAAATATTTTCCAAGCTTCTTAAGGGTTGTAAGGAGAGCATTGAGATGGTTTGTCATCTCCGTGATTGATTCTTAAGGCTTCATTTTGAAGAGTTCATATTCATACATATGAAGTTGAACCTTCTTGCTTCTTACTTAAATGTTTCCTTCATAGTGATTCTCTAAGGTCTCCCACATTTCTTTAGCTGAAATGCAATGTTGAAGCTTGCTTCCTTCTTCTCTTGTCATGGAGGAGACTAGAGTAATCATAACCTTTTTATTTTTGTGATTTTCTTCCTTTTAATCAACACTCCAATAGCTTTTTGCAAGAGTAGTTATCACACCATCAATGATGGTTGTAGGTGGTTCCCAACCTCTTAGGACAATATCCCAAAGTTTAATGGAATCACAATCAAGATATAATTCCATTTTGAATTTCCAAAGTGGATAATCACTATCATTAAAGAATGGTTTAAGAGAAGAGATGTTTTGAGATTCACTCCCCATGATCTTGTATTCGAGAAATGAAGTACCTAGAATTTAAGCTCTAATACCAATTAAAAGAGTCCTAGAGGGGGGTGAATAGGACTATTGAATAAAAATAGGAAATTAAAGGAATTCTTTGTAAGAATTAAGTAAGTGTTGAGAAGGAAGAATGAAGAACATAAATATTCAAGGAGTTCGGATTCAACAATAATTTTACATCTCCACCTAACTTATTCCCAAGTTAGGATTTTTTAATCACCCACAATATTATTAACAAGATTGAGAATACACAAGATTTTTATGGCTCACTCTTACAACCTTACAATCTTAAGTTTTCAAGGCTCACTCAAAAATCAAATTTCCAAGTGTTTTAATGGCTAAACACTTAAACCAATTCCTTTATAATAGAATCTCACTTTTCATTTTTTAAAAATAGAAAATAGAAAAATAATAATGTCTATTCTAATCACTCACCAACTCTCATAAGAGTTATACATAAAGAATTTGTTTAAAAGAAAGTTTTAGAGCTCAATTGAATGTTTAAGAAAAATGATGAATGATAAACCAGTTTCTTAACCTTTCAATTGAATTATAAGTTGTGTTTATATAGTCAAACACTTAAAAATGTAGTTTTTGGATGTATCAATCATGTCTCCAACGTTTATAATTGATTTTGAATCAATTCTTGGACTTTTGGCAGCTCAAAGGATGCTCACGGGCGACACACGAGTGAACAGTGCTCGTGGGGGTCAAAATATAACCGTTGCATTCAAAAATTCCCATTGGAATGCTGTCAGTGGTCTACTCATGAACAGGTCATGAGCAAACAAACTCGTGAGGGGTGCTGCCATTTTTTGGCAAAAACGTGCTCCAAAGGCTCCATTGAAGGACAGCTCGTGAGCACTTCGAAAGATGCTTATGAACGAGACTGAAGAAGATTGATTCATCCAAAATGTTCTTTATAAAAGTTGTAGATAATTGTCTTATATTTCTATAAAACTTTGAATCACCTCATTTGGACATTTGTGGCTCAAGATATTGCTAAAATACCAAAAGTTGTACAAATTGAAATGCAAGCTGCATATGCTGACTTCGAATGAAGATTTGCATACCCAAATGAACTTGGATTTTGATAAAAAAGCACAATTTGGAAAGATTAAGATGTCTAATTCAAAGTGAAGAAGCTCATTTTCTCATTTAAGAGCTCTAAATATGCCAAAAGTCTTCTTCAATTTCAAAGGTTCAATCAGCCCAAGAAGTTACTATTAATCCAAAAATGTATATGCTTGGTATATGTTTGGTATATAAATCCCTATACACTTAATTGAAATTATTAGTATAAAAATTGTTTGTCAAAGTACAAAATTAGGAGTTTGATCATGCAGATGGTTAACAACATTAATTATGGGCCTAATAATTCATTTTAATTAATTAAATAAAAAAACTAAATTTAAATGGGTTAAAGCCTAATGTGGGCCTAAGGCCCAAAACACATAAACACAAATAAACAAGCCCATAAACAATAATAAATATCAAGCTAAACAAATAAAAAGATCAAACAATTAATTTAACTTATACTAAAACCCTAATTTAATTAAAGTGACCATAAACAATAAAATAAAATAATCAAGCAAAACCAATTTTACCAACTTAACTCTAATTTAATTAAAAAACCTAAGGATTTCTGTAACCATTAATTTTAATTAATTACCCAATGAAAACCCTAATCTTACTAAGAGATTAAATTAAAATAAAAAAAAAACACACAAACACACACACACACCAAGTTCCATTATTCCCACTATTGGGGCTATTACAATGATCTACTGCAAATAGGAATAAAAACTAATACAACCAAAAAGACACAAAATAAAATAACCAACAAAATAATAGCGAATAAATAAATAAAACTTTAAAAAACTACATTCAAATACAAAATTTAATCCATGGCATTCCATGAATCTTCATGAGTTTTGTTCTTTTTCAATCACATACTACTCCACAGCTTGGGTTACTCCTACCATAATTAACACAAAAGAAAAATAAATAATGATTAGAGCTTAAATAAAATAAAAATAAAAATTAAATAAAATTAAAATCAAACTAAATAATCAAATAAAAATAAAAGAAAAGGGTAGAAGAAGGTATGATTGAATGGATGCAGTATTTATTAGCTCCTCAGAGTGTTATCAATCACCGTTGCTTTTAATGGATCTTCGAAACTTGATGTCCTTCTCTTCGAAGGTCTATTGCTCTTGCTCTAGAAAACAAAGAAAATCTAAAGAAAAATATTATACGTATTGCCTCAAAGAAAAATATGGAAAAAAAATTTTTAAGCCAAAAGAGAGATAATCCCAAAGAGCCCCTTTTTTCAAGAGCCTAAACTATCCTTATATAGGAAAAGAGCAAAAAAAAAAACCCTAATTCTATGTACTTAAGAGTTCCATTTTTAAAAGGACTTTATTTCTTGAAAATTTTAAAAAATAAATTTTAGAAAATTTTTAACCAATCAAACTTCAGGAAAAATATTTTCAAAAATTAAAAAAATTAAAAATTGAAAAAAATAATGTAGGACTCAATTGGAATTCTACAATTCCGATCAGAATTGTAGATTTCTAATTCGTAATAATTTTTTTAATAGTTAATTACAAAAAGACCCTAAAAGAATTAAAATTTTTGAATTAGGTCCTTAAAAAGTATTACAATTTAGTCCTTGAAAAACATTAAACCCTTTCTTTGAAAAATGCATTCAAACTTTTAGATTTCAAACTTCAAGTATTAAAGACCTATTTATGACATTTTCATCATTGGAGTCCTCTGTCGCATCCACACTTTATCATCCCGAAATTGGGTGCTTACATATGCTACTAACCATAGGAGTGGCAGAGGTTCTAGATTTGGTTTTGGGGTTAGCAGTAGCAGTATTGGACAGAATTCTAGACATGACAGTTCAAGGTCTGGGACTAGTGCTTGTCCCAATTGTGGCTGATGCAAGGACTATGTCATTTGTTGACTGGGGCTTGTTTTATATGTGAACAGATAGGACATCTTGCTAGAGTTTGTCCTAATACTAGTTATTAGACACAATACGCCCATGGATCTTCATCATTAGTGGCTCAGCCTTTTCATCAGATGCCACAGTAGTATAAAGCTCCTATGTATCCATCGCAGAGGCAGACTCAGTTTGTGGGCTAGCAGGCCGAGGTTCAATAGGGAGACCCAGTGGTTGAGGCTTTATGCAGCCATCCACTTATTAGTAGGCAAGCCACAGGTAGGCCCGAGTTTTCACTTTGACTCTCTAGGATGTGCAGGCATCTAATGCAATTATGGCAGGTATTCTTCCAGTTTGCTATTCTAATGTTAGAGTCTTCTTTAATCTTGGTGCATTGCACTCCTTTATGTCTCCTGTGTTTGCTTCTAGAGTGGAATGGCAACCATCTAGGTTATTGATTCTATTATCTGTAGCGACTCCACTTAGTGATAAGTTAAAGATATATGTATTATTTCTATCTTATCCTGTATTGGTGGAAGCGAAAGAGTTGCTAGCAGATATAGTTTTACTAGATGTGATAGAGTTTGACGTGATTATAATAATGGATTGGTTGGCACTATACTATGCCTTAGTGAATTGCTGAGAAAAGGAAGTGATCTTCAGAATTTTGGATAATGTAGAATTTCATTTCAGAGGTGACAGGAGTTTAATGCCTCGAAATCTCATTTCTGCTATTATAGCTAGGAAAATGCTTAGAAGAGGATGTCAAGGCTATGTAGCTATAGTAAGAGATGTAAAAGCAGATAAGGGGGCAATTGAGAATGTGCCAGTTATGTGTAAATTTTTGGATGTTTTTCTTAAAAAGCTACCAAGATTGCCACTAGATAAGGAAATAGAATTCTGTATCGATGTTGTACCTGGTACAGATCCTATTTCTATGCCACCTATAGAATGGCATCAGCTGAATTGTAAGAACTTAAAAAGTTATTACAAGAGTTGCTTGATAAAGGTTTTATCAAGCCTAGTACATCACCTTAGGGTGCTCCAGTGTTGTTTGTGAGGAAGAAAGATGGTAGTCTTCGACTTGTATCGATTATAGATAGTTGAACAAAGTCACCATAAAAAAAAATCCACTCCCGAGGATTAATGACTTGTTCGATTAACTTCAAGGAGCTTAATATTTATCCAAGATTTACTTGAGATCTAGTTATCATCATTTAAGAATAAGAAGTGGAGATGTACCTAAAATAGTATTTCAGACGAGATATGACCATTATGAATTCTTAGTGATGTCCTTAGGACTGACTAACATACTAGCAACCTTTATGGATTTGATGAATTAAGTGCTTAGGCCATTCTTAGATCAATTTGTGATAATCTTCATTGATGACATCTTGCTGTATTCTAAGAGTGAAGCGGAGCATGTTACGCACTTGAGAATGGTGCTGTAAACTTTAAGAGAGCACCAGTTGCATGTCAAATTCTCCAAGTGTGAATTTTGGTTGGATCAAGTGGCATTCTTAGGCCACGTGGTGTCTAAAGATGGCATACAAGTTGATCCTAAGAAGATAAAAGTCATTACAGAGTGGCCGAGACCTACAATAGTCAAGGAAGTAAGGAGTTTTTTGAGTTTAGCTCGCTATTATAGGAGATGTATGAAAGATTTCTCCAAGATTGTTGCACCGTTGATAAGGTTGACTCAGAAGAGTGCTAAGCTTATATAGACGGATAAATATGAAGAGCATTTTTAGTTAATAAAGGATATGTTGACTTCAACTCCAGTATTGACTTTACCCTTTAGAAGTGAAAGGTATACGGTGTATTCTGATGCTTCTCAAGTAGGATTGGGATGTGTGTTGATGCAAGATAATAGAGTAGTTATTTATGCTTCAAGACAATTGAAGAAGAACGAGCAAAATTATCCTACTCATGATTTGGAAATGGCAACCATGGTGTTTACATTGAAGATTTAAAGGCATTACTTATATGGTGTAACTTGTGAAATATACATCAATCATAAGAGCTTAAAGTTTATAGTCCAGTAGAGAGATCTCAATCTAAGGAAGAGAAGATGGATGGAACTTTTGAAGGACTATGATTATTCTATTTTATACCATCTAGGGAAAGCCAATGCAGTAGCTGATGCTTTGAGTAGGAAGTCAGGGGCAGTCTTGCTCATATTTGCACAAAAAGGAGTTCAATTATTCAAGAGTTGCATGAGTTGATTAATCAAGGGTTGCAGTTGAAAGTTACCAAGAAGTTTCTTTTAACTCAGTTTAGAGTACAATCAGTGTACTTAGATAGAGTTAAAGTAGCCCAGAGAAGAGATCTACAATTATAGAAGATTATGTTTGAAGTGTAATAAGGTCAATCCAGAGACTTTATGTTTGACAGTGAGGGCATTTTACGCTTGGGCACTTGGATATATGTGCCAAATGCGGATGATTTGAGGAAGGTGATTATAGAGGAAGCCCATTTTTTTGCTTATAGTATTCATCCCTATTCTACCAAGATGTATCATGGCTTGAAAGATATATATTGGTGGAATGGAATGAAGAAGGATGTTGTAGAATTTGTATCTAAGTGTCTCACTTGTCAGCAAGTGAAGTTAGAACATCAAAGGCCTTTAGGATTATTGCAACAGTTACCTATCCCATAATGGAAGTGGGATATGATTGCTATAGATTTTATGACTGAATTACCTCATATAACTGGAGGTTATATTGCTATTTGGGTGTTGGTTGACAGGCTAACTAAGTCAGCACACTTTCTACTAATTAAGAAGACGTACTCCACTAACAGATTGGCAAGATTGTATGTTAATAGAATTGTCTATCTCTATGGGGTACTAGTAAGTATAGTATCCGATAAAGGAGCCACTTTCACTTCAATTTTTTGGTAAGAATTGCACAAGGCTCTGGGTACTAGACTTGACTTCAGCACAACATTTTATCCTCAAACAGATGGTTAGTCAGAGAAGACCATTCAAAAATTGAAGGATATATTGAGAATGTATATGATGAACTTTGGTGGTCAATGGGATTTTCACTTGCCATTAATTGAATTTGCATACAAACAGTTATCATGCAAGTATCAAGATGGCACCATATGAAGCATTGTATGGTAGGAATTGTATATCGCCTTTATATTGGGAAATTGGAGAAAGACAACTGACAGGACTAGAATTGGTTCAAGTGAATTTAGAGAAAGTCCCTATCATCTAGTAAAGGTTAAAGATAACTTTCAGTAGGTTGAAGAGTTATGCAGACTCGAAGAGAAATGATGTATCCTTTTTAGTTAAAGTTATGGTGTTCTTGAAAGTGTCTCTAATGAAAGGGATGATGAGATTTGGTAAGAAGCGTAAGCTAGCTCCTAGATACATTGGACCATTTGAGATACGTTCAAGAGTTAGAGAGGTGGCTTATAAATTGGTGTTACCACCTGAAATATCTCAAGTCCATCTGATGTTCCATGTATCGATGTTGAGGAAGTATATTTCTGATCCTTCCTATGTTTTGCAGCCTTAGACAGTAGAGCTTAGTGAAGATCTATCATATGAGGAGTATCCTATAGTGATTACGAATCGCCCAGTTCCTTAGCTTCGCACTAAGGAGATTCCAATGGTAAAGGTGCTATAGAGTAATCATACTGTTGAAGACTATACGTGGGAGGTCAAGGCAGTGATGCGGGGGACATACCCTTATCTTTTTATTTGGTGAAAAACTTTGTATCTTGTGCTTATTAAAATTTAAGGACAATTTTTTTAAGGTGCGGAGATTGTAATACTTTGAATTTTTATTATTAAATAAATTAAATTATTTAGTATTGATTATGATTATTTTATTTTTAGTAGTATATTATTTTTATTTTTTACTTTAATATTATTATTGTTTTGGAAGATATATATATTTCTTTTTTTAAAAAAAAGGACAACCATTTTTTTCTCTTTCTTTTCTATTCTTTTCTTTTTTTTTCTTCTTCTTCCCATTCGCTGCCAGCCTCTGCCAATCCGGTCAAGCACCAATGCTGACCACCACCACCAGCTCTAGCTCACCGAACAGCAGCTAGCTCCTCCCTTGGCCACCGATAGCAACCCCATTTCCTTCCTCTTCCCGTTTTGCCCCTATTTTGGCCAGATTTCATTTGGCCTCCAATGAAGATTTTAACGTTGGATGGTCATGATTCGAGTGTCTATGGAATCCTCATCTTCTAAGCTTTCATAATCTACCTTCGGTTTCTTCGATCTCCTCCCAAACCATCCCAAATCAAGGTAAATTCAATTGTTAGTTTTGTTAGTTTTTTATCAACTAAATGGGGATTAGGCTTGATGTTGTTTAGGAAAGTTGATGTAAAAATTGAATGCTATGATATTTTTTTTATATAATTTTCGGATTTATTTTAATATTTTTGAAAATTTTGGTACAGGTTACTATTTCGAGCCCAAAATTTTAGATATTTTTAATAAATACTATATATTATTTGGAGTAATATTTGTGTAAGAAATTTTGTAAAATTAGTTATAGATAATTTTTTATAATTTTTGGAAGTTATAAGTGAAAAATAAGAATTTTAGAGAAAATTATGTAATTTGATTTTAAATTGATTTTTGGTAAATTATAGTTAATTAACATGTATAATGATAATTTTAACTATTAGAAAGTATAAATTAATTTTATTAGCTAAATTAATATTTTTGTATATTTTGTTGATTTTGGATTAATGTCCGGAAATAATATAACTGTATATAAATATTATAGTATTTAATTATTTGGTTGATTTAATTATATTTAGTGTTAATATATATTTTTATGAATTTTCCAGAATTTTATAAGTAATAATTTTTAAGTATAGATATTATTATGTTAAATGAGTTTTGTATATATTTGATTATTAAAATAGAATTGATTATTTAATTAGTATGATTAATTTTTATAAATATGTTGTTATATATTTTCATAATTTATATATTTTGTGGTAGTGTTGTTATTGATCTCGGTCGGGAATTTACGTGTAGTTTGGGAACCCGATCCGAGTGTGGTATTGTATGGTGAATAGTAGTATTTTTCTTTGCAAGAATAGTTCAACTTCGTGTAGAGAGATGTTTGTTTTACAGAGGAGACTCTATCGAAATTTTGGTAAATTTTTCGTAAAACGTGACATATGTACGTTTTTGTTTAACTGTTATGTCATATTAAGGTCGTTCCTTAGATTAAGTCTTTGTTAGGATTAATTCCAAATCTGTTACGAGTTTCTTAATTTTTATTAATTTTGAAATTTTTGGAAATTCCTATGGATTTTAATTATTTTTTGAATAAAGTATTATTTTTATTTTAGAGTATACTGGAGCGGGAATTACCAACAATAGGTGAACATGAAACCATCTGCTGGCTCGCTCCAACTGTAAGTTAATAAATTAAACTGTGTGCATGTGTTTTTCTGCCTATAGTGATTTTATAAAATTTAAGATAGTATTATGCTTATATAAATTTAAGTTATATTGTTTTAGGCTATGTTTAGCATTATGATTATTTTGTTTTATTTTATATTATTTAATTTATAAATTCTAGCTTTCTTAATTGTGCTACATTTTTAGTTATATATTAGTTTTGAAAAATATGGGTATAACGGACTATTTGATGGGCTTCATTAGGATCGTGTGCACACTGGTAGAAATTGAGAGATGGATCCAATTTTTATAATTGATTAACTGGAACAGGTGCCTTGATAGATGCTGTAGCTCTCAGGGGATCACCAGTGATTATTAGAAAAGTTATGATTGGTTATTGGGTTGGGTGCCTCGGTTGATACCTTAGTTCTCGGAGATCGTCAGTTGAATATTGGATTAAGTAAATGACTGTGGCTGGTGCCTCGATTAATGCTTAGCTCTCGGGGATCGGCAATGTTATGGTTAAATGAGTCAAGTGGCTATTAGACTTTGTAAAGTAGGGTTCTACCAAGATTTTTCACTTATTATTAAATAAATAATATTTTATTTTGAAGAAGTTTTATTTTAAATTCTTCATATTTTTATTTGGAGAGTTGATGATTTGGAAATAAATTTTTAATACTTTAATTTTAATAATAAAAAAATTATTTTATTATTATTATTTTATTTAATGAATTTTTTAAAACCATACAGCTCTCTTTATTATCTTACTCAATAAGGTATGACTCTACTCGATATTCTTTTTAAGGAGTTTGAGAGTTTAAGACTCGTTCTTCTTCTCTACGATGAGTTTCTTCTTCTCCGGCTTTATTGTGTTGGTCTATTTAATATGTAATGTACAACTTATTTCTAGATATTGCAGTAATTAGCCAAAGAACTTATATTATTTGTATTTTAATTTTATCTGACTTGAGATATTGTATTAAAGAATATTTGATTTATGTATTTGGTATGGTTTTATTATTAAGTATATTGTTTCTTTTTCACGAAAATTTTTTAAAGCTTACTATGAGTTTTTATTACTTTATATATTTCCATTCTCTAGTGCTGGTCACATGTCTTTCAGTTCCGATCGTGACATTTTGATAAAATTTTAACTTTCCTATATTATTTTGTATAAAGCCCATATTTTATTTTCTTATATTTGCTTCTCAACTTTTAAGCATATTATTCAAAAAATTTCTAATAAAGATGAAAAATAAAAAAAAATTGGAAAAGGAGAAAAAAATATAGTTTTAAAAATATTGATAAGAGTATAAAAAAATTTCATCTTTTTGGGAAAAAAAAAAACCTCTTAAATGTTGATTATTTTTTGTAGTGATAGTTAAAAAAAAACTTCCATTATATTTTTATTATTTTTAATATTAGAGTTTATAATATTCGATTTATAAGTTATATTTTTTTTGGTATTGCAAGATTTTAAAAAAAAAATTATTTTTCAAAAAATTATTTTTTTATTATTGATTATTATTCTTAACATCTTTAATTCTTTTTTTTTATTAATTTCACACATTATATTTTGTGTTCAATCTTTATTAAAAAAAATTTAAGTAATATAATTGAAAGTTGAGAAATGAGTTTTATAAAAATTAAAATATGAAGAATTTTAAATATAGAATAATGTAAAATTTTAACTTTAGGAAAATTTTTCAAAAATATTTAATAAAATTATTTTGAAAGTAGGAAGATTAACATTTGAAAATATTCTTCTACATTTTTGTTGTTAAAAAATAAGAGAAAAGAATTTTAATAAATAACTTTATTTTATAAAAACCTAAAAATAAATTTAGATAGTTAATTAAAAATAGAATAAAATTGATATAATTTATAAAGCTAAATTGTTAAATTGATATAACTTTAAAAGGGAGGTATAATTAAAAATTACTTTAAAAAAAGATGTAATTGGAAATTGGAACAGTTTGAATCATTTTTAAAAAAAAAAAAAAAAAAAAAAGGCACGACAAGTGTTGGCTCTGGAATGCTGTGGAACTGGCAGGCAATGAGCTTTGAGTTGAAATTATCTGGAAGAAACCACTTCAACATTCTGTTGCACACATCAAATGCTGCTCTCTGTCAAAGGTAATCTAATCTAATCTCAAGCTTCTTTAATTTTTTTTTTCTAAATCGCTATTCTATTGGCAAGGATATCGATAATGCGGCGAGTTTTGGATCTAGAAAGTAGAAAATTCATCGGATCCAAATTGATTTATTGTTTCAATTTGTGTGTCTTTGTGTATGGATGCAATGTTTTGATGAAACTCTAATCAGTTGTTTTGAGCTCAAAATGAAATTTTCTGATGATTTGATATTTTTTTAGGATTCAATTCTGTTTGTAATGTATAACTGTTTGATGGAAGAGTATTCTGTGAGGTTGATGCGACTTTAATGAGGAGCTCGCGAGTGTTTTGTTGAATTGGTGGAAGGAAGTTGAGATATTTGATTATCAATGCATTCTTAGATACGAACAGCTCGTTCATTGTTAGTTTTCTGATTATTCAATTTCATCCAATTTTTGATATGGTTATCACCTTAAAACATGTGGGGAGCTAGCATCTAATTCTGATGAGGGCTACATTGAGATCCTATAATGATGTTACTTTTAGAACAACCATTCTGCTTCGTTTATTTGTTGCTGATTCTGTTGTATGTTTGTTAATTCATTCCATTTATCTTTAATGTGTTTGGATTGAGTCACTGTTAAAAGTATTTGTTAGTATCAATACCATTAAAAGGCTATCCATCCCATTTATATAGCGGTTGTGTTTGGATTTAGATTCTCGGTGTCAATGGCATAAAAACATTATCCATCCAACTGGTGATGCTAACGTTGAATTTAAGTACAGATTCTTAAATTTATGCCAGCTCTTCTGTATATATAAATGTCTACTTTTCTTCTTTTTTCTATCGTGAGCAGTGATAAGAGTATAACTCATTAATTGTGCTTTTTACTATTTTTCAGGTCAGTTAGAATTGTGAGAACCAGCTACAGCTTTATGATGGTTTACCTGTATCATACGCATTAAACTTACTTCCCTGACATTATAGTACTAATTACAAGTTCTTATTGGCTTCAAAAGAATTGGTAGGCCAAACTCAAACTCTGGTTTGTTGTTGTTGTTTACACGTGCTTTTGTGTTGTTAGTGGTTGCTTATAGAATTTCTCCTGATGATATAGCTAAGGTTTCTCTTTTATGCTTCTTCTGAAACTTCGCTTGCAGATGATTATGAGATCAATTTCATATGTGTAAATATGTGAAAACAGGAGAAACTATGACTGGAACGGCAATCTGAACTGCTACATGTCACGTGGAAGTTAGACCTAACGTGCACTTGCAATCCTTGGTCATTTGCTTTTCCAGTGATCATATCTCTTTGGCGAGGTAATCTCTTCCTTTTTTTTTTTTTTTTAAATCCATTAGATTATTCAGGCATCAATATAGGTCTTAAGCTATAAACTTGGCTTCAAACATTGTGGTTGGGGCTTCTTTTACATGGGGACTGAATATGCTAGAAACTGGGATACAGAACTCTAGTATTTACACTTTTAGCTTCTCATACAAAAGGGTCAGGTGAGAAAGAAATAAAATTTTATATTTCCAAGACATAAAATCAACAAATCATTGAATAACTGTAAGAGAGTAATTTGAAATTTTGGAAAAAAGAATCTCCACTATCAGATAAATTGCTCCTGCATTTCTCCACCAAAGGATTGTTTTTAGTTCATTTATATATTTTTAATCTAGCTCTTAATCTGTTAGAAGTTGCTCGTGGACAGGCTTGATTTTGGAGCATCATTGTTCGGTCATAAGTAGCCCATTTTCCAAATCATCCCTCTCACCTGCAGCTGAGGTAAGTTCATCAGCCCTTTTAGCCTGGTGCCTCCAATCAGTTTGAAACACAGTGTACAACATCATAGATACACAGCTCATCTGTGCTGCCAGCAACCCGAACCATAGTCCCCGGAAACCCATTCTAAGTTTGAAGGTTAGGAGAATTGCAACAGGCAATCCCACAAGGTAAAAGGCATACAAATTTATGCGAGCACCATCTTTAGGACGTGCAGTGCCTGTTAGGACTCCACAGGCGGCTGTTTGGGGGGAGTTTCCGATTTCACATAATCCCAATAATGGAAGTCCAGTTGAGACTAAATCAAGAATCTTTGGCTCGTCTGTATACATCTTTCCCCAGATAGAACTAAAGGCTGCGGTTAAAACAGCAGCAGTGAGTCCACAAGTAAATCCCAGAATGATCCCAATTATGGCCGTCATTTTGGCACGAGCTGGCATTCCAGCACCCAAGGCATGGCCTACTCGTGTGCTCAAGCTGCAGTTTAGGGCATATGGAAATGAATATATTAAACCTGCTGTTTGGATGAGGATGCCTGTAGCAGCAACACTAGCCTGAGGATTGGTGAGCAAGCCACAAAGAAACAGCATTATCTCATACCACCACCACTCCAAGCAGACAGAGACAACACAAGGCAAAGCTAGCGATAACAACGGCTGCCAACCATGAAAAACTGAAGGTGCAGTAATGCCATGCCAAGGTTTCAGCGTTGCTTTTGACACAGCCACATAAATTAACAAGCCTATGTTCATATTTATGGTATTACAAGAGATGGCTAATGCAACTCCTTTCACCCCAAGCTTCAAGTGTATTGCAAAAAAATAGTTGATTGGAGTGTGAAGGATGACTGCACCAATGGCACATACGGTAAGAGGAGCTGTCAAGCCTTGAGTTCTCAGAAAAGATCGCATCGGATGAAGTGCAGCTTGAGCTAATAATTCAGGAATGCAGAAGACCATGTAAACTTTAGCAATGTTTGTGGTATCTGGATCCTGACCTAACCGTAGAAAGATGGGTTCCACATTTAGCCATAAAAAGCTTATGGGTATGGCAACAAGTAAAAGGAGAATCAGAGTTTTAAGGTAGGTTTGGCTGATTACAGACCATCTCTTGGCCCCATATGCTTGGCCACATATAGGATCCATACCCATCGCTAGGCCTTTCATTACCGAGAGTCCTGTGATATTTGCAAACCCAAGAGCTAATGAGCCTCCTGCTAGCTCTGTTTCTCCCATACGACTCAAGAAGAGCATTGATATAACAGACCTTGAGAATATGAGTATGGTCGTCACTATTACAGGGCATGCAATTTTTCCTATTGCAACCACCTCTTCTCCGACCTGCATGGAGTATGTCACTCGATATAAGCACTTTGACATATGTCGGCACAATCCAGGAAAAATCAACGAAATTTCAAAAGCAGTGGAAATAAAACAAACATGATGCTCTATAGACTTCGCATACAGTTCACTTTAGCCAAACAACAAAACCAATTAAAGAGCTTATAGAAAAGAACAAAAATTATCTTATTAGTAAGAGAATATTTTTAACGAGAATTATGAAGTCAAGGCTTAGATATTCATGACAATGATTAATTTGTATAACTTAAATCAATATCAAGTGAATGACAAAAACAAAATCAATGAAGGTTGTTCTGTGTAATTTTCATTAAGATTCAGGCGCAGTTTATTGGTCGTGTTCCCTTAAAAGTGGAAACACAACCATATGGCTCTTTCGATTACCATGTACCATGATGCACAATAGTGTCTTCTTTAAGTTATAGATCCTGAGAGTACAATTGAGCCTCACTCGACTTGCAAGTCTATTTACTCCTGATGGAGAAGTTTTAAGTTCAAGGATTTTTCTTTCACCCTATTAACATATTCAGTTTTCAAGGATTTTTCTTTCACCTTATTAACATATTCAATTTTTTAAATATTTATATTTGTAATGTCTAATGGCTCATAAAAATATTGATATATATATAACCAATAAAGTAGAGATGTAGTAGTTATTTCTCTTCAAAAATATTATAAGGTGTAGAGTTTAGATTTTTTTGTCATTGGTGGTTTATATAATTAATTTTCACCGGAATAATGGTTATTGTTTTATAACAGTAAAACAGTATAAGCATATATAATCGAAAGGAATTAAAACAGTATAAAAATGATAGTGGCAAGACAAACTCTGATGAAGTTAGAATATTTTATTTCCCTGAAAGTATAGGCTATGATATTTAATTTATAGAACAAAAAAATATAATAACAATAATAAAAAAATTTGATTGTTCTTTTTTTTAAAAAAAAAAAATATCATCAGTTGCCTACTTGTTAAATACTGCTCACTTAGTAGCACTGATAATTGCTCTTATCTCAATTTGGACCCACCACCCAACCAGAATATGCGGTTTTTGCATTTGCACGAGCATCTTTAAAAAGCAACTCAGCATCTCCTCCTCTTCTACTACTAATTAAATGGGACTACAAAAATTTCCCATAAACCAATATTAATGAAAACTAGAAAAGAAAATATTGGTCAAATTAAGGGGATTATTCCAACCTATCAACATCAAATTGCACTGAAATGAAACAAGACCAAAATCACATATAAATTACTTGTTAGTATTTATAGCGTAACGAAATATTAATTGTTAATGTTAGGGGAAAAAAAGACTATTACGTAAAAGTGGATCCTATTCAACTCACTTATGATAATAATTTAAAAAAACTTTGGTGGATGCTGTGGGAGTTTTGATCTACTCATATTTCACTTGGACCTTAATTATACTGTCAAAACATAATATGGTATATAGCTTAATTTCCATTTCCCTTAATGTTCAGGTGTATGCCAGCATTGGCACATCATAACACTCACTTTCATTTTTGGCAAGACTATATATCTACTTTCCAACGACTCTTTAAAGAAAAGGAGGAACAAGAAGAAAAAAATCAAAAAGAAGAAGAAGGTGACAATGGTGAAACCAATATGAGCTTTTGGCTGAGTAGAGTTGTTCACAGGAGTGTGAGGTCTCAAGAAATTAAGAAGATAAAAGAAGAAGAAGATAGTGAAGAGGAAGAGCATACCTCATTTAATGGCAGTTGCTGTCCAAGATTTGCAGTGAATGGTAAACGCCGGAGAAGTCCATGCAAGAATCTGTCTTCTCCTCTTGCTCTCATTGTGTCTTCATTGTAAGCTCCATCCTTTGAAACCAAATTTTCACCATTTATAATTCCTCGAGATTCAGTATCAGTAGTACCAGAGCACATGTTTTTCTTTTATATGTATATATATATATATATTTATCTTTTTTAAATCTTTGTCGCAGGTTTTGACAATAGAGACAGAGAGAAACAAACCTAATAATAAACACAAAAAAGGACCAGTTCCAGAGATGGGTTCTTCGTCGGATGCTGATTAAACTAACTTCTGCAATGCCAAGAAAAAAAAAGACTCATAACAATATTACTTGTGAAATCATATGGTGAAATCTGTGCAATTGGGCTTTTGGTACTATGTTTCAGATGATATGATGAAGGAGAAATCTTTTGGAATTTGGAAAAAAAAACCAGCAAACATTAATATATATTTACAAATTGCAAAAACTGGAAGCAGCTCGAGAAGGGTATTGGTAGTGATCAGTGCTGCTTCTCCTCCTGAGATATGGCATTGGAAATTGTTTGCTTTGGTGTTGCAGAAAAGATAGAACTTAAGAGCTGAAAATGTCGCATTGGAACTAAAAAGCATGGACCTACCCATTCCCTAGGTCTTAAAATTTATATACTCTTCAACTCCAACTCTACGTAGTGAAAATATGCCATGTCCACGTAATTTTTTTTTTTGCTCTTTTTGCTTTTACCTGTGAGTGGTGGACTATATCTAATGTCTCTTAGAAAGCAAGAATTTTCATAGAAACAAATATGATTATTTAGAGTGGATCTAACTATAATATTCTATGAACACAATTGAAAAAAAAAACTAAAAATATATTTTAGATGTAGTTTTTTTAATTTTGTTTTATTTGATATATTTTGTCAATAGTACATCAACAAATCTGGATTGAATTATGATCACATAAAAGGAATAATTTTTTTCGATATTTATTACTTTTTAGAAGTTCATATCTATTGTTTCATATATAAGATTTAAAGTCAAAATTTTACCTCAAAATTCAAATGCTGTTATCACTTAAATAACTAATTAAATAATAACCACAGTTACTAATAAAATAGTGATTTAATAATTACAATGATTTATAAAATCCATTCTTTAATATTTAAATAGTCTAATCTCCCTACAAAATAATAATAATAATAATAATAACCACCATTTTTTAAAAATTTGATGAAATATAAATTTTGAATTTTTCATATTAATCAACAATTATTAAAATTGGCCGATAGATTGTTCGTACTTAAATAATATTCCAAATTTGAATTGTTGTGTGTACTTTTAGTCTTATTAAATTCATGTTATGAATTTAAACTGAATTTGGCAGAATTGAATAGGAAAAAAAAAAATTCTTCAAAAGACCCATATTCTCATGAGATAGATATATATCATTTGGTCCACTAGTATGCCATGCATTATGGGTGCCATTAAAAAGGATTATGATAGGTTGCCACAGGCTAATGCAAAGTCCAATTAATCCAACCCAAACATCCTAGTTTCTGAGTTAAGACATACATATATAGTTGTGGTCCTGCAGACACAGATTAGTTTAGTAGTACTACTCTTAATTCCTAATGTCCCTTTTAGTGGAAATTTGAACTTTATTCATATGTATAATTTGATACTTCTAATTATTTACTTTTTAGGTGCAAATTTTTAGCTTTACAGGTCGCTGAGATTAAGCTAAGAGTCCGGACCACAAAACCTTTTCTTTTTCTTTAAGCTAAAAATTCCATTTTAGTTTGAAGCTTTTTATTCTTAAAAGTTCCAAAAATGCACGGGCAACATTAACTATTTATATTAACAATTAAGAAATTCATCAGTGTCATAATTAACAAGTACTATATATAAAGTTTATGTATGTACGATATATATATATATATATATATATATATATAATGTCATAGATGAGCTAAGCACGAGATGAAAATTAAAATATATTAGCAACTTTATAGGTAATTGATATATTAATCATCATGCCTCCAGTTAAAATAAATGGCAGTGGGTAATTTTATTTATTTATTTTATGTTCCAAAGTTAAACTTAACAAAGAGTAGAAAAGTAGGTAATTGGGTCACTTTTGAAAAATTAAAACCACCTTAATATATATATAAATGGGTTCTTAATTTTTGGGTTGCAGAAATGATATCAAAAGCAATTGTTGGGTGCTTTGAGGCACAATCCTACGAATTGTCTACTAAAGCATAAAAAAGGAACATGAGGGGGGAATCATTTCTCAGGACTCCCTTCTATGCATTTTGTCGCTAATTTTTTTTAGTTAAAAGTAAATGTAACAATTTAAAATATATGTTAATTTAAAGATTCTTAAACTATATCTATGGAAAAATGTTGTTTCAGCTACCTTATATATATATATATATATATATATATATATATATATATATATATATATATATATATTGTTATGGATGCGTTAGGTAAAATAAATATAAAATTGAAAATTAATAAAAAAAAAAAGAAGTAAATAGGTATAAAAATTTACATAAAAATTTCAATCTAGAAAAAACTACGAGCACAAAATGAGATATTTCACTATTATTGAAAAAAAATTCTAAAGTATTAGAGCAGCCATTGAATAAAACCTTAACTAAGCTTAATTAGTTTTGTTCAATTATATATATAATTTAAAGTAGAGAAAAAAAATGCGAGAAAAAATAACTCAATACAAAATATTTTACTGCGCACTACATGGCCGTATTTCAGCCAGTGTATGATAGTCCCGTATTCATTTCTATCGAAATTGCAACTTGGTGAAAACGGTACTATGGCGAACATGGCTGGAGATATGAGTGTATCTTGGATCGTATTTCTCTTTGAACAGATCTTCACGAATTAATTTATATCATAAACTCTAACATATATTCTTTTAAAAATTTACTCTACCATATATAGATATATTTAATTTTAAAATATCATTAAACATTTTACATGGTCAGTGTTTAAGAAATTACCCTGGTAATTAATATATAACAACCTATTTAAGTTACTAGCATGCATAACGATTACAAAGATTGAAGTATTTTCATTTTGAAATTAAATTGATGAGATTGTAATTTTATTGAATTTTTACATAATTAATGTAGCACACTAGATGCATTATCACATGATATCACCAACCTAAATTTTTGTTTTTCACTTTCACTAGGCGTTCTCTACCATAATTGTTATAGTTATAGGATCTTTTATATGTGATATGGAGGTTTTTTATGAATAGATAATTAAGTTTTAAGGGTGAGTTTCTTCAACATAGTTTTCATTTTATTTTATTTTTAGTTTTAATATATTGATTGTGGTATACTGCCAATATAAAGAATCTATTAGATGGGATGATTTTTTATTTTGTTACGAAACATGGTGATTATAAGAAGTGAGGTTTAAATCCCTTCTATGCTTACAATAAAATATTTATTTAAAAATTACATTAGACATGAATGGTATGTTTCCCATTAATTGATCATTTTCACTGTATAAAAATCAATTCAAATAGTTTTATTAACTTTTTGTTGATTGGACTTAATAGTCGAAGCTGTCACTAATATCAGTTGAAAATTATCGCTCTATAATAAATAATTTCCGAAAGAAATTATTTTTTTCTATAAAAAAGATTTCACCTGATAATTTTTTTTTAAAAAAAAAAGTGCATGCACTTAACTTGTTTTCATAATATTAAGTTAGAAAAAATATTTGAGGAGATAACTATAAAGTCTTTTCAATTCAATGTACTTTAAAAACAAATTATAAAAAAATATTAACTAAAACGATAAGAGATTAATTAATAATAATTTATTTACTAGTAAGCATCATATGAAATTGAACGTTGCATATTATATCAAAATCTTACTATAGTCGTATGTAATTTCAACTTATAATTAAAATAAAATGAGAGTTGACTACATACAATATTTCATCTGAAGAGAGAAAAAAAATTACATTTTAACTTGAATTCTCTCAAATAAAACTTTAAAAATCAAGTTTTATATATAAAAGATAAATATTAAAAATATTTTATCTTCTTATGAGATTCATCCACTCAAATTATAAATAGCTGAAATCTATATAACTGTTAGATACCAAAATTATAAAAAAAAAAATTCTAAAAGAAAAATATTTACTCAATTATTAATTTGCACCATTCATAACTTTTCTAATAATTCATTAACATTTAAAATAAAATATTAGAAAAGATTTAATTAATTTTTTTAATAAAAAACAGGAAGCATCTCTATAACATAAAATCTCTTATCATCAATTATTGTTACAAAAGGGTAAAAT
Source organism: Mallotus nudiflorus (assembly GCA_947683625.1). NCBI lineage: Eukaryota > Viridiplantae > Streptophyta > Magnoliopsida > Malpighiales > Euphorbiaceae > Mallotus > Mallotus nudiflorus. The sequence goes on from CANTUR010000239.1 coordinate 2,585,674, forward strand.
TTTATGAGACTTCTGAAAAGAATCTATATAGATATATATATATCAAACAGATACTTGACATATTTCCCCTATTCTAGCTCCATCACAGGAGAAACAATTTTTTTTTGAAAAAAATAAAATAAAATCATAGGATAAAATAAAATTGGAGCAAAGAATATATATGTATGTGTGTGTTACATCAATCCAAAGTCTGGAATTGATCAACAGCTGGTGAAAGGAAACTGAAGATGATAACCACTTTGGGAGCCTTCGCCGTCCTCAACTCAAAGCCATTGCTTTCTCATGACAAGTCAACACCTATATATATACACATTCATTTATCCGATCTCTCGAAAATGACATTTCACATTGTACGTTGATGTGCTCTTCCTAATTATTCTTTTGGTTAATTACAAAAATTACACATTTTTTTAACCTTTTTATAACTTATGAATATAAATTTTAAATTCAAAAAATTATTATATGTCTTTTTTAATTTAATATGTCGCATAATTTATGTGATCGTTGAAGTTTAATATCAGTAAAAGAGTAATTTAGTGGTAATTCTTATTAAAAAGAGTTATGATGTGTAGCATTCAAATTTTACTATGGAGAAAATAATGCTTAACTTATATGACCTTCTTATTAATTAAAAAAATAAATCATAGTTAGATTGTAAAAAGATTAAAGAGTTTGTTTTTTCTTTTGCAATTAGTATAAATGGTGATGTATCATATTATAAAAAATTAAAAAAATATATTTTTTAATTTAACCAAATGAAAAAGATATATATGATAAAATTGCAAAAATACAAAAAAAAATTATGACATTTACAATTAATTCTTCTTTTCTCTTTTTCAAATTATTTCCAATTTAATAAAACAAAAACCTTTGGAAGTATACTTATGTTGTAATGTGATGGAAAATCAGTCCATTTCTTCAATTGAGGAAGCCATTTTCTTTAAGAACTATTTAAAAAGAAAAAAAAAATATTTGATTGATTAATTTATTTAGCTGTAAAAGATAAAAAATATATTTTCGTAAAATATAAAATTTTCAGTTTTTATGGGTCAAGTATAACTCTTATTTGACAAATTTTTTTACATCCTTTAAGGGGGGCAAGATCCGCAATTGCAACAGATGTTCATAAAATGTCATATTTGTTCAGGAAGTAAATATTTTTATTATATATATTAGAAAGTAAATATTTATGTACAAGTAGAAATAAAATCTTTATTTTATTTAGAATGTTATTCTATTTCTAATTAAATTGTGATTAGAATTTCTATGTGTATATATAAAGAATATAACCTTCTTTGAATATAATGGGAAAATATTTTCCTCAAATTTTTTCTCTTTTTTTTCTAAATTTTATTTTTTATAATATCAGATCATACCCATTGAAATCGAATTTTTTTATTGAATTCTTAAAATCATATTTTTTCATTGAAATTATATTTTTTCTTTCTTCCTTTGAATGCTTTGAACCTTCAAAAATTATGACCACCAAAAACACATCTATCATATCTCATGGAACACCCAATTTTATTCAAACCCTTCAAGATAATTCTCCTTTTCCTAAATGAATTATTCTTGATGATACGAACTATACTTTATGGTCACAGATCATGAAAATGCGAATTGGAGCCATAAATAAATTTGGTTTTCTTAATGGTACTATGCCAAATCCACTAGTAGGAGATAAAGCGTTGGAGACTTGGCTCCTTGATAATAATCGATTCAAAATTTGGCTAATTGACTCTATGAGTCCGACATTGATGCAGAGATTCATCCGTCTACCAACAGCAAATGAGATATGGGATGCTGTCTCAAAAACCTTCTATGATGGATTTGAAGAAACTCAGTTATTTGAATTGAACCGAAAATCATTCACAACGCATTAGAATGGTAAGCAATTACCTACATACTATAATGAACTGATTGAAATATTTTAAGAAATCGATGCCTAGAAGTGTGCACAAGGGGAGGATGTTAATGGAGTAGTATCACTCCACAAACATATTACTCAGCTTTGAACACACATTTTTCTAGTCAGGTTTGATTCGGAATTTAATAATGCTCCGAGTGAAATACTCTGGAAGGATCGATCTCTTGATCTCAAGTCTAGTTATGCATATGTACGGAGGGATCACAACCAGATACTGCTAGATCATTCTGTACTTGTAGCAGCTCAGACTCATCCCCAGTTCAAAGGGAAAATACTAAGTCCATCACATACACCTGTAGTCATTGTGGCAAAGTTGGACACTCAAAAAAATAGTGTTATGAGATTGTGGAATATCTAAAATGGTGGCGTTTCAATAAAAAGCCTCGTAAGAAGCTCAAAAAGGCTACAATTACCACCTCTAGTGGTACTAAACCAAGTGGAGATCTTAATACAACATCAGGTATGATAAATCTCACTCGAAATAATAAATGGATTATTGATACAGGTGCTACTGATTATATGACAAACTTCACTCACCATTTTACTTCCATCCGCCCATCAACCCAATAAAATATTCTAACTACTAATAGAGGCATAACATCGATCACTCATAAAGGATCAGTATCTAACTCTAACTCTCTTAATCTAGATATTGTTCTTGTTGTTCCATCTCTTTCTTGTAATCTACTATTTGTTGGCCAAATCACTGAAACCTTGAATTGCACTGTCAAATTTTGGCCTAATTATTATGTATTTTGGGACATTGCAATGCACCAAATTATTGGCTCTGGTGTTAAACGTGGAAAGTTGTACTATCTTAAGTTGCATGGTGATTCAAGTCAGAAGTCAAGTCAAGTTAAGTCAATAGGGTTAGTGGAAGTTGCTCAGCTAAAGACCAAGTAATCTTGTGGCATTGTCGTCTTGGTCATCTTTCTTTTCATTATCTTAGACAAATAAAATCGAAATTATTTTTGAATACCATAGACTCGGAATTCAAGTATGATATTTGTGAATTAGCAAAAGGCCATCTAATCTCTTATGTACCAACTCATAATAAAAATTCAATTCCATATGACCATTCATTTTGATGTATAGGGACCTACTTGAATTCCTACTCTATCTGATTCTTGATATTTTGTAATGTTTATTAATGAATGTACCTGAATGACCTGGGTATCACTACTTTCAAATAAAGGAGATGTGTGCTTTAAGTTCCAAGACCTGTACAAAATGGTAGCTACACAATACCAAAGTAAAATATGAGTCTTACAGTCTGAAAATGATGTGGAGTATGTTAACTTAATTCTAAATGATTTATGTCGTGAGTAAGGCATTCACCACCAAACATCTTGTGTCGGCATTCCTCAACATAATGGTCTAGTCGAATAGAAGAACTGGTAGTTATTAGAAGTTTTCTGAGCATTATTATTTGACATGAATGTTCCTCGAGAATACTGCGAAGAGGCTATTCGATCCGTTGCGTACCTTATAAATCGGACACCATCAAAAGTACTTGATTTTAAAATCCTCTTCAGGAACTTGTCATATATCCACCCCTCAATAATCTTGAGCCTCAAGTCTTTGGATGCTCGGCATATGTTCATTAGACACTTGACAAATTAGATCCTCGAGCTATCTGGTGTATCTTTATTGGCTATGCGAATCTATAAAAGGGATATTGGTGTTATGATTTGAATGCAAAGAAAATGTTTGTTACTCGGGATGTTCAGTTTTATGAAAATTCTTTTTTCTTCTCCCACTCTAAGTGCTCTCTTCAAGGGGGAAAAATCTAAACCTCTTTGAATTTGAGGATAGCATTTCGAATGGTTTGAATGTTGAAGATAACATTTTGAATATTTCAAGTCTGAGTCTCCTAAATGTTTCGAGCATCTCATAAACATCTGATGTTCTGAGTCCGAGCATCTCACCTGGACAGATAATTGAAGAAAATCTGAGTAATCAAGATAGTACATTTTCCCAACCCACACCAGAAGCTGAAGAAACTCCGGATGCGGATGTGCACAATAAGGTAAACTCATCTCCTTTTGTAACTCCAAATACTGAGCCTTGTTATCCTTCTAAAATCAACAGAGGGGTTCTGAAAAAACAATATGATCCAGACCTTCATACCAAAGCTAAATACCCTATCAATAACTTTATATCAACCAACTATTTGTCTAAATCACATGTACTTACTATAAATCAATTATTTACTATATCTATTTTGAGTAATGTGTAAGAAGCCTTAGATGATCCAGATTGGAAGAAAGCCATGAATGATGAAATGGAGGCATTGCAAAAGAACCAGACATGGGATCTTGTTCCTCTTCCTAAAGGAAAGAAAATGGTGGGGTGCAGGTGGATATTCACTATCAAACTCAATTCAGATGGAATCATAAATCGGTATAAAGCTCGATTAGTAGCAAAGGGGTATACTTAGAAGTATGGAATTGACTATGAAGATACATTTACCCTAGTAGCAAAAATGAACACCATCCGAGTTCTTATTTCCTTAGCTGCCAACCTGGATTGGCTGCTACAATAATTTGATATGAAGAATACATTTTTGAATGGAACCATAGATGAAGAAATGTATATAGATCCACCACCCGAAACTAAATGTACTAACTGAGTATGCAAACTAAAAAGGGCATTATATGAACTCAAGCAATCACCTCGAGTATGGTTTGGATGACTCTTAACTTTCATAAGAAAGCTTGAATATAAGCAAAGTGATGTTGATCACACACTATTCATAAAAAAAAGTTAGGTAAAGTCACCGCGATGATTGTATATGTTGATGATATGGTGGTCACTGGAAATGATCCAAGTGAGACAACAATCTTGCAAAGATAGCTAGCATCCAAGTTTGAACATAAGGATTTAGGTAACTTGAAGTATTTTTTAGGAATTGAAGTTGCAATATCAACTCAAGGAATTTCCCTCTGCCAACGAAAGTATGTAATGGACCTATTGACAAAGACAGACATGCTTAATTGTAAGCCAATTGAGACTCCAATTGAAGTCAACCATGGAATTTCAGTCCTAGGAGATCAAGTTTCAACTGATAAAGATCGATATCAAAAGTTGGTGGGAAAGTTGATTTACCTATCTCATACTCGGCCAAACATTGCTGATGCAGTAAGTGTTGTAAGTCAGTTTATGCATTCTCCGAGTAAAGAACATATGGATGCAGTATACCAAGTATTAAGATATCTAAAGTCTTCTTCAAGCAAAGGATTATTCTTTAGGAGAAATAAGGATTATGAAATTACTAGCTATACTGATGCTAATTGGGTTGGAGATCGGATTGATAAAAAATCAACATCTAGGTACTTAACGTTTGTTGGAAAGAATTTAGTCATTTGGAGAAGAAACAAAAAGTTGTAGCAAGGTTAAATGTTGAAGTTGAGTTTAGAGGAATGGCTCATGGAATGTATGAGTTTCTTTGGGTAAAGCAAATTGTTCAGGATCTGGGATTAAAACATCCGAAGCCTATGTTGTTACATTGTGATAACAAGGTAGCCATAGCAATTGCAAACAATCTGGTTCAATATGATCAGACTAAGCATGTGGAGGTTAACAGACATTTCATAAAAGATCATTTGAACCAAAGAACAATTGATCTTCCATTTGTTTCTTCTTATACTCAACTAGTTGACATCCTCACAAAGGCTGTATCCAGAAAAACGTTCTACAACTCACTTAGCAAGTTGGGAATAATTGACATACATTCACCAACTTGAGGGGGAGTGTTGAGGAAGTAAATATTTTCATTGTATATATTATGAAGTAAATATTTGTATACAATTAAGAATAAAGTTTGTATTCTATTTAAGATGTTATTTTATTCCTAATTAGATTGTGATTAAGATTCATATATGTATATATAAGGAATGTAACCCTTCTTTAAATATAATGAAAAAATATTTTTCTTGAATTTTCTTTTTTTTTTCCTCCGAATTTTATTCTTCAACACTTTTTTTTGCATGTGTTTCTTGCTGTGGCCTTTAGCTTTCCTAGTTTCTTTTTCGACTGCATTGAATCGTTGTTAAAATAAATATTAAATATTTAATTTATTAGAATTTTTTCTTTTATAAAATATATAAATTATTGTAATATAAATAAAATAAATTGATGCTGAATAATATATATATATATATATATATATATATATATATATATATATATATATATATATATATATATATATATATTTTTTTTTTTTTTCTTTAATTGTACTCTTATATATATAAATTAAACAATTTGAAAGTGATAAAGGCTAATGACATTATTATTTCAATTAGTAAATTAATGTCAAATTGTATATATTTATCTCAAAATACTTAATTAATTTTTTTTCAAATTCAAATTTTACAAATTTGATTTTGTTGTTAATGTAAAAACTAACTTATTTTTAGATAATAAATAAATTAATAAAAAAATAGGCAACTAAAAGCATGTACTTTGTTATGGGTGTTATCTTAACCCTTTTTTTTTTTTTTTAAGACATTCCAAAGGGGACTGAAGAAGGGGTGGGAGTGTGACTCGAACTGCAGGGAAAGTTGAAATGGCTAGACAGTGTAATCTTAACCTTTAAGAACTTTATAATGCATAAAAGATATGATCACTATATATATACGAAAAATTTTGCAATTGCCAACAAATTCGAAAATTTAAAATAGAGAAGAGCGTACGATTTGGGTACTATCTAGTACTACAATACATAACATTCAATTGCAACTTGATTAGAAAAATGAAAAAAAAAAAAAAAAATTGTCACCACTCTTCTCTCCATCCATTAAGAGCATGTATTATTATTGTTATTATTATTACTAGGAGAAAAAATTCTCACAAAATAATATTTAAAACCTTTTCGGTATTTTTTTAATACATAAAACAAAGAGAATTAAATGCCATTTTTATTGTTAGAATCTTTTATACGTGTATATATATATATATATATATATATACGTATATATATATATATATGTAGTTGCAGCACTTATGATTCTCCCACACACATGAAGAGAGTTTTTGTTTTGCTTTAATCTTTTCACATGTGAATGTGAAACCTTTACTATCTTATCTTAATTATTGTTTGCACGCTGTATATATATTAACAATCGTATGTTGTTGCAATATTATCACCTACCTTGTATTATTATTTTAATGAACAACTCTTGACTTGAAGAAGCTCTTAATAATAATTACTATGGTCTAGTAACAACATTTTTATACTACAATACCATAATAACTATATATATTCTTTTTTTTTTTTTAAAAAAAAAAAAGAACTATAGATTCTTAAATAACATAAAAAGTTTTATAGTCTGAAAGTGCACAAGTGTACACTGTATTTTTTTGGGTACTTTTCCCAAATAATTATTGATGAATATTTTTTGATAATAGAATAGTTATTAGATATGGAAACGGCAATAAAAATATATATTCTTATTAATTAATAAAGCTCATTAACAATTAGAATTTGCTCAAATAATTGTAATTGAACAAATTAAATTGGAATAAATTTTTTAATTTATCGAAAATTGGCTCAGAACTTACTCGTTAGTTTCTAATTTTATTTTTACAATACATAATGAGTATTAGTTACATGAGAAATCATAGAGTGTATTGTCAGCTGATGATCACAAACTAGTAAAGTATGATGTTGATGATGGCACGTGTACAATTGATGATGCCACTCTTCGAACTGAACTATAGTGCAGCTCACTGAAGTAGAAATGAACTATTATTTCTGTTAGCCCCTTCAAGTTGGAGTATACAAGTTTTGTATACCCAACTTGACATTGAATTGCTGAAGAACAAGTGTATGGGTGAAACAATCAGCTAATTGATGATGAGAAGTCACTAGCAAAAGTTTAATCAGTCCTTGCTGCAACTTTTGTTGAGATATATGACAATTAATTTCGATACGCTTGGTACGTTCATGAAAAATAGGATTTTTAGCTGTTTTAATGGCTTGTTGGTGTTGTGAAGATGTATTATCTAGTGCATCAGCTATCGAAATTGATAACAATATGCCAATGAAGATGGAAGATATTTTTAGTAAAACGAACATTTCTGAAAACTTCAATTTGTTTGGTACTTCCTTTGACTGCAGAAGGAAAGCCAATGAAAATGCATTTGATGGCTCAAGTATCAAACTTCTGTCTTTGATGGGGGTAAGTGGAAACAAAACATTGGCAACCAAACTTTGATATGTTCATAAGAAGGTGTTTTATTTTGAATAATTGGAGAAGGCAACCTCTTGATCAAGTAAGTTGCATGTAATATGCAATCTATTTGAGATTTAATCGGCAACTAAGCTCATGATTATATTAAGAACATTACAATTGCAACGAGGGGTGCATATGAAATTTGGCAAAAGTATCAAGTTATTCAACTCATCCCATAGAATTTTTCAAGTGAGTGAAATACTCTGTGATGGACATAGTACCTTGCCCGAGTGGTACAAAATCTCCTCTTTCAAATTAGAAATTCTCACTACATTTTATTAAGCGAATCCATCATGTAAGTCTCTCCAGAGATCAGTAAGATAATCAATCCAAAAAATGCTCTAGGCAATAGCAGGTGAGAGTAATTTCGTAAGCCATGATAGCACCATCGTATTCCAAGTTGGAAACATTAGATCCTCAATGTCCATTTTTACACGACTGCAAGAGCTTGAGCAATTCGTCAAATTTTGTTCAACGAGAAACACGGTTTAACACACGCCTGTATTTCCTGTCATATCCGTCTCAATATTATTTTAGCCAAGTTGCAATTTCCAAATAACAGACGAACATGGATTAACCACATGACCGTATTTTGTACATGGGATGTCACATGGACTGAAAAATGACGATGCATGTAGTGCACAAGATTTACCTTTTAATTGTGAGGCTATTTTTTTTCCTATTTTTTCACTAATATATAATTATATAAAAATATAAATTATAATAAATATATAAATTATATTATATATTATAATAAATAAATTTATAAATTATATTATATTAAAATAAATAAAATATAGTTATATATCTATAGGACACTAATACATATAACAGTTACAAACTGCTACATGGTAAAAGTTTATTTAAAATTACTTTTGTATCTCCATAGACGAGGGCTATCAACTGACAGGAGGAAACAAAAATATATAATTTGTCATTGCCCTATGAAGAATAGTTTCCTATATGTGTTTTTTGTATTATTTATAAACATTGTACATCAGAGATATATAATACAAACGAGAATAGAGTTTGAGTTTAAGCTAAAGTCTAAGTAATAACAAAAGATAAACAAGAAATAACTAAAGTTTGTTAGATGTTGACACCCCACCCTCCCCCCTAACACACACAAACTGAAGACTGCAAAGAGGACAACATGCGAAGCTTAGAAACAATATATTGAAATGGTCAAGCATTTAATGGCTTGGTAAAGATGTCTGCCAATTGATCTTTATTGGAGAGAAAATAAATATGAATGGTGCCTTTGGTGACTTGTTCACAAAAAAGTGATAGTCCATCTCTATGTGCTTTGTTCTAGCATGAAACATAGGATTTGAAGACATGTAGATTGTGCCAATGTTGTCACACCAAAGAGTAGCCAAAGATGGTCATAAGAAACCAAATTCAGATAAAAGATGTTGAATCCAATTTAGTTCAGCAATAGTGTTTGCAATGGCTTTGTACTCACTTTTGGTAAATGAGCTTTCAATGGTAGGCTGCTTCTTTGTGCACCATAAGATAAGATTTTTACCAAGATAGATAGCAAACCGTATTGTAGAATGATGATCATTAAGACAACCACCCCAGTCACTATTAGAGAAGCAACTACGATCAAGTGAGGATTTAGTGGCAAAGAAAAGACAAAAATGAAGAGTGTGTTTAACATAACGAAGAAGTCATTTTAATGCTTATCAGTGAACATCAGAGGGAAAATGCATAAATTAATAGAGCTTGTTGATCGAAAAAACTATGTCTAGTCTTATGAGGGTTGCATATTGCAATGCTCCAATTAGTTGATGATATATGATTGGATCCTGTAGAGGTTGGCCACTGAATTTAATAAGTGATAAAAAGGTGGCCATTGGGGTAAGACAACCCTTGGCATTTTGCATTCCAGATTTGAAAAGAAGGTCACGGAGGTACTTGGATTGATTAATTTCTAATGCTTGGCTATTTCGTTGTACTCCAAAGAAGAAGGAAAGAGAACCAATATCTTTAATTGGAAACTCTATGTTCAATGCAGAAAGAGTATCATGGAAGTTGAGAAAATGAGTCAATTAATATAATATCGTCAACATAGATGAGCATGAGAAGAACCACACTACCTTTTTTAAGAATAAAAAGAGATTAATAAACTTTAGATGTTATAATGCCACGACTTTGAAATAAATGTTATAAGCAGTGAAACTAAGCTCTAGTTGCTTACCGAAGACCATAGAGTGATTTATGGAGAAGGCAGACATAGTCAGGATGATTTTAATCAAGGAAACCTTGTGGTTGTTGCATATAAACTAGTTCAATAAGAAACCCATGCAAAATGCATTTGAAATAACTATTTGATGAAGTGCCCAACTTTGAACTGTAGCAAGAGAGAGAATGAGCCGAATAGTTATGGCTTTGATTATCGGACTAAATGTTTTTACAAAATCGATGCCATTCTGTTGATGAAAACTCTTAACAACTAAACAAGCTTTGTAGTGATATATTAAACTGTCTGAGTTATGCTTAATATAGAAGACCCATATTTTGCTAATGACATTAGCATTGGATGGACAAAGGACTAGTGTCCATGTCTTAGTGTGAATAAGAGCATCAAGCTTATCCTACATAGCAGCTCATGATTATTTATGTTTGCTTACTTCAGTATGGGTTTTTAGTTCAATAGTTAAAGGAGAGGAAGAAGGAACAAAGTGAGTTAAAAAGGCTTGGAAATTCTACATTATGGAGGGACGTAGATGCATAGGATGAGTTTGAATTAGGGATAAGGGTGGATTGGCGATCAATGTTTGTGTGTAGAGAGAACAAGTGGTGAATAGCTAGAAATGTCAACAATTAAATTTAAGTATAAGGGAGAGTTTTACATGGTATTTGGAGTTCAGTGTAGTTGTAATTATAGTAGAAGATAAGGACTGGTTCGGTGAAAGAGTTGTAGTGGGATTAAAGTTTGGTGTTGGTGTGATTTTAGGTGAAGATAAGGTATATAGTGAGGAGTGGTTGAGAAGTGGAGAAGGTGTTGTATCATATAAGGAGACATGAGAGTTGGGTAATAGAGATAAGGATGGAGAGTTTGGATTTAAGAGGGAGGGAGAAGAAGAAGTTGAATTAGAGTTGGAAAAGTTACCTGTAGATTTAAACAAAACTAAATCAAGACACAACCAATGAGAGTTGTCACTAGTAGGAAATTTTGAATTTAAAGAAGTAGTGGCTTTAAATGAATATTGATCTTCTATAAAATATGCATGGGGAGCTATGTAGATACGGCCCATAAACTTATCAAGACAGCGATGGCCAAAATGTTAAAAAGGTGGCCTAAAATAGACATACTCTTTAGCTTTATAAGAAAACTTGTGTTGATTATAGGGACACAGTAGAGGGAACATAGAACAGCCAAAAACTTTGAGATCATTATATGATGGAAATTTGCTAAATAATTTGTAAAATGGATAGTGATCTTGCAAGACTGAAGTTGGTTAGCCATTAATGAGACTGTTGGGTTTCATGATGCAAAACGTAGCAGAAAAAAAAACTTTTAACCATGAAAACCTAAACCTAAATCCATGTAATTCAGTTAGATCAATTAAAGAGGGTTTTTAAAACTCACCAAGATGATCTTATGGCAAGATAGTTGGAAGGAAAAGAGGGGTTTCACTCTGGTGACACCCTACCTCGAGCTTTTCATGTAGGTCTTTTCAGATTGAGGTGCCACCAAATAATTATACCCTCTACGGTATCCACATAAGTAAGGATATTCAAAGCAGTGTTAGTGTGCTAGCACCTTTGTTATCTCATAACATAATTTTTCTCTGTGTTTTCTTTTCACAAAAAAAAAGCAGTAGAAGAATGAGAAGAATAAGTAGCTTGGATAACCCTAGAGAAAGAGATGTTTATATATACATTTTATATAGGGTTTCTCTTACCAAAACAATTTTGGTAAGATTAGACTTCCTTTTCTACTTTGATTTTATTTCCAAAGTAGAATAATCTCCTATTTATTTAGATAAGTCTTGCCTTAAATAAATTAGGAAATAAATACTAATATAAATATATACACATATTTATTTATTTAATCTTACATACAGAAAATCATTGGGCTAATTAACCCAAGTTTACTTTAGGCTTATTCTAAGTGTGTAACCCTATAGGTTCACATAACGTTGACATTGGACCTAAAATTTTCATTTTAGCCCATAAGTCATAATTGGTCTCTAGCAAAACATCATGACTACCTAAGTTGTGTGAAGGTCGATAATCTAACATAACTTAATCTATAACGTGTATTATAGTCCTTTTATCATACAATATCTTGATTGAGCATAAGGCTTAGATTATGTCATCCTTATATTGTCCAATCATATTTTCTCTCGATCCTAAGTAGACTGATATTGATAACTCTTTATATACCCGAGAGCTATACATCATCTGAACTTTTCACATATCCAATAAAGGTCCAACTCAAATATCAATACCAATGTGCATACGGTCTTGATGACACCCATCAGGTAGCTCGTTCTATCAGTATTTTTCAAAACCTCTTTATATAAATAATGTGCAATAAATGTTAAAGAGTCCCATAAAATAAAAATAAAAATATTCTTGTTTATCCTCCACAATAATATCTTTACCATAAATCATCATATATAACAATAGTAACAACATTATAATCTTAATAATATTCAAAACATAAATAATATATCAAATTCAATATTTATTAAATATTGAAATTAACATACACTTCAAAATATTAACTTATAAGTAGAGTGAACCGACTAACGTTGTAATACCCTACGTTTTAATTGAATAAAGTAATTTTGAATTTGAAATTTTTAATAAATCCTTTAGATTATATTATACAATTGTTATTATTTTGTTATCCAATGGAGACATTTTATGTTAATGTAATTTTAGGATTATTAATTCATATGAGTGTTATTTTTTTTTATCACTTAAAAATGACATATATTATTATTATTATTATTATTATTATTATTATTATTATTATTATTATTATTATTATTATTATTATTAAATAAATACTAATATAAATATATACACATATTTATTTATTTAATCTTACATACAGAAAATCATTGGGCTAATTAACCCAAGTTTACTTTAGGCTTGTTCTAAGTGTGTGACCCTGTAGGTTCACATAACGTTGACATTGGACCTAAAATTTTCATTTTAGCCCATAAGTCATAATTGGTCTCTAGCAAAACATCATGACTACCTAAGTTGTGTGAAGGTCGATAATCTAACATAACTTAATCCATAACGTGTATTATAGTCCTTATATCATATAGTATCTTGATTGAACTTAAGGCTTAGATTATGTCATCCTTATATTGTCCAATCATATTTTCTCTCGATCCCAAGTAGACTGATATTGATAACTCTTTATATGATATTGATAACCCTTTATCAATACATTCTAATATGGATATGCATTGTTTTTCAGTCTAACTCATCAAGGGGCCCATAAATATCTTCTTAAAATAATTGATGGACAAATTTCATCTTAATCACTCACATTCCTCACACAACTGATTCTATATCCAATTACAACATGTTTTACCATCCGGTTAAAGATGGTGTAGGGATGTGTCAAAATACAAAATTTATCATGTAGGAAACCATGGTGATCTCAGGTTAGAGGACTTAAATAATACTACTATTATAAGAATTACCTATGACAATAATCCATGTGGTATTCTCATCTTAGGTCGATCTAGTACATCATTTCTCTAAATATGTACCTATGAGTTTGAATTAATCTCTCATATACATGATCAGTAAAACTTAATCATCAGTTAACCTCATACTAGTCTTTATTCATTATTGTTCCTGCAATAATAATCGACTAGGGATATTTAGATTAGAATTCAAGTATCACCTAAGAGTTTTATTATCAAGTCATGTGCTTGATGATTTTAGGTAGAATTAACAAATCAATAATAATACTAGAATCAGCTAGTAATAATAAAAATGTTTCTTTATTAATTAAATAGGAATATGAAAAAGTCAAAGTATAGTCATTGCATAATTGGCCTAGGGCAAATCTCTAACAGAGACTAACAACAATATCAAATTAATAAGTCTAATACTAAAATGGAAGATATACATGAGCCATTAAAGTAAGTGCAGTATCAACAATATGCTAAATTTTTCATTTTGTAACCCCATTCCATTAATGAGTGTGTGGACAAGCAAGGCAATATTGTATTCCCTTTGTTTTAAAGAAGAAGCTCAGAAATTGATATTCTCTGCCAAAGTTTGATTGAAAAGCCTTTAATGTGTATTGAAATTGCCTTTCAACATAAGTGATAAAATTAGTGACAATATCATAAACTTCACTTTAATTTTTCATAAAGAAAATCCAAGTGTATCTGGTGAAATCATCTATAAAAAAAATGAAATATTTGAAGCCAAGATTAGATAATGTATGAGAAGTTCCCCAAACATTAGAGTAAATTAAATCAAATGGTTTTTTACTACAATGAGGTACTAATGGTAATGACAAACGACTAGACTTACCAAGATAACAAGACCCACACTTGGCATTATTATATTGTTTAGAAAAAGGTATATGCCATAATTGGATAAGTAATTTTGTCATGAGGATGACCAAACTGGGCATGCTAAAGAGAAAGTGAAGCTGTAGATAATAAAGTAGTTGTAATTGAAGGTGGAAAAGTGTAGAGGCCATTGTTAAGTGCTCCTCTCAAAAGCTCCTGCCTTGTTGTTTGATCCTTAATCATAAAAAAGGAAGGCCAAAATTCAAATAAACACTTATTATCTTGATTGAATTTTTGGACTGAAACCAAGGGTTTGATATTTTAAGAGCATGTAAGGTGTTTTTGAGTGTAAAAGAATGAAAAAGAGATTGAATAAAAAAGTTACCAGTAGCTTGAATTTGAACACCATTGCCATTACTTACTAGAATTTGGTCAAAACAATCAAATTGTTGAGGAAGATGAAGTACTCCCATGTCTAGAGTAATATGAGATGTGGCTCTTATATCCGCCACCCAAGGCTGCATAGGTAAAAGTTAAGGTGTAAGCTGATAAAAAGTAAGGTGTGCTTATGGTGATGAAGGTGCACCAGTCATAAAGTTATAGCAATGGTGACATACATTTGTAATGTGATTATGTATTCCATATATTTGACATGCGACAGGATTAGTTTTACCACGTTTGTGGAGCCATGGTCAATGACCTGAGCCATGTATGGGAGGAGTTGAGAAAGATGAATAGGCAAACTAAGTTAGTGTAAGTAATAGAGGTGGAGTAGGAGCTGAAGAATGGTGTGGGCAGTAGGTAAGGTGAGCTAAGGGTGGCTTCTGATGATTGTGTAGAAGGATTTCATAAGCGACCACCTGGCTATGAAGCTCATCAAATGTAACTAGTAAAACTCACAAATTTAGGGCTATGATAACACTGTGGAATTCAAATCATAGGTTGCGAAAGATAACAACTTAAGGATATAGTTCGACTAGTAGTTAAGAGTTCGTCTACAAGGGATTTAGCCTTGAGAAGGTATTGAGTAACATTGAGATCATTTTTTTTTGAGCTCTTGTAGCTCAATGTTAAGTTTAAGTTGTCTATTTTAAGAGTTGGCTCCAAAAGTATTAGCTAGAGTTTGCCAAGTTGAATAGGAAGAGGTGATATTATTAATGTAAGGAAAAATCTCTTCAAAAAGAGAGGAAATAAGACATGAGAGTAATAATTGATCCTTCTTAAACCAGGTCAAGTATACTGGATTAGGAAGTGATATTAGTAATGTAAGGAAAAATCTCTTCAAAAAGAGAGGAAATAAGCCACAAGAGTAATAATTGATCCTTCTTAAACCAGGTCAAGTATGTCGGATTAGGAATTAGGGTGTTTGGATCATCAATGCTAAGTATAGAGAATGGTAGTGCTAGGTTTGATCCATCAATGCAACTTGTTGAGTCTTGTGAATTGAGAAGTAGCAACAACTACATTTTCCATGCTAAGTAATTTTTCAAGTTAAGCTTGACAAATAAATTCAATTGAGTTAAACTAGAAGAAGGTAAAAATGAAGACGAGGCGGGAATAAGCTATGTATTTGCATTTGAAGTCATGTTTACTCTGATACCATATGAAGAATGGTTTTCTCTATGTGTTTCTTGTATTACTTGTTAACATTGTACATAAGAGATATATAGTACAAACAAGAATAGAGTTTGAGTTTAAGCTAAAGTCTAAGTAAAAACAGAAGATGAACAAGAAATAACTAAACTTCATTAGTTGTTGACAGGCCCGTAACATCCTAGGCTAGGGTATATATACATATATATAGCCATACACACACTAAATTAGCGGTTTGAGCAGTTTTTATTATAGCCACCCTAACACCATTTTTGTACACTTTTTAACAGTAGTGAATTCTCTTACTCTCTATCCATTATTTTTCCCCACATTAGAGTTTTTTTTTTTTTTTTTGTAAATCCCTAAGTCTATTTTTACACTACCATTATTGTTCAATTATTGTGTTTATTTTTATATGCTTCCACAACAATCTCAATAAAAGAAACATAAATTAGATATCATGTAGACTCTTAAAGTTCCAGTTTAATTAATTACAACCAATTTAGGGTCTACAACTATAAAATAAATAAGAGAATATTGATTGGTCATATATTTCTTAAAAACACTATTCGTTTTCTCTGTTTTGGATAATTATTGTTTATAGTTCTTTCATTTATTGTTGGCTAGATTTGTCATATTTTGTTGTTAATAAATAAGTTAATAAATAATCTTGGTGAGCTTTATTCTTATTATGTTTGGTTTTAATCCATTTAGTAATGATAGTTTTTTTGATAGGGTGATCCTGCAGATTCATCATCAATCAACGAAAGGAGGATTAAAAACAAAAGCTCACATTTTTTGTCTCAATATTCAAACTTCATCTACATCTTGTATGCTCTCCAACATTAACGGTACTCTCTAAACCATTGTTAGGTTAATGAGTTTTTGGAAACTCACTCTTAAGCTTCTCTCCTACCCTTTACAATCATAACTACTGCCGTTGTTTCTGTTGGTGAAGGTATTTCTCTTTTGCAGTAGAAATCCTAGTGTTTCAGTGAATAAGATGAAACATATTGTTAATGGGCTATTATTTTGATGTGGGGTAATGTCCTCTTTTATAATGGGCTATTGTCTTCCTTTATATTGACGCGTATTGTAATATCTTTTCTTATTTAATGAACTAGTTTATGATTGTTAAAAAAAAAAAAAAAAGCCATTAACATTAAGCTAAATAAGAATAAATTTGAAATAGATTGGAGTCGTTGTTTTAGTACTTCAAAGAAGTCAAGATCCATGACAAGACATATATATTTTAGACATATAAGTGGACATATAAATTACTTTTTCTCAAATCCTTTTAACTTAATTATTATTCTATAATAACTTGCATTATGTGCACAATATATATATATATATATATATATATATATATATATATATATATATATATATATATATATATATATATATATATATATATATATATATCTTTCCAGCTTTTATGCTATGCATAATCGATTTAATCTCAAATCATGCCTTCCACTAGCATGCAGTTTATACCTAACTTAAAAAACGGTGTTCTTACCCCAGAAAATACTAATTGTTTAGCAGTAAGTGGGTCTGGAGGAAGGACCATCGTCCATCATGAAATATATTTATATTATATGATTAGTTGGTACTTTTCCAAAATAAACATTGGCATGAAAACAAAAAAGAACTGAACTTAGTATTATTAATATGACCTTTTTAGCTATAAACCCAGTTCACGTTTGACATGTTAAAAAGAAAAGTTAATCAATTGAGCTTATTAAGCTTTAATGTCGTCATTTAATTAATTAATCAATTCTTTCTTTTCTTTTTTTTATTTCCATCTGCGATCACCTTTGGTTGCTAAGTGCAGTCACCTACTTTCCAAGTTGGCCCTTGCATGACACCATAAGCTCATATAGAATCCATTCAATTTCTATAGAGCTTAATTAGCTGTGCTAGGTACGATTATGATTTCAATTGTTCATTTTAGAAGGTCGAAATTGACCCAAATATCCAAAACTGGTAAAAAAAAAAAAAAAGAATATTTCTTCTTTATTAATCTCTGTGTTCCTTGACCTGCATTGCATGTTCTTTCTTTTCTTTTGCAAATTTAGCATTATGCCAATCCATCACATAAGATTTTTTGTGGGTGGAGTGGAGGTTTCCTTTCAACTTTTATGTGTTAAATAATATAACTTCACTTTAAGGATCAAGTTCTTATAGGACCTTTTTAGGCTTTAGTTAAATCATACTAATTAAGTTGGAATATATATCATGTGATTGGCCTTAATTTGTTCTTTGGTTTATTATATAAAAGACCATAAAAAGTAATTAATATATGTTTATTGCTAATCACTTACTTTTGTCCTTTACACATAAGTTATAGGTTGCTTTCACAAGAGCCTTATGTGTAAATGGCATTTAAGCGGGGACACTTATATACGTCGTGTCTATTAGAAGATAAAAATTTTTGTAGGCAATTTTAATGTTGTCTTATGATAATTAATATTTAACTTTTTAAAAAAAAAATTCAATTTTTTTAATAATTTTTTTGAAATTTAAAATTTAAAGTCACTGTGATGAACTTATTTAGTAAGAATTTAAATATTTATAGTTTGTAAATTTTTTTTGTTGAATGTTTTTATTATAATGTAAATACATAAAAAAAGAGAACTAAAAACATAAATATCGTTATTTGTGAATTTCGTAACGATTTTTATTTTTTTCCTTTAAATGGACAAATATATAGTACTTATGATGCCAATACATTTGACTCTAAGTCCTTTCTTCAAGAAAGAAAGGAAATGATTATAAGCAAATAATGGGTATTGCTACATTAATAAAATACATTAATTGTAAAGATTTGTCTAAGTTTTTTTCTTCTTTTTTAAAGAAAAAAACGGTTTTGATCTCTTCAATTATATGAGTTCTATTAGAAGCATAATGATGAACCCATGTCCCCTACCCCCCACACCTTCACTTGTTTGTTAATAAGATCAATTAGGCAGTTCTCCACTTTAAATTATTGGATGCCTTTGATGGTGAGACAAGTTTGATTGATTCATTTAACTAATTTGTGCATAGTCTACAACAACAGCAGCAAATTGTAATTATTATTTTTTTTATTAATAGAGATTGGAGAATTTAAATATTAATAAATTATGTAATATATAAAAATAATAATTTTTTAAATTAAATTGATAAAATTTAAATTTTAGTTGTTATAATATTTTAAAAAAATATATCAATAAATCAATTCCTCACTTGCCGTCAAATTTGGATCAAGTTCCAAAAGGCATCCTAGATGGTCACCAGCTGGTTTTCTTGCACCCCTTTTTGTAACCCTATATTGTTTTCATTAAGCTACTATCTAGGCACAATTTAAGAATATAGATAAAGCTAAAAATTTAATTTTAAAGTGCTTTCGTACGACTGTTGAATTTAGTTATTGAATTATCAAGCCCAATTGATGTTAAATTATAAGAAATTTATGCCTTTTTTCTTTTTATAAAGTTTTAAATTTCAAAATGAACAATTTATTTAACTTTTAGTATCATCTCAATTTAAAATTTTTATAGGAGTGAATCATGATGTATATAGTTATATTAAATAATTATTAAAAAAAATTATTATTTTTATGGTCCTATTTTGATCAAATTGAATTTATCATAATTTAATAGGCTATAAAAATTAGTAGTTAAGATAAAAAATAAAAATAAAAACTCCATAACTGGAAGTATTCACCAAATATTTAAAAATTTAAACATTTTTCATTATTAGCAAAGTTAACTGTGAAAATTACCTTTTTAAAAAAAAATTAATAAAATCATAAGTTCCAAATTTTTTTAAAAAAATATCACAAGTATTTAAAAAATTTTAAAAATACCACATGTGTTTATTTAGTTATTTTTTCTTTTTATTTTTTCCTTATTATTTTTTTTAAATTTTCTCTCCTCTCTTTTATCTTTCAAACATAAATGATGTTCAAACAATTTCATTTTTACTATTTTGGTGCTCAAACAATTTATTAAAATTAGGTGTCTAAACTCATAAAAAAATTTTAAAATAGTGTCTCTAGCAGATTTTATACATTAAAGTGCTTATTTATTTTATTTTAAATAGTAAATTGATTTAAATACTTTTCTTTTATATTAAATTTTATTTTCTTTGTTATTTTAATAATTTTTTAAAATTATTAAAAATTAAAAAAGTACTTTTATTTATCATATTAAAATTAAAATTTATTAATTATTGTGGTTGAATTTGATTTTTTATTCATGATTTTAATCAAATAAAATTTTTATTCATTAAAAATATTTTATTTTTTTATTGTTTAATTATAATAACTAAAATTTTACTTTATTCAAATTGTATTTTTCTTTTGACTCTTTCAAAAAAAATTAAAAGAAAATTCGTATTTTATTTTATTTTATTCTCCAATAATAGTTTGATTAATTTATTTTATTTTAGTTTATTTTGATAATATTCACTATATTTTTTTAAATTTAATTTATATTTATAGGTGAGAAAATAATTTTTTAATTCAAAAATCAAAACAAATCTAATATAAAAAAAAACATTTAAATCAATTTACTATTTAAAATAAGAACATAAACTTATAAATTTTACTATAGATGTCATTTCAGAATTTTTTTTATATGTTCAGATATCTAATGTAAAAAAAATTGTTTAAATATCACAATAATAAAAGCGAAAAAATATGAATAACATTTATGCATTTATCTCTTTCCTTTCCCCTTTTTCTATTTTTTTATTTCTCCTTATTTTTTCCTCCTCCCTTTTTTTCTTTTTTTTTTTTTTAATTTTCTTCCTTCATTTCTCTTCTTTTTTCTTTTTTCTCCTTATTTTTCGCTCTGCACTTATTTCTTTTCCTTTGTGAAAATTATACCATTTACCGATTATTTTAATTTTTTACAAAATTACCGCATGTTTCAAATTTTTTAAAAAATACCACAAGTACCTAAAATTTTTTGAAAAATACTATATCTGTTTAGTTAATTATTTTTGCCCTTTTTTTCTTTCCCTCTTTTTTATTTTTATTTTATACTTATTTTTTACTCCTCCCTTCTTTTTTCCTTTTTCCATTAATTCTTTTGACCTTTTACATCAAAAAACACAAAAAATAGCTAAAAGAATTGAACTCTAAATCCTTTTAATTATAAAAACTTTGATTCTAATTATACCAAAATATATTCAAAAAATAAGTAAGTTTATACGTTTTCTTTTTATCCTGATGGATTTTTTGGTGGACAAATTTTGCAGTTGAGCAAAATTTTTCATTTTTCATTATTACGCCACTTCTATGGAAATTAATTAACTGAAGTACAAAATGAAAAGTATGGTTCAACTAGTGATCCAAGCTCTCATCCTAACCTCAAGCTTTTACAATCACAAGCACGACCATTCCATGACATAAAGCTTTGGAACATGTTATGTCTTTCTATCATGTACTATAGTGCGTTCAAATTTATATGACTTGCATGTACAACTCATTTATCATTCCATATTAAGATTGGGCTTCATTTGATTGTGGAAAATATTATTTATTTATTTTTTAGTGTTTGAATTAGTAAAAAAAATAAATTTTAAAAAAATAATTTTTCATTTTTAGAATAGAAATTTTTTCCAGTACTTAAAAATAAAAAAATTTACTTAAAATACCTATTTTTTTATTTCTTCAATTTTCCTATTTTTTTCTTTTTTAATTTTTTATTTTCTCCTTATTTTTTTCTTTTTCTTCCCTCTTTTTTATTTTTATTTTATCTTTATTTATTTTGTCTTCTCTCTTTCTTTTTTTGCTTTTTCTCTTTTTTATTTTTATTATCTTCTCTCATTTTTTCTTCTTTTCCTCTTTTTTTTTTATTTTCTTTTTTTACTTTCTCTCCTTTTTTTTTATTTTTATTTTCTGGTTTTTTTGTTACGTTCTCTTCTTATGTTGTCCTTTCCCTCTTTTTTATTTATTTATTTTTTTTCTCATCCCTTTCTTTTCTTTTTTTTTTCATTCTTTTGTATGGATTAATTATCATAAAGATTTTGTGCTAATACATCATGACCCTTATAAAGAGATCATTTGTAAAAAAATATATATTAGGTCCATTACAATAAAAATATATTTGAACAATAAAAAGTGTTGTTATTGTTACAAAAGATAGTATTTTCCAATTATTTTCTAGTGTTCCAGTCAAATATTGAAAAATATTTTTAAAGACAATTTTTTTTGAAAACAAAAGAACCTTAAAATGGTTAACTTTTTTTTAAAAAAAATATTATCTTTTTTTTTTTTTTTTTTTTGGTAATTAACTATCAATCTCAATAGAGAGGTAAGACAATTCAAATTTAAATTTTAATTATTAAGCTAAATATTTCATAGTTATAAGTTCTTTTGTGTCTTATATCAAGTGAATGTTCTATTGCATATTAGCTTTTGTTGAAAAAGAAGATTTCATAATTGTTGGATATTTTTTTGTTTAACGAATTTATGTAAATTCAATATTTATTTTTGTTTCTTTGAAGATTTTTATGGATTGCAATTTCATAATCAAAATTTTGTTTTGTTTTGATGTTTTGAAGTGTATGGAAAACATATAATACATCAAAAGTATATTCATTGTATAATATATTTACTATTTTATATCTTGTGTATGATTATAAATTTTCTTGTTTTGAATATATATCGTATATATTATATTTAAGAGAGAGTTTGTGTCACGACCCAAACCCTAATGGCATGTGACCAGCACTAGAGAATGGAAAAAACATGAAACTTCTAAAACTCGTAGTATGCCTCTAAGAATTTATCACAATAAAATTAACTACTTTAAAATTTTAACGAAAATCCGATAAAGTTTCCTTTGTAGCAGAAACAAAACCAAAACCTGTAAAATGCAAATGGCACTTCCAATAACACATATCAATCACTACTACTCCAATATCACCATATTCATCTAAATCTTAACTCAAGTATATTAAAGTACATATTATAATGCAACACATACAATTACAATAACAACAACTCCTCCAAACTACTGTGGTGTTTAGATTAACTACAAATTATTTCACAAATATTAACAACATTACAATAACTTACATAGAGCAGCCGGTGAATAATGAATTTGGTGCAGAGAAGAAAAACTAACAATAGACTCCCGGGATCCTGAAAAAATAGTTGAGGGGAGTCAAACTTCACTGAGTAAGCTAATATAAAGAAATGCATACCGTTTTGAAAATCTCCTTTGTTAAAATAATTATATGGAAATATAATATTTATAATTTATATTTAAAGCTATTAGTTTATCAAAATCATATTATAAATAAAAGAATTTTATGAAATCTCATAAACACCTTTGGAATAAAATAACCTTTATTTAAAATATTTTTAAGTGGAAAATCATGGTAAATCACAAATCTGATAGCCACTTGGCTCTCTCAATCCAAATGATTATTGGTTCTCGAGAGTTAAGCATCCACTAAGCTACCAGCCATAGTCAGTCACTTATTTCAATATTTACTGGTGGTTTCAAAGAGCTAGACATCAATTAAGCTATCAGTCCCAGTAAATAATCAATCAAAATATGCCTAAGAGCTATGCATCAACTGAGCCTTTTATTACAATATGCCTGAGAGTTATGCATCAACCGAGCCTTTTAACACAATATGTCAGAGAGCTATGCATCAATCGAGCATTTCCATATAATATACCCGAGAGCTATACATCATCTGAACTTTTCACATATCCAATAAAGTTCCAACTCAAATATTAATACCAATGTGCATACGGTCTTGATGACACCCATCAGGTAGCTCGTTCTACCAGTATTTTTCAAAACCTCTTTATATAAATAATGTGCAATAAATGTTAAAGAGTGCCATAAAATAAAAAAAAATATATTCTTATTTATGCTCCACAATAATATCTTTACCATAAATCATCATATATAACAATAGTAACAACATTATAATCTTAATAATATTCAAAACATAAATAATATATCAAATTCAATATTTATTAAATATTGAAATTAACATACACTTCAAAATATTAACATATTAGAGTGAATCGACTAACATTGTAATACCCTACGTTTTAATTGAATAAAGTAATTTTGAATTTGAAATTTTTAATAAATCCTTTAGATTATATTATACAATTGTTATTATTTTGTTATCCAATGGAGACATTTTATGTTAATGTAATTTTAGGATTATTAATTCATATGAGTGTTTTTTTTATCACTTAAAAATGACATATATTATTATT
Source organism: Mallotus nudiflorus (assembly GCA_947683625.1). NCBI lineage: Eukaryota > Viridiplantae > Streptophyta > Magnoliopsida > Malpighiales > Euphorbiaceae > Mallotus > Mallotus nudiflorus. Next base: position 2,610,190 of record CANTUR010000239.1, read on the forward strand.
ATTATTATTATTATTATTATTATTATTATTATTATTATTATTATTATTATTATTATTATTATTATTATTTTTATTTTTATTTTTATTTTAAAACTACATGAAATTCATGGTTGTTTTATGTGTTACTAGTACCTATATATATATATAACAAAAAAAATAAAAAAACAAAAACAGAAGCTTACCTCACCGAAACTGATGACCCCAAGCTGCTGCCCACTCCCCATCTCCACCTGCCCACCGTCTCTGTCTTCCCTCTCACTGTGTCGCCTCCAGCACCGCCTGGAGACCCCATCTCCGCCTTGGATAGGTGCCCACGAGTTTGCTGCAGCTGCTGTTCTTCTTCTTCTTTGGTCACTCTCGGTTGAAGCTGCCATGGCATGGTCGAAGCTGGATCCGGCGCCACCGTAGCTTCCTCAACTTCCCTCACCCTCTCAGGCGTCAGTTCACGTTGGAACCCGCCGTTGTAACTCACCTCTGGCGTCGGAATTGGAGGTTGAAGGTGAGTTGTTCTAGGGTTATTTTCTAATTGTTTGAGTGGAATTAGGTGTTGATTTTAAGTTGTTCTAAGCTAGATGATGAGTTATACCATTTGGTTGTTCAAATTCGAATTTTTGTGCATTATTCTAATTTTTTTCTTGATTTACAGAATTTTTGTATGATTTTATTTAATTTTATTTGACTTTGTTGGATTTTTTTTTAGTTTAATTAGTAAATTAGAGAAATTAAGGTTAAATATTTGTAATGTTTTGATTGCTTTTAAGATTTTAGAAATTTTGGTGTTAATTATAAGTTTTTGTAAATTTTGGGTATTTAATTAATAATTTATTTATTTAGAAATTATTGTTAAAAAAACTATGAAATTTTGATAATTGATATTACTATTAAATGTTATTAATTTTAGAATTTAAACTATGGTTTTTGTGATTTTTAAACTATTTTTATAAATATTTTTGAGTTTATGTTAAATGTGATTATTAGGTTAAAATTATATTTTTTTTAGAAGAAATTATTAGTTGATTTTATTTTTAAATTATATTAAGAAGTTTAAATTTTGAGAAAATAATTTTTAGATGATTATATAATTTTTTAAGGAGTTTTTAGTACTAATAATACATTATGTAATTTATGTATTTAGGGGTAAAAATGTAATTTTGCGCTAATTATAGTTAAATATATATTTTAGCTAGTTTTATTAATATTTAAGAGGTTTACAGGATTTTTATAAATTAATTGATATATTTAATTAAGTTATGATAATTATGAATTATATATGCATATTTTATGAATAACGTATATTATTGGAGATTATGAGATTTTATATATATTTGTGTCTAATTAAATTTGATTAAGTGTCATGTTACATTTTAAATATGATTTTAATGTTTGTTTATGAAAGTAAAATTCTCATGAATTTATTAGTTAGAATTAAGTTGTGAACTCGGTCGGACTAATACTGTGTTGGAGAGCCGACTCGAGTGTAGACTGCGTGTGAATTATTAGAAGTGCGTTTTCTATGCAAGTTTGGCTCTACTTTTGGTAGAGAAATGTCCATTTTACAGAGGAAACTCTATCGAAATTTCTGTAGATTTTCTCGTAAACGTGATATTCGTAATAATTTCTACCGTTAATTAAGTTTTATCCTGTCTATCGAGTCTTGTCCAGTATTCCTCGAGTTAGCCTAGAATTTCATTGTTTTGTTGATTTTTGATTTTTATTTCATAATCATGTTTTAAAATTGATCTGTTAATTTCTTTTCTAGAGCATATTAGAGCAGAAGTCGTGAGACTGAGGCAGACGCGCGGTCGTCAACCTTCTCATTCATCTTGTAAGTCGATAATATGATCTGTGCATGTGTTTTATTTAAAGATGCATGCGCTCATATTTTTATGTTAATATTATATGATTTATTTAATTTAATGCTGCTATTTAAGGTTTAAAACGTATTTTATTTATTTAAAAATCGATTTTGAGAAATTTTGGTAGAACGGGCTACCTGGTGAGCTTCATCAGGACCGTGTGCACATGGTAGAGATTGAGAGGTAGATCCGAATTATATATGACTGATGAATGTTGAACTGGGACAGGTGCCTCGGTGGAAGCCTATGCTCTCGGGGACCACCCGTGATTGTAAGGTTAATAATAGACTGGGATGGGTGCCTCGGTTGATGCCCTAGCTCTTGAGGACCGCCAGTGCCATATATTTGGATTAAGTGAACGACTGCAACTTGGTGCCTCGGTTGATGCCTTTGCTCTCGGGGACCGGCAGTCTAGCTGGAATAAGTGGGCCCGATTGGCCAATTAGAACTTTGGGTTTAGGGTTCTACCAAGATTTTTTAAAAGTTATATCTATATATTATAAATTATTTTCACTATAACCTTATGGTTTTCAAAAAGGTTTTCAAACCGTACAGCTCTTTTATTGACTTACTCAATGAGGTCTAATTCCCCTCAATTTATTTTTTTTTCAGGAGCTTGGGAGTTCGACCTCAGAGTGCCACCACGCCGGATTTCTTCATCACCGGCCATTTTATGTAGGTCATTGTAAGTTGTACTGTTGTAATGTTCTAGGAAGCTGCAGTAGTGACTGTACTATAAATTGTATGACTTAAGTATATTTGTGTATTTTATTTATATGCACCACGTATATGTATAATGATTTAAGTTTGATTTATAATATGTGACGTTGGAAATATTTTATTTATGTATTCAATTATGTTTTAATTTTAGAAAAATCAGTTTGATAATGTGCTCTATTTTAAAATAAAGTTTTAAATTGTGAGGTTTTATTTTTCTTTTCTTTTAGGCTTACTACGGGTTTCGGGGGCCTTATGCCTTCCCATTTCTTAGTGCCGGTCACGTGCCCTCGGGTTTGGGTGGTGACAATCGTGTCCTCATCAGTCTAATCTCCAATGTTCCCGCTCCGGTATTCTTTATAATAAATAATATATATATATATATATATATATAAACAAACCAGAATCCAATTGGAACTCACCGGATTTCTCATCAGACTAATGTCTTTCACATGAAACAAGTATACCAACATGATCACAGCAGTAAGAAGAATTCAAAAATAGCCTTAAACACAATTAATAGCCACCAAACTAATAGATCAGAGAGAAAAATGACATTTACCTAGTTAATTCCAATCGAGGCATAAACAACTCGAACAGGTCATAAAATCGATCTTCACTGACTCTTGGAAATGAGTGAGTTCAATGTTGGTGGTTGCAACAACTAAAAGTTGCCGAAAAAGATAGTTTTAACACTAAAAGCTTATATCAAAAGTTTAGGAGTTAAACTAACTTAAGTAGGTCAATTTTCACAAAATAAAATTACTAGGATGTAGAGGAGGTTGAGAAGGATCTGTGGTTAAAATTTTATGGCAAACAGAGGTCGTTTGGCTGGTGATCGAGAAGAAGAAATTTTAGGTGTTACAATGATCAACATGGGAGTTTTGGGGTTAAAATGAATTTTTTCACTATTACCTGCTTATAATGAAGAGGAAGATGGAAAATTACCACTTTGATCTCTATACTTTTTTAAAAAAATTCATTTAATCCCTCCACTTCGGAGTCTAAATAATTACTGGCAACTAAATGAGTTAATCCCTTATATACTAGAAAATTGCTAGTAGTTATCTGTGTTAACACCATACTACAACCACACAACCACGCAACAACCCAAAAACAACCTAAGAACAATAGTAACATATATTTATTTATTCAAATAAATATGGGTTATTACAGTTTGTATAAATTTTGTATATATTTAAGAAGATGACTTTAATTGTATATATGAATTGTTTCATATACATAATATAAATGAAATATAAACCAAAAATATTTAAAATTGAATGAAATTGAAAGAAATTGAAATATTAAATACATTTTTAAAAAATAAGAGACACTTAAAACATGTCTTCAAGTTATAATATATTATTTTTATTTAGAAATAAATACCATGGGATATTTAAACAGTTGAAAAAATATAATAAAATTATTTAGTATTTTTCATGAAGCTAAATAAAAGTGTAAGAAATTGTTTCACATACGCAAAATGTAACAAAAGGAAACAAAAATATTTAAAGTTTTATGCCTTTAGAATTTGTATTCTAGTCACTTTAAAATTTTTCATTGTAATGAATAAAAACTAGTGCCTATGAATTGTTGGGATTTGTATGGTAGATTTTTGTTTAAATTAAATGTTACGATCATATTTTGTTTGTTTTGATGTTTTGAAGTGTATTGGAAACTAATAATATACCGAAAGTGTACTTATCATATACTATAATATATTGAATATTCATATATTTGTATTTTTTAGGAGATTTTTTCTTTGTGTATGATTATGAATTTTATTGTTTGGAAATATATATTATATATTATATTTAAAAGAGATCATTTGTAGAATTCTTGTATATATTTAAGAAGATGTCTTTAATTACATGTATGAATTGTTTCATATACATAATATAAAAAAAAAATTAATAAGAGAATTTAAATTTTAGTTTTAATTTATTATTATATACTATTTATTATTATTTTTTATATTAAAATTCTTTTTATAAAAAAATCATTAATAACAATTCATTAAATTTTAGTTCATAAAACTAAGCAGCTACTTGCTTCCTTCTTCCATAATGATATAAAAATGCAGTTACTAACACCTTTACTACTGGCAGAACCATTATCATGGAATTTAAGTTCTTTTATAACATGAAAATTGAAAATTTAACAAACTTCAGCATTTTAACTATGATTTCGAGAGCAAAATTAACATTACATTTAAGATTTGATACAAATTTGAGCAAAGACCATACAAAAATGAAATACACAAGATATTATACCAGAAACATTATTGTTTATGTATTAGAAATTTTAATTTTTTTTATTCTATGAGATTTTAGAATTAATTATTTATATAAACAGTTTCTTGAACATTTTATAAACAAAAAATATACCAAATATATACAAATATGAAACAAATATAAAGTGAGATGTTTTTTACAGAAAAAATGTAAAGGTAACACCTGCATGAGAAGCATATATTTTGAAATAATAAGAAACATAAATGAAATAACAATCATATTATTTTTTCAATAATCTGTGAAGTATATTCATATTGTCAAAAATTTATAACAAGCTGAATAGTACTATAACTTAAATGGAATAATTCTCTATCCATTGTCCATTGTATTGAAAGAAAATTGATATTTTGTCCATTCATGTAAAATTAAATTATATTTGAAATTAGTTGATTTATTATTGATTAGAAAAGAAAAACATAAAATATATTGTAAAATACATATTATTCTTCTGGGTAAGTCTGAAAATCGATGGACACATGTTTTTGTTTCAAAAACTAAACAACTACAAAACATATACGGTACTGAAAAAACAAATGTTGTAATTTTAGGTGAAAAAACATATACGGTCTGTTTTTATTTTCAACATGTTTCTTATACATACTGACATTAAAAACATTATATACTAATTTTTAACTATTGAAAATAATTTGTAATTTCTTTTATTACAACGGGTATGTGAATGGCCCTACGGAGGAGTGAATAGGGATAATTAAGATTTTGAAGGAGAATTAAAAAAAAAATGACAAACAAAAAGCAAATTGAAAGTAAGGATTGAGAGGATTAAGGTATAAGTGATTTAAGGAGTTCGGATTATCAGCAATTACATATGTCTCCACCTAACTTATTTTCAAGTTAGGATTTTCAACACCCAAAACCAATCTATTGCTCATTTAGATTAATTACAATCAAATTTTTTATCCTCAACTCAAACCTTTTACATTAAACTTTTCGTCGATTAGCTACCCAAGTTTTCAAGTGTTTTAATGGCTCACACTTAAACTAATTCCTTAGAAAGAATCCTCACTTTCCTTCTTCCTAACCTGAGAAAGAATATAAGACAAGAATTTCTAGCTCTAATCATATAGACCCAAACACTCATAGCGTTTAAAGATTACAAAGAAATTAAATAAAAAGGAGAACAAGCAATGAATGCTTAAGTAGGTAAATTGCTAAGAATTGAGTGCTTTACCAATTCTCTTAAAAATGAGGATCCAAAGTTTCCTTTTATACTTAGAGAGTGAAAATGATTGTGGAAGCCATTAAATTCATCCTTAACCTTCTCCATGCTCATTATTTAATAAAGATTCAACTTTTTGCAAGAAAGTGATTGATCACGATCGTGAGGAAGTAACTCATGATTGCGAGGAATGAAAAAAGTAGTCATTGTCTCTGATAGCTAACATTAGAGGATGGACATGTCACTCGTAAGCTTGGTCACGGTTGTGGCTAGCAAGCTCATGATCATGAGCGCATTTGTGGGGGTAGTTGTGAAGATAATTAGAAGTTTTCTTACAAGTGAGTGCTACTAATCATGAGTGGCTAAAGTATGCTCATGATCATGGGCTACATTGTGAGGATGCTAGACAGATGAGGCTTGAGCACTTTGAGGGATCATAAGTAAGGGTGGCTTGATCACAATCATGGGATATATGATCATAATTGTGTGATGCATAATCACGATCATGTGTTGGCTCATGAGGACGATTGAAACTTTGCTAAAGAGAGGTCTTTGGCTAATGATCGTAGGAGGCTTACTCATGATCATGTGAACTATAATCACAATCATGAAAGAGCTTATGGGAATGACATGAAGTTTGATGAATTTGAGTTCTTTAACTCTAAATTGGTCACCAACAAATATCTATCTTAAATACACACTTAACACATGAAGTAGTGAATCAAAATTGATTGGTTACGGTAAAAATATGGGTAATTATATATTGATCATGAAAATGACCAACAATATGGAATTATGATTCTAGAATTTTATTTTTAGGAAGAAACTGATTTGAATGTAATGGAAGATAAGAATTAATGATCTCATTTTATCAATTCAATACTTTTTCATATAATGTTTTTGAAATATGCTTCATGTAAACATTATTGATCCTTAAGTTTCTATTTTATTGTTCTTTTCTTGCTCTTTTTTTCTATGAATCTTCTTCTTCAATGGTGATTTGAAATTGATTTTGTGAAAATTTTCATATATTTTTGAGCTTGATTTCGTTGAGAATAAAAAAAATTAATGTCAGTTATGGATAGAAAAACATAGATCTTTGTTTTTTTTTTTTTTTTTGCTTAAAGATGGGAAAGCATAGATCATGGAAATGGAGAAGGAGAAGGAGAATTAGTCGTGGGGTGCAGCGAAAGTAAAAAAACCATTGTAGGTTTTATTTGTTGTGCTTTGTTTTCTTCTTTTTGCTTTGTGGTACTTATGAAAAACTTTTAGCAAATTATGGTATTTTTGAAAAAACTCATGTTATATTACATATATTGAATACATTAATTTTTAAAATATATGTTTAAATATCAAAATTATAAGAAAAAAATATTTTTAGTCATATTATTAATGAATAAATTTTATGAAAATATTAAATTAATGAATAAAAATTTAGAAATTATTTTAAAAAGAAAATTAATAAACTAATTAATTGAACTAAACAAACTAAATTGGTCTGGTTTGGTTCTTATACATATTCAATTAGGTTTCAATTTTCTATTTGGTATATTTTTGGTTAATCAGTTTTGTCATATGAGTTTGGTTTTATAATTGCAGATTAAGAAAGAATATTATATGCCTCATTACCTTAATATTGGATTATGATCGATCAAATTTGCACAAAGTTTTGTTGAACTCAAAATACTAAATTAAAGAATATTCATGTGCAACATTATTTTTTTTATCTCATCCTAGATATATAGTATTACAAACAAATTTTTCATACACAACTTTAACCATATATTTCTAGTTCAACTAAAAACAAATAATTTGTGGTGAAATAACATAATCATCTTATACAAAAATTATAAATGAATAGTGTAAGAGGAAAAGTTTCAAAATATTTATGTAAGGCACATTCATACTCATGTAAACACATAAAAAAATATACATGTTTCTTTTTTTGAAGAAATAAGGAATTCATTAATGAGAAAGGCTATCTTTAGCCAAGTAATTCAATACAACATCGGGAGGACTAAGCAACTCCTGGAGATCATCATAATAATGAGCTTGTTGAGCAAAAAAATGCACAACCTCATTAGCAGATCTTTTAACAAAATGAAACTTCAATTTAGCAAAATTCAAAGAACTAGCTAAGTGATAAAAGATAATAAAATCATAACTAGATTGTCCCACAGGACTATGCAGACTAGAAATCACTGTAAACACATCAAACTCTACTATAATAGCATTAACTCGAAACATCTTTAACCAGCTTAGCACTTCTCGAACACTCAGCGCCTTAGCTTCTTTAGGAGCAAAGGAACCCACCAAACTAATTGACCCTGCAAACATAAAGGAGCTAGTGGAATCTTGCAAAACAAAACCACAACCCACTCTACCAAAATCATAAAAAACTACACCATCAATATTAAGCTTCAACCAACCTACCTTTGGCTTTGTCCACACCAAATCACCAACTGATTCATTATTCAGAACAGACAAAGAAGCACCAAGAAGACCTTTAACAACATGCCATTGATAAATGGTCCAACTAGCATAATTTAAAATAACCAAAGAAATTGAGCTCTACTTATGCCATACTATTTTATTACACCAAAACCATAAAAACCAATATATACAAACAAAGAGAGAAGTCTCTTCCATAGATAACGACTCAAACACCAAACTAAGCCAATTAAAAGTAGAATGGCAGTTAACTGAAATAACTATAAAACCACACCGAGTCCAAACATCTAAAGCAATAGGGCACTCATACAGAACATGGGAAATTGATTCCATACCTGAATTGCAGCGAGGAAAAGTGACATCGTTAGGCATAAATTTGGTCCTCAAAACAACATTAGTAGGTAGAATTCCTAAAGCACATCTCCAAATAAAATGTTTAATCTTTCCTAGAATGGTTAAATGCCATAATTTATACCACATCTCTGCCACTACAACTGATAATTCCCCTTGGATCAGGCGATAACAACTCTTAATGAAAAACAAACCATTAGACGATGGATGTCAACACCAAACATTAGGGACTTGCTACGAAGCCAAAGGAATCTGAAGAATCAAACCCTTATCCCGAGAGTTAAACAGAACTCAGATAATATCCCCATCCCATCACCTTTGCCCACCCATAAACAAAGACGAGACCAACAAACTAACAACATCCAGAGGCAAGATAGAGGTGATCATACCATTTAACTCACATAGTAGCCATGGATTCGTTCCAATATTTGTCAAAGTGTTATCACCAACTCTAACCCTAAGTACCTCTGTGAAAATGTAAAAACCCAAAATTTTTTTTGGTTATTAATATTATTATTTTCTTGTTATTATTATTATTATTGTTGTTGTTGTTATTATTATTGTTATTATTTTATTTTTTATTACTAATATTGTTATTGTACTTTTGGGTATTATTATTATTATTATTATTATTATTATTATTATTATTATTATTGAAACCTTGTTATTTGTATAATTATTGTTATTATTATTATTTTTTATTATTGTTATTCTATTTTAGTGTTATTATTATTATTATTATTATTATTATTATTAATTTTGGATTAAAAATGTGTGTATGTGTGTGTGTATATATATATATATATTAAAATTAAGTTAGAGTATTAAGTAAAAGTAAAAAAAAAAAAAAAAAAGGGACCATTGTGTAATGACACATGGTGTCCATATTCTTTTTAAAAAGAACAATTCGGTCTGCTGCAGTAGGAAGAGAGGGAGAGCGTTGAGAAGAAGACATTTGTCATGGAAAATTACCTCTTTGATACCCATATTTTTCCTTTGCTCTGTTCCACCCTCAAATGACCTCCGATCAACATGAAATTTTAACTATAACTACTTCTTGACATCCATTCCATATTAGTGGCTTTCGTTTGAGCAAAAATGGTGCAAAAATTTTCAGAATTGCCCTTGAATATTCTGTCGATTTTGTGATCGCTGGAATGCCACCGTTGTCGTCGCTGTTCAGCTTTAACCGTTATTGCCAGCTTGTTGGCCATCTTCCTAGGAGTTCATAGCCACTAGTCTTTCATCCTAACTCAATCATTTGGATTTTCTATGAATTTTTAAGTAATTTCTCTTATATTTTTCTGATCTCTTTGTTCAGTGCTGTTTTTGGCGCATTTGAGGCTAAAAATGTGTTCCCCTAATTATTTTGAACATTTTGGTATAATTTGTTAATCTAGATGTTATGTTTTCGGTGAGGATCCGTTGGGTCCTACCCGAACACCGGAACAGTGTCAACTCTGAGATAAATGCACGAAAATATTTTTAAAAAAAATACTATAAATTGTTTAAATTAAACTTTGTTAAGGAAGTTTTGTGAAATTAGTTGTGGAATTTAAGATATAAATTTTTAAAGATTATGTGTAATATGTATTTTTAGAGAAATTATGGTATTTCATTAATTAATTGAATTTTAATTGAAATTAAGGTTATTTGTCATGTTTAATACTGTTTTTAAGTATTAAAGTCTAGAAAATAATTTTTATGAGTAAATGGTAATTTTTAGTTAATTTTGGAAAATATTTGTTATTATTATTTAAAAGCTTAAAAATAAGTTATTTAATATTTTTATTATATATTTGGATTATTTAAATAGCTTATGTATATTTAATAGTGATTTTAATTAAAGAGATTTAAAGGAAGTGTTATGAATTTATTATTTTAATAATTGATTTTTGGGAGGTATTAAATAAGAATTTTAACATTGATTTTATTAATTACTTGAAAAATAGATTTCCTTATATGTTAATTATTTAAATGAATTAATTTTTATGGTTTAACTAAATTTTATTTTGTAATATATTAATAGCTTTGATAATATTATATTATTTTTGTGAGTGCTTTGGATATTGGTACTCGGTTGGGCACAAGGTATAGTTTAGAGGTCCAACCCAAGTTGTTAAACTGTGGAGTTATAGAAGTGTCTTTTTGTACATGAATGACTCTACTTTTAATAAAAAGATGTTTGTTTTACAGGAGAGACTCTATCAAATTTTAGGTAAATTTCTCGTAAAACGTGACATCGGTATGTGTTAAATTTTGAGTTTGTATAGTATTGTGTCTTAGATCGAGTCTCTCCTTAGAAATCTAGAATTTATAGGATTTTCATTTTTAATTACATTTTTATTTATTTCTTTTCTTTAGTTGCGCCTCCAGTCGAGTCGACTGGTCAAGGTTGAGCGCGACTGGTCAAGGTTGAGCGCGACTGCTCAAAGGAGTGCATTCAACCTATAAGTTAATAACTGAACTGTGTGTAGGATATTTTATATTAAATTTTCATATGATTAGTTAATTATTATTTCATTTTATTTTATTTTATTATAATTTACCTTATTTTATTTACTTTGTTATTTATTTTAAAAATGAACTACGATAGAACGGGCTACCTGATGGTATTCATTAGGATAGTGTATGTATCGGTAGGATTGAGAGTGAGTGTTGGTAGTTATAAGGCTTAGTGATGCTTTGCTCTCTGGCATGATTTTATGAGATTATATATAAGGCTCGATGATGCTTTGCTCTTGGGCGTGATTTATATATTACTGGGGCCAGTAGCTTGATGATGCTTTGCTCTCGAGAACAGCCAGTAAATATTAGTTTAAGTGATTTAACTGTGGTTGGTAGCTCGATAGATGTTTTGCTCTTGAAAACCAACAATCTTGGGATTATAAGAGAGTCGAAAGGCTATTAGAATTTTTGGATTAGGGTTCTACTTAGTTTTCTTATTAAAAAAATGATTTAAGAAAGTTTATTATATTTTTATAGTATTTTATGATTTCAAATACTTTATTTCCGTAAAAGAGGATTTCAATGAATCAAATGTTTTAAATTATAAATTATAAATTTTATATTTTCATAAAATATTTTTTTTAAAGGAGATTTTCACACTATATGCATTTCTTTTATTAACTTACTTAGTGAGATTTGACTTACCTAATTTATTTTTTAGGATCTCAGGAGTCTTCTATTAGTTGGCCTACCTTACGCTGGATTTCTTCTTCTCTGACTATTGTATGTAGGTTTATATGACATGTATTATTATGTATTTGAAATCTAGAACACCACAGTAGTAGTAGTGGTTAACTGTTATATTATATTTTATGGATTATTACATGTATTAAAAATTTGTACTAATGTTTATTATTATATTTTATCAAAGAATGTTTTGGATATCATGTTATTAGTATTATTTATTTATTTATTTAAACATTTAATTTATTTTAATTTATTTTTCTATATTTTATTATAAATTTTCTTTAAGGGTTACTATGGGTTTTGAAAGTCTTATGCTCATTCCTTAGTATCGGTCACGTGCCCTCGAGTTCGGATCGTGAAAAAGTTAGTATCAGAGCTAATGGTTTATTAATTGATCTTTGGGTCATTGGAATATGTCTTTTCTTGAACTACTGTGGTTATTAGATTGAAAAATATCAATTGTTGTCATTGTTGTTTTTAGAATTCCGTGTGTATATCATTTTCATGTATATTCCATGTTTTAAATCTTGTTGGTTTCCGCATCTTTTCAAATAAGGTGAACACGAACTACTTCTACCACAAAGACAACATATAATGATAAGAAGTCCTTTTAAGTTGAAGTTTTTATTTGAGTATCAGCCCCTATTCCACTTGTCTAGTATAGGGGTAGGTTAAAGGCAACTGTAACTTAAAGGCTAAAGCACTTACCGTAAGTGGAGCAAGCAACTTCAAACTAGAACTTGAAGCACTTGTGGTTAGGATAGCCAAGGTTAATGAGGGCTTGGTAGCATTTAACCAAGCATTTTAATTGTTTAAAAGATGTTTTAATGGATGAATTAAGAGATGTTTAACGTTGACGCAACACTTGGGTACTCTATTTTGGGTAGAGTTCATTTTCATGGAACAAGCGATGCTTTGAATTTTATTAAGAAAATTGAGTTATGGATAAGGATAAGATATATAGATTATTAAAGGATAAAGATGGTGATGTGGAATTTTGATTCAGAGGTGACAAGAGTTTAATGCCTCAGAATCTCATTTATATAATCACAACTATAAAGATGCTTAGGATGATATGTCAAAGCTATTTGACTGTGGTTAGAGATACAAAGGCAAATAAAGGAGTGGTTAAGAAAGTACCAGTTGTGCACAAATTTTTGAATTTTTTTTCCTGAAGAGCTACCAAGCTTGCCACTAAGAAGAGAGACAGAATTCTATATAGATATTGTACTCGGTATAAATCCTATCTCTATGCCACCTTATAGAATGGTGCCTTTAGTTAAGGAGCTTAAAGATCAGTTAAAAGTGTTACTTGATGAGGATTTCATTAGACACGACACGTCTTCTTAGGGTGCGTCAGTGTTGTTTGTGAAGAAGAAAGATAGTAGTCTTTGACTTTATATCGACTATAGATAATTGACTAAAGTCACCATTAAAAATAAATATCCTCTTCTAAAGATTGATGCTTTGTTTGATCAACTTTAAAGAGCTCAGTGTTTTTCCAATATTGATTTAAGATCAGGCTACCATTAGTTAAGGATTAGAAGTGGAGATATACCTAAGACTGCATTTTAGATGAGATATAGCCGTTATGAATTTTTAGTGTTGTCCTTTTGCGTTGACTAATGGCCCAACAACCTTTATGGACTTGATGATTCAGGTGTTTAGGCCATTCTTAGATCGATTTGTGATAGTCTTTATTGATAATATTTTAGTGTATTCTAAGAGTGAAGAAGAGCATGTTATGCTTTTGAGAATGGTGCTTCAGACTTTGAGAGCGCACCAATTGTATGCCAAGTTCTCTAAATATGAGTTTTGGTTGGATCAAGTGGCATTCTTAGGCCATGTGATGTCAAAAGACAATATACAAGTGGATCTGTAATACCCTACATATTACTTAAATAAATAGGGGTATTTTTTTTTATCAAATCATACTATAAATAGTTATTTTTCCATCATATTATATTTATTTTATGATTGTTATTATTGTGATTATTATTATTATTTTCATTATCGCTATTAGTGTTATTTTAGATTATATTAAAGTCATTAGCTACATGTATGTCTATAAACAAATAAATATATATATGTGTGTATACATGTGCATATAAATAAATATATGTATATATGCATATTTATAAATATATGTATATAGGTATATTTATAGATATAGATGTAGGGTTTAATTATTATATTATATGTGTATGTATATTAGTAGGTTAGATGATATATATATATATATATATATATATATATATATATATATATATATAGTATAAAGTATAATTATATATATATGTATAGATATAGATGTTAGAAACCACTAGAACTCGAAGAACCAAATCCCTCATCACCGTTTGCCACCCCCCGCTCTCTTCCGTCACTGTGCCACCTTCCTCTTCACCTGAGAGCGCCATTGCCACCGTGTGTGGAGCTTACTGGAGTGTTGCAGTAGCTGCCTTCCTTCTTCCTCGCGAAGCAGCTCCTTCCTCTCCTCTTGCAGCAGCAGCTCTGCATCCTCTCATCCTGCCCAGCTTCGACTCTCTGCCCGTGCCATCTCCTGGTGGTGTCAAGCTGCTTTCTGCCTCCGCCTGAACTGCTCCATCTCCCCCATCTTCTCTGGTGGCAACAGGTCTCTTCCCCTCCCTCTGTTCCGTCCAACAGCTAGGTGGTGAGTAATGCTCACCCGATTCCTCCATTTTCTTCCTTTATCTCGAATATTTCTTGGTTGATTATCTGAAATAGGGTGTTGTTATGCTATGAGGAAGATAATTGCTCATTTGAATTATTTTTGGGAATTATTTGAATTTTCAGAATTTTGTTTGAATTTTTGCCATTTTAATTACTTGATTTAATTTTATTCTTAAGTGAAATTAGTGATTAGGTTAAATATAGTTAAGTGTTTTTGAGTTTATTAATTTTATTTAGGGTTTTAGAAATTTTAGAGTTAATTATAGACTTTTTAAAGTTTAGGTATTTAACCAATATTTATGTTAATTTCAAAATTTATTGTTAAATAATTATAAAATTTTAATAATTGAGGTTATTATTAATTGTTGTTAATTTTAGAACTCAAATTATAATTTTTGAGATTTATATACTATTTTATAAATATATTTTGAGTTTATGCCAAATTTGATTTTTGGTTAAATAATATTTTTGGGAGAAAATTTTTGGTTGATTAAATATTTTAATTATATTAGGGAGGTTTATTTTAAGAAAATAAATTTTTGGCATGATTAAAGAATTTTAAGGAATTATTCTAGTATTAAAAGCACATTATGTAAATTGTGTATTTTAGGGGGGGTAAAAATGTAATTTTACACTAAGTATGATATATATATATTTTTTTTAATTAGTTTATTAATATTTAAAGGGTTTAGATAAATTTTATAAATTAATGGATATAATTTCCTAGTAGTGTAAAATTTTAAATGTCAAAATTTCCAATATGTATATATATATATATATATATATATATTATATAATACAATACGAAGGTTTTAATTTGGATAATAATTATATTTATATTGTGGTGATGGAATACAAATTTAATTGTTCAATTCTGAATAATTGAGATTTTATATAACTTTCATTTATTCTCGTATGTATGTATGTGAAATATATATGTGAGAAATAAATATTATTAATTCTCGATATTTTATTGAGTTGTGATCTCGCTCGGGGCAAATTGTAATTTTGGGAGCCCGACTCGAGTGTGGGTGTTTGTGGTTATTAGAAGTGCCTTTTTTATGTAGGTCTAGCTCTACCTTTGGTAGAGAGATGTCCGTTTTACAGAGAAGACTCTGCCGAAATTTTGGTAGATTTTCTCGTGAAACATGATACTCGTAAAAATTTCTACCGTTAGTCAGGTTAAATCCTATCTGTCGAGTCTCGTCCGGTTTTCCTCGAGTCAGTCTGGAATTTTATTATTTTGTTGATTTCTGATTTCGATTCCTTAGTCATGTTTTAAAATTCGATTCATTATTTTTCTTTTAGAGCATATCGGAGCAGAAGCTGTGAGACCGAGGCAGATGCATGGTCATCAGCCTTCGCATTCATCTTGTAAGTCAATAGAATGATTTGTGCGTGTGTTTATTTAAAGAATGCATGCGCTCGTATTTCTATTATGTTGATTATATGATTTATTTAATTTAATGCTATTACTTACGATTTAAATGCATTTTATTTATTTAAAATCGATTTGAGAAATTTTGGTAGAACAGGCTACCTGGTGGGCTTCACCAGGACTATGTGCACATGGTAGAGATTGAGAGATGGATCCGATAAATTGTATGATTGATGAATGTTGAACTGGGACGGGTGCCTCAGTAGAAGCCTTTGCTCTCGGGGACCGCCGGTTGTTGGAAAGTCAATAATGGACTGGGATGGGTGCCTCGGTTGATGCCTTAGCTCTCGGGGACCGCCAGTACCATTTATTTGGATTAAGTGAATGACTACGGCTTGGTGCCTCAGTTGATGCCTTTGCTCTCGGGGACCGGTAGTCTAGTTGGAATAAGTGGGCCCGGTTGGCCATTTAAATTTTGGGTTTAGGGTTCTACCGAGATTTTTCAAAAGCTATACTTATATATTATAAATTATTTTCATTATGAACATATATAGTTTTCAAAGGTTTTCACACCGTACAGCTCTTTTTATTGATTTACTCAGTGAGGTCTGATTCCCCTCAATTTATTTTTTTCAGGAGCTTGGGAGTTCGACCTCAGACTACCTCCACGCCGGGTTTCTTCTTCACCGGCTATTTTATGTAGGTCATTGTAAGCTGTACTGTGTGTTAATCTAGGTTGCTGAAGTAGTATATGTACTAAGAATTTGGATGGTTTAAGCATAATTATGTAGTTTATTTGTACGAAACACACTTATGTATAAGATTTAAGTTCAATTTATAATATAAGATGTTGAAGCACATTATTATTTAAGCAGTTGAATTTGTGTATTCTGAGAAAAATTAGTTTGATAATGTGTTCTGTTTTAAAGTAAAGTTTAAAATATGAATGGTTTTATTTTCTTTTCCTTTAGGCTTACTACGGGTTTCGGGGGCCTTATGCTTACCCATTCCCTAGTGCCGGTCATGTGCCCTCGGGTTCGGGTCGTGACAGGATCCAAAGAAGATAAAAGCTATTACAGACTGGCTATGACCCATAATAGTGATAGATTTAAGGATTTTTCCAAGTTTAGCTAGCTGTTATAGGAGATTTATAAAGGATTTCCCCAAGATAGTTGCGCCTTTAACAAGGTTGACCCAAAAGAATACTAAGTTTGAGTGGCAGACAAGTGTGAGGATCATTTCCAAATGCTTAAAGATAGATTGACTTCAGCTCTAGTGTTGACTCTACTTTCAAGAAATTAAGGGTATAATGTATATTGTGATGCTTCCCAAGTATGATTGGGGTGTGTTTTGATGCAGAATGGTAGGGTAGTTACTTATGCTTCACATCAACTAAAGAAGCCCGAACAAAACTATCCTACTCATGATTTGGAGATGGTAGTTATAGTGTTTGCCTTAAAGATTTAGAGGCACTACTTGTATGGTATGTCTTATAAGATCTACACTGATCATAAAAGTTTGAAGTACATCTTTCAACAAAGAGATTTGAATTTGAGGCAAAGGAGATGGATGGAACTCTTGAAAGATTATGATTGTTCTATTCTTTACCATTCAGGTAAGGCTAAAGTGGTAGATGAAGCTTTGAGTAGGAAGTCTTGCTCACATTAGCTCGGGAAGGAAACCGATTGTTAGGGAGTTGCATGAAGTGATTAATTTGGGATTGCAATTGAAGGTAACCAAGAAATGTCTTTTAGTTCAATTTAGAGTACATTATGTGTACCTAGATAGAGTTAAAGCAGTACAGAGAAGGGACCCATAATTGCAAGAGAAAAGGTTGAAGGTACAATAAGGTCAGTCTTGAGATTTTTTAATCGATAGTGAGGGCATTTTGCACTTAGGCACTAGGTTGTATGTGCCAGATGTTGATGATTTAAGAAAGAAGATCATGGAGGAAGCTCATTTTTCTACTTATAGTGTTTACCTAGGTTCTACCAAGATGTATCATGATTTTAAAGATACATATTAGTGGAATGGGATGAAGAGGGATATTGTAAAAATTGTATCCAAGTGTCTCACTTGTCAACAGGTGAAATTATAGTATCATAGACATTCGAGATTGCTATAAAAGTTGCCCATCCTATAGTGGAAGTGGGATATGATTGTGATGGACTTTGTTTTTGGTTTGCCTTGCACATCAAGTGGATATGATGTCATATAGGTGATAGTTAGTAGGTTGACCAAGTCAGCTCCCTTCTTGCCAATTAAGAAGACATACACTACAAACAGGCTAGCTAGACTGTATATTAACCAAATTATTTATCTTTATGGGGTGCCAGAAAGTATAATGTCAGATAGAGAACCAACTTTTACGTCAGTCTTTTGGCAAGAATTGCAGAAGGCTTTAGGTATGAGACTGGATTTCAGTATAGCTTTTCATCTTCAAACTGATGGCCCGTTAGAAAGGACCATTCAGACTTTAAAGGATATGCTTCGGATGTGTGTGATGGATTTTGGTGGTCAATGGGATTTGGACCTTCCATTAATTGAATTTTCATATAACAACAATTATCATGCAAGTATTGAGATGGCCCCATATAAAGTTTTATATGGTAAGAAGTGTAGATCATTGTTGTATTAGGAAGTTGGAGAAAGACAATTGACAAGGCCAGAATTAATGCATGTAACTACATAAAAGATCCCAATCATCTAGCAAAGGTTGAAGACAACTTTCAGTAAACAAAAAAGATATATCATTCCCTATGTGAGATATGGTGTTCCTAAAGGTATCACCGATAAAAGGAGTAATGAGATTTGGTCTAAAGGTAAGCTAACTCCAAGATACATTGGACCTTTTAAAATTCAACCAAGAGTGGGTGAAGTGGCTTACAAACTAATGTTGCCACCAGAGTTGTCATGTATTCATCTAGTATTCCATGTCTCAATGTTGAGGAAGTATGTCTCTGATCCTTCACATGTTCTTCAAACACGGACAATGGAGCTCAGTGAAGATTTGTTATATGAAGAGTACCAGTGGTGATTGTGAATCGACAAGTATGCCAAATGCGTACCAAAAAATCCTATGATGAAGGTATTATGGAGCAACCATATAGTGGAAGATTTCGCTTAGGAGACAAAGGTCGAAATGATGAACCAACACCCCTATTTGTTTCAATATTGATGTAAAATTCGAATACGAATTTTTCTTAAGGGTAACCCAAAAAAATATTTGGTTATTAATATTATTATTTTCTTGTTATTATTATTATTGTTGTTATTATTATTTTATTTTTTATTACTAAAATTGTTATTGTACTTTTGGGTATTATTATTATTATTATTATTGAAATCTTGTTGTTAGTATAATTATTGTTATTATTATTTTTTTTATTATTATTGTTATTAATATTGTTATTCTATTTTAGTGTTATTATTATTGTTGTTGTTGTTGTTGTTATTATTATTATTATTAATTTTGGATTAATATATATATATATATATATATATATATATAAAGTTAAGTTAGAATATAAAGTAAAAGTAAAAAAAAAAAAGAGGGACCATTGTGTGATGGACTTGTGGTGTCCATATTCTTTTTAAAAGGAAGAATTTGGTCTGTTACAATAGGAAGAGAGGGATAGTGTCAGGAAGAAGACATTTGAGGTGGCAAATTACCTTTTTGATATCCATATTTTTCATTTGCTTCATTCAACCCTCAAACAACCTCCAATCGACACAAAATTTTAACTGTAGCTATTTCTTGACATCCTTTTCGCATTGGTGGCTTTTGTTTGAGTATAAACAGTGCAAAAATTTCTAGAATTGCCCTTAAATATTTTTTCCATTTTGTGATCACCAGAATGCCGTCGTCGTCACTGTTCAACTCCGACCGTCATTGCTAACTTGTTGGTCATCTTCCTAGGAGTTCATAGCCACCAGTCTTACGTCCTAACTCGATCGTTTGAATTTTATATAAATTTTTAGATAATTTCTCTTATATTTTTTCGATCTCTTTGTTGAGTGCTTTTTTTTAGTGCATTTGAGGCTAGAAATGTGTTCCCCTAATTATTTTGAACATTTTGGTATAATTTGTTCATCCAGATGTTATGTTTTCGGTGAGGATCTGGTGGGTCCCACCTGAACACTGGTGAATGAACAGTGTCAACTCCAAGATAAGTGCATGAAAATATTTTAAAAAAAAATACTATAAATTGTGTAAATTAAATTTTGTTAAGGAAGTTTTGTAAAATTAGTTGTGGAATTTAAGATATAAATTTTTAAAGATTATGTGTAATGTGTGTTTCTAGAGAAATTATGGTATTTCATTAATTACTTGAATTTTAATTGAAATTAAGGTTATTTGTCATGTTTAATACTGATTTTAAGAATTAAAGTCTAGAAAATAGTTTTTATGAATAAATAGTAATTTTTAGTTAATTTTGGAAAATATTTATTATTATTATTATTATTTAAAAGCTTAAAAATAAGTTATTTAATAGTTTTATTATATATTTGGATTATTTAAATAGTTTATGTATATTTAATAGTGATTTAAATTAAAGAGGTTTAAAGGAAGTGTTATGAATTTATTATTTTAATAATTGATTTTTGGGAGAATTTTAATATTGATTTTCTTAATTACTTGAAAAATAGATTTCCTTATATATTAATTACTTAAATGAATTAATTTTTATGGTTTAACTAAATTTTATTTTGTAATATATTAATAGCTTTGATAATATTATATTATTTTTGTGAGTGCTTTGGATATTGGTACTAAGTTGGGCACAAGGTGTAGTTTGGAGGTCCAGCCCAAGTTGTTGAGCTATGGAGTTATAGAAGTGTCATTTTGTGCAGGAATACTCTACTTTTAGTAGAGAGATGTTCATGTTATAAGGTAGATTCTACCGAATTTTAGGTAGATTTCTCATAAAATGTGATATCGATATGTGTTAAATTTTGAGTCTGTAAAGTATTGTGTCTTAGATCGAGTCTCTTCTTAGAAATCTATAATTTATAGGATTTTTTTTTAATTCCATTTTCATTTATTTCTTTTCTTTAGTCGCGCTTCTAGTCGAGTCAACAGGTCGAGGTTGAGCGCGACTGGGCAAAGGAGTGCATTAAACCTGAAAGTTAATAACTGAACTGTGTGTAGGATATTTTATATTTAATTTTCATATGTTTAGTTAATTGTTATTTTATTTTATTGTAATTTTCCTTATCTTATTTACTTTTATTATTTATTTCAAAAATGAACTATGGTAAAACGGGCTAACTGATGGGTTTTATCAGGACCGTGTGTGCACTGGTAGGATTAAGAGTGAGTGTTGGTAGTTATAAGGCTCGGCGATACTTTGCTCTCAAGTGTGATTTATATATTACTGGGGTTGGTTGCTCGGTGATGCTTTATTCTCAAAAACCGCCAGTAAATATTGGTTTAAGTGGTTTAACTGTAGCTGGTAACTCAGTGGATGCTTTGCTCTCGGAAACCAACAGTCTTTGGATTATAAGAGAGTTGAATAGCTATTAGAATTTTTGAAGTAGAGTTCTACTTAGTTTTCTTATAAAAAAATGATTTAAAAAAGTTTATTATATTTTTATAGTATTTTATAATTTCAAATACTTTATTTTGGTAAAAGAGGATTTCAATGAATCAAATGTTTTAAATTATAAATTTTACATTTTCATAAAATATTTTTTTAAAGGAGATTTTCACATTATATACATTTTTTTATTAACTTACTTAATGAGATCTAACTCCCCTCATTTATTTTTCAAGGTCTCGGGAGTCTTCTATTAATTGGCCTACCTTACGCCAGGTTTCTTCTTCTTCGGCTATTCTATATAGGCCTATATGACATGTATTATATGTATTTGAAATCTAGAACAACGCAGTAGTAGTAGTGGTTAACTGTTATATTATATTTTATGGATTATTACATGTATTAAAGATTTGTACTAATGTTGATTATTATGTTTTTGTAATAACCCTGGTTTTTAAATTATTTTATTAAATAATGAGATATGCAGTGTTAATAAAATTTAAAAGTTATATTTAATTATTTTACTATTTTGTGATTTATTATCATTACTTTATATATGATTGAATTTTCTACGTAAATATATTAATTTGAAATTTATTATTTTGAACGTTTAAATTCCATTATGCATATTTATTATTTTTGAATACTATTATTTTAATAACATTAATTTAGTGTATGGTTATTATTTTTATTATTATCATTAGTATTATTTTAATTACACTAGTTTATGTGCATTATTATTTCTATTATTTTTATTTTATTAAATATACGTTAATTGTATTATTAATTATTTAATAATTATGATTTATATTATTGTTACTTTTAAATGATATTTTATGTATTGTTATTAGTTAATACTTATGTGTTTATTTTTATGTGTGTGTAAAAATATGTGTGTATGTATGTATATATATATATGAGTGAGATTTTTTTTTTTTTTTGAGTGGTGGAGATTACTTTAAACTAAAGTTTTATTATATTATACTATAAAGTTATAATATATATATATATATAAACGTGAAGAAAAAAAATATGCAGAAACTTACCCTCCTCCGCGTGCTGCCAACCCCAGCCACCCTCCGCCTGTCGCCACTCGTTTCTCTTATCATCAGAGCATCATCCGGTCTTCCAGCCACCGCCACCTTTTGCAGACGACATTGTCTCCTCTTTCTTCTCCAGCAACATTGACAACGGTAGCAGCACAGTCAGCAAGCTTCCGTCGACTCCTCCGTCCTCAGGCTACCACAACTCAACTTCCCAGTGTCGTTCAACTCCCGGAGTTGTGATGAAGCCGATTCTAGGCTCAGATCAAGTTCAAACTCGATTTTTGGTGAGATTTTGCTTGGTTTCTATATTATGGTTATTTGAGTTTTTATTTTTTTTAGTTAGAAATTGTTGATTTATTGATTTTTGTTTTTGAAAAATTTTTCTTGGTAGCTCAAGCTTGATAAAAATAATTTTTGTTAATTTTTTTGAATTACTTTAATTTATGGGTAATTTTGATTATTTTATTATTATTTAATTAATTTTCATTAATTAATTATTTTAATTATGAATTTGGTTAAATTATTGTTGTTATATATTGTTAGTAATTAAAATGTTGAGAAATTAATTTTTGGAATTATTATATAATTTTTATAAATATTGTTAGTTTATGTAAATTTTAGAGTATTGAATTAAATGTGTATTTTGGTTGAATTTAGAGTTTAAGTTTTAGTTGATATTAGAAGGTTATTTGTTGATAAAATAATTTTTATGAATTTATATAATTTTTATGGAATTTTATATATAATTTATGTGTATTTTGAATTATTAAGTTAAATAAGTATTTTTGTTGAAATTATTGGTTAAATATGTGTTTTTGGTTGATATTAGTATATTATGATTAAATGATTTTAATGAATTTCTATAATTTTTGAGGAAATTATTTAGTATATTGGATATTTTATATTAAAGGGGTAAATGTGTAATTTTGTGTTAATTATAGTTAAATCCTATGTTTTAGTTGATTTTATAATTATTTAAGGTATTAAAATGATTTTTACAAATTAATTA
Source organism: Mallotus nudiflorus (assembly GCA_947683625.1). Classification (NCBI taxonomy): domain Eukaryota; kingdom Viridiplantae; phylum Streptophyta; class Magnoliopsida; order Malpighiales; family Euphorbiaceae; genus Mallotus; species Mallotus nudiflorus. The sequence continues at coordinate 2,633,898 of CANTUR010000239.1, forward strand.
TTATTTTTAACTAATTAATACTATTTTTCAAAAAATTGTTTTCAAATAATATATTATATATATTATTTTGAAAATAAAATGGGTTTTAAACTAATTTTATTATTTAATTAGGCTATTTAAGCAATTAAAGGTGAATTTTATTATGTTATGTTGAATAATTGTAAAATTGAATTTTTATTAATATTATATAATATTTGAGATTTTATTAGTTAAGTTGTGATAATTTTAGAGTATTATGTGAATAATAAGTGTATTTATTATTTTAAGGCTAAATATGTATTTTATTATTTTTGTGATGTTGAATTGTGATTTTAAATATTATTTACAATCTATGTTAATTTAATTGTGAAATGGGAATTTTATTCCACTTATGAATTTTTATTCTCAAATACTATTTAAATTAGACTTTTATGTTTTAATTGAAAAATAAAGGTTTTTAAATATTTTTGTGGGTTTGTGATGGTTTTTATTAGTTTACTGTTAATATTATTGATTTGTGAATTGTGAACCTCAATTGGGGATTTGTCGGTTTGGAGTCCCAACTTGAGGTACTGAGTATTTGGTGATTTTAGAAGTGTGTTTTCTATGCAAGATCGGCCCTATTTTTGTAAGGAGATGTCCATTTTACAGAGGACACTTTGTCGAAATTTCGATAAATTTCTCGTAAAATGTGACAATCGGTCCAAGTCTAATTTTGAATTTTTTATTGAGTCTTTCTATAGTAATCTTAGAAGCGTAAAGTTAGAAATTTATTCTGATTATTGTTGTTATTTTTTTTTCTAGATGCGCCGAGATTGAGACCTAACGGACCAGGTTCGCTGAGTCTGTTTCATGGAGCACGAATTAGTGAGTTATTATACTGTATATATATGCATTGCATATAGGATGCACGACTTAGGATTTTTCATTTTCATTATATGTTTTAAACAATAATTTAATTTATATTATGATTTGGTTTATTTTTAGTATATCTTGATATATATATGTTTGCATATTTTCTATATACATTCAATATATCACTGGTATATTTAGAGTTTATTTTTGATATATGTATGTTAGATATTTAGGTTTATTTTTAGTATATTTTGAATATATGTCAAAATTGAATACATGTTTTAAATGTATATTTATTCATAATTATTTTATTAGATGATTAGTATATTTTAGGTATGTTTTAGTATACTCTAGGTATATTCTTAAATACTTGTATGTAATATTATTGATTTATACTTAAATTGTTTTTAAGTATATTTTTTATATATTTCCAAATAAACGCATGTTATATTATCAATTTATACTTAATTTTTTTTAAGTATATCATTGGTTTATCTTTGGTATATTTCATATTTGATTTGACTTTATTTGACATATATATACTCAAAATATACTTAGTTTATTTTAGGTATATTTCTAGTATATATATGGATTATTTTATCATTATGATTATTATTCTGCATTATGTGTTTGTCCATATGAATGTTTTATTTTAAATGAAGGATATCGATAAAACGTGCTACCTAGTGGGCAACACTAGGACTGTGTACGTACCGGCGCAATAGATTTAGGTTTGAGCGAGGAATGATTTGTGGTAATTATGATTTGATTGAGATTGATGTGGTTGAGGAGTGTGATTGCGGGAGCTCGGTTGACCTATTGTCTTGAGGCCAGTCACACTGACAGTCAGACTGCTGGAGCTCAGTTGACCTAGTGTCTCAGGGCCAGTCTACTGTCCAAAATGGAATAAGTGATCTATTTGCATTTAAGTTAGCTTGTATGGCTAGAGTGATGATATGGTTGATTGAGGTTGCGATTAATAGGGTTATATTTAATCCTTCATGTATTAAAATAAATATTTTTTGCATTTATTATATTTATTAAAGTAGAGTTGGCATTTGTGTGAAATGCGTGTATATGCATATATATATATATATATATATAAGAATGCTTGATTGGATATGGTTAGACTACATGTATATATAGTATAATAATTCACTAGTGAGGTCTGACCTCCCTCAATTATTTTTTTTTAGGAGCTCCTATATCGTCAGACTTTAAAAGTAAAGTTCTTGGTCGGTGTTCTTCCATCCCAGCTATTTTATATAAATGTATATTTTGAACTCTGATTTGTATTCTAAAAATTGCAGTAGTAGTGTTATTGTATCAGCAGAGTATTGTTTTGTTTGATACTTTATACTCTGAGAATTGTATTCTAGCACTATATGAATATATATTTATTTATGAAAGATATTGAGTATTTATTTTTATATTTTGATTTGAAAAATTTTAATTTAGTCATGCTTTTATTTATGTAATGCATGTTTTTATTTTTCTAAGGCTTGCTACGGATTCCGGATTCGAAAGAATTCTCGTTCCCTAGCGCCGGTCATGACTCCTAGTTTTGGTTTGTGACAGTTTTATCAAAAATTGTTTTGGATATCATGTTATTTGTATTATTTATTTATTTAAATATTTCATTTAATTTATTTTTTATATTTTATTTTAAATTTTCTTTAAGGCTTACTATGGATTTCAGAAGTCTTATGTTTTCCTATTTTCTAGTGTCAGTCATGTACTCTCGGGTTTGGGTCATGACATCAGAATCTCTTGAATTGCAAACAAGCTACTCCGGGTTACTTCCCAATTTAGCATTAAGAAAAGAGCAATGAGGGAAGTAGCGGGCCTTGTAAATTCTAGAAATAAGACAACTGTGCTTACAAATTAAATTCCAAGCCTATTTGCTTAACATAGCAAGGTTGAAACTCCTTAAGCTCTTGAAACCCAATCCTCCACTGTTCATAGGAAGACATAAACGATCCCATGCCAACCATCTGATACCTCTGCCCCGTTTACCACCATTACCCCAAAATCCATTCAGCAACCGCTTAATATCACCACACAATGACTAAGGAAGAAGGAAAATGTTCTTTGCTTATGTTGGCATAGCTTGTGCCACATATTTTATAAGAATCTCTTTCCACGCCTTTGACAAATTCTTACTACTCCATTGTTGAACCTTCACCAAACTCTTTCTTTGATAAACTGAAAGACCTTATTTTTTTATGACTAACAGTTGAAGGGAGCCCTAAATAAGTGTCAGCACCATAGTTATGTTGAATAATAAAGAAATCCAAAACATATGGTTCACCGAGGGAGCTGACCACGCAATTCGAATAACATGAATTAAGCCTTGACTTTCCTTAAATCTGAACATAGCACTAAGGCATTCCACACACATAATAAACAAGAACGGGAATAACGGGTCACCCTATCTTAGACCTCGAGAAGGCATGATCGGCCCAACTTCTTATTCACGAAACATAACCTTATACTGAACTGTGGATATACACCTAATAATTTTATGAAAATTTATATGTTATTTTTTATATTTTTAATATTTGTAATTATATAAATTTTGATTATTTTGAAATTAGAAAAAAAAATTCCCAATATATGTTTCTTCAGCATTCAAGAACTTTTTATGTCTATTTTATTATATTACATCCTATTATAAAAATATCTAATACATAAACAAATAATTATATAAATCTAATAAATTCTCTTTTTTCAAGCGCATTTTCCATGATTAATAAAAGCAAATTACAGTGAAACTATAAATACCAACGTATGTGTGGCAAGTTGCTAAATAATTGCCTTTGAATTTACATATTTTTTTCACATAAACAAAGCCAAAAGCACAAAGTACTGTAAGGGTTAATAATAATTGACTCATGTTCTTGGCAATGCATTCAGATGGGTCCACAAATGACAAAAAGCAGCCGTAGTAAGGCCATATTTAACTGTATTAAATGATACCAAATCGGTCCAACCAAAATTTCAGCATATGCAGTTCGCAGTTTTGAAGCACTCTTCTTTGATTCTTCCCACCCGAGTTATTAATTCACTCAAGTAATTAATATATTGGATATTTTTACTTATAACGAGTGTCAAAATGGGTAATAACATATAAATACAATTTGTCTATTATGTAAAATTAATGAATTGTAATTGAGGTTAAATGAGTTTATATTAAAAATAGCTTAATTTGTTTATAATATAATTTAATTGAACTGTATCATAGGTTGCACGTGAACTTGATATGACATGATTCATTAAAAATTTATATAATTTTAAATAATAAATTATTCATTTATTACAATTTTTTATAAAAATAATATTTATTTAATTATATTATATAAATTGATAAATTGTATAAATTATTTTTAATTTTTTTTTGTGAAAAATAACAGTTTTATATATTATAAATGTTATACAAGTTAAATGAGCTATGTTAAATTTTATTATTATACAATCCATTTAAATAAATGGGTTACACATATCGTATTTGTGTAATTCGTTTAATTTTCATATCGTGTTAAGGTTGAAATATTTAACACAATTAGTAAATAAATTATATTTATATTAATCCTAATCGTGTTATTAAAGTGGGTCAAACCAATATGAACACAATGTACCAACCCATTTTGATACCCCTAATTTATTTTGCTAGGATCTTATTAATATGTTTCCACCTAGACAAAATATTTTTTTGAGCTTCCTTTATCAGTGGGATAATTTATCATAAAAAAAGGTAAATATTTTTTAACATAATTATATATATTCCAATTTAAATTCAAAATACGGTTTAAACATTCCTATCATGGCCCAAATGATTCTTATTGTATTTTTCCATCAATTTATGTGACTATCATATACAACAAGTTATGGTCCCAAAACATTATATTTTTCCATCAATTTATAGAAGTATCATATACAACAAATTATGGTCCCAAAACATTGGTCGGCTATAATTTAAAAGATAAATAATCAACTCTATAATTTGGAAGACACTTTTTATCTTTCCTTTAAAAGATAATAATCAACTCTAGCTAGCTATTTTTTAATGAATATTTTGACACCCAATTTTTATCAATTAATCTTTTAAATATTAAAGTGTTGTTATCATTACATTTAAATTTATAATTTTTTATTATTTTCAATAATTTGTAATTCCTAAAAAATTCTAAAAATATACTTGAAGTGTTTAAAAAAATTAAAAAAATAGTATTTTAACTGATCAACAAATAAAAATTTGTATGTTGAAAAATGCATTTTGTCCAATTAATAGATCAAATTACATTTTTTCCCAAAAATTTAAACTAATTAACATCTACCTCCCTCTTATTTAAAAGTCAAACTTTTATCTCCCTCAATTTTTATTCTGTTAACATTTAAAAACTTTTATTAGAGTTAAACCAATTTTTCAATTAGATGCTATATAAAAAGACTAAAATACTCTTTCAAATAGTAAAAAACTATAATTAACTTCAAAGTACTAATAACATGGTTTATTTTTTTTATGAACCATATTAATAGTAAATGAAAAATGTATGTATTTAATATTACAAAATATAAAGGACTAAAATATTATTAATATTTTACAATTAATTATAATTTTTTACTGTTTGAAAGGGTACTTTAATTTTTTTTAATATAACACTTAGTGAAAAAGTGGTTTAATTCTAAAAAAAATCCATAAATATTAACAAAATTAAAATTGAGGGAGGTAAAAATTTAATTTTAAAATAAGAGAATGATATATATAAATTAGATCAAATTTGAAAGAGGTAAATATAATTTTCTCTAATCTATGAGTATATTAAGAAAATTTTGATGCATGCATACATTAATTTATATTATCAAACAAGTGACAGTAGCCAAAAATAAATGAACTTAATGCAATGAGTGAACTCATTGCTTATCTTTAGGTTTGCCAACATATTTAATTTTGAATTTTGTATTAGGATAATGTTATCTTCTTTTCAAGTCATATTAATAAAATCCTAAATTTACTGTGACATTTATAAAGTTATATTTTATCATCAACTCTGGAAACATACTTAAATTAAAATTAAATTATATATATATATATATGGTCATCACATGGCTAGTTTATAATGGTTGTCTCCTTTCTTAATTATGACCTTAACCATCTATTGTACTTTTTTTTCGTTGAAAGCTGAGTAGAAGTCTAGTAGACTGTTACATGTTATTCACTAATTAATCCTTCTCTAGTTAAGTTTATGGTCTCTCTTTAATCTTTATTTACTTTTCGACTTAACTATGTGCAAATTGGCCTCTTTTTTAATTACTCGCTATTTCAACATCCTTTAAAATAAATCAAGCTCAGATTCAACAACAATAATAATAATAATAAAGGTAACTTTAGTCATTTTTTACAATCTATTTTACTTTTAAAATTATGATAAATTGATATATAAATTTTTTTAGTTTATTAAAAATTTATCTATGGTTAAAATAGTATGTGTTCACACTGCCTTGACATATTAACATAATATAAAAATGTAAATTATTTGATGATGTAAAAATTAGAAGAAAAAATTGATAATTTATTATTCTTAACTTTCATATTATTTTCAAATTAATTTTTAACTTTCATTTTTTTTACAAATCTTTCAACTTTACTAATTATTTAAAAATAATAATAGAATGCATGAATTGGCATGTACATATAAATTATTTTTGTTTAACCATAAAATATTCTTGGCACGTATATATAAGTTATTTTTCTTTTGCATATTTTTTAAATGAACAATATTCAAAATTTACTCAAATTTAATCAATTTAGTTGAATGTCATTGGAGCTATTGTATATATATTTTCGTAGTGTCCCATGAATCCCAAGTAGGGGGGACCAACCAATTAAATTTCCAAAACATAGGCACTTAGAAATAAAAAATAAATAAATTAAATGAATAGGGTTTTGCCACCTATAATAGGCCTATGAGAATTAGTGGGTTATCACTTTTATGTTCCAAAAAGAAATGATTTGAAGGTTTAGGGTTAGGCATCTTATCAGATTTTTGCTGTTGTCAACTTAAAGGGCTGCCGGTGCGTTCTCCCATTACAACACCACCTGTCCTTGTCAAATTTGTGTGTGTCAAAAACAGTTAGTTATGATTTGTCCTGCCACCACTCTATTCTAATTTAAGCATAATCATTAATTCTTTATGTTTTAAATTACATATACAATCCTTTTTTTTTTTTTTTTTAACATAAGCAGATGTGTAAGCCTTGTTGCATGTAAAACAACATTAATCTCACCAACTTATCCATTATTTATAAGTTTTTTTTAATAGGAAAAATAATATAACTTAAGTATCCATAAATTATATAATTAAAAATAAATATTTTTTTAAATTTAAATTATATACTTTAAAATATCTTTTAAAAAAAAGTTATCATTTGATTATTATCTCTCACTTGTCCATTATCTATAAATTTTAGCTTCATAGGAATTGGTCAATGTGAAGCTAAATATTGTCACTATCAAAATTCAGGTCATAACCAGTGTAGAAATAATTTTTTAAATTTATATCTTACAAAATAATAAATAATAAAAATATTCAAGAAAATAAATATAGCCTAACAGGTATTCCTATATATATATATTCAAAATTTTTTATTTATCAATAATATTATATTAATGGAAATTATTATCTATATATAGTGAAAGAGGTAGCTTTTTAGTTCATATTTTACTTATCGCAACTAATAAAGTTTACAGTGAATAAGTATTCATATACCTAATGCATGAACTCCTCCATGATGAAAGAAAAGAATAAATTTTTTAAAATAAAATGAGATTTACCATTTTTTTAGAAATCATTACACTTCATTATATGAAAAGATGAGTATATATATATATATATACACACACACACGAAGGGAGAATAGATAAAATTATAAAAAAATCTTCACTCAGTATTATATAAAAATTGAATAATTTAGTTATTTATTAATAAAAATTAAATTAAATTAAATTAATTAAAATATAATTTTAATTTGGTAGAAAGTCTATTTTCTATTTTAATTAAGTTAATTTTTATTTTATCTCTAATAAAAATTAAATTAACTAAGATATAGAAATTTAATTGAAAGTATATTTCTTATTTTATTTAGGTTAACTTCTATTTTATCTCTAATAAAAATACTAATTTAATTGAAAGTATATTTTCTATTCTAATTAGGTAAACTTGAGAAAAACTAATTATATATATAAGAAATATTGAAGTAATATCACATATTTATTCAAATAAAATATTTATGAAATTGTAATGAATTATGACTATATTAAGTTAATATTAATTGTTATATAAATAAATAATACTATTATTATTTTTAAAACTTTAATGTAATAATAATAATATATTTAATTATTTATTTACTATATATCATGAGTTAAATAAATTTTTTATTCATGTGTCAAACATATAATTATTTACTAGTATATATATATATATACACGAACCAAGAAAAAAAAAAGAACGACAAAAACTCATCACAAAAAATTTACTATCTCACCACTTTGTGTCAATAATTTGCAACAAAAAAACATTATCATATCTTCCAAGTGGTGTGTCTATAATTGTCTATATAAATTAGGGTAAATGACCAAATCAAATTAAAAAAATTCATGCATTATTTCAATTTCAATTTCAATTGTACCCTTTTTTTCAATTTCTTTTCTTTAGTCGTGCAACAAGCCTTGTACATATGTACTAGAATAACCATAACAAGGAAATATTAGCACTCCATCAAATTCAAGAGATAAATCCATCGCACTACCCAAAAAAAAAAAAGTTTTACATTTCTAAAAAGACTTATATTATCGGTACTCATACTTCTCATACAATCATTAAAAATTTAAAATTATTTATGGGTACCCGAATAAGAGTGCCATAATATTTTATAGAAATATTATTTAAAATTATTAGCAAGTACGCAAATTTTTAAAATTAGTCTTTGGAGTAAAACTGTTTTCACTTTATTTGTTTTGTGGTAATAATGTTGTTAGGCAAATTGACAACGTAATTTATTTATTTATGTATTATAATAATTATGCTGCTTAAATTAATTTAATTCTCTATTGCTTCCTTGACTTGACTACCAAGTTGCCTCTCTCCCTCTCGATAACCCCACTCAACTTAAACAAAGGAAAGGAACATACACGTACACTGTTTTGTCTTAAACCTTGGTTCAGAAACAACGAGCCCCGCATTAGGATTTTTGTTTGGGCTAATTGTGGGCTAAAAAAATGATTGGACCAAAGAATGTCTTCAACATTGGATTGTTTCACCGCTCACAGTTATCAATTTTCTTCACCTGCCACGACTTGTACCACAGCTAGAATTCCTTCGAGCCGATTAAGCAGTGGTTGGCTGAAATTTTATTGGAAATAGATGTGTAATCAGAAAATACACAAGTAACATTTACACCATACACTCTTTTAGTTGATATGAGAAAAGACAAGCCCTTCATGAATCCCAGTCACTGCAGAAACCAATGCAAGAGGCTCAGAATTTTTGACAGAAACACGGATAAAAGAATAACTTGGGGCTTCAAAGGAGTGCAGTGCTCATAAACCAACGACGATAGTTTTGTAGCTCAGAGAAATGAGGCATCGCAATTTGGATTTGGTTCAAAGGCTATGCCGACAAAATGATGCATTGACAGGGAGTATATTGTGCAAAAAGTTACATTACAAGGAAATCATTGTGATTTATTAACATCAAATCAACAAGGATGAGTATGCGATCCCGCTTTGTTGAGACCTGATGTGCATCCTGTGTGAACCCTACAATGATCCACACAACTTTTAGGCCAGTAAAAACTAAGGGAATTCTTTTTCTGCATTACAAATAGAGAATACAAGCACCCTGAATAAGCAAAATTTGATGCACATCAAATTCTTGATGCAGGTAAACTATTTGTCGTGCAAGAGACATGTCCATCTGCTCAACATAAACTCTTTTTTACAGCTATCAAGCTACTCTATTAAATATCCTAATTTGTATCTTCTAAAAGTTTATTGCAAGTTTCCTTGAAGTCCTTAAATTTCTCTTCACTGACTTCTGCACAAATGTTCGGATATCAAGAGATATAGATTAAATGAATAATACAGGTCTGAAACCTGAATTTGTGCAGGCAGTGGTTGAAACTCCAAAAGCTCCTCATTCAACTTTTGCCACGCCTCCAGCAGGAATGTTGCTCTCTGCAACAGTCTCCCTTACAAACCTAGAAACAATCAAAGAGCCAAATGATGAGGAGGATAGCAGGAAGGCATGAAAGAAAAATTGTCTGATGAGCATTTGAGAAGCTTGGAATTCAATGCATGGTTAGAGACAAATACCTTGCTAACTTGTCCTTTGATGACTGCAAGATGTAGATTGAGAGAATAAAAGATAGCATCAACCCTGTTCGCATGCATGAATATACTTATAAACAAATTTAACTCAGCCAAATAAGCCTTTGTCCCAAAGTAGTTGGGATAACATATTTATAAACACGTTCCGTAAACAGCACAATTCTGTTACTAGAATGCAGATGATGGCCTCAGTTTAATCAGAAATATGTACCTGAACCAAATAAGACATAGAATCCTGAAGTTACATCTATCTCTGATTGTTCCACCCTGTTAAACATCAAAATGAAGTCTCAGCCAAAGCTAATTACAATCTTGAACATTTTATATTTTTCCTGGAAAAGATGCATTCTTAGGCATTACGTGCAAGCCAGGCAGCTAGAATGAAACATGAAAAAGAAGATTTATGATCTTCACTTTGTACATCCTTTTTTTCTTTTGAACAATAATATTATCCTATTTGACCCTTTGGGAAACATGACTAGAAAGTATAACCTCATACAAGACTTTTTTGCTGGTAATTGAAAACACAAGTAATAAGCAGGCAAAGGCAACCAAGTCTAAGTTCAACTTCCACACCACCTATTAGTGATATGACATGACTAGGAAAGGGTCAGACACAGACAGGATGTTCAACATGGGTAGGTTGATGGTTTATGTCCTAAAATAAAAAATTTAACAAAGGTCTGGTAAACTTCAAATCTGGTATGTAGAAAAGCTTCACCCACCTTCAGCAAATGCCAGTAAGATAGGCCCAGCTAATTACTTCTAGCTTCCACCTAATATGAATTTGTGTAATAACAGGAAAACACATAACACAAAAGCAATATAACTGCCTTCATCAAGAAAAATCATGTGAGGAATCAAATTCCATGTAGAAATCCCAAATGAAACTCACTCCAAAAAGCAGGGGATTATTGGGGAACCAAAAAGAAAAAGGTTCTTTTGATTCATCAAATGAAGACCAACTTATGGAACAATCAGTACTTAGATTACTATGTTCACAACTAGGAATCAAACTGAAAGCAATTACACCAAACCATCTAAAATAGTGATTAAGAGTTGATTCAGAAAGCAATGATACTAACCATGTGTATCTTACAAGAACATGCTTGGGCCAAGATTGAGGGTCCCAAAACTGTTTACGGATATTTGGATGGATTTCCACATCTGTTCAATTTAAGGACAATCAAATGCTGTGATCAAACCCCTAAGTACGTATCAGAATGCAATTTTAAAACCAAATGAAACCACATTACATAGTAACTATTCAAATACATTTTAAGGGTAGTATCTCCCCTGTCTCAACCAAAATTCAATTCAACTGATTCCAAACTTATGATAAGGCAGAAACAGATCAAGGTAGTAACAGGACAGTAATCCAACCTATATTTAGGCAATTTAGTTTTTTGAGACTTTTATACAGAGTCTAAAATAATTATGACTATGAAAGGCTAAACCTAACTAATATTGAATGTATTAGCATACCATATGGCAGAAAGAAATGAACAAGAAATTGCAATCACTATACAGAAATAGAAATCATGTTCGCTTAACAAAGAACACTAAAGATAAGAAGAACTTCAGATGCATACCAAGGATAACATTTCACAGAAAAGTTACAAGATTAACATCTGATGGTAAAACTTTAAAAAGCCAAAACATCCAGAACAAAATAATTTCAAAGCATATAAATGGCATTCAAGATGCCTTACTAGAACATTGGGAAATAGAGCAATACATATCTACAAATTGAAAATTTTAAAGACAGGATACTATCTAGTATGAAAACTCATGTCAATGGAGAGCAGCATACAACTTTAGTTGAGAAACTCTAAGGACAGATAAGAACCTTACAATGACAATGGCTGAGGGGGAAGAAAGAATGGAAAAACAAGTAACATAAGCACATAACAAAAGGCACATAATTCATATGGAACTTGATCAAAGAAACTTATGGAGGAATAAATATGGCTATATGAAACACAGAGGAAGAAAAAACAATAGAATAACAGAATCAAGCAGAAGATTAAAGTAAATAAACAATATAACATACAGCGATGAGGCATATCTATAACTTTGGCTGTGACCCCATGCAGATCACCTCCTGAGTACCTCTGCATCATAACATAAGTGAATAACTATCACTAACAAACAGATTACATAACGTGAAACACCAAGAAAATGAAAAACAAATATTATTTACACTTTAGCAAAACAAGCCATTCAATGCAGCTGCAAAATCATTTAACGAACTGAAAAAGAATAATCACAACACATAAGATGCAGGTTCTTACCAAATGCACATCAATCATTGGAACCTCCGAACTTCTGCGATTGATTATAAAAAGCCATGGAACTAGAAACTTCTCTCTTCCAACTTGAAATGATCTGCAAATTAATTTCGATTTGTAAAAAAAAAAAAAAAATTCCCCCTCTAAAGCTTAACAAAAAAAAAAAAAAAAAAAAAAAACCCTAATCCAAAATCAAATATCAGAAATGTTAATAGGGTAACTGATAAAATACAAATTCTCACATTTTATAGGGATCGGCACCAGTATAACCAGTTGGTTTTTGAATAGGAATCAACACCTACACATCAAAAACACAATTGAGAACTAAAATATACAAAGATATGCGATATGCAACCCCAATTGAAAGAAAGATACCTCACGATTAACGGCGAATACAGGGCAATGTTTACCGATCATATCTTGCCAAAGAGTTCTTGACTGGAAAAACAAAAGATCATAAAATCACCATAGATCGCCATTGGCGACATGAATTAGATGTAGATAAAAAAAAAAAAGCGTTGGAGCTACGAGTGAGGGCACGGACCGAGTGGTATTGACCCATTTTACTCATGGGAACAATGTCTCCAGGTCTGTAAGCTGTAGAAATCGATGGCAGTGATGCTAAAAACAATAACACTAACGAAATTGAAACTAATTTTTTTCTACTTCCGTTGCTAATAGCCATTCCTGCAATCTTCATTTTGCTAAATTTTCCTTTGATTCCCTCGTTTTGCAGCTCGATTCATTCCAAATGGTTTTTTTTTTTTTTTTAACTGCCTTTTGAACTGGTTAACAGGGAAGAGCATGGTCGGTTCGGTTCGGTTCAGTTGACAAGTAGACAAAACCGAGCGGTTTTAAAATTGTGTATTTGGAAGCCGAATGGAACCAAAGTGAGAATGTTAACCAATCAATCAGTTTTCAAAAATAAATTGATTTATTCGGTTTGGTTCATCGGTTATGACAACTAAGGGCCGGCCTTGAGAAAATTGAAAGCTCAACAAAATTTTGCACATATAAATAATAATTTTTTGACACCGAAGATCATATACATAATTTTGGCCCACATACAAGGCAGTGCAAGACCTGTAAATTCTATAAAGTTACTTTACAAAAAATTAAAGTCTTCACAGTTCACACTATATAATTTTTATATAAAAAATTGGCTACTGTCTACAAAAAATGAGGCAAACTGTGTACAAAAAATTTATGTATAATGCCCGCATAATCACAAAAAATACCAAGATTGCGGGCTCCAAAATACAAGTCCATAGAAGAAAGGGCAGAGTGAGGCTCAGAAAATAAAATATAAAATAAGATAATCAACACTGAAAGAAATAAAATTAAAATGAGACTCAGGCTACTTTGTATTAGTTAATCCAATAATACAGCTACATTTTTTATAGTTATTCAAAAGTAAGCCACTAAAGAAACTTAAGCATGCACTAATGTAAGAGTCAGAATACATAAGGTGGAAACTTTCATTAGTGCCTTAAAAGTTATGCACATGCACTCCAATAGTAACATGGGTACCTCAACAAATAGTCTGCACATCATGTTGGTCACAAAAACAGACACAACAAATTCAAAAGCACAACATAATTGAGTAAGATAGCATAGAGGGACACGCACTGCAACAACAATATAGGCACCTCAACAAAAAGTTTGCACATCATGTTGGTAATAAAAACAGGCACAACAGATTCAAAAGCCCCACACAAAAAGTGCAAAGCATCACAAAGTGCCAAGCATCCACCAACAACAATCAAGCAATCCAAATGAACATGCAGTTAGGCACATGTATGGAATTGAATGTAAAAAAATGAAACATAAAATTTACTGATAGTGTTATGTTAGGATTTGTTTAATTCAGAATTATATCAAGTTAGCCTGTTGTCCATGTAAGAAGAGCCAATTGTTGTTTGGTCAGGAAGATCTGTAAATAAATAAACATAAGTATTAGTTAAAATTTATTATATTTGCAGTAAACAATATAAATAAAAAGGAAATAGCTAATGTTAGTTTCAAATTCACCTCTCTCAAATTTTTCCAAGTCATAAAGGGTCTCTTTAATTGATATGGGCTTATTAGCCATTTTGAGCCAATTGAATGTGCATATTAATGCCTCCACTATCTTTGGAGTCAAAAAACTCCTGAAAACATCCAGAACACGACCACCAGTGCAAAAGCACTTTCAGATGCCACTATTGAAATAGGGACAGTAAGCACATCACATGCCATTCTAGATAAAATTGGGAATATATCTGAATGCACTTTTCATCATCTTAGGACATCAAAGGAATCATCTTCGTTAATAATATCCTCAGATGAAAACATCCAGAACACGGCCACCAGTGCAAAAGCACTTTCAGATGCCACTATTGAAATAAGGACAGTAAGCACATCACGTGCCATTCTAGATAAAATTGGGAATCTATCTGAATGCACTTTCCATCATCTTAGGACATCAAAGGAATCATCTTCGTTAATAATATCCTCAGATAAATATATATATATATATATATATATATATATATATATATATATCTAATTCTAATTTTTTATTGCCAAAGTTTCTACCAGTTTCTATTTTATGCTTTTTAAATTTTGCTTTTAATAGAGACATATATTTCCCAAGCACACTCAAATCAAATGAGTCAGTAGAAATAGTTGGCTTAGAATTGCTTCCACTAAAAACATTGAAATACAAAAGGACATACTCATAAAACAAGGCAGACATATCAAATTTCAGAATGATATAAACAGTTAAGGCAGTGTCTTCACCATACATTTGCTTGAGTGAGTATTCCATATATTTAAGCTTGTCCTGAGGATCAAATTTATTAACAAGAAAGATCAGAGTATTCATTTTCTAAGGATCACCCCAGTATTTTTTAACTTTAGATTTCATAGACAGCCCCGTAGAAATAATAGAGAGATCATATGAAGATTGCCACTCATTCAACATGCAGTGCAAGTCATAAATTTTAGAATATGACATAAAGAGAACCATATATTCGCAATGTCATGTCATAAAACACCTTCAACATGTCAATAAGTTTCTTGGCATTTTGCCAATCAAAAAAGTTTGGCACATCATCCTTTAAGTTTACCCTAAAGGAACTCTATTGTTCTTCATACTTATCAAAAGCTCTCTTATTCAAACAAGCAATTTTAAGCATAAGATAAGTTGAGTTCCACCTTATTGGAACATCAAGACATAAACAAGACTCAGTGGAAATACCAACAAAATCAGAGATTTCTCTAAATTTTCTAAGTCTAAGAGGTGAATTTTTAATGTACCTCATAGCTTCCCTAATCTTTTTAACAGACTTAGAAGCTTCTTTCAACCTATCAGTCACAACAAGATTTAATATATTAGCTATATAACTCATATGTAAAAATTTTAATCTAACAATAGAGGAAGATCCCCAAGACATAAGCTTATTTTTAAAATCATTGATAGTAGTATCATTGGAAGAAGCATTATTAATAATTACAGAAAAAATAGATTTTAGGCCCCAATTAAGCAAATAATTTTCAAGGGCCTTAGCTATGTATTCTTCCCTATGAGAAGAAACAGGCATAAAATTTAGAATCCTTTTTTGAAGCTTCCATTCATTGTCAATAAAGTGTGCAGTCACATATATATAGTTTATCCTTTGAATAGAAGTCAAAGAATTAGTTGTTATGTTAATTCTATGAGACTGATTATGTATAAATTCTTTAAGCTTCACCCATCATTAAGAAATATGGAGTAACAGTCCTCAGAAAAGTCCATTTAGATGGAATTTTAAACCTAGGGCAATAAGTTGCCATAATTTTTTTAAAGCCATCACCTTCAACGAATTTAAAAGGCAATTCATTAACAATCAACATATGTGCAAGTGTTTTAAGGATGGCTTTTTGGTCAAAATTCTATGTGCCTATTACTCCTACTTATGATTAAGAAACATCATATGCAGGAAGTAGTGTTAATAAAAACTGTCTACTATCTTTACTATGAGGCTTTTTTTTTGGCAGTTTAAAACATGGTTTCTAAGACTAGAAGTGCTATTTTTTTTAGAGTTAGCATAAAAAAATTTACCACAGTATTTGCATTTAGTAGTCAAGCCCCCTGCTTTATTTTCTCAAAATGCTCTTAATACTTTACTATGGAGTCCACCCCTTTGCTTTTTTTTTTTAACAGGCTCAGGCTGCGTCTTAAAATTAGTAGAGGTAGTTTGTGTCTTTGGAACATTTTATGTTTTAGGCATTGTTTGTGAAATAACATCCACTCCCAAACTGCTTAAGGAGTCAGTCTTAGAGACACTAATAGTAAGAATACTGCCACTGTCACATTCCATCTACATAAAAAAAATATTAAGAGACCAAGCAAATAGTTTTAGTTGAACCCAACAAATTAGAATGAAAATATACCAAATACAAACCCTAAATATACAAAAAAAAACCCTTTATTAAAGGTTTTTTTTTTATGCAGTAGCCTTTGTGAGAATATGATAACAGATTTACAGTGAATTGCATTGATAATGACAGACAACGATAAGTTTTTGCTTCCACCCTTGTTTAATTTGCACTTAAAACTTTAGTGTCAAATTGAGATCACAGAACAGAATACCAATAAAATCACATATTCATAAGTTTTGAATCTATAAAGCATATAGCTTCCACCCAGAATTTAAGCATTGATTGAAACAAATAAAGTAAGAAACCATCAATTACATAATAACATCATTATAAAAAATACACAAGATAGTAGATCAATTAAAAATCAATCATTTCTCTTTAAACAAAAAATTTCCTTTAAAAAAAATTAAAACTTGTGTAAACAAAATGAGAAACATAAACTTTTTTTTTTTTTATTAAATCTTCTAAAAAAAAACCAAATCTACAAATCTAGAATGAAAAATACAAAATTTTAAAACCAGATCTACAAATTCATTAAAAAGCATAAATTTTTAAACAAGATTGACATGCATGCAAGGTATCCATTCCACATAAAAGTCCACAGAAAACTCTATGCTTTTAAAAATCAAACCCTTTTTTAAATCAAATAAAAAATTGTACATTATATTAGCAAAAAATTCATGTAATATTGAAAATTGACATGAATATAAAAAAAATAAAATTCTTTACCATATTAGATCCCATCACATGAATGATTGAAATAAACAGTTCAAAATGACATCTGAAGGTAATCGACACTAAGGCACTAATAGTGCAAAAAAAATATAAGAAAACCACTGAAAAATTGATGATAAGATACCATCAATTACTTATGTCACACGAGTCATTGTAAATCTAATAATATAGAAGAAGAAAATGTTGAACTTGGATCCAGATCAAGTGTTAATAGGAAGAAGAAGGGGAGCCAAATCAATTTTTTAGGGTTTTGGAAGAAAAAGAGAAGAAGATAAAAAGATAAGTCGAGAGAGAAAAAGATAAGTCGAGAGGTGGCACAGAAGACAGAAGACAGAAGACAAAAGACAGAAGTGAAATTAGGGTTAATGTTTTTAGGTTTAAAATGTATATATATTAATTTATTAGGAGGGTTACTAAACCAAATGACATCGTTTCTCTCTCTCTCTCTCTCTCTCTCTCTCTCTCTATATATATATATATATATATATATATATATATATATTTGGTCAATTTTGTTCGGTACATACCCTAAATCGAATTGATTTTCAAAAATCGCTCTCCCTTTACATATGCATCAAACCGACCAATTTCCCTCTCATTAATCAAGCCATGTACCCTAAATCGAATTGATTTTCAAAAATCGCTCTCCCTTTACATATGCATCAAACCGACCAATTTCCCTCTCATTAATCAAGCCGAATAAGCAAACTAGTTCGGTTTGACATTTTTGGCTTTGTCCATTCTTGCACACTCCTATTGGCTAACTAGTTTCTTTTGTGGTTCAACAACTCATTTGTTTTTTGGGCTTGATAGACCAAAGATTCGGATTGGAATGTGCTTATCTTGCATTGATTTTTAAGATTTTTACCAAAATAGGCACTTTTTTTTTATTAATCAAAACAACTCAAGTTATCATTTTTTTACTTATTTTGCCTTTTTTATTTACACTAGTGCCCATTTTATTTACAATATGCACCCTTCTTCTTTTATTTTATTTTTCCTTTTATTTTTTTATTTTTGTTCTCTTTATTTTTTTCCTTATTTATTCATTTTTCTCTTTTTCTAAAATTTTATTTTTTCCTTTTTCCTTATTTTTTCTTGTTTCATATTTATTCTTTCCTCCTTCTTTTTTTATTTTTATTTTCTCTTTATTATTTTTATTTCTCCTTTTTCCTTATTATTTTTTAATATTTATTCTTTCCTCATTCTGTTCCTTTTTATTTTTAATTTCTCTTTTTTTTGTTTTCATCTTGTTTCAAAAAAATTTTCTCATTTTTTCCTTATTTTTTCCATCTTGTTATATTAGTGGAGCATTAGCCAATATAAATTTTTTGACATTTTATACTAAAATACGATCTCTTTTTTTTTTCCTTTTTCTCTTTTTTAAAAAAATTATTATTTTTTTCTATTTTTCCCTTTTTTTTTAATTAATGAAGCATCATCCAATATATTTTTTGGGAATTCATTTCATAAATTCTTCAAATGGATTATAAGAATACACAGAATGTGATGACCAAAATACAAACAACTCACATTTAACAAAATTTCTATACATATTTGATTACTCAAGTTGTTCATATGTAAAAGATGTAGCATTCATTATGATTGAACCAACATGACTATTTCTAAAAAGCGATAATAGGACTTTGGGTAACAAAAAAAAAGTCATAATTTCAATTTCTAATGATTCTAAAATAGAATCAATTTCATTAGTATATTTCAAGCACCAAAAATATAATCTTAACATTTTTGTATTCATAAAATACAAAATAATGCTTTATAACTTCCAATTGAAGAACCAATCCTAAAACATAAATTCATATAAAATAAGTAACTTATCAAATATTAAAAGTCAAGAGAATTATGTATAAATCACTTTAAAAATTTTGAAAACAAAATTGTCATTCCATTTTCTTTTATATCAAATACCTTTAAATTCTCTCTCTCTTTCTCTCTCTCTATATATATTGTCAATTAAGAACACTTCATGTTTATTTTACATTTTTATATAATAATTATGTATATATTTTTGTTAATTTAGGATACTTTCCATGTATTTATAATAATATAGTAGTTATGAGAATTGGGTTAGTTTTGGTTCTCTTCAAAGATCATCATTTAATTTAATAATGTATCAGTAAATAAAAGATGAAGATGGTTATAACTCATATGGTAGAGCACTTGCTTAGCATGCAAGAAGTACAACAATCGATATCCCACATCTCCATTCTATTATTAGGTAGCATGTATTTTACTTTTAGTTTATGATATTATTTTAAATGTACAGGAAAATGTGGAGGTGCTTTTAGTTCTGGCTTAGGAGATGTTACTTGTTGTGAAAAGGGTGTTGGAGATAGGAAACTGAATATAAATACACTGAAGGTGGAGGGAAGGTTGAGAAGAAGGAAGCTTATGATTCAAAGTTTGTTGTAGCTATTTATGATAGGGATGAGTTAAAGATTTGGTTACTGTATGTTATGTTTTATTATTTTTGTATCATTTTGATTTCTAATACTTTGTTTTGTGTTTTTATTTTAAGGATGATAAGAAATTGTCTAAGTATATTGGTTTTAATTCCAATATTAAAAATAGTTTTATTAAAGATGGTGATGAAGTATTGAATGATTCTAATTTAGTGTGCTTTTTTTTTTGTTATATTAATTTAGTATCTCTTTGGTTTCTAATTTTGCTTTTAAAGTGTTGTTTTATTTTTTTGGTGAAGAGACTGTATTTGATAATATTGATCATCTTTTCAGTGTTATTGATTTTTCTATAAACCTTGCTTGTGGTTTGTGTAAAGATGTACGTTTTTTTTTAGTTTTTTAGTTTTTTTGTGTTTTGTTTATGCTTGACTTTTTTAATAGATTGTTGAAAATTGTAATTCTGTGTCTCTTTCTGATCAATTTGGTGTTTTTGTTGGACATGGCATTAAGCATGCTGATGTGGTATTTTTTTAGTTTTTTTATGTGTGATTTATTTTTGGTTGCTTTTTAATTTATGTTTAGTTTATGATATCATTTTTATATATGATGATGATGATGATGATGATGAAAAATATAACGAGTTGAATAAAGTGTAAGAGATTGTTTTATATATGAAAAATAAACCAAAAGTAAATGAATTATATCCAATTATTAATTTTTTTTGAAAGTATTATATTCAATTATTAAATTTACAATATATGAAAAAAATAACACAAACAGTGAAGCTAAATGTTTTTTTATATAAAAGATTTATCAAAAAATTTATAAGAAAATATAAGTTGTGTTAAAAGTCAGTTTTAAATAATGAATGTAATGAAACTACTAATTGTTTATTGTTCATTATAATGAATGGAAACAAGTAATTGTTTCATTCCTTTAAGTATAAGATGTATAAAAAAAGTGAAATATACTGAAAGTATTCTAAAATTAATATATATATATATATATATATATATATATATATAATATGGGTGTCCAATGAGTTTGATCCATATTTGTTTAAGGTGTATTGGAAACATAAAATATACTTAAAGTTTTTTAAAATGAACATAAACAAAATTTCTAGGTTTCTAATGAGCTTGATTCATATTTGTTTAAAGATGTATCAGAAACGTGATATATACTAAAAGTATTCTAAAATGAAAAAATATATACAAAATTTATAGGTTTTATGTAAAAATAAACCAAAAATATTCACAATTAAATGAATTTGAAATATGAAGTACATTTAAAAAAAAGATACTTAATACATGTTTTTCATTTATAATACGTTATTTTTATTCAAAAATAAGTATTATTAAATATATAAACAATTGGAAACATTTATATATGTTTTTGTCAATTTAGAATACTTTATGTTTATTTTAGGTTTTTGATACAATCATTTTGTATATTTTTTCGTCAATTTAGAAATTTTTCCAAAATTTATAACATATTAAAAATTTAACAAAACTGTTAAGGCTAAACGTTTTTCTATATTAAAGATTTATCAAAAAAATTATCAGAAAATATAAGTTACGCTAGAAGTCGATTTTAAATAATGAATATAATGAAACTATTGTGTCAGAAATGTAAAATACATAGAAAGTATTCTAAACTGGCAAAAAATGTATGTGATAATTTTTATAAATAATTTAAATTTGATTATTGATTAATCTTTATTTTTATTCAAATAGGTGAGAAAAGTATCATCTATGTATAATTATATTTTACTAATGATAGTAATTTAAAAGTTATATATATATAATGAAGATGGGAGCTGTACACACCATGAATTGAATTTATCATATATATATAAATATACAACAAGACAAAACAAAAGTATGAAAACTAAATTTCATCCAAAAGCTGTATCAATGTACACTTGCCAATAAAAACACAAACATGTAAGTGTTCATATATTTTCACACGCAATGGACCAAATAACAAAACAACTTTATTTTTTTCAATTAAACCATAATCATAACTAGCATATGAGAAAAGTAAAAGACCCACTTTCATCTATCTCTACTTGAAGCTTTATTAATCGAAATCACTACTTATTCTCACATTTTGATTACAAAAAACTTCTTCTCAATCGAAGGGTTGCTTTAGGTAATGCATTCGCAAAAGCAGTGGCATCTCCTTTATTAGGAAATGTACCTAGCAATTATTAACATAACAATGAGATTCATTTTCTTATCCTTCTATTATTTGGCACTAAATCAAGAAAACACTGAAGCATGAAGAAAAACAAAGAACATCATATAATGCAATGACATAATTTTAAGCAATAATTTAGTTCTTGCCAATGTCTCCATTTCATAATGCACAACTTAAATTACTTCACATCCATGAAGGAAATATATTATAGAGCTCAACAATCAAATATGTACTACTACTTATAATTTTTCAACTACAAATTCAAATATTTTATGCCATAAAATTGCATATTTAGCAAAAACCATATTTTACTTTATTAATTCTACAATTCAGTGAAACCTCGACTTCATAAAGCATGTGAAATAAAAAAAAAGATGCAAGCATTGCACATAAGACATGAAAAAATATTTAAACTTCAAATAACTAAAATAAGAAATCTAATATATATAATAAATTTAAATGCAACAAAGTAACATACCTTGGTCCGCCTTTGGACTTGACTTTTCAAGAGCAAAACCTAAAGTTTGGTCTGATTCAAAATTTATATTTCAACAAAAAACTTTATTACATATAGCACTAACACCAATAAAAAGACCCACTTTTATATGACTTTATTTCTCATCGTCATCGCTTTAAGCCTCATATGCAGTTTGTAACTAAAGATTTCGATCGACTCTTACTAGAATCAAACCTTTGATAGCAATGGCTACAAATTGCAAAGAGAATCGATGATCAACGAGTAGAAATTGGTTGGTGTTTTTGTAGTTTATGCTCCCTAAAGGAGGAGGATTTGAGTGAAATATGAAAAAAAAAAATCGAAGAAGAAGAAGAAGAGGAAGAAAAGGTCGCTGCTGAGATAAGGGGTAGGTTGGTGTTGGGAGAAGACGGTAGGAAGGTGAGAGACAGGTAAGGTAGAACATTTGGACAAAGGGAAATTGGGAGTGAAGTGCAATTGCGTAAATAAAATTACATACGGTGACATGCGAGTAATACATAAAAAGTTGAGTTATTTTAGTTGTGGAGGTGACTTTTTGGGTATTTTAGTAAAGATTCCTTTATTTTTTATGGGATTTTTTATAAATAGCCAAAAAATGAAAACAAATTCAGGTAATTTTTTACCATTAAAAAATACATTATTTAACAATATTTATTTTTAAAATATGGTGTTTATGTACCATAAACAACTAAACTAACAAAAAACAATTGAAACAACAAAAATACTAAAAAGGGATAATAACAATTGCAGTCTTAAAAGTTATATAGTTTTTACAATTAAATTATGAATGTTTAATTCTTAATAATCAAGTTTTTTAAGTTTTAAAAAGTTTTTCCATTAGTCAAACTAATTTTCCGTTAGTCAAACATTAAAATTAAACTTTTTTTTTTACATTTTGGTCCTAAAACTTTTAAAATTTTTAAATAAATAATTTTATTTTTATTTATACTTTATTATATTATTAAATTTTCATAATAATTGTATTTATTCAGTAAAAATAATATCAAAAAATTAAAAATTAAAAATATTTCTTTCTTAAATTATTAGTTTAAATGACGATGACAAATAAAATTAATTAAGTATTATTTTAGTAATTTAAAATAAATAATTTTAATTAATATATCATATACGAATAATTTTTTTTATATTTACATAAATTCAATTAGTTTTGTCAACATTATAATTTGTGTTAGATTTTAAATATCTATTGAATTCAATTGTCTATTTTAAATTCAACTAAGTTTAAACATTATTTAACATATAACACAAATTATAACATTGTCAAAATTGATTGAACTTTATCCATATAAAAAATTTATTAATTTATGATATATGAATTAAAATTATATATTTAAAAAATTTAATTAATTTTATTTAACGTTGCTTATCAAACCAGTAATTTAGAAAAAAATATTTTTACTTTTTAATTTTTAATTTTTGATATTATTTTAGTGATTATCATTAAAATAATATCAAAAATTTAAAACTTAAAATATTTTTTATATGGATAAATCTCAATCAATTTTGACAATGTTATAATTTGTGTTATATTTTAAATAATGTTTAAAGTTAATTGAATTTAAAATATAAAATTGAATTCAATAGATATTTAAAATCTAACACAAATTATAATGTTAACAAAACTAATTGAATTTATGTAAATATAAAAAATGTTATTCGTATATGATATATTAATTAAAATTATTTATTTAAATTATTAAAATAATACTTGATTAATTTTATTTGTCATAATTATTGAAACTAATAATTTAAGAAAGAAATATTTTTAATTTTTAATTTTTTGATATTATTTTTATTGAGTAAATAAAGTTATTATGAAAATTTAATAATATAAAAAATTATAAATAAAAAATTTATTTAAAATATAAAAAAATTTCAAGTTTTAGGACAAAAATGTAAAAAAAAAATAATTTTAATGGTCAACTAACAAAAAATTGATTTGACTAGCAAAAAAACTTTTTAAAACTTATAGAACTTGATTATTAAGAATTAAACATCTAGGACTTAGTTGTAAAAAATATATAAATTTTAGAACTGCAAATATTGTTATCCCTAATCAAAATTAAAACCTAATTGAAATAGAACTAGAACAAGAAGATGAAGAATATAACTCAAAAATAACCTAAGTATTAATAATAAAAAATAATGAAAATCAATACTTGTTGATTATGATTCAATTATAAGACAATGGTTTTCAATACACAAAAATTTAAAAAAAAAGGATGAGAAATGAAGATTTATAAGATGTAAAAAGAAAATTTAATTAGAAAGTTGTAAAAGATCTTGATTAATCTATAGTTATTGAGACTAATTTTAGATTTGAGAGAATAGATGAAGAGAATATAGAGGAATAAAAGATAAAGATAAAGAAAAATGTAAAAAACATAGCAACAAAAAAACAAAACAACAAAAAAGTAGAGAAGAGAAGAACAAAGAGAGAGAGAGAGAAAAAAAATCATATTAAGCACAGGGAAAAGGCTGCTATATATTTAAGAATATTTAAGTTAGAGTTAGTGTACGGTGTAATTTTCCCTTTTTTTATCAAACGAAATAAATTATATTTGATGAAATTTAAAACAAAACATAAAAATAGTGTCCGAACTTTTCATGTTTTTCCTATTTTAGTGTTTGGACTAATTTTTTTTATATATAATTAAGTGTTTGAACTTATAAAAAAAAAAATTACATTGGTCTTTCTAACAAATTTGACAATTTCAAGTGCTTATGTGTCTTACTTTAAATAGTAAATTGACTTAATTTTTTTTTTATATTAGACTTCATTTTTTTTATTCTAGTCTATTTTGTTTAAAAATTATTAGAAATAAAAATTATTGTTATCTAGTAAACTAAATTAGAATATTAAATATTATTTTTATTTTATTATTAATGGTAGTTTAATTAATTTTTATTTCATAATTTTAGTTAAATTAAATTTTTTATTTATTAAAATTTATTTTATTTTTATTTTAAAGTATAATAAGTAAAATTTTATCTTAGTTAATTGTATTTTTATTTTCACTCTTCATATGCTTTTTATATTTTATTTTAATGAAATTGCATTTTTATTTTCACACTTTCATATAAATTTGAAAAAAAATCATGGTTCAATTTTTATCTTATTTTATTTTAATTTAATGATATTCTATATATTTCACTTTTAAATATGTATGTATATATATATAATTCTTAAATTCTTAAAATATACTGACTTCTTTCAGACAGAATGTGAGTCCTCAAATTCCTTTATTACAATTTATTTGGATTTCAAAAGATAAAAATAAATTGTTGATAACAAAAGGAACAATTGAATAATTAAAGGGGAAATTGCATTGATTTTTTGGAAGCTTAATATAGAGTAAAAGATGAGTAAAAGAAAATACTGCAAATTGACAAGCAAAATGAAAATCACAGTAGCTGCTAATGATTTGTTTGGTTGAAAATGACTATTGGTTGATTGTTGATGATTGGAGATGCTGATTTCTAATCATTATATACCCTTTTATACTGATAAAATTTATTTCTCCAAGTAAATGTCACAGCTTATGAGTCTTCCATTTTGGAGAATAAATTCACGTAGTAAATTCTTATAACTCAAGAATGACGCCTTTTTCCCTAAGTTCTCTATGACCAGTGAACGGTTGCTTCTAAACTTCTCTAGCTCCAAGTTTTGCAAATTGAGCTTTTTATTTTTAATCACATTAAAAATAATGGGTTTCCAATTTCTTTAATCAAAAAATTCAATTTGGGTGCAAACAATACCCTTTACATGTTATTTAGCTTAGACCTAGCCCAATGCTAATTAAAATGTAACCAAGCCCACTCTTCATGGCCCATCTCCATTTATAAGCACAAAACATGAATTTCTGCCACTAATTTTTACCTTTTTCATTCAATTTTCTTTACTTCCATGCTTAGACCTAAGGTAAAATTTAGTGAGTAAGATGAACATTACTAGAGCGTAATTGCTTCTTGTGATGCCCAATGTCGTGAAGAAGAGAGGGAATGTGAATTAGCCCAATGAGACTATTTAAATAGACTATAGGATAGACGTGCTAGAAAATATTATGGTCCTAAGACTCCTTCATCCTCTTCATAAGAACCTTGTCCCAAATCCCTAAATCAAACTTCAAATCCTCTAAATCAAAATTCAAATTTACCTCCATTCAACAACCATCATCCTTTAATTTCTCCAAATTTTCCTCAAGAATTAAATTCAAATGAATTGAATCTCTAAAGCACAATCTTCTTAAAAATTAATTACCCAAGAACCCAATGCTTTAAAACCTTTAATTTCAAAGTCTCCTTCCTTAATTTGCTTTTTAAATAAAAAATCCAATCTTTTAGAATTTAATTCCAAAAATTCCCAATTTAATTAAACCTTACATTTTAATTTTCCTAAAAATTTTCCTTTTTCTTTTTTTCTTTTTCTTTTTTCCCTTCTTCTTTTTCCCCCATTTTTCTTTCTCTTCCCTATTTTCTGGTCACTTAACCCTCGCTAGATAGCAACAACTACTTATTGCCTCCACAGGGCAGCATAATGAAGCAACCCTGCAAGCCACTGCCAACGCCAAGTGGCCCAGGGTTGCTCCTTACCGTGACGCAACGCTTCATGTGCTGCTACCCCTCTACGCATCGCCAATGTTAACGAGCAGCGTGACACTGTTGCTGTTGCGCGTGAGATCCAGGCACCTCGCTCCCCTTTTTCCTCGATAATGCTAACTCAAGCCTTAGTCATTAGACCACCACTTGATATTGTTGTACCCTTTAAATAAAGCCAACAAAAGAAGTAGGGCTATTGTTCTAAGTTGCTTCTCAACCCCAAATCAACAATTTCAATTTCATTCCCTAGTTTTGCAAATTTTGCAAGTCATCTAAACAAGTTAGATCAATTTCCTTAGGCAAATTCTTCTTCAAAATTTATTTTTGGAAACTCAAAAGAGGTATTTTATTGTTCTTATTTTTATTATTTATTTGGGAATTTATTTCTTCAGATTCATTGCTTTTGATTTATGGCTTATGATTTGGTGCTTTTGCTCTTGTAATACATTTGCTTATCTAGAAAATATCTAACCAAAAATTATATTTATTTTTTGGCATTGCTCAAAACTTGTATTACTATGATTCTAGCAAAAATTAATTCATGTGTGTTTTGGATTTCTGTCAAATTTATTTGTGAGTTTGGGTATTTTCCAAGGCTTCATTTATCTTTAGGATACTTGTGATGTGATGGGATTTTTGTGTAAAGGTATTATAGCCAAAAAATTATCAATTCATTAATTTTGTTTATTTGGCTTTATTTTGGCAAGTTCCATACTAAAACAATCTTTACATCTTCAAGTTGCATAAAAGATCTTTTGAATTCTCAATGCATTTGTCTAGCCAAGCTAATTTATTTTTACCTTGACCATGTCCATGCCAAAATGTATTCCTTACCCTCTTGATTTCTTGGTTTTGCAAAATTTGCTCAACCAAATTAAAATTCTGGTCTTAATACTTATTACCCTCGGGAAAATTCATTCTTTGATTCTTTGATTACATTTTGGCAACTTATGTCAAAATAATTTTTTAATACCACAAACATATTTACTACATACTCTGGACATTTCCTTAAGATTTATGCACTTTGATTGCTTTTAGGATGTGTTGAATGAAAAATATATATATTAACTAAACATTTATTGATCTTGGTTCATTTGACTTTGTAAAAATTCGACTTTATTTTAGTAATTCTCTTGCCAAAATAATTTGCATCCTTAATTTGCACAAAAGTTTAATTTTTAAGTTCTTAGCCAAATTAGTTCAATTTTAATTTGGCTTCACCACTTGCTAATCATTAAAATGTAGCTTCACTTTGAGGAACAACACTCAATTATTTAAGCACTTAGTCAATTTTAATAGTAAAAATTTTAGCTCATCACCAGCTACTTTTTCAAGAAAATTCAGATTTTAACTCCTTAATTGTATTCTAGCAATTTATGCCAAAACAATATTATCATTCTATAATTGCAAGTGCACTCATTTTAACCAAAAAAATTATACATGTCTTAGCCATCTTTACTTTTGCAATCTACTTATTTGGCCAACGTCATGTATTTTTATGCTTAGGAGCAGTGATAATTTGTTTAGACATTCAACCAAATTTATTTTTAACCAAAATATTAAAATTTTGGCTATTTCCTTAGCCTTCCTCCAAGAAAATTTAAAATTTGGCTTTTAAGACGATCCACCAAAATTCTATACATCAATTCTTGATTTTACTCTTCTTTTCAAATGGTCAACATCTTGTAGTTCTTATATGGCCACATGCATATTTAGCCTAAAGATCATAAGCTTAATGCTAATTTATTCAAGCAAAAAAAGTAAATCTTGATTGCCAAATCATCTTAGCACTTAGATTGTGATCTTGCTCTCTCTTTAGCCAAGATTTATTTGTTTAGCCTTATGAATTAAGAATCTTGGCCTAAATTTTTTGGCAATTTATTTGAGCACAAGGTACCCTTTTATTTTGCCAAAATTTATTTGTGACCAATTTGAAGTTTTGTTTTGATTATTCATAGATGTTCTTAAAGCAAATAGCCATATTTTTCTTTTATGCCTTAACTAAGTTAAAAATGCCATTTAAACTTAGTTCTTTAAATTCTTTCCAAATTTTAGTCGAATTATACAAGAATTTTCCAGTTTTTTCCTCCAACAAAAATTTTATTTTAGCGTAAAGTGTCAAAATAAAATTATGAGAAATATTATTTTTGGCTCTTTGAACCAAAAATTTTATTTCAAGCATGATTTTGGTTTCCATAGCCAAAATAAGAATGCAAATTATGCTTTAATTATTCCTTACCTTTAGTTTGACAACTGTAGCCAAAACTATTTCCCTTTAATTTTGATGGAGTTTGTTGTATCATTTCACTTGCCTTGGGGAAACTGCCAAAATGTACCACTCTATTCTCCTAGGACTTTCCCAAACTTATTTTAGCAAGATTTTGCCAAAATTTAATCTCCTGGGATTTATCTATTTAAATCATTTTGCACATAGTATTCCTTTAGTTGACCAAATTTCTTGGGAAAAAGGCTTCCTACCAATTTCTCTGTACAAATTTTGCTTGTTTAACTAGCGAAAGATAGGAAAATATTAGTGCACCATTGCAACTAGCATGTGGTTTAGAAAACCACAAACACCTTTATTTATTTTACAGAGCAAATTTACTTATTTTAGCAATACAAAGCCAAAATAATGTCTATTTGCATAGCTTATTATCTTCCAAGGCACTTATTATTTTAAGGCCAAATTAGTTGTATATTTAGCCTATATTTTATGATTTATTTGCTTAGAAATTATGCAAATATTAATTTGCTCTTAATTTACTATGCACCTTGAGGATTCTTTGATTTTACCTTAACTTAATTTGTCCACATCCTTCTCATCACCTGTTTGTTTATTTTTAGTGAAAATGAACCCACAGTCTTTAGGTGCTCCAGGCCTCTCTGTTCCATTAGCTTTTGTCACGACCCAAAACAGGGGCTATGACCGGTGCTAGGGAACGGGAATTCTTTCGAATCCGGAACCCGTAGCAAGCCTAAAAATAAAATAAAGCATGCCACAATAATAATAAAAATATAATATGCAGCGGAAATAAAAATCATAATATCATTATATTATCCATATCAACTGGATTTAAATAAAAATCTCATCCCATACATAAAATCTCTTTAATACAATCCAGTTTCAACATAATATATCTCCTTTAAAACAAAATACATGAAATCCAATACTTTAATTCACAACTACTGCAGTGTCTAGATAAAATAAATAAGACTCAAGTAGACAATTTACATAAAGAAGCCGGGGCGGAAGAATCCGGCGTATCGACCTGCTACTGAGGTCTGAGGAAGTTGACTCTCCTGAAAAATAGTCAACGGAGGGGAGTCAGACCTCACTGAGTGAATTACTATAATATATATACATACACACTAAGTGATAATGCATACAGTCAACAGTATATATATAATATGTATATATACAGGCAAATTCATACAGATGCAGAAAAATCATTTTTATATATTTTACTGAAAAATCCCAGTTTATGAAGGATCACATAGAACCCTAGAATATCGCAACCTCAGAAAATAGTGTTAAACAACACTCTGGCCATACAGGCTCACTTATACCAAATATATCCACTTAATCCATATGGACAGTAGACTGGCCCCGAGATACTAAGTCAACCGAGCTCCAGCAGTCTGACTGCCAGTGTGATTGGCCCCGAGACACTTGGTCAACCGAGCTCCAGCAATCACACCCAAAACCACATCTCACATATCAATAATCATAATCAAATCAATATCCACAAATAGTTAGTAATATAGCCTAAAGCTATAGGCGTACCGGTACGTACTCGGTCCTAGTGCTGCCCACTAGGTAGCACGTTCTATTGATATCCTTCATTAATAAATAATAAAACATTCATTCACAAATACATGATGCATGAATTTAAATAAATCAACAATATAAACCATATATATACTGGAAATATACCAAACATAAACCAGGTATATTTTGAGTATATATATGTCAAATAAATCCAATCAAATCATGAATTAAACTAAAAATATATTTAAAAACATTTTAAATATATTTTATTTACAAAACATGTATATAATTTATTATATACCAAAAATATACCAAAAATATACTTGAATATAAATCACATTATTTATGCATATTCAGTCAAAATAAAACATGCATTTTTCTAAATCATGCATCCTAAGCATATATATATAATATAGTAACTCACCTAATGCGCTCCACGAGACAGGTCCGACGGGCCTGGTCCACTAGCCCTCGGTCTCGGTGCAACTAAACAAGCAATAAATAATCGACATCAGAATAAACCTAACAGAAATCCTAGAATTCAATCTAGAGTATTAAAATTACGGAAACAGAATTAGGGTTCGACTGGATATCACGTTTTACGAGAATTCTACCGAAAATCCGACAGAACCTCCCCTGTAAAACGGACATCTCTCTACTCAAAAGAGTAGAGCCGACCCTGCAAAGAAACACACTTCGAAAAACGAGCTCAACACAATCAAAATCCCACGGTCAGACTCCAAACTACAGTCCACCGACCGGGGTCCACAAACACAGAATAATATTCTAGATATACCGAAAATATCCTTAAATCACAGAAATACATTTTATAAATAAAAATTACATAATTGACCTTGAAACACTATAAAAATCGATTAAAACTCATTTTATTTGAAAAACCGTATATTATATATATAATTGAAAATAATTCACGAAAAATAGTTTTAATTAGTTAAAAATACTAAATATTTTGTAGAAATCATTTTTATACCTTAAATAAATATTAAAACCAATTAAATTACATTTTTAGACAATTTAGGGTAAAATTACCAAAATACCCCTATATATATAAATATACCTAAATTACTTCAAAAATTCACCAAAAATCATACAATTACCCAAAATTAATTTTCTCAACATATTTATCAATAATATAAATATTTAAACTCAATTAACCAATTAAATTCAAATAAAAACACAATTAACCTAATTTTCCAAAATCACCTAAACTTCAATAATTAAAAATAAATACTTAGAAATTCATAAAAATTCCAAATAAATTCCTATAATTCATTTCAACACCCAATTTAACCATAAACTCCAATTTCATAATTTAAATAATTAATTTCCGAAAATTAGAAAATAATATTAAAATATTCAAAAATACCCAAAAATCCAAACAACCTCCAAAAATTCTACAAAAATTCATACATGAAGATTAAGCTACTAGGAACAACATTTGTGAAGGAAGTTTCCATGAATCATCCAATTCGAAGCTCAAAAAAATCAAAAACCCTAATAGGCCGAAATTTACAAATCGAAACCTAAGCAATTCTAGACCATTTTAGCTCAAACCAAAGCTAGAATAACACTCACCGGAGCTCAAGGAGAAGAAAGAGACCGGCGGTGTCAAAAACGGTGGCCGGAATCGGCGTGATCGACGGTGAGTTGATTTTCGGCTTCTCCGACCAAAATCACTCTCCCGACGCCGGAAACGGCCTCCACAGGCGGCAAAACTGGTCGGGGAAGATGGTGGCACACCGGACGGCACACCCACGGTGAAGGAACGGCACGGCAGCGACCGGAAATGGTGAGGGAACGATCGGAGAAGAAGAAGAAGAAGAAGAAACTGTCGGGGGCAAAATGGTAATTTTGCAAATTCTTTTGATTTTTAATGTATATATGTATATATATATACTTTATACTTTATATTAAAATAATATTAAATTACACACATCAAATACACACCACACACATTAAAATATTAATATTTTAATAATTTATACCAAATAAAATTAATTAAATAACAATTAAAACAATTAAATACTTAATAAAATATTAGGGAATTAATAAACCCTAATTAAATAAATATACACACACCGACTTTATTTAATAATTTAAAAATATGTATGAGTTCATGCAAGTCCGTAAATATCTTTAAAATAATTAATAATACATTGTTTACGTGAAAATTTCCCTGAAAATGCAAGTCCCGGGAAAATTTTACGTAAAACACTGTATATAAAACACATTAATTAAAATAGGTCTAAAATACATATCAACTCGTAAAAATATCATATAAAATACAGAAATCATTAACTCTGCATATCCCGGTACTGTGTAAAAATATTTTAAAAACACGGGATATTACAGCTTTAGACCATAGCACTGTTATAGACTATACAATAGAACAAATAGTCTTTTAACTAGGCCTTAACCAACGCTTGGCGTGGGAAAGTATATTTTTTAAAAATCTTTTACTATAAAATCTAAAATAAATAAATGAATATATAGAAGTTAAAAATTTGATTGAATATATAAATACTATCAAATTTGGTTGAATAAACATATATAAATATTTGAAAATATAATTGAAAATGATTAGAATTTCTAAAATATAAAAATTAATTAATTGAATAATACATTATGTTTGACTTGAACTTTTCATCATCACTGCTTGTTGATTCATCCATCATCTCAAGGCTACAACATGCCCCAATTGCAAATTAATGGATTTTCCTTTATGTTGGGAAAGCTCATTTTTAAAGCTTTCCTCTAACTTTGACTTTAAATCACTACCATCATCCCATATTTGAAGATATCATCTATGAAATATTATGACCATCAAAACTACGTAATGGTGTCATTTTTCCAAATGCATCCCATAGTGCCCTCAATAGGAGATATTCATGGATGATTTGAACCTCCCCACATGGCTAAATAGATAAAAAATTAACATCATATTAATCATTAATTACACAAATTAAAATTAGTAACATAACATAAATATAATCTAGCCACTCCTTCTACAACATTGCCATAGTGTCTTAGATGAAAATGTTATTGCTATATTTAGTGACCTATCATTTAACCTTTAACATGCCGAATTTCTAAATTGAATAAAAAATTATAAAGGCTATTTTATTGACATCACAAGAGTAAACCAACTACCTTATTGACAATCAAATCTAAAAAACAATCCAGAGTGATTGGTTCTATGAATGTTGATTGGTACATAGTAGAACTAAGAATCTATAAAGCACTTTGGATAGCAAGATAATAATGCGTCAAATATATTAATGATACAATGGAATATAATTGCTACAACTATAAGATGACAATATCATATCCCTTCCCAAAAACCAAGTTCAACGTATAAAATTATTTGGCAATTGCTTAGCAAGCTTATTAGTTAAGAAATTTCAAACAAAAATTGCATAGCTTATACAGGGATGTATTTTTCTAGAAACCTAGGTAATTACATTAGAGTCAAATATTTTATTTTTTCTATTTCTTAACTCAATCACATGTAGCTAAAAATGCATAGCAGTAAAAGAATATAGGCAAAAAATTTAGTTCCATCTTTTCCTCTTCTTTAGTGGCATATGCCAATATAAGCACATTTCCAATTTACACAACACACCATGAATATTGATTAACATAATAATTAATTAATTAATTAATAATCGTGGTTAATAATTAAAATCAACAATTAGATATCTAATTTCAGAAAACATTAATAGCACACATACAATAATTGTATTGATATATTGGGGCATTTTACTGATATATAAAATGAAAGATAAAAATGAATTAGGTAAGTAGCAAAAAGAAAGAAATGAATAGAACCATTTTTTATAGAAAAAAATGCTATTCTTTTGCGTTTGGATGGTCAAAAGAATTGTACATATTCATATGCAAGAAAAACATGTTAAGAAAGACATGTAAAAAATAGTTAAAAGGAATAATAAGTATAAGGGCATGATGTGTAATTTGGCTCTTAAGGCAAATATTTTATAATTTTTGGTACTTAAAAACCAAATAAAGTGCCAAGCTAGGTAATTCGTTATATCTCTTTTTATATAACTATTAACTTTAAACTTGGAAAGGAAATAATAACCTGAAGCTCCTTGCCTTTTCTTGCCAAAGACCATGTTTAGGCTTCCCATGAGACCAACTACATCATGCAATCTCACATCTGATTCCTACACAACATTACTATTAGCATCCACAATTCCCTAAAAGAAAGTCAACACCACAACCAGGAGATTCTGGATACATAATACTAACCTCTTTCAGTTATGTATTCATTTAGAATTACTTTACGAATTACTATTTTATCCTCTACTTACATGTAATTTCATATAAACCTTTAAAAAATAATTAACTCTAGGCAAACTAGTAATGAAATATACAAGTAAACAATACATTCATCACAATTCCTAGGTTAATCTAATCTACATTGATTTTAATTAAATAGAATAAATCTACCTATTTTAATTTACAGGTGAGTGTAAAGACTAATGGACCTAATTCCTTTTAATTAAATGATCCTAAGTCTATTTATTTTAATTCTAAAAATGCGCTTAAACCTACAAATTATGAAGTATTTAACTTAGTGGGCCTAATTCTACATGTTTTAATTCTAAAGTGATCTTAAATCTACAAATTATGGAAAAACCTTCAATTAAATGGGCTAAGTCTAAATTAATTAAATTAAATTAAGTGGGTCTATGTCTAATTAACTAAATGAGCCTAAGTTATCTCTAATATAAATCTAGTTAATTGTGGGCCTAAATTGCATTTTTATTAATTAAACTTAAAAAACCTAAATTTAAATGGGTTGAAGCCTAATGTGGGCCTAGGGCCCAAAAAACATAAGCAAACAAGCTAAAAAACAATAAAAATATATATAAAAAAATCAAATAAAAGATAAGATAATTAATTTAACTTTTCTAAAAACCTTAATTTAATTAAAGTGACCTTAAACAAACAAATAAATAATTAACTAACAACCCTAATTCTAACCACTTAAATCTAATCTATTTTTAATTAAACAACCTAATGATTTCTATAGCCATTAATTTTAATTAATTACCCAATTAAAATCCTAATTTTACTAACCGATTAATTAAAATAAAACATCCAATCGTACACACACAAAATTTTATTATTTTCACTATTGGGGCTATTACAATGAACTATTAAGAATAATAAAAAAGAAAAACTAATACAATCCCGAAAATAAATAAAATAAGACAATTAAATAAAAAAAACACTAGAAACTGCATTTAGCTACAAGGTTCCATCCATGGCATTCCATGCACCTCTATGGATTTGGTTTTCCAAGTATGATCAACATGTGATCTCCACCGTAATCACCATCACAAAAGAGTAAAACAATGATTAGTGAATAAAATTAAAATAAAAATTAAATAAAATTGAAATTCAATAAACTCAAAATAATAACAAAAGAAGAAAAATAAAAAAAAGGTAAGGAGAAGATAATGCTTATGGATTCTTGTGAATGAATTGCTCCTTAGACTAGTAAGATCATCGTTGTTTTTTAATAGGCCTTTAAAACTTATTGTTCTTTTTCTCAAAAATCTCCAATAAATAAATCACTACGGATTTTTTGTGTACTCCTTAAAAAAAAGTCTGGAGATCCTTAGGAAGAAAAGAGCTAAAATTGCAGAAAATTTATCCCCTGCTCCAGCAGCATAAACTCTCCGTTTATAGGGAGTAAAATAAAAACCCTCAGTTCTACGTATTAAGAGTTTCAATTTTAAAAGGACTTTATTTCCTAAAGAGTTAGATAAATCCCAAAAATAAATTTAAAAAAATTTTTAAACCAATCAAAACTAGGAAAACTATATTTATTTTTTTGTAAAAAATACAAAAACAGACGAAAAACACGTAATTCTGACCAGAATTGCGTAATTTCGACCGGACTCCTGAAAGAAATTAAAATTTTCAAGTGGGTCTTAAAAGGTATTACAATTAAGTCCTTAAAAAATCAATGAAATTTTTTTGAAAATTTATTCAAACTTTGGAGGTTTCCAATTTCAAGTGTTGAAGACCTACTTATAACATTTTCATCATTGGAGTCCTTTGTTGCATCCATATTTTATTATCTCAAAATTTGGTGTTTACAATGGTGCACGTTCAAATTGAAGCATACCTATTTTAGAAATTTGATGGGAAACAATGTGAGCCTTCTCTTTGCTCTCGGGCTCGGCATGTAGCCCATTATCAATAACTATAGCTAAGAGCCCATCAACAAAACCTTAGTTTTCCAAGCAGTAGTCAATACATATAAAGCCATCTTGTCCATGGAGGTCACTCACCTTACCCATACTTAAATATCATTTATTTGAGCAAATGGATATGACTAAAACCAACTAACTTAATACAATGAAAGAGTAATGTTCAGTTAGTGAAACAAAAAAATAAAAAGAAACAAATTAGGCTGCTAAATAACTTCAGGTCCTTTAAAGAGGACAATATCGCCTCATAAGTATATAACATAATTATGTATTGTAAAAACCGAAGCAATAATGAAATATTGTACATTCACCATATGGGGCGATGGGTACCTACACAACACCTAAAGAAAAATTAAAGAGAAGTATTTGGACAAATGAAGATAAAAAAGTTTACAAAAACTCAATTTATATATCTAACACTATTTAACCAAATGAATATAGAATGTTAAAAGACATCATTTATATAGAAACATATTAATATATATTAATTACTATCTTTTTAAATTACTTTGTTTTAATTATATTTAAAATAATTAAATGAAACATATATTAATTTGCAATCTACCTAATGTTATTTACAATCTTGTAAAGATGATTATCAAGGCATTCTTGTAAAGTTGATTACAATCTTGGTGAAATTGTTATTAATATTGTGTAAACAATAAACATAGAATGAAAATTATAGAATAGATAAATGGAAAATGACACCTAAAATCCATTAACTGTGTTGTAAATCAGCATCGACAGTTGGCTCTCCTAATGCACACTGACTCTCTTTGTAATGACCCATATTTTTATTCATTAATTTAAATTATGGATTTTAAAGTGTTAATTATTATTTTATTGAAATTATTATTGAGTGAGTATTTTAGTAAATTTTAAATAATTATTAAGAGTATATTTTTATGTATTTACATACATATGTATATATATATAGGTGTGTGAATAATTAATGGGAGAAATCTATATTTTAAATATTATATGTACTTTATGTAATTTATTAAAAAAAATGTCACTTTTTTTTCTTTTTTTTATTTCTTTTTTTGTTTTCTTCTTCTTCCTCCCACCACTCACCAACCAGCTCCTATCACCTCCCTCTGCACAGCCATTAGCCACCACCACTCGATGCCAACAATAACCAGATGACGGTAGTGCCACCCTCCTTCAGGCAATGACCTTTTCCTCCTCTCCCACTTGCGTTTCTTTCCAGCAACCGAAGGAAAAAAAATGTCGCTATCGCCACCTCCGACATTGTCAGACCTCGTTGATTGTCTCGTTGGACTTGTCTCCCTTCGGGTAACATTTCCCCTCTTTCAATTGCACCGTTATACTCCGGCAACCACCTCAATTTGACGTAAAATAGTTTTTGCAATTTTTGTTAATTTCTTCAATTTGAGTTAGAATTAGGCTTGGTAGTAGTAATATAAATTCAAATTAGAGTTGAGATCTATCCATTTATATTTTGCTTATAATTTTCTGACTTTTTTTATTTTCAGGTTACTATTCTGGTGACCACTACTATTTCGGACTTGGGTATTTTCATATTTTTATTAAATTCCATAAAGTATGTAGATTAAACTTTGCAAAAAAAGTTTTGTAAAATTATGTGTAGAAGTTAAAATATAATTTTTTGAAGATTATGTTTAGTATGTATTTTTAGAGAAATTATTGCATATTATTATTTATTCAAATTTTAATTAAATTTAAGGTTATTTAACATGTTTAATACTCATTTTAAGTAATAGAGGCAAGAAAATAATTTTTATGAAGAAATGGTAATTTTTAGTTAACCAGAAATAATTTTGGAAAATATTTGTTATTATTATTTAAAAGCTTGAAATAAGTTCTTTAATATTTTTTTATTATATATTTGGATTATTTAAGTAGTTTATTTATATTCAATAATAATTTTAGTTAAGGAGGTTTAAAGGAAGTTTTATAAATTTCATTATTTTAAATAGTTGATTTCAGTGATATGAAATAAGAATTTTATTATTAATTTTATAAATGGTTTGAAAAATAGGTTTCCTTTATATTTTAATTATTTAAATGAATTAATTGAAATGGTTTAACTAAATTTTTATTTTGTGATATATTATTAAATTTGAAAAAATTATGCTATTTCCATATATGTATATGTGTTGATTTTCGATTGGATATAAAATGTAGTTCGGGGCCCAACTCAAGTAATTGAATTATGGAGATTACATAAGTGTTGTTTTTTGCAGGAATTGATCTACTTTTAGTAGAGAAATGTCCGTTTAACAGAGGAAACTTTGTCAAATTTTCAGTAGATTTCTCATAAAATGTTACATCGGTATATGTTAGTTTCTAAGTTTGAATAATATTGTGTTTTAGATCGAGGCTCTTCTTTAGAAATCTAGAATGTATAAGGTTAGGATTTTACTTATATTTATTTTTGACATTTTTTTATAGTCGTACCTAGAGCAAAGCCTGTAGGGTAGAGCCAACTGAGGACACGTCGGCCAATATGGTCCACCTGTGTATATATAAGATCTATTAATTATGAATATAAATATTCTTATGAACATGATTTATCAGTTTGATTTATGGCTGAGAATATTAATATTATATTTTAGCTCAAGATGCATTTTATTTTATTTAATGCTATTTTATTTCATTGTATTAATTTATATGATAATCATGTTTTGGAGAAAATGGTAG
The DNA here is from genome assembly GCA_947683625.1 of Mallotus nudiflorus. Classification (NCBI taxonomy): domain Eukaryota; kingdom Viridiplantae; phylum Streptophyta; class Magnoliopsida; order Malpighiales; family Euphorbiaceae; genus Mallotus; species Mallotus nudiflorus. The sequence goes on from CANTUR010000239.1 coordinate 2,674,014, forward strand.
AACATGCTACTTATTGTGTGTCACCAGGACTGCGTGCACACTAGTGTTGATTTAGGTTGTGAGTAGGCTATGTTGTGAAATGTGGGCCTTAGTCGAGCTTTGCTCTCTGGGCAGATGCATGATTATGGTTGAGCCCTGGTCAAGCTTGCTCTCTGGGTAAAGATATATCACTGGTTAGACCCTAGTTAAGCATGCTCTTTGGGCGCCAGTAAACATTTAGAATAAGCGACTGACAATGGTTGGACCTTGGTTGAGCTTGCTCTTTAGGATTGACAATCAATTGGACTAAGTGAGCCAAGTGGCTATTAGATGTTGAGGTTTGGGGTTCTACCATGATTTCTGTTAAAGGTTTATTTTATATGAGTTTTAATGAGAAGTTTTGCATAAAAAGATTTATGACTATTTGAAAGAATATTTTATTAAGCTAATATTTTTAAATAAATTAAATGATTTCTAAACTATTATTTATTCCTTAAAATTATTAGTTTTTAAATAAAATTATGCATTTTGTAGCATTAATTCACTTAGTAAGGTTTGACTCCCCTCAACTATGTTTCAGGATCTCGGGAGTCTACAATTAGTTATTTTTCCTTGCACTGGACTCATTCCTCACCAGTTGCTTTATGTATGTTGTTTAATTAAAATATTGTGTACGTGAATTCTAGATACCGCAATAGTTAGTTGAATGACTTGTATAATTTGTATTGAGATTTGGTATTTTTAAGGCTTAATACGGGTTTTGGATGCGCTATGCATTTTTCATTCTATAGTGTCGGTCATGTGCCTTTGGGTTCGAGTTGTAACAAAGTTAGTATCAAAGCTTATGGTTTATTTTCTACTATTTTGGTTATTGATTATATCTTTTCTTGAAACTATTGTGGTAATAGGTGGTAATTGTCAATTGATGTCATCATTACTTCTTGGATTCCTTGTATAAGTTAGCATCCATATTATGTCTTGAATCTTATTTCTCTATTTTTTTAGAATGAGGAGGGCACGAAATGCTCTTGCTATAGATGCAGCAGGTGATGGTGAACAGTCTTTTCAAGATAAAGTTCCTCTCCCTACCCTATGACTTAGAGGGAGGGGTAGACGTAGAGCAACGACAACTCAAGGACAAGAGCAACAGCTGCCAGTAGACACAAAGTTCTTGAGGTGGATCTTGTAGTCTTTACAACTAGAATGGCAATAATTAACCATGGTTTAGATGCATTTAAGCAAGCTATGCCATTAGTCCAGTAGATGCTCCAATAGAGGAACCAGGAAATGTCAAATGCTAATGTTGCACTCCTACACTTTATAATTGGCAGAATCTCTTTTGATGGTACAGGAGATGCTTTGGACTTCATTAATACAATTGAGATACGGACAAAAATAAGGCACATTGATTATTAAAGAATCTTGATTGTTGAACTATTAGTATAACCTACAGCTCAAAACTAGTCTATGCAATCAATTCAGCCTCACATGAATACTATGACATGGCTTGAATTTAAAGAGTGGTTCTTAAGGTACTTTTGTCCATTTACAATAAGATGTTTACAAATGGCAACTACTGCACATTAATAGAGGGGATAGGTCGGTGGAAGAGTATACTAGGGAATTTTATAAATTATCTTACCATGCTAAAGATATAAGGAGAGTTGAATATAGAGCTATTGATTTGTATGTCACTAGATTAGGGCCAATATATATAGGCATTTTTACAGAGGTCCATACCTTGGAAAGAGTGTAAAAGAGGCTAGATCGTTAGAAAGAAGACATGTCATACAAGGCACTATTCTTGATCTTTATTTGGGTAGCAGTAGTAGATTGTGAGTATTTAAAGGCATTCACTAGCCAACATTTTAGCTTGGTAGTATGAGTGTGCAGGTTGGTACCTCCCAACAACTTAAAGATTAGAGGGGACATAAATCTGGGAGATATAATTACAAGTAGAGTAGAACTATTAGATTTGGACCTGGAGCCAGCAGTAGTAGTAATGGGCAAAATTTTGGGTATGACATTATAGGCTTAAGGCTAAATGCATGTCCTAACTATGGTCGAGTACACCAAGGTCTTGCTATTGGCCACCAGGTGCCTGTTTTAGATGTGGGAAAGTTAGACACTTTTCTAGAGTGTGTTCATATGTTGGTTATCAATAGGCATATCCCCAGGTTTCATTATCGATAGTTGCTCAACCAGTACATCAGACTCTATATTATCAGGCACCAGTGTATCCTTAATAGAGTGGTACTCAGTTTGTGGGCCATCAAGGCCAAGGTACAAGAGGTAGCCATCAAGGGAAACTGGATGGCAGAGGATTTATATAGCCATCCACTTTATAGCATGCAGGTCATAGGCAGGCCAGAGTGGTCACATTGACTCCTCATGATGCTCAGGTATCTAATGTAGTTATGGAAGGACTTTTTTAGTTTGTTATCTTGATGCTAGAGTTTTGTTTAATCCAGGTGCATCACATTCTTTTATGGCTCTTATTTTTTCTTCAATAATGGGATGGAAACCCTCCAAGTTGTTAATTCTATTGTTTGTAGCAACTCCACTTAGCGACAAGTTAGAGACAAATATAGTCTTTTCATATTATCCAGTGCTAGTGGAAGGTAGAGAGTTGCTAGCATATTTAGTTCTACTGGATGTTATAGATTTTGATGTGATTTTAAGGATGGATCAGTTAGCTCAACATTATGCCATATTGGATTCCTTAGAGAAAGAAGTGATTTTCAAAATCCTAAATGATAAGCAATTTTGATTTAGAGGCGATAATAGTTTAATGCCTCAGAATCTCATCTTTGCAATCATAGCTAGAAAATGCTTAGAATGGGGGGTGTCAAGGCTATTTAGTTGTGGTTAGGGATCCAAATTTAAATAAAGGGGCAGTTGAGAATGTGTCAGTGGTGTGTAAGTTTTCTGATGTTTACCCTAAAGAATTACCAGGATTGCTACCAGAAAGAGAGACAGAATTATGTATTGATGTTATACCTGGTACATATCCTATCTCTATGCCACCTTATAGGATAACACCTACAAAATTGAAAGAGCTTAAGGAGCAGTTGTAAAAGTTGCTTGATAAGGGTTTCATTACACCCAACATGTATCCTTGGGGTGTGCCAGTGTTATTTATGAAAAAGAAAGATGGTAGCTTTTAACTTTGTATCAACTATAGATAGTTGAACAAAGTCACCATTAAGAACAAATATCCTCTCCTAAGGATTGATAACTTATTTAATCAGCTTTAAGGAGCTCAGTGTTTTTCCAAGATTGATTTAAGGTTAGGGTATCATCAGTTGTGAATTAAAAGTGGGGATATACCTAAGACTACATTTCAGACAAAATATGGCCATTATGAATTATTGGTGATATCCTTTGGATTGACTAATGCCCCAACAACATTTATAGACTTGATGAATTAGATGTATTTATTAATGATATTTTGGTATATTCAAGGAATGAAGAAGAGCATGTCATGCATTTAAGGATGGTGCTTCAAACTTTGAGAGAGCATTAATTGTATGCTAAATTCTCTAAGTGTGAGTTTTGGTTGGATCAAGTGGAATTCTTAAGTCATGTGGTATCTAAGGATAGCATTCAAGTAGATCCTAAAAAGATTAAAGATGTTACAAAGTGGTAGAGACCTATAACAATGATTGAATTAAGAAGTTTTATTGGGTTTAGCTGGCTATTATAGGAGATTTATTAAGAATTTCTCCAAGATAGCTCACCTTTAACAAGGTTAACCTAGAAGAATGCTAAGTTTATGGGGACTGATAAATGTGAAGAGCATTTTTAGATGCTTAAAGATAGGCTGACTTTAGCTCCAGCGTTGACTCCACCTTCAGGAAATGAAGGGTATATGGTATATTATAATGCTTCTCGAGTAGGTTTGGGTTGTGTATTGATGCAAAATGGTAAGGTAGTTGCTTATGCTCTACGTCAGTTAAATAAGCACGAACAGAACTATACTACTTATGATTTGGAAATGGCAGCTATAGTGTTTGCCTTAAAGATTTAGAGGCAATACTTATATGATGTGACTTGTGAAATTTACACTAATCATAAAAAGTTTGAAGTATATCTTTTAATAAAGAGGCTTGAATTTAAGGTAAAAGAGATGGATGGAACTCTTGAAAGACTATGACTGCTCCATTCTTTACCATTCAGGTAAGGCCAATGTAGTAGCTGATGCTTTGAGTAGGAAGTCAACAGGAAGCCTTGCTCATATTAGCTTAGAGAGGAGATCAATTATTAAAGAACTACATGAATTGATTAATCAAGGGTTGCAATGGAAGGTAACCAAGAAATGCCTGTTAGCTCAATTCAAAGTACATTTTATGTACTTGGATAGAGTTAGAGCAATACAGAGAAAGGACCCATAATTACAAAAGATAATGTTGGAGGTACAATAAGGTCAATCTAGAGAATTTGTTATTGACAATGAGGGCATTTTACATTTGGGCATTAGGCTGTGTGTGCCAGATGTGGATGAGTTGAGAAAGGAGATAAAAAAGGAAGCTCATTTTTTTTGCTTATAGTGTTCACCTAAGTTCTACCAATATGTATCATTTTCTATTAGAGACATGATATTCCTTAAGGTGTCTCCAATGAATGGAGTAATGAGATTTAGTAAGAAAGGAAAGTTAGCTTCAAGATACGTCGAACCCTTTAAAATTCGTTCAAAGGTAGGCGATGTGGCTTACAAACTAGTGTTGTCACCAGAATTATCGCGGATTCATCCAGTATTTCATGTCTCTATATTGAGGAAATATATCTCTGATCCTTCATATATTCTTCAGCCTCAGATAGTGGAGTTTGGTGAAGATTTGACTTATGAAGAGTATCCAGTGGCAATAATGGATCGACAAGTTCATCAGCTCAGCACCAAAAAAATTCCTATGGTTAAAGTACTGTGGAGCAATCATGCAGTGAAAGATTACACTTAGGAGACTGAGGCAGAGAGGTGAGTGGCATATCCCTATCTTTTTCCTTAGTAAAACCTTGTACACTTTTTTATTTTGTTAAAATTCAAGGATGAATTTTTATAAGGAAAGAAGACTGTAATGACCCATATTTTTATTTATTAATTTAAATTATGGATTTTAAAGTGTTAATTATTATTTTATTTAAATTATTATTGAGTGAGTATTTTAGTAGATTTTAAATAATCATTAAGAGTATATTTTTATTTATTTACATATATATTTATGTGTGTGAATAATTAATAGGAGAAATTTATATTTTAAATATTATATATACTTTATTAAAAAAGTCACTTTTTTTTTTCTTTCTTTTTCTTCTTTCCTTCTCCATATTCTTCTTCTTCCTCCCAACACTCACTAACCAGCCCACCTCCCTTTATGTAGCCACCAACCACCACTACTCGATGCCAGCAGTAACCAAACGATAACAGTGCCACCCTCCTTCCATCGGTGACCTTCTCCTCCTCTCCTTCTTGCGTTTCTTTTCGGTATCCAAAGGGAAAAAGGGTTATCGTCACCGCCTTTGACATCGTCAGACCTTACTGGTGGTCTCGTTGGACTCATCTCCCTCCAGGTAACATTTTCCCTCCTTCAATTGCGCCAATCTACTTCAGCAACCACCTCAATTTTAGGTAAAATGGTTTCTGCAATTTTTGTTAATTTCTTTATTTTGGGTTAGAATTAGGCTTGGCAGTAGTTATATAAATTGTACTTTATTTATATTTAATAATAATTTTAGTTAGGGAGGTTTAAAGGAAGTTTTATAAATTTAATTATTTTAAATAGTTAATTTCGGTGATATTAAATAAGAATTTTATTACTGGTTTTATAAATGGTTTGAAAAATAGGTTTCCTTTATATTTTAATTATTTAAATGAATTATTTGAAATGGTTTAATTAAATTTTTATCTTATGATATATTAATAAATTTGAAAAAAATTATGCTATTTCCATATGTGTATCTGTATTGGTTCTCGGTTGGGCATAAAGTACAGTTTGGGGCCCAACTTAAGTAATTGAATTATGGAGATTATAGAAGTAATGTTTTATGTGGAATGGCTCTAATTTTAGTAGAGAGATATCTGTTTTACAAAGGAGACTCTACCAAATTTTTGATAATTTTTTTGTAAAACGTGAATCGGTATGTGTTAGTTTTTGAGTTTGAATAATATTGTATCTTAGATCGAGTCTCTTTTTTAGAAATCTAGAATGTATAAGGTTAGGATTTTAATTATATTTATTTTTATCATTTTTCTATAGCCGCACTTGGAGCAAGGCCTGCAGGGCAGGGCCAACCGAGGACATATCGACCAACACGCTTCACCTGTGAGTTAATATTATAAAATGTTTGTTATGGTTTTATATATGAGATCTATTAATTATGAATATAAATATTCTTATGAACATGATTTATCAATTTGATTATGGCTGAGAATATTAATATTATGTTTTAGCTTAAGATGCATTTTATTTTATTTCATTGTATTAATTTATATAATAACCATGTTTTGGAGAAAATGGTAGAACATGCTACCTAGTGGGTGTCACCAGGATTGTCAGGATTGTGTGCGCACCATTATTGATTTGGGTTGTGAGCCAGCTATGTTGTGAAATGTGGGCCTTAATCGAGCTTTGCTCTCTGGGCAGATGTATGATTATGGTTGAGCTTGCTCTTGGGTAGAGATATATTACTAGTTAGACCCTAGTCCAGCACGCTCTCTAAGAGCCAGAAAACATTTGGAATAAAAGACCGATTGTGGCTGGACCCTGGTTGAGCTTGCTCTCTAGGATCGATAATTAATTGACTAAGTGAGGCAATTGGCTATTAAATGTTGAGCTTTAGGGTTCTACTATAATTTTTCCGTTAAAGGTTTATTTTATATGAGTTTTAATGAGAAGTTTTGCATAAAGAGATTTATGAATATTTAAAAGAATATTTTATAAAGCTAATAGTTTTAAATAAATTAAATGATTTTTAAACTATTATTTATTCCTTAAAATTATTAGTTTTTGAATAAAAGTTTTAAAACTAGTATGCATTTTATAGTATTAATTCACTCAGTGAGGTCTGACTCCCCTCAACTATTTTTCAAGATCTCAAGAATCTACAGTTAGTTCTTTTACCTTGCACCGGACTCATTCCTTACCAATTGCTTTATCTATATTGTTTAATTAAAATACCGCGTACTTGAATTCTAGATACCATAGTAGTTAGTTGAATGACTTGTATAATTTATATTGAGATTTGTTATTTTAATATTACCTTGTATTATGGATTTATCGTAGTGAACATATGTATTATACGTATTTGTGGATTGGGTGGGGACTATTATAATATTGTGCGTGGTGACAGTTGGGAAATTTTTTTCTAAGGCTTACTATGGGTTTCGAATATATTATACGTTTCCTATTCCTTAGTGTTGGTCACGTGCCTTTGGGTTCAATCATGACCCTCTTTGAGCTGAGCTTGTAATTATTGATGCAAGTTAAGTTGTTCCTTTATCTTTGCTATTCCTATATATACCCTTGCCATTATCATTTGATCTCGCATTAAATGCACGGTTGAATCAACGTTCTCATTTTCATTGTCTTTCCTCCATATATTATATTTTCCTAAATAAGCAGAATCAACCGATTGAGAATGTTCAATGGCAACATTTTCAAGTTTTAAAATCACTTTATTCTTTTCCTATAATAGGTCAACTGCACGCTTTTCACATTTTTTTCTCTCAATTACTACAAAATATTACAAGAAATATAGTCAGACACTAAAAAGAACTTTATGGATTTCCTTGCCTTTTAGAGATTTGCATAAGCATAGAAATTATTAAGGTAACTAAAAACACACAAAAGGATGGCACTTACCCTTCGAGCTTGTTTATCAAGTGTGTTAGGGATATGTGAATAATCATTTATAATTTTTCTCAAAAGAACCATACAAAGTCATAATGCATTCAAGAACCATTGTAGATAATTAATTATAAATAAAAATGACAGAAAAGTTATCCCCTTTGCCCCTAGGTGCTTCTTGCTTAAAAACTGCTGTTGTTTTATTTGGCTAAGAAAGAGACGATATCCTAATTATTAAAAAATTAAAAATTGACAAAAAAATTTACATGAAAATAAGTGGTAAAGATATTTTAGAAAAATGGCATCATATTCAAGTGGTCAAAGTATGATAATTATTCAAACCTTAGAAGTGGCATTGTTCTTTAATTTCAAAAAATCCAATTAGGCTTTAGATCAATTCTAATTTCATTAACTCTCTATGGGCAACAAATTTCCAATTTAAAAGCTCCTTGGCAATAAAACACCAATAATAATAAGATCAGAATAAAAAATTAGAGAAACCCTAAAAGAGGAAAGAAGTAGAGCCACAAAGGAAGAGTGAGCTAGGAGGGAAAAGAATCACACAATTAAGTAATTTTATTACACATAGTCATTGAGATTAAGATGATGATGATGACTCTTCATCATTATCAGAGTTCATTATTTTTTATCGTGGATGAAGTTAAGGCAGAAGTGGTTATGCCTATAGTGGTGGCGGTGGTTGTGTCGGTTGAATCATCTACCAGAGGTCAGCCCTCCTTACTTTACTATCTCCTTAAATTAAATTTTTAGTAACTGAAGAGAAAAAAAGAAATAAAAAGAAGAAAATGAGAGAAGTGTGAGAGGCTAGATAGATACGTCTCTATTAAAATAACACTTATGAATGCTGCAAGCACAGAGTACCATGTGTTAAAACTTGTGACACCCTTCTTTGTGCTTCAACTTTAATATATATATATATATTACTCTTGTTCTAACCAGTTAATAGCTTTACATTTTGCCCCTGCTCCTGAGATCCTTGTTCTTTCTGAGGAAGCCATGGATGACCTTGAGGTATATCTTATTTTAGTTGGCTATTTAAAAACCAAACATCATTATCAAATCCCAATATTCTTTTAACACTTTAATCATGCAATATTTTTAATCCCATAGCAAAAACATAAAAGTAGGCCCTTGTCCTGATTTTCTTGACAGCAGGTAAATGTTTTCACTCTTTTTACCCATTAAAAATTTCTTATTTCAACTTCTAACCTAATTTGTAAATTTTAGGCACCTCTCATATAAAGGCAAGGCCAACAACCTAGTTGCCTTATTACCTCATCCTTATTATTCCATACCTAAAGAAGGACCTCCACTCCCCTACCTTGGCTCTTCAGCAAAAAATCTTATCTTTTTGAGTGATTGCCAAGTTGCACCCTTGCATCCTAAGTCTTAGGTAAGAATTTCCAAAGAGTGGAATAAATGGGTTGATAGGCTTAAACCCAAATGCAACCTCATGTAGGATGCGCTTGGTATCTCAAAGTTGATTGAGATGACATATAAGCCCATCACTTACTAGCCCTTTCTTCTTTCTGCAATACTTAGGTTTTGGTCTCCTACTTGTAACTGCTTTGTTTTCCCTTTTAAGAACATGAACATTACATTGCTATATGTCTTCGTGATAACTAGTCTACCTATCCTAAAAGATGATACTATTTGTTTAATTTATGAGTTTAAGTATATATAGATTGATATATTTTATAGGACTTTTGATACATTCCTAAAAGTGATTTCTCATTATTTATTTTCTTTTGGTCCCTTACTATTGAGGAGCATATAGCCTTTCTATGGGTCTTAATTTGTCAATACATTTTCTACCTTGCCTCTGCCAAGCCCAGTGTTGAGTATATTCCACTAGCAAAGGCTCTAGTAAAGGGGATCAATTAGCTCTAGGATGCATCATTCTAGGTAGTTTGTACTCCAACCTTAGGAAAATTGTCATAAATGAGCCTTTTCCTTTATTTAGGTGGGGGAACTTGGTTTCTGTAGTCTTGGCTTTTAGCTTACTTCCCTAAGTTGAATGATGATTCATCAGCTCCTAATGTCTTATCCCTTACTGATATCGATGGCTCCTTAATTTCTTTTATATGCTCTTGGACATATGAAGAGCTTCTTTCCTTTTTTATGAAAACAAAGAGTAGAGATAAGAGACAGTTGTCTTTGTTTAAGATTCTTATTGATAGGCCTAAGTGGCTCCACTACTTTATGCAATTCTTAGATTTAATCTATTAGTAGATCTTTTATAGAGTCACATCTCGTAGGCCTTTCATTATAGGTGGTAAGTATACGTTTCGACAACAATAGGATAGTGGCCTATATAAGGTAGGGTTTATTGCACGCCTAAGATCTTAGCAACCGTTACACTATTTGAGCTCAAGGCTCTAGAGAACACACTAACCATTGTCACAAAAACATGGTGTGGAGATGAGGAATCACCACCTAGGGCAATAATTAGGACAAATTGAAAAATGGTGGTACTCGATTCCCTAAAAGAAAGCTAGCACCACAACCAAGAGATTCTGGGTACGGAATACTAACTTCTTTCAGTCTTTTGTTCATTTAAAATTACTTTATGAATTACTATCCTATCCTTTATTTACATGCATTTTCATACAAAATTTTATTTAAACAATTAACTCCAGACAAACTAGTTATGAAAAATACATGTAAACAATGCATTCATTTAAACTCATAATCCCTAAGTTAGTCTAATCTACATTGATTTTAATTAAATAAGCTAAATCTACATGTTTTAATTTACAAGTGAGCCTAAGGACTAATGGCCCTAATTCCTATTCAATTTTAATTAAGTGAACCTAAGTCTATTTATTTTAATTCTAAAATGGGCTTAAATTTATAAATTATAAAATATTTAAATTAGTGGGCCTAATTCTACATGTTTTATTTCTAAAGTGATCATAAATCTACAAATTACGGAAAAGGCTTAAACTAAATGGGCTAAGTCTAAATTAATTAAATTAAAATAGGTGAGCCTATGTCTAGATTAACTAAATAGGCCTAAGTTATCTCTATCCTAAGTCTAATTAATTATGGGCTTAAAAATGCATTTTTTATTAATTAAACCTAAAAAAACCTAAATTTATTTAAATGGGTTAGAGCCTAATATGGGCTTAGGACTCAAAACATATAAACAAACAAAAAAGCCCAAAAATAATAAAAATATAAAAAAAAATAAAAGATCAAATAATCAATTACACTTATTCTAAAGACCCTAATTTAATTAAAGTGACTTTAAACAAAAAAAAATAAAATAAAAGATGATAATCAACAAGCAACCTAGCTCTATCCACTTAAGTTTGATTCAATTTTAATTAAACAACCTAATGATTTCTATAGGCATTAATTTTAAATAATTACCCAATTAAAACTTGATTTCACTAATTGATTAATTAAAATAAAACATAATCACACACATATAGAATTTCATTATTCCTACTATTGGGGTTGTTACAATGATCTACTGAAAATAATAAGAAAGAAAAATTAATATAATTCCAAAAATAATAAAACAAAACAAAATAAAAATAAAAATGAGCAACTAAATAAAAAAAATGTAGGAATTATATTAAGATACAAAGTTCAATCCATAGCATTCTATGGACCTTCATGGATTTTGTTCACCTAGTAAGATCATCATGTAACCCCCTCCATAATCACTAACACAAAAGGGTAAACAATGATTAGTGAATAAAATAACAATGAAAATTAAAATTAGAATCAAAATAATAATAATAAATAAAAATAAAAGAAGGTAGGAAAGAAGATAATGGTTATGGATGCAACATGAGTTGCCCCTCAGACTAGTAAAATCACAGTTGTCTTTTAGTAGGTCTTCAAAAAAGCTTGTTATTCTGCTTCTCAAAAGTCTATTGCTCCTTGCTTCAAAATGAATAAATCACAAAAGAATATTTTTTGTGTATTGCCTAGAAAAAGAAATGTCTCCAAGAAAAGAGTGAGAGCCCACAAAAGAGCTTTAGCTAGGTCTTTATGTGTGCAAAAGACTCAATTCATTCACTGCTATTGTTGATCATTTGACTTACTAACCCTATTAAATGCAATCTTAAAGATGCAAAAGAGTGGGTGAACTGGCTGATGTGAATTCTTAATGATGAAATTAACTAGACTTGCTCTTCAAAGAACTATTGAGCTGAATATGAGGCTTAATGACGATGTAATGACTGATGATAGTTACAAGGTATGGGTTACAACATGAGTTATTGAACCACCTGATTGTCCTGCTGTTGTTGATCTTTTGACTTACTAACCCTATTAGTTGCAATCTTGAAGATGCAACGGAGTGGGTGAACTAATTGAAGTGAGTTCTTAATGATGAAATCAATTGGACTTGCTCTTGAAGAACTCTTGAGCTGAATATGAGGCTTAATGCTAATTTAATGATTGATGATAATTACAAGGTATAGGTTGCAACACGTGTCATTGAACCACCTAAATTCCCAAGGTACAAGGGGACGCTAGATTTACAAATAGAACCACAAAAGGGGTGGCAAAAAAGAGAAAACATAACTAAAATAGTGATCTCATAGCTTTGATTTTAGCTATCATTATGTTTTGTCTTTCCATTCAAATACTTATGCAGTATGATAAAGACGAACATGCAATGTTTGAACAAAAATTTCAGATTCAATTTTACTCATTCATTAGGAAAAAATGAGAATATTTATTGCATCACATGATACAACTTCTATTACCAATTAGTCCTTTTAGATTTTCTAAAATAATATTTTTCTTTTATTTTTACCTAATTGTCCTTTTTTTCTTTTTTTTCTCTTTTTTTTTTCTCTTTTCGTTTTCACTTTTCCTTTCTCTCAAATTTCCTATCCTTAAAAGTTACATCATGTGATATATGAATGTTCTTTGAATTTGCATTTGTGCCCATATTGAATGAATCTAATTGAATTGAATTTATGTCAATCATGTAGATACTATCAATATAACAATGCACAGTACCATTATGATGATAATACATAAGTAAGCATGATTAAAATTAATATCATCGACCACTAAAACAAAACAAGTTCTAAAGAATGACAATAAGAAAAATTATTTTCTATTCTAGATATTAGGGATGCTGGGTCTCAAGGTGGTTGTCCTTCAGGTGGTTGACATAACAGTTATTCTTGCATCTTTTTGCCAACTGTCTTCATGACTTTATCTTTCTGTACCTTAACTGTGCATTTTTCTTTATTTTTTAGTAGCTTCTCATCATCAAACTCATCACCCCATCCTATAGGCACAATTGACTAGAATGGTATGTCAAAAGAAGGTGGTTTAGTGTAAAACACCTTATAGTCGAACTTGCCTGAAGGTTGACCCAATAAATCTTCTACTCTTTCCACATCTTTAGGGGCATTAGGAGATTTCTCATTAGTTTTAAGGTCTAGGTCCTCAAAGGAGCTTAGCACTTATTCCTTACTAACTCCTGAGTTGATCATTAAGGTAGCTGGGGGTGGTACATTTTGGTAGTTTAGAAAAGGATTATTTTTTATACATAGGTTTTTGGGGTCTATGATCTTTTTGGAGTCTATAAGGTTTTAGATTTCATGTTTGAGGTGGATGCAGTTTTTCGTGGAGTGTTGGAGGTTTTAATGGAATTTGCAATGCTTATTTGGGTTATAGCTTGGGGTGTTTAGGTTTGGTGGGTTTGGATTAGGTAAAGGTTGAAGTAAGTCCTTTTGCATTAGGCGCTCTAAGACTTTTGATGAAGGTTGGTTAAAATTGGGGAATCTCCTTGGTTGTTGAACAACATGCACTTCCAAAATTTGGCTAGTGCTTCCTTGTTGTGTGCCTCCAGTTTGGTAGTTTCTTACTCTAGTGCTTTTAGTAATCTTCTTTTTTTCACTTTCAATCTCCTCAGCTTACAACCCATCATTATAAAGGTCTACAAATGTCTTAGGGTTTATCATTTACAACCTTTTAACCAAATTAGGTGACACATTTCAAATAATCATCCTAACCTAATCATTTTCAACTAGCTTATTTTTCATTAATCCTGCCTTATTCATGAATCTAGTTAGAAAAATCTAAAAATGATTTGTTAGGATTTTGCATGGTCAATTTTAAATCCCTGATAGACACTTCAAGCCTGGTATTGTGGTTATATTATTTCAGAAAAGCAGTACACAATTCTCTTAAGATAGCTCGGATAGACTTCTTTAACCCATAATACTAATTAATAGCCATACCCTACAAGGATAGTACAAATAACTTGGTAACTACAGACAAAGTAGCCTCAGTGGTGGTCATAGTAGTTGTATATTGACTAAGGTGGATCCTTGGGTCTCTATTACCATCAAACTTCTGCAGTTGTGGCATCTTGTACTTATCAGGTAGTTTATTTTCCTCAAATTTCATCATATCATCAAAGTCAAATAAATATCCAATGCCTTATCCTTTCATCAATTCTTCTATTTTGGACATCTTCTGAGTCAATGCTTTCATCTGTTGGACTCAAGTTCCTAAACCAACTCAAGTGATTCTTTCTTGGCTTTCTCTACCAAAAGGTTCTCCACATCCTCATATTTCATTTCCACAGCAGGCACATTCCTTGCAACATTCAATGGTTACCCCCCAGTATTGTCATAATTAGCAGGTGGATCTTCCACAACAGCAGTAGGTGGAATTGCAATAACGGGTGTAGGTATAGTTGTAGCTGGTGGCATTAACCCAGCTAAGGCTCGTCTTAGTTCATCATGCATCATTGCTCTTATGTCATCCATCAAAGCTCCCCTAATTTCTTCTAGGGTCCATTTTCCTCCTTATTGTTGTTCTATCTCTTATGTTTGAGTTGGTGTAGCTTCTAGGTAAAGCGGGTTGATAGGGCTCTTTTCCAACTGTGAAGGATCTCTTTAGCTATTGATTTTGGACTTAAATAAGTTCTTACTAATATGCCACTACTCTGTTTCTAAACATAAAAAGACCCGAATGAATCTATGATGGCTATAAAAGAAAGGGTTAGTATGATGCATGAAATGCATGTATGCATGATGCACGTGCTATACAACAAGTAACAAGTAACAATCAGGTGTACACTATCCTCCAACCTTATTCCTCCCATACACGTATTCAATGGTGAGTCTCTTTTCCTAGAAGTTTTTATCTTGACCTTAATATCAATAGGAGATATTAAGAACCGACACATATGCCAAATCTCTTAAAGTAGTAAAGCATAGAAACAATATTTCTAGGTGTAAAGATTAGCCCAATCTTTACTAACCCAAATGGGCTTTTAAAGTATGGACGTAGAAAATACCTCATGGCAAAATTCATAAGCAATTTAGGTAAATCCTAAAGAAATAACTAGGCCATTATATGTGGTTAAGTCTAGTGGAAAAGTTAAGGTTCCCTTAGCAAGATGCCATCTTTTAAGACTTGAGTTATGGGCTAAGGTCAGAGGGGCCCGACATCCTTTGCAAACTCGAGAGAAGATTACCCCCTTTTAGGACTTAAGTTATAGACTTTGGTCAAATGAGCCTGGTAATCTCTCTTGAATCGAGTTAAGGCTAAGAGTGATGGTTAGCCAATTTACAATCCCATGAAGCTATTGGAATCATGGAACCATATACCAACACCATCGATTAATAGGGACATGCAAAATGAATCAATAGAATAACATAATAATTAATAAAATAATTATAAAGAACACAAGTAGAATCAGTATCTCTTATCTTTAGTGGAGTCGCCACTGTAGATGGTGGGGTTTAGTGCGCGCCTAAGATCTTAGCAACCGTGACACTGTTTGAGCTCAGGGCTCTAGAGAACACACTAACCACTATCATAAAGACATGGCGTGGAGATAAGGAGTCGCCACCCAAGGCAATAACTAGGACAAATCGAAAAATGATGGTACTTTATTCCCTAAAAGAAAGCCAACACCACAACCAGGAGATTCTGGGTACGAAATACTAACTTCTTTCAGTCTTGTGTTCATTTAGAATTACTTTTATGAAATAATATTTTACTCTCTATTTACATGCAATTTCATATAAACCCTTATTTAAACAATTAACTCCAGGCAAACTAGTCATGAAAATTACATGTAAAAAATGTATTCATTTAAACTCATAATCCCTAAGTTAGTATAATTTACATTGATCTTAATTAAATGGGCTAAATCTATATGTTTTAATTTACAAGTAGCCTAAAGACTAATGAGCCTAATTCCTATTCAATTTTAATTAAGTGAACCTAAGTCTATTTATTTTAATTCTAAAATGGGCCTAAATCTACAAATTATGAAGTATTTAAATTACTGGGCCTAATTCTACATGTTTTATTTCTAAAGTGATCTTAAATCTACTAATTATGGAAAAGTCTTAAACTAAATAGGCTAAGCCTAAATTAATTAAATTAAACTAGGTGGACCTATGTCTAGATTAACTAAATGGGTCTAAGTTATCTCTACCCTAAGTCTAATTAATTATGGGTCTAAAGATGCATTTTTTATTAATTAAACCTAAAAAAAACCTAAATTTATTTAAATGGATTAGAGCCTAATATAGGCTTAGGGCCTAAAACGTATAAACAAAAAAATAAGCCCAAAAATAATAAAAATATAAAAATCAATAAAATAAAAAATCAAATAATCAATCACATTTATTCTAAAGACCCTAATTTAATTAAAGTGACTTTAAACAAAAAAATAAAATAAATAAGCAACCTAATTCTATCCACTTAATTTTGATTCAATTTTAATTGAACAACCTAATGATTTCTATAGCGATTAATTTTAATTAATTACCTAATTAAAATCCTAATTTTACTAACCGATTAATTAAAATAAAACATAATCACACACATATAGAATTTCATTATTCCCACTATTTGGGCTATTACAATGATCTACTGAAAATAATAAGAAAAGAAAAATTAATACAATCCCAAAAATAATAAAACAAAACAAAATAAAAATAAACATAAACAACTAAATAAAAAATCTAGGAATTCTATTGAACTGCAAAGTTCAATCCATGGCATTCCATGGACCTTCATGGATTTTATTCATTTAGTAAGATCATCATGTAATCCCCTCCATAATCACCAACACAAAAGGGTAAACAATGATTAGTGAATAAAACAACAATAAAAATAAAAAATCAAAATAATAATAATAATAATAATAATAATAATAAATAAAAATAAAAGAAGGTAGGAAAGAAGATAATGATTATGGATGAAGCATGAGTTACCCCTCAAACTAGTAAAATCATCATTGTCTTGTAATAGGTCTTCAAAAAAGCTTGTCATTCTCCTTCTCAAAAGTCTATTACTCATTGTTTCAAAATGAATAAATCATAGAGAATATTTTTTGTATACTGCCTAGAAAAAAAAAGTCTTCAGGAAAAGAACGAGAACCCACAAAAGTGCTTTAGCTAGGTTTTTATAGAAAACCCTAAAAAACCTTAGCTCTTACACGCACTGAAGAGTTTCAATTTTGAAAGGATTTTATTTCCTGAAAGTCTAAATAAATCCTAAAAATAAATTTAAGAAAATTTTAGCCAATCAAAATTCAGGAAACATATTTTTATTTTCTGTAAAAATACAAAAAAAAAAAATGAACGAAAAATGTATAATTCTGACTGGAATTATGTAATTACGATAGGAATTATGTAATTCCGGTCGAAATTACAAAATTTCAATTTTTTAACTTTTAATTACAAAAAGACACCTGAAAGAATTTAAAATTTTCAATTAGGTTCTAAAAAACATTACAATCAAGTCCTTAAAAAACCAATTAAACTCTTTTTTGAAAATGCATTTAGACTTTTGAGATTTCAAACTTCAAGTGTTAAAGACCTATTTATAACATTTTCATCATTGAGGTCCTTTATCGCTTTCATACTTTATTTTCTTGAAATTGGGTGTTTACATGGCCTCCCTTATATTATCATCTCTTTTGAGATGTATCTACCTTCCTATGTAGCTACTAATTTGGTCTTAAGTCTTATATTCCCCTTCTTCCCTAGATTTCAGTATTATTCCCCTTTTTAGTGTTGATCCTACTTCTTGCTCTAAGGAAGTGATAGCAGACATCCATAAAGAATTAAGGAACCTTTCATATTGTGCTACCATTATAGATTCTAATGATGTTGTAAGTTATTAGCAACGGTGGCATGCTAAGTATAAAGAGTTGATTGTATCTGCCCCAGATAAGGATAGAGGTAATAACTTTCACTTTGTATTTTATTTTTGCTTTCATTTACTATTATACTAAGTCTTTTATCTTTTTTGCAGCCACTATTACTCTAGGAGAAAAAGATGTTACAGTCTCCTCCAAAAGCAAGGGAAAATAAGTTTTGGAAAGCTTTAAGAAAAGAAAGTTGGCTATTCTTCCTCCCCTTCCTAGCTACAAATCTTATAGACTTAGTTCTTTCTAAAGTTCCTCCAAAGGCAAAGGCTAAAAGAGCATTGAAATTGAAGAGATAAAAGATGATAAGGATAGTGATGGTCAAGCTCTTAGCTCCAGTAACTTCTTATCTCTTTCATTTCCCCTTATTTATTTATTTTATATGTTATTCCTTTTTAACCTTTATTTTCCTTGGGGAAGCAGCCAATACTCACAATGATAAGGCTCCTACTTTACCTCAAGACCCTCCTTCTCTAACAGAGTCTTCTTCTACTGATATGGATTACTCATTTTGCTTATAGCATACCACTTTGTGCAAAGAGAAAGCCATATTCCCTCTCCTACTCTAGCTTTTACTTATATTTTATCTCCAACAATTAAAGTTTATCTCTTGCTTGTATTTCTTTAATTCTTTTAAGTTGTTTACCTTTTACTAATTATTCAATTATTTCATACAAAAGTCTATGACTTAGTTTTCCATTGATGATGAGGATTTATCTCTAGATCTTAGCATCTTTGACATTCCTTCAGTGATTGAGATTAGTTCATTGCCTAATCAAGATCAAGTCAACAAAGCTAAGGAATATTTAAAATTAATTCTTAGCGTAGAGATCATTGGACTTTGGGAGATTCAAAGATCTACTTTGCTTAGTGATCTGAGCATTTTAGAGCAAAGTACTAAGTCAACAACTGTTTCTGCTTAGAGATCAGGCTATATAAAGCTTTTCCTATCTTGATGATTCTAATACTACTCAATTGGATGCCTCTAATCATTTAAGCCTCTTCCATTAGGAAAAAGAGGACTTTATGGCTGAACAAGCTAGGGTGAAATAAATAAAGATCATTAAAAGTAAGGCTAAGGCATCTTTTGATAAAAAAAAGAAAAAGAGATAGCAGAGTTGGAGGCTAGACTTCAAATCCTAAAGGTTGAGAGGGAAGAACTACTTCATTAAAATGAGACTATGGCCTCTGAATATAAAGCTACTGCTTCTAAGGTTAATAAAGTCAAAAGGATGTTGTCATGGGATGGAGAAAACATGAACAAGAGGCTATGACCACCAGGAAGAAATGTTCAAAGATTTAGGACACTCTCAGGGGATTGACTTTGACTCCCTCTGATTTTATGATGTGTGCTTGATTTTATTTTAGGATCTATATGTGTTGATGATAGCCTTAAGCTAGACCATAGATATTTTATGACTTTGTGCCTTTAATGATTTTTTATGGCTTTATAGCCTTTATGGTTGGATGCTTTGAACTTGTTGGCCTTTAAGACATGATGTGGTGAATATTCATGGATGAATTATACTGGATATTTTCTTGCTTCACTGAGTTTGTGCATTTCACAATACAATTCATGCATTTTGCACCACAGCCATACATTGAATACCAAAAGGCTCAATTTTTACCAAAGATGCTGCTGAAACTTTATCATTTTATTGTCTGTAGCATTGTTCACAACAAAATTGACTACTTAAATAAAGCAAAATTGATGCACAAAATAAACAAACTTTATTGATTATTCATTCAAAAATATAGCTATATATGCCATCTTACATCCAAGCTTAAACAAAACAAAATAAATTACCACCAATATAATTTAGTGATAATCTTTAGCAAAGGCCAATTATAAAACTTCAGTCTCTCTCTCTTATTTCCCATATAGTGGAAAAATACTTTTTAAATATTTGCCATTAATAAAGCTTTTATGTGGAATCCCTTCCAAGCTTTTTAACTATTAGGCATTGTCATCCAAGACCTAATAAATTTTAAACAGACCTTCCCAATTATAAGACCATTTCTCCAATTCTCTGTCTTTAGTCCTAGATGGCAATATGACTTTCCAGATTGGGTCACTTATGTCAAACTTCTTCTTCCTAATTCTCTTATTATAAAGTTTGGAAACCTTATTCTTTTGAGCTACCATTATAGTAAAAGCTCTTAACCTCTCTTCATCTATATTTTTCAATTCCATCAACATTGCCTCTAAAAATTCCTTTGGTTTCAAATCATTTTGTTTTGCTACCCTCCAAGAAGAGACACACACCTCCAAAGGTAAGGCAAGAGCAAAAGGACTAGTACCAATAGCTTCCCTTTTTAAGTTCTATATGGCTAGAGGGTCTCAGACATAATTCTTGGCCAATCTCTTAGGTTATCTTCCAATATTTTCTCCAATACACCAATGATGATTTTATTAGAAGCTTTAGCTTGACCATTTACTTGAGCATAATAAGATGTAGAAGTTAAATGCTTAATGCCATAATCTTCCATGAATTCTTTTATTTCTTCACTAGTGAGCATTGTTCATTGGTTAGTTATAGTAGTCTAAGGAATGCCAAACCTATGAATAATGTGTTCCTTGAAGAATGAAATGACATATTTCTATTCTACTTTCTTCATGGGAATTACTTCTACCCACTTTGTGAAATAGTTAGTGGCTATAATGATGAAGGTATGGCCCTTAAGAGAAGATGTTCAAATTTTCCTATTGAGGTCTATAGCCTAACCTCAGAATGGCCATGGTTTCACCATAGAGTATAGATCATTAGGGCACTCTCTGTATGCTTTCATGTTTTTAGTACTATTGACACCCTTTAGCATATGTGATGCAATCTTTTAGGATTGATGGCCAAAAGTACCTGTGTCTGCAAATTAACTATTTTATCTTCCTCCCAGCTTGGTGATTAGGGTTGACAATTCGTGTCAATAGATCATAAACTAGTCAGGTCGAGACACAATAATAACACATATATGACCAACTCGAACATGACCTATTTTATAATTGTGTCAAACCTATAAAACCCAAACATAATACGTTTAATTAATGGGTTACACGACATAACCTGTATAACCTTGTTTAACCTATACAGGTCTAATGTGTTCAGATACATTTAACACGAATACATTTTAACACATTTAGCACAAATACGTTTTAATCTATTTAACAAGTTTAATATGGATACATTTTAACCCGTTTAACACATTTAATACCAAATTACAAAATTAAAAAACTAATTAAACATAAAAATCCTAAATAATAAAATAACAATATAAATTTTCTTCAAGCTCATAATTCCCATTTTCTTCAAGATCTTGATACTTCCACTTACATATATATTCATAAATGTGTTAATTTGAGCATCATGTTCAAGTAAAATAATAAAATACAACTATAATATATTTTGATATTCATATCATCAAGTAAAAAAAAACCAACATTCATACATAACAATAACAATAATAATCTAAAACCATCTCAATAAGATAAAAACCAAAAATCAACAATTTTAAAAAATAAATTGATCTCAATAACACCACAATGGGAATTAACAAATCCAATAAGAATTTAAAAAATAAAATAAAATAATCCAAGCACTTATGATCCATGTCTATGCCATGGGATCAACCTAATACAATCATAATTATTCCTTTCAAAAATAGATTATGTCCAAGACTAGCAATAATGTCATAGATCATATTATTATTATCAATTAATAATTTAATAGTAATAAAAATATATATTAATGAGACTGGATTTGCAGTCACAACATGTATCGGCTGCCCTATATCTATAGGGGTATGTCCTTAAAGGATCTCGTTGTGGCACCATAGTAAAATCACCCTTCACCATGTCACGATCACAGTGGTACTCACAGTGGTTGCAAAGCTGTTGTGATCTATGAATCAAACAAAGACAGAAGCATAGTGGTCGACGATCTGCGATCTTATGCCACTATCTGGACAGAGATAAGGGCGACGATAGAGTGGTGTGATGACTGGTGTGAGACTGGACAAAGAAAGAAAAATAAGAAGAAGAAGACTGAAAGATCAATAAGAAAGACGCATTAAAGGGTGGATATGAAATTGAAGAACAAATAATAGCTAGGTTTATCTTTTGATATGAAAACCAAATTAAAAGTTCAAAACTATGTAAAACTATGTAGTTTTATTTAGGGCATTTTTTATATTAAAGTTATATTATGAAAAAAATTTAGGGAATTTTTTGATATAATTTTAGGCCATTTTTTAATATTAAAACTCAAAACTACGTAACTTTGATAAAAACTATGTAGTTTTATTTAGATGTACCATAGGTTAATGTTAAAAATTAAAAATAAATTAGATTTTTTTTTTTACTTAAACAAAATTAGATTAATATCATGTTTAAAAAATTAGGTTAATAACTTATTATCATATTTATATGAGTTTTCATAAAAATATGGTAATATTATATTAGGTTAGTAATATATTAAACAATTGACAATATCAAAGACTATATATATGTCAAGACTATATGTTAGTAATATATTATACAATTGACAATATTAAAGACTATCATAATATCAATACTATTTTAATGAAATCCATATAATTTTAATATAAATATGTGATTCTTACTCCATTTTATTAAAATGTAAAATCTAACTTAATAATAAATTAGTATTATATAGTATTTTAAATACTTGATATGAATATAATTGATAAATACTTAATGTAAATCTAATTATTAATATTAGTTGATACTAAAGTTATATAACATCAACTATATATTTAAATTATATTTAATTAGTATAAATAATAAATATATAATACAAATAACAATATTAGTATATATCAAATTTCTATTAACATAATTGATGAAACAAATTCTATTATAAATAACAATATAATATATATATATATATATATATATATATATATATATATATATATATATATATATATATATATATATATATATATATATATATATATATATATATATCAAGACTATATGTTAGTAATATATTATACAATTGACAATATTAATTTATACTAAAGTTTAAAAATATATAATTTGAGCGTTGGATTTCCAATTCAACTAACATTGCTAGAATATTATAAAAGTTTATAAATAATAATAATTCACCAAAAGTATATAGGAATTCATAAAAACACAATTAACAATACTATCTTATACTAAAGATATATAATTCTATTATATGTAACAATAGTACCATCTTACACTAAAGTTTAAAGATTTAATTCTATTATCTTTTAAAAAAATTATATATATATAAACATGTTAATATGTGTTTAAACGGGTTACAGGTTAATCGTGTGACTTGTTTAATAAATGTGTTTATATGTGTTTAAATGGGTTAAGCGGGTTTAACCCATTTAGACACTACTTTATTCATGTTTTAAATGGGTTGACCCTTTATGACCTGAACCCGTTTGGCCTAAACTTGAATCCGTCTAATTTCATGTCGTCTCGTGTAAATGGGTCATGTTACAAATTGCCAGCCCTACTGGTGAGCACCATAAATGTAACACCCCGTTCAATATAGAAGTAGACAAATTAAAATTCTCAATATTTCCAAGAAGACATATGCTCACTAGTAATCAACTTTCAGCATTCAATTAAAAAGCTTTATGTATTAAGTATACATGTATTAACCAAACAACATACTTATCTATTTACAACCAAAATATATACACATATGGGTATGCACATATTCACGCAATTATACATACTAAACTATTTTAGAAACTAATAATAGCACCAAAAGCTAAAATGTTGGCTCGACATTGGCTCTAATGCAAAGGAGTGCAAAATGATGGTCAACCAAACTAAAACTCACTCCCAAATTAAAAATCCAAGATCAAGTTCAACACACCAAAATAAGTGGACTTTTGAAGAGTATTACACGCCTGAGCCTCCTCAGTTCCATCATCTCCTAATACCAAATATCATACCTCAAAACTACAAATAAAACCTAAATACAAGAATGATTATGAAGTGCATATGTCATACTTCATGATGCAAGTTACGCAATTCAAGCAATTCACACCATTCCCAGAATTTTGCTTAATGCAGCTACCTAATTGTTTAAATTCATTGACTCACCTAATGACTGAATTTTAGCATGAAAATTCTCATATATATATATATTCAACATATTGAAGTATATGCACACCAAAAATCAGGTCAAAACACTAAGTTTAAGAGCCTTAAATACACAAATTTCAAAACAAGCCTCTATAGAATTTCCTACTACAGCAGCCTTGAAAACAAATTTAATTACCTAACCAGAAAAATGTATTTCATCATGAAATTTTACCACATAATAAAAAACATATAAAAGTGTCTGCATACAAAAAATAGGGTCAAAATGACAGAGTTATGGGTGTTAAATACTCATATTTCATAACTAGCCCCTACAGAATCACCTACTGCAGCAGCCTTGGAAATCAATTTATTTGCCTAACAAAATGAACGTATTTTATTATGAAATTTTAATACATGATAAAAAAACATATAAAAGTATATTCATACAGAAAATGGGGTCAAAATGACAGAGTTAGGGGCTTGAAAATACTGAAAAACAGAGCAGCCCTGCTTTGTAAAAATAGAGTTCTGTAGAGATACTAACAACTCACTTCCATTAATCAGGTTCCCACTAACATATATTAATTTAAAGTTCTTAAAATCAGCCATATACATGTCTATTCTCTACTCAAATCATAAAATTTACACAAGTCAGTATACTTGAAATCAAAAGATTTAACCATAAACACAAACATACAATCACATGCATATGATGCTTGATCATTCAAAACTAGAGAAAATTAGCTTCTTACTTACCTTAATCAATAAAAACATGGCTTTAATCTCTTTAACAGCTACCCATACTTCCCCTCTTCTCTAATTTTAGGCTTCAATCATCAAAGAACAGGATAACTCAAGGTTCTTCAAGATTAATTTGAGTTGGGTGTTGTGTTTTTAGTTAGGTTTAGGAATGAAGGTTTGGGAATTTAGGTTTAGGTTTAGGTTTTCTCTCTTCCCCTTTTATCTCCTGTCTACCACTTTCACATTTTTTTTCTTATTCTTGCACATATTTTTTCTAGTTAAGTTGTGTTAAAATTTCCTTTTTAACCCAAACTATTAATAAAAATTTCTCCTTAACTCTCCTTTTTTTTTTTGCAATATTTATATCTCTCTAGTTCATTCAATTAATATTTATAAATCAAAATAACATGTTGTAATATCCTAAGTTTTTAAATAATTTTAAACTGTATCGGGATATGCAGTGTTAATAATTTTAAATTATATTTCTGATTATTTAATTAGTTTTCTATTTATTAAATTCATTTTTAATTAATTTAAGTTTCTTACGTAAAATTTTCCCGAGAGTTTTATTTTCAGGAAAATTAAAACCTAAATAAATACTTATTAATTTTATTGGTTGGTTTCGTGAATTTGTATGAGTCCATACACGATTTTAATTGTCGTATTAATATACATACATATACATGCATATATAAACACATTTAAGAAATTAGGATTTATTTTAATTAAACCTATATTATATAGTTTTGATAAATTAATGTGTTATATATATATATATATATATATATATATATATATATATATATATATATATATATATTATTACTTAACATGTGGTGTATAAATATTTTGAATATAATAATAATATATTATAATAATTAAAGTTACCTATATATATATATAAATGAAAGTTTGGATTATTTACGATTGTGCCATCGTCTCCTTCATCAAGCTCCCGATGCCCTCCCTTCGCCACCGCCACTGCAACTGTCGATTTCCTGCCGTCGGTGTGCCTCCCAACCAACCACCACCTTCCCAAGCTTCCTCTGCCACCCTCTCTTCCCTTTTCCGGCGAGCTTTGGCCATGAAAAGCCAAAGAACTCGAGATTTGAAACTAGCTCCGATCACCGTGATTCTGGCCACCATTTTGAGTGCCACCAGTCTCTATCTTCTCCTTGAGCTCCGGTGAGTTCATTTCCAAGATTAGTTTCACTTGATTTGGTCTAGATTTTCCTAGGTTTCAATATTCAATTTCGGCCTATATGAGTTCTTGATTTTTTTGAGCTTTGATTCTAATGATTCAAGCCTACTTCCTTCACAAAGATTGATCCTAGTAGCTCAATCTACATGCTGTAATTTTTGTGGAATTTTTGGGAATTAATTTGATTTTTGAGAATTTTTTATTATTTTATTAATATTTTCTAATTTTCATAAATTAATTAGTTAAATTATGAAATTGTGATTTATGGTGTTTATAGGTATTAAAATGAATTTTAGAAATTTATTTGTAATTTTTGTATAATTATTATGAATTTATTTAGTTTAGGTGATTTTTAGAAAATTAGGTTAATTAGGTATTTTGTTAAAATTAATTGGTTAATTGAGTATAATTATTGATTTTATTGAATTATATGTTGAGAAATTAATTTTTGAGTAATTACATTAATTTTAGTGAATTTTTGTATAATTATAGTGAATTATGTGAATTTATATATAACTAGGGGTATTTTGGTAATTTGGTGATAAATTAGTTAAAAATTTAGTTTAATTGGTTTTAATAGTTATTTGAGGTATAAAAATGATTTTTACAAATTATTTAGTATTTTTAACTAATTAAAACTATTTTTCATGAATTATTTTCAAATTATATATAATATACTATTTTTGTAAATAAATGAGTTTTTATTGATTTTAAATATGTTTTAGGGCTAATTATGTAATTTGGAGTTATAAAATGTATTTTGGCTAATATTTATGAATTTATGGAGAATTTTTTATTTTTAATAATATTTTATTTAAATTAGGATTTTTATGTATTTATCGATTAAATGATTATTTTCAGTGTTTTAAATATCTAATTTGCTATATTTTGATTATTAAAGGGCATTTTTGGTATATCTGGAATTTTCATGTGTTCTGTGTTTATCTCGTGAATTGTGAACCTCGGTCGGTGGAATTGTAGTTTGGGAGTCCAACCGAGGGGTTGTATGATTGTGTATTTTCGAAGTGTATTTTTTTACAGGACCGGCTCTACTTTATAAGTATAGAGATGTCCGTTTTACAGGGGAGGTTTTACCGAATTTTCATTAGAATTCTCGTAAAACATGATATCCTGTCAAATTCCTATTCTGATTCTATGTTCGGTATTTCTAGATTAAGTCTCTAGAATTTCATTAGACTTATTCTAATTTCATATTGTCATTTGTTTGTTTAGTTGTGTCGAGACCGAGGCCTAGTGGACCAGGACCGTCAGACCTATCTCGTAGAGCGCATAACTGTGAGTTGTTATTTTATATATACGTGTTTTAGGATTGCATGTTTTAGAAATGTATGTTTAAATTTTATGAAATATGCATAAATGATTTAATAATTGCCTAAGTATATTTTGGTATATTTTAAATTAAATGCATGTTTTATTAATGAATTATTCTTAAAATGTTTTTAAGTATATTTATATTTTATTTTTAGTTTATTTTATAATTAAATTGAATTTATTCGATGTATATATACTTGAAATATACTTGGTTTATTTTTTAGTATATTTCTAGTATATATATGGTTTATGTTGTTATTTTAATTAATGTCATGCATCATTTATTTTATGAATGTATAGATTTATTTTTAAATGAAGGATATCAATAGAACGTGCTACCTAGTGGGCAGCACTAGGACCGAGTACGTACTGGTATGATAATAAAATTTAGGTTAAATTACTAACCTATTTGTGGATATTGATTGGATTGATTTATTTGATGTGAGATGTGATTTGGAAGTGTGATTGCTAGAGCTCGGTTGATCAAGTGTCTCTAGGCTAATCACACTGACAGTCAGACTGCTGGAGCTCGGTTGACTTAGTGTCTCGGGGCCAGTCTACTGTCCAAATGGAACAAGTGAATTTATTTAGAATAAGTGAGCCTGTATGGCTAGAGTATTGTCTAACACTGCTTGAGGTTGTGTTCATTCAAGGTTCTATTTGATCCTTCATAATTGGATATTATTTTCAGTATTTATATAAAATGATTTTGCTACATTCCGTGTGTATTTGCCTGTATATAGATCTATTATATATACTATTGAATATGTGCATTTGTCATTTAGCTATGCATGTATATATATTATAACAATTCACTCAGTGAGGTCTGACTCCCCTCCGTTGACTATTTTTCATAAGAGTCTTCATCTTCAGACCTCAGTAGCAGACCCTTATCGGATTTCTTCTGCCCCGACTTTACTGTGTAAATTGCTTACTTAATTTTATTTTATATTTAAGACACTGCAGTAGCTGTAATTAAGTTGTGGGATTTATGTATTATATTTGTATGAGATTGAAACAAAAATTTGTATTAAAAGATATTATCTATTTATGAGATGGATTTATATTATTAAATGAGTTGGTGGATTATATATATTGCATATGAGATTTTAATTCCTGTTGTAAAAATATTTTATTTATTTTATTATTATTTTACGCTTTTATTTCATTTTATTTTTTTAAGGCTTGCTACAGGTTCTGGATTTGAAAGAATTCCCGTTCCCTAGCGCCGGTTATGGCCCTCTGTTTTGGGTCATGACAAAGTTGGTATCAGAGCGAAGTTCTGTGTCAGGGCCTTAGTTGTGTGAGTTATGGCCCTAGTTTTCAGTGTTATGTTTTCTTTCGAAACTACTGCAGTGAATTAGGCTTGAATAGTCTTGATAAGTATTCCTTGATTTAATTTTCTACATTATCCTCTGTTGTCCATTTTGTCTGAATCCTTCTTTTTATCTTTTTAGAATGAGGACGTGAGCGCATGTCGCTCCACCAATCATTGAGGCCAAGGATGATGAGTCCTTTTAGGATAAGGTTTTACCTTCTAAGCTACCAGTTAGACACAGAGGTTATGGCAGAGGTAGACCTCGAGGAGTGGTAGGTCACCATAGACAGAGAGAGATACAGGATGAGGAGCCTGTAGAGCCTGAGTATGAGGATGTTCCTATACCTCCAGTAATTCAGCCTGCCTATCAGTAGGGTACGTCTGACCCTGAGGCAACTCTGTTTTATGCCAGAGTTGGCAGGATCACTTTTGATGGGACTTCCAACCCTCTAAATTTTCTACATGCGATCGAGACTAGGACTTGGACTGCTCACACCGAGTACCAGCAGATTATGATAGTCGAGCTGTCAGTTGAAGGACCAGCCCTGGACTGGTTCATTCAGATGATTCATCTGTACATGTTGATGATGACTTGGGCTCAATTCAGAGAGCGATTTATGAGGAGATTATGCCCAGAGCCGCTTTGCATGAGTTATTGTCTCTAATTGACCAGTATTTCTCACGGTGATAGATCAATTGAGGAGTACACCCGAGAGTTCCTTTAGCTTGGTAGATATGCAGAGGATCTAATGTGAGACCTGTATTTTGCAATCACCACCTACGTCACTGGATTGGGTTCTGCATTTGATGATATGCCTACAGCGGGCCTTACTCTGGAGTCATTGAATGAGTTGGCTAAGGAGATTAAGTTAAGGCTAGTCAGGCAAGGAGCTATGCCTGATTATTACTAGTTGGGTGTACAGTCAGGTGGATTTCAGACGACTCCATATTTGAGTTTCCAGATTGGTTCGAGTAGTCAGCAGAGAGGTTCAGCTCAGTAGAGTCAGAGACAGCAGCAACGAGTACATTGGAGCAATAGACATGGCCATGGAGGTTAGCATAAACCGTTCAGACTCGGGTCAGGTGCTTCAAGCAACAACAGTAGTCGTAGCTCTGGATCAGTTGTCAGTATTTATCAGACCTACAGTAGAGTCCATCAAGGACCGTGTTATATGACACCGCTGACATGCTTCAGATGCAAGCATATGGGACATTAAGCTAGATTATGTCCTTATTCCAAGTATCAACAACTGTAGATTCCGCAATTTCCACAGCAGTCGATTGCTAGTGTTGCACCCGTTCCTTTTTAGTTGCCTTCAGCCCAGCATCAGAGTTCTACTTAGATTGTTCCCCATTAGGGTCATGGTAGAGGTACCAGAGGTGTTGGCCATGCTTTTACCAGCCAGCAGGGAGGTCGAGGACAGGCCAGAGTCTTCCATCTCACTCAGCAGGATGCTCAGGCATCCAATGCAGTCGTGGCAGGTATTATTTCTATATGTTACCTGGATGCATGGGTTCTGTTTGATCCGAGTGCCACACATTCATTCACTTCTCCTGTTTTTGCTTCCAAGTCTTGTTGGCAAGCTTCGAGGATGGCTTTTCCTTTGTCCGTTGCCACTCCTCTAAGTGATTCTTTAGACATTGATATTGTTCTTTCTGGTTGTCCAGTTCTCATGGGAGGTAGAGAATTATCCATTGATATGATTCTGTGGGATGTGATGGAGTTTGATGTTATTTTGGGTATGGATTGGTTATCTCAACACTATGTCATTATGGATTGTCGGAGTAAAGAGGTGACTTTCAAAATTCCTGATGACGAAGAATTTAAGTTTGTGGGTGATAGGATCAGCACCTCATAATCTCATTTCTGCTATTACGGCTAGGAAGTTGCTGAGGAAAGGTTATCAGGGATATTTTGGCATTGGTTAGGAATACTTCAGTGGAGAAGTTATCACTCATAGATGTTCCTGATGCCTGTGAGTTTCCTGATGTTTTTCCTGAGGAGTTGTCAGGTTTTCCACCTCACATAGAGATTGAGTTTTGTATAGATGTGGTTCCAAGAATTACTCCTATATCTATGTCACCCTACAGAATGGCTCCTGCAAAGTTGAAAGAGTTAAAGGAGCAGTTGTAAGAGTTATTAGATAAGGGTTTCATTAGACCCAGTGTCTCTCCTTAGGGTGCACCAGTCCTGTTTGTGAAGAAGAAGGATGGTACCCTGAGATTGTGCATTGACTATAAAAAGCTGAACAAGGTGACAATAAAGAACAAGTATCCTCTCCCGAGGATAGATGAGTTGTTTGATCAGCTACAGGGCGCACAATTCTTTTTTAAGATTGATCTGAGGTTGGGTTATCATCAGTTGCGGATCAATGAAGTCGATGTTCCTAAAATGGCATTCTGCACTCGATATGGCCATTATGAGTTTCTGGTAATGTCTTTTGGCTTGTCTAACGCACCAATAGCTTTTATGGACCTGATGACTAGGGTATTCAGACCATATGTGGATCAGTTTATGGTAGTCTTCATCGATGATATACTGGTGTATTCAAGAAGTATGGAGGAGCATGTATATCACTTGAGGACTATACTACAGACACGAAGAGAACATCAACTTTATGTTAAATTCTTGAAATGTGATTTCTGGATGGAGAGTGTTTCTTTTCTTAGACACGTGGTATCTAAAGAAGGTATCCAGGTTGATCCACGAAAGATTGAGGCAATGTCTGAGTGGCCTAGACCAACTTCTGTTACAGAGATTCACAGTTTTCTAGGTTTAGCTGAGTACTATAGGAGGTTTGTACAGGATTCTTCCAGAATTGTAGCCCCTATGACTCGCTTGACTCAGAAGAATGTAAGATTTGAGTGGTCAGAAGCTTATGAGAACAGTTTCTAGTTGTTGAAGGAGAAGTTCACCACATCCCCAATATTTGCTTTGCCTAATGGTGTAGACAAGCTCATAGTGTATTGTGATGCCTCTAGAGTTGGCCTTGGTTGTGTGTTGATACAGAATGGTAAGTTGATAGCCTATGCTTCGAGGCAATTGAAGAAGCATGAGCAGAACTATCCTACACATGACCTTGAGATGGTTATAGTGATTTTTGCTCTTAAGATCTGGAGACATTATCTATACGGGGTGACTTGTGAGATATTTACAGATCATAAGAGCCTTAAGTACATTTTCCAACAGAGAGATCTAAATCTGAAGCAGAGGAGATGGTTGGAATTATTGAAAGATTATGACTGTGAGATTTTATATCATTCAAGCAAGGCTAATGTGGTAGCAGATACCTTGAGTAAGAAGTCCTCAGGTAGTCTTGCTCACATCAGTGTAGAGAGGAGACCATTGATCCAGGAGTTACATCTGTTAGTGGATCAAGGTCTGATGATGAAGCTTAGTAGATCAGGTGGACTGCTAGCTCAATTTAAGGTGTATGTACTGAGAGATAGGATTAAGGCAACTCAGAGCCGAGATCCTATTCTAGAAGAGCTTGCAGAGAATGTCCATGCAGGGAAGTTCATTAATTTCACACTCAATGATGATGGTGTTTTGTGGATCAATGGTAGATTGTGTGTTCCTGATGTGGATAATTTGAGAGAAAAGATCCTAGAGGAAGCACATTCTATAGCCTACAGCATACATCTGGGCGTCACTAAGATGTTCCACAGTATCAAAGATTTATACTAGTGGGATGGACTAAAGAAGGATGTTGTTGATTATGTTGCTAAGTGCTTGACGTGTCAGCAAGTGAATGCTGAGCATCAAAAGCCTTCAGGGAAGCTTCAGCGTCTTCCTATTCCCGAGTGGAAGAGGGAAAGGATAGCTATGGATTTTGTGGTTGGTTTACCTTATTCTAAGGATGCATACGATTCCATCTGGGTGATTGTAGACAGGTTAACCAAGTCTACACATTTTTTTCCTGTGAAAGCCACTTATTCTGTAGCTAGATTGGTGAAGTTGTATGTGAAGCATATTGTGTGCCTTCATGGAATACCTGTGTCCATTGTGTCTGACAGAGGTTCAGTGTTTACCTCACATTTTTTGCAGAAGTTGTAGGAAGCGATGGGCACTAGGTTGGACTTCAGTACTGCTTTTCATCCTCATACAGATGGTCAATTTGAGAGGATGATCCAGACATTGGAAGATATGTTGAGGATGTGTTTTTTGGATTTGGGAGGTAGCTGGGATGATCATTTGCCACTCATAGAGTTTGCATATAATAACAACTACCATAGCAGTATTGGAATGGCACCATATGAGTTGCTATATGGAAGGAAGTGTAAATCCCCTTTAAGTTGGGATGAGATTGGTGAAAGAGCTTTAATTGGACCTGAGATGGTTTAGGATGCTGCAGAGAAAGTCACTGTGATCAAGCACAGATTAGAGACCGCAGTTAGTAGGCAGAAGAGCTATACGGATCCTAGGCGCAGAGATGTAGAATTTTAAGTTGGAGACTTTATTTTTCTGAAGATGCCTCCGATGAAGGGTGTAATGAGATTTGGCAGGAAGGGTAAGTTAGCACCGAGATATATAGGACCGTTCGAGATTCTGGAGAGTTGGCACTGTCGCATATCGATTGACTTTGCCTCCGAGTATGTCTCAAGTGCATCCAGTATTTCATATCTCGATGCTGAGGAAGTATGTCTCAGACCCTTCACACGTGTTGCAGCCCGACAACATGGAAGTGAATGAAGATCTGTCGTTTGTGGAAGAACCTGTGGCGATCGTTGATTATCAAGTTTGATAGTTGCGATCGAAATAGATTTCGATGGTCAAGGTTCTGTGGCACAGCAACAGAGTAGAAGAGCATACATGGGAGATTGAAGCTAAGATGTGAGCTTCTTACTGGTATCTCTTCCCTTCTTGACCTGTATTATTCTTTTTCTAGAATTCAGGGACGAATTCTTGTAAGGGGGGAAGACTGTAATATCCCGAGTTTTTAAATAATTTTAAACTGCATCGGGATATGCAATGTTAATAATTTTAAATTATATTTCTAATTATTTAATTAGTTTATTATTCATTAAAGTCATTTTTAATTAATTTAAGTTTCTTACATAAAAATTTCCCGAGAGTTTTATTTTCGGGAAAATTAAAACCTAAATAAATAATTCTTAATTTTATTGGTTGGTTTCATGAATTTGCATGAGTCCATGCACGATTTTAATTGTCGTATTAATATACATACATATACATGCATATATAAACACATTTAATAAATTAGGGTTTATTTTAATTAAACCTATATTATATAGTTTTGATAAATTAATGTGTTATATATATATATATATATATATATATATATATATATATATATATATATATATATATATATATAATGAAAGTTTGAATTATTTACGATTGTGCCATCGTCTCCTTCATCAAGCTCCCGACGCCCTCCCTTTGCCACCGTCGCTACAACTCCCGATTTTTTGCCGTCAGTGTGCCTCCCAACCAACCACCACTTTCCCAAGCTTCCTCTGCCACCCTCTCTTCCCTTTTCCGGTGAGCTTTGGACGTGAAAATCCAAAGAACCCGAGATTTGAAGTTAGCTCCGATCACCGTAATTCCGGCCACCATTTTGAGTGCCATCAGTCTCTATCTTCTCCTTGAGCTCTGATGAGTTCATTTCCAAGCTAGGTTTCACTTGATTTGGTCTAGATTTTCCTAGGTTTCCAATTTTCAATTTCGGCCTATATAAGTTCTTGATTTTTTGAGCTTCAATTCTAATGATTCAAGCTTACTTCCTTCACAAAGATTGATCCTAGTAGCTTAATCTACATGCTGTAATTTTTTGGAATTTTTGGGAATTATTTTGATTTTTGAGAATTTTTTATTATTTTATTAATATTTTCTAATTTTTGTAAATTAATTAGTTAAATTATGAAATTGTGATTGATGGTGTTTATAGGTGTTAAAATGAATTTTAGAAATTTATTTGTAATTTTTGTGATTTTTGTATAATTATTATGAATTTATTTAGTTTAGGTGATTTTTAGAAAATTAGGTTAATTAGGTATTTTGTTAAAATTAATTGGTTAATTGAGTATAATTATTGATTTTATTGAATTATATGTTGAGAAATTAATTTATGAGTAATTATATTAATTTTAATGAATTTTTGTATAATTATAGTGAATTATGTGAATTTATATATAACTAGGGGTATTTTGGTAATTTGGTGATAAATTAGTTAAAAATTTAGTTTAATTGGTTTTAATAATTATTTGAGGTATAAAATTTGTTTTTACAAATTATTTAGTATTTTTAACTAATTAAAACTATTTTTCATAAATTATTTTCAAATTATATATAATATATTATTTTTGTAAATAAATGAGTTTTTATTGATTTTAAATATGTTTTAGGGCTAAATATGTAATTTGGAGTTATAAAATGTATTTTGGCTAATATTTATGAATTTATCGAGAATTGTTGATTTTTAATAATATTTTATTTAAATTAGGGTTTTTATGTATTTATCGGTTAAATGATTGTTTTCAGTGTTTTAAATATCTAATTTGCTATATTTTGATTATTAAAGGGCATTTTTGGTATTTCTGAAATTTTCATGTGTTCTATGTTTATCTCGTGAATTGTGAACCTCAGTCGGTGGAATTGTAGTTTGGGAGTCCGACCGAAGGGCTGTGTGATTGTGTATTTTCGAAGTATGTTTTCTTGTAGGACCGGCTCTACTTTATAAGTAGAGAGATGTCTATTTTACAGGGGAGGTTCTGTCGAATTTTTTTTAGAATTCTCGTAAAACGTGATATCCAATCAAATTTCTATTCTGATTCTGTGTTCGGTATTTCTAGATTGAGTTTCTAGAATTTCATTAGACTTATTCTAATTATTGTTTTTTGTTTGTTTAGTTGTGTCAAGACCGAGGACTAATGGACTAGGACCGTCAGACCTATCTCGTGGAGCGCATAACTGTGAGTTGTTATTTTATATATGTGTTTTAGGATTGCATGTTTTAGAAATGTATGTTTAAATTTTATAAAATATGCATAAATGATTTAATAATTGCCTAGGTATATTTTGGTATATTTTTGGTATATTTTAAATTAAATGCATGTTTTATTAATGAATTATTCTTAAAATGTTTTTAAGTATATTTATAGTTTATTTTATAATTAAATTGAATTTATTCGACGTATATATACTCGAAATATACTTGGTTTATTTTTTAGTATATTTCTAGTATATATATGGTTTATGTTGTTATTTTAATTAATGTCATGCATCATTTATTTTATGAATGTATAGATTTATTTTTAAATGAAGGATATCAATAGAACGTGCTACCTAGTGGGCAGCACTAAGACCGAGTACGTACTGGTACGACGATAGAATTTAGGTTAAATTACTAACCTATTTGTACATATTGATTGGATTGATTTATTTGATATGAGATGTGATTTGGGAGTGTGATTGCTGGAGCTTGGTTGACCAAGTGTCTCGGGGCCAATCACATTGACAGTCAGACTGTTGGAGCTCAATTGACTTAGTGTCTTGGGGCCAATCTACTGTCCAAATGGAACAAGTGAATTTATTTGGAATAAGTGAGCTTGTATGGCTAAAGTGTTGTCTAACACTATTTGAGGTTGCGATCATTTAGGGTTCTATTTGGTCCTTCATAATCGGATATTATTTTCAGTATTTATATAAAATGATTTTGCTGCATCCATGTGTATTTGCCTGTATATATATCTATTATATATACTATTGAATGTGTGCATTTGTCATTTAGTTATGCATGTATATATATTATAACAATTCACTCAGTGAGGTCTGACTCCCCCCATTGACTATTTTTCAGAAGAGTCTTTGTCTTTAGACCTCAGTAGCAGACCCTTACGTCGGATTTCTTCTACCCCGGCTTTACTATGTAAACAACTTACTTAATTTTATTTTGTATTCTAGATATTGCAATAGCTGTAATTAAGTTATGGGATTTATGTATTATATTTGTATGAGATTTATATTTTAAAGGATTGAAATGAAAATTTGTATTAAAAGATATTATCTATTTATAAGATGGATGGATTTATAATATTAAATGAGTTGGTGGATTATATTTATTGCATATGAGATTTTAATTCCCGCTGCAAAAATATTTTATTTATTTTATTATTATTGCACGCTTTTATTTTATTTTATTTTTTAAGGCTTGCTACGGTTTCCAGATTCAAAAGAATTCTCGTTCCCTAGCACCGGTCATGGCCCTTTATTTTGGGTCGTGACACATGCACATGAAAATGAAATGCATGTATGTTATAGGAATGCAAATCTCATAATTCTCTCCCTCTTAAGAAATTTCATCCCTGAAATTTACATACTTACGGTTTCAAACAAGTGAGGATATTGACTTCTCATATCTTCCTCATGCTCCTAAGTTGCTTCCTTGCTCATGTGGTTTCTCCATAATACCTTGACTAGAGGAATCACCTTCTTTCTAAAAACTCTTTCTTCCTTTCCAAGGATGGCAATGGGTTCTTCCTCATAACTTAAGTTATCCTCCAATTCAATTGGTTGTGCTTGCAAAATGTGAGAAGGATCATTTTGGTAACTCCTCAATATAGAAACATGAAAAACATTATGAATTTAGGATAGTTCTAATGGTAATTCTAATATGTAAGCAATTGGTCAAACTCTCTCCATAATTTCATATGGGCCAATGAATCTTGAACTCAATTTTCAACACTTCCCAAACCTTATTACACCCTTTCATGGAGAAATTTTAAGAAATACCTTATCCCCAACTTCATATTCTATTTCTCTTCACTTGAGATCTGCACAGCTTTTTTGTCTATCTTGTGTAGTTTTCAACCTGTTGTTGGTAATTTATATATTTTTCGTGGTCACTTAAACAATTTGGGGACCTACAAGCTTTCTTTCTCCTACTTCACCCTAATATATAGGACTTCTACATTTTTGACCATAGAATGCGTCATATGGAGTCATATTCAGGCTAGAATGGAAACTATTATTAGAAGCAAACTCCATTAGTGGTATAAACTTGTCCCAACTACCTTTAAATTCAATTACACATACTCGAATCATATTTTCAATGTATGAATTGTATGTTCTATTTCGCCATCAGTTTATGGATGAAAGGCAGTACTAAATTGAAGTTTAGTACCTAAGGCATATTAAAGACTAGGCCACAATATGGAAGTAAATATTAGGTCTTAATAAGAAATGATAGACAATGGTACACCATGCAATCTTACCACTTCTATAACATTCAACTCAACTAATTTTTAAGTGAAAAGCTCACCTTAATGGGTAGAAAATGAGTTGATTTTGTCAATCTATCAATGATTACCCAAAGAGCATCATTTCCTTATTGAGTACGAGGTAACCCTATCACAAAATTAATTACAATGTGCTCCTATTTCCACTTTGGAATTGCAAGAGGTTGTAAGGTACCTACTGGATATTGATGTTCAACTTTCATTTATTGACACACTAAACATGTAACAAAAAAATCTGCAATGTCCTTCATTCAACCCACCAATAATTTTCTCATAATGTCCTATACATATTTGTGCTTCCTAGATGTATTGAATAGACAAAAAAATAAGTTTTCTCCATGATATCTCATTTCAAGACTTCTACATTAAGTACACAAAGTCTTTCTACAAACATAAGAGTACCATTTTCAGAAATGGAGAAGTCTTTTCGAGCATTGCTTTTTACTTCTTCTATAATCTTTTTAATTTGATCATCTTATTTTTGAGCTTCTTTAACTCGATCTACTAATATTGGCTAAACTTTTAAAGTGGTTAATAGTGCCCCCATAACTATCATGTGCTAATTCTGCATTCAAAGTGCAGAGATTAAGAAGTAATGGAAGCATAATAATGTTAACATGAGATAGAGTACCGAAGGATTTATGACTGAGGGCATCTGCTATTACATTCCCCTTGATTGAATGATATTCAATGGTAATGTCATAGTCTTTAAGTAACTCTATCCATCTTCACTACTTGAGATTTAATTCCTTTTAACTAAGAATGTATTTCAATTTTATGATCTGTAAAAATCTGACATGTTTTAATTAAATGGTGATCTTAAATCTATAAGTTATGAAAAAACTTAAATTAAGTGGGCTAAGTCTAAATTAATTAAATTAAATTAGGTGAGCCTATGTCCGATTAACTAAATGGGCCTAAGGATATTTCTAACCTAAAATCTAATTAATTATGGACCTAAAAATATATTTTAATTAATTAAACCTAATTAATTATTAAGTGAGATGGGCTAAAAGAATTACCTAAACTTAAATAAATAAATCAAAGCCTAAAA
Source organism: Mallotus nudiflorus (assembly GCA_947683625.1). Lineage (NCBI taxonomy): Eukaryota > Viridiplantae > Streptophyta > Magnoliopsida > Malpighiales > Euphorbiaceae > Mallotus > Mallotus nudiflorus. The sequence continues at coordinate 2,713,018 of CANTUR010000239.1, forward strand.
TAGGCTTAAGGCCCCAAAAGCACATAAAAATAATAAATAAGCCCAAAAACAAATAAAAACATAAAAAAACAATTAAATAAGATCAAACAAATAATTACATTAATCCTTACTAAAACCCTAATTTTATTAATATGCAACCTAAATTAATTTACTTCCTCCATTGATTTTAAGTAATTACCTAATTAAAAACCTAATTTTACTAATCAATTTAATCCAAATAAACATGCAACCACACGCATAATTTCATTACTCCCACTATTGGGGCTATTACATTAATTCGTAGAACAGTTAATGAAATAAAAAATAAAAGCAATAAATAAAATAAAATAAAAAACCCTAGAAACTAAGTCTCTACTAGGCTTTATCCATAGTTTTGCATGAACTTCTCATGAATTCATCCCTCCCACATGATCACCATGCGTTTTCCTCCATAATCACCAAAAAAAATAAAAATATAATTATAATTAATGAATAAATTATGATAATAACTCGAAAGAATAAAAATAATCAATAATATAAAAAATAAATAAATAAAAATAGAAGAAGAAGATGATGATGATGATATGCTTATGAGTGATTTGGGGTACTCCTCAGATTTGTAATTCACCATTCTTGATAAGTCTTTGAATCTTCTTCTTTAAAAATTCTTCAAGGATCTTGAATTAATTGATAAACCAAAAGGAATTTTTGTAGAAAAACCCTCACTAAAAGAAAAGAATTAAAAAAGCTTTTTAAGAGTCGACAATAAATGAAAATTATTTTCTTAAACGCACAAAAACCAAAAGCTTCAAAATACATTTTTGCCTCCCTTTTTCTTCTTTTCTCTCTTCCTCCCTCTTTTCTGGCTCTCATCCTCTTTATATAGTGGAAAAAGAACTAAAAAACCTAGCTCAATCCTAACGTGATTCTAATTCCTCAAAATATAAGATTAATACTTAAAATTATATTTAGGAATTTTAGACCAATTAGGATTGAGTTGAAAACTAATTAGGAATTTTAGACCAATTAGGATTGAGTTAAAAAATAAAAAAACAGAGATAGACGAATTCAATTCTGATCGGAATTACATAATTCTGATCGAAATTATGGAATTCTAATAGGTTTTTTTTAAACTGACAGGTTTTTTTTTAACATTTAATTATAAAAAGACCCCTGGAAGAATTTAAGTTTTGCAGTTAGGTCCTAAAAAAATATTGTAATTTAGTTCTTAAAAGCACAAAATCCTTCCTTTAAAAGATGCATTTAGACCCTTGGAATTTTAAAGCTTAAGTATCGAAGACCTATTTATGATATTTTCATCATTAGAGTCCTCTGTTGCATCCATAACACATCATCCCGAAATTGGGTGTCTATAGTTGCCCCCCTTTGTCACTGTTTGCTTGACAAATTGTAGCAAAGTAAAATAGCACCCAATTTCTAAATTGAAAGTTAGGATACTTACCTGCACTCCTTGAAGCTTTCGCTTATGAATTTGCTATACTCAAACATACAACATTTCAAATGACATATCATACTCGGTCATATGATATTGATTATACTTGATTGTATAACCTTGGGTGAAAGAAACACATTATACTTGGTCGTACAATGTTGATTATACTCGGACGTATAGCATTGAATTAAAAAGTTACATCATACTCGGTCGTATGATGCGATTATACTCGGTCGTATAATCAATTAGAAAAGAAAACATCATACTCAGTCATATAATGCCGATTATACTCGGTCGTATAATCGATTGAAGATACATTGCACTCGATCGTACAATTCTGACTACACTCAGTCGTATAGTTTATTTGAAAAGGAACATCACACTCGATTGTATGATATTGATTATACTCGATCGTATAATCAATTGAAAATGCATTGCACTCGGTCGTACAATGCTGACTACACTCGGTGGTATAGTCTATTTTGAAAAGGAACATCACACTCAGTCGTATGATGCTGATTATACTCAGTCATATAATCAATTGAAAATACATTGCACTCAATCATACAATGCCGACTACACTCAGTCGTATAGTCTATTTTTGAAAAGAGACTCCACACTCGGTCATATGATGCTGATTATACTCGGTCGTATAATCTTGAGGATACATTGCACTCAGTCGTACAATGCTGACTATACTCGGTCGTAAAGACTAATTTGAAAATAAACATCATACTCAGTCGTATGATGCTGATTATACTCGATCGTATAATTAATTAAAGATACATTACACTTGGTCGTACAATGCCGACTATACTCGGTCATATAGTTTGATTTAAAAATAAACATCACACTCGGTCGTATAATGCCTATTATACTCGGTCGTATAATCGATTGAAGATACATTGCACTCAGTCATACAATGTTGACTACACTCAATCGTATAGTCTGAATTGTCTTATATGATTATACTGCAATCCATAATTGCTCGCAAATTTGGTTGTTTGAGTTGAATGCTTTGAATTTTTTATGTTGATTGACTTTGAATTTTACTATATTGACTAATTAGAATTTCTTTGCTGACTGATTTTAATTTTGCTATGCCAACCATCTTTACAAGTTAGGTGCACTTTCTTTTGGATTTGCAATTCTTGCAAAATTATTGAAGTTAGTTTCAATTATGATGAATACATAAAAGTACTTGATAGTGTTGAAAATTTTATAAGAAAATCCATCACTTTTCATAAGATAGCGTACTCTTAATATATCTCACTATTTTTTACTTTCATGACTGTCATTTATTCACCATTTACAAAGGTCAAAGACATCATTAACCATCTTATGCTAAGAGCATATCTTTTACTAAGTAAAGAGCTTACTTCCACACCTTATTTTAGGGAGAATTTTCTAAACAAAACTCATGAAAAATGAGCATAAAAAGATCAAATTCTGAGTAGCCTTTAAGTTATTTTTATGCTTTCCTTCCTTATCCGAGTATTCCCCCTCATTTCTCATATTACTCAGTGTGGATACCATTGGAAAGGTCCTTTGGATATTCATACTTATATAGAGCATTGAAGTAAATATAGAAATTTTTGGCATGGTCCACTTTTATTATTCCCTTGCCTTTCTTGTATTACTCAGCATGGATACCACCAAAGGTTTTATGTTGATACTCTTACTCATTTCTGAGCATTGGAGTAAATTATGCTTGCTCTTTTTTCTATTCTCCTCTTAGTATTCCCCCGCCTTTCTCGTATTACTCAGTATGAATAGTGTCAAAAGATTTTGCACTTATACTCATTTTTTAGCATTGGAGTAAATTATGTGCACATTTATTATTCAAAAGACTAAAAAGATACTTTGAAATTCAAGCAATTTATGCTTTATGTCCACAGATTTTGTTTTTGCATTTTCTTCCCCTCATTTGGGTGCAAAACAAGCATTATATTGATTAGAGTTTATAAACTCTAAGCACAAAATTGTTAACTATTCTTCTGAATTCTGTGAGGCTAATAAAAGAAAGCCACTATGATCAAAAGTCATAAGATAGACTTTTTGCACATGATCTCGTGAAGTGGATGAATTTACTTTCAATTTCTGAATTTTATGATTGAGATGGTTCTTTATTATAGAATCTAAGGAATAGAGTTCTGTTACTTCCCTTTTTATTATCTTGATGAGTGTTTTCTGTGTAAGATGATACTTCTGATGAATGATTAACATTTGCAACCTTTCCCATTCTCATTGATGTATCGGTTCCCTTCACCTTCTTCATTCTCTTTTGTTTTTCCCTACACAAAATACCATAAGTTAGTATGGTCTATTCACAAGTGAACAAATTTTGTCAAAATGCAGTGCTATTCATTTTTGCATTCTTCCCTTTAGATTTGTCTCTAATTGCAGGGTTACGATACTCCACCATTGAAGTTGAGGCTTTGGGTTGCATTTGTATTTACGCCATTCCATTAATGCTAAGGTAGAGGGCTTCATTCCCTTTTATTGACATCTCCTGCAAAAAAGGCTCAGGGATTAAAAATCTTATGACCAAATAATTTTTTTTCAGAGTCCATTCATTTTAAGTTTTGAGTGCATTCTTCCCATTTTAGGGTTGGTGAATGTATTATTGATATGTTGGACCTTCTCATCACCATATTCTATATCCTATACTCATTTGACTGTTATGGAGAGATATTCTAGAGGATGTTCTAGATGAGATTATGGAGATGGATGTTGAATTTGAGGAGCTTGAGCGTCCTATCTAGCATTTTAAGATTGCTAAGATGATGCTTTTATAAGTATCACTATTGGTGATATTCCCTTACTGGATGGGCCCATGATTTATTAGTCTTCTGTAGTCTAGAGTCTCATTAAGCATCAGGTTCACCTTAATAGTGTTACCCTTTTCTCTTAGATGTTTCACACGTGCCCATTTTGACTGCTTTCCTGTACTTTCACAACACTAATTTCAATTGTTAGTAATAGAGTATTTATACAATCTTTTTTAGGCTTAAAGACTTTTATTATACAAAACAAGTATTTCCCAAAAATGTATATAAGTGTATGCATGCTATGTATGATGTGCATGATTCTAATGGGTCTCCTATTTGGAACAAAGCCATGTTATTGATTTTTGAATGTAAGAATGAGGTGCCTCATCAATAGCCTATCAATTTGAGCATTGAATGATTCACTGTTGGTACTTTTAATGTTGAAGCTTCCAATACGATTCATCAGACTGATTACTAGGCTAATAAGTAGGGTCCATGGCTTCACAATCGAGCTTGTGATTAACTGATGCACTGTTCAACTTTTCTTTTTGTTACTATTTTTGCTATATAATGATTGAGGTATTAGCTTTTACACTTCAGCATCCATCTTCGCTCTTTAAATGTAGACACAATTTGCCCCCTGAGTTGTATTTTGTCCCAAATTCCATTCTAGATTCATTCATGCTATTCTAACAGTCTTTTTTCATTTTTATGTGCAAGAGACCTGGTACGTTCACTGTTGTTTTTAATCCTTTGACTTATTAACCTTATTAGTTGTAATTTTATGCATTGAAGATGTAGAGGAATGGGCAAACTGACCGAAGCAAGTTCTTAATGATGAAATCAATTGGACTTGCACTTTGAAGAACTCTTGAGCAGAATATGAAGCTTGATATTGATGTAATGATTGATGATAGTTATAGGACAAGACTTACAATGCAAGTTATTAAGCCATTTGAATTCTCAAGGTATAAGGGGACCCTAGGCTTATAAGTAAAATTACAAAGGAAACATAACTAAAATAGTGATCTCATAGCTCTGATTTTAGCTTTCATTATGTAATGTCTTTCCATTCAGATACTTATGCAATATGATAAAGACAAATATATGATATTTAACAAAAATCTCCAATTCAATTTTACTCATTCATTAGGGCAAAAATGAGAACATTCATTACATCACATAACACAACTCCTATAATCAATTAATCCTGAATTTTTCTCTCTAATTTTTACCTTACTATTCTTTTTCTTTTTCTCTCTCTTTATTTTTCTTCTCTTTTTTTATCATTCTTTTTATTTTTCCTCAGATTTTGCTCTCTTTAGAAGTTATGTCATGTGATATAAGACTATTCTTTAAGTTTACATTTGTGCCCATACTAAATGAATCTAATTGAATTAAATTTTTGTCAAACATGTAGATGCGATCAATATCAGAATGCGTAGTACCATCAGGATGCATATTACATAAGTGAGCATAATTAGAATTTATATCATCGATCATTAAAAATTTAATTAAAGAAGACAATAAGAAACTTTATTTCCTATTCTAGATGCTAGGGATGCTGAGTCTCATAGTGGTTATCTTTCAGGTGGCTGACATAACATCTATTATTGCATTTTCTTATGAACTGTCTCCATGACTTCATCTTTCTGTACCTCCACTGTGCATGTTTCTTCCTTGTCTTGCAGTTTCTCATCATCAAACTCACTACCCTATCCTGTAGGCACAATCAACTCAAAGGGTATGTCAAAAGAAGGTGGTTTAGTATAAAACACCTTATAGTTGAACTTGTTTGAGGGCTAACCCAGCAAATCTTCAACTCTTTCCACATCTTTGAGGGCATTAGGAGATTTCTCATTGATTTTAAGGTTTAGATCTTTAAAAGAGTTTAACATCTTCCTCGCTTACTCTTGGGTTGATCATCATGGTAGCTAAAAGTGGTATGTTTCGGTAATTTGGAAAAGGATTATTTTGGGTGTTTGGGTTTGGATTTAATTTTTTAGGGTTTGTGATTTTTCCAAAATCTATGAGGTTTTGGATTTTTTGTTTGAGGCGGAAGCAGTTATCTATGGAGTGTTTGTGGTTTTGATGGAATTTGCAATGTTTATTTGGGTTATAGCCTGGGGTGTTTGGGTTTGGTGGGTTTGGATTAGGTAAAGGTTAAAGTAAGCCCTTTTGCATTAAGCACTCTAAGACTTTTAATAAAGGTTGGTTAAAATTGGAGAATCTCCTGGATTTTTGAATAGCATGCACTTTATAACCTGACTATTATTTCCTTGTTGCGTGCCCCCAATTGGGTAATTTCTCACTCCAGTGTTCCTATTGACCTTCTTTTTCTCATTCTCTATCTCTTCAGCTTGTAGACCATTATCATACAGGTCTATGAAGGCCTTTGGGTTCATCATTTGCAGTCTTTAGACAAAATTAGGTGATATATTGAAAATAATCACCCTAACTTGATCCTTTTCAACTAGTTTATTTTTCACCAGTCCTGCCTTATTCATGAATCTAGTGAGGAAATCAGAAAAGGACTCATTTGGTTTCTACTTATTCAACTCCAAATCCTTAATTGACACTTCCAATCGAGTGGTATAATTATATTGTTTCAAGAATGCAATACATAGTTCCTTCCAGTCAGCCCTAACAGACTTTTCTAACCCATGGTACCAGTTTACAGCCATTCCCTCCAGTGACAGTACAAACAGCCTAGCAACTACTGACAATAGTGCTTTAGTAGTGCTCATGGTTATTGTGTATTGGCTCAAATGAATTCTAGGGTCTCCTCTCCCATCAAATTTCTACAGTTGAGGCATTTTGAATTTTTTAGGCAGCTTATCTCCCTCCATTTGCAGCATGTCATCAAAGTCAAAAAAAATATCCCAGTCCTTATCCTCTAATAAGCTCTTCCACCTGGGACATTTTCTGAGTCAGTGCTTGTATCTACTTGGACTCATGATCATGGACCAATTCAAGTGACTCTCTCTTTGCCTTTTCTACTATATAGTTTTTAATGTCTTCTAGTCTCACATCAGTAGCAGGCACATTTCTAGCAGCAGGTTGCCCCCCAACATTATTAGCAGTAGTTGGAGGAGCTACAGCAATAGGTGGAGCTCCTACAGCAGGTGGTTATTCAATAGTAACAGCAGGTGGTTGTTTAACAATAGCAGCATGTGGTTATCCAACAACAGGCTGCACTAGTCCAACTAAATCCTGTCTCAATTCATCTTGCATCATAGCTCTCATGTCATCCATCAAAGCTCCCTTAATGTCCTCTAAGGTCCACATCTCTGGCTGTTGTTCCATTTCAGTATGTTCAGTCTAAGTTGGTTCAGGTTCTAGGTATAGTGGATTGATTGGACTCTTCTCTAGTTCTTGAAGGATCTCTTGAGCTATTGACTTTGGGCTTAGATCTGCTCTGGTCAATCTACCACCTCTTTATCCCTAGACACGAGAAGACCCGGATAAATCTATGATGGCTGCGAAACAAGGTGTTAGTATGATGCATGGATTGTATGTATGCATGTATGCATGATGCACGTGCTATGCAACAAGTAGCAAACAAGCACTTAGCACGTAGTAAGTATCAAGAAGCAATCAACAGACCATCATACAAGTAAACCTTCCAACCTTATTTATCCCACACACATGTGCAATGGTGAGTTTTTTTTTCTAGGATTTTTTGTCTTGGCCTTCATATCAACAGGGATATTAAGAGCCGACGCGCATGCCAAATCTCTCTTTAAAACAAAAAGCACAGAAATAGTATTTCTAAATATAAAGGTCTAGCCTAATCCTTATGAGCCTGAATGAGCTTCAAAGGTGTAGGCCTGGGCTTTTATAAATAGAAATACCTCATGGAAATTCAAACAAACAAGCACTTTGTGTAAAAATCCTAGGGGAAGTAACTAGGCCATTATATGTGGTTAGGGTCCAATGAAAAGTTAAGGTTCCCTTAGCAAGATGCTCTCCATTATGGACTTTGAGTTACAGACCAAGGTCAGAGGGGCCCAGCATCCTTTACCAACTTGAGAAAAGATTACCCCCCTTAAGGACTTAGGTTACAGACTCTAATCAGATGAGCCCGATAATCTCTCTTGAATCGAGTTAAGGCTAAGAGTGATGGTTAGCCAATCTACAACTCCATAAAGCTAGTGGAATCATGGAATTATAAACCAATGCCATTGGTTTAATAGGGACATGTAGAATGAATGCAAGAATGAAATAATAATCGATAAAATAATTCTAAAGAACACAAGTAGAATCAGTATCTTTTATCCCCAATGGAGTTGCCACTGTAGACGGTAGGGTTTAACACGCATCCAAGATTTTAGCAATCGCGATACTATTTGAGCTCAAGGCTCTAAAGAACACACTAACCACTGTCATAAAGACATGGTGTAGAGATGAGGAGTCGCCACCCAAGGTAATAACTAGGATAAATAAAAAATGTGGTACTTGCTTCCCAAAAAGAAAGCTAGCACCACAACCAGGAGATTCTAACAGAATACCAGCTTCTTTCAGTCTTGTGTTCATTTAGAATTACTTTATGAATTATAATCTTATTCTCTATTTACATGCAATTTCATATAAACCCTAAAAACAATCAACTCCAAGGCAAACTAGTCATGAAATATACAAGTAAATAATGCATTCAATAAATCACATAATCCCTAAGTTAGTCTAATCTATATGGATTTTAAATAAATGAGTTAAAGTCTACATGTTTTAAATTATAAGTGAACCTAAAGACTTAATTCCTTTTGATTTTAATTAAATGAACTTAAGTGTACTAATTTTAATAAAAAAAAATGGGCCTAATTCTACAAATTATGGAATATTTAAATTAGTGAGTCTAACTCTATATGTTTTAATTAAATGGTGATGTTAAATCTACAAATTATGAAAAAAAAAACTTAAATTAAGTGGGCTAAGTCTAAATTAATTAAATTAAATTAGATGAGCCTATGTCTGATTAACTAAATGGGCCTAAGGATATTTCTAACCTAAAATCTAATTAATTATAGACCTAAAAATATAGTTTAATTAATTATTAAGTGAGATGGGCTAAAAAAATTACCTAAACTTAAATATAAATCAAAGCCTAAAATAGACTTAAGGCCCCAAAAGCACATAAAAATAATAAATAAGCCCAAAAACAAATAAAAACATAAAAAAATAATTAAATAAGATCAAACAAATAATTAAATTAATCCTTACTAAACCCTAATTTTATTAATATGCAACCTAAATTAATCTACTTCCTCCATTGATTTTAAGTAATTACCTAATTAAAAACCTAATTTTACAAACCAATTTAATTAAAATAAATATGCAACCATACGCATAATTTCATTACTCCCACTATTGAGGCTATTACATTAATTCGTAGAACAGTTAATAAAATAAAAAATAAAAGCAATTAATAAAATAAAATACAAAACCTTATAAACTAAGTCTCCACTAGGCTTTATCCATAGTTTTCCACGGACTTCTCATGAATTCATCCCTCCCACATGATCACCATGCGTTTTCCTCCATAGTCACCACAAAAAATAAAATAAAATTATAATTAATGAATAAATTATGATAATAACTCGAAAGAATAAAAATAATCAATAATATAAAAAAGAAATAAATAAAAAATAGAATAAGAAGAAGACGATGATGCTTATGAGTGATTCGGAGTACTCCTTAAATTTGTAATTCCCCGTTCTTGATAAGTTTTCGAATCTTCTTTTTTGAAAATTCTTCAAGGATCTTGAATTAATTAATAAACCAAAAGGAATTTTTGTAGAAAAACTCTCACCAAAAGAAAAGAATTAAGAAAGCTTTTAAAGAGTCGACAATAAATGAAAATTATTTTCTTAAACGCACAAAAACTAAAAGCTTCAAAATACGTTTCTGCCTCCTTTTTTCTTCTTTTCCTCTCTTCCTTCCTCTTTTCTAGCTCCCATCCTCTTTATATACTAGAAAGAGAACTTAAAAAAACCTAGCTCAATCTTAACGTGATTTTAATTCCTAAAAATATAAGATTAATACTTAAAATTATATTAAGGAATTTAACCAATTAGGATTGAGTTAAAAACCAATTAGAAATTTTAGACCAATTAGGATTGAGCTAAAAGAAAAAAAACAGAGACGGAAGAATTTAATTCCGATCGGGATTGTGTAATTTCGATCGAAATTGGTGTAATTCCAATTGGAATTATGTAATTCCAACCAGAATTACATAATTCCAGTCGAAATTATGGAATTCCGACAAGTTTTTTTTTAAATTTGATTACAAAAAGACCTCTGGAAGAATTTAAGCTTTGCAATTAGGTCCTAAAAAATATTGCAATTTAGTCCTTGAAAACACTAAATCCTTCCTTTAAAAGATGCATTTAGACCCTTGGAATTTTGAAGCTTAAGTATCGAAGACCTATTCATGATATTTTCATCATTGGAGTCCTTTGTCACATTCATAATACATCATCCCAAAATTGGATGTCTACACTCACCTTATCAAAGCAAAAATCCAAGATCAAGCTCAACACACCAAAATAAATGGACTTTTGAAGAGTACTACACACCTAAGCCTCCATGGTTCCATCATCTCCTAATACCAAACATCATACCTCAAAACTATAAAAAAAACCTAAATATAAGAATGATTATGAAGTGCATATGTCATGCCTCATGATGCAAGTTACACAATTCAAGTAATTCACACCATTCATAGAATTTTGCCTAATGCAACAGCCTAATTGCTTAAATTCATTGACTAATCTAATGATTGAATTTTAACGTGAAATTTTTTAGATATATATTCAACATATTGAAGTATATGCACATTAAAAATTAGGTCAAAACACCAAGTTTAAGAGCCTCAAATACATAAATTTTAGAACCAGCCTTTGTAGAATTTCCTATTGCAACAGCCTTTAAAATAAATTTCATTACCCAACCAAACAAATGTATTTCATTATAAAATTATACCACATGATAAAAAAAAATTTATCACAATATATAAAAGCTTATTTATACCAAAAATAGGGTCAAAATGATAGAGTTAAGGGTGTCAAATACTCAGATTTTAGAACCAGCCCCTGCAGAATCACCTACTGCAGCAGCCTATGAAATCAATCTATTTGCCTAATAAAATGAATGTATTCTCTTATGAAATTTTAACACATGATAAACAAAATATAAAAGTATATTCATACAAAAAATAGAGTTAAAATGACAAAGCTAGGGGCGTGAAAACACTGAAAAATATAGCAACCCTGCTTTGTAAAAATAGAGTTTTGCAAAGATACCAACAACTCACTTCTATTAATTAAGTTCCCACTAACATCTATTGATTTAAAGCGCTTAAAATTAGCCATATACATATCTACTCATTACTCAAATCCTAAAATTTACACAAATCACTATACTTGAAATTAAAAGATTTAACCATGAACATAAACATACAATCACATGCATATAATGCTTGATCATTCAAAACTAGAGAAAATTAGCTTCTTACTTACCTTAATCAACAAAAACATGGCTGAAATCTTCTTAAATTCAGCTACCCATACTTCTCTTCTTCTCTAATTTTAGGCTTCATCATCAAAGAATAAGATGACTCAAGGTTCTTCAAGATTAATTTGAGTTGGGTGTTGTGTTTTTAGTTAGGTTTAGGAATAAAGGTTTAGGAATTTAGGTTTAGGTTTTCTCTCTTCCCCTTTCGTCTCCTGTCTACCACTGTCACATTTTTTTTCTTATTCTTGCGCATATAGATTTTTTTTATAGTTAAGTTGTGTTAAAATTTCCTTTTTAACCCAAACTATTACTGATAATTTCTCTTTAACCCTCTTTTATTTTATTATTTTTTGGTGATATTTATATGTCTCTAGTTTATTTAATTAATATTTATAAATTAAAATGTCATGCACATGAAAATGAAAGACATGTATATTATGAGAACGCAAATCTCACAACAAACACCTTCATACACCTACTTTAGGATCTCCATGGTTTGAGGAAATGAAGGGCACCTTAGGAGCAATCCATCAAGAGTTTTTCTGAAAAGCTCATTTTCAATTAAAATAAAATTCAAGGCCTAAGCTTTGACTCTAAAAGAACCTTTTTAGTAGGATTTTCCAAATAGCTCTTAATTTCCATGTGCCAATCCCCTACTATATTTAAGTCACTTTGCATAACTCAAATTGCAAAGCCCTTTCATAGATGGAGGGGTGGGATTTTTTCTGCACAAAAATCAACTTGTGAGTTAACTCTTCTGACATTCTTAATCTAGATGCAACCAAAGATAATTCATCAGCTTCTCAATTAAATTCTCTAGGTATATGCATAAAGCACACATTTTCAAAAGAATTAAGAAGTTAAATAGCAACAGTGAAGTAAAGTGCTAGAGACATGCTTGTGCATTTATATTCCCCTGTTCGCTACTTAATTACAAGATGAGAATCTCTAATTACCAATACTTTTTTGGCTCTAAGCTCTTGGAGAATTTCAAGGCTTATGATTAAAGTCTCATATTTAGCTTGATTGTTGGCACATTCAAAGTCCAAAGTAAAGTTGAGAGCTTATTTTTGTTTTGGATGGTAATGTGATTACCATACCAGCTCCAACTAATTTGTTCGTAGATGAACCATCAAACTTCAACAACAAAGGTTAAACATCAATTCCATATACTGGGAGGTCTTTTTCCTCCACAGTTCCCTGGGTAGGATGGTTGGCTAACAAGTCAGCTAGTGCTTGTCCCTTTATTGATTTTTGAGGGTGATAAACCAATGAAAATTTGATTAAGCTCAGTAACCATTTACCAATTTTCCCTTACAACACTGGTATGTTCAATATGTACTTCATTATACTAATTTATAAAATTACATATACTTTATGCTTTAACAAATAATGTCTCAATTTAGTATAAGCAAAGTATAATGTAGGACACAATTTTCAATAAAAGAATAATTTATTTCGGTAGGAGTTAAAATCCTACTTGTATAATATATAGCTTGTTCATGCCCTATTGTGTTATTTTGAGCTAAAAGACATTCAATGGACTCATTTGCAATTGATATATATAACCTCAAAGGCATTCCCTCTTTTAGAAAAACTAGAACATGTGGCTTGGATAAATATTCCTTAATTTTATTAAAGACAATTTAATGCTTCCCTTCCTATTTACATTCAACCTCTTATTTTAATTTCAACAAGTTAGAAAATTCCTTACTTTTTCTAGTAAGGTTAGAAATAAACTTCCTCAAATAATTGACTTACCCTAAAAATCTTTGCAATTCTTTTTTAGTTTGAGGCAGCTTAGCTTCAAGCACTGCCTTTACATTATTTTTGTTAATATCTACTCCTCTTTAATGAACAAGAAATCCTAGAAAATTTTCAGCTCGTAAACTAAAAGCACATTTAAGAAGATTAAGTTTCGAATGATAATTTCTCATTCTTTCAAAGCTTTTTATTATATGAGAAATATGATTATAGGCTTTTTTGGATTTTATCATTATATCATCAATGTAAACCTTTATATAATGCCCAATCATGTCATGAAAAATATCATTCGTAGCCCTTTGGTATATAGCACTAACATTTTTTAAACTAAAAGGTATGACCAACTATTCAAAGGTCCCTATTGCTCTTGGACATCTGAATGCAGTCTTAGACACATCTTCTTTTATAATGAAATTTTGATTGTAACCTGAGAAACCATCCATGAATGATAAAAGCTCATTCTTAAAGGCAACATCAACTAATATGTCAACTACAGACATAACATAAACATCTTTTAGAGTGGCTAAATTTAAATCCCTAAACTCTATGCAAAATCTAAGTTTACCATTAATTTTTAATTACAGGGACTATATTAGAAAGCCACTCAACATACTTGGTTTGCCTGATAAAGCCAGCTCTGAGCAATTTTTTATTTCATCATTGACTTTTAATTCCTCCTCCTTTGACATTCTCTTAAGAGGTTATTGAAAAGGATAAAATTTAGGTTTTATAGGGAGGCAGTGCTCAATTACCTTTTTATCCAACTTTGGCATCTCCATGTAATCCCATGCAAAATAATCTTTAAATTCTTTCAACAGTGTGATTAACTCATTTTTTAATTCCTCCTTTAGTAAAGAGCTAATATAGGTGATTCTTAGCTCTTTCTATATGCTAAGATTAATGTTCTCCAAAGGGTCTTGTACTTCATGTTGATTATCTTGAAGGCGTTGTGGTGCCTCCTTTAAATCTTCTATTTGTAATTCCTTAGTTTCTTTTTCAAACCCTTCCTCACTATAATTTTTGTTCCATTCACTTCTAATTCTTCTTTCATTGTCTTCTTTGTAGTTTTATGCATTAGACACTTTTTTATAACAGTTGCAGCCACTACAACTCCTTCTCTGTGTGTTTAATCATCAATTTCTTCAATGATGGGCTTCTCCATCGGCTAATAGTTATAAGGCATGAATGGCTTTCTCTTTGTATATCAAGTTTGATTATTCTTGGACCCTTTCCATCATTTCTTTGGAAAGATAAGTACTTTTAGGGTCCCCATTCATTTTTTTGCTAGTGAATCTAAGAGGCCTTAAGTTGACATCTTAGAATCTAGCCTCCAAATTATCTTAACAATTGTTAAATGGCTTATTGTCAACCCAAACCACTTCAACATCACTGCCTTTCCAGAATAGTAAAAATTAGCAAAGAGAATATGGCACATACCTATTAGTATAAATCTAATCCCTTCCAAGTAATGTATTATAGTTTGCACTTAATTCCACCATAAAGAATGCAGTGAGTGATCACTTATTGCTAATAGTGATTTCAACTAGTAAAACCCCTAGAACTCCTGTGATTTCCCTTATAAAAGCTAAAAAATGATATTAATAAAAATTAAATCTTCTTTACTTTTACCAATATAACTCAAAAGCCTTAATAGAATGAGATTTATAACTAAGCCATTATCCATAAGTATCCTGGAAAAAGACTTGCTATTTAGGTGAGCCCTTATATACAAAGGTTTTATCTATTTGGTCATCTCTAAAAAAGGCTTTTCAAGGATAACCTCTTTGGGTTAATTTGGCCTATTGGCTTAAATCACAACTCCACTTAGTGTTTTACTTCTTTTAATGAAGTTGCCTCCCAAGTGTCAAGGACTCACTTTTGTCAGCTTCTTACATCATGAATTCCTGAGGTAGTGTGACTGATATAGTAGCACACCTAAAAGGAAAAGGTTCACCCTCTACCTCAAAAGCATCAATTTTCATGTCTTTATCTTGTTCCATGCTTCCTTAAAAATCTACCTCTTGAGTACCTGAGCTCCCCATATACTCTTCTTTGTTAAAGCTAGGATCCTCTATAGCTTTCCTTCTAAACTTTAACTTATTTTTAGGTTCCACTTATTGCATCAGTTGGTCTTGCATTTGTTGATCTTTTTTCTTCCTTTCAGCATAATATTAGCTTTGGAGTCTTCTTTTCTGGGTATAGGTTAATTGATGCAAGAACTTTATATGTGTCATGACCCAAAATAGGGGCTATGACCGACGCTAGAGAATGGGAATTCTTTAGAATCCAAAACTCGTAGCAAGCCTTTAAAATAAAATAAAAGCATGCAATAATAATAACATAAATAAAATATCTTGCAGCTGAAATAAATTTCATAAATAATAATAAAATAATAATCCATCAATAGGTTTAAGTAAACAAACTCATCTCATATATAGATAATCTTTTAATACAAATTTCAGTTCAAATCTTTAAAATACAAATCTCATACAAACATAATACATAAATCCCACAACTTGACTATAACTACTTGTAATATCCTGAGTTTTTAAATAATTTTAAACTGCATCGGGATATACAGTGTTAATAATTTTTATACATATTTATGATATTTTTATGAGTTTGTTATTTATTAAAGCTAATTTTAATTATTTTATAGTATTTTAAGAGATTTACGTAAAATTTTTTCAAAAATTTTATTTTCGGGGAAATTAAAACGTAAATAATTTAATATTAACTATTTTAAATAGTTTTACGAATTTGCATGAACTCATATATAATTTTAAAGTGTTAAATAAAATGCATATATGTACATTATTTAAATTAAATTAGGGCTTAATTAATTAAATTAATTTTTATTATATATGGTTTTAATATTAATTAATTAATTATATATGTGTATATATTATTAAAATTTGTGTGTGGTGAGTATTATTTGTGTGTGTGATATTATATAATATTATAATATATAGTATAGTTATATATATACATATATATACATAATTTATTATCAAAACAAAAGTTCAACATATTTACATAATTGCCCTTGTCTTTTTCCTCAAGTTCTCGATCGCCTCCCTCACCATCACCGCCGCTGCCAAGCTCCACCCTTACCGTCGGTGTGCCTCTTGGCTTGCCACCACCACCTCCAGCCTTTCCCGACGCCTGAAGCCTCCATTTCTGACGTGTTTTGGTCAAAAAATCGTTGAGAAGTCAAAATCACTTCCACCGCCGATCAGGCTGTTTCCGGCCACTAAACTCGACACCACCAGTCTCTATCTTCTCCTTGAGCTCCCGTAAATGTGATTCCAAGCTTTGTTTCACTTAAAATGGTCTAGATTTCCCTAGGTTTTAATTTTTCATTTTTGGCCTATTAGGGTCTCGAATTTTTTTGAGCTTCAATTTGATTGATTCAAGCAAACTCCCTTCACAAACTTCGATCCTAGTAGCTTCATCTACACTCTGGAATTTTTGTTGAATTTTTGGGATTTATTTTGATTTTTGTGAATTTTTTATTATTTTATTAATATTTTCTAATTTTTGAAAATTAATTAAATAAATTATGAAATTGTGTTTTATGGTTTTTATAGGCATTAAAATGAATTTTTGAAATTTTTTTGTAATTTTTGTGAATTTTATATAATTATTTGGAATTTATTTAATTTATGTAATTTTTGGAAAATTAGGTTAATTAAGTGTTTTATTGAAATTAATTGGTTAATTGAGTATATTTATTGATATTGTTGAATTATATGTTGATAAAATTAATTTTTAGTAATTATATTATTTTTGGTGAATTTTTTATTAATTTTAGGGAATTTACGAAACTAGGGGTATTTTGGTAATTTGACACCAAATTGGCTAAAAATGTAATTAAATTGGTTTTACTAGTTATTTAAAGTATAAAAATGATTTCTACAAATTATTTAGTATTTTAACTAATTAAAACTATTTTTCGTAAATTATTTTCAAATTATATATAATATACGATTTTTCTAAACAAATGAGTTTTTATCAATTTCTAGTAAGTATTAGGGTTAATTATGTAATTTGGATTTATAAAATGTATTTTTGGTCAATATTTATGAATTTATTGAGAATTATCAAGTTTTAATAATATTTTATTAAAATTAGGGTTTTTATGTATTTTTTGGTTAAATAAATATTTTTAGTGTTTAAATATTTAAATTGTTATATTTTGAGTATTGAAGGGCATTTTTGGAATTTTTCATGTGTTCTGTAATTATTTTGTGAATTGTAGACCTCGGTCGGTGAATTGTAGTTTGAAGTCCGACCGAAGGATTGTGAATTGTGTTATTTTGAAGTGTATTTCTTTGCAGGACCGACTCTACTCTTTGAGTAGAGAGATGTCCGTTTTACATGGGAGGTTCTACCGAATTTTCGGTAGAATTCTCGTAAAATTTGATGCCCGGTCGAATGTTTATTTTAATTCTATGTCTAATGTTCTAGATCAAGTTTCTAGAAATTTCCATTAGATTTATTCTGATTTTCTACTATTGTTTGTTTATTTAGTTGCGCCGAGACTGAGGCCTAGTGGACCAGGCCCGTTGGACCCATCTCGAGGAGCGCAATAACAGTAAGTTGTTATTTTATATATATGTTTTAGGGTGCATGTTTTAGAAATATATGGTTTATTTTAATAAAGTATGCATCAATTATTTAAGTATTACTTAGGTTTGCTTTTGGTATATTTTTGGTATATTTTAGTATATTTTAAATTATATGCATGTTTTATTAAATATTTACACTTAAAATGTTTTTAAGTATATTTCTAGTTTATTTTGCAACTATATTGGATTTATTTGACGTATATATACTTGAAATATACCTGGTTTATTTTTATTATATTTCTAGTATATATATGGTTTATGTTGCTATTTTATTGAAATTTATGCATCATTTATTTATGAATGTATGTTTTATATATTAATGAAGGATATCAATAGGACGTGCTACCTAGTGGGTAGCACTAGGACCGAGTACGTACCGGTACGCTGATAGCATTTAGGCTTCATTACTAACCTATTTATGGTTATTGATCAGATTGATTTAACTTGATATGTAATATGATTTAGGAGTGTGATTGCTGGAGCTCGGTTGACTTAGTGTCTCGGGGCCAATCACACTGACAGTCAGATCGCTGGAGCTTGATTGACTTAGTGTCTCGGGGCCAGTCTACTGTCTGAATGGAACAAGTGAATATATTTGGAATAAGTGAGCCTGTATGGCTAGAGTGTTGTCTAATACTGTTTGAGGTTGCGATTTTCTAGGGTTCTATTTGATCCTTCATAAACAGTGATTTTTAGTAAATATATAAAATGATTTTGCTGCATCTGTGTGTATTTGCCTGTATATATATTTATTATATATACTATTGACTGCGTGCATTGTCATTTAGTATGCATGTATTGTAATATCCCGTGTTTTAAAATATTTTTACACTGTACCGAGATATACAGTGTTAATAATTTTTGTATATATATTACGATATTTTTATGAGTTAATATGTATTTAAAACCTATTTTTAAATACTGTGTTTTATTTACAGTGCCTTACGTAAAATTTTCCCGGGACTTGCATTTTCGGGGAAATTTTCACATAAATAATTTATTATTAATTATTTTAAATATATTTTCGGACTTGCATGAACTCATGCGTATTTTTAAATAACTAAATAAAGCCTATGTGTGCGATATTTATTTAATTAGGGTTTAATATTTTACCCTAATATTTTATTATTTATTTATTGTTATTTAATTATTAAAATATTAAATTTTATGTGTGTGGATGTAAATTTTTCTAAATATTATATTAAAATTATTTTTTATTTTAATTATTTATTTTTCTTTTTTCTTTTTCTTTTTCTTTTTCTTTCTTTTTCTTTTTTTTTTCTTTTTTCTTTTTCTTCTTCTTCTTCTTCCTTCTTCCCGTGCGCGCCCGACCACCACCCCTCACCACCGCCTGTAACTTCCGATTTCCGACCGTCGGTGTGCCGCCAGGAGCTCCACCTTCCTTAGCCAGCCACTCCGTCGCCCCCAGCTCCCTTCTCCAGCGCCGGCAGCTCCTTTTTATTCCTTTGGCCGAAACTTATTCCCTTTGCCGTCGACGACGATTCCGGCCACCATTTTTGACACCGCTGATCTCTTTCTTCTCCTTGAGCTCCGGTGAGTGTGATTCTAGCTTTGGTTTGAGCTAAAATGGTCTAGATTTGCTTAGTTTTGAATTTTTCTAATTCGGCCATATTAGGGTTTTTGATTTTTTTGAGCTTTGAATCGATTGATTCATGGAAAATCCCTTCACAAATGTTGATCCTAGTAGCTTAATATACATGTATGAATTTTTGTGGAATTTTTGGAGATTTTTTGGATTTTTGGGTATTTTTGAATATTTTAATATTATTTTCTAATTTTCGGAAATTAATTATTTAAATTATGAAATTGGAGTTTATGGTTAAATTAAGTGTTTAAATGAATTATAGGAATTTATTTGGAATTTTTATGAATTTCTAAGTATTTATTTTGAATTATTAAAGTTTATGGAATTTTGGAAAATTAGGGTTAAATGTGCTTTTATTTTAATTTAATTGGATAATTGAGTTTAATTATTGATATTATTGATAAATATGTTGAGAAAATTAATTTTTGGATAATTGTATAATTTTTGGTGAATTTTTGAATGAATTCTAGTATATTTATATATATAAGGGTATTTTGGTAATTTTACCCTAAATTGGCTAAAAATATAATTTAATTGATTTTAATAGTTATTTAAGGTATAAAAATGATTTTTACAAATTATTTAGTATTTTTAACTAATTAAAACTATTTTTCGTGAATTATTTTCAATTATATATATAATATACGATTTTTCTAATAAAATGAGTTTTTATCGATTTTTACAGTGTTTTAAGGTTAATTATGTAATTTTTACCTATAAAATGTATTTCTATGTTATAAGGATATTTTTGGTATATCTGGAATTATTCTGTGTTTGTGGACCCCGATCGATGGACTGTAGTCTGGAGTCCGACCGAGGGGTTATGGATTTGTGTTGAGCCTATTTTTCGAAGTGTGTTTCTTTGCAGGGTCGGCTCTACTCTTTTGAGTAGAGAGATGTCTGTTTTACAGGGGAGGTTCTGCCGAATTTTCGATAGAATTCTCGTAAAATGTGATATCCGGTCGAATCCTAATTTCTGATTCTGTGTTTAATACTCTAGATCGAATTCTAGGATTTCTATTAGGTTTATTCTAATGTCTGTCATTATATGTTTGTTTAGTTGCGTCGAGACCGAGGGCTAGTAGACCAGGCCCGTCGGACCTGTCTCGTGGAGCGCACTAGGTGAGTTACTATACTATATATATATGCTTAGGATGCATGATTTAGAAATGCATGTTTTGTGTTGATTAAATATGCATAAATAATTTGATTATTTCTTAAGTTTATATTAAGTATATTTTTGGTTTATTTCTGGTATATAATAAATTATATACATGTTTTGTTAATAAAATATATTTAAAATATTTTTAAATATATTTTTAGTTTAATTTATGATTTGACTGGATTTATTTGACGTATATATACTCGAAATATACCTGGTTTACTTTTGGTATATTTCTGGTATATATATGGGTTATATTGTTATTTCATTTACATTCATGCATCATTTATTTTTGTGAATGAATGTTTTATATTTAATGATGAAGGATATCGATAGAACGTGCTACCTAGTGGGCAGCACTAGGACCGAGTACGTACCGGTATGCCTATAGCTTTAGACTATATTACTAACTATTTGTGGATATTGATTTGATATGATTATTTGATATGTGAGATGTGGTTTGGAGGTGTGATTGCTGGAGCTCGGTTCACCAAGTGTCTCGGGGCCAATCACACTGGCTGTCAGACTGCTGGAGCTCGGTTGACTTAGTGTCTCAGGGCCAGTCTACTGTCTAAATGGATTAAGTGGATATATTTGGAATAAGTGAGCCTGTATGGCTAGAGTGTTGTCTAACACTATTTCTGAGGTTGCGATATTCTAGGGTTCTATGTGATCCTTCATAAAAGATGGGTTTTCAATAAAATATATATAAAAATGATTTTATTGCATCTGTGTGTAATTGCCTATATATATACATATTATATATATAATGTTGATTGTATGCATTATCATTTAGTGTGTATGTATATATATTATAGTAATTCACTCAGTGAGGTCTGACTCCCCTCCGTTGACAATTTTTCAGGTGAGTCAACTTCTTCAGACCTCAGTAGCAGGTCGATACGCCGGATTTCTTCCGCCCCGGCTTCTTTATGTAAACTAATTACTTGAGTTTTATTTTTATTATAATCTAGACACTGCAGTAGTTGTGAATTAAAGTGTGGGATTTCATGTATTTTATTTAAAGAAATGTATTATATTGAAACTGGATTTGTATTAAAGAGATTATATATATGTGATGAGATGAGATTTAATTTAAATCCAGTGGTGAAAATGTTATTATTATATTTATGATTTTTATTTCCGCTACATATTATATGGTTATTGTTATTATTGCATGATTTATTTTATTTTTAGGCTTGCTACGGGTTCCGGATTCAAAAGAATTCCCGTTCCCTAGCGCCGGTCATGACCCCTGTTTTGGGTCGTGACAAAGTTAGTATCAGAGCGGAGTTCTGTGTCAGGGCTTAGTTATGTGAGTTGTGGCCCTAGTTTTAAAGTTGTGTTTTCTATTGAACTACTGCAGTGTATTAGGTTCAAGTATGTCTTGATGAGTATTCCTTGCTGTAGTTTTCAGCGTTATTCCTTTGTTGTCTATTTTGTCTGAATCTTTCCGTTTGTCTTTTCAGAATGAGGAGGCGAGCGCATGTCGCTCCACCGGTCGTTGAGGCCGAGGATGATGAGTCTTTTCAGGATGAGGTTTTACCTCCTGAGCAGCCAGTTAGGCATAGAGGTCGTGGCAGAGGTAGACCTCGAGGAGCGACAGGTCATCGTAGGCAGAGAGAGTTACAGGATGAGGAGCCTATAGAGCCTGAATTTGATGTTCCTGTTCCTCCAGTTGTTCAGCCTGTTCAGCCTGCCTATCAGCAGGGTATGTCTGACCCTGAGGTAGCTTTGTTCTATGCCCGAGTTGCAGGATTGCTATTGATGGTACTTCTGATCCTTTAGATTTTCTGCATGCGATTGAGATTAGGACTCAGACTGCTCATACCGAGTACCAGCGAATCATGATTGTTGAGTTATCTGTCGAGGGACCAGCCCTAGATTGGTTCATTCAGATGATCTAGCCCTACATGATGACGATGACATGGGCTCAGTTTCGAGAGCAATTTATGAGGAGATTTTTTCCAGAGCCTCTTCGTTTGAGCTATCGTCTCCGTTTGACCAGTATTTCTCATGGAGATCGATCTGTAGAGGAGTACACCCGAGAGTTTCTTCGTCTGGGTAGATATGCTGAGGATCTAATGCGAGATCAGTATTTTATAGTCACTACGTATGTTATTGGTTTGGGTTCAGCTTTTGCTGGTATGCCTACAACAGGCCTTAGGGTTCAGCTTTTGCTGGTATGCCTACAGCAGGCCTTACTCTGGAGTCTGTGATCGAGTTGGCCAAGGAGATTGAGCTGAGGCTAGTTAGGCAGGGAGCGATGCCTGATTACTACCAGCTAGGAGTTCAGTCGAGCGGATTGTAGACCACACCATACTCTAGTTTTCATGTTGGTTCGAGTAGTCAGCAGCGAGGTCCGACTCAGCAGAGTCAGAGACAGCAACAGCGAGTGCATCGGAGCAGTAGACATGGCCATGGAGGTCAGCGTAGATCGTTTAGATTTGGATCAGGTGCTTCGAGCAGCAGCAGTGGTCGTAGTTCTGGATCAGCTACCAGCGTTTGCCAGACTTGTGGTAGAGTCCATCAGGGACCGTGTTATATGACACCGCTGACATGCTTCAGATGCGGGCAAACAGGACATTTTGCCAGATCGTGTCCTTATTCCGGGTATCAACAGCAGCAGATTCCGTGATTCCCACAGTAGTCGATTGCTAGTGCTGCACCCATGCCATTTCAGTTACCACCAGCCCAGCATCAGAGTTCCACTCAGTTTGTTCCACAGCAGAGTCGTGGTAGAGGTACTAGAGGAGGTGCCAGAGGTGTTGGCCAGGCTTCTACCAGTCAGCAGGGAGGTCGAGGTCAGGCCAGAGTTTTTCATCTTACTCAGTAGGATGCTCAGGCATCTAATGCAGTCGTGGCATGTATTGTTTCTGTTTGTTACCTGGATACATGGGTTTTGTTTGATCCGGGTGCCACGCATTCGTTTGTTTCTCCTGTTTTTGCTTCTAAATCTTGTTGGCAAGCTTCGAGGATGGCTTTTCCTTTATCTTTTGCCACTCCTCTGAGTGATTCCTTAGATACCGATATTGTTCTTTCTGGTTGTCCAATTCTCGTGGGAGATAGAGAATTACCCGCTGATTTGATTCTGTTAGATGTGATGGAATTTGATGTTATTTTGGGAATGGATTGGTTATCTCAGCACTATGCCATGGTAGATTGCAGGAATAAAGAGGTGACTTTCAGAATTCCTAGTGGAGAAGAATTTAAGTTTGTTGGTGATAGGAGTTCAACTCCTCAGAATTTTATTTCTGCTATTACGGCTAGGAAGTTGTTGAAGAAGGGATGTCAGGCATATTTGGCATTGGTCAGGGATACTTCAGTGGAGAAGTTGTCACTCACAGATGTTCCTATTGCTTATGAGTTTCCTGATGTTTTTCCCGAGGAGTTGCCAGGTTTACCACCTCACAGAGAGATTGAGTTCTGTATAGATGTGGTACCAGGTACTACTCCTATATTTATGCCACCCTACAGAATGGCTCCCGCAGAGTTGAAAGAGTTGAAGGAGCAGTTGTAAGAGTTGTTGGATAAAGGTTTCATCAGACCTAGTGTTTCTCCTTGGGGTGTACCAGTCCTGTTTGTGAAGAAGAAGGATGGTACCCTGAGACTGTTCATTGACTACAGAGAGCTGAATAAGGTGACAGTGAAGAACAAGTATCCTCTCCCGAGGATAGATGACTTGTTTGATCAGCTACAGGGTGCACAGTTCTTTTCTAAGATTGACTTGAGGTCAGGTTATCATCAGTTGCGTATCAGTGAAGCTGATATTCCTAAGACAGCATTCCGCACTCGATATGGTCATTATGAGTTTCTGGTGATGTCTTTTGATTTGACTAATGCACCAGCAGCTTTTATGGACCTGATGAATAGGGTATTCAGACCGTATATGGATCAGTTTGTGGTAGTCTTCATTGATGATATACTAGTATATTCTAGGAGTATGGAAGAGCATGTATATCGCTTGAGGATTGTACTACAGACACTGAGAGATCATCAGCTTTATACTAAATTCTCGAAATGTGATTTCTGGATGGAGAGTGTTTCTTTTCTTGGACATGTAGTGTCTAAAGAAGGTATTCAGGTTGATCCACAGAAGATTGAGGCAGTATTTGAATGGCCTATACCTACTTCTGTTACAGAGATTCGAAGTTTTCTGGGTTTAGCCGGGTATTATAGGCGGTTTGTGCAGGATTTTTCCAGGATAGCAGCCCCTATGGCTCGCTTGACTCAGAAGAATGTTAGATTCGAGTGGTCAGAAGCTTGTGAGAATAGTTTTCAGTTGTTGAAGGAGAAGTTGACCACAGCGCCAGTATTAGCTTTGCCTAATAGTGTGGATAAGTTCACAGTTTACTGTGATGCCTCTAGAATTGGTCTTGGTTATGTGCTGATGCAGAATGGAAAGGTGATAGCCTATGCTTCGAGGCAGTTGAAGAAGCATGAGCAGAACTATCCTACACATGACCTTGAGATGGCTGCAGTGATCTTTGCTTTGAAGATTTGGAGACATTATCTGTACGGGGTGACTTGTGAGATATTTACTGACCACAAGAGCCTTAAGTACATTTTTCAGCAGAGAGATTTGAATCTGAGGCAGAGAAGATGGTTGGAATTATTGAAGGATTATGATTGCGAGATCTTGTATCATCCGGGTAAAGCTAATGTGGTAGCAGATGCCTTGAGTAGGAAGTCCTCAGGTAGTCTTGCTCACATCGGTGTTGAGAGGAGACCATTGATCCAAGAGTTACATTTGTTGGTGGATCAAGGTCTGATGATGAAGATCAGTAGATCAGGTGGACTGCTAGCTCAGTTTAAAGTATGATCTATACTGAGGGATAGGATTAAAGCAGCTCAGAGCCGAGATCCTATTCTAGAAGAGCTTGCAGAGAATGTTCGAGCAGGGAAGTTCACTGATTTCACACTTGATGATGACGGTGTGTTGTGGATCAGTGGTAGATTGTGTGTTCCTGATATGGATAATTTGAGAGAGGAGATTTTAGAGGAAGCACATTCTATAGCCTACAGCGTTCATCCGGGCATTACTAAGATGTACCACAGTATCAGAGATTTATACTGGTGGGACGGATTGAAGAAGGATGTCGCTGCTTATGTTGTTAAGTGCTTGACGTGTCAGCAAGTAAAAGCCGAACATCAGAAGCCTTCTGGGAAGCTTCAGCCTCTTCCTATTCCCGAGTGGAAGTAGGAAAGGATAGTTATGGATTTTATGGTCGGTTTACCTCGTTCGAAGGATGGATACGATTCCATCTGGGTGATCATAGACAGATTGACGAAGTCTGCACATTTCTTGCCTATGAAAGCCATATATTCTGTTGCTAGATTGGCGAAGTTGTATGTGAAGCATATTATGTGCCTTCATAGAGTACCTGTGTCCATTGTGTCAGATAGAGGTTCGATGTTTACTTCTCGTTTTTGGCAGAAGTTGCAGGAAGCGATGAGCACTAGGTTGGATTTCAGTACTGCTTTTCATCCTTAGACAGATGGTCAGTCTGAGAGGAGGATCCAGACACTGGAAGATATGTTGAGGATATGTGTCCTGGATTTGGGAGGTAGCTGGGATGATCATTTGCCGCTCGTTGAGTTTGCATATAATAACAGCTACCATAGCAGTATTGGTATGGCATCGTATGAGGCGTTATATGGAAGGAAGTGTAGATCCCCGTTGAGTTGGGATGAGATTGGTGAGAGAGCTTTGACTGGACCTGAGATGGTTCAGGATGCTGCAGAGAAAGTCGTCGTGATCAAGCGCAGATTAGAGACCGCAGTTAGTAGACAGAAGAGTTATGCGGATCCTAGGCACAGAGACGTGGAGTTTCAAGTTGGATATTTCATTTTTCTGAAAGTATCTCCGATGAAGGGTGTGATGAGATTTGGCAGGAAGGGTAAGTTAGCACCGAGATATATTGGACCGTTTGAGATTCTGGAGAGAGTTGGCACTATTGCATATCGGTTGGATTTGCCTCCGAGTATGTCACAGGTGCATCCAGTATTTCATATCTCGATGTTGAGGAAGTATATCTCATACCCTTCACACGTGTTGCAGCCTGACAGTGTAGAAGTGAGTGAAGATTTGACGTTTGTGGAAGAACCTGTGGCGATCGTTGATTTTCAAGTTCGACAGTATCGATCGAAGCAGATTCCGATGGTCAAGGTTCTGTGGCGTAGCGACAGAGTTGAGGAGCATATGTGGGAGACTGAAGCTGAGATGCGAGCTTCTTACCCGTATCTCTTTCCTTCCTGATCCTGTAATCTTTTCTTTTTGGAATTCGGGGACGAATTCTTATAAGGGGGGAAGACTATAATATCCCGTGTTTTAAAATATTTTTACACTGTACCGGGATATACAGTGTTAATAATTTTTGTGTATATATTACGATGTTTTTATGAGTTAATATGTATTTAAAACCTATTTTTAAATACTGCGTTTTATTTACAGTGCTTTACGTAAAATTTTCCCGAGACTTGCATTTTCGGGAAAATTTTCACGTAAATAATTTATTATTAATTATTTTAAATATATTTTCAGACTTGCATGAACTCATGCGTATTTTTAAATGACTAAATAAAGTCTATGTGTGCGATATTTATTTAATTAGGGTTTAATATTTTACCCTAATATTTTATTATTTATTTATTTATTAATTTATTATTATTTAATTATTAAAATATTAAATTTTATATGTGTGGATGTAAATTTTTCTAAATATTATATTAAAATTATTATTTATTTTATTTATTTATTTTTCTTTTTTCTTTTTCTTTTTCTTTTTCTTTCTTTTTCTTTTCTTTCTTTTTTCTTTTTCTTCTTCTTCTTCCTTCTTCCCGTGCGTGCCCGACCACCACCCCTCACCACCGCCTGCAACTTTTGATTTCCAACCATCGGTGTGCCGCCAAGAGCTCCACCTTCCTTAGCTAGCCACTCCGCCGCCCCCAGCTCCCTTCCCTGGCGCCGGCAGCTCCTTTTTCTTCCTTTGGCCGAAACTTATTCCCTTTGCCGTCGACGACGATTTCGGTCACCGTTTTCGACACCACTGGTCTCTTTCTTCTCCTTGAGCTCTGGTGAGTGTGATTCTAGCTTTGGTTTGAGCTAAAATGGTCTAGATTTGCTTAGTTTTGAATTTTTCTAATTCGGCCATATTAGGGTTTTTGATTTTTTTGAGCTTCGAATTGATTGATTCATGGAAACTCCCTTCACAAATATTGATCCTAGTAGCTTAATCTACATGTATGAATTTTTGTGGAATTTTTGGAGATTGTTTGGATTTTTGGGTATTTTTGAATATTTTAATATTATTTTCTAATTTTCGGAAATTAATTATTTAAATTATGAAATTGGGGTTTATGGTTAAATTAAGTGTTGAAATGAATTATAGGAATTTATTTGGAATTTTTATGAATTTCTAAGTATTTATTTTGAATTATTGAAGTTTATGGAATTTTGGAAAATTAGGGTTAAATGTGCTTTTATTTTAATTTAATTGGATAATTGAGTTTAATTATTGATATTATTGATAAATATGTTGAGAAAATTAATTTTTGGATAATTGTATAATTTTTGGTGAATTTTTGAATGAATTCTAGTATATTTATATATATAAGGGTATTTTGGTAATTTTACCCTAAATTGGCTAAAAATGTAATTTAATTGATTTTAATAGTTATTTAAGGTATAAAAATGATTTTTACAAATTATTTAGTATTTTTAACTAATTAAAACTATTTTTCGTGAATTATTTTCAATTATATATATAATATACGATTTTTCTAATAAAATGAGTTTTTATCGATTTTTACAGTGTTTTAAGGTTAATTATGTAATTTTTACCTATAAAATGTATTTCTATGCTATAAGGATATTTTTGGTATATCTGAAATTATTCTGTGTTTGTGGACCCCGGTCGGTGGACTGTAGTCTGGAGTCCGACCGAGGGGTTATGGATTTGTGTTGAGCCTATTTTTCGAAGTGTGTTTCTTTGCAGGGTCGGCTCTACTCTTTTGAGTAGAGAGATGTCCGTTTTACAGGGGAGGTTCTGTCGAATTTTCGATAGAATTCTCGTAAAACGTGATATTCGGTCGAACCCTAATTTCTGATTCTGTGTTCAATACTCTAGATCGAATTCTAGGATTTCTATTAGGTTTATTCTAATGTCTGTCGTTATTTATTTATTTAGTTGCGCCGAGACCGAGGGCTAGTGGACCAGGCTCGTCGGACCTGTCTCGTGGAGCGCACTAGGTGAGTTACTATACTATATATATATGCTTAGGATGCATGATTTAGAAATGCATGTTTTATGTTGATTAAATATGCATAAATAATTTGATTACTTCTTAAGTTTATATTAAGTATATTTTTGGTTTATTTCTGGTATATAATAAATTATATACATGTTTTGTTAATAAAATATATTTAAAATGTTTTTAAATATATTTTTAGTTTAATTTATGATTTGACTGGATTTATTTGACGTATATATATTCGAAATATACCTGGTTTACTTTTGGTATATTTCTGGTATATATATGGGTTATATTGTTATTTCATTTACATTCATGCATCATTTATTTTTGTGAATGAATGTTTTATATTTAATGATGAAGGATATCGATAGAACGTGCTACCTAGTGGGCAGCACTAGGACCGAGTACGTACCGGTACGCCTATAGCTTTAGGCTATATTACTAACTATTTATGGATATTGATTTGATATGATTATTTAATATGTGAGATGTGGTTTGGAGGTGTGATTGCTAGAGCTCGGTTGACCAAGTGTCTCGGGGCCAATCACACTAGCAGTCAGACTGTTGGAGCTCGGTTGACTTAGTGTCTCGGGGCCAGTCTACTGTCTAAATGGATTAAGTGGATATATTTGGAATAAGTGAGCCTGTATGGCTAGAGTGTTGTCTAACACTATTTCTGAGGTTGCGATATTCTAGGGTTCTATGTGATCCGTCATAAAAGATGGTTTTCAATAAAATATATATAAAAATGATTTTATTGCATCTGTGTGTAATTGCCTGTATATATACATATTATATATATACTGTTGATTGTATGCATTATCATTTAGTGTGTATGTATATATATTATAGTAATTCACTCAGTGAGGTCTGACTCCCCTCCGTTGACAATTTTTCAGGTGAGTCAACTTCTTCAGACCTCAGTAGCAGGTCGATACGTCGGATTTCTTTCGCCCCGGCTTCTTTATGTAAACTAATTACTTGAGTCTTATTTTTATTATAATCTAGACACTGCAGTAGTTGTGAATTAAAGTGTGGGATTTCATGTATTTTATTTAAAGACATGTATTATATTGAAACTGGATTTGTATTAAAGAGATTATATATATGTGATGAGATGAGATTTAATTTAAATCCAGTGGTGAAAATGTTATTATTATATTTATGATTTTTATTTCCGCTGCATATTATATGGTTATTGTTATTACTACATGATTTATTTTATTCTTAGGCTTGCTACGGGTTCCGGATTCGAAAGAATTCCCGTTCCCTAGCGCCGATCATGGCCCCTGTTTTGGGTCGTGACATGTATATATATTATATATTATTGTCATTTAGTATACTATTGACTGCGTTGACTATTTTTCAAGAGAGTCATCATCTTCAGACCTCAGTAGCAGACCCATACGTCGGATTTCTTCCGCCCCGGCTTCACTATGTAAACTGCTTATCTGAGTTTTACTTTATAATCTAGACACTGTAGTAGTTGTATTCAGATGTGAGGTTTATGTATTTATTTGTGTGAGTTATGTATTTTAAAGATTTGAACTGGAATTTGTATTAAAGGATTATTTATATATGAGATATGGATGTTTATTTAATTCTATTGGTGGATGTTTACTTTATCTTATTTATGACTTCGTTTCCGTTGCAAAATATTTTAACTATGTTATTATTGTTATTATTATTATTATTGCATGTTTTTATTTTATTTTAAGGCTTGCTACGGGTTCCGAATTCGAAAGAATTCCCATTCCCTAGCACCAATCATAGCCCCTGTTTTGGATCATCACACTACTGCAGTGTCTAGATTATAAAATAAAATCAAGTGAGCAGTTTACATAGTAAAGCTGGAGCAGAAGAAATCCGGCGTAAGGGTCTACTACTGAGGTCTGAAGACAAAGACTCTCCTGAAAAATAGTCAACGGAAGGGAGTCAGACCTCACTGAGTGAATGGTTATAATATATATACATGCATAATTAAATGACAAATGCACACATTCAATAGTATATATAATAAATATATATATAGATAAATACACACAGATGCAGCAAAATCATTTTATATATATACTAAAGATAACATCCATTTATGAAGGATCAAATAGAACCCTAAATTATCGTAACCTCAAATAGTGTTAAACAACACTCTAGCTATACAGGCTCACTTATTCCAAATAAATTCACTTGTTCCATTTGGACAGTAGACTGACCTCGAGACACTAAGTCAACCGAGCTCTAGCAGTCTGACTGTCAGTGTGATTGGCCCCGAGACACTTGGTCAATCGAGTTCTAGCAATCACACTCTCAGATCACATCACACATCAAATCAAATCAATCCGATCAATATCTACAAATAGGTTAGTAATATAGCCTAAATGTTATCGTCATATTGGTACGTACTTGGTCCTAGTGCTGCCCACTAGGTAGCACATTCTATTGATATCTTTCATTTAAAAATAAATTCATACATTCATAAAATAGATGATTCATGACATTAATTAAAACGGCAACATAAACCATATATATACTAGAAATATACCAAAAATAAACCAAGTATATTTCGAGTATATATATGTCGAATAAATTCAATTTAATTATAAAATAAACTATAAATATACTTTAAAATATTTTAAGTATAATTCAATAATAAAACATGCATTTAATTTAAAATATACCAAAAATAAGCCTAAACAATTATTAAACCATTTATGCATATTTTATAAAATTAGAACATACATTTCTAAAAACATGCATCCTAAAACACGTATATATAAGATAACAACTCGTAATTATTGCGCTCCTCGAGACTAGTCCGACGGGCCTAGTCCACTAGGTCTCGATCTCGGTGCAACTAAATAAACAAACGACAATACAGAATTAGAATAAGTCTATCAAAATTTTAGAGACTCGATCTAGAAATACTGAACACAAAATTAGAATAGGAATTCGACCGGATATCACATTTTACGATAATTCTATCAAAAATTCGACAGAACCTTCCTTGTAAAATAGACATTTCTCTATTCAGAAAGTAGAGTCGGTTCTGCAAGAAAACACACTTCGGAAATAAACAATCACACAACCCCTCAATCGGACTTCCAAACTACAAATTCACCGACCGAGGTTCACAATTCACGAAATATGCACAAAACACATTAAAATGCCAAAAATACCAAAAACACCCTTTAATACTCAAAATATAGCAATTTAGATATTGAAAACACTGAAAATAATTATTTAACCGAAAAATACATAAAAACCCTAATTTTGATAAAATATTATAAAAAATTGATAATTCTCAATAAATTCATAAATATTAACCAAAATTCATTTTATAATTCCAAATTACATAATTAGCCCTAAAACATATTAAAAATCAATAAAAAAAACTCATTTATTTAGAAAAATAGTATATTATATATAATTTGAAAATAATTTACGAAAAATAGTTTTAATTAATTAAAAATACTAAATAATTTGTAGAAATCATTTTTATACCTCAAATAACTATTAAAACCAATTTAATTATATTTTTAGCCAATTTAGTGCCAAATTATCAAAATACCCCTACTATATATAAATTCACTATAATTATTCAAAAATTCACTAAAAATAGTATAATTAATCAAAAATTAATTTCTCAATATATAACTCAATAATATCAATAAATATACTCAATTAACCAATTAATTTCAACAAAATACCTAATTAACCTAATTTTCTAAAAATCACATAAACTAAATAAATTCACAATAATTATATAAAAATAATAAAAATTACAAATAAATTTCTAAAATGCATTTTAACACCTATAAACACCATAAATCACAATTTCATAATTTAATTAATTAATTTATGAAAATTAGAAATATTAATAAAATAATCAAAAATTCACAAAAATCAAAATAATTCCCAAAAATTCCACAAAAATTACAGCATGTATATTGAGCTACTAGGATCAATCTTTGTGAAGGAAGTTTTCTTGAATAATTAAAATTGAAGTTCAAAAAAATCAAGAACACATATAGGCCGAAAATGAAAATTGGAAACCTAGGAAAATCTAGACCAAATCAAGTGAAACCAAGCTTAGAAATGCACTCACCAGAGCACAAGGAAGGGATAGAGACCAGTGGCACTTCAAACGGTGGTCGAAAATGTGGTGATTGGAGCTAAGGGTGGTTTTCGGTTTCTAGGGAGAAAACCGACCAAATGACGCCGAAAAAGGAAGGACAAGGTGGCGAAATGGGCTGAAGATGGAGGAGGATGGTTGAGAGGCACACCGACGACAAGAAATCGAGATTACAGTGGCTGGAAATGGATGGGAAACGTCGGGCATGAAGAAGAAGAAGTCGATGGTAAAACCGTAAATATAGAGAACTTTATGATTTTGTAAATAAATAAATATATATATATATATAACTTTAATTTATATTAAAAAAATATATGAATATTATATTCCAAGTAATATGCACCACACACATAATTAATTTTATATATATATATATATATATATACACACACATATTAATTATTACAACTATATAATATAATATAAATTTAATTAAAAATAAATCCTAATTATTTAAATGTGCATATATGCATGTATATATATATATTTTAATACGACACTTAAAATTGTGCATGGACTCATGCAAATTCACAAAACCGTCCAAAATAATTAATAATTATTTATTTAGGTTTTAATTTCCTCGAAAATAAAACTTTTGGAAAAATTTTACGTAAGAAATTTAAAATACTTAAAAATGATTTTAATAAATAATAAACTAATTAAATAATCAAATATATATATATATATATATATATATATATATATATATATATATATATATATATATATATATATATATATATATATATATATATATATATATATATATATATATATATAAATTATTAACACTGCATATCCCGATGCAGTTTAAAATTATTTAAAAACTCGGGATATTACAATATGCTCCATATGTTACCAACGTCTGCTTGAATCCATAGGTAGTAGAATAATAAATTTGGGTTATTTTCTAGTGAACCTTAGGGTAACCACATTTTCTTCTATTATAGGTCTATACCTGTAATTAAGATAAGCATTCCAAGAGAAATTATAATTATGAAAAGAATTAGTTTTCTGCATTAGAAAATTTTCTTGCCTTTTTAGTGAATTCCAGTTTTGAGTATGTCTTTAACTATTTACAGATTTATTTTTGGTGGTATGATGGCTTTTGACCTGGGTCTCCACTTTTCTCTTTTGGGTTTATCTCTCTATCTAAAAGGAATTATTAATTCCATGGGAGTATTTGTCGATGAGGGTTTAGAGTATTTCACCCTATAATCAAATTTTCAAAGGGTTAGTCAAGGGTATCCTAATTCTCCTCCCTTTCTTTGAGCTTCTTCTTCATGTCAAAAAAGCTTTAAGTTTTGTATTGATAGTATTGACTGTAGTTGTATCCTTCTTTTCTAGGAACTTTAGTACCCTCTTATTAATTCCATCTTGTACCATATTCTTAAACACCCAACAAGCATTAGTGGAATAATTATAAGAGTTATGATACTTATAATAATTTTTTCCTTTTAGCTCTTCTATTGTGGGTATTTTGTGATCAAATGGTAATTTGATGAATTTTTCCTTAAGAAGGAAATCAAATATCTTATCAGTTTTTGAGATTTCAAAAGTGTATTAAACTTAAGGATTGGAACCCTGAGATTTTTTTCAAGTCTTTGGATTTTTCTTTTCTAATAGTGGGCAAACACATGATCCAATGCTCGTAAGATCTACAATAACTATTTCAGCATTAGACACTTCTTGGAAGTATATGCCCATTGAAACCTTCCTCCTTTAATTTTCTTCCCTGAGTAGCTCCTCATATTCTTTTACTTTAGCAGTGAGTTCATAAAAATCACAGAATTCAATCCCATAAAACTTCTATCTCAGCTTAATGTCCAAACCCTTTTGCGCCATTTTAATTTATTCACTCTCAAGTAATAGAATTTTGCATTTATTTCTCATCCTCTTGAACCGTACAATGAAAAGGTCAGCACCCTCATTGGCCTTTTAGGTCACCCTAGATAATTCAACTATGCAAATCTCTAGTTCAGCTCTGAAAAATTAAGTATGAAATTGCCTTTCCATCTCCTACAATGTGAGACTAGAATTTTTGGGCAAT